>CM068748.1:20152307-21545576 GCA_035084275.1 Hydrolagus colliei
TGGGTTATTCGCATTAAGCAGACGCGGATTGCATATTCATAGGGTTCTGTACGGTAGGCAGATGGACAGTCAATTTAATGGTATACTAGACACGATCAAGGATTGACTTTCCCTTGTTTTTTTTAATTTTGTTGTAATTAATTAGATCATTACAAACAGCCGGGTATTGATCGTCTAATTTGACTAAAAACCTGACCAACTATAAACCTCCTTTTTTCTCATTCTGTCCCCTCTCCCTAAACATAATCGCACAATCGCCACAATCCTCACGTTATATATATATCTATATATAATACGCATACATACACACACACAAATGCACACACGCACACATATATATTTAAAAAATATATTAAAAAATATATATTTAAAATGATCTGTTACCATAGAAAAGCAGAGAAAAACAGGTTTGCTTCGCTGACAATGGTACCTTTCGTTTGCTCACTGGGGCTCTGTCTATCAAATCCGTTTTTATAATTTTTTTGTAGCTTAACTATGCAAATAAATACACAGCAAACACACAGTCATATAAACAAACACACACACACACAGGCAAAGCGTAGGTATTCTCAAACACAACGGCGATCTGATCAAAGTGGCTTTTGCAATAAAAAAAACATTGTTTTTAATAAGATAAAATAATACCTTAAAACGTGGCTGGGTGGGAGCGAGAGAGAGAGAGAGAGAGGGAGGGGAAGGAAGTGAGGGTGTAAGGCAGGTTTAAATATATGTAACACACAAAACGCAGGTTCAATCGACTGGTAACGCGTGATTTTTTTCTTAACAAAAGTCCACGTTTAAAACTAGAATAATGATTCCTCTGAGCAGCCAGAGAGAAATGGCTCAAACATACATACATCCATATCCAAATCGCTCAGGTGTTATTTAAATATAAAGTGGCTCCGATTCATCAGAAACACTTCCCTCCTTGACTAACACAACTCTGAATCACAGCATTCGTTCAATCGCCAACAATAAATGATTCTCTCTCTCTCCCCCCACCTACCCCACTCTCCCCCTCCACCCCCACCTCTTAAAAACAAGCTTGAGTCCTGAGAAGAGAGCGATCTGTGAAATTTTGTTTTGCACAGGCCGGGTCAAGGCGTTATAGGGAAACGATTTTTTTCCCCTAGATATATATATCTAAAAAAATAGGTCGATGGAGACTCTAAACTTCACCTGCTGTGACCAATGCCCAGGCCAAACTTATCTTAACGCGTCGCAGAGAGAAAGAGGAGGGAGAGAGAGAGAGGGGGGGTAAACAGAGAGAATAAAGAAATTGGTATTTTCGCTTTTGGGGGGAAAAATCTGTTCCACTCATACTTATCCATCGATTGGTGGTTGTACAGACGCCCAATTGCAATGCGAGCGACGAGTTTTTTTTAAGTCAATTGATGTGATTTCCGAATAATTAATGTTAATATTAAACTCACCCACATCGTTACCTAATGGACATGCATTTTACACTATAGCAGAGAGATGTGAATGAGCTTTTTAGGGGAGAGAGATAGAGACACACACACACACAGAAACACAGAGTGCGTGTGTGTGTTGGGGGTGGGGGAGATTACAGACACGAATGGAAAATCTCATTGCTTGAGAACTCTGCTGTTTTGTCCCGTCTGGTCGCTACAGTGTTTTTGTTATAAGCCAAAAAAAACAACAACTCGCTTTGCTCTTGCAGTTGGACTGGCGTTCATATATCTCAGAGACATGCATCGACCCCCCACCCACCCACCCACCCCATATACCACACCACACACCCACCCAAACACCAAGCGGCTCACCTCTTTGCGAAAATCGTTAGCAAAAGTTTCGCACCTTGTGTGATGTGGTCAGAGAGAGGTAGAGGGAGGGAGAGGGACAGGGGTGGGAGTGGGGGAGGGTGGAGGGGGCGAGAGAGAGAGAGAGAGAGCGGCACACATACACAGAAAGAGGTAGAGGGAGGGTGAATGAACACGGAAGCAATCACACCCTCAAGGGCCTCGGCTCACATTAAAGCTGTTGATTTAGCTCGACGACAGAGAGAGAGAGGGAAAGGGAGAGAGAGGGAGAGAGCATACCTACCTGTCTGGTCGTTGCCTGTGCTGTCAGCCGTGTTAGATCTGTAGCTAATGTCTCGGTACAGCTACATCTATACTGGGGAACTCGCACTGTCCTGTATCAGTCTGCCTGTGTCCTCAGCTGTTTCTGTGTGTGTATGTGTGTGTTTCTATCCCTCTCCACTTTGGTAGATCTTTTTTGGGGAGGGGAGGGAGGGGCTGGTTGATTTGTGTGTCTAGAGCGGGGGGGGGGGGGGGGGGGGGGGGGGGGGGGGGGGGGGGGGGGGAGACAGTTACTATGCGTCTTTTTTAAAATATATATTATATATATATAAAAAAACTTTGTCCCAAATCTACGCTCAACCACTCGAAACTAAACGGTTTAAGTCAGTCAACACGAGTGTGTGTGGGAGGGAGGGGGGGTGGGGGGGTAAATGCGGGGTGAAGAGAAAAAGAGATACAGAAAGAGACAGAGAGAGAAAGGGGATATAAAAAATAGAGATAAATACAGATAAGTTTATCTCTCCCCCCACACCCCCCCCCCCCCCCCCCCCCCCCCATCCCCAACACACGCAGACTTCCTTCCCACGGCTCGAATAATCAGTGATTTCTGATTTGATTCATTAAAGTTTCCTAAACAAATTGAAATAAAGTTTGCTTCAGTTTCAGTGCAAAAATCGCTACATAATCCCCCCCCCCCCCCCCCCAAAAAAAAAAAAAGGTTTAAGACACATACTCATTTACTGGCTTTTTTTTAAAAAAGGAGAGAGATCGATAGATTTAAGCAATTGATTGTGGATTTATTTGATGTATTGCCTGACACCTGACAGCAACTATGGGCAAAATAAAGGGCAGAGAGAGGAGTGATCTGTGCACTTTTAAGTCGCTCCCATAACAATAAGATTCTGAGATCAGCCATTGTGGGGGCGACTGGTGCTGGGTTAAGAGTGTTTAAGTACTTCCAAAAGTTGAGTGGCTTTGCAGTATGTGTGTGTGTGGGGGGGGGGGGGGGGGTAGCGGATATGGGGAGAAAGGCAATGCTTTGGAGTGGGGAGATATGTATATGTGTGCGTCGTGGGCGAGGGGGGGGGGGGGTTGGAAGAGAGAGAGAAACTTCAATATACCGAGCACAAGTTGCTTAAACCACCCTCGACTACCAATTGCCAATCGATAAGGTAATATACGGTAATATAGCACAGCGCATACACTATACACCTCGGATCGAAACATAGTTAATATGTACACATCACTCCCAGGTTATGTGTACATATAAACTAATAATAATAATACATATATATTATATAGGCGAGTTTCTCACCTACTCACATCACTTTCAACTTGGCTTAACAGGGACTGTTAGTCACTCTTATACAACAATACGAATATTCCTAGTATTTGATATAGTGTCTCTTATCGCGTCGTTGAGACGTCTCAAAGCGCTTCACGTGATACACTGTAAAGTGAAACGACTGTCTGTGTTCTTCGGTCAAAACAACACTTATTGGTGAAACATTTACTTCACACGAACAAGAGAATAGACACAACATGACTCATTGTTCCCTTTTTTGGGGAAAAAAAATCAGAGGAACGAGGCGAGATATTAATCCGCCTGATATAAAACTGAACCGTTGACCATTCATTTTGTCCTTAGATTCGGTGGCTGTAAAGGAGTGGGAGGGTGCGCGTGTGTATCTCTGAATCGTTCAGGTTTATAAACCCTTCAAAGAAATCTCAAGTGGGAGGGTGTGGGGCGAGGTGTGGGGGGGGGGGGGGGGGGGTGTTGGGGGGGAAGGGTGTGCTTAATGCTGACAGAAACTCAAAACTCTCCAATAATTCCCCTGTCCTAACAACAACAAGGAGGGGGTGTG
This sequence comes from Hydrolagus colliei, assembly GCA_035084275.1. Taxonomy (NCBI): domain Eukaryota; kingdom Metazoa; phylum Chordata; class Chondrichthyes; order Chimaeriformes; family Chimaeridae; genus Hydrolagus; species Hydrolagus colliei. Next base: position 20,156,218 of record CM068748.1, read on the forward strand.
AAACATGGACATCAATTTCCATTTAAGGTGGTGTGTGTGTGTGTGTGGAGTGGGGGGGTGGGGGGGGGGGAGGTGGGGGCAGGGAAAGTTGTCATCTAACTTTTAACCTCTCCCTCCCTCGCACAAACAACTGGATCATCGTCGCTGTGTTTTTTTTGTCGCTCACAGGTACAATGGCACCATCGCCCCCATGGCTCCGGCCGAATTTCTGGGCAAACGAATTTCAGACCATAAAGGGTTAATCCATCTGATTTCTCCCCTTTCCCCTCCTCTCCTTTACAGGGAGATATCGTCAGATAATAAATATCGCCGGGTTGGAGGGACGGGGGAGAAGAGGGGGGGAAGAGGGGGGGGAGAAGGAGAGAGGATAACATTTAATGATAAATTAAGCGCACATTAAAGCCGACACCAAACGAAACGCGTTAAATAAATATTGTGTCATGAAGGGTGTGCGATTGAACGAAGCACAGAACACATTTATTTGTATTAATACGGGCCGCTTTCAAATCGTGTCTCAGGATAGATTATTTTATTATATATATCGTTTATTTTTTTTTAAAAGATGGGGGACGATAGATACGAAGCCCCCCCCCCCCCGCCCCCCCCCCCCTCCCAAGCTGGAAAAACAGACCAGAAGCCGTTTGTTGAAACAGTGTGAGCGCTAGCCTTTTTTTTTCCTGTAATAATAAATAATAATACTAATAATAATGCGCCTTGTTCGTGTTCAAACCCTCCTTGAAAATTGCAAGTGTAGTTTATTTCTTAAAATAAAGTGTATTTTGAAATAAATTGCTGACACTGGAGTGGGGAAAGTGGGTGAAAGGAGAGAGTATTTCGGTGGGGGAACATCTATACGTTTAACAGGGTATATAAAGCGCCTTTATTCCCTGCCCTCCCCCTCAAAAAAACTAGTATTGATTTCCCTATAAGTGGACTGTATGTAGGATATAAGTGCGAGCCAACGCGTGAATTAATTTTATACTGGATAGAGATTGACACGTTTGAAAAGTAAATGTATTCTCTATAAGGGGACATACGAGTCCCGGGTTGTGTGTATGTGTGTGAGTGAGGGATGCGCCTCTATCTCTGCCCCCCCCCCCCCCCCCCCCCCCCTTCTCTATCTTTCTTATCTCCTGCTTTAAAAATCTCAGTTTAATTTGAAATTTCTCATTTTGCCATCGCTTTGATGAGACAGATGATGGGGCCCACAGGATGACGCAATTAACATTTTGTTTTGCAGGACGCGAGGGAGAGATAGGTTTTTAAGACAATTTTTAAAAACACAAAATACACATTTTTCCAGAACTGTGAATACATATACATTCGGCTTAACTCGTTCTTGGGGGTGGGGGGTGGGGGTGATTTAAAAAAGTTTACAAAGTGGCCGCTTTAAAAGGACTTGCACTGGAGAGAAAATATTTAAGAATTAACTTTTAAAAAAAAATCTATATACTGTATATTATATATTCCCGGTTTCACATGTAACGTAAAGTAAAGAACGTATGTGCTGCTTATAACCCGCAATTCAGTTCGTGTTGTACTTGCAAAACGGGGTTTATTTAGCGAGGGGAGTGGGTTGGATTGAGAGGGGGATGAGAGATGAAGACTGGGATACAGCACGTGAAATCTGGAGACCAGTTTAGACGCAGAAAATGTATCCACACAGAACAAACGCACGGTCAAATGCTCTTTCCTATTCATTCCCCAATAAGTTAACCGTGATTAAAATATTCCACCAGAAACTTTGCATCCGTCAAAATAACACATCAAATCGTGTTTTTTTAATTGCAGAGAGGAGAGTGTGTGTTAGAGCAAGCGCATACCTTGTCCATTCATAAGGACACGTATTTAAATCGATACACACACGTGTGTTGTGTATAATTGTACTGATATTTCAGCGTCCCATAAGCTTGACATTTGCTTGTTTTTTTAAAAAAAGAATCTCTTTCTTTCTTCCCATCGCTCTGCAGACCACAACCCCGCTGTCAACTAACATGCGCTCACAACAAATTGTTAACGAAACGTTCGACGCCTGCGAATTACCCATCCCTCTGCTTTCCGCTCCCAGTCTGGTCTCTCACACTCACAACAGCCTTTTTAAAGTTACAGTCTTGCATCGAACGAGTTTCCTTTTAGCAACGAAAATAAAAGAATTAAAATGCAAATAATATATTTACCCCCCAACCCGCCCCCCTCCCTCTCTCTCTATACCCCCCACATCCAGAGCCACATTACCGTGTTAAGGCCCACCGTGTCTGTCCTGTGTTTTTAGAGACAGTTTAAAAAATATTAATCCCATATCCCACCCACCCCCCTCGGAAATCCCGTTCTATTCTTAAAATCAAGGTTCGCTTAGACCTTAATCTTAATTATATATATTTTTAAATGTTTCAAATAAATCGTTTACCCGCTTGAAAGACATTCATCACAGAGGGAGAGAACAAGATAAAAAAATGTTAAATACATTTCCATATATATCTATATATATCTATACATATATATGTTTTGACATAGTTGCAAAAAGCTTTAAAAAGTCCACATACAGAAATAAATCTTTTGGAGTTGAAAAAAATTCATCGCTGCGTCGCACGGTGATCGTTATGACGCGCTTTGCCTGCGTAATTGTATGTTTGATCTAATAACGTGAATTATTTAATGCCTCCTTCTATAAAAAAAATGCATGCAAAGCAAGTTGGTATCTAATAGCGAGGATACAGTACAGTGGAAATGAAGCGGTGGGTGGAATTCACCGCTTTGGCCAGAGGGGGCGCTAGGACAAAGTGCATGGGCGCTGCTTGCTTGCTGTATGTGTGTGTGTTGCACAAGGTGCAAAACTCCCTCTGAACTGAACTGATGTCTATCTAATTCCAGGCCCTTTTGTAAAGGGAAAAACAAGCCTAAGCGTCACTAGGGACTGCCCCAAAACACCGACCGACCTGCCTGCAATCACAGCACACACGCTGCCCTCGGTTCCCATGGCAGCGGGGCCCCAAATAAATAAACTGCGGACTTTGAAGCCCTACATTGCCAGCCAAGCCAGCCAGCCAGCATGGTGTGTTCCTAGCTCTCTCTAGTTCATTAACTCGCCTCTTGCATTTTGCAACCGACCAACTTAGTTCCGCCAGGCTGAGCCCTGGACCTTATAAAGTGGCGGTGCAAAAAAACAGGAGAGAACAGTTCCCGTGACAAAAAGTGCTCCATTCCCCAAGGCTGATGATAGAGGGGGGGGGGGGGGGGGGGGACAGCAGTCAGCATTTTCACAATACTGTATCTCGAAAACACAGATTGCAAGTATGTGGACATAAGTTTGAACACGTCATGTCTTAACCTCTAAGGGCACTATTTCTCTCTCACTAACCCCCCCACCCCACCCCATTTCTCTCGCCTTTTCCCGTTCTTCTTTTCGCCCCATCAGCATTCTCTCTGACATCCCCCAAATATGAGTCCACAAAATATGCAGTCAATTCACTTTACAATATATATATATATAGATACACACACACGCGCGCATTCTGTGAAACACGTTGAGACGTCTCGAAGACGTGATGAAACGCTATATTAAACACAAGGATTATTATTGTCATTGTCGTTGTTGTCCATAGCTTAATAACCTCCTCTCCGTGTTTGTGGCTCTTTCATCACTTCATCAATCATTTCAAGAGAGAACATTTTCAAAGTTAGCGAAAAATATTAGTTGAGTAATCAGATACAGTGGGTGGGAAGAGCTGGTCTCTCTGAATATCCATAACTACAAATATATCACTTTGAGCTGAGTTTTTCTGGGGGGTGGGGAGTTAAAAAAAAAGGATTTTTAAATAATACTGTGTGAGTACACTGCTCGCAAATATTAAGCTTGGTGATTCTCAGGCAATACCTTTCGATTAAACACACACACATGGGGAAGGTGTGGATAAATTAATCAGATTCACTGCAACGTTAAACTCCGGAATTGACCCAAAAAACCTTGATTAAATTGAAATTGAATACGAAAGGTAAGGTGAATCGAGACCCACACACATACTCTCGCACACACACAAACATACACTCTTTCACACACACACACACACACACACACGAGATTGTTGCAATTAGTTAAACAGTCCACGTCTTTTCCAATTCATTAAATATGGAGATACAGGAGAGATTTGCCTCGTGGCCCCGCTAGTAAATGATGACTGAGACGCGTTTTTGAGTCTTAAGATTTCTTCTGCAAGGGGAGCAGTGAGCGGTGGGAGCTTTGTCTGGCTCATTTGAATGGAGAACGATTCCTTAATGCCACCGTTAACAGCCATCCAGTCAATCTCAGTATCTCTTATTGTAATATATAATACATTGGGGGAAGAGAGACACAGAGAGACAGAGAGAGAGAGAAAGTTCCCCCGGTCTTGGTATGACAGGAAACCATCCACTTCACCAAGTACAGTGCGGCTGCTATTAGTTTCCTATTGCACCTTTTAATCCCCTTCAGCTAGAGCTGTCCCAGACAGATCGATTTCCCAATGAACCGCACACACCTGAACAGTTGGCAAACTCGCAGACGCTGAAGAGAGATACAGAGAGTGACACAAACACGCACACATACACACACACAGAGAACACAGAGAGAAAGAGAGACAGAGAGCGAGACAGAGAGTGGGGGACATGGAAATTGACATTTTATTGAAATCAAATCAAAATAAAAACCCACAAACACAAATGCGAGTCAGCTGGACTTAACACGTTCAAAAATCCAAACCAGCACGAAAAATATATTTTGTGGAAATATATGTGTATACTGTATATATGTTTTTACTCCATATTTAAGGCAAAGAGTTTGCAGACGAGCTATAGTCTATGTGTTACTAAACTCCATTCTTATTACCAGAGCCGTAACTAGAGTGTGGACTTGTAAAACAAAAATATTTTCCTCTATTTTAGAAATATTTTTGTTGATGTTAAAATGATCAGTCTGAAACCATTTAAAAAAAAATGTTATTTTGATTTATTTTGTTTTAACATGATTCGTATTTTTTTTAAAACTTTCGCTGGGGAATTAAATTGCTTTGTATAATCATTTATAAATCTTCACGTTAGCACAGTGAGTCGGTTACAGTCTTGTTAGCGTAGCACTCTCCCTCAAAACTAAAGTTCTTTGTTATTTGGGGGGAGAGTGAGTGGTGTGTGTGTGTGTTTGTGGGGTGTGTGTGTGTGTGTGTGGGGGGGGGGGGGGGGGGGTTAGGGGGGCGGGGGGGATAAGTTAGTCCATACATATGACTTGATTTTAAACAGTTGTTTTGCAAAGCAATATTCACCCAAAATGCGGTTGGAGGACTTTCATCGTCAATTGGAGAAAGTACACAAAGGAGAATAACATTGGAATAAACACACACAAACGATAAAGACAGGCCCCTCTGAGAGGCGCAGGGGATAGTGCAAAATGACATGAAAAGGGAACATCTATCACAGTGGGGTCTGAGCCTAATATAACGAGCAAATGTGTGTCTCACCTCTTGCATGTCTGTGTGGTGCTTACAATTCATTTCCAAATTTGATCTGGTTTTATTGCGGCTGTGAATGTTTTATAACGTTGTAGTTTCAGGCACAGCATTCTTGCAAGTACATTAAACATTTGTGTGTGTGTGTGTGTGGGGGGGGGGGTGGGGGGGAGAGACTTTTTATGTGTGTTGAGGGTCGGTGTAGAACAAAATACAACCCTCCCCTCAAATATATATATTTACTTTCCCCCCCTCACCCACCCCTTTTCACCTACCATCTCCTTGTGCAACTTGACAATTATCCAACTCCTTGACGAGTCTGAAAACGACCCCTGTTCTCCCCTCCCCCCATCAGCGCCTCTGAAATCGATCTAGAATATCAGACTGTGGTAACTCTATAGCTGCGATTTCTATTCATTAAAAAGAAAAAAAAGTTTAACTGCAAAAGCCCATGTGTTGATATCGAAGGGGAGGTTTTGATCGCTCTTGTCATTATCGTTTTCCATTTAAATGAGAATTGGAGTTTTCACATATTTAATTCAATAATCTCTCTCTCTCTCGTTTTCTCTCACTCTCTCTCTCTCTCTCTCTGGATTTTTTTTTACACAAGGCGGATTTTGGATGATCGCTAATTGCATTGTCCTGCCCAGGTCATTGGTTTGATGTTGCTAGACTGAAACTCTGGCTGACATGAAATATTAGCAGCGAAAACGCCACTCAGCTATTTAAGCATGCAACACATTGTAGATTACTGCAGGTTTTTATGGCCCAGAACTGAATATGTCACGCATGTAGCCCATGTTATACAGTAGAGAGTGATTCACTCAAGCATCGCCCTGCAGTTCCATTTAAATGAATCCGCACAGTTATAAAAGAAAAATGAAGCTAAGCGCTGAAGACTTGTGGAAGCTCCAAAAAAAGTGATGATGATAATAATAATGAATTCTGTATTACTGATAAATAATTGGATGCACGACGCCTCTCTCTCTCTCTCTCTGTGTGTGTACAGTACACCCAGCACAGACATATCCACGCGTGCAAATATTGGCGGTAAATTGTACTTGTTCTCTATCCATCGGTTTCCTTGGGCTAATCAGCACATGCAATGCGTAAAGGAAACAGCGCAATTTAACCCCTCCGTCTGGTAAATACATCAATTCATTTTTTTTCCTGAAATACAGTATTATAGGTGAATATCGAACCGTCCCCTCGCATGTTTATGAAGGAGGTGAATGTGAACTTTATTTCTGCTGTAGATTTGATTTCAGCTATTTTTCGAGGGCTTTCCTTTTCTTTTAAAACAACACCCCCCGCCCCACCACACACAACCAGTAGTTTTCTTTTAAACTTATTAAAAGCGGCTAGAAACAGCAGTTTGAACAATTAAAACGATTTGGTTGCTCATTTATCTCAAAGGCATGTACATTCATCACCACAGTCAGTGTTCTGAAAACAAAAATCACTTCAAATTATTTATAAATTTGCCTTATTAATCATATTCGACAAAGATCCTCGCCAAAAGTCTGTGGATTTTTTTTAAAAAAAGCCATCAATAATTTATATTCAATCGAATTATCAGTGGCGCAGTGTTTCAAGAGTTAAAAATGTTCACTTGCGTTTAGTTTAAATACTCTTAAATAGTTAACATGTCTGCACTCAAATATCTGTATTGACTGTCTATACACAGGGGGCGGTATTTATACTAACAATAACTTTAATAAACAAGTCGCGAACACGTCCCAAATGATTTACAGGGAAGTAAAAGTCGGGGCCCACTAACCGACTCTTCGCCGGGGGTGTTCCGCCTTACGAAGAAAGTAGTTCAAAGTAGTCCCCAGAGTGTTGGAAGAAATATATGGCCGCTATAAGGCACTTTTATGTTGAATTTCATTGCTCTAACACGCTTTTACGCTTTACGACCAAGAGATTACTTATTTTTTATATAAGTTATTGGGGTTGTTAATGTCCCCGTGTGTGGGTTTTACAACCCCCCCCATTTGGATCTTTTTGTATTCTTCCGCGCTGTTAATTTCAATGCACCCCCCCCCCCCCCCCCACCCCCCCCTCCCCCCCCCACACACACATTTCATTAAGTAAAACTTTCATAGTTAACCTTTACAGCCAGGTAACTAGGTTTCTTTATTCCATAAAGTTTGTATCTTCCACTAACACTGTCCAGAGCCACATAAGAATGTTAACCGTAGAGCAAGAGAGTGTGGCCTGCCTTAAAGACATGGCATTTTCTGTTTTCCTTTATTTTGCCTTTTTTTTAATAGAACCTTTAATGCATTCATTGTTTGGAAATGTTCCTTTAGGCGAAATAATGAAATGTCAAGGTGGTAAAACAGCGCCCCGCGTGGTGAGGGTTGGTACTACACAACAAGCTCTGATAGGATGTTGTACAGCACATGAAGAGGGAATACAAGGTTAGCAGGTAAGGCCATTTCACCTGTTCTTACAACCGCACTGCAACTCTGCAGCTCCAACCATGTACAGTACTACAACAAACAAAGCAAAAGTACATCGTAAAGCGCCTTTCACGTCGGGGGGACGTCCCAAGGCGCTGGGGCTGCAACAACGCTGGGCTCTGTAGCTTCCTGCAATAATAATATTAATAATTCTTGCATTTGATGTAGTGCCTTATCACATCTTTAAGATGTTTCAATGCTCTTCACAGAAACATACTGCAAAGTGAATTAACTCTATATTTTGTGGGTGAGATGTGGCGGCCTGTTGCACACAGCAGTGTCCCACAAAGTGGATTGAAATGACTATTTTTAAAAAAAGGATCGATTTCTTACCCCTAAAAAAGCAAACTGCCAATTGACTAACAGCCGGGTTCCTATACTGCTAGGTAAACAGAGGCATGTTGATTAAGGAAACTTGCCCAAACTTTCGCTCCATCAGGAATCAAACCAGTTGATGTAGCATAGTGAGGGAACATAGATCCTTATAATAATAATTATTATCATAATAATAATCTTTGAATTTGATATTGCATCAGTGAGACTTCTCAAAGTTTTTCAAAGAATAAATTGCAAGTGGATCGACTGTGTATTCTGTGCGTGAAAAAAAAGAAATTAAGCAATTTGACACCTGAAATCATTCCCTAAATGCCCGAAGTACAAGAATATTCCAGTAATTTGAGGGGTGGGAGAGGATGAGACAGGGCTGGGGATCTGACCAGTCATCTTAATTATATTAATTTCTGAAATGGAATGACTTGTATTCAAGTTGTAAAGACAAAGTTGCACATGGGTGTAGAGGAGCATGAGTCAGAGTGAATCAAGGGATGTGTTCTCTGTTTATCTCCAAGTTAAATTTTGGTTATGTGTTCCACCTCATCTTAGTCTGTGGGAGCAACTCCATTGCTTTAAATTTTGAGGAGTCCCATAGTGTAGTGGTTAGAACATTCATTTCCTGGCTTGGGCAAAACCTTAGGTGCGTTTTCTTACTTCATACACTTCTGTGCGCAATTGGCTACCACATTTCACCCACAAAATACACAGTCAATCATTTAAAAAATATATACTGAGAAGGGATTTGAGAGTCCCAACGATGTGTTAGGGTATAATATAAAATCTGGGGATTATTATTATATATATTATTATAACCCAGTCTCTCCTTATGATCACTCCTGGGTATCTCCTACCGAATAATTCCTCAGTTAGATCACAATTTGAAATTACTCCCAAAGTAACTGTTAAAAATAATAAAGAATCTGTGACCCACCCCGGCCATCATTAGCTTCATTTACTCTAACCAGCCTCACGGACTCCACTTAACACATTTGTTGCATCGCAAACTAGTGATGGTTTCAGTGATTATCAAACAACATCCAATATTTCAATGGAAGCTATGCATTTTCCGCTGGTTAAACCCCAGCAATTACCCCAATGCAAGATCTAGGATCCTCAAGTCTTCACTCTATGCCTAATACTCTCTGGGATTAGGGTATTCCAGAGAGATAGTGAGCATTCTATTCCAATATGTGGGAATTTCAATGTGTAGCTTGGATGCATGCAGCTCTGTGTGGTTTGGATACTCAAGCACGGTGATGGATTCTGCATTGTCAGATACCCAGGTGAACAAAAAAAATCCGAGGAACTGTATCACTATATAAACTAACGGTTTATAATCATCAAAAATAATCCTTTCTGTTGGTATCGCGCCTTTCACATCAGAAGGATGTAACAAAGAGAAAGTTGTTCTGGGCAACATTCCCCACAACTAAAAATATGTCACTCACTTCAATGTTGTTTGTGGGAAATTGCTGCGTGCAAATTGGCGCTGCATTACCCTACAAAATACACAGTCACTACACTTTATAGGGAGAATCTTGTCGATTGCTTTGCGACACCTTGAGGGTGGGCTGAGACTGAACGATTATATTGTTACTGTCACTGGTGTAATGAGAAATAATGGCCAATTAGCTACTATGAAAGCCTAGTACCAAGAATATAGGCACACAATGTTACGTTGCAGTGAATTATATTACTGTGTACAGTGTTGGTCATCTAACCTAACTGGCCTTGAAAAGTACAGAGGCGAGCAGCCATGATATCAGGGTTTAGGAATTTAAATTATTTGAAAAAGCTAAGGGAGTGATGGTTGTTTCCTTTGGTAAAGAGGACAGTGCGAGATGCCTTGATTGAAGTTCCCAAGATTACACAGAGGTTGACAAGGTTGCTTTGAACAAATTGTTCAAAATAGTAAAGGATTCAAACCCCAGGGAACACAGGTTAAACATTAGGAAGTTAGGAGTAGAAGGGAATTCAGGCAGAACATGTTTTTTCTCCACTCCCTCTTCTCCTGAAGGCATTTCTCCTAGTTGGCCTTATTGGCAACAATCTCCCTCTGGTATTTCACCCATTCGAGTGCTGTAACGCAACGGTTAGCGCGCTTGCCTCACATTGATCGCATAATATATCATAATTTTTACAATAGGTACAGAATATTTTACTTTCTAACATAAGTCTAAAATGTATGTGTATCTGTGTACTGTAAGTGTGTGTGTTTGTGTCGGTGTTGGAATGCAATTCATATTCTATTCCCTTACTCATTGCAGTTTGTGGGTTAAGTTTGGATCATGAATAGGAGCGGGGGACACTGGCTGATTTTCTCCCCTATTGAAACCCAGAGGTTCCAAGGTCAGTGGTCATCACAATATATTCATTGTTCTTTGCTACCTCTATTCGTCACATCGCATTATAATAAATCCTCTAGACATCTCAACGGCGTGATAAGGTGCTTTATCAAATGCGAGATAAAGTTACATTATTCCCATAATATATTGACAAAATATTCGTTGTTATGATTTATTCTCTGAAGCGCTTTTAGCCGCCTCGAAGATGTGAAATGACTTTATATCAAATGCAATGATTATTTTTATTATCAGAACCTCAGGTAAGATCAGCTATCTCCTCACAGGGATTCAAGTCCATAATCTGCTATGGTACAATGCTTACCTGCCTGTGCCTTTTACCTATCAGACCACTGGGGGACAGCTGCATTGTGTGCTTTTATTTGCTGTTTTAAAGCCACAGAAATGAACAGTAGTGCTGCGTGCTGGGCTACTCTCACACAATAGCCTTAATAACAGCCTGTTATCGCAAGAAACATTTATACGTTGAGCTAACCTTTGCTGACAGCATGCAAGATGGGGACAGATGTTTGAGGTGATGGAAAAAGCATACCACGAAGTCTACTTTGTCTCGCAGCACTGTCATTACAGACACACAAACTCACCCCCAGGCAAATGGTGCTGTATAAACAAACCCAGGGACACTGAAACCATCAAGGCAATAGTCTTTACAGGTTATGAGATCAGGTCTGTGTGCTAAACCTCTCTCAAGTATTTCCTCAACTTGACTTGTTGCAAGCACTGAAATCTGTCCTATCTCTGCATCAAAGTAACCCGAGTGCTCTAATAACACTGAGTATTGGAGTCCTGTAATGTAGTGGTTAGCGTGCTCGCCTCACAAGTGAGAGGATCTGTGTTCGATTCCTGGGCAGGGCGAAACCTCAGGCAGGTTTCCTTACTTCGCATTGCCACTGTTCTTCTAACAGTAGGTAGGAACCCTGTTGTTAGTCGTTTAGCGGATTGCCTTCTGATGGTAATAATCCCTCCACACAAAAACCATAGTCACGTAATCCATGCATGTTTTTGGGCCTCTGCTGCGCAAAATTGACGGCCACATTTAGCCCACAAAATACACGGTCAATCTACTTTACAGTATATTCTACAAAGCATGTATGTGTGGATTAGACAAATGTCACCTACCTTGTGCCATTGCGGCTCCAGGTGCTCCCGAGCCTCATTGGCTCTTCTCTGGAGCTTGGAGCTTATTTACAAAGATAAAAGTAATGCAGCCATTTTCTTTTCTTCCGCCTTGTTGATTTGTTGCCGCTCACTGATGGAGGAAAAATTCTCATCCGCCTGCCAGCCAGCCAGCCAGCCATTCCTCATGATCTGGAGGAACCCATTTCTTTCTGTGGACGAGAAACCATTCTATTCCCGGTGGATTGTACTTTCCTTTTAAAGCTGTGTCCAGCCTTTGGAGAGTCCATGACTGAGGTCCCATAATTCTACCTTGTCTGAGCCTGCACTACTGTTTTTGTCTTCAAATCTGAAATGAAAAATTAAATTAAAGTCGGCCTTTGGATCAGAAAATTGGATCGGGCTGGAATGCTTTTCCCTGGATAATTAAGTGCACAGTGGAATGACTGTGGAAATTATATAATACTAATAATCTTTGCATTTGATACAGTGCTTTTCATGTCTTCTAGATGTCTCAAAGTGCTTCACAGAATTTATTGTAAAGTAAATTGACGCGGGCGAAATGTGGCAGCCAATTTGGCACTGCAATTTCCCACAAACAGCCATGAAGTGAATTAACAATTTTATCTGGGGAATTGTTGACCAAGACACCGGGAAACTTGTTTTGAATAGTGCCACAGGATCTTTACATCCCACGAACAAGCAGACCGGGCCTCGGTTTAACATCTCATCTGAAGGACATCACTTCCGCCAATGTAAGATAAGGTTTTGGAGTGTCATTCATAGATTGTCTCAATTTAGAAGCCAGTTTAGGTTTAAGAACTATAGAAAACTGTCTTTCAAATTAAGACTGGATTTCATTGTAGCTCAAGATGTTTCCTTCCAAATTACTCACTTTCTAACATGGCAGCTAATCTTCACTATCAACATCCAGTGAAGACTCCAGCTCTACTCACAAACAGGGCTATGGGATCTTTACAGTCCTACCTGAATCACCAGGTGGAACCTAGATCGATGTCTCGTCTGAAAGATGAGGCATCTGACAATGCATGTGCAGTGCTGAACTGAAGAGGCAGCCTAGGCTGTGACCATAAATCCCAGATAAACTCAGAAGTTAACTAGAATTGCCACAGAGACAAATTTGTCTTCCCACAAAAGTATTTTTGGGTAGAATAGCATGAAAAGATTTACTGATGTGCTAAACTGGAATTTGAGAATGGGCTCGCAAACATTTAATTATACAGTCTTGAAGTGAACTGTCATTTGCATCTTTGCCTGTTAATAATCGTTATGTTTGTTACAGCGCATTTCACATCAGCAGCCTTTCACAGGATTTACTGTCACATGGAGAGGCTGTATTTAGAGGCAAACAACTCATTCGTGCAAAGCAACATCCCACAAACAGCCACAAAGTGAGTGGGGAATTGTTTCAATGTGCTTCACGTGCTTTTCACTGTGTGCAGAAATGTGGCAGCCAAACTGAGTACAGCAATGCCCCACAAACAGTTGTGAAGTGAATGATGAATTGGATCTGGCTAGGACACTGGGAGAAACTCCCTTCTCTTTTTGAATAAGAGATTATTGGAAATCCAGGCATGAGGAAGCGAGTTTATGCCCAGTTATGAACATGAAATTGATTATTCCAGGACTGCAAAGAAATTCTGAGCAATACAGTGGAGAATTATAACAACAACAACAACTTGCATTTATACAGCACTCTCTGCGCTGGGTGGCATCTCAGAGCGCATCATAATGGTGGAGCCCAAGGCAATGATGATATGATGATAACAATAATCCTTGCATTCAATGTAGTGCCTTATCACGTCATTGAAACGTTTCAAGGTGCTTCACAGGATGTATTATCGAACGAACTGAATGTGTATTTTGTGGACAAAACGCGGCAGCCAATTGCACTCAGCAGTGTCCCGCAAACAGTCATGGATTGCGTGATCAAATTATTATTATTATTTTGTTTGAAGGGATTATTACCCTTCGAATGTGATCCGTCAAATTGACTACCACCCGGGTTCCTACTTACTGCTGGGAAAACAGGGACATGTGAAGTAAGCAAACTTGCCTATGATTTCGCCCTGCCAGGGAGTAGAATCTGGGTTCCTCTCACTTCCTCGGTGGGGACTGGGGAGGTGGGGGTGGGGGGAAGGTTGGACAGAGAGGGGAGGCAGCCTTGGGTGGAGGAGGGAAGCCTCCACTTAAAGCACATGTTGTTTCCCGGATTGCCTCAGGCAGTAGGACCCAGCTGCTGCTCTCCCCGAGGTCAGGCAGAAAGCTTGTCTGCAATATTGGCGAGGGCTGCTTTTCTGTCCCACCATTGCAAACACTCTACGTGTCGCCTTTGGCATCTTGTGGAGGCTTTTAATCTGTTGTAAGCTTACACATTGTTAATGGCACTGACAGTTTGTCTAAAGCTGCCTTTCTTCCCCCACTCCCCGGGGGTCCGTAGGACAGCAGACCCCAGGGATAATAGAAACTCGTGTGATTGCCCACAGCACACACATTGCTTATTTCCTACATAGCAATTGTTTCATGTCCGTTCGTGTCTATTACTTAGATAATAATAATTCCATCCCGGCACTTGTAATGTTAAAGAATACTTACATTTGGGGAGCACCTGAAATAGAATTGGTCATTCATCTTAGTGGCTGTTTACAGGACGTTGCGGAGTCCGCCCACAAAATACGCAGTCACTTCACTTTACAGTGTATTCTGTGAAGAGCTTTGAGACGTCTCAATGATATGATAAGGCAAGGATTGCCTATGTCAAATGTAAGGATTATTATTATCATCATTATTATTACTACTCCTTGGGGATATCCAGAATCATTATTCTCAGGTAGCCAGAAGGAGAAGAACATCACAACACACGTTTGGATTTGCAAAGATCAGTTTCATGATTAGACCCTGGAGGTAATTAATGCCTAATAAAGTTATTAGGATGACTGGCAGATAATAATAATAATTCTTGCTTTTAATGTAGCGTCTTATCACGTCAAAGCGCTTTACAGAATATACTGTAAAGTGGATTGGCTCTGCATTTCTGCGGTGAAATGTGCCAGCCAGTTGCGAACAGTCGTGTCACACAAACAGACATGACCACATTTTTTGAAGAATTATTACCCTAGCAAAGTGACTTACAGCCAGGTTCTTACTGCTAGGTAAACAGAGGTGTGTGAAGCAAGGAAACTTGCCTAAGGTCTTGCCCCGCCCAGGAATTGAATCCAGGTCCTCTCACTTGCGAGGGAGTGCTCTAACCAATACATTACAGGAGTCCACAAGAGTATGAAGTATAAACACCAGCACAGCCTTGTTGGGCTGACGATTCCTTCCTCTAACGCTTGATGTAATATGATATACGTAAAGCACTTTGAGACGTTATATCAAATGCAAGGATGAGTATTACTTTAAAGCGAGGGCATTACTGTGGAACAGCAGTGCTGTAGAGTAATGTGGCAGCGAGTTCCACGTGACAGGTACACTGGAAGCTGCAGTGGAAGATGAGTGACAGAGGCAGTAAGGAAGTGAAATGCTAGAGACAATAAAACATCTGTAATTTGCAATTCAGTGGTGTTCAGCGGCTGCTCATGGTTTAATGATTAAAATCTTCTGTCTGCCAGATGGAAGAGTGAATCTCACATCACATTCGTATCCTATTTCAGTTAGGACTATTAGGATCTACACAGAGTGTGGGCGTGCACGCGCAGGCGTATCTTGTACAGTCCATCGTTATAAGGCGCTGTATCAAATACAAGGATTATTATTATTATTACGTCACACAGGTATGTAATCCTGGACTGGTACAAAATAGGCAGAACCTCGCATACTCAAAGCATTGTTGGATACACCGTGCGGTGCTGGGGTTGTGTTGCATTGTCAAAGGTGTCGGCCTTTGGATTAAACTGAGGTCCCATCAGGTGGATGTTGAAGACCCTTGTGGCACTTTAATCAAAAAGAAGGGAGTTTTTCCAGTGTCCTGCCCATAGATCTCCCAAGATAAAATTGGTAATTGACTGCACAGTTGTTGGTGGGACATCGCTGTGTGCAAATTGGCTGCCTTGTTCGCCTACAAAATGCACAGCCACAACATTTATAATCCTATATAATTTAACTTTTATAGCGCCTTATCATGCTGGAAGAATGTCTCAAAACTCTTTACCAGATTTAAGGTGATGAAGTGACTGTATATGTAGGCAAACACAGAATTACCCACAGTGATGCCCCACAAACAGCCATGAAATGAGTGAACAATTTTATTTGGAGAATTGTTGGCCAGAACATCGGGAGTAGCTCCCTTCTCTTTTTGAATAGTGACACAGGATCGTTAATGTCCATCTGAACTGCACAGAAGACAGGACCTCGGTTTAATGTCTCATTCGAAGGATGGCACCTCCAGCAATGCAACATCCCCCAGTACTGCATTGGGGAGTCAGTTTAGACTACCGGTATGTGATTCCAAGGCGTGAAGTGGATTTGGAACCCGCAACCTTCTTACTCAGAGGTGAGAGCGCTACCATTGCGCCAGGCTGACACACAACTTTTTCCCCCAAAAAATCTCCTTTGAGGACAATATGATAATGCTGAACTGACTAGCTCTGCATGTGAGTAGCTCCCACCACTTGGGGATACAGCATGAATATCAACCAATGGACAGACCTGGCTTAATCAATAACAATAAAAAAATTATATTTGTATAGTGCCTTTCATGTTGGGAGGACTTTCCAAGGTGCTGGACATATGAGGATTTGGACCTGAGCAGGGGGTTGGGATCAGACGAGAGGGAAGGCAGGGAAGGTGGGATAGGAGGGTGACCAACGGCACGGTCGAAGAGGAGGGTTTTTAGATTTGCCTTAAATGAGTCAAAGCAGGGAACAAGAGTAAAGGGAATGTGGGCTAGAGCTCTAAAGGGTGGGGGCAGAAAGGCAAGGCAGTTACTCATTCACTTTGCTTTCCCCACTACACCCCATTTGAAGTCAGAGTAATTCCTATTTTACAGGGAGGCCTGGAGGTAAATTGTGGAGCAACAAACATCTGCAGGGTCCAGATTAGATGCACAACAACAAACTAACCAGGAACTTGCCCTTGTCTCCGCAGCATTACATATGAGGGAGCGCCAGGACCTTGGGCTGTCAATCAAGGGATTAACTTCAAAATACAATTAGGAAACTCTAAATTGGCATCGCTGGCCAACTTGGCATTTGAGCATCGGGGAAAGGCCAAGGCAGTGGACTGAAACATTCCAGAAATAGTCTTGCTTCAGGAACAAATCGCAGGCACGTAGAAGAACTCTTAATAGCACAGAGAGCCAGTCTCCGTGTACAAAGCACCCCTCTCGCATTGCCAAGTTCAATGCAAGTCCAGTGCCAAACCAGCGAAACCACCCGGGAAATTGATAACTTTGGCGAATACTTTGCCAGATAAGCATTTATTGCATTATTTAAATTATTTATTTATTGCTCCCTTGCGTCCTTCAAGGCCCATCTCAAGACCCTCCACTTCGATAACACCTTCGGTCACCCTTTTACCCTGCCCTCCATCCCTCCTGTTGCCAACCCAAAGCTTGGGGTCCATATCCTTGACTGTCCAGCACCTTGGTACGTCTTTCCGACGTGAAAGACGCAGTGTAAATGTAACTTGTTGTAGTTGTTGTAAATGGATTGGGCTTAGGCTCCTGCCTTGTCACATCCTCACATCAAGAGACGGATAACTGGAGCTGGACACGGACTCACAACACAATGGCAAGTTCTGTTATCCTGAGCTTGGTTTAAATTTGCTAAATTCACTAAATGGACGCATCTGACCAAGAAGAAGTCCGACCGAGATGCTGGGGAGCCTGGCCTGTTAGTCAACACCATTTCACTCCAGAAGTGCCAAATGGTGCACAATAATAATAAATAATCCTTGCATTTGATACAGCTCCTTGAGACGTCATTGAGACATTTCAAAATGCTTCACACAATATATTGTAAATTGGGTTGACTTGTGTATTTTGTGGGTGAAACGACAATTGTGCACAGAAGACTATCACATTCAGGAAATATTTCTTTTGGAACACCCAATGTCCTGGCTGACAGATAAGACTAGTTATTCTCTTCATGGCTATTTGTGGGACGTTACTTGATGCAAATTGGCTACCGGTTTTACATACAAATGAATGCAGGTAAATTCATTAATCGGCAGTTTCTTTTTCTGCAAATTCTTTAAAAGAAACACACAGGAAACTGGCTTCAAAAGTTAAGACTGAATTTTACATCTTGCCAAATTCTGCATGCGTTTCAAATTCTAAGGAAAAGGGTAAATTTAGAAAAGGGGAACTTCTTCCCCACTAAATCGCTTCAGTAAGAGATTCAAAAACAGACTTTTATGGAGATGGGGGTGGGGATGGTTAGTCAAGTGTCTGATGGCAACGCATTGCCATGCTTAAATAGTATCCAAACTAGACAAGAGTTCAACATATAGTCCCATAGCATAGTGGTTAGCATCCTCGACTCGCAAATGAGAGGACCCAGGTTCGATTTCCAGATGAGGCAAAACCTTAGGCAACTTTCCTTACTCCACACACCTCTGTTTACCTAGCAGTAAGTAGAAACCTGGTTATTTGTCAATTGGCAGATCATTTTCTGGGGATAATAATCCCTCCAATAAAACATTGCTGTGTGGAATTGACTGCCATATTTCTCCCACCAAATATATACCAAAAATCCACTTTACAATATATTCCGTAAAGTGCATGCATTGAGACAACTCAATGATGAGATAATGCACTTAGTATCAGGATTATTATTATTATTCTTATAATATATGCGACCTGCACATGGAAGTTTACCATCTAATAAACATTCCTATTAAAAAAAAGTAAAAGATTGTCTTAAGCTTTGGTGGCGGGGCAAAAGGGAATAAATCATTGGCAGATGCCCCCCGAAGGGTTAAACAGACGCTAGGCTGGGCCTTGCGTTAAATGAAACGTGTTGCAATTTGGAAAATATTTGGGTTTTCCCGAGGTGAGGCAGCCCATCATAGCTCCGTTCTTCCGCGCATGTTCACTCAGCTCGGAAGCAAGTGGAGACGGAAAGGAGAAAGATCAATTGGAGGTTGGGAGAGGCTTGGCAGATTAAATTAATTACTGCATATTAAAATGTTTGTTTACAGAAATGAACAGCTACAAAGGTCTGATGTTAATTAATTTCAGCATAGTTTTCCTGGTACTCGCAATTTGTTGACAACTCCAGAGGTGCTTTAATGGCAGGTGAGGTGGCGTCGCAATGAATTTATATCAACTGCTTTGAGGTGCGCTGGAGAGGAAATGCGCTATCCAGAACCGTGGAAGCTGCTGCTGCCTCAGTAACGCAGAAGGAATCGTGTGGAGTGTCTGCAGAGAGATTTTCCTCAGAGCGATCAGCTTCACATGACAGTGTTCTAAAGCTTTATACTGATGAATATTGGGAGCTTTACTCCATCTCTAACCTGTGCTGTCACTGACCTGCGAGTGAGATGTTAAACCAAGGTCCTGTTTTCCTGTTCTAGGGAATGTTAAAGATCCTGTGCCACTCCAAAAATTGAAGGAAGTTTCTCCTGGTGAACAATCCCCCAAATAAACATTGGATTGTTAATTCATTGGCTGTTTTGTGGGACATTGATGTGTGTAAATTGGCTGCCATATCCACCTGCAAAATGCAGTCACTACACTTTACAGCGCAGTTTGCTGTGAATCTTGTTGAGAGGTTTTGACACAACGATAAAGTGTTATCTTGAATAGAAGGATTTTTAATAAGCATTTGATAATGTTGAACTTCTCAAAGTGCATCACAAAGTTCCGGTAAAGAAGTTAAGAGGTTGTGCACTTGTAGGCGAACGTGGCTGCCAAAGCACTTACAATCAGCCTCAAAATAAGTGGCAGTTTTTATCTGGTGTATTATTGGTCAGGACACCAGGAATTAACAACAATAACAACTTGCAATTATATTGCGACCCTCACACAGGGTAACGTCTCAGAGCACTTCACAGTGGCAGAACCTGACACTGGGGGGAGGGGGAGGGAGGAAGGTCTTCAGGCATGATCTGATATGAGGAGGGATAGAGGAAGAGTATCCCAGAGTTTCAGGGAGTAGTGGCTGAAACTGCGGCCACCGATAATGGAATCAAGTGCTTGACAGACAAGTAGGAGGCCGGAGCCTGTCAAGGAGAGTCAGTGGGTAGTGGGTTTGGCTGTAAGCAGGTTGGAGAGATAGGGAGATGCAAGGGCATGCAGGGTTTGAAGAAGAGTGGAAGAATCTTGAAATCATTGTGTTCAGAGATAGGGAGCCAGTGGAACCCGATGAACTGATGTGATGGTGATACAGAGTAGAGTGAGGGTAAATATGTAGGTGGCAGAGTTCTGGATTCGTTTTTAAAACCTTTAAAGATTTTCAAGTGGGGGTGAAATCCAATTCTACCTAGATTTCACCTTGAAGGCTGAATTCCAATGCGAGAATTTGTTTTATGAACAAAGGCATCATTTTACAACAACAACAAAATTACATTTGTACTACAGTGCCTATCACGTCAGGAGGACATTCTAAGGCGCTGGACAGTCAGTATTTCAGGTTTATTTCCCAAAGTTGTCCACAATCTCAAGGTTTAAGGCAATGACCTTAAGATAAAGCCAATGGAAATATTTTGGATGTTGAATGTTTTTCACTCTTAATCTTCACAAGGGGGCAAACAAAAACAAAAGGAATGGGAAGGGAAATGTATTTCTCAACGTTTTATTCCCGAAATCTTTCCCATTATTATTGCAATTAGCCGCTTAATGAATCCAAGCATGGTAAACTCTCAAAAGACAGAGCGAATCTAGAAGCTCGGAGATAGAGATGGGCATGAAGGAAAAGAAATGCCGCACAAAATCTCAGTGATGTTTTAACCCTCTAACTATTCTCTTACATTTTCTAGCAACTCAGGCCTCAAATTCCACCCAGTGTCATCGTAAAATGGAGTCCTGTAGTTATTGCTTACAACAACAACAAAATGACATTTATAGAGTGCCATTCACGTTGGGAGTACATTCCAACGTGCTTAAAGTACTCGCCTCGCAAGCATGAAGACCTGGGAGCGATTCCCAAATGGGGCAAAAACACAAGTTTGTTTGTCTAGTAAGAAGTAAGAATTCAATTGTTGGTTGATTGGCAGATTTCCAAGGCTAATAATTTTTAATTTTTTTTCAATTGGGTCACTCAACCTGTGACTGCTCTATGTAATTTGGGTGCGCCCACATTACATATGGGCGTATTTTTGCCCACAAAATATACAGTCAATTCCGACTTTTGTTTTCCCATATCGCTCTCTGGTTGTAACGTTTTAAGATGGTGGATGTTTAAATCATAACGACGGGACCTGATCCTAATAGACTTAAAGAGTTCAACAACTCAGGGCAAGAAAATTCTGTTCCTTTGGTAATCACACCTGTTTAATAGGATTTTCAGTTTTACAAGCAAACATCATTGGTTGCCTGTAACTGTTAGTTTTATATAGTGCATGTATTTTCTTTTGGAAAAGCAATAACCCTTACATTTCACATAGAGCCTATCAAGTCAGAGGATGTTTCTAAATTCTTCACAAGATTCATTGTAAATTGTAGCGATTGTGCATTTTGAGGGAAACCCGGCAATCAATCTGTGCACTGCAAGCATCATTATAACAATAATAACCTTGCATTTGCTAAAACCCCTTATCATTGCCATTGAGATGTCCCAAAGCGCTTCACAGAATATATCATAAAGTGGATTGGCTGTTGTATCTTGTAGATGAAACACAGCAGCCAATTGTGCACAGCAATGTCCCACAAACAGTTATGGCATTTTATTTCGGATTATTATCCCTGGAACGCAATCTGCCGATCATCTAACAACCGGGTTCCTGCTTAATGCTAGGTAAACAGGCGAGTAGAGGAAGCAAATTTGCCTAAGGGTACACACTTCCCAGGAATCTAACACAGGCCTTCTCATTTAACGGCCACAAAGTGGGGGACCAACAACAACAACAAATTATACGTATAGTGCCCTTCACATTGGACAGACCAGTTGTATTTGGCACCGCTGATATTGCAATGTTTTCCCCAGCCCCACACTCGAATATCAGCCCGGACTGTGAGCTGAACGTGGTTGCTTGAACTCACAGCCTTGCGACCCATGGGTGAGAGTGCTCCCGACTGAGCCAGCTTTGAGATCGGAAGTGATTTCAGATCTTTCTGTGCCAGAGATAGAAATGTCACAACGTGGAGGTGAAAGACAATGCACATGTGTCCCGCGTCAGGTCTCTATTATTTAGGACCTCGGTGGAGGTGCCATCTTCTTCTGTCCCACATGTGCTTCATTTGCATATCAGTAATTCCACTAATTAGTAGAGATAGGCTGCGTTTGCTATTCCCACTGACTGACATTACCTGGGGCAGTCGGAACTAGTCATGCAGTCAGTATAATAGTCTGTATCATCACCACCGAGTCTGCTTGTTCTATAATAAACCAAATTAAATTCACCTTTGGAGACAAAACAAGCAAAACCTTTGCCACGCAACTGTTGGGAGTAATAGGATATAATGCAAAGTGAGAAGAGTAAAAATGCAGCACAGTGCTGCTGTGCATTACTTATTATAGAATCATCCTTGCATTTCATATAGGCGTCTATTACTTTTTTTCAATCAGCCGGGTCTCTGACACATGCGGAAAGCTGTCACCGTGCTTAAAGAATATCCAAACCAAGCTGCGAATTCCATTTGGACGAACAGTCGTAGAACCCAAAACGTTGACTCGCTTTCTCCACGGATGCTGCCTGATCTGCTGAGTGTTCCCAGCGATTTCAGTTTTTGTTTGAGAACTCCATGCATCCCATCTTCACATGGGAATCCCAGAGATAGATTGTTGGAATGCTATTAGGGGCAAGTTGGCAACAGTCAAGGCTTTGGGACCCTAGAGAATGTGTTGGTATAACTGCTTGAGTCCCTGCATCCCAGTCATTGCTCTGCCCTTCCAGCAGCACAGCCAGCCTGGCTCATCGGCAGGATTTGGAAAGATTTCTGCTTGTGTCAAACACCCTGCTGAACCACCCCAAAAATTGAACTTTCCTGCCTGGTATTTGCTCCGAATCGTCCATCCCTTGCGTCAAGGCTGAGTGGCTGCACTTCAGAGATTTATTATAGATGTTAAAGATCCCATGACACTGTTCATACAGACACCACACTTTATGATAAATCCTGTGAAGAGCGTGAAAATATTTCATAGTCACACAGGTGCACATGCCCATGTAGCTGCTGTGCGCAAGTGGCTGCTGCATTTCGCCCACAAAATAAACAGTCAATTCACTTTACAGAATATTCTGTGAAGCGCTTTGAGTTTCGAAAACGTGATGAAGCACGATATCAAACACAAGGATTGTTATATATTATTATAGATCTTAATCATACACACACAAGCTTCTCACTATGTTGGTCTCTCTGTGGGGCAGGGCTTACAGGTGATAAATCCAGGACACTTAATACAGAGGTCAAATGACCTCTATCCAGATGGTCACCTTCAATCAGCTCTGTCAGTAAGTCAACTGGCTCTAAGGAGACCCACGCATGCACACACTTAATACCCACTCAACCACCTGTGAAGCAGCACGATAACTGGATGTCTATGATAGCACCCAAGTCCAGAGTCATTCCTCTCTGTGAGGCACTTCTACCCTCAGCCCCTTTGATGGCTTTCATCTGTCCTTCAGATAAGACGTTTAAATACAGGTCCCGGCTGCCTTTTCAGGTGAAGGTTAAAGATCCTATGGCACCAATCAAAAACAGAGAGTGTCTCTCTCTTGGTATCCTGGCCAACAAGCCCCTCACCCAAGTAAATTTGGTCACTTGGTTTGTGAGGCAATGGTGGTATGTGGGACATTGCTGTGTGCAATTGGCCATTGCATTGTCCCCAAATAACGCAATCAATTCACTTGACAGTATATTCTGTGAATTGCTTTGAGACGTCTCGATGGCGTGATAAGGTGCTATATAAAATGCAAGGATTATTATTCTTATTCTTATTCAGTTGTAATTTAGACTGCTCACCTTGTCACCAATGCACTCAATTGTGGAAAAGCAAGCCCAATTTGCCACTCAGTGACACTCCAACGCAGTCCTGCCTGGGAATGAGTTGACAAGAGAAGGGAGTTTCTCCTGGTGTCCTAGCCAACAATTCCCCCCAAGATATAATTTGTCCTTTATGCCTTGGCTGTTTGAGGGATATTGCTGTGTACAAATTGCCTGCCAGGTTCAGATGCAAAAAATACAGTCACAAAACTGTAAAATCTTGTGGAACGATTTGAGCCATTTTGACAATGTGATAAGGTGCTGCATCAAATGAAAGAATCTTATTAAGTGAAAGGTCCTGTAGATGTGCTTACAGTAGTCGTTGCTTTTGAACCAGGTGAAATTTGGGGGAAAAGTCTTGTAGTTAACCTTGAGAATGTAATAATAATAATCTCTGCATTCAATCTAGCGCCTTATCCCACTGTTGAGACGTCACAAAACGCTTCACAGAGTATACTGTGAAGTCAATTGTTTGTATTTGTGAAACGTGGCAGCCAATTGAACAAAACTGTGTCTCAATAGTGCATTGAGTAACTGGATTTTTTTGGGGGGAGGGTTTATTACCCCAGAAAAGTAATCCGCCCATTGATTAACAACTGGATTCCTACTTACTGCTAGGTAAACATAGTTATGTGGAGTAAGGAAATTTGCTTAAGGTTTCACCCCACCTAGAAACCAAACCTGGGTCCTCTCGCTTACGAGGAGAGGACTCTAGCCACTATGCTACGGGACTACGGTAACAGGACTGGTTTCATTCCAGTGGTAGCCCCCTCTCATCCACTTTTACTGCGATACGCCCGGTGAGAAAATGAATCGTATAATGACATTTTAAACCACGTCTGTGTGCTTTGTGAAATTGATTAAAGGATCATGTAGGAGGCATAAAGCAGGCGATGAAGTAACCGTGTACATAATCTTCCCTGTAATCATAATGGAGTGGAATGGCTGGCGATTAAAATATATACATCTATCAAAGCATTTGCTTAAATTGTCAGTAATTTACTGCAATAAACGACCAGAGGCTGGATTTCCACCTGATCTTATCCTGGGAGAGACCATTTACTCTTCTTATTTAAGTTCGCTCAGAGATGTAGAAATTTGTGAATTTAGTCTTAAATGAAGCCACCATTTTTAAAGAAACATGGAACCCACAGCACAGAAGGAGGCCATTCGGCCCATTGAGTCCACAGCAACCCACAGAACAAGGATATCACTTCAACCCCAACAGCCATTTTGCTCTCATACCTCTTCAAGCCCCGCTCTTTCATATAGCTGTCTACTTCCCTCTTGAAAGCTACAACGGACGCTGCCTCTATCACCTTATTGAGCAGGGGATTCCACATACCAACTTCTCTCTGCGTGAAACAATTCAACCCCAATAACAAATAAACAAATAGTATTTATACAGCGCTTTTCACATCAGGAGGACATCCTAAGGTGCTGGATAGTGAAGGACTTGCACCCAAGCTGAGGGTGCGGTTCAGTGAAGGATGGAGGGAAAGGGGGTCGGTGTAGAATGACGACAGAAGGCATGGTCTAATAGATGGTTCTTGAGACAGGCCTTGAAGGAGGCAAGGGAGGAAATGAAATGGAGTTCTCGAGGCTGATGGCTCGACCATTGATGGTGGGACAAGCAGGGCAGAGGGGACGTGAAGCAGGTCCGAGCCTTCTGTTTTGGAATGTCAAAAATGTAGGTTGGGGTAGGACATCTGTCCTCCCGTTACAAAACAACATCAAATTGTAATTTAACATAGAGCAGAGGGTAGTCCAACCTTTTGGCTGTCGCCGGTCGGAATCGCTATTTGAGAAACATTCGCAGGCCGCAAAAGGAATATCCCTTCCAAAAACGTAACATGACATTTACGGTTTATGGAGGAAACCAGTGGGTCAGATGAAGTGGAGGGTGGGGGTCTGAGGAAACTGGACCTGAGTTGAACCACCGTAACATTGAGGAATATCTCAAAACACTTTACAGAGAAGGACAAGATGTGATGAGAGGGTGGGGGAGAAGAAAGATGACCACATTGAAGTGAAGAGATTCAGAGAAAGTCATCAAAAGGGCGGGGGCATAAAGGTGGGAATGTACTGCTGCTGATGGTGGGGTAGAGAAGGTGGGAGGGAAGACCACAAATTAATGGCATTGTAAGTTTCAACAGGAGAGCGGGACTGTGTGATCAGCAGGTGTCAGCAAGCACAGTCAGAGTCCTCTCACTCCTACATTCCAGCTGTTTATTTTAATACATCGGGCATCGCACTTGGCAAATATTTTGATAGTCAAATCATTTTTCTTCCCCCCCAAGCCCCCAAATCCATCTCTTCGCCAATGTGCTCCATCTCGTTAATTGGATTTCTGCAGCAATTCAGCCTCCTTAAGCCTGTGACTTGTGCTAAGTGCAAACCACCTGTGGTACTATTAGTTACTTTGAAACATGGAAGACAGCCAGCCGTCCCAAAGTCCCTTATGTTCTTAGGCTTCTATTGCCTTAAAATTTAAGACTTTGGGGAAAAAAAGGTCTTAATTTTAGTTTCAATTTAGAAGCTGCTTATTTTTCTTAGTGCGCGGTGAAATCTTAGGCAAGTATCCTTACTCCACACATCTCTGTTTTCCTAGCAGTAAGTGGGAACCCGGTTTTTAGTCGATTGGCAGATGCATTCCGGGGGTAATAAGCCCTCCAAAAATATTTGGTCACTCAGTCCACAGCTTTTTGTGGGACTCTGCTGAGCACAATTGACTGCTGCATTTTGCCCACAAAATATACAGTCACTGCACTTTACAATACTGTACATATTCTCAGAAGCGCTTTGATACGTTTCAAAGATGTGACAAGGAGCTACACCAAATGCAAGGATTCTTATTATTATTGAAGTGGATTGACTGTGAATTTGTCAGTGAAATGCCTATAAACAGTCGTGGATTGAGCGACACAAACTCTTTTTTTATATGTCGGGGGGAGGAATTAGTACTCCTGAAAAGCACCAATCAACAAACAACCAGCTTCCTACTCACTGCTTGGTAAACAGCAGCATGAAGAGTAAGGAAACCTGCCTAAGGATTCAATTAAACCCGGGTCCTCTCGCTTGTAAAGCGAGTGCTCCAGCCACTAAGCTATAGGACTCCACACGTTCCCCACCAAGTCAGAAAGCAATCACTTGCCTGAAAACTGCTAGCAAAGTGTTTATTTCATCTGCAAGATGCAGGCTTACATTAAGGCAGAAAGCTCCTTGCTAATAAGCCAGCCTCTCAGTCTTGCTTAAGGGAGTGATGTGGAAGCAAAGGGCAGCCTGATATCATACAAAGTGCGTTATTTGTTGTAGGGCTGTACATCCCACACAAACAAATGAGGCCAGCGGTGTTTCAAAGTGAGATTGATAACTCCTTCTGTAGTTCAAAAAAGATATTTTGAATATTGAGAGAGGTGATGTTTCCTGTGGGAATAATGTTGAGCTCCCTCCTGCCCTCCAGAGAGTAAATCCCCACTCTAAGCTTCATCAATATTCACTTTCCCTCACACAGACCCGGCGCAGGGCCTGGCAGCTGAAATTCTTTATTATATTCCTGGATGGATGGTGGCAAGTTCCCTTTAAGAGTGCCTTAAATGAAACCCCCAGTAAAACAATTTACGGAGGCTAGCTGCAGTCAAGACTGCTTGTGAAGAATGACAGAAACTTTCTTAAAAAATTTATGGCCGGCTCCTGCCAGCTGACCGTTAACCCCCCTGTTCACCGTTCTCCACTGCAGTCGATGACAAAGGTTGGTCGGATCAATAACCCCAAATTCCAGTCGTAGCCTTGAGTAGCATATTCATTCTACTTTAGTGTATATTCCAAGAAGTGATTTGGGACATCTTAATGACCTGATAACGCACGGCATCAAATACAAGGATCATTATTATTTTGTCTTAATTGTTTTCACAAGAGCAATTTGTGATTTACTATTTACTCCGTGTGCGGTACCATCTCAAAGCGCTTAGTTTTTGAAAATTAAGTTATAGTTAGACGCTGTTTTTCTATGCAGCAGTACATTGTAGGTAGAATTTACATTTATAATAATCATGACCTTTGCATATAATAGCGCCCTTCCCTTTGGGAGGATGTTGCGTGGTGTTTGGCAGCAAATTGTTTTTAGTTGCAGTGACTGCAGTGTGCATTTTGGGAAGATGACCGGAAGCATGGACAAAGAAGTAAATCTTAGGGAGAATTTAAAATTGTTAAGAACTACAGAAAACCGTCTGCATTTAAGGATTTTCCACAATTCTGTGGCATCTTAAATCCCAAGTCCAAGAACAGTGTCACAGGCCAAGGCTAGGTACAACTTTGGACAAAATATCTCAAAGCACATGACAGGTAATTTATGTCAAGTGTACCCAGGAGGACATAAATGGTATAAAGTGCAATTTTGCACACAGCAGGGTCCCACACACAGCCATGAAGTAAACGATCAATTCTGTGTGAGGGAATTGTTGACCAGGACATTGGGAGAAACTGTCTTCTCGTTTTAAATACTGGCATGAGTTTTCATTTTATCTCAAATTGGATCTGAGTTTGATGTCCACACTCCACCAGCATTAGGCTGGACTGTGATTTGAAAGTCCTGCTGAACGTGGCTGCCACAAAGTTACATCTCATATGCAGCAACCCACAAGTCTCAAAACACATAGGAGAGACAGATACACTCCAGCTAATGCCCTGAAATAAATGTTAGGCTTCCTATTGAAAGAAGGAGCATCTCGCAGTAATTCTATCAAATTGCCGCCTGAAGGTTGAATCACTGCAACAATTGTTCAACTCTATATACCAGTGTTAGACCCAGACTCGCTGACTTCTGCTGTCCTGTGTATAACTCTTTCCTATTCTTCCGCTATCTGAATAATAGTGATAACAATCCTTGCATTTAATATAGTGAATTACCACGCCGTTGAGTCATCTCAAAGAGCTTCACAGGTTATACTGTAAAGTGGATTGATTGTGTATTTTGTGGGTAAAACGCAGCAGCCAATTGCGCACTGTTAATTTGAAAGGATTATTAGGCCTATCTCCTAGAAAGCAATCCACCAATCGCCTAACTACCAGGTTCTTACTTCTGCTCGGTAAATAGAGACGCCTGGAGAAAGGAAACCTGCCTAAGGTTTCACCCTGTCCAGGAATCGAACCTGGGACTTCTTGCTTGAGAGGCGAGCATCCTAACCACTATGCTATGGGATTCCCTGTATTTAACACTCTCCCAGACAACTGCTATTGTGTGTGTAACTTGCTCCCGCTCATCCAGATCTTTCAGTGACTCACTAACATGTGAAGCATCCACAGTTATATGCACCCTGTTCACTGTATTGCAATAACATGAGATGTTGTGTTTAACACGCTCACCTCAGTGGTTTAAACACTTACAGATTTACTGCTGAAAAAATATGTAATAGTTTGAAAAAAACAGAATTCACTTCTCCCCAATTTATTGGAACCAAAACAAATGGAAACAAATAGAGGTGATGGGTGCTGACCTATGAGTGACATGTGTGCAAGTCCATCATTCCAAAGTGCTTGTGTGATGGGCCTTTTATGAGGACCAGCAAAATGGAGTGGGGGGCAGAGAAAGAAGCATTATCCATTTCACTCGAGGCTTTATGAGGGGAAATAACAATACCTTATGCCAATCCCCCTTTCACAGAGTGTTTTATCCAACAAACTGGTTCACCCCCCAAATGAAACACAGTTCCACTTTGTAATATATCCTATGAAGTACTTTGGGATGTCTGCCTGATGTGAAAAATACTGGGTAATAATATAATCCGTACATTTGATTTAATAATAATAATCATCCTTGTATTTGATATTGCGCTTTTCATGTTTTCTAAACGTCTCACAAAATATGCTTCACAGAATACACCGTAAAGAGAATTGATTGTATATTTTGTGGGTGAAACGCGGCAGCCAATTGCGCACAGCAGTGTCCCATAAACAATCGTGGATTGAAATGACCAATTTATTATTTTTTAATCAATCACGCTTTATCACATTGTCGAGAGATCTCAAACCACTTCACTGAATATATTATAGAGTAGATTGATTGCGTATTTTGTGGTTGAAATGTGGATCAAATGTAAGGACTATTGTTATTATTTTTATTATTATATCCTGTGAAGGGTTTTGAGATGTTTCGATGATGTGATAATGGGCTGCAATAAATGCAAAGATTATTATTATAGTATGTACCCTTTAAAGATGCGGTACATTTATGGTCTGTGTTCAAAAGGGCATTGGATAAAGGATACATATATGAGAGAGTGAGAGAGAATAGAGAGGACTGAAGAGAGGGTGCAGTGTAATCAGTGACAAGGACTCATTGGGCCTGTTTTCTTGCTGTATAATAATGCGTAAATATTTGAAGAATAAGGGTATAAGGATAGTAATGCACTGAGCATTTAAAGGGTACATCACATAATAATAATCCTTGCATTTGGTACAGCACCTTATCATGTCGTTGAGGCGTATCAAAGCACTTCACAGGATATAATAATATGAGATTGTCAGCCTATGTGTCAGCCTGACGCAGTGAGTCAGAAGGTTGTAGGTTCAAATCCCACGTTGGACTTGGAATATAATAATAGTAATACTTGCAATTGATATAATGCTTTTCACGTTTTCTGGATGCCTCAAAGCACTTTACAGAATATACTGTAAAGTTAATTAACTGTATGTTTGTGGGCAAAACACGGCAGCCAATTGCACACAGCAGTGTCCCACAAACAGTCATCGATTGAAAATGAACAATTTATTTTAAAAATTTGAATGGATTATTATTAGGCGTGTGGAGTAAGCAAACTTGCCCAAGGTTTCGTCCTGCCTGGAATCGAACCCACGTTTCGAGACATTTAGACAACATTTAGACAACGTGCTTTGAGACATTTAGACAACATGATAAGGCGCTATATCCCGTACAAGGACTATTATTATCGGAGAGGATAGTTTTACTGAGGGAAGAGCGAGAGATAACAAGTCTGGCACAGGCATGATGAGCTTAATGGGCCCAATTGCACCCAAAGAAAGAAACCACATCACAGACTAGCCTGAAACTAGCCTCTGTGATCAGATTCAGTCGGTGGGCAGACCTGGTAACAAGCAGGTCTTGGCATTTGAACTGGTACATTTGTTTCTTACCTGAAATGTCTGTGTAAAACATACATTGTGAAACAGCACAGCCGACCGAGTGAGAATGGTGTATTCATGTGCCGGGCAGAAACCCAGCTTGGAAAATAAAATAACATTTCCATCTTGTAGCTTTCTTGGACACAGTTCACAGACCTCAATGCAGAAGAAATTCCATTTCACAGCTTGTCTGTGTTTGGTTTAGTGTGCGTATGTGGTGTGTGTGTGTGTGAGTAGTTACATTTTGTGTGTGTGCGTGTGAGTGTATATCTTGCTGTTAAATTAGATACAGTATTCTATTTAACATAATAATCAGTTGCATAAAAACACCTAGATTTGACATGTTTAAACAACTCAAGCATGTGCGAATTTGTGAGTATGTGCATTTTGGGTGTGTAAGAAAGTTTGTGTTGGAGTGGGTTTAGATTATATGATCTCAAGCACTTTGAGACATCCTCCCTCCTGACGTGAAAGGCACTATATAAATGTAAATTGTATTGTACGTCTGTTAATGTGCTTGTGGTAGTGCTCCTGTGTACATGTATTTGCTGCTGTACCAAGTTTGGTGTCTGAAAGTGTGTTTATGTTCACATTTGTGTATGAATGCACACGTTTGCATATGTGTAAGTAGCTATGTATTTGTGTGTGCGTATACATTCAGGTAAGTGTGTGTATGTTTGTGTATACATTTGCATATGTGTAACTGCATACTTGTGTATGTGCGTGCTACACGTTTGGATATGTATGTGTGAGTACGTGTTTGGATATATGCAAGTGCACAAATTTGGGTGTGTAAGCATATGCATATATGTGTGTATGTGTGTGTATTTATATGTGTACGTCTATTTGACAGAGAGATAGAGAGAGGTTATTATCTGCATAAATTCATTGCAATAGATAGGGTAACAGAATCACAGTCAAACGCATTATTGAGGCATATTTGGGGGCCTTGACTGCAGGGACAAACTGAAACAATATTAACTGAAAGTGACTGAAAGCGCCGTTCCCAAGTCAACAATTTAAAAAAACTTTGGTTTGGAATGTCAAAACCCCCTTATTTAACAGGAATAAATATTGGTAAATCTCCATTTGGTTCAAAAAGAACAGATTTAAATATATTTGGCAAGAAAAACATGTGCATTTTAATAAAAATAATAATAATTTTGCATTTGAAAATAGCGCCTTGTCATGTTGTTAAGACGTCTCAAAGAGCTTCAGAGAATATACAGTAAAGTGGATTGACTGGAGTATCTGGTAGGTGAAATAAAGGATGTTGTACACAGTAATAACAGATATAAATGTGAATTCAGTGACTCTAATGTGTGGTACAGTGCAACCGCTAATGGCAAGTTCACTAGAGCTTTTATGCTATTGTGTTTCTGCTGCAAAAAGCGCATCAACTTTTGTTACTGGAAGGTGTTTAGAGACTGTTCTGTCTCATAGCAAATCAATTACCTTTCGCTAATAAAAAGAGCATTTTATTATTAATGGTAATGGGTGCTGACCTCTCTTTGCTAGGCAATGTCCCAATCTGAGGGTCTGGGCATGTCCAGTGTGCGACTTAATGACAATGACATTACACACTGACTGAGCATTGTATCGCTTTTGTCTTCATTCACGTTGAAATGAAGTTCTCCTGGCTGCCTTATCAATCACTGGGGCTCCAGCTGTTAGCTAGACTTTGCTTGGCTTCAACAACCACGCTTACAAATTGTCTCTGAATAGTGAGGAACAAACGGTTTGTCATTGTCTCGCAATTTTTTTTATTTCCCGTACCCCCTTCGCATTACGATCTCTCTCTCTACCTTCTAACACAGTTTTATTAAGAGTGAGAATATTCACATTCTCTCTCTCTCTCTCTCTCTCTCTCTCTCGCAGACACACATGTACACGCACAGTGTGTCTGTGTGTGTCTGTGTATAGGGGGTGCAAAACCTACATCTCCAAAAAAGCAGCCAAATGCAATTACATGCATTGTTTTGCAAATTACAATAAAATCATTACAAGTTGGGAGATTTCGCTAGATTGTGCATAAAAGGGAAAATTGCAATCTTTAAAAACTGACAGGCCGTTAGATGACCTCACTGGAGAGAAGCAATATGAAAAGAGAACATATAATCTGTACTTATATATATATATATTATATATTTTTGTACAGTGGTGGGTGATTGGGTGTGTGTGGAGGGGAGGGGGGAGGGGGTAGAGGGGAGCGGCTGTAGGTGGATGTGAATAATTCCCTTGTTCTTGCAATAGTTACAATTTGGGATGGGGATTGTGAGTTGGGGAGGGGGTTGTGTGGGTGTGTGTTTGGGTGGTGGGGGGGGGAGAATGGGGGCGTTTGTGCGTTGGATGGTTGGTAGTGTAGAAGCGGTTTGCTGCATCAGGGGAAAAAAAAAGTGGTATTGGGGGTGGAAAAATGGAATTGTCACCGCAGAATGGATGAATTCTGCAGTTTCTCTTTGTAACAATTTCACAGGAAATAATTAAGATAGATGGGCAGATGAATTAGCTGTCCTCCAAGGTCAAACACTGATTGCTTTATTACTCCATTATTTCAGTGTTGTGGAACTATTACCAGTGACGCTTTTTCATGATATTTTGTAGATCCGAAAAAGAGATACAAATTGATTGTTTGGCGGCAGAATCAGTCATAGTCATTCTAGGCAGCTGGATTAATGGCTTTGATGGCTCTTGCAGGTTCTAGCAAGAAGTGTGACTCAAAACAGGAGAAATTGGTTTGAGCCCTTGGGAACTGAATTGATGTTTGGTCTGCTTTTGAGTTCCTAGTTGGGGAAAGAAGGGAAGGAGTGAGAGAGGGGTGGAGGGAGAAGGGAGGGCAGGAAAGTGACAGCTATTGTCATATTCACCGACTCTCCCCCGACTATTTTTCTGTGAGTTTAGGTGGGGGAAGGAGGGGGGGTTACATGTTATGTATTATGTGAGTTCTTTTTCTCTTTTGGTTCTTATTTTTCACTTTAACTCATGTTAATATTGCTCTCTCTCCCCCCCCCCACAACACACGCAGAAAATCAAGTAAAACTGGTTTTAACTACAAACTTTAAAATCTGAAGCTTTTTGTTCAAAACACATAAGCACGCACACACACACACATAAAGAGGCAAAGGTATTACAGTCAAGGGCAGTGATGCACACAGATAGGCAGGCAGGCAGGCAGGCAGGCAGGCAGGCAAACTGACTCACTCTCTCCCATCAGTATTTAAGGTTAACGTTGTCCAACCCAGCCAATTTTTCTCTGGCTTTAATTTGCAGGCTATTGAAGTTAATAAAGGTTAAGTGAGCAGTAAGAACGCTGATTTGGTTTCTGTTGTAAAACCACACACCAGCAGACAAAAACAAAACGCGTTGTGTGCGGAAGGTAACTTGGGAGTTGGGTTGTGCTGTGTTTGTGCATAGACCTCCCTCAGAGCACCCCTCACTTAAGGCTGTGTGCTCGAGGTGACAGGCCGGACCCTGTCATTTTACAGTCACTTTGATATGTCACATCCCCAACCACTCAACACTCTGCTACATTCTTTTGATTTATTGACACACACACACACACACACACATATATACGCAGCATATCTAAACTTTATTTTAAGGGTGCGATAGTGAATCTGGTGGTGATTATTCAACAACAACTTGCATTTATACAGCACCCCTTGCGCAGGGTAGCATCCCAGAGCGCTTAATGAAGACGAGCCAGGGGTATGGGTGGGGCTATGCTTTCAGCCATTACCCCTTGAAGCTTTGGAACTCTCTCTCTCAATTGCTCTGCCTGGCACCCCCTCCTTCTCCTTGTTTAGATCACGCCTGAACACCTTCCTCTTGACTGTGACTACAGTCACCTCCTCCCTTCCTCTAGCTTGGCGTCGTGCTCCAACCCTGTTAAGAGCTCCGAGACACCACCCCGTGTAAAGGGTGCTATATCAATGCAAGTTGTTGTATTGTGTTATGCAACACTCAATCCCTGGATTAGATTCCAGCCTGCAACTCCCTCCCTGGATCGGTGTTCTATACACAGTATAAACCAACTCTCTCAGGTGGGACATCATGTTAATCATTCCACCTCACATTCAGGCTTCCTCAGACCTCCTGACTGACGAAAGCAATTTAGCAGATTCTCTGGTGAGTTGTGGTTAAGTAATTCAGAAAATGGGAAGAACATAATTCCTGTTAGTAACCAAAGCCAAGAGAACTTCTCTTTGATGCTGGATTAAAGCTTGCTGACTCCCCCATTGATGGTGTGAGGAGAGAAATGAAGTGCATTAGTGATGTGACTGATGGAATCCAGATGTGTGCGCTACTTGTAATGTAATATGCAATGTAACATCCCTTGTCCAGCAGCTTGTTTAGTCAATTTCATAGTAATGTCCATGATCTGCCAATTATAAGCCATTCAGTTACACTCTCAGTCACACTCTCAGCTCAGTTACAAGCTCAGTGACACTCTCACAGTTACTCTTTGTCACACTCTCATCGTTACTCTCTG
This sequence comes from Hydrolagus colliei, assembly GCA_035084275.1. Classification (NCBI taxonomy): domain Eukaryota; kingdom Metazoa; phylum Chordata; class Chondrichthyes; order Chimaeriformes; family Chimaeridae; genus Hydrolagus; species Hydrolagus colliei. The sequence continues at coordinate 20,191,707 of CM068748.1, forward strand.
TCACACTCTCACAGTTACTCTCTGTCAGTCAATCTCTCACACTCTCAGTTCAGTTACTCTCAGTAACAATCAGTTACTGGTACTGTTACTCTCTCTCAGATACACACCCACATTCTCAGTTCAGTTACTCTGTTACACACTCTGTCACACACTGAGTTACTCTGGTAGTCACACTTGGTTACACTCTCTGAGTGACTCTCTGAGTTACTCTCTCAAAAACACTCAGTTACATTCTCAGTCACACTCTTTCCTATATATATTATATACTCACCTCAAAAGCGATAGGACCTGAGTTAGATTCCCAGGCAGGAGTCACTCAACCCATGACTGTTTGTGGGACATAACTGTGCACAATTGGTTGCCATTGCCATGTTTTATCCACAAAAAGTAAATTCATTTTACAGTATACATGTATTTTGTAAAGCGCTTTGAGATGTCTGTTAAGGCGTATATCACATGCAAGGATTTTTATTATTAAACGCTTTCTGTTACACGCTCAGTAAGACATACACTCTCACTGCACACTGTTCGTAACTCTGTTACACTCACCTTCCCTATACCAGTACACTGTTACACACTGCACCATACACTCTGTTGACTATCACTCACTGACATCTGTTATCAGTCACTCACAGATCCACATTATACATCTCCTTGTAACAGTTCTTACAGAATTTAATTAAAACGAAACAAAAAAAATTCCATCTTGGTTCATCTTGAATCAGCCATGTTTGTGTGTACAGTATTTAGTATTTGCAGCTGGGCCTCTGTGTGTGTCTATGAGTGTGTCTGTGTGCGTCTGTGCCTATGTGTGTGGGTGGGTGCATCTGTTGTGTGTGTGTCTGCTTATGCCTGTATGTGTGTGTCCGTGCCTGTGTGTGTGTCTGTGCCCATGTATGTCTGTGTATGTCTCTACCTGTGTGCGCGTGAGTCTGTGCTGTATGTCTGCATGCACGCGGGGAGACGAAATTCCACCTGATTTACTTGAAATTTCACAGAAATTTGAGCAGAAATGATTCCAGAGTTTGGCAAATTTGTAAATTCGTATTTTTAAGCCTTTTTTGTTGTTGTAGATTCTTTTCATTAATTACAGAGTGCTATGAACTGAGCGAGTCCCTGACACCTGACAGTCGAGATAAAACAATGACTTGGTGCAGCTGCTTTCACATAACTTAGTATGTTTTGTCACCCTGGCTCAGTCGCTAGCACTTCTCCTGCCTCTGAGTTAGTAAGTTGCGAGGCTCAAGCCCCAGACGGGGGCTTTAGACTCAGTTGAGGCTGACATTCCAGCGCAGTGCGTTGTCAGCGCACCTTCAGGTGTGCTGCTCGACCCAGGTTCCATCTGCCTGTTCAGGTGGACGTTGAAGATTTCATGACACTATTGGGGAAAAAAGAGAAGGGAGTTTCTCTCCCCCGGTGTCCTGGCTCACAATCCCCCCAAATAAAATTGGTGGCCGCGTGTGCGACACGACATGACTGTGTACAAATTAGGTGAACTCAGCAGCCAATTTTCGCGCAGTAAATGACCCACAACCAGCCGTGAAGCAAATGCTCAATTTGTGTCAGCGAGGACACTGGAAGAAAGACTCCTTGTTCTTTTCCAGCAGCGTCCCGTGTCGCACAAAAGCGAAAGAAGCGAGTAGTGTGTTTGTTTTGTTGGCTCCTCTCAAAAGTGTTCTCTCTAAACCTGTCTCTCCTCCGCTCTCCTCCACCTCTCTCTCAACAGTGGCTCGGGCACTTGAGTGGGAGTTGTTTTTTTGGAAGGCTTTGTCCCTTCATGTGTGAACTCCACAAGGGGATGAGAGAGGCCTGAAAAACCAGACAGCCCCATCTCTCCTTGTTTGCTCTGAATCAGCCAAGGCTGGAGAGTGCCGGTCCCCCCGCTTGGCCCCGGATAAAGAGCATGTTTCTCCCGAGCCCCTTGTGTTACTTTCTAAGAGGCACCTCTTGACCTCAGGTGCACTCTTACCTGTGTGTGTGCAAGCGTAGGTGACCTGCTGCCGTGGAGAAAGCCACACCAGGGAGCACAGTGTCATTCTGTACAAACACTGAACCGCAAAGAGTCGGACTGTCTCACAATTGGTCTTTCATTTTGTGGCTCCTTGTCGGGACATTATCTGCGTAAACATTAGGGGAACACAGCAGCCAATGTATGCGCAGTAATTGCCCCACAAACTTAGCCATTGAGACAAGGCTCAATTTCATGTGGGGAATTGTCAACCGGTACCCAACTTCAGCGCTTAAAGAGCTTAATCATGCTCGCGTTTGATGTAGTCGAGGAAATGACTCCCAAGTGCTTCACAGGATTTTCAACTTGGATTTGTAGTGACCGTGTGTTTTGTGGGTGAATGTACCAGCCAATGTGAGAGCGCAGCAACATGATAATAATCATCTTTGCATTTGACATAGCGCTTTTCACACCTTATCGACATCTCAAAGCGCATCAGAGAACACACTGTAAAATGAATTGACTGTATATACAGGATGTGGGCGAAATGCAGCAGCCAATTGCACACAGCAGTGACCCACCAAACAGCCATGGATTGATTTTATCTGTCTGTGTGTGTGTATGTGTGTGTGTATATGTGTGTAGGGGCAAGGAGATTTGCTGGCCAGGATATCAGGAGAATCTCACTTTTCTTTGAATAGCATAGTGAGATCATTAACGTCCACCTGAACAGGCAGATGAGGAGAACTGTTTAACATCTGATCCGAAGGACAGACTTCTGGCAATGCCATGCTCCCCCAAGTAATGCATTGGAGTATCAGCCGGTGAGCATGTTTTAAAGCTTTACCAAGCTGGCTCTCTGCCAAACAGATAAGCTGCTTAACTGACCTTGGTTTCTAACTTACTTTGAGATGCCGCCCGGTGTGGAATGCACTATATAAATGCAAGTTGTTGTTGTCTCAACAACAACTGAATAACAGCATCTCTGAAACTACTGTATCCCCCCCACCGCCCTCCCCTCCCCTCCCCTCGGACCAGGACTACATTGGAGTGGTCATCTTAGAGACTATGCGATTTCAAGTGCTGGCGCGGGTCTTGATCCCACAACCTTCTGCCTCGGAGGCTGCTGACGCTCATTAGAATGGCAGTCGCTCCTCCCCACTGCTGCAGCCCAACATTGCACTGAATCGCTCTAATCCAGCCGCGATTACGGGTGATGGGAATGAATGTGTAATTGGAGCGCATTGGGGGTTAGAAGCAGAAGGGACTTCCTTTTCACTAGCGCCCGCTATAAACAGCCCAGAATTTCCGAAGAGTAATGATTTTTTTCACAAGCATCTGGGCTGTATTTTGGTGGCCCGTCAACCGTTTGTATATTTTGTTTCCATTTTATTTACTGTGTGGCTTATTCTCCGAAATAATTAGTCACATTGGACCATTAAACCTCTGGTAGGAACCCTGTAAAATTAATCTGCTTCCCTCTGTAATTCTAAATATTTGCCGCATGTGCTACTTGGGTCAATGCTTCAATCCAGCATCGTGCAATGAGGATCCCATAATGATTTATTACTAGACCCTCTGCACATATTATTACAAAATGAGTTTATTAGTTTGAAATCTGGTAGTAATGTGTTACTGTTTTAAGCCTTCATGCAATTTTTGTTGAATCAAGCGTGGGTGACGTGCACAAGTATTAAACCTTTTATTGATGCTTTTATTGCACTTGTACCTGTCCAACACTTAAAAAATGTTTTAACTGCAGGGAGAGCGCGGGGTGGAGGAGGGGGGCGGGGGAAGGTAGAGAAGAGTGCCGCAGAGTAACTCCCTCCAGTCTCACTCTGCTGCATTTACCCCCATAGCCCTGCGAGTACATATCAAGTACACATCCAATTTCATCTTGAGAACTACCATTGAATCTAGTTTCAGGCAATGCTTTCCATATCATAACAACTCTCTGGGTACAAAAAAATTCTCATAAGGAGTTATATTGAATGCAAGGCACCCAGGTATGTTCTTTGCACGTACAGTAAAAGCCTGTTCATCCGGCGCCCGATCAACCGTAACTTCCGTATAACTGGCATCACAAAATAAGGTCCGCATTCGATTAACCGCAATTTATCCGGAAAAATGCGTTGAAATATTTATTTACTTATTTATATATTTACTTTATTTATTTATTGCGTTTTTGGCCCAATATCCGGCATACGCTTTAACTGGCATTGGCAAGGTCCCGAGGCCGGATAAACAGGCTTTTACTGTATTTGTTGTGTGTTTCTCTACCTGCATCTATAGCTAATAATAATATTTGCATTTGATGTAGCACCTGATCACATTGACGAGACATCCCAAAGTGCTTCACAGAATCGACTGTAAATTGAATTGATTGTATATTTTGTAGGTAAAACGTGGCAGCCAATTGCACACAGCAACGCCCCCCAAACAATCATGGATTGAGTGATCAAATTTTCATTATTTGTTTAATTAAAGGATCAACTAACTGCCAATCGGCAAATTAAACAGAGGTGCATTAATTGAGGAAACTTGCCTAAAGTTTCACCTTGCTCAAAACACTGATTGTCCATTGCTTTGCTACGTCCTCTCACCATGAAAGGCATACAAACAAGTGTAATTTGCTGTTGAATTGGAATTCAATCTGGGTTCTCTCGCTTGGGGGTGTGCACTAATCACTGCACTACAAGATTCCACATCTCTGATGCGGGTATCTCACTGTTTGTGTCTCTAGCTATATCTCTGGTTTTATCTCTATCACTAGTGGTGCCATGTGCCCACAAGCTGAAGGCTGTGTTTCACTAACCAGCCGACATGGAGCTGTTGTACAATCGTCAAGCTCCCCGCTCTGAATATCTTGTCAGTAACACCACCGCAATCTGCACTTAGTCTTGTTTTCCGCTAAAAGGTTGACATTAAAAATCCTGCACAAAGTACAAGTTGAAGAGTCTAAATGATCTTGTATCATATATACACCTGCCCCATGTAGTATATTTCAGAGATGGAACCCTTGATTAATTATTTAACTAGTCATGGACTAGTTGGTTTAGCAGTGACCTGGTGAAACGCTCTGGAGTTATGAAACTAACTCAAAGAAAATGCCTGATAATATCATTTCTACTGGAGTGAAAAGGTTGCTATCACAAACTGGGGCCGATAATCCTCACTGAGCTATACCAGACACCAATTCAACTCTGAGACAAGCCCTTTCACTAATTTCACAGGATTAAACTATATCCTTTCTCAAAGAACTGTATCCTATTTAGTTCAGTCCATTCAAAACTGGTCTGTTTACTTTCGACGACAAAATATCCCAGGTTCCTAATAATAACAATCCTTGCGTTTGATGTGGCGCCTCATCGCATCACAGAGGCATCTCAAAGCACTTCACAGGATTTTACTGTAAAGGGTAGTGTCTGTGTAGGTACGCAAGGGTTAAAATTCTGTTCAGTGTTGTGGCATTGCCTTTGGTGATTTTGTGAAGTCCTGCTATGTAGTGGTTAGTGCGAGTCCTGGGTTGAAAACCTGAAGCAATTTTCTTTGCTCCACATGTCTGTTTCCTACACCAGCCTACTACAGGTCCCCGCACTGCCTGCCGATCGAGCATTCACCATGCCCCCACATTCTGGAACTCGGTTCCCTAATCACCGCACCTCATCCTCTTGCTTGCCTCCTTCAAGTCCCGTCTGAAGACCTTCGTCTTCAACCGTACTTTTAGCCACCCTGTTAATATTTATTGTTACCCAGTGGTCACAGTTTAGGCAGCTTTTAACCGAATGTTAGGCAATTCTTACAGAATATTATGTGATAATTATAGACATTGTATGATTATGAATCATTAGCTTTCATATTCTTTCAATCAACCTAAGGTTTAAAATAAATACATGAAGTATCGCTTCATTTGTCGATTTTTTCTGGATGTGAGATAAAAGTCCCCCCTTTGAGTTCAGTTCCCACCAGTGACAATTCGTGAAACAGTGACCTATATGCTTAGTAACAATGCAATGCAGAAGTCTCTGAGATGCTTAAAGTAACGTACCACCACCATCACTGCTTCACAAAACTGGTTTTATGTCGCTCTCTACACCACCAACCCAATGCCCAGAGTGTGTGATTCCAAGAGTCGTCCAGTGTCTACTGTATATTGTACGGGTTGAGAAAATAACTACTTTAAAGCTTACCAACACACCTCCTTCCAAAAGTCTTCGTACTGTACTTCACAAGCTGTGTATGGACTGGATCCAGGTATTGAGTACCAGCTAAAACGAGCATTAATTATGCAAATGCATTTGGTCTATCACTAAAGCATTGTGTTTCCTCAATCAACCTCTCCCCCTGCACTGAAATCACCACAGACAAACAATACGGCATTTCGATTGGAGTGAGTTATTCCCGATATGATTCATATATACGAATATAGCCCATATTCCAATATATGTTGAATTATATTCCTCAAAGAATAGTAAATTATTAATAATAATACTAATCCCTAGATTTGATATAGAGGCTTAACGCAATGTTGTAACTTCACAAAGTGCTTCAGAGAATATAATGGAAAGTGAATTTAGTGTGTATTTGTGGGCGAAACGCGGCAGCCAATTGTGCACATCAGTGTCCCAGAAACAGTCGTGAATGGAGTGACCAATTATTTTAAGGGTATATTATCTCCAGAAACAAATCTGGCAATCGACTAACAAGCAGGTTCCCACTTACTGCTAGATAAACAGAGGCGTGGGGTAAGAAAACCTGCCTAAGATTTTTCTCTGCCAAGGAATCAAATCCAGGTCCTCTCACTTGCAAAGCGAGCACACTAATAATAATAATAATAAATAATAATCCTTGCATTTGATATAGCGCTTTTCACGTCTTCTAGACGTCTCAAAGCGCTTCACAGATTAACCTGTAAAGTGAATTGACTGTATTTTTGTGGGCGAAATGTGGCAGCTTAATTGCGCACAGCAGTGTCCCACAAACAGTCGTGGATTGAAGTGACCAATTTTATTATTGTTGTTTTTTTTTGAAGGGATTATTATTAGGCGTGTGGAGTAAGGAAACTTGCCCAAGTTTTCGCCCTGACCTGCCTGGATTCGAACACAGGTCTCACGCTTGTAAGGCGAGTGCTCTGAGCTACAGGATGTCTACGGATGTACTCTAATGGGTAGTGAGTTACTCCACAAATTCCAAAAATATATAAATGATCCTATATTCTCACTACTGTTAGTTATTGTATATTCCCAATGTATAGCCAATATACAGTCAGGTATCCCCACAATCTTTAATGGCAAAGTGCTTCTTAGATTGAAAATTATCCTATCGATTGGCCCACGTACAATTCTGTTTCCCAGCGTTCCATTGCAGATCATCTCTGCCCTGGTCGGTGTGAGGGTATTTGACAGTGCTGTAACGCCCTGCTCCAACCTCCCGTGTACAGCGAAACCCATCAGTGAAAGCCTTGGAGCGCAGTTGATACCTATTTGTTATACTCGTGGCACCTTCTGAATAAGGAAACCTGTTCTGCATTGCCATTTATCTACATCAGTGAGGCAGCAAGGCGCAGTACACATTCCGTTGCCCACTGATACTGTTAGCAGCAGAAAAGGGCACTTGCTTCTCTTGTCAACCAGAACGCGGGGTAATAACATCCAGCCCCTCCGCCCCTCCAATGCCCGATGCCTCCTATTGCCTGTTTTAATCAAGTGGCGTAATAAAATACGCTGAAGTAATTGCAATTAAAATTCAGGGCCCTAACTGCAGTGTTCTCTAACAGCAGCGAGCAGTAATTCAAACGTTGATTCTATGGCTAATGTGTCCCTCTCCCCTCCCCACCTTCTCCCCGAACTTCACTCCTTTCCGTACGGCCTGGGCAGCGGGAAAAACGAGTGTGTGTAAAAAAAATTGCTGTGTAACCGCCGCGAGAATACCATAATAATAATCTGGTCACTCAATCCACCACTGTTTCTGAGACACTGCCGTACGCAATTGGGTGCCGTCTTTCGTCCACAAAATCAATTTCAGTACATTTACATACTTTACAGTATATTCTGCGAAGAGCTTTGAGATATCTTAAAGACATGATAAGACACTATATTAGATGCAAGGATTATTATTGTTTCAATTGAAAATGAAATAAAAAGACACACACTTATGCATACACACATGCACAAACACACACACACACACACACGCTTGCATGGTACGTGTCTACACAAATCCCCTCTCCCCCCACAAAGACCCCACTCCCCACCTCCGCTGTACTATCGTCTAACAGCAAGGTACGGGTAGGAAAGAGGGGAGGAAGAGAGCGAACAAAATAGAGAGAGAGAGAGAGAGATAGATCTGAAAAAAAACACAACCATTACTGGTCAGCCTTCACATGAAACCTCCTCATCCTTCTCTGTTTTCTCTCGTTCAGTAGTTACATGTAAGGCTGACAGAAACCCCGATCAACTTCCAAGGCCTTTGCTTGTCAGCTGGGGAATATATAAAGATAAATGATATTATGTTAAATTCCACTTAATGACAAATTTTTAATTTTCTGAACATGGTCATTTTCTGGCTAGTGAATCAAGTGTAAGGAGCTAATTACATGAGATTCTGAACAAAAATAACTCCTAATTTTGAAGGATAATGGAAGAGAGATGTTGTAGATTAATGGGACTATTTATCTTTTTTAAATTTCTATCTTTCTCTGTGATAGCAATGCTCCCCAAGGAAAATATTCATAAAATGAAATTGAAGTCGTAACTTAATAGGTTATTAAAATTTTTGAGTGCATATCACTTCTCTTCCGCAGCGCTGTAAATTTAAATTGAAGTTTGTAGCATTCCGAGTCACCAGCGGAGTTTTTTATGATAGCACAATAGAGAGCGTACATGCATCTTTGTCAGACGATATTTGCTATTCTAATTTTATGGCAGACCAGATTATCAAAAAAAGAATGTCACAAGGCAGGGAAGCTGACTGTTGTCAGCCTTCACCCATGTGTTTCCATTAGAGCCAAGAGACGTTCTGGGCTTTGCATGGCCTATTATTTTCCATTTCAGTCTTTTATCTTGATTTAAAGTGAGAGGTGTCGAATACTCCTTGCTCTGTCATTTCGCTCTGGAGCCTATATGCCGCGATTTTTTTTTGTGTGTGTGTGTCTCAGCGGAGACGCGGCGCAGGCTGGGTGATTTCGCCAGCCCGCCGCCAAGGTGGAATTGTTTCTTAGCAGCAGAGCTCAGGGGCTGTGGGCTTTACCGAGTGTGTGGTGGGGGGGCGGGCGGGGGCAGTGGGCAGTGGGCGGGTGGTGGGGGGAACGGGATGTGGGGTGGTACGGACTGAGAGCAGGTTTATTAGCAATAACAGGGTCACTTACTGGGGAGAGGAGTGAGGTGTGTATGTGTGCGAGTGGGGGATAGATTGCTATAAAGGTCAGGAATTGCTTTTAATAATAAGCCTTGCATTTGATACAGCGCCTTATCACGTCTTCAAGACATCTCCTAGCGCTTCACACGATATACTGTAAAGTGAACTGACTGTAAATTTTGTGGACGAAATGCGGCAGGCGATTGTGCACAGCGGTGTCCCACAAAACAGTCATGGATTGAATGACCAAATTATTAATATTTTTAAAATATCTTTTATCGGAATATCTGTTTTAGAAGCGCAATTATACAGTATTCACAAATAACTTTTACATTAAAAGAGTCTCTCTTTCCGCCTCCCTCTCTCTCTGTTTTCTTTTCTAGGTCGTGGGAGGGGGTGGTGGGAGGTGGGAGGTGGGAGAGGAAGGACCGCTGTGGTATTTGACTTTAAATACATTTGAAATACAAAGAAAAACTCAATCACAATGTTCAACGTTGTTTAACAAATGAGGACTTTAAATTATTTTTTTAATTACAATTCGCCATCATTCTGGAGTCAGGGTTCCTGGATTTCTGTGCGTTACGAGGGTGAAATAATTATTAATTTTACAGATCATCTGTATTTAATCCTCGCGCACATTCCGATTTGACAAATGGCACAGAGCAATCAGTCACAAAGACAGCTCAGTCCCCGTGAAACGGATATCTTCTTTTTTCTTTACAATAAAGGTTGTTGCAAAATCAGAACATTGCTGCTATTTGTGGTTAGATTGTGCAAATTGGCCGCTGTTTTTATCCACAAACACAAAGTCACTGCAGTTTGGACTGAAATCCTGCACAGATCCATGAGATATTTTTTCCGATGTGATAAGGTTTTATATCAAATGGAAAGATTACTATATTATTAGCATTAAAACTAGCAGTAAATAGGAACCCAATTGGCAGTCCATTGGATTAATAATCTCTTCAAATAAAAAGTTCAATTTCAATGGTCACTCAATCCACAGCTTTTATAATATGTTTTGCCCACAAAATATTTAGTCAATCTGTTTTAGAGTACATTCTATGAAGCATTTTGAGACGTCTCAATAATGTGAGAAGATAGTATATCAAATGCAAGGATTATTATTATTGTTGCAAACAAAGCAATAGTATCTCTCCTCGCCCCCTTTTAAATCCTTGGACAGATTAATATTACATTAGGGTACTGTCAACCCCTGTCCCTTTTCACCCAACCTGCCCAATATGACCTATACCTATGCTTTCTTCCTGATCCAAACAGATCTGGTCAGACACAGGATTTTGGAAGCTTGTGTACAGCTCTGATTAGGAAGGATCTGAAGTCTTCCAAAAACTAATTTCCCGATGATGTGTATTTATCAAAATCGATAATAATAATTCTTACATTTACAAAATACATATTCAATCCACTATCCAAGATATTCTTTGAAGCTCTTTGAGGCGTCTCAACAAGGTGATAATGCACTATATCGAATTCAAGGATTATTATTCTCATTGCTGCAATTGATACAGTACCGTAACATACATCGTTCAGACATATTTACAGAATTTATTGTAAAGTGTGGTGACCGTGTATTTTGCAGGTGTGACAGCAGTCAGTTCTCACCCAGCGATGTACTACTAACAGCCATAAAGTGATTGAACAATTGCATTCGGGCCAAGGACACTAGGAGAAACTCCCTTCTCTTTTTGAATGGTACCACAGGAACTTTAATGTCCATCTGAACTGGCTGACACTGCTTTGAAGTGTCAGCTAAGACTGTGAACTCAAAGTCTTGATGTGGGGATTGAACCCACTACCTTCTAACTCAGAATGCTACTGACTGAGTCAGGCTGACACCTTAATACAGCACCTATAACATTGAAATGTCTCGAAGTGTTTCACAGAGAAGTGCTGTCAAGTATAGTGACCTTGTATTTGCAGGCAAACAAAGCAACCAATTTGTACACAGCAACATCCACAAACAGCCACGACCAATATATTTAGAAGAGTTTAGACATTCAGTAGCTGTTGTATTTTCTTACAAATAAACAGTCACTACATTTTATGAAATGCAAGAATTATAATTATCTCAGCTTTTGCCCTCTTCTGTTCAACCCCCGTTCAATTCTACTACTGTACACAAATAGAACTTGCAAGTTTCACTTTTCACAAAAGTACGCTCATTACAGTTTATAGTAAATCCCATGAAGCGCTTTGACATGTGCCAATATCAAATATAAATGTTCTTAGTCTATAAAGGTAATGATATGTCTGGTTTCTGTTTGGTACAGAGTATTCGCTCTCTGTGTTCTGGCTCAGTTTGGCACAGGTCAAGGCTTGGGTGTGTGTTGGTGTAATTGTAGGTGTTTAGCTCATGAAAACTGAAGTGCTTAACAGGACATGTGGAACTCTTGGTCTGGTTTTGGAGATTATTAAGCAAGGCCTATTAATATATATTATAATATTTATTATTATAGCTTATTAATTAATTATTTGCTGTGAGCAAGTGGCTTCCACAAGATACATCGTTAATTCACATTACAGTGTATTCTGTGAAGCCCTTTGAAACATTTCAATGATGTGATAAGGCGCTATGTCAAATCCAAGGATTATTATTATTTATTATTATTATCAAATGCAAGGATTATTATTATTATGGCCCTGGAACAAATTTCAAGGTAAAACATCCGAAAGGGCAGGCTCCATTTTATATATATCCTTACATTTTATATCCCACCTTATCACATCGTCAATACATACGATCTTACTGGAAAGTGTAGTTGATTGTATTTGTGGACGAATAGAGGCAGGCAATTTGCACATAGCAACATCCCATAAACAGCCATGAAATGAGTGATTGATATTTTCTGGGATGCAGGATGTTTCAAGTCCACCTGAACAAGCAGATGGGACCTCAGTTTAATGTCTCATCCAAAGGCATTACTGACTTTGCTGTGCTCCCTTTCAAGGAATGGACGAAACCTAAGGCCAGTTTCCTGACTCCACACACCTCTGTTTACCTAGCAGTAAGTAGGAACCCAGTTGTTAGTTGATTGGTGGATAGATTTTCCTGGGGTAATAATCGCTCCAAAAAATAACTAAATAAAATAATAATAATTTGGTCACTCAACTTGTGGGACACTGCTGTGCATGATTGGCTACTGCGTTTCGCTAGCAAAATACGCAGTTAATTCACTATACACTATATTCTGTGAAGTGCTTTGAGACGTCTGGGAGACCTGATAGGGCACTATATCAAATGCAAGGATTATTATTGTACTGTTGTATATATATATGCGAGTGTAAAATAAAATGCAACAAATTTCTTTGAAGGGAATTCAAAAGCGTGACTTTGGCTGTGGGCTGGGTGAGGTTTATAAAGTGCTGGACATCATGCAAAAGCCTTTCCGTTCAGTCTTTGCTTTGTAACTTCTCTCTCTCTCTCTCTCTCTCTCTCTCCGAGGTAATTATTATTCTCAGTGGATTTCTGCAATGAGGCTCAGCCTTTTTTTTCAATTACATTAACGCAGGCACCAAACACATTAACAGATTGATTGTTGCAAGAAAGTGATTCCGACTGGCTGAGAGAGCAGGCATGAATGCCTAGTGAAGGATGTGCTGTGCTCGGCCAGAGTTTAGCAGGTAAGGAGCAGGTAAGGTAAACTCCAATTATTGCTGCCCTGCCCTTGCATACTTGCTCTGCCCTTTGCTAGGCGGGAGGAAAGGAATGGTTGGACTGAGCGTGCAGGACACAGGGCGCGAGACCTGCAGTAACCAACCCCTGTTCCAGCCTCAACCTTCCTTGTAACGCTGCACTTTCTATAGTACCAATGGGTATTGAGGCACGACGGCACATTCCCAGCCTCCTGCATTCATCACTTCCACTGCTCATTGTCTCCTGCTTATTAAAAGATTCACACTGCCTTCAAATCATTGTGCAAAATGGTAGTTATATCATACTGGTGGAAAGCTATTATCAGTAATCACTGCTTATAATGGTTGGCGAAATGACATACTTTCACATTCAGATCAAGCAAAAAAAAAAAAATCCGCACTATTAACGCAGATGAGAATTAACAGCAAAATGATTAATTTAAGTGAAGTGTATACCATATTAATAAAGTAATAATTGAATAGATTAAAATCTTGCACTGGCTTGATGTCGACCAGATGTGTTTTTCAACCGCTGGTTTACAGAAGCAATAAAAAAAATGGTCTAATTCCGACTTGGATGGACAGAAAATTGCTGCTTTTACATTTTCCGCTATCGTCTTTTTCTTGCCCACGAGGAATTTCGCTAACAAATGCAATATTCGGTCCTATTGTCTGATTTATTTTGCTTGCTATCAGAACGTGTCGCCCTACAGTTTAAAAGATAGCTTGTTTCACTCTCAAGTGGGGCAATGACAGCCCATCAACTGATATGAGAATAAACAGGTCAGATTGTCTGAGTATTCCAATATTTTACACTTTCAGGTCTTGAGCATGCGAAATCTCTAAGTAGAAATTGAAAAAAGTCCTTTAGGGGATCTTTGAGAGAAGTGCCATCGAATGATAAATCTGCCTCTCTCTACATTCCAAATAGGACAAAAAATGTTATTAATTTCAAAACAACAGGACACTCGTACATGACAATAGCTCAAACCATAACTAATATGATTAGCTGGGGAACCACAGCCGAATATTCTTTTATTGTTATTCAGGAGCTATTATTATAGTGTGTGTGTGTGCGCACGTGTGTGTGTCTGTGTTAGAGAGAGGTTACTGAATGACTTTGCCAGTAATGATAGAATTACTCTCTCTCTTCTTCCCTCACTCCCTCCATACCTCACTCCCTCCTTACTCCCCTCCCTCACATTGGCCCAGCTTTGCACTGCTGGCAAGACAATGGACCTGATCAGCTATTAAGTCATTGACCATCAATGAACTTCAAGGGATGGTCACAAGGGAATGTGAACGGGAGGGAGAGGGGGAAGGGGAAGGAGTGAGAGGAAGAGGGAGGGCAGTCATTTTGGAAGTGACTGTAATCCTCATCATTGACGCTCTGGAAAAGAGGGTTCTAAGTTTAAGAGCTGAACAGAAAAAAAATAGTGAACATCATGCATATTGTGTATGTTACAATAAAAGTAATAAGAACCTTTGCTTTTAATATAGCACCTTGCCATCAGTTGAGCCATTTCAAAGCTCTTCACAGAAAATATTGCAAAGTGGATTGACTTTGCACTTTGTGGGGGAAATGCAGCAGCCAATTATGCGTCCCACAAACGGCAGTGGATTGAGTGACAAAATTTTCTGAGGGAGGAATTGTTACCCCCCCCCAAAAAGCAATCTGCCAATTGACTAACTTTCCTAATGTTTTGCCCCGCCCAGGAACCAAACCCAGATCCACTCATTTGTGATGCAAGCGGGCTGACTCCCTGAGAAACGGGACTCCACTTTCTCAGCACCCACCTTCCCCTGTTCTATAGACAAAATTTAATTCAGAGTGAGGGTTAACAACTGTATCTGTAGAGAGTGAGTGAGCATCACACATCAGGTTTAGGGTGAAATTATCTCCACGAATGATTAATGCTTAAGAGAGCGTTCGGTCAAACATTGAATTGATGAGCCTGTGTTAAAAGGGGAGACGGCATTCAGTGGAAATCTAAATTAAAGCAAACCAACATTACAGAAAATGCAGAGACGAATGATCAGAGAGTGAAAGAACACGAGAGACAGAAACAGAAACACACTCACACACACACAGGTTAAAATGCCTCTTTCACTGGAATTCTTATGGTGTGATGGAATATCATACTTAAAACTGAAACATATTGTTTGTGGGATCACATCATGGTCTATATTTTTAGTTTTATAGTTTGGGGCAAGGCTATTAGCCTCATTGTCACTGTGTCACTCCCTGTTACCCAACTAGTCCCACTTCCCTGCCCCTTCCCACCACATTCCACTTTTTATACATCTTTATTTTTCAAATAAGTGTTTGATTTACATGGATCTTTTTTCTCTTTCTACTGGTTTTTGTTAGGCATTCCGAGCCTGAAATTCCATCTAATTTAACATGTAATTGGTGTGCACTTTGCATTGGCGTAATTGTGGAAAATCTTAAATTCAGGGTTAACTTGGAGTGGTTGGAGCACTCGCATGCACAAGCAAGAAGACCTGGGTGACTGAAGGGGTGGTTGAAGAGAAGGGTTTTGAGATGCATGTACAGAAGGAGGCAAGGAAGTGAATGAGGCAAAGTGAATGTGGAATGGAGTTCCAAAGTGTGAGGACAGAGAGGCTGAAGACCTGATCGCCGATGCTGGGGTGGGCCGGCGATGGGGCGTGGGGTGGGGGTAGGGGAGTGGGTATGTGGAGCCGGCCACAGCCCGCTGAGGGGAGGGAGAGTACTAGTTGACGTGGGGTCAGCAGGGCATTAGGCAAAAGTACGCAGGGCAAAGTGCACAGGGCAATAAAACACAGGGCAAAAGCTACCTCATCTTTTAAATCAAGTAAAAGAACATTCATTAATTGTTATATATGACAATTTTACTCTAGGTCGTATATAGTTTTACACTGTATTGATACCCAATATCCATTGTAACATGGTACCCTGTACCCAATCTCGTGTGTACATGAGGTCAGTCTGGCTTAGTTGATAGAACTCTCGCTCTGAGACAGAAGACTGTGGGTTCAAGACTTTGAATTCGCAAAGTCTCGGCTGATGATGAAATGTTAAACTATGACAGTCAGTTTGTGCAATGTCAGCAATGTCCACAAACAATGGAGTGACTGACAAATTTTATTTGGGGAATTCGTTGGCCAGGACACCACTCTTTTCGAATAGTGGCATAGAATCTCTAACCAGCAGACGGTACTTCGAACATCTCATCCGAAGGATGACACCATTGACAATGCAACTCCCCCAGCACTATATTGGAGCGTCAGTTTAGACTATGTGATTCCAAGTCATGAAGTGGGTCTGGAACCTGCAACCAGAGAGAAGAATGGGATGACACATTATACTGTACCATACTGTGTCTAGTGTGTTGAAATGTATAAAATGGATTATAACACTAAGATATTATACACCACAGTTCATTGGATGCAGCTTATAATAGTGCTACAGTTCGGATTATGCATTAGATTTTACTGAGATGCCATTTTTAATAATACCCAGTAATAAAACCTGATGTATGGAAGAACTAGCACAGTATTGGGTCAATGCGCCAACCAGACGCCTACTCACAGTAATATATTGTTTCATATATTAAACAATATACTTTGTAAGCGAAAGGACCCCACTTCGATTACAGGGCCGGGTGAAACCGTAGGCAAGTTCCCTTACTTTACACGCCTCTGTTTATCTAGCGCTAAGTAAGAAACCAGTTGTTAGCCGATTGGTAGATAGGTCACTTTGCAGGGGTAATAATCCCTTAAAAAAAACAATAACAATTTCGGTCACTCAATCCAGCACTGTTGGGACACTGCTGTGCGCAATGGGCTGCTGCGTTTCGCCCACTAAATATACAGTCCATTCACTTTGCAGTATACGCTGTGAAGCTCTTTGAGAGATATCCTAATGATGCGACACGACGCTGTGTCGAACTGCAAGGATTATTATTCTTATAATATCTCTTGACTCTCTTTCACTTCGAATAAAACCCAGCTTCGTACCGTAACGCTTCTCCGAGACCTCCTCTTCCCACCTCCTGACACTTGGCAGAAATATTATCTGTCAAAACTTCAGAGTTTTTTCTTCCCCGCCACACTCCTGGCGTGAAGTGCCTTGTCTAGATTGACAATATTTAAGCCTTATTAACCCAATTACTTTTACAGCCAGTGATTATAATTCCGAACCTAACTAACGGAGAGCCTTGGATTTTCAGAGGGAAAAAAATCCTCCCCCATTAATCTCTGGAATTTAAATTCCTTTTTTTTTAATATACTGCTGGGCCAAATGACTCTAATGTATTGCTGCATCCCGCGCCTCAATCTCTCGTTAGGAAGAAATTAAAAGCCACTCAATTTCTCCTAATATTCCTCTGTAGGCTTTCCTCCACCTGTGACTAAGACATTCATAATTATACCATTTTAGTGGCTTTTTGCCGTTAAGTGTCCTCGATTAATTTGGGATGAATACTTGTCTGAATCTGTCGCTCTCTCTGGATTATTAATGCCAGTCCACGTGTGATTGTGTGTGATTGTGTGTGTCTGTGGCCAAGACATTCAGTATACACAACCTTTACACACACTATACTCCCAATGTTTCATTTGAGCCTAACCCTTTGTTATTTTCTCTTCCCTGCTCCCTCTCACCACCTCTTCTCTCCCTCTTTGATGGTTCTTTAAAAATGCAAGGTTTTTTCTCTCTCTCTCTCTCTCCTGATCTTTATTTTTTAACGTCCATTCTCTCTGGACCAGTATTATGCTTTTCTTATTCCTTGTTCTCTCATCTCTGTTAATTCACTACCATCTGCCTAAGCATCTGTTTCTAAAACGGGAGAGAGAGAGAGTGTGTGAGAGAGAGAGAGAAAAAAAAATCTGTCTCCTCACACAATGAGATACCCCGTGTGTTGCTTTCCTTTTATATCCCACTCCCCCCCAAAAAATATTTTTTTATCTTCACCCCTTTATTTCCCCCCAAAAAAAACCTTTCCTGTTCCATCACATCCTCTAACTTCCTTCGATAGGACAGCAGCCACTAACCTAACCCTTGAAACAACTCCTTTGCTCTGGAGAGAGTGAGTGAGAAAGTGGAAGGGAGAGGAGGGAGGGAGGGAGAGGGTGGTGTCCACTGCTAAGTTAATAACTACAGTCAACAGGAAATGCACAGAAGATCAGAAAGTACAAGATGTGTTCCTCACAATGGAGAAGGGCTTTAAAAGTGACAGGGTTTGAAAAGCTGCCTCGGTGTTTGAAGCTTGCCGACAAAGCTGCTTCCCTGGACAAGAGGAAAGAGAGAAAAGGGGTGTGTGTGTGTGTGTGTGTGGTGATGGTGATGGGGGTGTTTGGGGGGCAGTCGCTGTGAGTGGCCGGCAGCTTACAGACATTCTTTGGGAGAACAGGGGTTGTTGTGAGGAACCAGATCTAACATTCAGGGGGTCGGTGGGCAAGGCTGACTCACTCACTCACTGACTGACTGACTCCAGCTTCTATCTGTGTGTGTGAGTGTGTGTGCCCTGGTGTGACAAGCATACAGCCTTTGATAATTCCCCCTGTCCCATGGGGAGGGGTGTGTGTGTGTGAGAGAGAGAAAGAGACAGAGAGAGAGGGAAACTCTTCCATTTGATTCTCTTCCAGCTAAATCTTAAAGCCCTTCACACCTCCTTTCTCTCCCTTCTTTCCCTCCCTCTCTCCTTGTTGTGGTCAGTTCCTATGCCCTCCAGCCTAACGGCGATTGAATTCATTCAAATCTATTCACAAACTTTTTTTTCTTCCTGTTCATTTTCACCTCAAAACAAGGATTGGAATTACATTTCAAATTTAGGGGCCAGTCACTGTATCGACTATTTTATTCTCCCCCCACCCACGTCCCCCTTATATTCGATCTTAATTTGAAAAGTGAAGGGAGTTTCTCTCAAGGCAAACTCCCTTCTCTTCACTTCTAGCTCTCAGTTCTGTTGTCATACAAAATACACAGTCAACTACACTTTGCAGTGAATTATGTGAAATGCTTTTGAGAGGTCCTGACCTGAAAGGTGCCGCATCAAATGCAAGGATTAATTATTATCAATAATTAATTTCACTTCAAAGTACAGTACTGTAATTATGTTATCTACCACAGAGATTCACCTGACCTTTGGATAGCCAGCAAGTAAGTACATTAAAAGTAGTTTCGACACAAGGCAAGTTATCTTAGCCCTGACATAACAGGCGAATTTTAAATTAAAAAAACGTAAATCAAGATTATTAAAATAAAGACAAAACTACAACTCTCAGCTTTTAAACTCTGGGCTCAAATCATTTTGCCCACAAAATACGCAAAATACACACTTTACAATATATCCTGTGAAGCGCTTTGAGATGACTCAATGGTGTGATAATGTGTTATATTAAAGGCAAGAAGCCTTATTATAGATGAAAACATATTTTGTAAAAACATCTCAAAGTTGCTGCATGTCGATTCTGTTTCTTGTTGACTTATTAAAAACAATTACATGTTTTTTGATGAAAAAAAGATGAGTTCTGTTTATAGTGCACCCAACCGTGCAGTGTGACTGTATCTTAAAGTAAAAGCGGGGTTGACATTTTCCTGAGTAGGTTGGGGAGGTGGGGGGATTGTTTGTCTGAGGTGTGCAGTGCTTGACTTGCGCCCTCCATTCCCCCATCAGCGGCCGTGCTTTCATCCATTACGCCCTGAAACTCTGGAACTCTTGCCACCAACCCCTCCGCCTTGCCCCATTTTCAGATCATGCCTGAAGACGTTCCTCTTCCACCGTGCTTGCAGTCACCTCCCCCTAGCTCGATGTCACGCTCCGCCACTGTTAAGCACGCTGAGACATTACCTCACCTGAAAGGCACG
This sequence comes from Hydrolagus colliei, assembly GCA_035084275.1. NCBI lineage: Eukaryota > Metazoa > Chordata > Chondrichthyes > Chimaeriformes > Chimaeridae > Hydrolagus > Hydrolagus colliei. The sequence goes on from CM068748.1 coordinate 20,211,518, forward strand.
ATATATATGCAAGTTGTTGTTGACTGTTGTTTTCCAAGTGCTTCACTTTTTTTTAAAGTTCCTAGTTACTCGCAAGCACACGTGTACTCACAGGTTTTATTTTTACTTGCACTTATTTCTTATTCTCTTAGAAGAGTTTTTCTTTCTCTCTCTTTCCCACCCCCCCTCTCCCCCCCCCCCCCTGAACACACCCCTTTATAAAACCTCCTCTCTTTCAATATGTGTAATTTGCTCCTTGCACAATGGCATATTGGTTTCACCCTCTGGCATGGCTCTATGGGGAGTGCTTTACTGATAACTTACTGCATTAACACGCTAACTTTCAACAGTGGCAAAACGCTTCCCTCTTTATGGTCCAGGCTTTTTCTAATGGTTATCTTCAAGCGCTGCCCCTGGCAATGCTGCAGCAAATAAATAGAAGCTGACACAGTAATTTACTCAAATCTTCTCAACAGTTTTGCACCATTTTCCTCCAGAGATTACCCTGTAACAACAATTATTTCAAATGTCATTGATTTCTGCCTGCAGGCTATCGGCAAATGAACATTAATCTATTAACAACAACAAAAAAATTAAAATTGTTTTTTTTCCTTAACTCAGAAAAGGTGAGGGAGAGAAAGGGAGAGAGAGGGGGAGACACTTTTGTCTCTCTATTTAATTTATTTGGATTTATCTTACGATGAGGCCATTAATAATTTTAACTTTTAGAATGAATGGACAGTGCTTCTTCCAAATGTGGACGAGAATTTTTTTGCATAACCTTTCCCAAATAATTGATTTTTTTGGGGAAATGGTAAAGTTGTGAAGGAATAGAGAGAAAGAGAGCGAGAGAAAAAGAAAGTGGGAGAGAGAGAGATGTAGCGAGAATGAAAGAAAATCAGTATCAAACAGAAAGAGACAGAAGAGACAGAGGGAGCAAAAAAAGAGATGAACAAAGAGAGAGAGAGAGAGAGAGAAAGAATGAGAAAATAAATGGAAAGAGATAGAGAAGCTAGGTGAAGTGACAGAGAAATTAGAAAAATAACGAGAGAGTAAAAGAGAAACAGGAACGAGAAATCAGGAGATAAGAGACCAAGATGGAGAGAAGGGAAGAGAGAAAAAAAGAAGTGATATGGAAAAAGAAGAGATGAACAGAGAGAGAAAAAGCGATGGATAGAGACAGAAAGAAGAGGCAAATATTGAGAGAGAGGGGGATAAAGAGACAGATAAATGAGACAGAGATGGATAGGGATGGAGAGGAATGAGAGAGAGAAATTGAGAAATTGAGAGAGAGAGAGAGAGAGAAAGAAATAGATGAACAAAGAGAGATGAAGCAATAGAAAGAATGAAAAAATAAGATACTGAGAACAGAGCAGGAACTGAAAGAAAAGAAGACAAAAAGAGAGAGAAAAAAGAGACGAAAAGCAGGATAGACAATAAGATACAGTAAAATAAGAAGCTTCGCCAATGGACAGTTCCTTTCAAAATCCATTATAGTTTAACCAGACTGTGTGTGTAAATGTGTGTTTGTGTATGTGTGTGTGTGTGTGTTTGCCCCTTGTTCCATGCTCTGTCAATGCAGGGGATCGATTTCAGTGTTTAGAAAAACATCTATTAACCATTACCCCTCGAGTGAAAGGGGGATCTCTGTGTGACTAACAGCACGGCAGCTTGCCTTGCTACGCAAGTTATGTGGAAGCAAAAAACAAGACACTTGGGGCCATCAAGGACCCTGGTAGGAGCCGCTTTATAACCCAACAGCGTCACAATCAATGCTGTGAGGCAGAGTAATCGAGGTTACTTGCCACGACTTAGAAAAGGAAATGCAGAAATTACAGGGTTCATTAGGATTAGAGGACACCATGTGAATTGTCACTTTGCAACAGTGAAGGAAGGAAAAAGCTGTTACCAAGTTATTTTTCAGACCTCAACAACCTGCTTCCCTTCCCTTCCCCCACCCCCCGCCCCTCCCCGTCCCCAACCCCCAAATTAATTTTATCTTCACAAAGCGTTTCAGTAATAAACTGCCTCCAATTGCAACATCTGGGTCAGAAACAAGGTTATATTCCATAAATATAAATCATGGGCAATTTCCATAATTTTACGTTGGAACTGTTAACAATGAGATATCAAATCGGCAGGAGGAATGGAAATGGGCTCTTGCTATTTGTAAATATACTAACTCGCAAGTGATTTTGTTTGTTTCTTTGCCTCCAAAGTGTCACAATAATGTTAATATTCTTTGATTTGGTGCAGCGGCGTTCACACTAGGAGGATGTCTCAAAGCACTTCACGGGACTTTCTTTAAAGTGTAATGACTGTGTGTGTATTTTGTCGGCAAACTCCATGACTGTTTGTGGGACATTGCCTTGTTTCGTCCTCAAAATACAGAGTCACTAATAATTTGCAGTATATTCTGTAAAGTGTTTTGAGACCTCTCACTGGCCATGTCAAATGCGAAAATTATTATTATTCAAACATTTAACTACAAGCACAACATGCATTTATACAACATCATATGTTCACATGAGATAACATATCGGAGTGCTTCACAATGATGGGATTAGACCCCAAATGAGAGATGGAGCGGGGGGGTGTATGCAAAGGGAGAAATAGATAGGTTTCTAGGTAGGATTAAGACATAGGGAGCCAGAGAAGGGAGGGAAGGTGAGATAGAAGAGTAGGGAGTGGGAGATTTCCGGTGATGAGATCCTGAGTTGTTGATTATATGAAAGGAGCTATGTTATAATAATAATAATATTTTATTTGTAAATTGTCCAGTGAATCTGTCTAGCTACATTATTATGTCCAATCAGCCATGAAATGAATGACCAGTTTTGCATGGGGGGATTGTTGACCAGGACTCCAGGAAATAGAAACTTAGACCTTGTTTGACCTCTTGGAAGCAATTTCACTCAGAAGATTGTAGATTAAAGCCACATTTCAGGACTTTGTGCTTACAGGTTAGGACGATACTTTAAGGCACCACTGTTGGGGTTCACTACATTTGCGGAAGTGGCTGTCCTTTAAATGAGATGTTAAACTGAGAAGTCGCCTGACTGCTTAGGTCAATGTTAAAAATCCTATGCTGCTATTTGTAGAGAATCATAGAATTTTTCAGCACAAAAGGAGGCCATTCGGCCCATCGGGTTTGTGCCAGCTCTTTGAAAAGAGCTCTTCAAAGCCAATCCCACTCCCCAGCTCGCTTCCCATAACCCCGCCACAACAGCAACTACAACAACAAAATGACACTTGTATAGCAAACCCATCCTCCCCAAATAACCATCTACCTCTCTTTTAAAAGTTGTTATCAAATAGGCCTCCACCACCATTTCAGGCAATGCCTTCCAGATTCGAATAATTCGCTGTGTGAAAAAATTTCCCCTCGCCTCCCCTCTGCTTCTTTCAGAAACTATTTTAAATCTGTGACCTTGAGTCAGCGTCCTTGATGGCCCCAAGTGCCTTTTGTTTTGCTTTGAGCTTCTCCTGGTATCCCAGTCCCAAAATTGCCCAGATGAAACTGGTCATTTAGCTCATGAGATCAGCCAGACAAGATTAGTTTGGCAGACGTTGCTGAGTAAACTGCTCAGTAGGTAGAGTGCTCGGCTCGCAAGTGAAAGACCTGGGTTAGATTCCCATCAGGGCAAAATGTTGTGCAAGTTTCCTTACTCCATATGCCACTGTTTACCAAGCAGTAAGTAAGAACCTGGTAGTTAGTCGATTGTAAGATCGCTTTTCTGGGGGGTAATAATTCCTAAAAAAAAATTGGTAAGGTGCTATATCAAATGCAAGGATTGTTATTATTATTATTATTATAAATCGGCTGTTATGTTCACCTGCAAAATGCACAGTCACTACACTTGACACTACATAATAATCCTTGCATTTGATATAGTACCTGATCACATCATTGAGATGTCTCAAAGAATATACTGTAAAGTGGATTGACTGCATATTTTGTGGATGAAATGCGGCAGCCGATTTGTCTCACAAACAGTTGTGGATTGAGTGACCATATTTTTTTTGAGGGGTCATTACCTCTGGAAAGCAATCCGCCAATCAAGTTCTTACTTACTGCAAGGGAAACAGAAGCATATGGAGTAAGGAAACTTGCCTAAACTTTTGCCCTGTTCGGATCCTCTCGTTTGCGAAGCGAGCGCGTTAACCACTGCACTATAGGAATCCACATCCTGTGAAGTGCTTTGAGATGTTCTCCTGATGTCAAGTCATTGTATCAAATGAAACCTCGGGGATTCCCTTCGCTGACTGAAGGAATTTGAGTGGCAAGCAAGCCTGACGCTGAGAGTTACTTAACCGTGTGAAGTGAGTTTGAGTGACAGACAAGGCTGGGATACCTAGACTGAGGGTGAGGAAGTTTGAGTGACAGGTAGCCCAGAGTCTGGAACTCCACCAATAGAGGCAGGCGAGGTTTGAGTGACAGGCTGCCCTGGACCCATCCTCACAGCAAGAAGTGACATGGAGCAAAGAGTGAAATTAGGGATGGAAACTCATCACCTTCCTGTTGAGATCTCAAACGCGTCAGTCTGACACAGCGGTACTCTCATCTCTGCGTCACAAGGTTCAAGCCCACAGGTCGTGACTTGGAATCGCATAGTCTAAGCTGACTCTATTCTCTCCCAGTGTTCTGGCCAACAATCTCCCAAATAAAATTCTTCTCTTGAGTCTTGGATGGCATTTTTCATGGCACAATTTAAAAGAGTCATTTTGTTTTGATCGGCTTTTGTGGCTGAATACAGTAATGTGGGAAGACCAGACCCTCTGTGTGGGGGGAGTAGATCATTGTGGCAATTCTGACAAAACAGTATTCTCCCCAGGCCTGTCAGCCAGACATCAGCTTGACTCAGTCTGTCGCACTGTCACCTCCTAGTCAGAAATTTGTGGGTTCAAGCCCCCTTCTCCCCAAGTAGTGTGGCTGACATGCCAATTCCTTCGTCAAAAGTGGCGTCCTTTGAATGAGACATTAAACTGAGTTCTCCATTTCTGTTTGTGTGGACGCTAAAGATCCCAGGGCACTTGAACAAGAACTGAGTTTCCCCCCTAGTGTCCTGGCCAACAATGCCCCAGGATCAAAATACAGTATTAGCCGTTCGCTTCATGGCTGTGTGTAGGACTTTGCTGTGTGCAAAAGACACACTCCTCCCAACAGAGAGGGCATCATCCTCTGATAATACCATGTTCAGCCACAAAAGCAAATCAAAACAAATTGCTCTTTTAACCTGAAATGCAGCTACAAAACATACAGTCACGGCATTTTACAGTAAAAATCATGTGAAGTCGCTTGTATTCTACAGCCTTCTAGCCCAGAGGTGAGAATGCTACTAACTAAGCTACCAAATGCAGATTGAGGTCAAACTAGCCCCTGTTATTTATGTGTAGTACCTTCAAGTAACCCTATTGTTCCTGGTGGATCTCATACGTGTGCAGTTTAACGTCTCTGAATTATTAAACTGTGCAACGTACAAGTGAAACTCTGGACATCCTTGATTTGAAAACAATCATAATAATAATTGCATTTGATTTAGTGCCTTATCATGTCGTTGAGACATCTCAAAGCGCTTCACAGGATTTACTGTAAAGTACCCACAGCGATGTCCCACAAACAGTTATGGATTGAGTGACCAAATATAATTTTTTGTATTATAACCCCCAGAAAGCATTCTGAAAATCAACTAACAACTAGGTTCTTACTTAGGTAAACAGAGGGGTGTGGAGTAAGGAAACTTGCCGAAGGTTTCGCTCCGCCCGTGAATCAAACACGGGTCCTTTCACTTATGAAGTAAGCACTCTAAGCACTAAGCTTACAGAATTTCCACTGAGTAGTATATCTCAATACACTGGATCAATGTTCTTTCTGCGACTCGTGTGGTTGGGAGAGAAGCTCCGAACATGAACGGGAATTGGCTCATTCAGTGCACTTGTGTATGATGGACAATAACTTTGGTTAGCTGTTAATGGGTCATAGCTCCATGCTTTTGTAATATGATGATGGCACTCCCTGTCTGGGAATAATGCTCACTTCACTGGAAAATCATTATAAATGGTCCTCTTTGAAGGTTATAAATCGGCAATATAAAAGTAATATAAATCTTTTATGTCGAGTTATTCTGCTTTACAGCGCTTGCAATCCAATGGAATTCATCGTCAGTCAAAACTTTAGACCAATAACCTGAATATCAAGGCAGACAGTATATTTGCTGATGGACTGAAGCAAGGTACACAGAAAGGATTCTGACCTATGTTTCCCCCATTAGGAACTCAACGGTTATACTTACTGGCCAAAGTACTGTTTAATTATTTTTGTGCATCTGTGTGTGGTGTAACACTCAGTAACAGATTAAATGCAAGTGCATCTACATTTATTGGCCGGTGCTAGGTTTTCACAGTGAGCTGTATATCCCCAGACTTGTGTCCGGGATCAGTAATGCCCCAAATGCTTATTTTAAAGTAATTTAATGTTTGATATTGTGTGCGTGTGTGATATTGTGTGTGTAATATTGTATGTGTCCCACTGTGCAGGGCAAAGTCACGATAAGGGTGCCTCACCCATTTCTAATACACACAATTGGTGGCCAGCAATTTATATTATTATCATTACATATTCTGACATTCGAGCAAGTAGTGTATAGGGTGAGGGATATCCATTATTAATAGTGGAGTTCTCTAGAGGGTTAATTAACGCACTCACATCGCTAGAGGACCCAGGTTCGATTCCGGTTTGGGGTGAAATCTTAGCTTACTTTCCTTATTCCACACTCCTTTTTTTTCACTTCCAAGTAAGAACTCGGTGGTTAGTCGATCGGTGGATCGCTTTCTGGGGATCATAATATAGTACCTGAACAAAAAAGTTTGAATTTGGTCACTCAATCCACGACTGTACGTGTGCAATTTGCGGCAGTGCTTCGCCCACAAAACATATCATCTTACTTTATAGTATATTCTGTGTAGCAATTTGAGATGTCTCAACAACGTGATAAAGCACAATATCAAATGCAAAGATTGTTGTTATTATTATTATGCTTGAGGTAGCGGCACCAGCATACCTAGCCCATCTGCGTGTTCCTGCCACTGTTGAAGCAGTAACTATTAACTGTACTACAAGCAGCACACTGACTTGGCAAAGCTGTGACTCGTTGTCAATGATCCCATTTATTTTGCTATCACTTCGCTGATCCAGACAGTAAGAATGGGACTTGTAGTATACGGCTACAATCCTTGCTGATCTTCAATGTCCGGGCATTGCTTATTTTCACAGTTTTTGTTCATTTCACTTCCCAACAACGCGTAATGCAGTCATATTACAGAGCAAAGCACCATCTCTCTGCAGTGAATTTAAATGGAAAATAAGCAATCTCTCATCAAGCTAAAAGATCCACGTTATTATGATCATCACACTTGGCAAATAAATTTTGCTCTGATGGAAAGATGTACTCAAACAGCTATCTCGAGATTCAATCCACCCATTTGCTTCAGATTCAATCCATCCACCAGCACCACGTGTCCGTTGGCCCAAAGAGGAATAGTCTGACTGACTCACTGCTGCCTCTAGTGGTGATAAGGGTAACTTGTCTCTATATAATAATCCTTGCACTTGGTGAAACACTTTATCAGGTCATGGAGTGACGTCTCAAGGAGTTCACAGGATATACAGTGCAGTAAAGTAAAGCAGTGCTGGACAACCTTTACGGTCGGCCAATGCAATACATTATCTTGATTGAATATGTCTTGATTTAGGCCATAAATCAAGAAAAAATGAATACCCACTTCCGATCAAGTTACCTAGACATGTCATTCCACCCACCCAACTTCCAATACAGCATTAAGCTATGTTTTTTTTAGTGGTTAGAGCACTCGCCTTACAACCAAGAGACATGGGTTCAATTCCAGGCATGGAGAAATCTTGGGCAAGTTTCGTTGCTCCACCTGATAATAATCCCTCAAAAAAAACAGTAATAAAAAAATTGGTCATTTCAATCCACAACTGTTTTGTATATATGTGGTTTTGCCCACATATATACAGGCAATTTACTTTACAGTATATTCTGTGAAGCACTATGAGAAGACGTGAAAAGTGCTATAACGAATGCACGGATTATTATTATTATAAATATTATGCACGTCTATAAGGATCCCCTCTGAGACGCCTCCTCTCAAGACTCAGCTCAGTTGACTAATTGTTGCTCTATCTGAAAGCTTTTGCTGCTGGGTAACAAAAATCCAAATGTTGCTGGCGGCTGGATGTGTGTCGACTGCTGGTAAATGGCTTGTTTTTCTTAATGTGATTCAACACGAGAGCCTTCGCCACCACATTAGGGAAGAAAGTTAATCAGTAACTGCTTGCAGATGATTGCTATTGTCTGCTGAGAGGAAATCATTTGTGAATCTTTGCTTTTGTTGTTGGTTCATTTGTTAGTGAAGACTGTTCAGTATTGAAATGATGATAATAATAATAATAATCCTTCCATTTGAGGATGTGCACCTTTCGTGTCCTCCCAACGTGAAAGGCGCTTTCCAAATGTAATTTTGTTGTTGCATTGCAATGATGTCTCCGCTTCATTTCCAACCTGTTTCATTCCCCCCTTGCACTCCACAGACCTCTGCACAGTGAGACACCGCCCGACGTGGAGGGTGCTACATAAATGCTAGCTGTTGTTTGTAGTTGTTGTTAGAGCACTTGCCTTACAAGCGAGAGGATCTGGGTTTGATTGCTGGAGAAGGGTGAAACCTTAGGCAAGTTTCCTTACTCAACATGCCTCTGTCACTCAATCCTGTTATTGTGGCACCATGGCCCATAAAATATACCGTCAATTCACTCTACAGTATATTTTGTGAAACATTTTGAGACATCTCAACAACCTGACAAGGTGCTATATCAAATGTAAGGATTATTATTATTTTTAAGAAATATGTGCATATTTTCTTTGTGATGTTGAATGGCTCCCTCCTGTTTCTAATTTACTTTGATCACATTTAATACAGTACATTAGTTTCCCACTACCTGATATTTCTCCCCTCCACCCAACACCCACGCACACACATGAACACTGAAAACTGGGGGAAAAAATAATAGTAGTAATCCTTGCATTTGATCTAGAGCGTTATCACATCTTCGAGACGTCAAGGATATACTGTAAAGTGAATTGACTATATTTTGTGGGTGAAATGCAGTAGCCAATTGCCCACAGCGGTGTATTTGCGGGAATCTTGACCAGGAAAAAGAAACTCCCTTCTCTTTTCAAATAGTATCGCGTGATCTTTAACATGCATCTGAACAGACAGACAGGTCCTTGGTTTAACATCTCATTTAAAGTACGGCACCTTTGACAATGCAACATCCACACACTCTCCCCACCACCATTCACCTCAAATTGACATACAGGACAGTGACAAGAAAAGACTACAGCAACTGACCAGCCCTCCTCTCTCCTCCTTTCCCCTTCAAATCAATCCAACCCAAACCAAGCACCTGCTCTTTTTCTCAAACATAACCTCATCATAGCCTGTTAACACCTTTTTTTTCCTTCAAAAATTAATCCTGAACTCTGCGATCCGTGTCCTCTATCGCTCCAAGCTCTGTGACCCCACCCCCCCCCATTTTTGCCCGACTCCATTGGCTCCCCTTCACCCAGAGGATTCAATTCAATTTTCTGGTCCTCATCATAAATGCTCTCTATGCCCCACCCTACCTCTGCAACCTCTTAACCCCCTGCCAACCTGCTTGCCCCCTCTGCTCAGCAGTCTCTGGCCTGCTCCATGTTCCCCATCCCACTTGCCCCATCAATGGGCGAGTCCTCAGCCACTCTACCCCGAATCTCTGGAACTCCATCCTACAGTCCCTCTGCCTCACCCCATTCTTAGCCTCCTTCAAGTTCCGCCACAAGACTCTCCTCTTCTACAGTCCCATTCGTCACCCCAAATCTCCTACTTTCCCTCCACCCTCCCCGATCCCAAGCCCAGCTCGGGTCTGAAACATTGACTGTCCGGCCTCTAGAGACATCCTCTTGACGCGAAAGGCGCTATACAAATGTAATTTTGTTGTTGTTGTAAACGTTTAAATCATGCAGAATTGTTGAAAGTCCTTAAAATGTAGTCTTTTTTTTGCATTTGCTAAGAAAAAACTACCCGCTTCCGAAACAAGACAGAATGCTGAAAATCTGTGGGACCTTCCAATTTTCAGACAAAACTGTATTGTAGTCTCAAATCTGGCAGAAGATTTGGGGCCAACGCTGTGATTTGCTTTGGAAACTACAGACGCCAAAGATTCAGGGTGAGAGGGCACCGTTTAGTGTCCTTGTGTTTCATACAGCACTTTTCAACAACAACAAATTGTATAATGCATTTGTCTCAAAGCACTTCACAGGATGCACTGCACTGTAAGGATGTGTTTTGCAGCCAAACACAGCGGATAATTTGTGCACAGCAACCAACGTCCCTCGATTTTTATCTGCACAATTGTTGGCCAGGACACCCAGAGAAATTCTATTCACATTTTCGAACAGTGCCACGGGATCTTTAGCATCTGCCTGATACAAGGGTATAAACAATGTCTGTGTGTGTGTTATGTGGCCTGTGTGTTTGTGTGTGTATATATCTGTGTGTTGTGTGTATCTGTCTGATATGTGTGTGTCTGTGTGTCATGTGTTGTGTGTGTATGTGAAGGGCGTTTACTGAGCATTATTTAATGTCTTCACAATGTATTGAGTAAAAGCTCTATTAACTATTTTCCCACTTAAATCCAACATAATCTACTGGCTGTCTTGTTCTCCATGAGGGAGAAGTAAGAGAGAGACAGATTGCCGACGCTTAACTTAAAATCCACAAAGATATCATTGATATCTCTCTGTGTATATAAATATATATTTTTTGGGTGTTGTGTGTGTGTGAGTGTGTGTTTTAAAAAATTAACCGTTTCACCCAGAATCCTTTTACAGTATATCAAAATTGAAAACAAACACAGCATAAAGTCGTAAACTAACAAAATGATTCACTCTATTAAAAACAGAGAAGTGTTTTTCTCCTCCTGCTTTCTAATGCAAAACTGCTAAACACTAAACACTCCGAAAAAAAATTAAGTGACTTGAGGATAATTACCAATATTGCCTCAAATCTCAGGGGTGCAGTTTGAGATGCTAGGAAGCCCAGATGGCTAAAAAATGGTATTTTGGAGAAAATTACTGACATTATTCATAGCAACATTATCAATTACCTGTGTATCAATTACAATAATGTTGAATTTGAAAAGGTTGCTAAAAACCGCATTGAGAGTCTGATCCAAACAACTGACGTGGGGGAGTCTCCTGGCAATTGTTATTAACGGAATAAGCGCAATTTTCCTGTACTTTATTCAAAATTACAGCCTTTTATAAGTGTCTGGGAAAAAAGGACATTTCATGGCTAAATAATCCTGGAAAAAGCAGGGTGATTAGAGGCGCGTGTTTATCAGGTTGTAGATGTGCTCCTGCAGTTTAAATAACACAAATGAAATAAAATACAACAAAGCATATTTGCTGCCCTCGATACAAATCTCGCCATCGCAAGTCCTCTCATACAATAATGGCTCCCAATATTCTCTCAGATTTCTTAATAGGTCTAGATGCATAAAGCGACGCCGCAAACAAAATTAACCCTAATCTCACTGGTTCTGGCATGTCGTAGGTGCAAAGGCTGTTTCGTAGACACGGGAAAGCAGTTATATTTGTTCAGCGTTCTCTCGCTGTCTCTCTGCACTGTCTGATGCACCTATTTTCTGTTAGGTATAAGACAGCACAAACACACACAGGCACGTAGTGTTGTTGTTTTTTTCATTTTGCTGCCATAAACCCAGAGAGACGCTCCTGATGCAATTAAATGGAATTGTGCATCCATTTTTTTTTAAATCCACTGGAACACACTAATCAGGAAGGAAGGAAGGAAGGAAGGAAGGAAGGAAGGAAGGAAGGAAGGAAGGAAGGAAGGAAGGAAGGAAGGAAGGAAGGAAGGAAGGAAGGAAGGAAGGAAGGAAGGAAGGAAGGAAGGAAGGAAGGAAGGAAGGAAGGAAGGAAGGATGAGCGGATGAGCGGATGAAAGGACGAGAGGATGAGAAGAAGAAAGAAAGAACGAACGAAAAAAATGAAAAAAGGGAACAAAAAAGAAAGGGAATCTGTGATAATCTGTCATTGATATATTTTACATATATCATCCTGGGCAAATGTGACTTGTTCATTTATCCACATTATTTATCCAACAAAGTGCTCTTGTGACAAATATGGATGGATTGCCAACTTGTGTTTAATAGTAATAAGCTGTTCCACGTTTGCAATTAACTCCTATCTGCAGTGACATTAGATTACAGCAAAACCATTACGTTCTTAAAGCCATTTTCCTCCGACAAAGCAGTTTTGGAGGAGCTTGCCTTTTCCACTTATGTTGCTCTTGATGTTATTTGCACTCGGCGTTGAGAGTGTCACAAAGGTTTGGTTTTATGTGAGCTTTAATGTGCTAGAGAAATTCAGCAATGAGAGCATTAATTGGGAGCTGTGTCACTAACCCTGGATCAAAGCCAAGGTGTTATGTAGGTATTAAAATCTCATTGACTGGTTGCGAGAGCTATTATCCCGCAGATGCAAATTATGAATGTTTGAAGCGATTTTTATACAAATGAGAGGGGAAAAAAAAATACATTTAGAGCACAAGTTTTCCTTGCGCAATTGGGTTTATTTATAAATGTGCACAACTCAACTCTGAGAATTTTGTTCCGAGTGACATATGGTATGGCAAAACAGCAATACATCATGACAGGCACCGGGAAAGGGCTTGTAACAAAGGCCAAATGGACCATCTGATCCTGAGCTCCCCTCAACTAATGCTTGTCCACTAATAACCCTTGCATTTTGATACAACCCTTTATCATGACGTTGAGACATCTCAATGTGCTTCACAGCATATATTGTAAAGTGAATTGACTGGATATTTTTGTGGGCGCAACGCAGTGGACAATTGCATACAGCAGTGGCACACAGGCTGAGTGACCAAATTATTGCTATGATACCAAATTATTAGTAATGATCACTCTACCCAGTTTCATTCTTCTGCAGTGTCAAGACAATGCGGAACCTGCAGCCCGCTCTCTGGAAGCTGACAAATCGACTAACAACACACGATGCAGTTCTCGAGCTCCACCACCATCTCTCTCCACTCGGGAAATACCATGCGAAAGCATTCCAAGGACCGCGAAGGTCATTGCCAGACTGTGACAACTCCAATAACGCGCTGGCCTTCATCTTCACCAGGCAATATTTGGAAATTTGGGGCCTAATTCATTATTGACGGATTACAGGGGATTCTGAATAGATTTGTGGAGAGTGAACAAGGGGATTGTGTTTTGATTGACACATTCAGAAAGCCATCGCTGTGCATAAGAGTAACCAAACCAACCTGAGAATTCCATGCATCCAACAACAACAACTTTGATTTATATAGCACCCTCTACGCCGAACGGCGTCTCAGAGCACTTCACAATAGCAGATCCCGGGACCGGTATCCCACCTATACATGGAAATTCCAGAGATGGAATGGAATGTGCACTCTTTTCATGGAGGGATGCATCCTGCCTACCTAATTCCGGAAACTATGAGGCACAGGTTGGCAAGAGCCAAGTCTTGGGAACTCCGAGGCGTTCATTGGGATACTGCTGGAGTCTGACTAGCTAAAACCACACAGCTTGCCATTGTTTGGCAAGCTTTCCCGCTGCTTCAACAGCTAGGAACATCCTACCCATTAGGGCTTTGGATGCAGGGTTAACGAGCTGAGTGAGATGACTCCCTGCCCTCAGTGATTGGTCTGCCTTTCCAAGTCCTGCCGATAAGCCAGCCTGGCTGTGCTGTCATCAGCAGTGCCTTGGTAGAAGGGGATATTAGCAGACATGAGGATCATTGTGGATATGGGTTACCTGAGGATATGATCACTGTGGTGATAATAATAATCCTTACATTTGATATCGTGCCTTATCACATGATTGAGACTTCCCAAAGCATCTCACAGAATATATTGTGATACATTAACTGTGTATTTTGTAGGCACAGCAGTGTCCCATAGACAGTTCTGGGTAGAATGACCTATTTGATTTTTGGAGGGATTATTACCCCAGAAAGATGCGAATAGATGAACAATTGGATTCCTACTTACTGATACGTTAACAAAGGTGTATGAAGTAAGGAAACTTGTCTAAGGTTTCGCCCTGTCCAGGAATCAAACCTAGGTTGTCTCATTTGGTGCTCTAACCATTATGGTTTGGGCTGGGGATCACTGGGTGGGGGTGAAAGGGAGATTGCTATGTACAAATTGGCTACTGTGGCTCATTGTGGGACATTACTGTGCTGCTGTGGTTGCCTGCAAAGCACCCAATCACTACCATTTACAGTAAGGTCCTGTGAAACACATTTCACCGACATGATAAGGCATTACCTCAAATGCAAGAGTTATTGTTTCACATAATCATCTAAGGCAGACAAGTCCTCACTTTGAGACGTCCTACGTCCAATGAAAAGCGGTGGGTCCAAAGTAAAGATTGTAATTAATATTATTATTATTCAATGAGCAATCCCCAATTTGAGAGAATCTTGCTGACACGTTCGCAACTGCTGTCTCCAGTACCATGTCACCCATTGCGCTTAAGATCAGTGCTAGCTCCTGTTGTCGGGGGTGGGGTGGTGGTGCAGTGCTGGGGTGGGGGGGTGGGGGTGGGGGGAAAGGGCACTCGGAAAATTAGAGGAAGTACAACTCCACGAAAAGAGTTAATGATTCCTTGCCGGCTGTATGGAACGGATGTACCAATGACAATCGCAAATCCATCAAGTGACGTCCCGACCACATCAGCAGTTTATGTCAAAGAAAACCCCACCAGAGACCTGTGCAGACATATTGTACAGTGGCCTCTCTCTGAACAGCAGGTGGGCCGGGTACGAGGCTGGGCTACAATAGCCAGTGACACTTGATAAATGACTGTGACAACCTTCCCTGTCACTGGCGAGGGGCCTGTGGAGAGCTACAACGCAGGACACACCCAGTCCTTTTCAACCATGGGTCGGAGGAATGGTAGCAGACTCATTAAGCCATGAGGTGTAAGCAGAGGTCAGTGTGTTGGACAGATCAGTGTAGCCAATTACAGAAGGATGGACTCTGCTTGCACTTCACAAGGGAAGGTGTAATTAGCCCCATTGACAAATTAATGAGACACACATTGAGACGCATAGAGGAATACATAAAGGGTAAAATGCACACAACACTCTTGGATTCAAGTATTGATGCAGATTCAATAATAACTTTTAAAAGGGAATAGACATAACAACAACACCTGGCATTCATATAGCGCCCCTCACACATGGTAGTATCCTAAAGTGCTTGATAGTGGTGGAGCACGGCGGAGGGATAGAGGAAGAGTGTTCCACATTTTCAGGGCATATACGTTATATAAATTTATACATTATATAAATTTTGTAAAAGAAATTCTGGGGTAAATCCATAGACCGTAGAGGGTGAGGGTGGGGAAGGGAATGGCGGTGTTGAGGGGTGATGTAGAAATAGCATATATATAAAATTCTGCAATCAGTCAATGCATTTATCAGTATACTGCATCAAATATTAGATATATACTTTTGCATTGTTATTGGATAGCTCTTTTAAAGAGCACAGGCACAGGCACGATGGACCGAATGGCCTCTTTCTGTGCCATTGGATTCTATGATTTGTCGAGTTTGCTCCGGATCTCTTATCAGGCAGGATGGAACAGCACCTGGTTCACCCATGAAACGATGAGGCTTCATTAAACAATGCTGTGCCCACAATCCCCCGACACCAGATGTAAAGTCATCAAGTTCCAGAGAATAGGGCTACTGAGGTCAGCAGAATTGTTGGTGAGAATTATTCCTATTATGGTCATTCAATCCCTTTACTCCTCTGACCCTGCTACTCCTCTACCCCTCTGTTCCACAACCGGCAGCTGACCTTTGAGCTGCAATTGTTATTTCCCCACCACTACCACCGCAACTCCCTCCTCACTCCCACTCCCCCCACGCTGTTCTATAGAACTACCGCAGAATCACTTTGCTTCTATTTCCTCTCCAACTTTGCGTTCAGTCAATCCCCTGTCCTTTGGATGAGACACTAAACTGAGTTCCTGACTGCCTGTTCAGGTGGACGTTAAAGATACCCACGTTATGGGATCCACACTAGCTCTGCAAAGCGTCTGTACTTGTTGTCCTATCTGAAAGATGCTAGAGAAGTATAAGTTTTGATCAGAGTGGGAGCAACATTCGGAGGATGAGAGGAGCACTTTGGTAGCCCGGCCCCAGATCACAAGATTAGTTTGGATCTAATAATAATAATAATTCTTGCATTTGGTATAGTGCCTTATCACTTGGTAGAGACATCTCAAAGCTCTTTGCAGGATACACTGTAAAGTTTGTGACTGCGTATTTTGTGGGTGAAAGCGCCAGCCAGTTTGTACACAGCAATGTCCCATAGACAGCCATGGAATCGGTTAAGAATTTTCTTCTCCCTTTTCTTTTCAAATATCCCGATGGGACCCTTAATGTTCACTTGGACTGTCATCCCATCACAGCTTTGAGCTGTTTTTCAAATGAGTCCTACATTTCCTGATAACCCTGTTCCAGTCATTAATTACCCAATGGGTAAATAAATACTTCCTGGTGTCTATCCTGAGTTGATACTGCTGGGAGCAAATCTTAATAATAATAATAATAATCCTTGCATTTGGTAAAGTGCCTTATCTCATCTTCGACACGCCATAAAGCACTTCACAAAATATACAGTAAAGTGGATTGACTGTTTATTTTGTCGACAAAATGTGGCAGCCAATTTGTGCACAGCAATGTGCCACATACAGTTGTGGATTGAGGGACTACATTTTTTAAAAAAGGATTATTACTCCATGAAAAGTGATCCATCAATCGACTAACAATTGGGTTGCTATGTGTTACTCGGTTAACAGAGGCTTGTAAGGATGTAAGGAAACTTGTGTAACACTTGCCAATGGGAATTGAACCCGGGTCAGTGCTCTGACCAACACACAACAGGACTCAATCTTCATTTGCAGGTGTAACTTTGGCTCGGTTTGGATCTCTGGGTCAGAAGGCTATGGGTTCTACGCCCTTTAGTGGTCAGCTTTACTCTATCTCAAACCCATTCTGTTGCTGACCTGATTGTGTGGGCAGACAATGTACAGGGAGCCTTTCTCTGTCTAACCTGAGCTGAGCTAGGAGACAGGTTGCCTACAGTGGAGGGTTTATTGACTAACACTTGGGCTGAGAATATGCTATGGCGGCTGAGCTCGCAGCATTTATGGCCCAGCACATTGGAACATCCTCCTGACGTGAAAGGCGCTGTACAAGTGTAATTTTGTGGTTGTTGTTATGTTGAATGTAATGGTTCTGTCTCTGGCACCAATTTGACATCTTTCAAAATGGCAACATGAGGAAGATCAAGACTACAGAGTGGTCAAAGTGATCTAACATCAGGTATTTCTAACTAAGAAATCACCCCAAATTAGATCCTGGTGACTGAAGTTTACACAGGTTGATATCTAGTGAGAAATAAACTAGAGAAGTACTGGGGGAGGGGCGAAAAGATAAGTAAATGGGACTGAAAAGATTGTTCTTTAAAAGAGCCAACACAGACACAATGGACCAAATGGCTTTTTTCTAGTGCTGCAAATTTTTATGGTTGTAGATCATTCTATAGCTATAAAATAAAGCATGAAGTTGCAATATACACAGTTGATGCTTTCCTTCCTTCCTTCCTGCCTGCCTTCCTGCCTTCCTCTCCCTGCTTTCGTTCCCTCCTTTTTTCTCTCTCTTTCTCTTTCTAATTTTCCTCTTCCCTCTTTCCCTGCTTCATTTATTTTTCTTTTCTACCACTTAACTTCTCTCTCTCCCACTTTTCTCTGTCCCACCTCCACCCCACCCCCGCCCCAACCTCCCAACTCCCCATCCCATCCATCGCCGGACAGCCTCAATGTGATTGAAACCTCACTCCCTTACACCTCGCAATGAGATCCACGCTGCAGTGTTTAATGGAAAAAATAATTACACGTCAGGCGAAACAAACCATGACGTGCGGTAAGCAGAGGACTGACTACAGAACACAAGTCTCCGTTGAGGTCAGCTTGTTCACTTTTCAAACACTGAAGACATCTGCTAGGTCTATTGATTTAACACACTTCATCAGCCACCCTGGTTAATTGGATGTGCTTATTATGACTTCCGATGCACAAAGAAGCAGAATTTCTAAATATTCCCAGCCTGCTAAGCACAGTGTCTTACTCGCTTTTCATCTGCGTGTGCGCCAGCCTGGCTCAGTTGGTAACACTCTCACCCCGGGGTCAGAAGGTGTGTGGGTTCCAGCTCCTTGTTGGAACTTTGAGCTTTCCGTCCTAAGGCTGACACCTTGGGGGATCGATGCATCGTCGGGAGATGCCATTGTTCGGATGTAATCCCAAACTGAGGTCCCGTCTGTGTCCATTCATTAATGTTCATGTCTCCATCAATATTAATAATCCCGTCACTCACTCCGCGGTTGTGGGACATTCCTGGTGCAAAAACAGTAGCTATTTTCGCTTGAAAATACACAGTGACTGCATTGTACAGTAAATTCTGTGAAGCACTTTGGGACACTGCATCAAATGCAATTGTTGTTGCTATAAATAATAACAATAATAATCCGTGATATAACACCTCATCACATTGTTGATTGAATAGTACCATCGGATCTTTAGCATCCTGAACAGGCTGGGACCTCGGTTTAACATGCATCACATCACAAGGACATTTGGGGTCGGTCAATGAGGAAGGGTAAGAGGAGAGGGGGGTCATGGTCAAAGATCTGGAATGTATTCAGCACAGGTTGACACAAACCAATGCTTGGGGATCCCAGAATGTGCATTGGGTGTAATTGGTGCAGTCTAACCAGCTAAACCATATACAGTACAGTAGCTTGCCTTTGGAGCACTGACAAGGTTCCCACTGTTTGCCAGATAGGACCACCTGTTGATGTCATCAACAGTGCCCTAAAGCCCGTTCTATAGGTGATGAATTTGAACCCTTACAAGCACAGAACATTTTCTCAAACTTTCTTTTGAGTAAAGAAACTCCTTCCTATCTCTCCCCTTACATTTCTGATAACTGCTCCCCCTTGTTAGTGATTTCTACCTCATCCTCCCCAAAACAACAACAACAACAATATATTTATAAAGCGCTTTTCAAATTGGGAGGGAGGACGTCCCAAAAGGACCTTCTCAATGTTCTGTTGAGGAACAAGGTATTAGGACGCAGTAGTCAAGTTTTTAAGCAATTTGGTTAAAGGTTGGGAGGAAGTGTCTGGCTGGAGAAGTGCTGAATTGTGGCTCAGTTGGTAGTATTCTTGCCTCTAAGTCAGAGGGTTGTTAAAGGTGCTGTCCTTCAGATGAGACGTTAAATTGAAGTCCAGTCTGTGTCTTTCCATGGGATCAAATATCCCATGGCATTACTGAATAAGAGAAGGGAATTTCCCTAACCCAGTTTCCTGGCCAACTATCTCCCAGATAATATAGCTGTTTATGAGACATTGCTGTGTGCAATTGGCTACCAAGTTTCACCCACAAAAAAAACAGTCAATCCAATTCAGAATACATTCTGTGAGGCGTTTTGAGATGTCTCAATGGAGTGATAAAGTGCTAAATCAAATGCAAGGATTATTATTATTAAACTACTGACAATTGTGTTTTGGTGGATGACATCGAAAAGCAGTTTTGCACAAAAAATATTCAGTAAAGATATAATTAATATTTTTCTTGAGTGAGTGAAATGTAGTCTCTCCTAGTGTTTGTCCATGACTGACAGGTGCAATTACACCTCACACAGTGTTCACAGAAGCCAGCGAGATGGTTTGATTTTCAGCTGTGAAAGGGGAGGGAGTTTTTCATTTACATGCTACTTTGTAAACATGTCCGGGAACAATAATGAAGATTAAAAGACAATCATTCATTAAACAATATGCACACAACTGTTGCAGCGCATGATTAAAGAGACTGTATCCTTTCTCTTGGTCTCGTTCTGTAATTATTTAAAAATGTCAATGTTCATTTGGATGCATTTAAGAGGAGGTGAGTGGGGTGGGTGGGGGGGGGGGTGGGGGGGAGCTAGGTTCGGGTGCTGGTGGGGGGAAGTCACATAAGTTTGTTTTTAGATGCTTTAGCTTTTCAAGGAAATAAAAAAAGTCTTCTCAAACTTTCTTCCCCCACCCATCCACCAATGACATCAAATTATATTTATCCAGCACCTTTCACATCAGGAAGATGTCCAAGATGATGAACAGTTCGGTATTTTGGCCTGTGCTGGCGGTTAGGATCAGCAGGAGTGAAGGCCAGGGAGGGTAGGGGTAGCGGTCAAACAACAACAACAACAAAAAAATTACATTTGTATAGTGCCTTTCACGTCACGGGGACGTCCCAAGACGCTGAACAGTTACTGCTTCAGACCCGAGCTGAGGATGGGTGGTGGGGTGGGGGGAAGGAGTTGCCAATGGGTCCATCAAAGAGGAGAGTCTTGAGGCGAGACTTGAAGGAGGCCAGGGAGGGGGCGAGGGGCAGGGACTTGAGTTATCCTTGAAGGAGACAAGGGAGGGGAAAGGTGAAGGTACTGTGGGATGGAGTTCGAAAGGATGGGGTGGAGAGGCTGAAGACCCAACCGTTAATGGTGGGGCAGGCTGGACGGGGGACATGAAGCAGGACGGAGCTTCGTGAGTGGAAGAGTGTGATTACAGAGCAGGTCACAGAGATAAGAAGGAGCAAGGCTACGGAGCGCTGTGAAATCAAATTCACCAAGTTCCTGACTACAATTTAAACTGTACTGTCAAAGATGCTGTCTTTGGATGAGACATTAAACCGAGGTTCCATTTACCTGTTCAGGTGGACATTAAAGATCTCGTGGCATTACTCAAATCTAGAAGGGAGTTTCTCTCTCCTGGTGTCTGGGTCAACTATCCCCCAGACTGAAAAAAAAGCTCATTCACTTCTTGGCTGTTTGTGGGACACTTCTGTGCGCAAATTGGCTGCCTACAAAACACACTTGCACTTTACATTGAAATCCTATGAGGTACTTTGAGAAGTCCTCCGGATGTGAAAGTCGCTATACCAAATGTAAAGATCATTATTGTAAGTATTATTTAATTATTGGTCATGTAACAGCTATTCGATTTTCTGCTCATCTGCAAATCAAAAGCACAGAAGATTGCATTGAAGACTGGAGGGAGTTCAGAAAACAAGCACTGGAATTGGGTTCCAGATGGATCTTCTCAGTATCTCAGGAAAGAAATTGCACTTTTAGGACAACTTATTGCCTAGAAACGTCACAAAACACTTCACAGGTAATTGCTTTCAGGTGTAGTCACTGTTGATTTTGTTGGCAATCATGGCTGACATTTGTGCCCTGCAGACACCCAGGAAGTGAATCGCCAACGTATCTGGTGGATTGGGATTTTTAAATATCCCCCCAAACAAGCAACATTCTAAACGTAGCCAGCCAAACACTGGCCTTACTCCAGATACTGAACATTAAACCTTCTTAAAATCTCTCATGATTTGCAAACATATAATACTTTCCTCTCTAGACATCAA
The DNA here is from genome assembly GCA_035084275.1 of Hydrolagus colliei. Taxonomy (NCBI): domain Eukaryota; kingdom Metazoa; phylum Chordata; class Chondrichthyes; order Chimaeriformes; family Chimaeridae; genus Hydrolagus; species Hydrolagus colliei. The sequence continues at coordinate 20,233,161 of CM068748.1, forward strand.
TTGGTGTCCCTCCTGAGATATCGAGGAGCTCAGAGTTCCCTCCCTGTGCACTAGATCTTTCCTGCTATCTGGGTACACAGCAAATGCCCGCAGATGCTCTATCTCCAGATGTTTGAAAGCCCATGGTTTGCAGATCTCAATTCCTATTTTATAATAATAATCCTTGCATTTTATAGCGTGCCTTATCACGTCATTGAGCTGTCCCAAAGCACTTCATGGATTATATTTTAAAGTCAATTGACTGTATGTGTTGTGGATGAAATTCAGTGGCCTATTCCACAACAACAACAAATGTCATTTATATAGTGCCTTTCATTTTGAGAGGATCTTGAAGTCGATCTGTTGTCTGATAGGGAACCAGGGGAGCCCTGGCGAGTACTGGCATGGTGGGGGTAGTACAGAGTTTAGAGAGGATGAGTAGACGAACAGTGGAATTTTGGAGCAGTTGGATTTTTATAAATTTAGATCCGGATTGAATTTCTCCCCATTATCGCTTTCCTTACTCCAGAATTCTGCCTGGCTCTAGATGTCAATGTCTTTCTTAGCTTTTCAGAGGGAACTGAATTTATTTCATATTTTGGGCAATTCTTTTACATGTGGAACGGCAATCTTGTAAGAAAACTTTTCTTCAAAATTAAGATGGAATGGCAATAAAATCATTCCAGAGAGTTTGGGTGTTCTGAAAAGCTAAAGGCAGTAAAATAATATACTAGTTGTCCTTGCATTTGATATAGTGTCTTATCACATTGGTGAGTCATCTCAAAACACTTCACAGAATATACTGTAAAGTGAACTAACTATTTTGTGAGCGAAAAACGGCAACAAATCATGCAGAACAGGATCCCACAAACAATCATGGACTGAGTGACCAAATTAATATTTAGATTTTTTAAAAGAGATTATTACCCTTGAAAAGCAATCGCCAACTAAATTCCTACTTACTACTAGGTAAACAGAGGCGTGTGGAGTAAAGAAACTTGCCTAAGGTTTCGTCCTGCCTGAGAATTGAACCCAGGTCCCCTCGCTTGCGATGTGAGTGTTCCAAACAATATGCTATAGGCCTCCATAAACTCTCTGCCTAGAGCAAGGCTGAAGCACCCTGGGGTGTAGTGACATGGGCTCTCAGCCAGGACATGTTAATCATGCGTGAGCCCTGGTGGTTAAGGTTCATAAACAGGGGCATGAAAGGTGGGTCTGATCCAACCCTCATGTCCATAGGTCTCAGCCGGGATCAGTTGGTGGAGCTCTGAGAAGCTCAGTTCAGCGATGTGGTACGGTGTTATCAACTGCAAGGATTATTTAATGTATTGTCTTGTATTCTAGTAAGGAGGGCAGTGTCTTAGATAGCAATCAGATGCAAGGATTCTGGTCTGATTTCCCCTTTACACCCAATATTTGCTGTAAAGCATATGCTGTAAAGTGAATTGACTGTATTTGTTTGGCTCACAAATACACAGTCAATTGACCTTACAGCATATTCTGTGATCGCTTCGAAACGTCTAGAAGACATGAAAAGCGCAACATCAAATGCAAGGATTATTATTATTATTATTTTTATTATTAAGATTTACTGTCCAGTGAGAGTATCTGTATTTGTAGGTGAACGTATATGTAGGTAAATACACAGCAATGTCCCACAGACAGCCATGAAGTGAATGAACACTGTTTGGGTGGAGCCCCTTAGCGTTGTGGTTAGTGTGCTCGCCTCAAAAACAAGAGGACCCGGTTTTGATTCATTTTTCTAGTGTAATCGTGAAGTGCTTTGAGATGTCTCAATGACATGGTAAGGTGCTATATAAATTCAAGGACTATTATTTTTTTTCATCTGGGGGGGATTATTGGCCAGGACACCAGGAGAAACTCCCTTCTCTTTTTAAATTGCGGCATAAAATCTTGAACGTCAAAATGAACAAGCACAGGCTTAGTTGAACATCTGATCCGAAGGACAGCACCTCTGATGATACAGCCTCCCGCAGCACTGTAGTGAAGCGTCAGCCTGCACTGTGTCGGTTCAAAGTCTTGAATGGGGTCTTGAACCTATAGCTTCTGACTCAGGTGAGAGTGCTACCAAACGAACCAACGTGATACATTCTGTGCGGTTGAAGCTGCAACTTGGATCGCCCTTCCCCCCCCCCCCCCCCCCCCCCCACACACCCCCCAAAAAATATAAGGAGAGGCCATGCAGCAGGTAGGGTGATAACTTCAGAAGCCAAATGATAGTCTAATTATTGCATGCATCAGGTGCACGTTTGATTGATTGTGTTAGCAACTGTGCTGTGCACTGCGGCACGATTTGGCAGTAAGTGCTTACAGAAATTTGTGTTATTAATTTAAATATTAATAGCAAACACAAAGTGACATTTTACAACATTTGTTTACATAGCATGAATTATTACTGGTGTAAGTGGATTCCCAGCATCGCTATAAATCTCTAGAGCTCGCAGTTTGTGAAAGAGAAGAGGGGAAGGGAGAAGGGAAGAGAGAGAGAGAGAGAGAGAGAGAGCGGGAGCGGAGAGCAGGGAAAGAAATAACAACAAACTGGAGATTAAAAGATTATAGTCAAATAAGCACCTGCTTTGTGCCATTCGAATGAACATCACTGAGGTGAGGGGCAATGGATTGGGAGAGGAGAGGGGAGGAAAGTGTGTGTGTGTGGAGTGGGGGGGTGGGGGGTTAGTTTCACAATTAAATATATAATTATCGGGGCATCACGTATGGGAAATACATACACAAAAAGGCAGCCCAGATTTGACTGAGGTAACAGTAGAAGCCATTAATAATGAAAGCTGCTGACATATCTATTAATCACTAAAGCCATTTTTTTTTAACGCACCACACACACACACACACACACACAGTGCGCCTATTACAGAATAAGACCATTGCTGCCTGTAAAATAATAGGGAGTGGGATACATATATATATATATTATATATATATAAAAACAAATAATTCTTCTCTCGCACACAGCCTTTTCCCCAATGAGAAAAATCAGGTTCATTCTCAGAAACAGCGAAAAATTGGCTTGGAAACTACGAGACATGCTGGGAATTTGTACCTTGCTCTGTGACCTAAAACAAAAATGACATGAACATTGACAAATTTGACAAGGAAATTTGTGCAAAAAACAACTTCTGTCTGGCTAGCCAAGCAGCAAATATGTCGGATGATATGGTTTATTAAGCAATCCATTTCTCAGCAATAGCTACGCCATCTGCAAAGGTTAGCGTACATCAGACTGGTACAGAATTTCATCTGCTTCTGCAAGTTGGTGCAACACGCCGCCACATTTTTCATGTACATACAATTTCAGATGCAAATAGAATACTTGATGAAAGATCTGACCTTCCAAAGTGGCTTTGCCACCATAAGTCACCACAGGGATACGTACAGAGGCGATGCGCATTACTGGCAGAAAGCTCACTTAGTATCTAATCTATCGGCTGGAGGAATGAGGGTAGAATGGTTGGTTGCTAGGAGAGGGGAAAATCTCCCTTGTTTCCCCACTGTCCATGGTGCCAGGAAGAGAGTGGGCTACAATCCCCCACCTCCCCAAACCCAACATTTCCCATGTACACTTACCCACACAATTCCCCATTCCTATCAACACTGCGCTTATCCTGCTTGCTGGCTGCTCATTCCCCATTGACAAACCCACTGAGGCCTCTATATGCAACAATAACAATACTCCTGTAGCATATTGGAATCTTGAAGCATATCGGTTAGAGCACTCACCTCGCAAGCGAGAGGATCCGGGTTTGATTCCCAGTCAAGGCAAAACCTTAGGCAAGTTTTCTTACCCACATGCTCGTGTTTACCTAGTAGCAAGTAGGAACCCAGTTGTTTGTCAAATGGGTTGCTTTCCAAGGATAATAATCCTTTTAAGAAAACAATTTGGTCACTCAATCAACGACTGATCATGGGACACTGATGTGAGCAACTAGCCACTGCATTTTGCCTTCAAAATATACAGTCAATTTACCTCACAGTATACTCTGTAAAGTGCTTTGAGATGTCTAGAAGACATGGAAAGTGCTATATCAAATGCATGGATTATTATTATTATTGCTTCTTACGTTTGATTCATTGTCTTCTCGCACCATCAAGCTGGTTCAAAGCCCTTTTTAGGATTTACAATAAAGTGTAGAGGCTTTGTATTTTTTGAAGGTGAACATGGCAGCCAATTTGCACACAGCAACATCCCATAAACAGCCATGAAACGAATGTTTCATTTTACCTATGAGGAATTGACGGCCAGAACACTGGGAGAGAGAAACTCGCTTCTCGTTATGAATGTGTCCATTTGAACAGGCAGACAAGACCTCGTCCAAAGGACAGCACCTCTGACAATGCAGTGATCCCCCAGCACAACATTGGAGTGTCAGCCTGGATTATATAGGGCTTGAACCAAATTTAACTCGGTGGTAAGAGTGCAGCCAACTGAGCCAGGATGCCACCTGATCCATGCATTTGTTACAGCGCCCTATCACATCATAAATGCACAGTTGTCAGGGGACCAGAGTTAGAGCGAAGGTGGTTGTAAAAACACTTATGAGTTTAGCAAAGTTGGGAAGCTTTGTTCAAACATTGGTCCAAACCACTCACATATACACATTGGAGATGCAGCATAGCTCACACACAGATAAACATTAACAAATTGTGTTTATATCGCGCCTTTCAAGTTGGGATGATGTCAAAAGGCACTAGACAGTCACGGGTTTGCACGCAAGCTGGTGCTTGGAGCCAAGAGAGGTGGAGGGCAAGGTGGGAGGGTGACTGCTTTTGTCACCTTTAGGCTATGGTGACTATGGCAACTCCCTCCTTGTTGGCCTCCCCAAATCTTCCCTCCACAAGCTGCAGAACATCCAAAACTCAGCAGTTTGTGTCTTTTCCTGCACCAGGCACCATGACCCCATCACCCCCACCCTCGACCGGCTCCACTAACTTCTCATTTCTCAGAGGATCGAATTTAAGATCCTCACCTTCAAGGACCTCCATGGCCATGCTCCCTCCTACCTCTCTGACCTGCTGACTGCCCTATCAACCTGTCTGTTCCTCCATTCAGCAGGCTCTGGCCTGCTCCATGCCTCATCCCAATCCTGTCCCCACCCTTCCCACCTCCCCCCGCTTGGGTCCCAACCCCTGACTATTCAGTACTTTGGTACGTCATCCTGATGTGAAAGGCGCTCTACAAATTTTATTTTGTTGTTGTTGCAGGCATAGTCAGAGCATGGTTTTGAAGGCGGCAATAATAATAATAATAATAATAATAATAATCATAATAATAATCCTTGCATTTGATATAGCACTTTATCAAGTCTTCAAGACATCTCAAAACACTTCCCAGAATATGTTGTAAAGTGAATTGACTGTATATTTTGTGACCAAACCACCGGAGCCAATTGCGCACAGCAGGGTCCGACAAACAGTCGTGGATAAGTGATCAAATTATTAGCATTTTTGTTTTGAAGGAATTATTATTCCTGAAAATGAAATCCACTAATCGACTAACAACTGGGTTCCTTCTTACTGCTAGGTAAACAGAGGTCAGTGAAGTAAGGAAACTTGCCCAACATTTTGCCTGCTGGGAATCAAACCCAGGTCTATCGCTTCTGAGGCAAGCACTCTAATCACTGAGCTACAGGTCTCCACAATGCATAGTTGTATACCGAACAGCCTAGCGTCCCACTCTAGGCTGACCTTCCAATGAAGTGTTGGGGAGCTCGGCATTGTAAGAGCATTAGAAGAGGTATTTAACCGAGGTTCTGTCCACCAGGTTATTAAAGATTCCATAGTGTTATTCCTTCTGGATTCTGGCCGACAATTATCCAGATAAAACCATAAGAAACTCCCTTCTCTTTTGAAATAGCGCCATGGGATCTTTAACTGTCCACCTGAACAAACAGACAGGACCTCCGTTTAACATCTCATCTGAAGGACTGCACCTTTAACAATCCAACGCTCCCTCCAGAAATGCATCGGTGCATCAGCCTGGGCCGATAACCCAAAGTCCTGGTGTGGAGTTTAAACCTACAACCTTTTCACTCCGAGGCGAGAGTGCTAGCTAATGAGTCAGGCAATCTTATTCACAGTTTCCTCAGTGAGCAATCCATTCCTTATCAACAATAATAAAGCCACGTGCCCCAGTATTTCCCAACTATACGCTCTATCTTGCAATCTGGCCGGATGCATTGGACATCATTTATCCTGTCCAGCAATTTTATTTAAAAATGGTAGGGTGTCTGACACATGTGAAAACCCATCAACATGGTTAAGAGTATCCAAACCAAGCTGCGATTGCCATGCATCCCACCTACACATGGAAATCCCAGAGATAGATTGTTATACAAGAGACACAGGATCACCCCAGGCCCTAGAGGTAGTGCAAAGCAGAGCATCAAAACTGATCCCTGGTGTTAAGAGGAATGGCTTGAAAGCGCTGAGTAGACAAGTTATGGCTCTACATCGAGCTGTAAAGTGTAATTTCAGGACAGACACCAGAAAGTGTTTTTTTTACCCAGCGGTTAATTAAAGACTGGAATAGAGTTGTCAGGAAGGTTGGCTGATGACAGAATGCTGGGATTCATTTCTAAAGTAGCTTGATGTTCTGATGGGTTGGATGTAGGTTGGATGATCCGGGGAGATGAGATCAGATGGACTGGAGGGTCTTTATCGAAATCAAGCTTGTGATATTCTGGGTCACATAAGAGTGAAGTGTGCAGATATAGATTAGAATCACTATTAGAAAGAAAAACATGTGGGAACTGGGGCTGTAGAGGGATATGGGGAAAAGGAGAGAAATGGGATTTAAAAAAAATGCCATGATCTAATAAAATAATTGTATTGTCTTGATGGGTTGAATAGGCGAGTGAGGTCATGTCACTGGGTGGCCCATAGCATAGTGGTTAGAGCACTCGCCAGCGAAAGCACCCGGGTTTGATTCCTGGACAAGGCAAAGCCTCAGACAAGTCTTTTTACTCCACATACCTGTGCTTACCTAGCAGGAAGTAGAAACTCAGTTGTCAGTCAATTTGTGTATTGCTTCCAGGGGTAATAATCCCCCCCAAAAAATGCGGCCACTCAATCCAAGACTGTTTTTAGGACACTGCTGTGTGCAATTGGCTGCCGCATTTCGCCCACAAAATATACAGTTAATCCACAGAATATTCTGTGACGTGCGTTGAGACATCTCAATGACGTGATAAAAGTGCTATGGCAAACACAAAGATAATAATAATAATCCTTGCATTTCATATAGCGCTTTCCACATCTTATCAACGTCCCAAAGCGCTTCACAGAATATACTGTAAAGTGAATTGACTGTATATATTTGTGGGCGAAACAAGGCAGCCAATTGCGCACAGCAGTGTCCCACACACAGTCGTGGATTGAAATGACCAATTTTATTATTGTGTTTTTTTTGGAGGGATTATTATTACTATTAAGATTATTACTATTGAAAGCCAGGAAGGAATTCTCTACCTCTGATCCTGAGTTGCTACAGTTACTGGTGGACACATTAAACAGACAGACAAGATAAGCCTTGAGTTTTATGATACTGCATAACTTCTTATGGGTAATTTTATTTTGCTATGACCGCACTCGGATGATTTTTGTTATACAGGTGGAAATAAATAAATGAAACCTCATGGTAACTTTAATGGAGCTTAAACTTTAGTATTTGCACCAAAGTGTTGGATATGAGCGAGTTGTATTCTCTCCTCTATAACACAAAGACCAAAAGGTGAATTAAATCTGTTTTACTGCCTTGCATTTCCTCCCTACCCATGAATACCCTTCCCTCCCGTCCAAGACCTTGACTTGTGAGTCTTGACTGATTCCCCTTGCCTCACATCACCCCCATTCCAATAAGTTGCCATCTGACTTTTATAATAATACTTGCAATAAGCACCTTATCACGTCGTCAAGACATCTCAAAGCGTTCCAAAGAATTTTACTGTAAAGTTTAGTGATCGTATAATTTGGAGGTGAAAGCGGTTGCCAATTTGCTCGCAAATAGCCATGCAGTGAGTGACAAATTTTAACTGAGGAATGTTGGCCAGGACACTGGGAGAAACTTCCTTCTCTTTTCCAATAGTACCATGGGATCTTTAACGTCCAACCTGATCAGGCAAAGATGGGACCTCAGTTAAACTTCTCATCCGAAGAACGGCACCTCCGACAATGCAGCGCTTCTCCCAGCACTTGACTGGAGTGAGTTCACAGTCTCAATGTGGGGCTTGAACCCACAACCCTCTGATTCAGAGGTGATAATAATATTTAGTTATAATAAATAATAATAATAATCGCATTTAATGTCACGTCAGCAAAAAATCTCAGAGCGCTTGATAGGAATTTATGGTAAAGTGTAGTGACTGTGTTTTTGTATTTGTTGCAATGCTATCCTGACCTGATATCAAATCTCCACGGACATTCAAGTGAGATCAGAAAATTGAACGTAACTGATTGTTAGTCCAGGGACACTGAGTCTAATTGTAGCTTGGAATCATATTCTCACCCAACAAGCTACCTGACATAAGACATCAGCCCCTAAGAAACAGCCAGGAATTGGACGCTTATGTGGGCCTGAAATTTGACATGGTCTTAGCTTCAAAGCTCGACAGGAAATAGGAGCATAAATGTTTAGTTTCAAGACTGACCAGGAGGCTTTAGATTTCTGGTGGCCTTAGCCTGAAGATCAGAATCAGATTTAAACGTTTTTCTAATGGGGAAAAAATTCTGAATTTGGAAGCCGGTTCGGCATAATTTTTGGAGGCTTCCAAATCGAGACTTGGTTTAATATTCCAAAAGACTAGATATGAACCCATGATCGAGGCTGATGCTCCAGTACAGTGATGGGGGGAGCGCTACACTGCTGGAGGTGCAAGATACAAGATCACAACATGGGTTCCAATGAAGAAGGCATTTCTGCTCATATGAACTCATCCTTCCAGAAAACCCACCGAACGTCCTCCCATCACAGTATCAAGCTGCTTTTTAAATGAGTCCCAGTGTCCTGACCTCAACCATACTTGCTAGCAAACAACATCTTTCGGATGAGATGTTAAACCGAGGTCCCATCTGTCATCACTGTGTGCAAGTGTTTGCAATCCCCCTCTGTGTATAGGCAAATGCAGCAGCACAATGCACACATCAATATCCCACAAATAGCCATGGAATGATTGACCAATTTTTTATGGGTGTGGGGGTGAGTGGGGGTGGGAGTTTGTTGGCCAGGACACCGGGAGATAGAAAACTCCTTTCTCTTTTCGAATAGCGGCCGCAGTAGATGGTTAACGTCTGCCTGTACAGGTTTCCCGTCTCATCCAAAAGACGGCGCCTCCGACATTGCCACATACCCACGGTGCTTCATTGGAGCGTCAGCTTAGACTGTGCGTGTTCAGGTCCCGAGGTGGGATTTGAACCCACAACCTTCTGACTCAGAGGCAAGAGTGCCACCAACTGAGCCAGGCTGACACGCAACTCCAGATGTTGGTTTTATTTGTGCGTTCCGCAATGGACACTACCCCCCACCCCCACAATTACTGAAGAGCTCAGATTGGCATGTTATAATTTGTAGCGATCTGCATCGCATACACTCCATCACCTGAACCAACGAGGGTGGGCAAACGGCAAAGTGCGTCTGCAGTGCACGCTAGGATAAGCAAGAATGTGAATTTCTGTAGATGATTAAATCAATACAGTTTTGACAAGACTTGTTGGTACATGCTTCTTTATTTTACGCAATTCCTTCCCATCGCCAGAGACATTTATCACACTGCCGTGCTTAATGGAGATTGTTGTTTAGGCTGCTCTTGATAGAAGGGTGCGATTATGATGCATGTCAATAATTTACTGAGATATGACAAAGGAACAAAGAGCATAGCCTACAGCTGCCCGCCTTAAAGCACTGTCCGCTCTCTCTCTCTCTATCTCTCCCTCCCTCTCTTTGTGCACGACTATGCAGAAATGAGAGCCCATCGCCTGCCTTTTTTCGGACACCATCCCTCCCCCGCCCCCACCCATGCCGCACTCCGAACTGCACCAACGAAGGGTTAAACCCGCTCAGTTCCTACAGACAATGGAAGCGGCCTGACAATTGCATAGGAGGTGCAATACATGCAAAAAATAGAGAGAGAGAGCGAGAGCAAGAGAGAGAGAGAGAGAGAGAGGGGGGAAACTAATGACAGGTGCAGTTATAAATTCTTCATTCTGCATAGGCTGATTGCTCCGCTCTCTTGTGCATTCGAGCGTGGCTTTACAACTAATCCTGTTTGTAAGTTATTATTTATCTTTGGGAAAGTTTGTCAAACTTGTGCTTTGATTTTTTCCCCCTGATTTCCCTCTTGTGGCTCGCTCTCGCACATGCTCCCCATATAATTTATGACTGCCTCTAGTCCTGATGACAGATTATTAAAACCAGAATTAGTTTTTTGCGCTGAATTTTTCCACTGGGAATTGAGGAGGCAGTGCACTCTGCGGAAGGTCTCTGACGAGGTCTCCATTACTAATAGAAGTTTTTTTGATGGGGTGAAAAGACTAATGATTTGAATTTACTGTGGCAGCAGTCACGTGGGCTGTAAAGCATCAGTCGAAAAGGAGTAGAGGTTAACCTCTTCCCTGTGGAGAGGTTTATTGGATTGTTTAGCAGCAGAAGGATAATGTTTTGTCGTAGACTGGTGGTGCTGCTGTGTGCAGACGTTACAACAGCCAGGCTTTGCAGCGAGAGAGAGAGAGAGAGAGCACGAGAGAGAGACAGAGAAAGAGAGAGCAAGAGAGACACAGAGAGAGAGAGAGAGAGAGAGAGAGAGACGAATTAAAGAGGGGAAAGAAAGAGGGATTGCAATTCCACGAGCAAAGAGGCTTGTTTTAGCGTTGGCGGAGGGGTGGAATAAATGGGGTGGCAGTGTGGAGGCGAAGACTGGATTTGGGGTGGGGGCGGAGGAGAGAGAAGTGAGGGGGTGGGGGTGGGGGGGTGGTGCGCTGGATGGAGGGGACACGAGCGTTCACCTGGTGGCTGTTCAGAGCTTGTTCTTCCCAGCATGCCTTGGCAACATGAGGAACAGAGGGGAGTCACAGCACAGCTGAGAGTCTAGGCTTAATCTTATGCATCATTAAACACTCAGCGGCAAGCCAGTAGTGTTCATATACATCATCCACGCTTAATAAACATAATGATGACATAAGATGTAATTCTAGATGAATTTTCATTTTATAGGGAAATGGAGAATTCCTGTGTAAAAAAAAGTAAATTATCTGGGAAGTGCAAAATAAATGATGTTTTTGCCTTGAGATGAATGGATGTGTTTGATGCTTCAAAAGAGCAGGGAAAGCTGGCAATTTCTAGGTTTTTTTTTAATTGCAGGGTCTGATGGACAGGCATAGAGACCCCGAGTGGTAACCATCCATCATGGGATGTGGGAAATCGGGTCCGAAAGAAACAAAGTGGAGGGTGTGTGTATTTTTAAAATATATATATATATAATATATGTATCAAAAACTTGCGGGAGAGGGATTGGACGGAGAGGGGGGAATTGGTGTTTGGTGGCTGACAGGGGAGAGGAAGAGAGAGGAGAGGTGAGAGGAGATGAAAAGGGAGAGGGAAGAGAGGGTAAGGGAGCGAGAGGGGGCAAAGATAAGAGGATGGGGGAGAGGAGAGAGGAAGGGAGGGAAGAGAGATGATGAGGAGAGAAGAGAGGTGGGGGCAGAGGGAAGTAGAGAACATAGGAGAGAGAGGGGGGAGGGGAGAGGGCAGGGGAAAAGGGAAAAGAGGAGGGAGGAGAAAGTGGGAGAAGGCAAGAGGAGGGGAGAGCAGAGGAATGAGTTTGTGGGGGAAAGAGAGAGGAGAGGAGAAGGCTGAGGGAGACGAGTGGGGAGAGCGGAGAAGGGAGAGGAAGAGAAGAAAGGAGCAGAGAGATTTGGGAGAGGAGAGAAGGGGCACAGGAGATAAGGGGAGTAGAAAAGGCTATAACTAGCGGTAAGGTTAGCATCCTGAGGAGAGAGAAGTGGATGGACACGTGCATGGATGAGGAAGACGCGTGGGGGAATTTGAAGTATTTGATTATTCCTTGTGGTGCTGGAGGACTATAGGAATGTCAATAACTGTCCATTTACAACACCATCAGTCCTTGCTCTCTCCCTACATTTCGTATAAAAAATTAGACCTCATTTAGAGGATGTGTGCAAATAAATTTCACCTGGGTCTACAGTTACTTGAGTGTTATCATTAGAGTGTTGATCGCGATGTCAACTCAGAGTCAGTATGTCATCGGTTCAAGCCCCACGTTGGATCTTTGATCTTAAGTAGTCTAGATTGGGAGAGCGCTGCATTGTCAGAGGTGCCGTCCTTTGGATAAGATGTTAATTCAAGGTTTTGTCTGCCTGTTCAGGTGGATGTTAAAGATGCTGTAGCACTATTTGATAAGAGAAGGGTTCCTCTCTCCTGATGTACTCTTGAGGCCAACCATTCCCCCCAATAAAATTGGTCACTCACTCCATGGCTGCTTGTGGGACTTTGCTGTGTGCAAATGAGCTGCCACATTTCACCAACAAAACACGCAGTCAATCCACTTTATAGTGAATCCTGTGAAGCACTTTGAGTCATCTCGATGACATGATAATGCACTATATCAAATGCAAGCATTATTGTTATTGTTATTATTATTATCATTATCATTATTATTATTACTATTATGTCCTCTTGATGTGCAAGGCATATCATAGAACCATAGAATTATACAGCACAGAAAGAGGACTGTGTATGTGTTTGTTTCATGTCTGTGCCGGCTCTTTGAAAAGAGCTATCCAATTCAGTCCCACGCCCTGCTCTCTCCCCGTAGCCCTGCAAACTTGACTTCCCCAAATAATTATCTACTTCTTCCTTAAAAGTTTTCAGTGAATCAGCTTCCATTATAACAAATGTAAGGATTATTATTGACATAAAGCAGTGGTGGACAACCTGTGGCCCACAAGCCACAAGCAGCCCCTGGGGCTTTCAAGTAGTAACAACCGAACATTCGCACTAGTCTAGGGAAGTCTGTGTTAAATCAATATTTTGGTTCCAGTAGCTACTGAATAACGATATTGATGGTGTGGTCATAAATCAAGAAATATTCAATCAAGAAAAAATTATTTGGTTGGCTGACCAAAAAGGTTAGCCACCACTGATGTAAAGGAAGCCTGCGGCCTAGACACATGGCAGGCTCAGTCTCTGAAGTCAAGGCCAGCCGGAGGAGCAGTTTTAGACACCCATCCTCCTTGGGGAGGTAAGCGGGATCTCATTGGAGCTGAACTGGCTGTTTGTGGGACACTGCTGTGCGCAACTGGGTACTGCACTTCGCACACTTCGCTTTGCAGTATACTGGGTGAAGCGCTTTGAGACATCTCACCGACTTGACAAGGTGCTATATCAACTGCAAAGATGATTATTATTATCATTATTATTAATAATACAGTATTATTTAGGCTCCGGTGTGGTGCATGACACACGCAATAAATATCTGCTTTCAAATACAACAAGTTTCAAACATATGCAAGGGGGAATGGGGAGGTCGAATAACCCATCAGATCATCTATAAACAAAGACTGTCAAAATATTCTCTGTTGGTGGAAGGAGTCAGGGTCAGCTAAGTGAGCGAGTGAGTGATGGGACTCTAAGATGGGCTGTTTACTTAAGCCCTGGATAGGAGAGAAGGGGAGGCTACGATTCCAACAGAGATCAAGACATAAACGTAACATCAAAGGAGAGACTTGTCAGTATATTAAACCTTTATAAACTCGTTTCAGTAATTAAAAGGGAAACTCGTTTCAGACGCTTGTTTTGAAAGTTGTTTTTTTCTCTCTCTTTTTTATTTGTTTGAGGTCAAACCGTTAAGACCGGCCCTAATGATCTGCTGTCACCTTTGTAACGAGGTTCACAGAGACAGCGGTAGTGCAAGAGCGGTGTGGATGGGGAGATGTTCCTTAATGGTCTATTAGTAGGATTGCATTGGAGTCCTCCAGTGAATTGGTGAAAGCACGCGCGAGAGGACCCAGGTTCGATTCCTGGGCAGGGTGAAATCTTAGGCAAGTTTCCTTACTCCACAAGCTTCTGGTAAGCTTGCAGGAAGCAAGAACGTAGTTGTTAATCGATTGGCAGATTGCTTTCTGGTGTTAATAATCCCAAAACAAACATATAATTTGCTCACTCGATTCACAATTATTTGCTCACTCGATTCACAATTGTTTGTGGGACCCTGGAGTGCGTAGTTTGGGTTTTTAACCACAGAACATAGTCAATTACCCTTTCAGAATATTGCATGAGGCACTTTGAGACATCTCAGGAATGTGAAGGCGCTGCACCGAATGCAAGGATTATTCTTCTTATTATTGAGAAGTTCTGCTGATCTCCGAGAAAGACTGCGCAAATGGCAGCTGTGTTTGCCAACAAAATAAAAGTCACGATAAAAATGAATAATTCCTTGCATCTCACACACTGCTTTTCACATCAGGAGGACTTCTCAAAGCACTTCACAGGACATACTGTAAAGCGGTTTGATGGTATTGTGTAGGCAAATGCTGCAGCCAATTTGTTTCCAGCAATGTCCCACAAACAGCCATGGAATGAGTGACCAATGGTATTTGGGGGATTGTTGGACAGACACTGGTAAAGAGAATTGTGAGTTCTGACATGGAGCTCACACTTACAACCTTCTAACCTACGCTGTAATAATTGAGCCAGGTTGACACGCAGTCACTCTACTTTATAGTAAATCCTGTGAAGTGCTATGAGTCTGATATGATGCGAAAGGCACTGTGCCAAATGTAAGGAATATTACTGCTGTCTTCTGTCTTGAGCACAAACACTATGATTCACAGCTACATAAATGCTGCATCCCACAGGGTTTGAGGCTGGGGAACAGTATTGGGTCATGCAGATAGGATTTGAACAAATAAGCAAATTGATGAATGAATTGATGACAGTGCTATCTAATGAAGGTATGGATAGGTTAATATGTAGGTTATGTTTGCAGGGTTAAGTGGGTAGAGCTGTGGCATACAAACCAGGAGCACGCTGGTTCGAATCCTGCTGGTGTTGAATTTGCTTGTCTACAAGGGATGGTTAAACGAGACCCAATTTTCCCAGGGTTTGGGATTTTTAACTGCGGGGGGGGGGGGGGGGAGGGGGGAGGGATTGCGTTCTTTGTTACATCGTCTTTTGCATAGAGATGTTAACCCAAGATCGAATGTCCCTGTTCAGGTGGACATTAAACATACCATGGTGCTCCAGGTACTTGAAAAAAGTAGGGAATTTCTCTCTCCTGGTCAACAATCCCCCAGATAAAATAGGTCATCACTCACTTCCTGGCTGTTTGTAGGACATTGCCATGCACAAATTGGCTGCCACATTTGCTTCCAAAATACGCAGTCATTGCAATGTGATCCTACAAAGAACTTTGAGAGTCCTTCTGGCGTGATAAGGAACTGTACCAAAATGCATTATTATTATATTTGGTATGTGTGCTTGTTTGTTTATTGGCATGTATTTATGCAGATATGTACGTTCATATACATAAATATGTACTATGCAAGCATGTAAACAGAGACATGTTTAATGTCCACCTGAATAGGCCGAGTAAAGGGTGCGTAGGATGTTGACAGACAAATGATGGAAAAAAATGGTGGTCATAGACAAGAGGCTAAATCACAGTGCAAGGAGGGGGAAAGAGCACTGACCAGGTTATGAGGAAAGGCTGTCACTCTGACTGTTTAACATATCACAACAATAATAATAGTCTTTGCATCTGATATATCTCCTCATCAAGACGTTTCCAAGCATTTCACAGAATATACTGTGAAGTGAGTTGACTCTATGTGTTGTGGGTGAAACGCGGCAGCCAATTGTGCATATCAGAGTCCCACAAACAGTCGTGGATTGAGGGACCACATTTTTATTATTTATTTATTTATTTTTGAAGGAATTATTACCCCCCGGAAAAGCTATCCAAGCAGTTAACAGGCAATTAACGGCCTCAGACTCCAAAGTAAAATAAGCGAACGTTGGCTGTGACTTGATGGAGTTACAGCACAGTCGGTTAGTGAAAGAGTGCAGTGCAGTCCTTAAGTGTTCTAATACACTCCTTGCATGGAGGGTGCTATATAAGTGCTAGTTGTTGTTGTTGTTTACCAGCAACAAATAGTTGTCAGTCAATTGGCAGATTGCTTTTCCAGGAATAATAATCCGTTCAAATGTTATCATTATAATTCGGTCACACAATCCACAACTGTTTGTGGGACACTGCTGTGCGCAATTGGAAGCCACGTTTCGCCAACAAAATATACAGTCAATCCCCATTACACTATATTCTGTGAAGTGCTTTGAGATGGGATAAGGCGCTAAATCAAATGAAAGGATTATTATTATTATGACTTCAGGGTGACAGTGGACAGTGGAAACCTGGGTCGAAGGGATGAACACAGAGTGATGAGACTTTGTAAGATTTAAACCTACTTTGATCAAATTGTGTCTCATCACTGAAATTGAGGGTGGGCATCCCACACTCTCTTGGCTGATAAGAGGGGACTTTCTCGCGGTTGAGTGAAAGCAAATGGGATAACAGGAATATTTTGAAAGCAAAATGTTTCACATCAAAGCGTGGGAGGTGGTTAAAAGACTCATCCTCGGTTCTGCATGGGAAAGATCCCACGTATGGAGGCTGTGTGTGGGGGTGGGGGAGAGAATAGGAGGAGGCGAGAAGGGAAAGGGGAAAGAAACAAGCAACGGGAGCTTTGAAAACAGGGCTGTGAATTGGCATCTCACTCCACTCCCCCAACCACCCCCCCTTCCCACTCCAACCCCACCAAGCGACCTTGGCATCGCAGAGGAGGGAACAGAAGGATCAAGCACGTCCCCTTAGTAACCCCCGGACTCGTCTTCGGAGACCGGGGCGTCACAAGAGCATGTTATCTTAAGGCCCAAATATGTGGCATCGCGGGGGAATGAGTAATGGGACACTGAGCTCCGAGTGTAACCCACACAGAGAGCCTGGTAAACAGCAAAGATCAGATGACCTCGGCTTTCAAAAGCAAAATGTTCTGAGGATATGATTCGGAACTTGGTGTACTGACACTTGTTGATGTTTCATGTACACCTCCCTCCCACCACCCTTCCGATCTGTACCAACCCCTGTTAATAAACAAGCATTATTATCTTAACATTTCCTTTTTCTCTTCATTGATATGAAAACACTTTGGACACAATGTTGCTTCTGCTCTCTGGGTATTTCACCCTCAGAAGGTCACCACCTATGTTAATATGTGTTAATATTAATAACCCTTGCATTTGACACAACAGCAAATTGCATTTATGACGTCCCACAGAGTAGTGGTTAGCGCGCTTGCCTCACAAGTGAGAGAGCCCAGATTTGATTCACAGTCAGGGCAAAACCTTAGGCAGGTTTATCTTACAATAAGTAGGAACCCAGTTGTTAAGTCAATTGGCAGATAGCTTCCCGGGGGTAATAATCCCTTCCCCAAAAAATCATTTGGTCACTCAATCCACAACTGTTTGTGGGACAGCAATAACAACTTTCAGTTGTATAGTGCCCTCCATGCAGGGTAGCGTCTCAGAGCACTTAACAATGGCGGGAGCCTGACTCTAAGTTGCGGAGTAACCGTAAGCACGGTTGAAAAGGAAGGTTTCAGCCGGGACTTGCCAAAAGTTGAGGGAGGGGGCAAGGTGAAGGGATTGAGTGAGGGTCATCGCTGGATATGCAATTGGCACATGTTTCCCCCACATAATACACAGTCTTTCCATGTTACAATATATTCTGTGAAGTGTTTTGAGATGTCTAAAAAAATTGATAAAGCGCTATATAAAATGTAAGATTTTTTATTATACAGCGCCTTTCATGCCTGAAGGCCATCTCAAAGCGCTTCACAGGATTTTACTGTAAAGTGTAGTTACTGTGTATTTACAGGTGAATGCGGCAGCTGATATGCACACAACAATCAATGACCCACAAACAGCTATGCAAATTATCAATTCAATTGAGGGAATTGTGATCCAGGAAACCGGGAGAGAGGAAATCCCTTCTCATTTTGAATAGCAAAAGTGGTCCCCTGAACAGGCAGGACAACCTCCCAATGTGAAAGGTGCTATATAAATGTAATTTTTTTTGTTTTTTTTGTACCTTTCAGATGTCTCAAAGCACTTCACAGAATGTACTGTAAAAGTGAATTGACTGCATGTTTGTGAGCAAAACGCAGCAGCCGATTGCTCACAGCAGTATCCCTCAAACAGTCATGGATTGAAATGATCAATTTACTATTGTTTTTGATTTTCAAGGGATTATTATCAGGCATGTGGAATAAGGAAACTTTTCCATGGTTTGGCCCTGCCTGGAATCGAACCCAGGTCTCTCGCTTGCAAGGCGAGTGTTCTAACCACTGAGCGACAGGACTCCAGGACAGGACAATGCAGCGCTCTCCCCAGCACTGCACTGAAGCATCAGCCTAGAGACTGTCAACTCAAAGTCCCAATAGATGGCTTGAACTCCACAACCTCAGTCTCAATGCTTAACATTTTTGGGAATGATGTAAGCAGTAAGGAAGTGGGCATTCCATTCCAACAATCTGTCTCTGGGATTTGCATGTTTAAATGGAATTCTCACCAACAAATGTACTGCACATGGAATTCTCAGTTTGGTTTGGATACTATTGAGAGCGGTGATGGGTTTCCGCATGTGTCAGATACTGGACTGACAAAGAAAAATTATAATTTTCTCATGGAATGCAAAGGAGCTCGCTCAGCCTTTAAACAAAAGTTCCCGTGTAACTTCATTTTAATAAGTGGGATTCTTATTTTTTTCTTAACAGATTCAAATGTATGCAGCCCATTAGAGGAAGAAAATAGTTGAATTATAGTCTGCTACAAAGGCTGCTCTCATCTTCGGTATTAAAACTCCATTAAAATGATGGAGTGCACGACCATGTTTCCGAGTGTCAGATCCAATATTAATTTAATTTCTGTTAAGTTATTTCGAACGCCGATCGGGTTTTCCCTTTGTTAAAAACAAGTGTGTCACCCTGTTCTACTCTGCATGAGATTGGGGGCAATCAAGGATCAGGAAGCATAGAACTTGTCCACTGCTCAGCACCCAAAGACTTGACTGCCTTGGGCGACTGTGTCTAATAATGAATAATCTTTGCATTTCACGTAACGCCTTATCACACCGTCAAAATGTCCCAAAGGGCTTCGCAGACTTTTATTGTGAAGAGTCATAACTGTGTATTCTGTTACACTTGGCAAATGTGGCAGACAATGTCCCACAATTTGTGTCTGGGTGGTGGGTGGATTGTTGGCCAGCAAGAAACTCGCTTTGCTTTTTGTTTTTCGAATTGGGATGCGGGATTTTTAACATCCACCTGAACAGTTAGACGGGACCTTGGTTTAACATCTCATCCAAACAACGGCACCTCCCACTTAGCACTGCAATGGAGTGTCAGCTTAGACGATATGATTCCAAGTCCCGACTTGGGGCTTGAACCCACAACCTTCTGACTCGGAGGAGAGAGTGATTGCACTATGCCAGGCTGACACACAGGTGATTGCACTATGCCAGGCTGACACACATGCATATCAATGGAAGAGACTCTCTAAATATAGCAGTGAAGATGATAATTATTTCATTACATACATTCGTCCCTGTGGTCTCTCCGACTTCATAGCTTGACTATGCATGAGCTAACCCAGGGCACGCAACTGTGGGAAAAAACAGAGCTCGGCACCCCTTTGGCAAAGCTTAGCTCTTGCAACCTGAATATCTCTGCAAAGCAATATTAATTCCGAGGCCTCGTAATTCTGGGAAGAGACCAAGAGCAATGATAGCAGGAGAGAACGAGGTGGTGACATGTGACGTTCACCCATCAAAGGCAAGATGAAATTAATTTCTTGTTCCCAGTTAAAGAGGCTTTGGTGAAAGCAGGAGGGAGGATGAAGGGCCAGGAATGCAGCGATCAGCGATACTGTGCTGTAAAGTAATGTGAGGTGACAGACTGTGGGAATGTGCCAAAGTGCCTTCAGATGAAAGGCCAATAGGCAAAGCTTAGAAACAGGAGCAGGAGGCCATACAGCATATCAACTGTTCCTTGGTTTGTTGAATACCAGCAATCTTTTAATCGCAATGTCATATCTTTGTACCTCTACTAACCAATACTTTCTCTCACCTAACTCACCTAACAACTCCTACTGAGCATTCTCTGCTGCGTTTATCCCACGAATACAGTATACAGTCAATTCACATCTTCTCTCAAAGCGCTATAGGAGCACAAGAGCTAGAGCGAGAAAGAAAGAGTGAAAGTGAGGGAAGGTGTGAAAGAGAGATAGAGTGATAAAAGTTAGAGAAAGGGTCAGAGAAAGGAATAGAGAGGGAGAGAGAAAGAAAGAGATATCCTGAGAGAAAGTGTCAGAGAAAAAGAAATAGAGGCGAGAACGAAAGAGTGATTGAGAGGGAAAGACAGTGAGAGAAAGAGAAATACAGAGAGAAAAACAGAGAGTTGGAGGGGAAGCGTTGAGTTGCCGTGCCTGTTTATCTAAGTGATAGTGGGCTGTCAACTAGTGATTTATACGCTACTCTTCTGATAGGAGCTTTCATTGATTAGGGAAGGAAATGAGGCAATCACTTTGACCTCTCCTGTGAGGAGCATGTCAGGGGAGGAAGTGAGTGAACCTTCTTTTCAGGCCATTAAAGACACTGATTTGTTGACCGCTGTTTTACAGGGCAAAATGTAGGTCGTCAGCAAACCAGAGTGAGTGGCGGCACCAGTCATCACTTTGGCAATGTTACTGTTTACAGAGTTCCCACTGCCTGGCAGTCACCCTGACTGGCACTGACAATGACTGGCACCCCAACTGACTGGCACCCACATTGACTGGCACTAACACTGACTGGCACCCACACTGACTGGCACCCATACTTACTGGCACCCACACTGACTGGCAGCCACATTGACTGGCTCCCACACACACACTGACTGCTTGGCATCTATTTTGGGTGATACAATATTTACTGCATATATAGAGAGAAAAAGAACAAAATTGCATTCTTATAACATTTTATCACATTGAAATGTGTCAAAGTGCTGCACAAGTGATTGCTCACATTTGCTGTGACTGTTTTGTGAGTGAACATAGATAGCAACCGCTTTTGTACACAGCAATGTCCCACAAACAGATGGTTTTATCTGGGGGATTGTCGGCAAGGACACCAGGAGAAAGAAGCTCCCTTCTCTTTTCAAATACAGAAGTAATAATAATCCTTGCATTCGATGCAGTGCCTTATCATGTTGTTGAGATGCATCAAAGCACTTCACAGAATATATTACCGCCAATTGCACATAGGAATATCCCATGAACAGTCGCTGATTGAATGGCCAAATTATTATCATTATTTTTTGAGGAATTATTACCACCAGAAAGTGATCCACAAGGCAATCAATTAACAACCAGATTCCTACTTACTGCTAAGTATATAGAAGTATATTTGTGGAGATCCTGTGGCTCAGTGGTTAGAGCATTGTCTTGCAAGCTGGGGAGACCAAGCTGGAGAGACCTGTGTTCGAATCCAGGCAGCTCAGGGCG
The DNA here is from genome assembly GCA_035084275.1 of Hydrolagus colliei. Classification (NCBI taxonomy): domain Eukaryota; kingdom Metazoa; phylum Chordata; class Chondrichthyes; order Chimaeriformes; family Chimaeridae; genus Hydrolagus; species Hydrolagus colliei. Next base: position 20,254,780 of record CM068748.1, read on the forward strand.
AAACCTTGGGCAAGTTTCCTTACTCCACACGCCTGATAATAATCCCTCAAAAAAAAACTCAATAATAAAATTGATCATTTCAATCCACGACTGTGTGTGGGACACTGCTGTGCGCAATTGGCTGCCACGATTCGCCCACAAATATATACAGTCAATTCACTTCACAGTATATTCTGTGAAGCGCTTTGGGACGTTGATAAGGTATGGAAAGCGCTATATCAAATGCAAGGATTATTATATTATTATATATGGAGTAAAGAAACGTGTCTAAGGTCCTGCCCGAGAATCAATCTTAGATCGACTCGCTTGTGAGGCGAGTGCTCCAACCACCATGCTATGGGATTCCATAGTGCCACGGGATGTTGAATGTCCACTTGAACAGGCAGACGAGACCCCGGTTTATTGCCTCTTCAAAAGGACGGAACCTCGTTGGGGAGTCAGCCCACCATTGAGTACTGTTGCACAACTAAGTTGAATATCGAGGGGGAAAAGAAGGACAATAAATCGCAGATGTGAATTAGTTGGTGCCGGAAAACCCTAAATAGATTGCAAAAGTGCTAATCTTCCAGCACGAAAGGAAACAGTGTGGAAATTCTGGCCCAGAGGCCTCAGAGGGTCAATTATCTGACAAAGCTCTGTCTTTCTAATTATTCAGATGTCTAAAAGATGAAGTGAAACAGACAGTACAAGCAAGTTATCACCTATTAATGTGGCGCTGACCCACCCCACCCCCTACCCACGCGCAAGCAACCCCCCTACCCCCACCAACCCCTCCCCACCACCACTATTGCTGCAAGTATTGGAAAGCAAGCCACTTCCTTCCACTTACCTCATCTTATTTCCTCCTTCCCCATTTTATTAAAATACCAGCAGATATTTACATTAAATTATGATAGAACATTAATCTATCCAACTGTCTTTCTCAGTGGATGATGGATGCACCAGGCTAACTCACAATAAATAAATACGGCTGGGATATTGACAGCATGATGACTTAAATATTAGTAACAAGTTTAAGCCAGGGTTGAATTTTCAGGAGTTTACAAAACAAAAAACACAGTGAGTCGATTTTACCTCTAGTGTCTCCGTCAGGGACAGGCGGACACCGGCCCTTATACTCAAGACAATATGGGCTCAGGAAGAGAGTGGAGGAATCTCATCTTGATTGGAATCTGGAATGCATCCAGAAAGGCAGGGATAAGAAATAATCTGGGGGATTTAACGGAGAGGATATCACTGAATAATAACACTGATACATACCCTATATTGTACACTTTATATTTAATTCCATAACACATATTAAATCCAATTATGACAGAATATTTATTTCTGCATACTGAACAGAAATACATACATTAAACTGCATGGTATATCACAGGTATGATGTTGAATTTTACAACACAAATATTGATGGTTATATTAATAATAATTCCCACACTTGATATTGCATTTTTCAGGTCAGAAGGACAACTCAAAGTAAATTCCATGTGAAGTGAGGTGACTATGTTTTCTAGGTGAATAAGGTGGCCGATTTGCACAAAGCAGTATCCCTACCAACAGTCATGAAGTGAACGGTTAATTTTATTGAAAGGATTGTTGGTAAGGGCACCAGGAGAGAGAAACTCCCTTCTCTCTTTGAATAGTGCCATGGGATCATTAACATGCATCTGAACAAGCAGACTAGACCTGAATTTAAAGTCTTATCTGATGTCCGGCATTTCTGATAATGTAGCTCAAAGACCTGATGTGAAGGTTGATCATCTAACTCAGAGGAGAAAGTGCTTCCAATTTGAGCCAAATTGACAGCAACCTCCAAGATCCAGGGTGTAGTAATAGTAGTAATAATAATCTTTGCAGTTGAGATAGCTCCTTATCACGTACGTTGAGATATCTCAAAGTGCTGTACTTCATTGAATATACAGTACTGCAAAGTAAATTGACAGTATATTTTGTGGACAAATCGATGTGGTCAAATCAACAAATTACATTTGTATAGCGCCTTTCACGTTGGGAGGATATCCCATAACCTTGGATAGTTAGAATTTGGAGTTGAAATGGTGGGGAGATAAGATTGTTATTTGTAGGTCCCAGAATGGAGCTCAATGGGTAATATGGCCAGTTCTAAGTATATAACACATGAAGCAGTGGAGAAGTGAATGTTGCGTAAGGGCTGGTCACTCGTATCGTGATTGCAGGCAGTATGAGTGAGAGGAAGATCTGGAGGAAACAGAGTGACCACAGGCAGTGAGGCTAAAAGTAACCCATGCTCACTAGATTGGAACAGCCCAGCCCAGGTTTCAGCCCCTCTCAGTCCTGCTCAGGCCTCCAGAGAAACGGAAACCCGAAAACCTCTGAAATCCGTCCTCTTGTCTTCTGAGAATAATTATAATGGAAATAATCGGGACTGTGGAATCCTGTAGCCTAGTGGTTTGCATGCTCACCTCACAAACCAGAGGACCCAGGTTCAATTCCTGGTTTCCTTCCTCCACATCTCTCTGTGTATCTAACAGTAAGTAGGAATCCGATTGTTAGTCGATTGGCTCATGCATCGCTTTTCAGAGATAATAACAGCTTCAAAAATAAATGTGTGGCGACTCAATCCAAGACTGTTTGTGGGACATTGTTTTGCACAATTGGGTACTGCATTTTACCCACAAAATACATAGTATATCTTGTGAGGTGCTTTGAGTCATCGCACAACACGACAAAGTGCCATATCAAATGCAAGGATTATTATTTTGTAGGTAACACGGCAGCTATTCATCCCACAGAAATGTCCCACAAACAGCGATGGAGTGCGTGACCAATTTTATCTGTGGGGGGCGGCTGTTGGTCAGGACACTGGGAGTGAGAAATTCCCTTCTCATTTCAAATAGAGCCGAGGGTTCTTTAACATCCAAATGAACAGGCAGATGGGACTTGGGTTTAACAAATCACCTGAAGGACATCATCTCAAACAATGCAGTGCTACCCCCAGCAGGGCACTGGAATAAGGGCCTGGACTGTGAGCTCAAATTCCTGAGGTGGGACTTGAACCCACAGCCTTTTGACTCCGAAGCCAGACTGAGCCAGGCCGACATTAGATAGATAGATAGACATATTCTCCTCTTCCACCATTTGCTGCCTTTCTTGGTTCGGCCTTGATATTGTGAGCACGGTGATTATTGTGAGAGTCATTAGGAACGCTTTTTTTAAAAATCGTCTGTTCTGATGAATAGCATTGTGTTTGGTTTGGGTATTAACATCTGCTCTGAAGGACGACACCTCCGACACTGTAGAGCTCCCCCTCAATGTTGGAGTGACAGCGTGGACTGGATGAATTCCAAGTCCTGATGGAACAATTTTATCCATCTCTCCTCCTCTCTCTGTCTCTGTCTCTCTCTCTCTTTCCTGTCATTAGAAGCCGCGAGATGATGTGAGCCCTATGTGGTCTGTGGAAACTATTTAAAGCCCCGTTGGAATCTATCTGGGCTACCCTTGATAGTGGGGATAATGGGAGAGAATGGGACGGAACGAGCACTTGTAATGACACAGCGGCAGATAAGATAACAGCGAGAATAAATAAATGTTAGACATTTTCCCTTACGCCGTTTGCATTTATTAACAGCGTGGTCATTAATTTGCACAAAGTACGGAAAGAAAATATCTTAAACAAACGAGAAGGCATTTGCGAACAACGCAGCTATGAGATCCCTGCAGCGCTGTTCTGTCCTCTCTTTGCATTGTAGGTTTTAATTTTGCCCTTTAATTTTTTAGCCGATGCTTGAGCGCTTTCACTCGGGATATTGGGAGGAAATGCAAACACAAACCTCAGTTCATTAAACAGGAACAAACTGTAGAGAAATTGCACTTACTTATGGAAATGACTTTTAAACATGGAAAACATTACTTGAAGTGTCTGTGTGGAAATTTCAAAGATCTATATGTAATAAAGGGCCCTCGTTTCCTAAAAGAGTCTTAATGAGGGAAATCGCTGGGTTTAGTGGGAGGATTACTATAGATGTAGTAAAAACACACACATACACACACATACAAACACACACAGAGCACAAATTATCACCCTGTCTTCATGGTCTCTACACGCGATAATTCAGCGTTCATTAGAGTTTCAGTACATTTCAGCCAGTGCAGTGTGTGGCTGTTTCTTACTTAACACACACATGGTCTATACTGATTCCCTGTCTGCCATCCATCACCTCCACCCACCCACCCCACCTCCTCACCCCCCACACCTGTCCAGTGGATCCATGCAGGGGGGAGGTGTTGGTGGTGTAGGGTGTGGAATCCTGGAGTGGTTAGCTTGCTGGCTTTGCAAGCGAGAGGACTTGGGCGAGGCAAAACTTCAGGTACATTTTCTTACCCACAGGCCTCTGTTTATCTAGCTTTATGTAGGAACCTGGTTGTTAGTGGATTGGCGGTTCACTTTTCTGGGGCTAATAATTGCTAAATGTATTAAATAATAATTTGGTCACTCAATTCATGACTGTTTGTGAAACACAGCTGTGTGCAATTGGCAGCCACGTTTTGCTCACAAAATACACAGTCAATTCCACATTATAATATATTCTGTGAAGCGCTTTGAGATGCCTCAACGATGTGATGAGGTGCTGTATCAAATGCAAGGATTTTTTAAATTGAAAACCAAGAAGAAATTATCTATCCCTGTTCTTATGTTGCTACAATTAATGGTAGACACATTAAACAGATTACACATTGAGCCTCGAGTTTTACAATACTGTAGAACGTCTTACAGGTGGTTTATGACGCAAAAATCAAATGCAAGGATTATTCTCATTTTATTGTCCAAATTAAGATCCTCGCTTTCACCCAATATGCCTCCACATCTCACCCCACTGACCCTCAGCTACCATTGTTAGTATTTGTATAGCCATATACATATACATTGATACAGGCCAAATGAGCATTTGATCAGAACAGCTTCCAAATTAAGGCTGAATTTAATAATTTTCCAAACAGTTAATAGGTTCTAGAGGCTGGAGACCAGGTGTTGCTGCGGACTTGTGAATCAGGATAGTGATATGATGTGAGGTGTAACTGTGCGTGGGCCTGTCTAAAGCCCTCTCGGGACATCAGCTCCCTATTTCTTCAACACCCCTCCCACCTCTCCCTACTCCTGGATGCTCACACAGTTTTACAGCCTTTTAATGGAGCAGAGACAGGCTGGGTAAGAATGGCCTCGGGTTTCTAACAATAACAAGAGGGGAGAGTTTGTCGCACAGTGTGAGAAGCCATTAAGCCCTTGGTGTCAATTGTTGTGTCAAACTGCGGGGCCTGTTATTTTGCTTTAAACCTCTGGTGACCGATCAGATTCCGCAGCTAAACCTGAAGACACTGGGAGGTGATGGACAGGGTGTTCACAAAGTCCTGTTACCCTGTTAATTTTTCTTATAATGACTTTTTATTTTCTGTTGCAGGTGAGTTGAGTGCAATTATAATATAATAATAAAATCCTTGCATTTGGCAGAGTACCTTATCACTCAAAATGCTTCACAGAATGTACACTAAAGGGAATTGACTGCCTACGTAGCGGGCAAAATGCGGCAGACAATTGCACACAAACAGTTGTGGATTGAGTGATCACATTTTTTTGGGAAAAGTTATTACCCCTGGAAACTGATCTGCTTATCGTCTGACAGGTTCTTGCTTATTGCTAGGTAAACAGAGGCATGCGGGTGGAGTAAGGAAACTTGAGTAAGATTTTGCTTACCGCCTGGGAATCAAACCCTGTCCTCTCGTTTACAAAACGAATCCACGAACCACTAAACCATGGGTCTCCACATAAATACAATTCTACATCATTCCTCCACATGTATCAGTTGTTGGGTCAGGATACTACATAACTACCCCCTGTAGAATAGCCTGTGGGGGGTGGATGGGGGCAGTGTGGTGGGGGTAGGGGGTTAAATGCTGGATTATGCTGTGCCTCACGTGTATATGACAAGATCCCCTGCTCTTTTACACCAAGGTGCTAAGTGGCCTGTAGGCCAGCTCCTGCATTGAGTTGTATGGCGAGGGGTCGGAGCCAGTAGGCCGTCAGGTGAGACTCACACAACCCAATGTTCAGGACCCTGCTCTTTCTTCTCCCTGTTTTTATGGTGTCTGCTATCACACTGGGGGGGGGGGGGGAGGCAATTGAGATAAGTACCAGACAAGAGAGCTGAGATCAATGGGATTCAAGAGATAAGATCAGTTACTCCAGCCAGTGGAGGCCAGTGTGTGACAGCACCAGCTGTATTTACACACCAAGTGATGCCAATTTCTGTAGCCACTGCGTACTTTATACTGTACCGTAAACACTGTGAGGTTCAAACTGTACAATTTTACACTGTACAGTTTATACTGTATACCGTATCCTGTAACAGTAATAAACCTTAAATTTGATACAGCACCTCATCATGTTGTTGAGATGTCTCAAAGTGCTTCATATTGTAAAACGGATGGAGTATGTATTTTGTGGGCAAAACGCGGCAGCACAGCAGAGTCTCACAAATAGTTGTGAGTGTATTGAGTGAGTGATACCGGGTTTTTTTGGAAGGAATATTGCACTTTTTGATCTACATTGTATGTTGCACTGTGTGCACAGTATGGATTACACTGTACACTTTACATTGTTTGCTCCTGTAGCTCAGTGGTTAGAGCACTCGCCTTAAAAGCATGAGACCTGTGTTCAAATCCAAGCAGGTCAGGGCAAAACCTTGGGCAAGTTTCCTGACTCCACATGCCTAATAATAATAATCCGTCCAGAAAAAACACAATAATAAAAATTGGTTATTTCAATCCACAACTGTTTGTGGGACACTGTTGTGTGTAATTGGCTGCTGTGTTTCGCCCACAAATATACAGTCAATTCATTTTACAGTATATTCTGTGAAGTGCTTTGAAACGCCGATAAGATGTGAAAAGCGCTATATCAAATGCAAGGATTATTATTATCTATATTGCACGATTCATTTGCTACAGTTTATGCTTTATGGTTCACCTTATCCGATTTGCTCTGTACAATATAAACAGTTTATGCATAAAGCAACTTACACTGTATAGTTCAGACTATATGATTTAGAAAATATCCTTGTATTTGATGTGCCATATCACATTGTTGAAATGCCCAGAAACACCTGGACCCACACCTGTGTGCCCACCTATTCCCTGTATCCACACTTGTACACATCTGTCTATCTATACCTAAACCTGTATACACTTGTTCTAACATATGTCCCTACACTTGTACCCATACCCATCCACACACCTGTGCCCATAATAACAACAACTTTCCATTATATAGTTGCCCCCACCCTCCCCCTATACACACACGTTTGCATCCCAGAGCTCTCCATACCTGAACAAGCACCTGTTACTGTAACTGTACACAGATCTGCACACACACAAGTACCACACCTGTACACCTACGCTCCACACCTGTGCACATACCTGAACACACCTGTCCGGGAATGAAGTGCGCAAAAATGATGTCCTGACCCGTGGAAGCAAGCGCATTTACCTGCTGGTTGCATTGAATCTCAAGAGAATGTAGTTTTGATCCACCACCGCATGTGTGGAAGAACTTAATTTCCCGCAATTCAATGTGATTCCAAAGCTTGCCGGTAAGTGCGCATGTGGCTACGGCTCAGGAGACACTGAATCCCTGGAAATGTAGTCCTATGCATTTACCAACTGCATTGAATCAGTGTAGATTATTGACTAAATCAGATTTTACAATTTATACAGTTTACATTTTACAATTTGTACTCGGACTTTGTGTAAATCATATTAAGGTTATGTTCAAGACTGATGTGACTAATCTGAGTTTGACTGTATCTACACCTGTACTGATACCAACATCTTTACCATTCACTGTAATGGAAACTAATAATAATCCGTCCCCAAAAAAACACAATAATAAAATTTGGTCTCTTCAACCCATGACTGTTTGTGGGACACTGCTGTGTGCAATTGGCTGTTGCGTTTTGCCCACAAATATACAGTCAATTCACTTTACGGTATATTCTGTGATGCGCTTTGAGAGGTGGATGAGGTGTGAAAGGCACAATATCAAATGCAAGGATTATTATTATAACTGTCCATACAATCAACCAAACTCACTGGGAATATCTCGCCCTGTATGTTTATATCATCAACAACAAGAACAAATTAGATTTGTATCGCACTTTCACATTTGGAGGACGTCTCATCATTGAAATACCAAATGTTGCCCAGCTATTCTTTTAATAATAGTGAAAATCTTTTCATTTGATGAAGCGCCTTAATTATCACATCTTCGAGACCACTCAAAGCATTTCAAGGAATATACTGTAAAGTTTAGTGAGTGTATATGTTGTGGGTGAAATGTGGCCGCCAATTACACACAGCAGTATCCCATCAACAGTTGCGGATTGAGTGACCAAATCATTATTATTATTTTACTTGTAAGAATTATTACTCTGGGAAAAGTGATCCACTAATCAACTAACAACCGGGTTCATACTTACTGCTAGGCAAACAGAAAACTTGCCCAATGTTCCGCCCTGCCGGGAAGCAAACCCAGGACTTTAACTTGTGAGGAGAGTGCTCTAACCATTGAGTTATAGCACTCCAGTAGCGCCTGCGATAGTTCAGCACTGCAGCGGTTAAGTGCACATATGGTTACAGGTCAAGACTTAAGTAACAGAAATAATGCCCAGTTATGGACAATCAACTTTTAATGTTGACCAGATCTTCAGATTGTCTCTCTCTTCTCTCTCTCTCTCTCTGTCTCTCTATCTCTCTGTCTCTCTATCTCTCTTCTTTTAGCACACAGAGGTCACTGCTAGTTCGGGTCAAGAAAATCCCAAACTGATGGTGATGCTTTCCTCTGTCCCCAGGATTTATACCCAGAGCAGCCTCCAGTCAGTTCAGGGGACATTAAATTACCCGACCGATACTGCCTTTTAATTTACGGCTAAAATGCAAAGACCATTTGCATCCCCCACCAAATCAACTCATCTGCTTCACAGCATTAAGCAAGCCTGAAACAAAGAGGTGGGAGTTTTATTCTCTGGAAACCAATGGCACTGAAATAACTCTCTGTCTATATGCTTGATGAGTTGCTGAGGTCTTGCTCCATGTTTGGTGGGGGGTGGCGTGGAAGGGGGAAGGGTGTTAAGGAAAGTTTGAGCAGGTAAAATATTCTCTGCCCCCCCACCCCCTTCCCCCCTCCTGCCTCAACTCCTGCCATGTGGCTGTTTGTGGGATGTTGCTGTGTACAAATTGGCATTTGCCTACAAAATACACAATCACTACACTTAACAATAAAATCCTGAGAAGCACTTTGATGATTCCTCCCAAGGTGTGAAGGTGCGATATCAAATGCTAGGAATGATAATCCTTGCATTTGATAAAATATCTGCATTGTCAACACATCTCAATGGATTTCACAGGAAATTGGTAGCAAGTGTGTTTATTTTAAGCAAAAGTGCACATTGAATCACAGTGCTCACCTTCCATAGAGCACCTAACTTACCTTGCCACTAACTGCATTGACCCCATATCTCCTCATCTCCCAGCTCCACCTCCCAACCTCACTCCTAACTGACATCATCAACCTCTCCCTATCTACCAGCAATGTTCGCACACCTCCAAGATCAGATGTCATCACCCCCATTCTGAAAAACCTTCCCTGGATTCATCACTACTCTCCAGCTACCGCTCCATTGCCAACCTCCCATTCCTCTCTAAGGCCCTGGAATGAGTCATTGCATCCCAGCTTTGCTCCTTTCTCTCTTGCCATTTCCTCTATGAAACCCTTCAATCCGGTTTCCGTGCTATGACAGCCCTGGTCAAAGTCTCTAACGGCGTATTAAACATCTGTGATCAGAACTTTCTCTTTCTTTCTCAACTCTCTGCATTCACCTCTCTGCTGCCTTTGACACTGTTGACCACTCCATCTTCCTATATCACCTCTCCTCCCAGTTTAATCTTCATATACTTGCCCTCGCCTGGTTTGACTCTTATCTTTCTCACGGGGAAAAAGTTGACCAAAGGCACGATCGAAAAGAAAGGTCTTCAGCTGAGAGCTGAAACTAGGAAGAGAGCAGGCGAGGTGAAGGGAGTAAGGAAGGGAGTTCCAGAGCTTCTGAGTGTAGTGGCTGAAGGCACGACTGCCGATGGTGGAGCGGAGGATTTGGGGGACAAGGAGACCAGAACCGGAGGAGCAAAGAAACAGGTGCTATGTTGGGGGGTGAGTTGGTCAGAGAGGTAGTGGGGGTGCAGAGGAGTGGAGAGATTTGAAAACAAAAGTGAGGATCTTGAAATCGATCCTCTCCGGGACAGGGACCCATTGAAGTCTGCACGGACTGGAGTAGTCGGGGAGCGAAGTTTGGTGTGGGTGAGAATGTGAGCGGCAGAGGTCTTCTAGATGTCTCAAAGCACTTAATAGAATATGCTGAAAAGTGAATTAACTGTATATTTGTTGGTGAAACGTGGCAGCCAATTGTGCTCTGCAGTCCCACAAACAGACATGAATTGAAATGACCAATTTTTTTTTGAGGGATTATTATTAGGCATGTGGAGTAAGGAAATTTGCCCAAGGTTTTGCCCTGACTTGCTTGGAACCCAGATCTCTCGCTGGTAAGCCAAGTGCTCTAGCCACTGACGTACAGGACTTCACGATTAATATCATGCCATTGAATGGTCTCATGGACAATGAACTTCATTGCTGTCATATTAAATTTTTTTGTATTTTTCCAATATAGAATACATGTCACATGTTGAGTTGCACATTATGTATCGATTAACAAAATTAATCCAGATGTTCAAATAATATAATTCTGTATCTTGGTTCTGTGGTATAGTATAACAATACACTACAATAGATGGACATAATAAGATGCAGTGTAATAAGCATAAAAATAATAATCTTGGCAGTTAATAAACTGTCTTTTACATTGGGACAACATCTCAAAGCACTTCACAGCCCCTATTATAAAGTGTAGTGACTGTGTGTTTTGGTGAGCATGGCCTATTTGAGGGATTGTTGGCCGGGACATGAGAGTGAGATTCTTAACATCCAACCAAACACACAGACAGGATCTCGATTTAACTTCTCATCTAATGATATCACCACCCCCGTCTCTGAACTGGAATGTCAGCCTTGACTGTGAGCTCAGAGACCTGACGCTGGATTCGAATCTACAACCTTCCAGCCCAGAGGTGGGAATGCTACCACCTGAGTTTAAGATGACACTTTCCAGGAATGGATGGTTGGTACAAACCATTGCCTTTGCTGCCCATAGATTGTGAGCCTATTTTGTCCAAAGATTTCTGAATGAGCTTGGCATTTCCGGAGTCAGAGAATAGGTACAATCTGTGCAGCCAAATCCAGCGCACTGACAACAGTGTTACTGCACACTCATCTGTGTGTGTGTGTGAAACTCTTGCTAATCTGTTTATATGATTGTATGCATATCTGTATCTCTCTCTATCTGGGTATGACTGTCAATATCCATCTCTCTCTATCTGTGTGTGTATGTGTGTCTCTCTATTTGTGTGTGTGTGTGACTGTGTGCATCTCTATCTGTGTGTATATTTATTTTATGCTGTATAATCTGTCTATATTTTTATCTGTATATATTATATGTATTTCTCTATATATTCTGTATAATCTGTTTGTAATACAATGTGTGTGTATCTTTCTATATCTGTGTGTTTGTCTTTGTGTGTATCTCTCTCTATTCTGTATGACTGTGTGAGTACAGTATACCTAAAAATAATAATAATCCTTAGATTTGACATAGCGCCTTATCACATAATTGAGACGTCTCAAAGCACTTCACAGGATATACTGTAAACTGGATTGACTGTATATTTTGTCTATCTGGCGGTGTGTCAATCTGTGGATGTGTATGTATACATGTGTGTGTGATTCTGTGTGGTGGGAGGAGGAGGTTACATATAAATTTGAGCTTGATGCAAATCTGACAAAGTAATCAGTATTTGGAGTTGATTTATTTGCAGAAAAGACGAAATGTAGTCTTTTATTTCTGTCTGAAGAGGAAATCTATGTTTGACCTTAGGTGGTTTCTCTGGCTATTGATGAATTGGGTTGGACGTTGGGAAGGGAATTGGCTTCATTTGTTTCTCTGTCTGAGTAATGACAGCAAGCCCCACAATTGATGGGGTAGACTTTCAGTTAACAAACATCCAAACTCATTTATTGGCTTTTTTCCCCCCACAACATTTGACAAGTTTGTTGTCTGCCAGCAGCCCTCTGGAGTTCTGTGATACACAGACATATTACTCAGGTTAAGCAAAGTAAGTGCTTTGCGATATCTATTTACTGTTAAAGTGACAGCGTCCCGCCACGTGGAAGCTGTGGAAGCACAATGAACGCTCTGGGACTGTGGCTGTGTGTTGTTCTTGCACGTACTGTACGTGGAGTCCCATAGCGTAGTGCGTTCACCTTGTAAGTGAGAGGACCCGGGTTCGATTCCTACTCAGGTCAAAACCTTCGGTAAGTTTCCTTACTCTATCTCTGTTTACCTGGCAGGTCGGAAGGAACTCGGTTGGTAGTCAATTGTCGGATGACTTTTTCGTGTATAATAATCCCTCAAAAAAAAATTGGTCACTCAATCAAAGACTATTTGTGGGACATTGTTGTGCGCATTTTGTAACGGTGTGATAAGGTTCTATATCAAATGCAAGAATTATTATTGTTGCTCACCTTCTCACTTGTCAGCCTGACTCACTCTCGTCTCCAAGTCAGAAGATTGTGGGTTCAAGCCCACATCAGGTTTCAAAACTCTTAATAATATACAGTAGAAGAATAATCTTTGCATTTGATATAGTGCCTTTGCACATCATCGAGACGTCTCAAAGTGCTTTAGAAATATATTGTAAAGCGATTGACTGTATTTTGTGAGTGAAGCACAGCAGCCGATAGCACACAGCAGTATACTGCAAACATTCATGGATTGAATAATACATTTTTTTGTGGGTGAGGCGGATAGGGCAGGCTCCGGGGGCAAAATGGCTTACTCCTGCTCCTACTTCTTATCTTCTTGTGTTGTTATGTACACCTGGAAATTATCCACCAACTGACTAACAAAGAGTTTCCTAATTACTTACTTCTAGGTAAACGGAGGTGTGTGGAGTAAAGAAACTTCCTTAAGGTTTCATCCCGCCCGTGAATCGAACCTGGGTCTCATCGCTTGCGAGTGGAGCTCTCTAGAACAACTACTCTACGGGACTCCACACAATAGAAATTCTGCACACTGGGAAGAGAATGATAATGGGTCTTGTCAGATGGGACTCTGGATGGTGGGAGCAATTCCACTGCAATTGGAGAATTCTGCAATTCAAAGGGAAGGAATAGATTTTAGACTGTGGGAATGAATGGGAAGGGGCTATTCCTCTGTGAATCTGTATAATGGGGATAAATGAGGAGTGGGTTAGCTTATTGGAATTCTACACAAAGGGAGAGTGTGGGAACTGCCACAGTCCATTGGATTCCTCCATTGCAAATGAGAGATGTGTCGTGATCCAATGGACTGGAGCTCTGTACAGCGGGAGCCAAATGGGATGCATACATCAGGAATACATTTAACTGAGGCTGACAGCCCAGGCAAAACTCCAAACTAATTTAAACTATTCTTCAAGTTGGAGGGTTGAGCATGGGAAAAGATGTATTGATGTGCCTTAAGAGGAGAACATCAGCCTGCTATTTCGCTCCAGTCTGAATTGGCCTCTCTGTGCTTTTGCTTATCGTAGCTAATAAATCTCTTCCCGGGTGGACAGGAGCAAGGCTGATTGTGAATGGTGCAACCTGGTTACATGCATAATATTTGCGGCAAGCAGGTTTATATATTTAATGGCGTGCGGTGAAGTTCAAATGCTGTTCAAACTGAACGCGTTTCTTTGAATTATCTATTGTATATTTTTCTGATTATGATCGATCTCAGCCTCCACGACTCCGGTCTAGACTGAGCCAGCCGAGTGTCCATTAATCCCTCACTTGCACATTTATTTTCCTTTTCAGTGTGACGTGTAAAACCCATCACCACGCTTAAGAATAACCAAACTTTCACGAGTGTATGTATGTACAGTATATATGTATGTATGCCAACTACAAGTGGAAACATTTCCCTGGGAATGGAATGCGTATGCTCTCCCTCCCACTCATTGCATGTGTAACTCAGTCTGGTTTGGATACTATAGTGATGGAGTTCAGCATATGTCAGACACCTGGCTGACCATATATATGTATATATACACACCTTCAGTTTACTGGGCTTTGGGTATCCGGAATTAGGATGTGACTAGACCTGAAATGGAAAATAATGTTATGATTTCCGGGCATACATACCTGCTGCCCCAGAAAAAAATTGTGTCTCACTGGCTAGATCTCCCCCAGATTGGGCCATCTTAGCCATGGTTTAGTGTGTAAATAAATATATATATATTAGATAAAAGTTTGCAAAGTTACACCAGAATACAGTATACCAGTCGCTTCTGATTACGTTAGGTCCAATATGGTATGAGGTGTTTCTACCTGTGAAACTGTGCCTATCAAACAGTGTCCTGCATCAACTCAACTGTATGAATCTCCCCCCATATAAATGGCATTTGTAGTGTGCACATTATAAACAATGTGTGCGTGTGTGTTCTGTACTTTCAGTGTGTACTTCTGCATTGTGTATGCGCTCGTGTGTGTCCCCATGTGACCTGCATGTTCAGTGTGTATTTCTATGCATATGTGTTCTGTATATTCATTGTGGATTTTTGTGTGTGCAGGTGTGTTACATATTCAGTGTGTAGTACATTCAGTGTGGATCTGTGTGTATGTGTGCGTGTCCCCTGTATATTCAGTGTATATATGTGTATGTTTATGTGTGTGTGCGTGTGTATGTATATGTGTGTGAATGTCTATTCACACACATATACATGTGTGTGATGCGTTCAATGCCCCATTATATTGCTGATGAGGAAGAGAGAGAGCAAGCGAGAGAGAAAGGGAGAAAGAGAGAGCGCGCGTGAGAGACAGAAAGAACTGGTGAGAGAACAAGAGAGAGAGAGCAAAAGAGCAAGAGGGAGAGAGAGTGCGAAAGAGTATGCGGGAAATATGTGTGTGTCTTTGCAGGTGTGTCTGTATGTGTGTGTATGTATGTAACGTCCTGCTTGACAGCCTCTCCATTTCATCCCTCCATAGATTGCAGGCCATCCAGAACTCATGCAGCCCGTGTCCTCACAAGCCTACCACCCCCATTCTCACCCAACTCCACTGGCTTCCCATCACTCAGAGGATTGAATTCAAGATGCTGGGCCTCACCTTCAACGTGCTCTATGGCCTTGCCCCAGCCTACCTCTGCAACCTCCTAATCCCCTAGCTACCTGCCCGCTCCATTCGCTCAGCGTGCTCCGGCCTGTTCCATTTCTCCAACCTTTTCACCTAACCACTGAAAAAAGCGAGCCTTCAGCCACTCTGCCCTCAACCTTTGGAATTCTATCCCGCAATCCCTCTGCCTCACCCCATCCCTAGCCTCCTTCAAGACCCGCCTCAAGACCCTCCTCTTCGACCGTGTCATCAGTCATCCCCCCCTTCCCCTCCCCTCTCTTCCACCGTCTCCGATCCCAACCCCAGCTCAGGTCCGAAATACTGACTGTCCAGCACCTTGGGCCATCCTCCCAATGTGAAAGGTGGTATGCAAATGTAATTTTTTTGTTGTTGTATGTGTGTGTGTGTGTGAGGGGGAGAGATTGCAGTTGTGACCACTAGAAACTGGCAGTTGCCTCACATGGGGTGGGAAGGGGTTTGGGGTAGTGGGGGTATTATGAATGTTCTTTGCTTAGGTTTACAGCGACAGCAGCATGTATGGCTAGGTCCTCAGCGGTCAGGTCATTCTATAAACATGTTCTGTCACGGATGAACACAGATGATCTGGGAATGCTGGAGCAGAGAGGGGGGGGGGCTGGGGAGTGGAGTGGAGGAGGGGGGCGGTGAGCTGTAATTTCACCACTTAGAAACGAATTTCATCTAATCTCATTTCACCATGTCAAATGGTACCATGACACGCTGTTTTATTCTGTAACATTCAGATACGCTGCACTAACTCAGCAGCTCACAATGCATTGGCTCTCGCACCGCCAGTTATCTCTGAGACTGAAATATTTGCAGTGTAATTTAGAATCAGACACTCAATGCGCCATTATATTGCTGATGAGGAAGAGAGAGAGCAAGCGAGAGAGAAAGGGAGAAAGAGAGAGCGCGCGTGAGAGACAGAAAGAACTGGTGAGAGAACAAGAGAGAGAGAGCAAAAGAGCAAGAGGGAGAGAGAGTGCGAAAGAGTATGAGGGAAATAGAGAAAGAATCCACCATTATATTGTTTATGAGAAAGAGAGAGCGAACGAGAGAGATGGAAAGGAGAGTGCATGAGAGAGAACAGGCAAGTGAGCAAGAGAGGGCAAAAGAACGGGAGAGAGAGAGACAGAGAGCGAAGGGAAGAGAGAAAGATAGACAGAAAACAATGCTTGAAATTTGCTATCTTTCACTTTGACAATAACACGGCACTTTCTAAGTCTTTTTTCCAAGAAACGCTGTCAGCAAAATTGTCCCCAGCACAGTGCTATGCTTGGGCACGTGTTGGAACTCATTAAATTTGGAGGGTATTTTGCATAATTCAAAAAGCATCACATTAAATTTGCATAATTCCTTTGATTATACTTGTTATAGGATGCAAGTGACATTGATTTACAAAACGGCCTGATATAAGGTTAATAGCAGATGTCACCTTCTGGGGACTTGGATGTTTGCTGCTGAGGTTGTTTTATACAGTGTACCCACCTACACTCTCTCTGACACACATACACTCACAAACACTCACATACACACAATAATAATAGTAATCCTTGCATATGATACAGGGCCTTATCGTGTCATTGAAACATCTCAAAGCGCTTCACAGAACATATTGTAAAATGAATTGACTGTCCTTTGTGGGCGAATCGCGGCAACCAATTGTCCAGAGTAATATCCTACAAACATTTGTGGATTAAAATAACCAAATATTTCTTTTTTTTGGATGGATTATTAGCCCCAGAAAGTGATTAGCCCCACCAATTGACTAATAACAATGTTCCTACTTACCACTAAGTAAACAGAGGTGTATAGTGGAGTAAGAAAATTTACCTAAAGTTTTGTCCTGCTAGGGTACCATACGAAATCCATAGATTGGGCAACTGTTTACATCTATCTAAATATGGGCCTAAATACTAGTTTATTATTATAATAATAATCCTTGCATTTGATATAGCATTTTTCACGTTTTCTAGATGTCAGCGCCTTGGGACGTCCTCCCGATATGAAAAGCATTCTATAAATGTAATTTTGTTGTTGTCTCAAAGTGCTTCACAGAATATACCGTAAAGTGAATTGACTATATATTTGTGGGCGCAATGCGGCAGCCTATTCCACACAGCAGGGTCTCACAAACAGTCGGGGGTTGAAGTGACCAATTTATTTTTGGCTTTTTTTTCTTGAACGATTATTATCCGGTGTGTGGAGTAAGGAAACTTTGAAATGAATGATCAACTAAAAGATGGCCACTAGTGCAGGAGGAGGGGGTCAAACACCATATTACCTCCACTTAAGGCTAATGCTTTCATCCCAGAGTCCCCATACATCATGTGCAGTAATTGACATCCCATAATGAGATCCGGTGCAGTTAATTTCCTCCCCACCCTCTCTCTCATTCCCCTTCTCCTGGCTTCACCCCGGCTTTAGAGTTTTGCACCATTCCTCAGGAGCATTCACCTGAATCTCACGAAGCTCCGGCCTAACCTCACACTGGATTAAACCCACTTTAGACAGACCCTCCTCAAGGATTGTCTGTGTCTTGCTGAACACTGTAGATTAGCGGTAACTTGCAGTAACTAACTGGCAAATGCTGACATTATGATATCAATAACCCATATACAGTAATAATCTTGCATTTGGCAAAGCCTTTCACGTCGGAAGGACATTTCAAAGTGCTTCACGGGATTTAATGTGAACTGTAGTGACTGTGCATTTTTGTAAGCAATGTCCCACAAACAGCAACAAAGTGAATGACCAATTTGTATCTGGGGGACTATTGGCCAGGACACTGGGAAAGACAAACTCCCTTTTCTTTTCAAATAGTGCCATGGGAATCTTTAACGTGCACCTGAACAAGTAAATGGCACCTCTGTCTCATCTGAAGGACAACAACTCCCAACAGTACAACATCCTACCCCCCACCCCCCCACCCCACCCCCCCCCCCCCCCCCCGCCCCACCCAGTATTGCACTGGAGTGTTGGCTTAGACTATGTGATTCCAAGTTCCGACGTGGAGTTGAACCCACAACCTTCTGATCGGTGAAGGGAGTGCTGCTGCTGACTGAGTCAGCCTGACACATTAGACTTTATCCGAGAGCAAGATTTCTTTAAAAGCTCCAGTCTTCATAACACTTCGCAGCAATCGCCCGTGAAACGCTTTCAGGTGTTTCGACATAATGGGCGCCATATGAAATGCAAGCAATTGTTTTCATTATGAATCCATTTCCACGCGACTGAGGAGGGAGGAGAAACTGTCTTGTAAACACTTTTTGGGGCGTCTACAGCTTAGTTGAACGCAATGTGTAAGCATTTCGGTTCAGTGGTCTAAATCAGGGTCATAATGATAAGAGCCCCCGTTTCTTTGTGTCTCCCTTCCCCCCCACCCCCCAGTGGCCATTCCAGATATGGTGAAACACGGGAAACGTGGAGTGGGTGAAGAGGGAGGGAGGGAGGGAGGGAGGGAGGGAGGGAGGGAGGGAGGGAGGGAGGGAGGGAGGGAGGGAGGGAGGGAGGGAGGGAGGGAGGGAGGGAGGGAGGGAGGGAGGGAGGGAGGGAGGGAGGGAGGGAGGGAGGGAGGGAGGGAGGGAGGGAGGGAGGGTCAAGCGTCCTTCTCCTCAGGATAATCCTTCTAGCCCCTCAACAGCCTTTCACGTCGGATGGACATCTTAAAGTCTTTCAACAACAACAACAACAACCAAATTACATTTGTATAGTACTTTTCACGTTGGGAGGACATCCCAAGTTGCTGGACAGTCAGTGCTTCAGACCCAATATTTACTATGTATTTACTTCACGGTATTTACTATGAATTGTAGTGACTGTGTATTGTGTAGGCATATGCAGCAGGCAATTTATGCAGAGCAATGTCCCACAAACAGCCACAAAGCCAGCATTTTGTCAGCAAACACGGTGACAGTGAAGTGAAACAAAAAATCACTGGGTGCCTATTGATAAAAGCTCCTCCAGATCTGTTATTGCTGGTGACCTCTCCCGTTTCACAAAGTGACCTGTATACACCAACCAAATAGACTCGGTGCGGGCGATGAGATGGGATGGATGGATGTGAGATATTAGCATTAAAGCAACTTACCAACAGCACATCAGTGCAGCGTGATTGCAGTGTGATTGGATGTTAGCCGGCGATTGGGTGGGTGACCTGGCTTTGAATGCACTTAAACACTGGCGTGATATCATAAACTGCTGATTCGCTCATTGACTTTGATGTTGAAACATAAAATTACTGTTATGAGAATGAAGCTGTTACTCCTTATCTGTTTGTCAGGCGCTCTCACACACACACACACATACACACAGCATTAGCTAACAGCACAGGAACCGTAGTTTCAATCTCAGTTGTATGATTTTTTCCATTCCAAAGGTTATTTTAACAGCATGTGCAATCGGTGTGTGTATCTTAGGGTATATATGTATGTATTCAGAGCACCTGATGCATTCGATGCAGCGCCTTATCATGTCCTCGAGACATCTCAAAGCACTTCACAGAATATATCGTAAAGTGAATTGACAGTGTATTCTGTGAGCAAAACATGGCAGTCAATTGCACACAGCAGTGTCCCAAAAACAGTCGTGGATTGGTTAACCAATTTTTTGGGGTGGGTGAGGAGGGATTAATACCCCCAGAAAGCGATCCACCAATCGACTAACAACTGGGTTCCTAGTCACTGCTAAGTATACAGAGGTGTGTTGAAACTTACCTAGGGTTTTACCCTTCCCAGGAATTGAACCCGGGTCCTCTTGCTTGCGAGCCAAACAGGGCCAACTGTTACACTATGAGACTCAACATTTGTTAATGTTTCACAAGCACAAATAACTAAAAGATTAGTACCGAGTTCAAAACTGCTCACTAACTCTTTGCTTCACTCCGCAGGTGCCAGCGATCAGCCTGCGGCAGTGGTAGCACTATCGCTTCTGAATCAGAAGGTTGTGGTTTCAAGCCTTACGTTGGGACTTGGAATCACGTCATCGAATTTGACACTCCAATGCAGTGCTGTGGGTGTGTGTTACATTGTTGGAGGTGCCATCCTTTGGATGAGATATTAAACCGAGGTCCCATCTGCCAGTTCAGGTGGATGTCAAAAATCCTACGGCTTTTTCGAAAAGAGAAGGGAGTTTTTCTCTTTCGGTGTCCTGGCCAACAGTCTCCCAGATTAAAATTGGTTAGTAACTTGAGCGATTCACCCACAAAGTGCAAGGTCACTCCACTTCATACTATATCCTGTGAACTGCTTTGAGATGCCTCAACAACATGATAAGGCACTATATCAAATGAAAGGATTATTATTATTACAGAATACATTCCTAAATCCTGTCCCCCCCCATTAGAATTCAGGGAGGTGAGCTCAACTGATTTAGCAATATAGCCCAGCATTCCTGTTTGTCATGTTTATTGCTGCCTCATGCTGTTTTGACAAAGTGAGCGATGAGTCAACTAACACCCCTAGATCATTTTCAGCTTCCCCCTACATGATCACCCACACACATGAACCTAACATGCGACACTGATTAACAGAAGCCTGAGAGTTAGATTGTGTTCAGTTTGCCTCTGTCACTTACAATCGCTTAGCAATGTATATTATCTGATACAACCGAGCAGTGATATTCAGCGCAATTTCCTGTTTGAAGATGTCTTCAGAGTACAGAGCACTAGGGTATACCTCAGAGGTACAGAGTAAAATTCCATCTCCACCATCCGTCCACACTCCCAGGTCAGCCACAGCACAGGTTAAAGACAGAGTAAAGCTCCCTCTACACTATCTGTCCACACTTCCACTTCTAATGGTAGCAATTCATAGGATTTACTGTAACATGTAATGATTGCATTTGTACATGAACACAGAGGCCAATATGCACATAGTAATGTCCCCACATCCAGCCATGGAGTGCGTGAACAATTTCACCTGGGGGATTGTTGACCGAGAGTGGAATTTTCGTATAATTAACAATAATCCTTGTATTTGATACAGCACCTTATTTCATTGTTGAGATGTCTCAAAATGCTTCACAGAATATATTCTAAAGTGAATTCATTGTGCACTTTGTGGGTGAACTGTGGCAGCCAATTGCACACACCTTTCTGAAGTAGTACCACGGGAATCTTTAATGTCCACCTGAACAGGCAGACGAGACCTCTGATTAACAAATAATAATCCTTGTTTTTGATATAGCACCTTATCCCATCATTGAGACATCCCAAAGTGTGTAATTTATGAACTGAATTAACTTTGTATTTTGTGGACTAAATGTGGCAGCCAATTGCACACAGCAGTGTCCCACAAACAGTCATGGAGTGAGTGACCCAATATTGTTAACATCTCAGCCGAAGGATGAGATTGAAAACAAAACTCCCTCAAGGGTGGATCAATTCATAGCTTCTGTGTGGCTTTTGAAGAAAGAGTACGTCAGCCCAGGACACAGGACCGAATCCCAGGGAGCAGACTATTAATGATGACAGAATCAGTGTCTCTTGTTATGTAAAACTGTAACCTTAAGCACTCCCTGGCAACGCTCATTTCCATCGCACTTTTAGCCACTTTCAGATGAACAGCGGTTCCTTCTGTTCCCCATATGGCCTCATTGTCTTGGTAATGGCTGATTATGTCTCCCCTCTGAGCACGCTCACAGCCCCCACTGTGAGCCCGTAAACTCTTGGTTTCACTTTCATTAAAAGGCCCTTCAAGCAGCCAGACAGCCCAAAGGATGGTGTTTTTGTGTTTTAATGGTCAGCCGGGTGTCTGACACATGCGGAAACCCATCACCGGGCTTAAGAGTATCCAAACCGAGCTGAGAATTCCATGCATCCCACCTCAACATGGAAATTCCAGAGATAGATTGTTGGAATGGAATGCGCACTCTCTCCTGCTTACCCAGTTCCAAAGCGTGTTACGCTTAGGATGGCGAGAGCCTAAGCTTGCAGACCCCAGAGTGTGTGTTGGGGTGACTGCTGGAATCTAAGCAGTTAAAACCACATAGCTTGCCACTGTCTGGCAAAACGTGGTCACTCAATCCATGAATGTTTGTGGGATACTGCTGTGCGTAATTGGCTGCAATATGTTACCCACAAAATACACAGTCCATCCACTTCACAGTATATTCTGTGAAGTGCTTTGAGACATCTCCTTGCCAGGCTCCACTGGATCCCAATTATTGAGCGGAACAATTTCAAGATCCTCTCACTCGTTTTCAAAAGCCTTCATGCCCTCTAACCTCCCTACTTATCCAATTTGCTTACGCCCCCACTCCTACACCTGATGCCTTCGCTGGGATGGCTCCTGCCTCCTGTTTGTCCCTCGTACCCTCTGCTCCACCATCGGTGACCATGCCTTCAGCCAATACGGTCCCAAACTTTGGAACTCTCTGACTCAATACCTTCACCTTGTCCCGTCTTTCCTCACTTTCAAATTGTGTCCACAGATCTTTTGATTGTGTTTATGGTCACCTCCCCACTTCCACCCACTCCGGCTTGCTCGGGGTCAGACTTCGCCACTGTTAAGTACAGTGGGATACGTAGGGTCCGTTGATATGGAAATTTTCCGATTTAGATATATCGATGGGTTCATATCGAGATATACCGAAATATCGATATTTCCAGGGTTTTCGTACTGCGCATGCTCGCGCATTCGGAGGTACGCGCGCATTCAGGGCCTATCTCCTCAGGAGGTAAATATCTCTCTCTCTCTCTCTCTCTGTGTCTCTCACACTCACTCTCTCCATTTTCTGTCTGTGTCTCTGTGTCTTTCTCCTCTCTCACATCCCCCCCATCTCTATCTATCGATCTATCGATCTATCTGTATATTATCACATCCACCCCGTCTCCCCCCCGCCATCCCTCTCTTCCCCCACCCCCCACCGCCGCCGTCCCTCTCTCCCCCCACCCCCCCTGCCGCCGCCTTCCCTCTCTCCCCTCACCACCCCCGCTGCCCCTCTCTCCCCCCACCCCCCCATCATCCCTCTCTCCCCACCCCCCACCATCCCTCTCTCCCCCACCCCGCCGACCCTCTCTCCCCCCACCCCTGCTGCCGTCCTTCTCTCCCCCCACCCCACCCCCGCTGCCGCCCCTCTCTCCACCCACCCCCGCCGCCGTCCCCCTCTCCCCTCCACCCCGCCGCCATCCCTCTACCCCCCCATCCCCACCGTCTCTCTCCCCACCCCACCCCCACCCCCTGTATACCTGTATACCGACTTTTTCGATATATCGATATTTTGAAAATGCTTATATCGGCATATTGATATGAAAATTATATCGGATATAACCGATATATTGATATATCGCCGGACCCTAGTGGGACGCTACCCTGCTCAAAGGCGCTATGTAAATGCAAGTTGTTATTGTTATCTCAACGACATGATAAGATGATGTATCAAAGGCATTTAATATAATAATCCTTCCAAAACAAATGTGGCTACTTAATCCGACTTAAAGCGACTGTTTGTGGGACACTCCTGTGTGAAATAATAATATTAATAATAATACAGTAATAATAATAATCCTTGCATTTAATATCGCGCTTTTAACGTCTTCTAGACATCTCAAAGCGCTACACAGAATATACTGTAAAGTGAATTGACTGTATATTTGTGGGCTAAACGTGGCAGCCAATTGTGCACAGCAGCGTCCCACAAACAATCATGGATTAAATTGACCAAATTTTATTATTATTTTGAGGGATTATTTCTAGGCATGTGGAGTAAGGAGATTTGTCTATGGTTTCACCCTGGCTTGCCTGGATTCGAACACAGGTCTCACATTTGAAGCTGGGGAGGCCTGTGTTCGAATCCAGGCAGGTCAGGGCGAAACCTTGGGCAAGTTTCCTTACTCCGCATGCCTAATAATAATCCCTCAAAAAAAAAGACAATAATAAAATTGGTCATTTCAATCTACAACTGTTTGTGGGACACTGCTGTGCGCAAATGTCTGCCGCGATTCCCCACAAATTTACAGTCAATTCACTTTACAGTATATTCTGTGAAGCACTTTGGGACATCGATACGATGTGAAAAGCGCTATATCAAATGCACGGATGATTATTATTATTTGTAAGGCGAGTGCTCTAACCACTGAGCTACAGGACTCCTGCAATTAGTTACCGTGTTTCTCTCCCAAAATACACGGTCAATTCATTTTACATTATAATACTAATAATAATAATCTCTACACTTGACGTAGCATCTTATCACGTCGTTGGGACGTCTCAAAATGCTTCACAGAATAAATAGTAATGCATATAAGTATCAAATGCAAAGATTATTATTACTAGAATAACTAAGCTGTTGCTGCTTATTTGCAGCAAAGGCCCTGCAATCAGATGCATTAGAAAAGCCCGTTAAGCAACAAGTGAGCTGAGCGGTGGACAAGCAAGTGTTAGTAATTGGAACAAGGAAGATCTTGACTGCTCGGCTGACAGGAAGTGGCTTGGTGTGGCCCTGGGGCGGTTGATAGGCTCCAGCAATCAAAGGGTTTATCTGTGTTAGAATCTGGGACAAGGGGCAGCCTGAGAATAGTGATCAGGAAGAGGTGGAAGGAGTTGGATTGTTGGTCAGGAGATGAGCTACTGATTGTATCAGGCCTGACTATCAGCCTTGTATTACACTGGGACTAACGCACACTATCATTAACACATTCATTAGGGCCTCAGATGGCTCGGAGCTCCTCAGAAGGGAAGTACTTTCATTCATACAACTGCAGACACCAGAGCAGAGGATACGACTTTGCAATACAAATTAACATTTATATAGCATCTTCACATCAAGAGGCTATCCCCCATTGAATGTGGATAATAGAACCAAAAAGTAATAATAATAATCCTTGCATTTGATACAGCACCTGATCATGTCTTTGAGACGTCTCAAAGCGCTTCACGGAATATATTCTAAAGTAGATTGACAGTGTATTTTTGGGGTGAAACAAATTTGTGTCCCACAAATAGTCCAGGATTCAGTTAACTCAAGGGATTAAAGATTCCTATAGGCAGCAATTTTGCAATCGCAAAACTTTTCATTCCACAGATTAGATGGACAAGGACCGAATATGTTTTCAAAAGAGCACTGAAGATCATTTATACATAAAATGTAGTGACTGTATGTTTTGTAGGCAAATTCCGCAGCCAATTTGCACACGGCAACATCCCACAAACACCCAACAAGTGAATGATCAATTTTATTGATTGCAGTGGATGCTGTGAGGTGTTTTGAGGCGTACTCTCGGTAAGTGAAAGGTGCTCTATCAAATGCAAGGATCGTTTTTTTTACATGAAGTGAGTGACCAATTCTATCTGGGGGTTTGTCGGCCAGGACAAACTCCCTTCTCTTTTCCAATAGTGCAATGGGATTTGGCTCCCTCCCTCCATTTCATCTGGCCTACCAGCTCCCTCCATAACCCGTTTATGTTATGTTATGCTATGTTTCTGGAAGGGAAACACAAAAATATTGATTATGCAGCCCGTGGACATTTCACAAATAGAGAGCATCAATCAGCCAAAAGGTTGGACCACCCTGATTAGATTGTGTTATTCCAAGTCCCAATATGGATCCGGAACCCATAACCTTCTGACTCAGAAACGAGAGATCTGCAGGCTGAGCCAAGCTGACACAGTGTCGGGAAATTGGTGAAAATGTTTTCGATTCAGTCTCAACCCAGACACCGGTTGATTTTCTGTGAACTGCAGGAAAACCAGCTTCCGAATGAACAAATTTATGGACAAATCCAAGGCAAAATGTCGGATAACCTCTTCATTCTGACAAAAACTTTGGTTGAACCAGAAAGCAATATTTCAATATTGGTGGTGCAGTATATACAAAAATGCACAACATCATGTAATGATCCCCTCCTGTTACCCTGCAAGCCAAGCTCCTGATGGGTAGGGTGGACTTCGCTATATAAATAGCAAGAAAGCTTGCCAGACAGTGCTATCAGTGGCAAGCTATGCAGTTGAGTTGGTTAGACTCCAGCAGTTACCTCAACGTACCTTCTGGGGTCCCCAATCCTTGTTTCTTGCCAACCTGAGCCTACTTTACACAATGAAGTAAGCAGGATGCGTCCCTCCAAGGAGAGAGAGTATTTGTTTCATCCCAACAATTTATCTCTGGAGTTTCCATGTGGTTGAGGAATGCATGGAACTCTCAGTTTGGTATGGATTCTCTTAAACATTTCCGCATGTGTCAAACACACAGCTGGCCTACAAAAATGGACTGGTTGTGTCAAATGGCTTATATCCGTGCACTAGCACTCTTTGAAGCAAAGGACGAGGTGGATTGAGATGAGGGGGAGGAAGCATGGAGGATTGAGGAATTGATTTGGGCCAATTAATGGTGGGAATGGGGGGGATGCAATGGGCTTGATGTCCCCCACCCCCCACACCACCACCCCTTTGTCTCACCGCAGGGTGACACCTCCTGACTGGAGACAATTAATGTGGGGATTAGCTTTAAAGAGAAGCTTTGACAGGATGGATCAGTCTGCCCACAATTTGGTGCTAAAAGTTGAGAGGAAAATAAATCCTGTTGTGTTTTACCCGTGGGTGGGGTGGTGGGGGGTTCCACTGAAGATTTGAAGATGGGGGGATGGAGGTGGGATGGATTGAGGGGAGAATGAGCAGCCTGAACAAGACAGACTGGGTGTTTTTTTTACGTATCACAACTCTGTCAATGACAAATAGGGGAAGCTCTGTAAATGAAATGCTACATTGGATCATTTTGTTAAAAGCACGGCATGGTTCCACTAGGCTGATCACGAGCTGCCCTCTGTGTTGGCCCCGGAAAATCTGTTTGCTTGACCCCAACCTCCAACCCCCCCCACCCCAGCCCCCACCACCATGCCAGAGTGGGAAGTTGCGAGGCAAAGGCGTTTCGATCAGTTTGACAGCAATAGATTGGGAAACAGTTTCCCCATCTTAGATCCCTGCCTGCTATCTGGTGAATAATAATATCCCTTGCATTTGATATAGTGCCATATTGTTGAGACGTCTCAAAACACTTCACAGAATATACTGTAAAGTGAACAGACTGTGTATTTGTGGACAAAACCCGGCAGGCAATTGCGCACAGCAGTGTCCCACAAATTGTTGTGGATTCAGTGAATGGTCCATTCAATAGCTCTCATGGCCATAGTCTTGCACTCCTTTTAAAAGTACAAGTTTTATACATATACACACTCATCTCCATTCTCTTCCAACTACTTGTATCAGCGCCTTAGGACGTCTTTCTGTCCTGAAAGGTGCTCTATAAATCTAATTTTGGTGTTGTTGTATGAGTTGTTTTATTCACGTGGTCAAATATGAAGTGAGTCAGTTTAACAGCTACATGCTGATTCCTTCCTGCTCCCTCTTTCCAACTATCCATACATTACTCCATACAACTGAAAAATAATATTAAATAATATACAGTATCATAATCCTTCTGGTTGAAACATCTCAGATGCCCCCACCTCACTCCCTCACTTGCTTCCTTCAAGGACTTTCCTCTTTGATCATGCTTTCGGCCACCCTCCTACCCTCTACCCCTTATAATTCCAACCCCAGCTCAGAGGCAAACCCTTGAATGTCCAGCACCTTGGGACATCCTTCCAATGTGAAAGCTGCTATAATTTTGTTGTTGTCTCAATGTGCTTTAATTTGGAGGCTGCGTTTGCTTGGAACTTTCGTTTCGTAACATCAGCTCAAATCATCCACACTCTTGACTCTGAAGGTTGGACATTTGAGCCTAGCATTGGAACTTTGAGTTCACAGTTCACAATTCATAAGCTGATGCTGCAGTGCAGTGCTGAGGGGAGCACTGTGTTGTTGGAAGTGCCGTTAAACAGAGGTCCCTTCTGACTGTTCAGGTGGACATTACTAAGGAAATAATAAATAAAACCGGTCACTCAATTCATGGCTGTTTGTGGGACATTGCCGTGCACAAACTGCTGCCACATTTGCTCACAAATGCACAGTCACTCCGCTACTGTGAAACGATTTGGGACATCCTCGCGACGTGATAACACTACATCACATGCAAGGATTACAGCATTATTATATGTCTGACAATGCTCTGTGTGTGTTTGTGTGTGTGTGTGTGTGTGTGTGTGAGACAGAGAGAGAGAGAGAGAGAGAGAGAGAGAGATGGGATAGGGCTGGGTGTGACTGACAGGCAATGTGCTCCCAGCTTGTTCACATCTCAGCCCGTGCTGATGGCTAACAAAGGAACACATAGACTCGGCAGCCCAAAGTGTAACTCATTTCCATAATTATGCGAGCGCTCAAATCAAATATGCAAATGTATGCGTGTTTCTTTGTTTTTTTTAATTACATCAAACTGGCAAGTGAGTTTTTTTATTAGAGTTAATATTTATTTATTAATCATTAGTGTTCACAGCTTCCAGGGCCCATCACTTGTGAAAGGGCTGGTGTCAACAATATGTATTGTCAGCTCTCTGGGACCCCAGCCTCCCAATTCCTTATGGTCTTAGCCTCGGGACCCACCCCCTTGAAATTGGGGCAAATTGTGGTATTCTGGAAAAACTTGAAGTCTGCTCTTGGTTTGGAGGCAATTTTCTCGTGATTCATTCGATCAAAAATTGCTTTGGAATTGAGGGCCAAATTGAAGATTTTATTCAGAATAATTCTGCCCTGTCACAGTCCAGAGCAGTGCTGGGGGAGTGTTACATTGACAAGGATGCCACCCTTCAGGTGAGACGTTAAACCAAGGTTACCCCTTCTACTTTGGGACGTTTTTTCTGACGTGAAAGGCGCTATACAAGTTTAATTTTATTGTTGCTGTTGCCTCCTGTTGAGGTGGACTTTAAATATCCATTAAATTGGAAAAGAGAAGGGAATTTCTTACTCCTGGTGTATAGGCCAACACCAACAACTTTGATTTATATCGCGCTCTCCACGCCGGACGGCGTCTCAGGGCGCTTCGCAATAGCAGATCCCGGGACTGAGCCAGGGGCAGGGGTAGAAAGGTGACCAAAGGCTCGGTTGAAGAGAAAGGTCTTCAGCTGGGACCTGAAACTGAGAAAAGAGGGGGCAAGAGGAAGAGAGTTCCAAAGCCAACAATCGCTTAAATAAAATTGGTCACTCACTTCATGGCGCTTCATGGGATGTTGTGGTGGGCAAATTCTTTGTCGTGTTTTGGCCACAAAATACAATCACTACAGCGTATGGTAAAACCCATGAAGCGATTTGAGATGTTTCGAAGCCGTGATAAGGCACTTTATCAAACGCAAGGATTACAATCACCTTATCCATTTTGTCTTAAAAATCTTAAGGTGATGCAAAATTGCGGAATGTTTCTCTGTTCTCAATTTGAAGGAGAGGGAAGGAGGAGAGAGAGACAGAGAGAAAGAGAGAGAGGGTTTTCAAAGGAAGTACTTGCTTGTATATCGCCCTTTGTTTTTCCTTAGTATCAGGTGCAGTGTGCTTGTGGCACTGTCCTTGTCCTGAGGGCAGGCACCTAGGCCAGAGCCCTTTATACAGTAACATTAGCTGGAGGGGGTTGAGCAAACTGACCCTGGGTGACGGCTAGAGCTAGTGACCCACCTCCCCTCTCTTTCATCTCGGCATGAGAACCAAGCTGGCGGGGGACGACACTTAACAGATAAAATATTATCCTGCCTAATTGCTTTAAGACGCACCGCGGAGGAGGAAAGCAAATATTGATGTGGCCAGTCCACACAGAGAGGGTGAAATCTTAGAAGGCTGGGGTTGTGGGCCGGGGGGGAGCAGGCAAGAGGGTCCAAATTAGCTTCAAACAAAAGGGCGATTTTCCACTGGGGATAATTAAATGTTACTTCATCAAAAGCAGCGACAGTTTACAAGCTGCTCATTTCTGTAACCCTATCGTGTTTGCCTCTGAGATATGCTGTTTTTTATCCCTCCGCTACTTGCCATTGAAGGCATTTAATTAAACCGGGGGCATTAATTATCTGTTCCGTTTATAGCCTTGGCTCTTGTTTTTGGGAGCATTGCTTATGACAGGAGTCCTGTGTTTAGGCCCCAGGCTTCTGGTTACACTAGGGCTTGCTTAGATGTTGGGCAGAGTAGAAAAAAAACTGTCAGCCTTTTGTTACCTTGAAATAACAGGAGACTGCTGCATGTCTTATTTTACCCTGTTAGCCAATAAACAGGGCAGGCACTTCAGGGCCAGCATTGACAGGGGCTCCTTTCATATTGAATAGAATGGGAAATGTGCAGGCAAAGACCGAGTGTGTGTGTGTGTGCATGCGTGTGTGGACGCTCTCCCAACGTGAAAGGCACTTTACAAATGTAATTTTTGTTGCTGCAGACGCTCCCATAAGTACTCGCAAGCTCATCGCACAAACACGCACTCCCTCGCTCACACCCATCTTTCCGTGCGTACACTCCAACATAAACGCACGGGCAACCTCATGCATTTGACACAAGCCTTTCTCATTAAGAGGCCGACCCAAAGTGCTGTACAGGATTTATTGAAAAAAAAGTGTTGTAACTGTATTTTGTAGCCAATCCTCCATTCTTTTTTTGAATAGACTCATAGAATCTTTAACATCCACCTCAGACGGAACCTCAGAAAATAATAAATAGTAATAATCATTGCATTTGGTATAGTGCTTTTCATGTTTACTTGACATCTCAAAGCGCTTCACAGAATATACTGTAAAGTTTATTGACCGTATATATGTGGGTGAAACTCTGCAGCCAATTGTGCACACCAGTGTCCCACAAACAGATTTTATTTTTACCAATTGTTTTGTGGGATTATCAGGAGTGTGGACTAAATAAACTTGCCCAAGGTTTCGCCCAGCCTGGAATTGAACCCAGATCTCTCGCTTGTAAGTGGCGTGC
The DNA here is from genome assembly GCA_035084275.1 of Hydrolagus colliei. NCBI lineage: Eukaryota > Metazoa > Chordata > Chondrichthyes > Chimaeriformes > Chimaeridae > Hydrolagus > Hydrolagus colliei. The sequence goes on from CM068748.1 coordinate 20,285,938, forward strand.
TCTAACAGGTAGATGGGGCCTCAGTTTAACATATCATCTAAAGGATGGCACCTCCAACAATGCAACACTAGCCGAGAACTGCATTGGAGTGTCAGTTTAGACAATGTGATTCCAAGTCCTGACGTGGGGGCTTCAACCCACAATCTTCTGAACTTTGAACCTTCACAACCTAAGAGATGTGCTCCACAACAGAACCGCAATTCAAATTTATGGAATTCTTTACCCCAAAGGGCTGTAGATGCTCAGTCCTTGAACATATTCAATACTGAGATTGATAGATTTATTGTGGATAAAGGGATTAAGGGATATGGGGATAAGGCGGGTAGGTGGAGTTAGATTAGAAGATCAGCCATGATTTTATTGAATGGCGGGGCAGGCTCGAGGGGCTGAATGGCCTACTCCTGCTCCTAATTCTTATGTTCTTATGTTGTGAAGATGTTTGGTTCATGATCTAACTGCTGCTCACCAGATCTCCTGAGATTCAGTCGCTCCAATGGACCTTTTGTGGATGAATTGAACTGACCATCGTTCCAATACAGGCTATCTTTCTACTCGGCTCTTGTTAACCCTGTGGTCCAAATCCCTACAGGCAATGGGAAGCTTCTTAGTGCTCTCAATGCAAGCTGTGTGTTTCAGCCAGTTAAACTCCACAAAATATAGTCAATTCACTTTGCAGTATTTTCGGTGAAGCTCTTTGAGATGTCTCAATGACGTAATCAGGTGTTGTATCAAATGCAAGGAAAGATGATGAGAGAGAGAGACAGAGAGAGAGAGAGAGAGAGAGGCACAAAGCCAGAGAGAAAGAGAGAGGGGAGGGGGGGGGGAGAGGGAGAGAGGCAAGTGTCTTGAATGTAAATCACGTTACTACGTTGAAGTAACGACCTCCAGAGACAACTTTCAGTAATGTTTATAGTTACTTATTTAAGAGTGCGTCACCAAGCATCAACATGATATGTTGGTGCTGTTAACTGTAATTACTATTAGGATAGAGAGCGGGCTGTGTGATTGCTTTCTCCTGCCCTCCCTGCCGTTGCCAGGAGGACCCGCGAGAGCGCTTTCCCCTTTAGTGGGAAGTGATAAGGTGTCTCGTCATTCCACATAGAGTCCGCCACTGACCAGGGGACACGCGGTGATTTATAACGCAGATCCCCGTACACTTTATCATTCGCAGATTCACCATCACAGCAACCCAAAGTGAATTATATTTTAAAACAGCGCGATATAAATAGAATATCGCCGTGGCCAGGGGTGAGATGTGATAAATATCTCATTACCCGTTCTCAACCGTTCCCTCGTGAGTTACTCAGTCAGCCTCTCTTGTGAGAGCATTTGTCATATTTAACATCTCGTTCTACACAATCTCCCTCTCTTTCCCTTTCACTTTTACCATCTCTCTTTTTCTGCCATTGCATATATTTTCCTTTCAGAGAAGTGGGCGGTGGGGGGTTCCTCCACTGTTTTGTGTATCTTTCTCGCTCAGTTGCAGTCTCGCCTCTGAGTCTGAAGGTTGTGGGTTCAAGCTCCCAAGTTGAGGATTTTGAGCTCAAGTATTCCAGGCTCACGCTCCAGTTCACTACAGGAGAGAGCACTGCATTTTCAGAGGTGCTGACCTTCAGATGAGCCAGTTTGCGCACAGCTAATGTCCCACAAACAGCCATGAAGTGGATGGCCAATTTTATCTGGAAGGATTGTTGGCCCAGAACACCTGAACAGTCATAGATGGGAGCTCGCTTGAACGTCTCATCCAAAATATACATTAATTGCACCTCCAGCTCCCCACCAGCACTGCACTGGAACTCAAAGTACCGACATGGAACTTGAACCCAAAAACAGTCTAACTCTGAGGCAGGAGGGTTGATGACTGAGCTAGGCTGACATGAAAAAATCTGTTAAGAAGTACCCCAAATAAGACCACCTACATTCCTTGAATCATCCTTGACGTGTGCCATTGATTTGCACTGGCCTTGTGATAAGCTGCAGTCATTTGCAATAAGACTCTACTCTTCACAGGCAAGCTAACAATCGCCACTTTTTGGCTGTTGAGAGGTAAGTTACAATTACTCTTTACCTTATTCTTTAATATAGGCTATCGATCTTTACCATTCCCTCAGGTTAAGCGGCTGTCCTTTACATTACCTTTAATGCCAACCATTATTCTTAACCTTTAACATAAGCATTGATCTGTACATTATCCTTTAATGTACTCTTTACCTTACCAATATTGTCAGCTATTGATCTTTGCATTACATTTAATGTAAGCCAATGCCTCTCATGTTATCCTTGATGTAATCTACTGTCTTCTACAGTAACACTGATATTATCTGCCCACAGGCCACTGGCAATGCTTCTGTTCTGTAACAGCTAAGGTTACATGCAGGTTTATCCGCTTTGGGCTCTGACAGAGGGTGTCAGCCTGGTTCGCGCAGCAGCACTCTGACTCAGAAGGTTGTGGGTTCAAGCCCCACATCGGTACTTTGAGCTGACGGTAGAGGCTGCAGGTGCCAATGCAGTGCATTGTAGGAGATAGTGTTCTTTAGGGATAAGACATTAAACCGTGGTTCTGTTTGCTTGTTCAGGTGGATGTTAAAGATCCCGTGGCGCTATTGAAAAAGAGAATGGAGTTTCTCTCCCCTAGTGTCCTGGCCAGCAAATAAAATCGGTCACTCACTCCATGGCTGATTGTGGATCACTGCACAGCTGGCTGCTGTGTCTCACCCATAAAATATACAGTCACTGCAGTTGACAGTATATCCTGTGAAGCGCAAGGATTATCATTACATAACTGTATATAACACAGATTAAACAGGACTGTGTAATGGAGTTCTAATCATGGGTACATAGATGTTGAGTCACACTGTTTAAGGCTCACTGCGATGCCCCCTCTTGGGCAAACAGCCGGCCAGCACTCACTGTCTCGGCTCAATGGTGAAGTGCGGAGGCTTCAGTAATGCAAAGAGGAGCTGCTCACTGAACCAGAACCCAGCGGGAGAGCGAGAGGGGAAGATAATTGGCACAGGCTCACACGGTCACCCAGTAAATGCACAGCAATGCCAACAGCACAAAGCAAAAGCACTCGGCCACGAAATTTAATCCATAAAATATAATCCTTGCATTTGATGCCGCACCTATAATGTCGAAACATCTCAAAGCGCTTTGTAGGGAAATATCTTCAAGTGGAGATAATAAATAATAATATTCCTTGCGTCAGGTGCAGCTCCTTACCAGGTCAGAAGGACATCTCAAAGAGCTTCATAGGAATTACTGTGAAGGGGAGAGACTGTGTTTTGGAGACAAATACAACGTCACAATTCTGCATAGCAATGTCCCACAAACTGCTATAAAATAAAAAGATGGATTTCATTTGAGGGATTGTTGGCCAGGACACCAGAAGAGAGGAATTCTCTTCTCTTTGAATCGCGCCAAGGAATCGTTGACATCCACCTCAGTTCTACATCTCATCCAAAAGATGGCACTTTTTACATTGTAACACCCCACCCTCACTGCACTGCATTGTCTTATCAATTTAGACTAAGTCCTCATGTAGGATTTGAACCCGCAACTTTCTGAATCAGAGGCAAGAGTGTTCCAACTGAGCCGAGCTGACACAACAACAACAAATTATACTTGTACAGAGCCCTTCATGTTGGAAACACATCTCAGGACACAAATTAACACAGCAGTTAATTTGGGCTCAGCACAAACAGCCATGCATTGGGTGAACAATTTTTTATCTGGAATGATCATTGGTCAGGACCCTGGGAAAATAAACTCCCTTGTCTTTTCAGGTAGTGGCTTGGGATCTCTAATGTCCACCTGAACAGGCAGACAGAACCTTGGTTTAACACCTCACTTGAAGGACATCTCTGGCTTCATTTGACCAGAGTAGCTGGTGCTACCAACTAAGCTGGATGGAATCACCGTGGTACCAAATTTCTCCATTCTCATGACAAATTACATGATTTATATGAACTTCTGACGAGACATTTTCAACCATTACAATTCACTTTGGCACATTTAATGTTTGTCTCTTGAGGCCCTGAAATTCTACCTATTTTGGTTTTAATTTACAAGCAAGAATCTCGATTCACACATTGAGACTGAATTTGAGAATTTTCTTTAAACCTGCACCTTATTTGTCCTTTGGATGAGACGTTAAAACCCATGTCCTGAAGTCCAGTCTGGATAGACATTGGTGATCCCATGGCACTATTGAAAAAGATAAGGGAGTTGTCTTTTTCCCAAAGGCCTGGCCAACAACCCCCCAGGTAAAAATTGGTCATTCACTTCACGGCTATTTGTGAGACGTTGCTGTGCACAAATTGGCTGGTGCGTTTCGTCCACAAAATACAGTCACTACAATTCACCGTGCTCCCTGTGAAGTGCTTCAGGACACCTCAATACACAATAAGTGCAAAGATTATACATTTGTAAGACAAATTCCTGCAGCGTAGTGGTTCGCGCAGTAGCCTCACAAGTACCCGGATTTGATTCCCAGGATTTGAAACCTCCTTAAAGCAAGTTTCCTGTCTCCACTCACCTCTGTTTACCTAACAGTAAGTAGGAACCCTTACTGCTAGTCCACTCCGAGGGTAATAATCCCTCCGGAATAAATCTGGTCATTCAATCCACGAATGTTTGTGGAACACTGCTGTGAGCAATTGGCTGCTGCGTTTGCCCACAAAATATACTGTGAAGCACTTTGGATGTCTCATGTCTTAACGATGTGATAAGACGCCATATCAAATGCAAGCATTATTATTAAAATTATTTTGCAGTCAAAGTCTAAGTGGAAATGGATTTCTAGTAAGGGGAATGTGGGTGCAGAATGTGTGTGTGTGTGTGGGGGGGGTGGGGGGCGGTGTGGGGGGGCAGGGGGAAGAGGGTAGGAGGGTGTTACGGTGACAGTAAGAGTGACCTGCTGAAATTCATCTCATTCATACAGACTCGATCAATTACTGCGATCACACCAATTTGCAGCTGGAACAATAGAGCCAGAGCTTTAATGAGAGGCCTGGGACCCCAGTGAAGGATTAACCAGATTAACAGTCATGGTAAATAAGCAGAAGTATTTTGACACACAACGTTCCATGGTGATATAAATAATTAACTTCCCCCCCACAAAAAATCCCCTTTGCATTTCATTTCATTCCCTGCCACAAAGCCAATATGTTCTCAAGGCTGTCCCTTACATGAGCAAGGCTTTTACAAGAGGGGTGCCTGAGGCAAATTCATTGTGGAGCCAGCCCCAGGCAACGGACTTGCTCCCTGGATACTCTTACAGTGACAATAAAGCTGCTGAGACTCGGAATAAACAGTGTGTGTTGCCTATTGGTGTATCACATCCACATCGGCTTACATCGCATTCAGCGTCTCAGCTGCTATTCTGGACTCTTGTACCTGTCAGTTTAGCTCAGCCCGAAGCCGTGAGCCACAAGGCTGTGGGTTTGAGATCCTGTCAGGACTTTGAGCTCACGGTCTATGCTGATCCGTCAATGCAGTACTGTTTAGGCCTGTCTCAAGACCTTCCTCTTCAAAGGCACTTTTGGTCAACTTGCCACCACTCCCCACTTGTCCTCTACCCCTCTTATAGTGATAATAATCATTGCATTTGATATAGCGCCTTATATAGTTAGGATGTCTCAAAGCACTTCACAGAATACATTGTAAAGTGGAGTGACTATATGTATTTGTAGGTGAAACACGGCAGCCAGTTGCGCACGGCGGTGTCCCACAAAACAGTCATGGATTGCGTGAACAATTCTTTTGGAGGGTTTTTTACCCCCTAAAGCAATCCAGCAGTTGAGTAACAACCAAGTTCCTACTTACTGCTAGGTAAACAGAAATGTGTGGTGTAAGGAAACTTGCCTAAGGTTTTGCGCCATCCGAGAATGGAACCTGGGTCCTCTCGCTCGTAAGGCGAGTGCTCTAAACACTACATTACAAGAGTCCACTAATCTAAAGAAGCAGCAGGTTCCTAAGGCTAAGGGTGGGTGGAATTAGTGTCCCTGACTCCCCATGGATTCCGTACATTTTATCAACTGACTCATGGCAATACATTAGTCAACCCTAATCAACATATCAATTTTTTTCGGGGGGCTGGGTGAATGGGGGAGAAAACACTAGAAAATGAATAGTACAGCAGCCTTTAGGGTGACAGCAGCTGATGCACAGTGCAGCACACCTCTCCCCACAAACCAACCCAACCCCTACCCACAACACTCCCTCTATCCTCAGTGAGAGCCCCCAAGCTCCCTGTTTGTTTGAGCAAACGAACATACGTCAACTTGTAGTCTTAACGCAACCTGAATTTTCAAAGCTGTGTATTAATAGGCTTTTAGTCAGCATATTTTCCTTGTAACCTTAATTACATTACCTAGTCCAATGCCATTAAGATATCCGTGAAAGAGCCATTTAATTATGCCCACATAAACAGATACTGTCTCCAGGTCCTGCCCGGACCTCGCTCACTTGTCGGTTAATAGTTAAGAAGTCATGATAATGAGCAGTTTTTCCCTCGACTTATAATTAACCACAAGCAGAATGAATCTGCGGCGGACGGAGGCTTGATGTGCAAGCGTCATGATGCAAATTAAATGGTTTAAGCAGAGTTCCCTGCTGAGACCAGTACTAAAGAGAGACAACAGTGAATCTTTCTCGCATGTCACTCTTAGCTTGCAATCCGCTTCACTAAATACACACAAGTCGCGGTTATAATCATATAATAAGAATAATCCTTGCATTTAATATCATAAGAATGATCCTTGCATTTGATATAGAGCTTTTCACATCTTCTAGATGCCTCAAAGCGCTTCACAGTATATACTGTAAAGTGAACTGACTGTATATTTAAATCTCTAGAAGCAGATGTCAGTCTGGCTCAGTTGCTATCACGCTTGTCTTTGAGGATATGCATTCAAGCCCTCACATCGGGACTTTACACTGACCCAGTCTAAGTTGATGCTGCATTGCGGTGTTGGGCGAGCGCTGCGTTGTCGGATGAGACATTATACCAAGTCTGCCTGTTTAGATGGATGTTAAAGATCCCTTAGTACTACTCAAAAAGAGAAGGGAGTTTCTCTCTCCCTGTGCCCTGGCAGATAAAATTGAGCACTCACTTCATGACTCTTTGTAGGACATTGCTGTGTGCAAATTGGCTGCCGTGTTTGCCCACCAAACACAATCACTACACTTTTCAGTGAATCTTGCAAAGCACTTTGAGACGTCTTCTTGATATGAAAGTTGATGTACCAAATGTAAGGATTATTATTAATAAGTTTTTCTTTACCCAGAGGTTAATAATTGACTGGCAAAACGTTGCCAAGAAATAGTAGGTTGAGGCCAGAACACTGAAGCTTGTTTAGAAAACAGCTTGATGCTGTAATGGGAGGTCAGTAGGGAGGGTATTGTGAAGCGATGAGATCAGATGGGCCAAAGGGCTTTCTTCATCTGATCCAATCTTGTGATCCTGGGACTTCAGCCAGCAGGTTACAATTGGTAACATAGAACGGTAGAATTTTACAGCTCAGAGAAAGTCTATTCAGTTCTGTCAGTGCTGGCTCTCTGAAAGAGCTGTCAGTCTCATTCCCCTGCCCTCTGGGTGCACAGGACTCAAGGGCACTGCTAATGACAACCCAGCCCAGCCTGGCTCATTGGCAGGGTCTGGCAGATCATCACTGGGGCAGGGATTGCTTCCGTTCAGCTCCTATTAACCCTGCAAGCCAAAGCCGTAACACGTAGGGTGGTCCTAGCTGGATAATATAGAAACATAGGAGAAGGAGTAGGGCATTCTGCCCTTCGAGCTTGTTCCACCATTCTATTAAGATCTTGGCTGATCTGTGCCTCAACTCCAATTACCTGCCTTTGCCTCATATTCTTGATACTCTTACCCTCAAAAAAATCTACCCGCACACAAAAAAATACTGCAGATGCCATAAATCTTAAACAAAAAGAGAAAGCGTTGGGAACTCTCAGAAGGTTAGGCAGCATTGATGGAAGAAGGAAAAGTGAGTTTCAGGTCCACGACCCGACCCATCGGCAGAACTGCGGCATGTGGGGTGAGAGAGGCTTCCAAGGACTAACAGAGAGGGAGGAAAGAAGACAAATTAGAAAATGGGGTGGAGGACAGTAGATAATAGGTTGAAGAGGTGTTAATGTTGTGAAACAAAGGGGGGAATTTCAATAAAACTGGAGAGAGAGGTGTTAATAACATTAAACAAAGGGGTGAAATTGCAAAAAATTCATCAGAAGAGCACTGAATTTAATGGCGGTATCTGTGATCCTGGGTGGACTGAAAGCAGGAAGGGTGGAATTTGAGACTTTCTTTAATTTATTTTGCAACTTCACTCCCCCACCCCTTTGTTTAATGTTATTAATACCACTTCCCTCCAGTTTTATTGCAATCCCCACTTTTCATAACATTAGCACCTCTTTAACCCATCATCAACCATCCTCTACTCCATTTTCTCCTTTGTATTCCTTGCCTTGCCTTTCCCTCCCTGTTAGTCCTTCAAAGCCTCTCCCTCCCAACATGCCCCAGTTCTGACGAAGGGTCATGGACCAAAAGCTTTTCCTGTCTCCATAGATGCTGCCTAACCCGCTGAGTGTTCCAAGCGATTTCTGTTTTTGTTTTAAAAATCTATTCACTTCCATCTTAAAATTTTGAATTGATCCAGCATCCTCTTCCATCCTCTATTCTCTTATATTATCCCCTTTTCAAATATTTGTCCAATTCCTTTGCGAAAGCTACTCTGTATTCTGCTTTTGTATTTGACATTCACTGTTGTATTGTTTACTACACATGTAAAATCAGTCACTCATTTCACAGCTATATGTGGGACAATGCTGTATGCACATTTCCTGCACCTCTGTCCGCAAAACACAGAGTAAACCCTGCAAAGCACTTTGAGACATCCCGTCCTGTAGCTTAGTGGTTCAATTATTCATCTAGCAAGTGAGAGGACCTGGGTTCAAATCCCAGCAGGGCAAAATCTTTCTTTACTCCTCATGCTTCTGCTTACCTAGCAGGAAGTAGGAACATGATTGTTACTCAATTGGTGGATCGCTTTTCCAGGGATAATAATTCCTTAAAAACAATTTGGTCACTTAATGCACAACACTGCTGTGCGCAATTGGCTGCTGTGTTTTGCACACAAAGCATACAGGCAATTCAGTTAATAGTATGTTCTTGACATCTCAAAGATGTGATAAGGCGCTATATCAAACACAAGGATTTATATCATTATTATCAATAAGAAATATAGATCACTTTGGGAATTTCAATGCAATTGAGCTATCACACCACTAGGGGCAGCATAATGTCCCTGTCATCGCATACTGTACACCAGAACTGCAACTGCATCTCTACTGGTGGTAAAAGCACCTGGCCCACAAATTGCACCCAGTCTTAGCTTATAATTTTGTCTTAAAGTTCAAGAGGGGCACAGAATAGTGGAAGATGCTTAAATTAAATTTGAATATAGAAGACACATTCTTTTTAGGAACTGTGGCTGTCAAAATTAGGGTTAGAATTTCAGAATTTTCCACAATTCTCGGCAATCGTACGTTTTAAACACGGTTTGCTGGATTTCAATTTTTCTTCAAATTTTCCATGTGCAAAATTACTGTTTATTTTCCATTATTTTATTTTCAGTTAACCTTTGTTTGAGGAAATTATTAACCCCGAAAAGCGATCTGCCAAGCAACTAACAATTGGGTTCCTAGTTATTACTAGGTAAATAGTAGAATATAGTATAAGGAAACTTGCCTACGGTTTCGTTCAGCCCAGGAATCAAACCCAGGTCCGGTCCTTTTGCTTGCAAGGAAAGCACACTAACTACCACTAAGGAATGCAAGGATTATTAATATTAAGATGCAATGTGGACAGCATTGCAACGACCAGGACAAATGCAATGTATAAGTATATAAGATATAGGATCTTAAGAACAACTTGCACTTATACAGTGCCTTTCATGTCAGATTAGTGTCTTGAAGTGCTCCACAATAGTGATGAGGATCATTGAGCACAGAGGAAAGGAAGGGTGTGGGGAGGGGGGGGTGGGTGTTAATGGTGTTGACCAAAGGCATGGGCAAACAGATAACGTTTTAAAGGGTTTTAAAGGGAGAGGAAGTATGGAGGTAAAGAGATGATGAGATAGCTCGAGAGCGAGAGAGAGAGAGAGCTTCTTTTGGGGATTGACTGGGTGGATAACACTAGCTGAAACCCATCACTGTGCTTAAGAGTATCCAAGCCAAACTGAGAATTCCACAGTTGAGGACGCCACCTACTCATGACAATTTCCCTGTGTCTGGAGTAGAATGAGTACTCTTATCCTGGAGGGATCCATTGTGCTCAACTAATTCCAGAGCTAATTCCAGAGAGTTTTAGGTGCAGTTTGGCACGCGGCGAAGCCTGGGAACCCCAGAGAGTGCATTGAAGTAATGGGTGGAATCTAACCAGCTAAAACCTCAAAACTTGCCATCGATATCGCTTTTTGGCAAGTTTCCCACTACTTGTCCAGCTAGGACAACCATATCCATTAGGTATCCATTAGGGCTTTGATTTGCAGGTTTAACAGGAGTTAAGTAGGAAGATTCCCTGCTCCCTAGTAACCAGTCTGAATTCTCCCTGTATCACCACCATTTTCCTCTCCGCCTTTAAATCCCCTGTGAATTTATTTAATTTTAATCTCCGTATTCGATGTGGTGTATTACTTACTTTGTAACTAATATTAATAATAATGAATCATTATTGAGTTTCACATAGAGTGGCTCCTTGTGAAGTCCTCTAAATGGCTTCAAAGGATTTATCGATTTATTCAAAGGATATCGAAAAATGCAAGGATTTATTGTAAAGCAGAGTGACTGTGTACTTGTAGGTGAGTGTGGCAGCTGATTTGTACACAGCAGTGTCCCACAAACAGGCATGAAGTGCATCACCAACGTTATCTGGGGCATTGTTGACTGGGACACTTGTCATTTCCAATAGTGCCATGGGATCTTCAACATCCACCTGAACAGACAGAAGGGAACTTAGTTTAACGTCTCAACAGCTCCTCTGACGATGCAGCAGAGGCTCCCCCACCATTGCACTGGAGTCAGCCTAGACTGTGTAACCTCTAAGTCCCAACAGGGTGCTTGAACCCACAGCCGTCTGACATGGAGGCAAAACCATTACTGACTCTCTCGATCCTTTGCTGTCAATGTGTGGAGCCCATAAACTCCTCTATTCTGAGCGTAACGGAATATAGAGGGTAGAATTAGGTGCCTTGGATTGTCCTTCACATACACATTATACAACCCTCTCTCTCTCTCTCTCTAATGAACTGCAGGGCTAGGAAATGGACAATAAAAATCCCCTTTGTTCTCCTATAGGTTTTAGCACCCATTAGACAGTGATGGGCATTAGTGAATTGAGCAGGCAGAGGAACAGCAGTGCCCTCTGCAACCCACTTTGTTCCTTGTGCAGGAATAAAAGCATTGAGAGACAAGAGACTGGCCGTGACACATCGCCCGTGCAGCTCTGGACTGTCCATAAAATCCGACTGAGATGCGGGCAGTTGAGTTTAATTCCTGTTTTACAAGGGATGCTGTGTGTCTCCATGCCTCCAACGCACCCTTGCCACAGTCAGTGGGGTTTATGGTCTGTACTGCTAGTGTGCGGGGGGTGGTGGGTGGTGGGGGGGGGGGGGGAGGGGGAAGAGAGAGAGGGGAGGGGGAGAGATTGGAGTCAGCGCTAGTCTTGGGTTGAATGAACACAGTCCCGCAGGGAAATGGTATTCATATATTTGTTTGTTGGCACGATCCTGAACTTTGTACATTTGTACATCCTCCCCACACACAAATACACACACACTTTCTCCCCAAACCCCCTACTCACAGATACACACCTAGTAAATCCAACCCATTGTAATCAAAGCTTTAGCTATATTTCATGAAAGATAGACTTTTATTGATTTATTTTTCATCTACCCCCCCCCCCCCTCCCCTCTCTCTCTCCCCCATACACAAAAAAAATAGATCCCACAGGCTCTAACACGTATAAGGACAGTGATTAATGCTTCCCTTTAGAAAAAAGAAATTATATGAAATAAATTAAACTACCGCGGCAGCAAATTGAAAAATAAGGATGTAAATGAGGTTTGAATACTTAATATCTTATGAAGAAAAATAGTCAATGAGGCCAAAAAATGATGAGGGTTTGCCAAAGAAACATAAATTTAGCTCTAATGACTTCGAGGAGATATTCAGTTGCAAGGCAAAGTTAACTGTCACGGCTGGTGCTCCAGAAAGGCTGACCCTCGTGTGAAATGGTGGGGGCAAGAGTAAAGTAATCATCTCTCTCAACACTGACCCCCAGAGCACTGAAGGGCATCATACTGCAAGACAAGAGGGGTGGAGGGCAATTGATGTGCCCCAAATGTATATTCCTTACAAAAGTGGTAGCCAGCCTGCTCCTTTCTGATCAGATCCCGCAGCGCAGTGGTTAGTACGCTCGCCTTACAAGCGAGAGGACCAGGGTTTGATTTACAGGCAAGCCAAAACCTTAGGCAAGTTTCTTTATTGTACATGTGTCTGTTAACCAGCAGTAAGTAGGTTATTGTTGGATATCTTTCCAGGGGTAATGATCCCTCCCCCCCCAAATATATTTGTGGGACATTGCTGTGTGCTGCCGAAATTAGCTGCTGCATTTCGCCTACAAAAATTCACTTTACCGTATATTCTGTGAAATTCTTTGAGACATCTCAATGATGTGATAAGGCTCTATATCAAATGCAAGGATTATTATTATTTATCGTTGATGCAATGATTGATGCAAGGATGAAAGGATGGGATTTCTGAAGGGATGAGACCAAAGGACCTTTTTCATCCAAACCAATCTTGTCGTTATCTGTGACACTATTGGAAAACAGAGGGAGCCCTTCGCGGTATCTCTGATGAATAAATCCCACCTACCCCAACCTCACAACCACCCACCACACACACACCCATACACAGATGAATTTAACAACAGTAACATATTTATATTAAGCAAACGCCTTTCAAGTCCGGAGGATGTCCCAATACTCTGTACTTCTCAAGTCCAGGGACTGCATCTGATAGCTATGCATGAGATCGGATCACACTAATAATATAATATTCCTTGCGTTTGATATAGCGCTTTATCATGTTGTCGAGATTTCTCAAGGCATTTGACTGAATGTACTGTAAAGTGGATTGACTGTGAATTAATTGTATATTTTGCAGGCAAACTCATATTTATCTGTAAAATGTGTATCAGCCTGGCTCCGTCGGTAGAACACTTGCCTCTGAGTCAGAAGGGTGTGGATTCAGATCTCACAGCAAGACTTTGAAATCAGTCTAGGATGACCCTTCAGTACATTGCTGGGGAGAGTGTTACATTATCGGAGGTATCAACCATGATGAGATAGATGTTAAACCCAGGTCCCGCTAGGACGCCCGGAGAAGTTTCCTTCATTTTTCCAACACTGTCTGTCTGTGTGTGTGTGTGTGTGTGTGTGTGATGGGATTTTTAATGCCTACCTCAACAGGCAGACGGGATCTTGGTGTAGCTACAACCATACAGTTCAACCCCGACAGTAACACAGGCAATAGGTGTAGTGACATCAGCAGCGGGTCAGGTGCTGAGCTGATCTGGACCACGCAGGGCAGTGACCTGCTTGCTGGATGGGTGGGCTCTAATGACCTGTAGGAAGGTAACTGAGTGAAATATCGTTGTGTTGTATATTTCACGGTTGCCGGGCTGAAATGCTGTAACATTTCTATGATGACGTCAACATGAATGATGGTCAGAGGCAGCTACGTCCTGTCCATTGATTTCCGAGGCTGTGGACTAATGATGGATGATGTGATCAATTTTATCCCCAAACCATTTCAGGGCAACATGCTGAAAGCTGGTGATGTGTCAGTGACAGGCAAACGGCAAGCAGCACAGAGCTTGTAACATCTGTATGTCTCCCAGTGCCTGGCTGTGTGTGTGTTCATGTCTGTGTGTGAGTATGTGTGTGAATGTCTGTGTGTGTGTGTGTTCTGTTTGCGTGTGTATGTGTGTGTGTTTGCATTCGTCTGTATATGGGTAAGTGTGTATATGTACATGTTTGAGTGTCTGTGTGTTTTTGTGTGTGTGTATGAGCGAATGTCTGTGTGTCTGTATTAGTGAATGTCTATGTGTGTGTGAGTGTGTGTGTCTGTGTGCACACTTGTGTATGTGTCCTGGAGCTTAGAGGTTAAAGTGGTTAGAGCCTGTGCCTCGCAAGCGAGGACCCGGATTCAATTCCTGGGCAGGGTGAAACTCTGGGCAAGTTTCCATAATTCACACTCCTCTGTTTATCTAGCAGTAAGTAGGAACCCAATTGGTGGATCGCTCTTCTGGGGGTAATAATCCATTATTTGTTTTTACTTTTTCAAAAAATAATAATAATCATTTGGTCACTTCCCATCCACAATTGTTTGTGAGATACTGCCATGTGCAATTAGTTGCTGCATATCGCCCACAAAATATACAGTCAATTCACTTACAGTGTAATATGTGAAGTGCTTTGAGACATCTCAATGACGTGGTCAAGCGACATGTCAAATGCAAAGATTATTATTATTATTATTAGCAGCCTGGACTGCGAGCTGAAACCCACCAGCGTGGGGCTTAAACCCACAACCTCCTGATCCAGGTTACCAACTAGGTCAAGCTCTCGCTGAGCGGCATCTGATGGATTTTTACAGACACTTAGAGGCAGTCACATAAAAACCTACGTAGTTCTTAGCTCAACAAACCCTCAACTCTTGTGTTGTGATCTCTGCCCTTGGAGCGTTGACTGTGCAGTTTGGAGATACTGTTAATGAACCTTTTTTAAGGGGAAATTCAGGAGCAGCTGGATGGTGGTGATTAGATACCCACTTGGTTCCTATCCCAAAGACGGCTTGTGTGCGTGTATCCGTGGAAGAGGAGGAGAGAGAGAAAGAGAGAGGGGGAGGGAGAAAGAGAGAGAGCGAGAGAGAGAAAGAGCGTAAAGGAGGCGGAAAAGTGTGCTTAATCCCTGGCGATTTGAGCTTCTGATAATCTCTGTCATTTTGCTGGAAGCATACTTTAGTATGAAAATTGTATTTAATAATATATAATGCACACACATGCACACACATACACGCACACACACTTATGCACACAAACACTCAACAGAGGGGTAATTGACATGCTAGACTCAGCAGAAACTGCGCGCCATTACCCCAGACCGGTGAAAGGCACCGAATTGTAGATTTAAACATGGGTCTGTCACTTGGAACCTTTAATTATAAGACTTCAATATCAGTCACACCAGCCTAGCGCAGATGCTAAAATCTTCACCAGCTTGGCTGCCCTACCTTACTTAATCTCCCAAAAAGTAATGTACAAGCCTTGTATCAAGAAAAAAAAACTTCAATGATTTTGCAGCCTCTTAGCAATCTGACTGAATTAAAAATAATAATCTTCTTCGCATTTCATACAAGGTATTTCACGTCATGAGGACGTCTGAAAGCGCTTAATGCGGAGCCCTGTAAGTCAGTGGTTAGAGCACACACCTTGGAAGCGGGAGGCCTGAGTTCAATTCCAGGCAGGTCAGGGTGAAACCTTGGACAAGTTTCCTTACTTCACGCGTCTAATAATAATCTCTTTAAAAAAATTATAATTCGGTCATTCAATCCACGTCTGTTTGTGGGACACTGCTGTGCGCAATTGGCTGCCGTGTTTTGCCCACAAATATACAGTCAATTCACTTTACAATATATTCTGTGAAGCGCTTTGAGAGGTCTAGAAGACGTGAATCAAATGCAAGGACTATTACTATTATTATTTGTATTATTTGTGAATGACTGTGTTTGTAGGCAAACATGGCGATCCAATAGTTCACAGCAATGCTCCACAAACAGCCTTGAAATGAAGAACTCATTTTTATTTTGGGGAATTGTAAGCCAGGAATCCGGGAGAGAGAAACTTCCTTCTCTTTTCGAACAACGGCCACCTGAACAGGAAGACGAGGCCTCGGTTTAACGTCTCATCCGAAAGACAGCACCTCTGATAATGCAACACTCCCACCCCACAGCGTTGCGTTGGCTGCTTCTTAGACTATGTGATTCCGAGTCCCAACGCGAGGCTTGAATCCACAACTCTCTGACTCAAGAAGCGATGTTGCTACCGACTGAGCTAGGCTGACACACGCCTGGCGTCACGGTGATGGTGGAAGTCATTTGCTTGGGGATATTTATTTTTTATTTACTAGGTTTATTTTTTCAGCTTGTCATTCTGGCACATACACACAGGGGCTGCGAAATCCTATAAAAATTGCTGAGGTATAAAATCAAGAGCGCTCAAACTGTCTGGACCAGAAATATCTCACCAGCGAAAGGGGGCTGCAGTGTTGCGATCACACTTCAGTCCACTCTGTAAATCAGCCAGTGTTTTAGCTTGTTTGCTTGTGGCTCAAGTCTGCCGCAATGCCTGTGGAACAAGCAGCCACCCTGAGTAAAAAGACATTAAAAAAAACTGAAGCAAGGAAAGGCTTCACCATAGTGCACAAAATACACAGTCAATCCACTTTACAGTATATTCTGTGAAGCGTTTTGAGACGTCTCAAAGATGCGATAAGGCTCTCTATCAAATGCAAGAATTATTATTATTGTTATTATTCACCTCATGGCTGTTTGTGGGATGTTACTGCCTCATTCACCTATAAGACACAGAGTAACTTTACAGTAAATCCTGTGAAGCACTTTGAGATGTTTCAAGGACATGATAATCTGGTGTATCAAATGCAAAGATTGTTACCGTAAAATGCCACAAGCAGTCTCACTGTGTGCAAAAGAGAATGTTAATGGCAGATTCATGTGATCGCACTTTATCATAGAGTAAAACTATTTTGGGGGAATGGGTTTCAGTTGATTGATGCGTTTATGAAATGCCCTTTTCTGAAATCATTTTTCTCAAACAATCTCTAATAGGGTTTTTTCCGCCTATGCTGAAATATGAACAACAACAAACCAAATTACATTTATAGAGTGCCGTTCACGTCGGGACGACGTCACAAGTCATCAGGGCGACATCGACGTCACTACCTGCGCAATGTGCATCACACCAGAAGTGACTTCAACCCCCAAGTTACCATCTTATAAACGAAAACAACAACCTGTGTTTATTTGGCACCCTTCACATCTGGGAGTACTTTAATTCAAATGTAAATTGAATATAAAACTCAATTCTCAACACCCATTGTCTTCAATCTCAAAGGCTTCCGTCCCCATTCTGCTGAGCCCTAGGCCCAGACATCCCTTCATGTCTCTGTCACTTCCATACCACTCCACTACCCGCCTCATCCACTCAACTGCCTCTGTCCTGCTGGTTCCTCGTGTCCTCGTTTCCACCATCGGTGCTTTCATCCACTATACCCTGAAAAATTGGAACACTCTCGCTCAATCCCTCCATCTTGCCCCTTCTCCCCATCTTCAGGTCTTGACTGAAGCCCTTCCTGTTCAACCTTGGTCACCTCCCCCACTTCCCGGCTCGGTAATGTGCTATTCCGCTGTCAACCACTGTGGGATGCTACCCTGCTTGAGTGACGCTAATATAAATGCAAGTTGTTGTTGTTATCATTCAGTTTCTGGAACACTTGTAGTTTACAGAGTGATTGTCAGGCATCGAATGTTAACTCTTAACATTTAACATTTGTTTGCCCTTTCACAAAGCTTGTAAGAAATCCAGGAATGTGGGGTGGGGGTGAGGGTAGGGGGGGGGGCGAGGAGTGGGAGGGGGGGGCAGCGCTGACAGTGACTCCCACAGTGTTTGTAAGTTGTGGCTGGTGAGGTCACGCTATCACAAAGCTCTTGCGACTTTTTATAGGAGTTACTGCTTGGTTTTATTGCAGTGTTCTCAAGAGCTGCAGGTGTCTCTAAGTGGAGCTCTTCTCTCTCTCTCTTCACTGAAGTGTGACATTTGCTTTAGCTTTATGTAAGGTTTCCGCCTTGCTCAGTCAGTATGGTTGGGCACAGGGATAGAGAAACTTCTCTTCTCTGTTTGAGCAGCACCAAGGCGATCATTAAGGCCCACCTGATCAGGCAGACAAATCCTAGGTTCAATTTCTCATCTGGAGGATAATACAGTACTCCCCCAGCACAGCATTGGAGTGTGAGCTCAAAGTTCCGACGTGGGATTTGAACCCACAATCATCATAATAATAATAATCATCCTTGCATTTGATATAGTGTTTCTCACGTCTTCTAGACTTCTCAAAGCGCTTCATTCGCACAATAAACTGTAAAGTGAATTGACAGTATATTTGTGGGTGAACCGCGCAGCCAATTGCGCCCAGCAATGTCCCACAAGCAGTAGTGAATTGAAATGACCAATTTTTTTTTGAAGTGATTATTATTGGTCGTGCGGAGTAAGGAAACTTGACCAAGGTTTTGCGCTGCCTGAAATTGAACCCAGTTCTCTCGCTTGAAAGGCGAGTGCTCTAACCACTGAGCTACAGGATTTCTGACTCAGTGGCGAGGATGCTACCACTGAGCCAAGCTGACACCTAAGTCTGGGGTGACCCTGGACTGTTGGGCTAAATAGTGAATCACCAATGTGTTACCGGTGACAAAGCTGGTGGAGCAGGGGGGAGGAGATGACATAAAAGCATCTGAAAGCATGAAACATTCGGCAGATGGGTAGCTGACAGAAGCAATTTGGGTTGAAATTAGTAACAATAAGGGCAGCAAAGTCATAATTGGCAAATGTGGCTGACCACCAGCTCGGGATGAACAGAGCCGGGAACAGGCTGCGGAGGGAGGGAGGGAGGGGTAAGGGGTAAGGGGTGAGGGAGGCAGGCGAGAGGGTCGCAGGGGATTGTTAATGGGAAAGCCACGTGGGATTTCCCGTCCCCGCGAGGTGAAGCTGTCAGATGAGGGAGGCCAAGAGTGGAGGGACAGAATAAGAGCGACTGCACGCTAGCTGTGTGTGTGTGTGTGTGTGTGTGTGTGTGTGCTGCCTCGCTATCTGTCTGTCTGGTCAGTCGGTCAGTTTGTCGTCTGTCGGTTTGTCTTTCTGTCTGATTGACTGACTGTCTAGTCTGTCTCGCTTTCAGTCTCACTTCCCTGTCTGAGTGTCTGTCTGACTGACCGGTTGGCCGGCTACAAAAACAGTCATTGTATTTCACGATAAATCCTGTGAAGCATTTTGACGTGAAAAGCGTTGTATCGAACGCAAGAATTATTATTATTTATTGCACTACTATCATCATTGAACAGTTCAATACGAACAAAGAGTTAAAAAGCCTTTGGCTGTGGTGGTGATCATCACGGAATGTATGTACCTCCTGTTAGAAGCTGTGTTAGGCACAGGTAAGTGCACACAATGTACAAATATTGACTGAGGCATCATTACCCAGTGTGTGAAACAGCAGTGATCTCCAATGCTATTTACCTAATGCATGATATTCATTCCAACCATGGTCAGCAAGCTACCAACTCATGGACAGACCACACTTTGTGAGTGCACTTTCAGGGTCTGAGGCTTAATGTATAAGAAGTGCTCATTTTTTTTACTAGGAATCCATTCCTTCACCGGGCTCCATGCAAGGGACTGTCAGACGCTTGCAGGGTTCCCAAAGCAGCTGTATTGCTCCTATCTCGGTCCCACCTCGTCTCTCAGCTCTCAGGGGCTTTTGCACCTTGTGTCGCACATTGGATTCCCTGCATGACTGACATTTTTAGCTCAAACCCTCTCGGCTTATTCTCCAATGTAAGCCTAGGGGCGAGCGCTGCATAAATTGGTTTATCATCCTTCGGTTGAGACGTTAAATCCAAGGTCCCGTCTGCCTGTTCAGGTGGGTGTTAAAGATCCAATCTCTACTCTCAATGACAAGCGAGTTTCCCTCTGCCGGTTTCCTGGCCAACAATCCTCTAAAGAAAATTGATCACTGACTCACTCCACGGCTGTTTGCAGGATGTTACTGTGCGCTAATCAGCTGCCGTGTTTGCACACAAATACACAGTCACTACACTTTGTAGTACATCCTGCAAAGCCATTTAAGACATCTCAACATGATAAGGCGCTATATCAAACGCGAGGATTAGTAGTAGTAATAGTAGTTGTTGTAGTGAACCGGTAACTTTCCTGTTTTAAAAAAAAGGTCTCCTTAGGAACCATTTTAGGGATTGATGGGGTTTGGGCGGGGGTGGGGGGGGCGAGGGCAGTAAAGAAGGGAATTATTTATTGTGTGTTAAATTTGTGTTCTGAGGAGCTGATAGGTGAGTGGTCCAGGTGGTTTTAGGGAGGAGACTGATCCAAGCACTTCATATCGTTTGTAAGCAGCACTATATTACTGATGGTTTATTAATAATATATATTAATTATTAGTAATAATTCTTACATTTGGTGCAATTCCTTTCACATCAGGAGAATATACCAAACATAATAATAATTCTTGCACTTGATATAGCACCATATTACATCATTGAGAGGTCTCAAAGAGCTTCATAGAATAAGCTGTAAAGTAGAATGATTGTGTATTTTGGCAGCCAAGAGACCTGGTTTCGATTCCAGGCAGGGCCAACCTTGGACAAGTTTCATTACTCCACACAGTTGATAATAATCCCTCAAAAAAACAACGATAATAAATTGAATTTATTACTTCAATCCAAGATTATTTGTGGGACAGTGCTGTGCGCAATGAACTGCCACGTTTCACCCACAAAATATACAGTCAATTCATTTTACGGTATATTTTGTGAAGTGCTTTGAGACCTGTGGAAGATGTAAAAGGCGCTATATAAAATGCAATTATTATTATTAATTGCAGACAGCAGTGTCCCACAAACAATCGTGGATTAAGTAACCAATTTGTTTTAAGCTGAATGGATTTTTAACCCTAGAAAGCAATCCGCCAATTAACTAATAGCTGGGTTCCTACTTACCCCTTGGTAAAAAGAGGAGCGTGAAAGTAAGGAAACTTGTCTGAGGTTTTGCCCGGCCCGGGAATTGAACCACGTACTCTCACTCGCGAGGGGAGTGCTCTAACCACTACACTGCGGGACTCCACATGATACACTGTAAAATGAGCCCGTGGCTTTTGATGGGCGAACACGGCGGCTGAGAAGCACCCAGCAACGGGCCAACAAGCAACCGCAAAGCTTTATATGAGGCAAGGAGGGAGAGGATGGAAGAAAACTGGGGCGCAATTGCTTGGGTGCAATATTAATTTAATATCCAGCCTGATTCACAAAAAAACAATCATCGCCTTCCTAACTGCGAGTACATCAGGGCAAACGCCATGATGTTGGAGCCTGACAGTTTATGCATTAAAATGAATTACCTAACCTTTCCAACTTGCAGTGCCAAAAACCCGAAAAAAAAATGAAAGATAATGGGTTATTATTCACTGAAGGATCCTATACATAATAATGATATCATCAATAATCACACTGATATTCCAGAGCTCCTGCAGCTTTTAAAAAACATTTAATGGAATTACTTTTTTGAATCATCACTCCTCGTCCAGTCTGACTTGTTCAGCTGGAAAGCCGAGAGAAAAATGCATTGTATTACATTCTCTGCAGTCTGTTACCGAGCCCCGTCATGAGTCAATTTGGCAAATAATGCAAGCAGAACCGTTCAGGAAGCACATCAGTACCTGCTTAAAGTGTACGACAGTAAGCATACGATAGATTTACAAGCTGTCTCAACATGCACCTGACAAAAGCAATAAGGAGAATTAGCTTACAGAGCTCCACTGATAAATTTTATTTACCATCTCTGCATTGGAGCACGGCGGGTCAAATGCTTTCTGTTCCCGTGTCCCCCACCCCGTCGCGCAGAGTGAGGAAGCGGACGAGGGTGTGGGCGAAGGTGGACATGCGGTTAGGGGACAGACACAGAGGGAGGCAACAATAACAACAATAATAACCCTTGCGTTCCTGCGAAGTCTCAATGCATAGTGGTTAGCGCGCGCGCTCGCAAGCGAGAGGACCCCGGGTTTGAATCCCAGGCGGGGCACGTTTCCTTACTCCACACTCAACTCTGTTTACCCAGCAATAAGCGGGAACCCGATTGTTAGTCGTTTTGGTGGATTGCTTTCCGGGAGTAATAATCCCGAAAAGAAAGAATTCAGTCACTCAATGCACGACTGTTCTTAGAACACTGCAATTGGCTGCCGCGTTTCGCCCACAAAAGTACACAGTCAATGAATTCACTTTACAATATATTCTGTGAAGCCTTTGAGGCATCTCAACGACATGCTAAAGTGCTACATCAAACACAAAGTTTATTATTGTTAGATATAGAAAACCTTCCTGTCAAAGAGCTTCAAGGGATATAGCGTAAAGCGTAGTGACTGTGTGTTTTGCAGACGAGATGAACACAGCACCTAATTTACACACAACAATGTCCCATGTGATCAGCCATGAATAAATGATAAATTTTATTTAGGGGACTGTTGGCTAGGACACCAGGAAAGAGAACCCCCCTTCTGTTTTCCAATAGTAGCATAGCATCTTTAACGTCCACCTGAACAGACAGACGGGACCTCTGTTTAACCTTTCATTCATAGAACGGCACCTCCGACAATGCAACACTGCGTTGGAGTATCAGCCTACGTAAGTACAGAGAAAGAGAGAGAGAGAGAGAGAGAGAGGAGACTGGCAGTGCTTGAGAACAAATACTGTTTTGTTACAAGAAGCACTTTGTTTCTCTGGGAATCAATAATGTTAATAAAACACCTATCACCAGCGAAAGAAACAAAGCTTTAAAATGTCGGGCTGTTATTTTATCTTGATGGGCTCCGCAATCTCTTTCCATACGCGCATAGGTTTTTATCCTTGCTCTTTCACAGCGATCTTGTCAGAAATATACTTCCATCAGGTTTCAGCCCCGTCGAGTGGCGATGATGGGAAAATAGATCTTGAAGAACGTAAAAGCCTTGCCGTTCTCTGAACAAGCAGGAAATCTCCACTTTGCCATTGTGGCGCTGAATAAAATAAATAATATAATAATCCATGCATTTGATATAGCCCCTTGTCATGTTGTTGAGACGTCACAAAGCGCTTCACATAATATACTCTAAAATGTAAAGTTAGTCTTAAGCATTGATGGGTTTCTGTATATGTCAGACACCTGGCTGACCAAATAAAAACTAGAAACTTTCAATATATTCTGTGAAGTGCTTTGAAACGTCCTCGAAGGCATGATAAGATGCTATATCAAATGCAAGGATTATTATTATTATTATTATAAACATTGCTTTGGACGAACTGCCACCTAAATACAGAGAACCTCTCACACGGTCTGTTAAAACGACAATAATCGTTCAACTTGATACAGCACCTTTCATGGCAGAAGGATGTCTCAAAGTGAATCACATTATTTATAGTAAAGAGGAGTGACTGTGTATTTTGTAGGCAATGCCCATAAGCAGATTATGGAGTGAGTGACCGTTGTATTTGGGGGATCGTTGGAGAGAAAGAAAATTGAATAGCGCAACACAATCTTTAAAACCACATGAACAGGGAGACGGAACCTTGGTTTGACATCTCTTCTGAAGAATGGCACCTCTGACCATGCAACACTACAAACCCCCCAACACTGCACTAGAACATAAGTCTAGATTGTGAGCTCAAAGTCTCCGAAATAGGGCTCAATCCTACAACCTTCGGACTTGTAGGCGAGAGTGCTACCGAATGATACAGGCTGCCAACTCCAACTATGTCTCCGAGCGCTTTAGAAAATGCAATTGATTGGAAATGAAATGAATGTTGCTGCACGGGCAATGTTATTATATATAATATATATTTCTGACAAGTTGTAATGTATCTGAGTTTTAACAAGGACTGAAGTTGTTTTGGCTGCTTTTGGTTGTAAAGAGCGGGTCTCTGGAGATGTTTCTCTTTGTGCTCTTTGATGCGTTCCGAGTAATTCATTTCTATTGATTCTTTACAAAACAACAAGATTATAAGATCTCGGAGCAGGTTTGAGAAGAATCGCCCTCCTCAGCCCTCTTTGTCTAAGGCCTTCACAACAGCATAACTTCAAAACGTTGTGATTCTAACTTGTGGAGTCTCAGAGTAGTGGTTAGCCCGATCATCTCGGCAAGGCAGACTTGATTCCCAGGTGGGGTGACAACCTTCGGCAAGTTTCCTTGCTCCACCCACCTCTATTTGCCGAGCAGAAAGTAGGAACTCAGTTGTTGGTCGCATTCCAGGGCATAATAATCCCTCAAAAAAAAACATGCTGTCCCTCAATCAGAAGAGATCTCAATTTAACCTCTCAATTGAGAGACGGCACTTCAATCAATGCTGTGTTGCCCCCAGCTCTGTAATGGAGCGTCAGGCTGGATTGTGATTCTTACCTTATGAGGTTAGTTATGACAAAGCTGAGAGAATTAATGTGATAAAAGGATATTTTGAAGACCGCAAGAGTTATATAGAGACAAGCCATTTAGACCAAGTAGTCCATGTCAGAGATTATATACCATAAACCCTACCCCACCTATTCCCTTCTATTTCTTTCTCCCTCATGCCTGTGTCAAGTTTTCCCTTAAATACTATTTGCTGCAAACACAGCTCCCACCAATGAGTTCCACATTCTACATCCAAGTTCAACAGCTCCTCTGAAACTTTCTATTATGGAGGGAGGGAGGGAGGGAGCAAGCGAGCAAGGGAGAGCACGAGCAAGCAAGATATTGAGAAGAAGTTGCATCTTTATGAAGCTTGATACATCCTAACAACTCACAACGTGGAGCTCCTGTGGCTCAGTGGTTAGAGCACTTGTCTTGCAAGCTGGGGAAACCAAGCTGGGGAGACCTGTGTTCGAATCCAGGCAGGTCAGGGCGAAACCTTGGGCAAGTTTCCTTACTCCACACGCCTAATAATAATCCCTCCAAAAAAACACAATAATAAAATTGGTCATTTCAATCCACGACTGTGTGTGGGACACTGCTGTGCGCAATTGGCTGCCACGATTCGCCCACAAATATATACAGTCAATTCACTTTACAGTATATTCTGTGAAGCGCTTTGGGACGTTGATAAGATGTGGAAAGCGCTATATCAAATGCAAGGATTATTATTATTATTAACGTTTCACAATAGTTATTGTCGATTGCAGTGACTGTGCTTTGCAGGTAAAGAATGAATTGACAGGAGATCAAAGATCGAGTAGTCTGATCCCAGGAGATAACACACTGAGTGCTGGGGAGAGGAACAAAGAGTTCTCGGGGACAAAGGAGGTGGATGGTCAAGGCACATGTTCCAGGTGCTTAAAGTGCTAAAGGCACAGATAACATAAATATGGCCTGGCTCTAGCAGTAGTGCTCTCACCTTCAAGTCAGTAGGTTGTGGGTTCAAGCCCCACATCAGTACTTGAAATCGCATAGTTTTTTAAGATGTGCTCCAATGCAGTACTGGTGGTTGGGGGAGGGTTGCATTGTTGGAAGCGCCGTCCGTCTGTTCAGGTGGACCTTAAAGATCCCATGGCACTGTTTGAAAAGAAAAGGGAGTTTCTCTCCCTGTCCTGGCCTACAATCCCCCAGATAAAATTGGTTTGTAGGAGATTGCTGCACACAAATTGGCTGCAGCTTTCACCTATAAAACACACAGTCACTACACTTCACAGGAAAAAGCTTTGCGATGCATCAATGCAATAAGGCCGGATATCAAGCACAAAGAAAATTAATTTATTTGTTTGATTAAAAACTGTAACAGCAAAAGTAGAGGTCAGAAGTGTAAAATTGGCAAGGTTCCAATGTGCAAAGAGATGGTACAAAATGTTCTTTAGATACACAGTAATATATAACTGGATTAGAGTCCAATTAAAAATATTTAATGATATATCAATTAAGGCCTTTTTTATAGGCAGTGTGATGGATATCTGGTTTAGTGCAAGACTGAAAGGTAGAGAGAGAGAAGTAGCTGATCAGTTACTGCGAGAGGCAATGTGATTTGAGTCCCGGTGGGACTGTGGAAATGTCATCTGTGGAAGGCAAGACACCAGGATTGAGCAATGCAGATTTCAGCGTTAGATTGATATGATGGCATTCGGTGAGATTGCTTTTAGGAGTCGCAAGAACATTTGACAGGATTTTATTTTCTTGTGAGCCTTAGCTGTGGTGACTTGCCTCCCTCCGGGGAACTCGCTGGTCCCTGAGCTCCGCCATTCAGACACGTCAACTCATTCGAAACTCCGCATCCTCACCAGCGCCAAACTCCACACGTCCATCATCCCTGTCCTCGCCAAGCTCCACTGGCTTCCTGTCTCTCAGTGCATTGGATTATGATCAAGATCCTCATCCTCACCTATAAATCCCTTCACTCCGCTGCATGCCCCCTCCCCCACCCTGCCCCCAATTTGATATAGTACATTATCACACCATTGACACGTCTCAAAGCGCTACACAGAATATAGTGTAAAGTAGATTGACTGTGTATTTTGTAGGCAAAACATAGCAGTCTATTGTGTGCAGCAGTGTCCCACAAACAGTTATGGAACGAGTGACTATTTTATTTTGGATTGGTTTATTATTCCTGGAAAGCAATCCACCAATCGACTGACAACCAGGTTCCTGCTTACTGTTAGGTAAACAGAGCTGTGTGGAGTAAGGAACTTGCTTAAGCTTTTCCCCACCTGGGAATCGAACCTGACACCTCTTGCTTGTGAAGCGATCGCGCAAAGAGCATGTAGAGCCCTGTAGCTTAATGGTTAGAGCACTTGCCTTGCAAGCAAGATACCAGGGTTCGATTCCCGGTGGGGTGAAACCTTGGCGAAGTTTCCTTCTTCCACCCGCATGATAACAATCCCACAAAAAGATTTTTTTTTTGTAACTTCAATCCTTAACTATTATTATAAACCATTATCCTATGTGACTCCACTATCTCTCCAATCTCCTAACCACACTTCTCTTTTCAGCCCCTCTGATCGTCTAATTCAGGCGTATTCCCCATCCTACTCACACATTATCTGGAACTCCCTCCTGCCTCAACTCTTTCTCCTCACACCCTGCTTTAATGCCTATGGTCATCTCTCCTCTTCCCTCTCTCTCGACATCCATCCCATCAATGTAAGGTGCACCTAGGCATTATTCCACGTGAAGGATGCTATGGCAATCTATGCTGTTTTAGCTGGTTAGACTCCAGCCATTACCCCAATGCACACGCTGGGGTCTCCAAACCGTGGATCTAGCCAACCATTTATGGTCCACTTGAATAGGCAGAACGGACCTTGGTTTAACAACTCATTGGAAGGATGGCACCTCCAACAATTCAACACACACCCAGCATTGCATCGGAGTGACCATGTAGATTAGTCCTGACGTGGAACCCATAACCTTATGGACCCCATAACCTTATGACTCACTTGTGAGGTGAGTGTGTTAATCAGTAACAATCAGATTCCACAATTATCACTTTAGGTGGTGCCAGCAAACCCAATGATAAAATGTCTTGGCCCATGAGATACATAGGAACAGGAGTAGGCCATTCAGCTCTTCAAGCCTGTTTCACTATTTAATTAGAGCATGGCTGATCTGTACCTCTACCAATCCTTTCAATTACAATTTTCCGCTTTCTCCCTGTATATCTTAATAACCTGACATACCAAAAACTTATCAACCTCACTCTTGAAGGTGTGAATGGATCCATCATCCACAACTGACAAGTCAATGGGGTTTGGAAAAAGCCACAATGTTAGGATGAAGGCATCAAAGGCATCAAATAACAATTCATATATTTGATCCAGCACCTATAATAATAATGATAATCTTTCCATTTGATATACCACCTTATATGTCATTGAGACGTCTCAAACACTTACACAAAACACTATAAGGTGAATTAACTGCATTTCGTAGGTAAATCGCGGGAGCCAATTGTTCAGCAGTGTCCCACAAAGAGCTGTGGATTGAGTGACCACATTTCCTTTTTGATGGATTATTAACCTCGGAAAGCAATCCAGAAATCGACTAACAAGTGGTTAGGTAAATAGAGGTGCACAAGGTAAGGAAACATACATATTGTTTCGCCTTGCCCAGGAATCAATCCCAGGTACTTTCACTTGTGAGGCGAGCACGCTAACCACGACGCTACAGAACTCCTTTATAACAGAAAAGCCATTAAACTGAAGTCCCATCTGCCTGTTTGGGTGGTAGTTAAAGATCCCAAAGGTGCTGTTGGAGTGAAGAAGCCAGTGTCCTGGCCAACAATCACGGGTTAATGGGTCCTTCACATCCAGCAGAAGAAATATAGGCTGTGACTTGGGCACTCCTTGTTATCTATTGGCTGTGTCAAGCTCTATTTTGGAACCAATTTCATCTGTGCTGGTCACTCCCATGGCTGACCCTGTCTCTCTCGCAGATGGATGGTGATCACCAATTAGTGGTGAAGGTGACTGATCACAGCTCCGGTGACTGGCCAGCCCACTCCAGCTGCCCGCATCACAGGCAAACCCGGGCCCTGTGCAGTGAGGCCCTTCAGCCCCAAATAAAACAGCTTCCACTCGCACAACGCCTTTTGCCTCGGGAGGACATCTCAAAGCACTTTGCATTAAAATATTAACTTTACTGTAGAGTAAAAACTATGTATTGTGGAGGCAAACATGACTGCCGGTTAATAATAATAGTTAATAACAATAATCCTTGCATTTGGTGTAGCGTCTGATCACGTCAGAAGGATGTCTCAAAAGCTTCACAAAATTTACTGTGAAATGGAGTGACAGTTTGTATATTTGTAGGTAAATGTGGCAACACTATGGTGCACAGCAAGGTCTCACAAACAACCAAGAAATAAGTGACCGATTTTGTTTGGGAGATTGTTAGGCAGGACACTGGGAGAAAGAAACTCCCTTCTCTTTTTGAATAGAGATGAAGGATCTCTAACATCCAACAGGGGTTTGAATTAAAGCCATAGCCAGTGGATGGCAACTCTGACAATGCAGCGCTCCCCCCAGCAATGCACTGGAGCATCAGCCTGGACTGTGTGTGCTCAGTCCCAATGTACGGCTTGAACCCACTATCTGCTGACACGCGAGAGAAACGAGAGTGCTGCCAACTGATGACTGAAAACATGGTCAAAGTGGCATGTCTTGAGACAGACATTGAATGAAGGGAAGGAGGGAGTTCCAGCAAGCGAGCACAGTTGGGCTGAAAGGTCGCCCACCGATGGAAGGGCGGGGGGGACATGAACGAGGCCACTGCCCACTGAGCGGAGCTGGTGCCCGGGGCTTTCCAGTTACACAGACCTTCGAAAGACCTGGACTTGAGGGTTGAGCTGTGGGAAATCAATAACACAGAGGGTAGGCACACAGAGATCAAATGAAATAACATACAAAGGCTCAGCGAAGGGGGTAAGGTTTCAAGGGGCGAGCTATGAGGAAAGGCATTGTCGGTGAGATTGTAGGCCCCACTTTGTACTTGTAAGCAGAGAATGCTTGTCTTTTGCCACAACATACGTTCTTAAAAGCCTTTAAAGTGACTCGTGTCTCTCCAATATGTGCGGGGAAACAGGGGTGGGGGTTGTCAAGAGCACCTGCTGACCTCGCTGTGACCTTTGAAGAGTAGATAGAGATAAAATTGGATATCCTTTATTCTCTTCCTCTGGTTCTCTCTCTCTCTCTCCCCCATTCCCCCCACCCCTACCCCCCTGGGGTTCCCACTTCCCATTCCCCAATTCTGTTTAGGACGTACTGAATGAAATGTGTGGATGCTAATTAACACCTCTCCATCATTTCAGGTCTGGAGGACATTATACAGGCTTTTAGGAGTCCCATATTGTATTGGTTAGAATGCTCACCTTGTAAGCGAGAGGCCCCAGTTTCAATTCCTGGCTAGCGCAAAATCTTAGGTAAGTTTCCTTACTCCAGGGTCCTCTGTTTACCTGGCAGTGAGTAGGAACCTGGTACAGTAGTTAGTTGACTTGTGGATCACTTTCTGGGGATAATAATTGCTTCAAAATAATTAAATAGAAATAATAATAATTTGGTCACTCAATCCATGACTGTTAGTGGGACACTGCTGTGCGCAATTGGCTGTTGAGTTTCGCCCACAACATACACAGTCAATCCACTTTACAATATATTCTGCAAACCACTTTGGGACAACAACAAAAAAGATTGCATTTATTTAGTGCCTTAACGTCAGGAGGACGTCCCAAGGTGCTGGGACAACTAGAACATGTGAAAAACGCTATATCAAATGCAAGGATATTTTTTGCCACCATCCCCACAAAGAGCGGTGAAGTGAATGATTGATTTTATCTGGAGAGGTGGGGATGTCAGCCAGGTTACAAAAAAGAGGGAGATAGAGGAAAAGGTTGGAGGGAGGGAGGGAGTGCAAAAGACTGATCCAACACGCAGATAGACAGAGATATTTGGGCAGTTTTTAGTACCAAGAGAGCCAGGCGTAGCATTTTTTTTATTTCTGCTCACAGCAGGAATAAATGTTTCACTGGGGAGCAAAAGGGGAATTTTTTTCTCAACCAAATGGATAGCAATCTCCCTACATTTAGCACCTGAAGGTAATTAGCTCGAAGAGATTGCAGAGTGAGAAACAGATTCATGGAACATTACCCCTCATATATTCTCCAGTTGCAGGGAATTAATAGGAAAGATTAAAGTTTAAAGAGAGTAAAATGGCATTACCTCACATCCACCTCTCTACGGCTCTCACTGTTATTCACTGACCTAAACTCTCCTCTCCCTTCCTTTTATCTCTCCCACATCTCATTCTCTGTGTGTCTCACTCTCTCTGTCTCTCTGTGTCTTTCTTAGACTGAACTCTTCAGCTTCTGAAATTATCCATTTAATTTTTTGGCCCGCTTTCTCTCTCTCTGAATCTGTTTATGTTTGTTGTGTGTGTGTATGTGTGTGTGTGAGTGCCTTTGTGTGTGCATTTGTACGTGCACGTGTCTGTGCCTATCTGTCTGTGTGTAAGTATGTGTGTGTCTGTGTAAGTATGTATGTGAGTCTGTGTATATATATACACATACTTTTTATTAATCCTATTATTTATTTTAGTTTTCCCCCAAGCAAAAAATATTTCCATTTCACAGCCGCGTTAAAGTCCTGTAGCCAGTGTTGTACTGGAACCGGTGAAATCTGCCGAGGATTGACGGACAAAAAATGCTAAGCGCAATTTCAGAAAGGCCGTTTAACAGCAAGCAATCGCTCTAAATAACAGCGGCCACTTTAATTACACAGCTCGGTTTTGAGAACAATCTAATATGTTCAACCCCCAACATTCCCCCAGGTGCATCTTAGAGAGGGGTAGGGGCTGGGTAGGGTGGGATGTCAAAATGTGCCTGTCTCCCAGAGCGAGTCTCATATTAAGTTTGGGGACTGTGTGTGGGTTTGGGTGGATAAGTGTGTGTGTGCGTATAGTTTGTGTATGTGAGAGCGTGCATGCGTGACTGTGTGAGTGTGTGTGTCTGTATCTGTCTCAGTGGATCAAACACGACTGAATCTTTCAGGGGGGAAAAAAAATGAAATTGAGACATGGGAAAATTTATTGCCCAGAAAATTCCATTCTGCTATCTGCACCGAAGTCCAGTCCTCCCAGCTTCAGAAAATCTATTTCCCACATTTTAATACCCCACATAACAGTGGCCATAATTCATCCCAGTGTGTTAAGCACAGTTTTATTGGATCTGAAGCAAATTTTGGTGGGAAGATCCTCTAGATCATTAACCATGGTGTAATTTTATCCTTGTTTCCCTAATGATACCATAATGGCGACTGAATTTCTTAACTAAAGACCAAAGAACGCTTTTGAAGGTCAGCTTCATCTGCAGGTTTCTTCAAGCGCTTCCTGGAAAGATTGGAAAGTCAAGCATTTTTGAGGAGTCATTAATAATGTTAAAGCTGAAAGACTTGCCTATTTGCGCTCTCTACCTTTAATTTCATACTCTTTTTTTTATCCCCCCCTCTCTCTCTCGCCGTCTCTCTCCTTCTCCCCCCACCCCCCCACACCCACCCCACACCCTCCCCCCACCCACCACCACCCCCACTGCAGCTTCATGTTACAGCAAAACTGTTTTCACACCGCAGGGAGGGAGTTTGGAGCATGGGAGGAGGGAAAGAGAGAGAAAGTGAGCGAGACAGAGAGAGAAACAGACAGACAGAGAGAGGTGGTTAGGGGTGGTGGTGGTGGGGTTAGAGCGTGTGGAGAGGATAAGGGAGAGAGGTGTGTGTGTGTGTATGTGTGTGTGCGCGTGTGTGTGTGTATGTGTGAGAGAGGGGGGAGAAATGGCAGCACAGTGACACAATATGATCCCAGATGTGATGCCATGATAATTTAATTTTTATGCCTTTGTTATGACTTTAATCATTCCTTTATTCGTTTTGTTTCACTGATCAGAGACACCTGATAGACAAAATATCAGGGGAGCCATTTTTATTTTGAATGTGGTAAGAAGTCTAATTAGAATTTGAATTCCGCTGAGCCTTGAAATGGTGGGTACTTTATCCTGATCGCCTTAGATATTGTTAAGAGTCAATCATTTGTCATAGTGAGGCATGCTGGGTATGCTCCTTTTAATCTGATTTTTTTTGCTGTCCTTGCAGTTTGGACTGGAAAGTGCGGGGCTGGGAGCTGAGGGACAGCACACACCAGGTGTCGTTTAATGCTGCCTTTTATCGCTTCTCTTTCGCTCTCTCTCTCTCTCTCCCTCTCCCCCCCCATCACTTCTTGTCTTCAGTGCTGGGCGCAGGAGAGGGAGAGCAGGGTGGAGAGGTACAGAGACAGAGAAAGGAGCGAGGGAGAGAGGGAGTGTGAGAGAAATAAAAAAGGGGGTGAGTGGGTGAGAGAGTGAAAGAGAGCACAGAAGGAGAGGAAGAGAGAGAAAAGGGAAGAGAGAGGGGCAGTAAGGAGTGGAGATTGTGAGAATGGGGGTGAGGGAGTGAGAGCATAAGAGAGGGGTTGAGAGGGAAGATGAGAAGGAGAGAAGGAGAGACGGGGTGGGGGTTAGGGGGATGATGAGAGAGAAAGGAATTTAGAAAAGCAGGCTAGCTGCTGCCCTATCTGGTTATGGGTACATCTGGTTAAGGGTACATGAGAGCAAAAGCCATGGGTGTAGTTCTCCCCCAAACCCCCATTCCCCTATCTAGTCAAGATGGGGGCGATG
This sequence comes from Hydrolagus colliei, assembly GCA_035084275.1. Classification (NCBI taxonomy): domain Eukaryota; kingdom Metazoa; phylum Chordata; class Chondrichthyes; order Chimaeriformes; family Chimaeridae; genus Hydrolagus; species Hydrolagus colliei. Next base: position 20,319,061 of record CM068748.1, read on the forward strand.
AGTCGGGTAGGAGGATGGAAGCAGTGACCGGCCATGCAGTTGGTGGCATGTGACACGGACTCATTTTGGTTGTTTTTAGAGTTTCACAACAAGTCACCAACAAGGAGGGAGAAGGCAGGATCAGCCCTTCCCTTCGACCCCCTCCCCCACCAGCCACCCCTCAAAAAAAAAGTTGGCCTGACAAGATGATAGATTATCTGTAACAGTTGGCCCTGCACAGAAATTAAACCATTTTTAATGATACTCTGTGTCCTCCTTGTAACATGGAAATCAAATAGTCGCTTAAGTCCACCTCGGCCCGTCACATGTCTCATTCGAATATCCCCCTCAGAGCTGGTTGGTCCGAGGGGGATATTCAAACGAGTTACACTACAGGTATCTCGGTTACACTACAGAGACTATTGTCATCACAGACTAGTGCTTGTATTAGAGTATTAACTGATTACTTATCATGTCAGATTCTAATAATAATCCTTGCATTTGATATAGCTCCTTGTCACTTCTAAGATAAACTTGCTCCTCCTTCACTTCATGGGAGCAAGCGTGAGGATCCGGGTTCAATTCCCAGGTGGGCATGACACCTCAGTCAAGTTTTCTTACTCTACACTCCTCTGTTTACCCAGCAGTATGTGTTGGTGGATCGCTTTCTGTGGCTATCAATCCCTTCCCCTCACAAAATTTGGGTCACTCAATCCACGAGTGATTATGAGACGCTGCTGGGTGCAATTCGCTGCTGCGTTTCGCCCACAAAACACAATCAGTAAACTTTACAATATATGTAAAGTGCACTGATGTATCCTGCGAAGCTCGTTGAGACGTCTCAATGACGCAAAGAGACGTTATATCAAAGGATGATTATTATTAGCCCTATCTACAGGGAATCTTTAGGGAGAAACTCTTTTCTCTTTTCCAACACTGTCCAGGGTGGGAATAGAAAGGGGAGTATTGGTGTGGGTGAGAAGGAATCTTTAAAGTCCACCTAACGGGCAGAATCAAAAGCCCGACCTCCCCCCACTCGGCAGTTTTCTGTGCTCGGCACAATTGGTCTCAACTTTTATTGCGTGACATTATTTCCACCCTGGTGCTCGGCGCCTGGAAATGTATTTACAATCAGAGCTGAGTCTGCAGAGCTCCCAGCGATAGCTGAATTTACATTCGAAAATGATATTTTGCATCACTTCTGCCACATTCCTGCCTCTCTCCTGCACGGTGGCGGTGTGTCTAATGTGTATTAGTGCTCGTTTGTGTGTTATCACCGCTGGCTTCGCAGAGAGAGCTTCGATAAAATATTCATCTCTTCCAATCGCCCCAGTACCTTTCTCCATCAGTGGTCACAGCCCCCCAAACACACACCCATATTCTTCATGCTCCCTCACCATTTAAGATTGTTCAGGGTTTTTGAAGGATTAATAGTAATAATAATAATAATCCTTGCAATTGATATAGCACTTTATCACATCGTTGAGACGCCTGAAAGCGCTGCACAGAATATGTATTGTAAATTGTAGTGGCTGTGCGTTTTGTGGGAGAAACATTCGCGGTAGCAAATTGCGCAAGGCAGTGTCCCACAATCCAGTCATGGCTTGAGTGCCTTTTTTTTTGAGTGTTTAAAGCAATCGACTAACAACCAGAGCCGGTTAGAGTAAGGGCACTTGCCTAAGGATTCGCCATGTCCGCTAATCGAACCCGGGTCCTCTTGCTCGCAAAGCGAACACGCTAACCGCTATGGGACTCTAGTCAATAATCTACCCTTCGCTTGTGTAACTCAATGCAGCCGATAAGTGCAATTGTGGTAGTTTGTCACTGCAGCCAGTAAGTAATGTAATGATAATCTTTGTATGCCATATTGTACCTCATCATGTGTTTGAGACATCTCAAAGTGCTTCACAGGATTTCATCCCTCACCGAACCAATTTGCTTCATGTCTCTTTCCTATCCTTCCCACCACCGACAGTCAAAACTCCTGCCACTCTTCTGCTGCTCTCAGGAATCTCCATTTCGGAGTCAGTCCAATTCGCTCGCTCACTCAGTCTCTGCCTCCCTCCCTCATTAAAGGGCTGTCTCAAAACGTACCTCTTTGATAGAGCTTTGCCCCAAAAGTTGTGGGTTCAAACTCTACATAGGAACTTTGGTCACATTGACTACACTGATCCTCCAGTGGAGTGCTGGGGATGTGCTGCATTGTCGGAGGTGCCATCATTTGGATGAGATATTAAACCGAGGTCCCGTTTGCCTGTTCAAGTGAGTTTCTCCCAGTGTCCAGGTCAACAATCTGACAGATAAAATTGGTCATTCACTCCATGGCTGTTTGTTGGACGTTGCTTCACAATTGCGCTGCTGCGTTTGCCTACAAATACCACTCCATTCTACACTAATTAGTAAAGCGCTTTGAGACGTCCTTCCAATCTGATAAGATTATTATTTGTTTATAATTTTAGGAAAGGGTTAAGGGACACCACAGAATGGTGAAGTCAGGACACTGCCACTGGCCAGTCAATGTATCACTAGAATTGGTATATATAGCGCATATCGTGTCAATAAGATGTTTCAAAGCACTATAGAATATAAGGTAAAGTATAGTGATTGTGTATTTCGTGCACAGAAGCTAATTTTCACAGAACAATGTCCCACCAAGTACCATGAAGGGAGTGACCCATTTTATTTAGGGGATTGTTTGCCAGGACACAGGGAGAGAGAAATTCCTTGTTTTGAATAGAGTAAAATTTGCGTAAGTCTGATCTGTAGGAATTATATAGTCTCCTAAATTGTACATCTGTCCTCATCTATTCTATTCCATGCAAGTTTGACATAATTCATAGTTTGCAGAAGTCAACTTAAATGTATGGTCCCAACTGATATGATTTATGAGAATTATTGTAGAGCCATGGGATCCATTGGAGCATCAGAATAGATCAGAATAGATGGTGCGTTCAAAGTCCTGACATGGGGCTTGAACCCACAACCTTCTGACTCCAAAGCAACAATCCTAGCAATTTTGCCAGGCTGAGACCTAAATGAAACAAAAACAGAAGTTGCTGGGAAAACTCAGCAGGTCAGGCAGCATCCATGGAGAAAGGAAAGTGGGCCAACGTTTCGGGTCCATGACCCTTCGTCAGAACCTGAAATGTGGACCCGAGACATTGACTCACTTTCCTTTCTCCACGGATGCTGTCTGACCTGCTGAGTTTTCCCAGCAACTTCTGTTTTAGTTTCAGATTTCCAGCATCTGTAGTACGTACTTTGTGTTTTGAGACCTAAATGATCTTGTTTTCGGTTTCCCTCGTAAGGATCTGGATGAGCGAGCAGTAGAGATATTCATCACATCACACCGCTAGCTGTACCCAATGTGCTTTACTTATAATAATTGTTGTAGGTTTTCAACTGCAGGAAAAGTTAATTTTTAATAAGTATCTTTGCGGTTCCTGTCTCGCTCAGAAAAGAAAATCAATTAAAAGCGCTTCGTGCATAACAGTTTGTCACTGAGAAATGAGCATTGGAATCAGCTGGAATGTTTCCAAATGTGTGTGCGATCAAATTCCTCACATACTCTTGAATCCCCTCCACAGACAAACGCACACCACAAACATACACACTCACCGCATATATATATATACAGTCACACACACAAACACATTACTCAGACACACCACAACAACAACAAAATTACACTTGTACAGTGCCTTTCACCACACATATATACATACAGACAAATACATACACATAAACACAACAACAACCAAATTACATTTGTATAGCGCCTTTCACGTCGAAAGGACGTCCCAAGGCTCTGGAAAGTCGATTCAGACCCGACCTGGGGTTGGGATCGGGGAGGGTGGAGGGAAAACAGGGGATTTGGGGTGACCGATGGAGGGTCTTGAGGCGGGACTTGAGGGAGGCTAGGAAGAGAGCGAGGTGGAGGGACTGCGGGGTGGAATTCCAAAGGTTAGAGGCAGAGTGGCTGAAGGCTCGGTCACCGATGGTGCGGTGGGTAGTTCGGTGGACATGGAGCAGGCCGGAGCCCGCTGTGCAGAGGGAGCAGGTGAGTTGATAGGGGGTTAGGAGCCCGCAGAGATAGGGTGGGGCCACTGAAGGCTTTGAAGGTGAGGACCAGGATCTTGAGGGTAATCCTCTGGGTGATGGGGAGTCAATGGAGTTGGGCGAGAATGGCGGAGATGGGGTCACGGAGCCCGGAGCGGTAGAGAACACAGGTCTCGGAGTACTGGATGATCTGCAGCCTACGGAGGGAGGAGTTGGGATGGCCGACAAGTAGTGTGTTCGAGTAGTTGAGCCTAAATGTGATGAAGACATGAATGAGAGTTTCAGCAGCCATCCAGCGTGGAGGGCGCTATATAAATTGAAGTTGTTGGGTAAGGTAGTGATGGAGTCAGGCAATGTTGCGGAGACACAGGCATGCACACATAGACAAACAGCACCTTACACACATACACCACCCTGGCACACGTGAGCATCCCATCCACATACATACACATACAGGTATGCACACAAACATCATACACATACAGACACACACATATCACATGATCATAAGAGTAAGGCCCTTTTAGGCCACTTGATCTCATCCCATTTTAAATGGGATTGTGAAAGTAAACCCTGAACAATAACTTCAGTTGCATGGAGAAAGGCCAAATTAAGAGGAAACAGGTTTCAATTTACAAAGCACAATTTTCAGGACGGACACCAGGAAGGGTATTTGACAGTGGGAAATATTCAAGAAACAACTTGTTTACCCCAAGCAACAAACTACTTCCTGGTTTCTATCATGAACTTGCCCTTTGCAACTCTGATCCTGTGTCCTCTTGTCCTGCTGTCTCAGCTTATCTGAAAGTATAATTCTGGGTTTAAAATCTTATAAACATCTCTAGCACTCTCACTGAAATGTCAGTCTTCAAGGCTGATGAGCCGTAGTTTATCTGAGGGCAAGGTTCAAAGCTAATTCCTCTAACACTCAAGATCATCCATGTTCTCCTCCAGGTAAGAGAGTTTTGCAGAGTTTCGGATGATCTGCAGCTTGTGGAGGAAAGAGTTGGGGAGGTCGACAAAGAGGGAGCCTTGAGGTGACAAATGCGTGTGTAAGGGTTCTAGCCTACTGGGGGGGTGAGGCAGTGGCTGAGACGGGCGATGTTGCGGAGGTGATGGAGGGCAGTGCTAGTCATGGCATGAATATGGGCGACGACATTGTGGAGTTCTGTAACTCAGTGATTAGAGCACTTGTCTTACAAGCATGAGACCTTTGTTCGATTCCAGGCAGGACGCAACCTTGGCACGTTTCATTACTCCACACGCCTAATAATAATCCCTCAAAAAAAAATTGGTCATTTCAATCCACGACTGTTTGTGGGACGCTGCTGTGCGCAATTGGCTGCGGTGTGTCGCCCACAAATACACAGTCAATTCACTTTACAGTACTGTATATTCTGTGAAGTACTTTGAGATGTCTAGACGACGTGAAAAGTGCTATATCAAAAGCAAGGATTATTATTATTATTATTACTATTATAACTCCTTTATGTTACTGTGAACAGAATTCTACTTAGTATTCTGGTGTGTGGTCTGACCAAAGCATTGTAGCATATTGGTTACAGCGCTCGCCTCACAAGTGGGAGGTCCCAGATTTGACTCCCGAGCAGGGCAAAAACTTACGCAAGTTTCCTTATTGCACATGCTTATGTATGCAACAACAAGAAATCACACTTGTGTAGTGCCCTTCACATCAGAAATATGTCCCAGCACTATACTTACCTTACAATAAGTAGGAATCTGGTTGCTAGTCGATTGATGTATCGGTTTACGGGGGTAATAATCCCTTCAAAATAATTAAATAAAAACAATAATTTGCTCACTTTAATCCACCACTGTTTGCGGGGCTTTGCTATGCTCAATTGGCTGATCCATTTCACCCGCAGAAAATAAGATTATTATTAATAAAAATAAAACAGTAATCTGTAACAAGCCAGAGATTGTCAAAATTATTGATGTCCCTATCCCAAGTAATTGCAACGCAAGAAATAAGTAACTTGAGAAGATCAGGAAATACAGTGCATCGATCTACAAATTGAATGTGGCAATATAAAACAAACATAGGTCCTCTCATCATCAGTGCAACTGGGATTGTTAGCAAGACTATTCAGAAATGGCTTGACAAGATACCTGGTGAACAAAATATCAACGTCCTACAACAACCTCCTGGCTGACCATTCACTGAGAACAACTTGAAAACTTCCTCTATTGTGTGCTTTTTAAGCTGTCATAACAGAATAATAATGAAAAGATTTTTAAGAAACGAAATGCTCAATATTCCATCAAGGACCAGTAAACTGCATATTGTCACCATGTCCAGCCCTAGTACCCCCAGAGTATACGATTCAACGCTAAATATAGTCACTGGACAATTTGATGTTGGTGTAATAAGCAAAGGCAAGGTGATATGAACGTCAACCAACAAAAGTGATATCAAAAGTTTACATCATAAAAATCTGGACATGCAAGTACATACAGATAGAACAGCAATCAATCATAACAACAATGTGCATATATATGTATCTATAGCGCCCTTCACAAGTCACAATGGTGTCTCAGACTGCTTGACCCATGATGAAGAAAAAGGCTAGTTTGTGCATGCAATATATTAATGAGCTATTCCAAGTGAAAGCAGGAACTATGAAGATCAGAAAGAATGTTCACCTGCACATTGAATCGCAGATGCATGGAGCAGTACAATTCAAGCATAGTCTCTGTAATCATTGGTGCAGCTGGGACTGTTAATAAAATGATTCAGAAAAGGCCTGTCAAGATACCTGGTACTCAAAATATCTACCTCAGGCAGAAAGTTGCAATTTCGAAAGTTAAAATTTGCTAAGTATTTGAACTATTCAATCCATTCCTCGCATCCAAGGCCCAGGATATCAGCCGTGCTGTGTGTACCAATCCACCTACCTCATTGCCTGACCTTCCGAGATCCAAGTGGTCATTGGCAGGGATGTTACGGAGCTGGGCCAATAGTGGAGGCATCTGGGCAGTGTTTGTCTGAGAGCTTTCCTAAGGAAGGAAGTCTGACCTGTAGAGATGCAAAATAAACAATTTTTAATATTACCTGCAACCTACCTCCCTCCTTCCCTCTGTCTCTCCCTCCCTGTCAACGCACCTACTTTCTTTCTGTTCTTTCTTCACCACAAAATGTTGTGACATGGAAGATTTACCTCCCATTCCCTTCTATTCCCCTCTCCTTCATGTAAAGTTTTACCTTTCTCCCAAATGCATCATACTTCTGTGTCAGCGATAATACACTCCCCTCTGAGTCTGTGAATTTGAGTCTGAAGCTTTTGAGTTCCAGCTCCACATTGGGACTTTGAATCACATAGTCTAAGCTGACACTGCACTGCATCGCTGAAGGGGTGTTATCTCTGGGCTGTTACTCTGCATGAGGGGCGCAATATAAATGCAAGTTGCTGTTGTTATGCTGTGAAGCGCTAAAAGATGTAATAAGGCACTATATCAAATGCAAGGATTATTGTTGTTATTATTATCACTATCTGATTCAACCACTGATATAGGCAGCAGGTGAATGTGGAATGTGTGTGGCTACAAGTAGCTGTCATATAGCTATTGTATTTTGCCCACAAAATACAGTCAATCCAACAACAACAACAAAATTAGATTTATAGAGCGCCTTCGACATCAGGAGGGTATTCCAAGGAACTGAACAGTCAGTGTTTGGGACCCGAGCATGGGAGAGGGGCATTGTAGGGGAGAAGGGAGAGAGAGGTGGGAGTATACACTGTGAAGCGCCTTGAGACGTCTCAAAGACATAATTAGGCGCTGTATCAAATGCAAGGATTATTACATTATATATTATATTGTGTAAGACGGGCTACGGCTCTCCGAAGATGTCCTCAAATGTGACATCTCAAAGGAGGACCTTGTAGAGGTACGTATATAAGATCCTGAGTGAGATTGAGAATGTCAACAGCTCCCTTTCACTATTCACCGGCTACCGTCAGTAAACGCCTGCTAACGCATTACCCCAAGAGAAATGGGCTCCATGACAAGCTATCCAGAGCATCACATTATGCTTATGTGTAAATACGTAAATAAATGTGGCCGGTATATTGACAGCATAATAACTTAAGTAGTAGTGACATGTTAAGCCAGGGTCAAGTTATCAGGAGTTTACTATAATTCACTATTAATGTGAACAGGACACATGTGAATAACAGGAAATCCCATTATAACGGTATCAGGATAAGACGCAGCGAGGTTTAGTAATCTCCATATGATAGGCACTGAGTTCTACTGGTGGCAAACAAAGACTTGTGTGTCAAGTTTTCGCCTTTCATTCTGGTGACACTAATAATAATATTCTTTGCATTTGATGCAACACCGTATCACGCTGTTGAGACGTCTCAAAGCGCTTCACAAAATGTATTGTAAATTGGAGTGACTGTGTCATTTGTGGGAGCAACATGCAGTCAATCGCACGCAGCAGTGATCCCATAAACAGTTGTGGATTGAGCGACCAATTTTTTTTTAAATGAGTATAAACGTGGGTCCTCTCCCTTGCGAGGCGAGCGTGCTAACCACTACCCCACCAGACTCCAGAGAGCGGGAGGGGCATAATGCTTGCTTAGGATAAACTTTCAACACTGGGAGCTTTGTTATCCTAAACCCCGTTTCACTCTCTCTCTCTCTCTCTCTCTCTCCCTCTCCTCCCCCCATTTTTTCCTCCGTGCTCCAGTGACCGTGGCTGAGAGAAGCTGAAAGAATGAGAAATTAAAGGCGCAGCGGGTAGGAGGCCTGATCTGCGGGCTCGCGGCTGTACTGGCCTTTGATCAGCCAGGGAGATGTCACAGCGGGGGCTGAGACATGAAAGAGACAGAGAAGCCCGGCTCTAATAGGCAGGAAAGAAAAAAAAATTGACAAATTTCTTCCTGACATAACTTTGGTTAATATACCAGACAGCTTTGATTGTAACAAGCATGCTGGCACATAGAGCCCGCTGTGGGGAAGCTGGGAGGGGGGGTTGTAAGAGGAAGCAACACTTCCATCACTTGGGCTGGTTGGTTGTTGGTTAGAGTACTTCCTGAACCTACAGAACAAGTGCAAAAGCCACAGTTCATGCGTTTGAGAATCCTGAGGTACCAGTACATGGGCGTATGAGAGGTGAGGGCTCATGTGCAATGCGTGGTAGCTTGGCTCAGTTGGGTGTTCAGGGCCAGGGGTGGCGGGGGTGGTGGGGAGGGGATGGGGGGGTGGGGAGGGATTGCATTGTTGGAGGAGCCGTCTTTCTGATGAGACGTGTAACCGAGGTCACTCACTCCATAGCTGCCTGTGGGGCACTGCTATGTGCAAACTGGATGCCTCATTTGCTTAAAAACACACATCTTCCTTTTGAGGTGAAAACCATTATATCAAATGCAAGGATTATTATTATTGTTACACTATTACAGTTGAAATCACTCCGTGGCGCTCATTTCTATGTGGTTTTCAGTGATGGTCAGCCAGACCAATTACACAACGGATGTTATTTTTCTTAGTACAGGTATATTTGAGTGCCATAAAATGCAGGAGGTGACTGTTATGTTCACTATTCAAAAATCAAGCCATTTTTGAACAGTCTTATTAACAGTCCCAGTTGCACCGATGATTATAGGAACTGTTTTACATTGCCACATACCCACATAGTTCATTATTATTAAACATATGAACATTATTATAATCATATTATTGTTAAACAAAGTCAAGGACAAGGTAGGCCGAAATGCCTGTTTCTGCCCTGTATCATTGTATATACCATAACAGTAACAATCCGTGCAGCGCTTTTCACATCATATAATAATATAATAATCTTTGAATTTGATTCCCTGATATTCACATCTCAAAGCACTTCACAAAATATACTGTAAAATGGATTGACCTTATAGTTTGTGAACGAAACGCGGCAGCCAATTGCGCACAGCAGTGTCCCACAAATAGTCATGAGTTGAGTGACCAAATTGTTCTTTTTTAAAAAAAAATGTTGAAGAGATTACTTCGGTAAAAGCAATCCGCCAATCGACTGACAACTGGGCTCCTACTTGCTGCTAGGAAGACAGAGGCGTGTGGAGTAAGGAAATGTGTCTAACGTTTCACCCATACAAAGCCAAGGAATATTTAGGGAGTCACTGAAGCTGGTGGAATGAAGGCAGGGTGTCCTTTCCACCTGTCATGTTTCTTCAGTAACACAGGTCTCACCAGTACCGGAACCATCAGTCAGTGCTTTCATAAAGAGTGGCTTGGTAGCTGGTTTGTATTTAATGGACTGAGTCAAATGTTATGGAGCATTAGGAAACCCAAACTGCTAATTAAATCCTTATCAATAGTTTTTTTCCCCCCCACAACGGGTGCATCATTCTCTATTAAACAGGGGAAGGGGCTTCTCTGAACACAGTCAAGCTGTGTATATATTGAGCCCTCCAGTCAGGGAGAGATGGTGACAGTCAGCAAGAGAGAGAGAGAGGAGAGAGGACGGAGAAAGAGTGAGGGGTGGGTGGTGGTGGAGAAGAGAGAGAGGCAGCCACTGAGAGGGAGGTAAGGGGAGAGAGAGAAATAGGGAAATAACTAGCGAGAGAGAGAGAGAGGGAGAGAGAGACAGTGAGCAAGGGAAAGGAAGACAAAGAATGAGAAAGAAACTAGGAGTGGGAGATGAGGAAGAAGACAGAAGAAGAACAGCAGACAGCGAGAAAGAGAGAGAGAAAGACAGTGAGAGAGGGAGTAGAGAGGGGGAGAAAGAGAGAGGAGAGGGAAGTGGAGAGAGGAAGTGGGTGGGGAGAGAGAAAGGGAGAGATGGAGGGAGGGGTAGTGAGCAAGCAAAGAGGAATGCATGCAGCACAAATAATAATAATCCTTGTGTTTGATATAGCGTCTTATCAGTGCTTCAAGACGTCTCAAAGTATACTGTAAATTGTTCATTGTGAATGTGCTATATCAATGCAATTTGTTGTTGTTGTAGATTTAATAGATTCATGTAGAAAGGTGGTTTGTTTGATCAATAGAGGTGGCAGAGACATGGGGCAGGCACCAATATTGATGTAAGTGGTATTAAGAGTAAATATCACAATGTAACAGAACGACTGTGTGATAAAATAGCACAATATTCCCACCATTAGCAAAACACATCGATGTCAGTTCCCACTTCAATGTAATTACATGACTGTAACATATTAATACCGATGTAACAATGATTCCCATTTAAATGATCGCGCTACAACAAAATAAAGCAGTGATATCAATATCGCAGAGCTAAAATAGAATTATTTATAAAAATGTCACTGTTATATATATCAATCACATTTATACTATACTGTGTGGCAGCCCGGCTCATTTGATAGCTCTCTTGCCTCAGAGTCAGAAAGTTGTGCATTCAAGCCCCACATCAGGGCTTTGAGCTCACAAAGTCTAAGCTATTGCTCCAGTGCTAAGTTGGTTGTGCGCCGCGTTGTTGGAGATGTCATCCTTTGGATGAGGTATTAAACTGCGGTCCCGTCTGACTATTTAAATGGATGTCAAAGATCCCATCGCCCTATTCAAAAGCAGAAGGGGGCTTCTCTTGGTGTCTTGGCCAACAATCCCCAACATAAAATTGGTCATCGACTTCATGGCTGTTTGTGGGACGTTGCTGTGCGGAAATTGGCTGCCGTCCCAAAAATACCCATTCAATCCACTTCACGGTATATCCTATGAAGCGCTCTGAGCCATCTCGAGGATGTGTTAAGGCGCAATATCAAGTGCAAGGATTGTTATTACCGTGTGGAAATGGAACTAATCGGAATAATGATATGAAATCAAATGATATTTTACTTAGCTGCATCAAAGTAACTGAATTAAATTATTCTTGCTATCTCAGGCCTCTTTACATGAATGTAGCACAATAGCATATTAAAATAATTGCGATGTTATCAGATATCAACAGAGCAATGATACATTTGCAACTACGATGCAAGAGCAGCATTTGTATCGCTAACCTTAGTTGTACAGCATATTACTGTAATGGGGTTTACAGTGACTGTGTTCGTGTTAAACGTTGCTATAATATATTAACATTAAATTACTGGTGACAGGGCCAGAACTGTAGTTATGTAAGCAATTTAACTGGAACCATATTAGCACACCATCAGGAGAGGGTCATAATGGATCTATATTGCTGTATGTTACAGAACGCTCCGCGCATTACTGTAAATACATTATAATTATATGTAACAAACAATAATAATAAAATTGCAATGGAAATGTAGGTTTATTACTGTGAGTACATTGTGCTGGTATAAACTGATTGGAAGTGTTTAAATAGATTGCACTCTTATTTGTTTTAGACTGGCCACTTGAAATGAATACAAGTTTAACACTTGGTCAAAGAGAACTCAGCCTGGCTCAGTCGGTAGCGCTATCACCTCTGAGTCAGAAGGTTGCGGTCTCAAGCCTCACGTCACGACTCTGAGCTCCAAGGCTAGATTGACACTTTAATACATTGTCAGAGGTGCTTCGGATGTGGTGCTAAGCTGAGCTCTCATCTTATTCAGGTGGATGTTGAAGAGCTCAATGGGTCTATTTGAAAAGACACAGAATGTTTCTCCCAATGTCCTGGACAATTATCCCCCAATTAATAATAATAATCATAATAATAATAATCCCTGCATTTGATATAGCACCTTATCACATCGTTGAGATGTCTCAAAGCTCTTCACAGAATATACTGTAGAGTAGATTTTCTGCTTATTTTGCAGACATAATAAAAACAAAATCAGTGATTCACTTAATGTCTGTTTGTGGGAGGTGAAAGGACCAATAGAGAGTAGTAGTTTAACCCTATGGTGACTGTGAGCTTGAGGTATTATAGGTAAGGGCCAGGAGGTCCTCCCTCTCTCTCTGTTCCTCTCTCCCTCATGACTGTATCACATTTCCTCTTAAATTCATTGATACTTTCTGTTTCAACCACAGCTTTCTTTCAGCGCCTTAGGACGTCCTCCTGACATGAAAGCTGCTGTACAAGTGTAATTTTATTGTTGTTGTAGCTTTCACATCCTCACCAATCTCTGCGTGAAGAGGTTCTTCAGAAACCGATTTAGAGAGAGGGGGGGTCTGTGTTTAATGTATGCAATTTCTTCCCCTCTCAATAACAGAGTAAGCAAGAGTGTGGATGGGGATTTTGAGTAACAGTTTGGGTCAGTAGCACTCTCATCTCTGAGTCAGATGTTTGTGGGTTCAAATCCCACGTCGGGACTTGAACTCGAAAATGAACATAGTTTAAGCTGACACTCCAATGCAGCACCGAGGAGGTGTTGCATTGCTTGGGATGCCATCCTTCGAATGAGACATAAAACCGAAGTGATGTGGTGCTATGTGAAATGCAAGGATTATTATTATTATCATTATCATTATTATTATCACTTTGCCGAGTCACACGACAGCAACTTGACAAAAAATTGTTATTTTTAAAAAAAATCTTCGCAAATGGAAAATTCATCCCTTCCAGGGGCAGGTCACGCTCGCAGGCTGTACCGAATGCGTTTTAACGCTGCTTATCACGGTTCAGGCCACCAAGTGGGATGATGGAAGCGCTCAGTCAGCCAGGGCCGTACGGTCTAATCCAATTTACAGCTTCCCCAGCAGAAAGATAATTACAAGCTTGGAACCAGTTACTGAGGTCCCTGGCACTCTCAGACCGCTGCGTGCTTGGGACACGTCGAATTGGGAATCTGCAGGGGCTGGCGCAGGCTTAGACACTGTTAAAAACTAGGAAAGTGTGTTAACTAATGAACCGAGCTGAATCTTAAAGCTCACCAGGCAAATAAGGGTACTTAGCTAGGGATTAGCCGACGCAGGCATTTAGCTGAATCTGCCTCGACTTACTGTCTGAAGCAAAAGTATCCCACATCTCTGATTTCACTGAAAAAAAAGGTAATAATAATAAAAAAATAATAATAATACTTGTATTTGGTATGAGTGTGCCTTACCACGTTGTTGAGATGTCTCATAGACACTTTTTTTGGACCGACGGGTGTCTGACACATGCGGAAACCCTCCTCCGTGCTTACTCGAATCTAAACCAAGATGAGAATTAGATGGCATCCCACTTAATAATAAATAATCCTTGGATTTGATCCACCATCTGATCATGTCTTTGAGGCGTCTCAAAGTCCTTCACAGAAAATACTGTAAAGTTAATTGACTATATTTTTTTGTGGTCGAAATGCGGTGGCCAATTGCGCATAAAATTGCACATAAAAACTATGTATGGAAATTTCAAAGATAGAATTGTTAGAATGGAATGTGCACTCTCTCTCTCTTTGGAGGGACACATTCCTGTTTACTTAAAATATAATTTTCTGGGATTTGGTAAACAACAACAAAACTACATTGGTATAGTGCCTTTACATCAGTAGGAAGTCCCAAGGCGCTGGACAGTCAGTATATCGGACCCGAGCTGGGGTCATGATTGGGGAGGGTGAAGAGGAGGGGAAGGGGTCACTGTCAAAAGAGCGGGTCTTGAGGTGGGACTTGAAGGAGGCTAGGGAGCGGTCAAGGCAGGGGGATTGCGTGATGGAATTCCAAAGATTAGGGGAAGAGTGACTGAAAGCTCGCCCACCGAAGTTGGGGAAGGTGGGTCAGGGGACATGGAGAGTCCAGTGCCCCTGAGGAAAGGGAGCGGACAGGTTGGTAGAAGGTTAGGAGGTTGCAGAGGTTGGGTGGGGAAAGTCCATGGAGGACTTTGAAGGTGAGGATCACCAGAATCTTGAATTGAATCCTTTGAGTGATGGGAAGCCAGTGGAGCCGAGCGAGAATGAGAGTGATACGTTCGTGGAGCCTGGTGCAGGAGGTGGACATGGGCTACAGAGTTCTAAACAGGATTGTCCACCTAATGGATTCCTGGCTTCCTTCTATTCCCCTCTGCCACATGTGTAAATAAATGTTTTATCCCCTCCACTCTACTATTGGCAGTTATACTTTCAGCCACTATGTCCTGAAACTTTAGAACTCTCTCCCTCATTCCCTCTGCCTTGCCACCTCCTTCACCCCTGTTAAGCGCTATATAAATGTAAGTTGTTGTGATTGATCACTTGTTTCACAATATTCGTAACCGAGACTCAAGCTAGAATTCCTCCCCGTCTTAGCCTGCAAGACTCTTTTGTCTTCAATGTCAAAATTAGGTGTGTGTGCAAAATGCACAGTCACTACACTTTACAGTAAAAAGTGCCTCTCAAAACGTGCCTATGGTCAGCCCTTCTCCCTTGCTCCACACAGCAATGTCCGGCAAACAGCCAAGGAGTAAGTGACCAATTTTATTTGGGTGATTATTGGCCAGTGGTAAGGGACACAACAGAGAGACTGCACTGCCCCTGTCCCCCTCAATGAACCCCATCAGACCATCACCACTACCTCCTATCCCAACCCTTCAATACACCTCCCCAGCCCCGCTGTCTTTCAAGGAAGCAGCCACTGTTTTGAGAGGCAGATGTATCACCTGTGTAAATCCGACAGGGTGATTAATGAACACGTGGTTTTGCACTCTCAATCCTGGGACAAGGCAGTTTTTAAAGACTGGTGCACAAGTCGTTAAAATTTATTTTGCTTACAACACTTTATGAAACGGCAGTAAAAGTGACACTGAATATTATATATGTCTGTTACACTCCTCGCCTCTGCAATGTGTCATTGGCACCTACAGCACGCCGGCTGGGTTCCAGAATTTACCAGAGCATCTCCACTACAAAGTCTACAAAGGTCTCACAGCCTCGGAAGCACTTCCTCATCTAATAGTACCAATCTTTTTATTTGATATGGCACATTATCACATCGTTGAGAAGTCTCAAGGTGCTTCACAGAATATACTATAAAATTAATTGGAATATATTGTGGCCGGAACACAGCAGCTAGTTGGTACGGCTGTGTGCCATAAACAGTCATGGTTTCAGTGACAAATTTTTGTGCGTTTGTTTTTAAAGGGTTTATTGCCCCCCTCCCCGGAGAGAGATCCGCCAATAGTCTAACAACTGGGTTCTTGCTTAGGTAAATAGAAGCGTGTGGAGCAAGGAAACTTCCCTGAAGGTTTTGCTGCG
Organism: Hydrolagus colliei; assembly: GCA_035084275.1. NCBI lineage: Eukaryota > Metazoa > Chordata > Chondrichthyes > Chimaeriformes > Chimaeridae > Hydrolagus > Hydrolagus colliei. The sequence continues at coordinate 20,335,170 of CM068748.1, forward strand.
CCCGGGAATCAAATCCGGTTCCTCTCGCTTGCTAACCACTATGCTACAGGACTCCACATGTCTGATAACAAGTCATTCTTATCAAGTTCCTGACTCAAAGCCGCTGGCTTCTCTCAATTTGCCTCTTTCATTTTGAGTAGCTTAGACTCCAGCAGTCAATAATTATCATTATTATTTATATAGTATTTATTTTAAAAATCTGCAACCAATTTTCACAATCCCGATGTGTGACGGATGGTGTCCTGACCTCAGTCCACCTCGGAACTCCGCTGTTATTAAGGAGGTGGATTTACCATCGGAATTCTTCGCCGAATCAATAAGAGCCAGAGGAGCGACTCACATCCAAAGCTGCTGCTCAGGAGCCTAATCTGCTCGGTGTTTGTCTGTCTGCTTAACCCTAATCACAGTAAATACACTCTCACCCACTTCAAGTGCTTCTGTCCTGTTCCATTAATGGGAATGGAAAAAGATGTCACTTCCTAAGGCCTGAGTCACTGCTATGTAGCACTCTCTGTGCTATGCACACTGAGAACAGTAATATCAACAGCCGCGTTGCTTGTATAGTGCCGCTAGCTCCTAACACAGCTAAACTCTTCAAGGGTTTTCCACAGGCTGTGTGGATTGTTGGAGGAGATATTCAAAGATACAGTCAATCTTTCGTCTATAAAATGCAGTTAATTCACTTTACAGTGTATTTTGTGAAGCGCTTTGAGACATCACAAAGACGCTAAGGCTTTGACGTGTTAAGGCGCTATATCATATGCAAGGATTATTATTAGGGATTTAATACAGCATTTGCATAGTGTAGTGTAACTGTGTTTGTATGAATGGTGTATCAATTGCAAGGTTTACTATTTTGATTACTATTATTATCACCAGCGAAATGGACATCTCAAAATGCTGCATGCAGCTGAAAAATATGGTTGCTCAATCCATAAATGTTTGTGGGACACTGCTGTGCGCAATTGGCTGCCATGTTTCCCCCATAAAATGCAGTCACCCGATTTTACAACAAATCCTGTGAAGCACTTTGAGACATCTCAACAATCTGATCAGGTGCTATATCACCTGCAAGGATTATTATAATTATGATAATAACGCAAGCAGGGGTAGAGGGACAGAGGGAGAGTGGGAGACTCCAAGATTCGGGTCCAAAGAGCAGAAAGAAGAATGGCTGATCGGCTGTGTGTGTGGGTGGTGGTGGGGGGGGGGGGGGTGGTGCGGGAAAGGAGTGGGGGGAAGGGGCTAGGAGGAGGTCAGCGATGTCCGAGTGGAGGAAGAAATGACAGCAGAGCAAAGAGAGCAGCGTCAGGGCCAGGGAAGCTTGGTAAAGTGCCTTTGAAGTGGGTGCAAAGTTGTGCCAAAGTGAACAAACATTTCCCCTATGTGTGTGAGGATGGAGTGGAAGGGGTGGTGGTTGGTGGGGGGAGAGAGAGATAGAGGAGAGATGGTAAAGAGGGAGGGAGGGAGGGAGGGAGGAAGAGGTGGGGAGAAAGAAAGAGAGAAAGAGAAAGAAAAAGAAATGTTTGCAAAGGAAAACTCAACATAAAAGCTTTGCAGGGAACGGAAGCACCTCGGAGTCCTAATTAATGAATCGGCGGTCTCCAGTAAAGCTTTCCTTTCATGGTCCCACAATGGGCTTCCCTGTGATCTACAAACAGAACAGAGACTGAGGCAAAAGCACTTGGCAGCATGAGAGACCTTCTGCTACCCGGGTCTGTGCCTGGATGGTGCTCTCATTGTACGCAATGTTTTAATGTGTCTCTTTCAATCTGGGCCTCCCTCCTCTCTCTCTCTCTCTCTCTCTGTCTTTCTCCCCTTCTGTTCACCACTAATGGTTCACAAGAGCTCTCTCTCTCTCGAGGTAGTTTTGGAAACATGACTTCAAAAGAATAGACACAAAAGGGGAGTTTTCTTTCCCCCCCCCCCCACCACCCCCCACCCCCCACAGCCCCCGCCCTCCTGATCCCCGCCTGACGATTTTCCTCTGTGCAATTGGCTGCCGTGTTTCACCTACAAAAAAAAGTCACTCCACTTTACAACATATTCTGTGAAGCGCTTGCAGATGTCTCAATGACGTGATAAGGTGTAACATCAAACTGGTTATAGAACCAGTCATTCACTTCGTAGGATACAACTTGGATCCCACAACTGCCCACAAAATCATCATCACAATAACAATATTCCTTGCATTTGGCAAAGCACCTTTCATGTCAGGATGCCGCCTCAAAGTGCTTTGCAGTCTTTACTGTAAAGCATAGGGACTGCGGTGTGAAGCCAGCAAAGTGCTTTGAGACATCCTCCCAACATGCCTCGACAACTGGTTGAGCAAAAATATGACAACTTCGTTGAGATTTGAATCCCAGGCAGGGCAAAACCTTGGGCAAGTTTCCTTACTCCACACACCTCTGTTTACCTAGCAGTTAGCAGCAACGCAGTTGTTAATCGATTGGTGGATTGCTTTCCGGGGGTAATAATCCGTCCAAAAGTAAACAAAATAAATTTGGTCACTCAATCCAAGACTGTTTATGGGACACTGTTATGCACAATTGGCTGCTGTGTTTTCCCCACAAAATACACAGTCAATCCAGTTTACGTATCAACGAGGTGATAAGGTGCCAGATCAAATGCCACGATTATTCTTAACACTGTAGTATTATTATGACTTTTGGTCAATAGAGATTAGCCAAGAGTTGATTAAAGTCACCGAAGTACTGTTCACTTTTTTTAAAAATGGTCAGCCGTTTATCAAATACAGTCACTACACTCAACCATATCATTACATTTGATAAAGTGTCTTTCACACCAGGAGGATGTCATTGCAAAGGATTTTGTGTATTTTGTAGATGAATACAGCAACCAATCTGCATGCAGCAATGTCCCTTAAACATTGTGTCAGAATGGAGCTCGATTTAACATCTCACCAAACGCAACTTATTTCATTGGAGCATCAGCCTGGACTACACGAGCTGAAACTGTGGGATTTGAACCACAACCTTTTGACTCGGAGGGGAGAGTGCTAACAACTGGGCCAGACCGGTACCATCAGAAGTGTGTAACCGATTGAAATTTCATAGTATTTCGTCCCCTGGGGATCCACATTGATCCGAGATCAGTGGATTCCGAGGGATCCGAGGTTCAAGAGCATTGTTCCCTAAATGACCTTATTCTGTTACCGGGTTTCCGTGCATCAGACGATTAAAGGTGGCCAGACCCGGGTTATTAATGCACGGGCCCTGTGCACTGCGCAGTCGTGTATTTCTGGCTCAAGAGATATCGCAGGTACATTATTGAATCCTTCGTGATTAAGGAGACAACATTTTATCGTATGAAGTACATTTCACGGGATCAGTAAATCAATGAATAATTGACTGCAGCTCATGATTAAACGGTCACTGCTCTCATTAATAACAGCTCCACTCTTTAACACCCGACCTTTTAGAAAACCACTTTTACACATCCTTCAGATATCTGTTTCTGAAAATTTCGACTAACTTGCGGCATTTGGCCACAATCCTGAACCACACCCAGTTTGAGCAAATAGCGCTCATTAACCAGGATTGGGCAATGCCAGACTGGGCCATTCCCAGAAAGGCAATCCTACAGGAATTTCTTAACACTAATACTGTATCAAACACATTTGGCTCCAGTCGCAGGATCTTCAACATCCATCTGAACAGGCAGAAGGGATCTCAGTACATTTGATACAATGGCTTTACCACCCAGGGAAGTTCTCAAACTGCTTCCACCATTATTGATTTGTTATTTTGCTAAAATTTGAAGCACCGTCTGCCTGTTCAGGTGGACTTTAGCAATAAATAATCATAAACAATCCTTGCATTTGCTATAACACCTTATCATGTCATTGAGACGTCTCAGAGTGCTTCATAGGATATATGGTAAAGTGGATTGACTGTGTGCAGTTTGTGGGCGAAACACAGCAGCCAATTACGCACAGGAATGTCCCATAAACAACCATGGTGTGAATGATTGATTTTATTTGGGGACTGTTGGCTAGTACACCAGGAGAGAGAAAGTCTCTTCTCTTCTTTAACATCGGGATCGTTAACATCGACTCGATCAGGCAGAGAGGGCTTCCTAGCCAAAAATCTCCCAATAAAAATGGTCATTCACTCCATGAACATTGTGTGCAAACTAACTGCTGGGTTTTGCCTGCAAAATACACAGTCGATCCACTTTACAGTAAATCCTGTGAAGCGCTTTAAGACGTCTCGACAATGTGATATATCAACTGCAAGGAAATATAAAGATGACGTGTAGTGACTGTGTGTTTTTTTTGCAGGTGAACATGGCAGCAGCCAACTTGCACACAGCAATGCCCCCACAAAACCCTTGAAGTGAATGAGTGGTTTCCCCGGGGCAAGGTGGCGGTTGACGGCATTAGGGGTGTTGGAAGCATAGACCCCTCCTCTGCTTGTGCCACTAACCTCGGGGTCACCTCCTCACAATTAAAGCGCCTTGCTCGTGCATCTCCCAAAGATGAGGCACTGGTCAGAGAGGCTCATAAATCAATCACCCAATACATTACCCACTCCCAGAATCCAGCATCTTTTTCTTGACAAAAGTGATAAAATACATCTTTACCTTTTACTGATATGTTTGCAATTGGGTACCAGATTATTAATGATGCATGCCTTCAGACAATGAAGGAATGGGAAATAGCAAGGGGAGGGAGGGGAGGGGGGAAATAGCGTTGTATAATGGACTCCCAATTGATCGTGGGACCGGTGTAATTAACTACGGTGCAATCTCTCCAAATGGATTGAAGCCTCGTTTTATTAATGAACAAAATACCACCAGCTCGGAGCTCCAAATCGTTAATTACGACATAAACATTTTGTATGTCGTGATTCTAAAATCACTTGCTTATCTCTCCTGTGACTGGCACAATGAGACAAGCTCTCGCTTTCTTAGGCGAGGGAGACTAATGGATAAGTAACTTCTTTACATTGTGGAGCAGCTTTATGTGAGTAGGTTGGGGTGGGTGCTTGGAAGAGCAGATCAGTCAATAGGGGCACCCACTCAGCTCCCGTTAACCAAAACCTTAAAGGCTCGCGTTGTCCTAGCTGGACAAACAGTAGTAAGGCTTGCCAGACAGTGTTCTCAATAGTAAGCGACCTGATTTTAGCTGGTGAGACTCTAGCAATTACTGCAAAGCACACTGGAGGCCCCAAGCCTTGGGTCTAGCCATTAGATCTTTAATGTCCATCTGAAAGGCAGAAGGGATCTTGGTTGAACCGAACCTCTGACAACACAGTGCTCCCCCAGCACTGCAATGGTGCATTAGCCTAGACCAGTGGTCAACATCCCATAGCCCTTGGGCCATCAAGAAGGGACCCCCGCTTCCCGGCCTCCTTCCCCACTCCCCCCTCCCTCCTGACATTCACATGACTTGTTTGATCACTGGTGTGTTTTCAGAGAAAGGAGGGGTTTAGGGGTGATCAATGGGACCGTCAGAAGAGGGTCTTGAGGTGGGACTTGCAGGTGGATAGAGAGTTGGCAAGGCAGAGGCACTGTGGGATGGAATTCCAGAGGTTAGGGTCAGAGTGGCTGAAGGCTCGCTTGCCGATGGTGGAGTGGGTGGGTTGGGGGACATGGAGCCATTTGTGGCGACAAAGTGAAGATGGTGAGAAAGATAAGAGTCAAACCAGGCAAGGCAATGAAGGTTGAGCTGGGAGAAGCTGCGGTGTAGGAGAATGGCGTGGTCGATGGTGTCGAAGTCAGCAGAGAAGTCAAGGAGGACAAGGAGGCAGAGAGAGCCCTGATCACAAATGTTTAAAATGTCATTGGAGACTTTGATCAGGGCTGTCTCTGTGCTATGGGCAGCACGGAAACCGAATTGTAAGACCAGTTCGCTTTAAATTACACATTTACATTTAGTCCCACCATTCCCGTCCTAATAAGTCCACAGCTGACTGTCCCTCATCCATGCTCTTCAGATGTCTTTCCCCCCACTCCCCGTCCCAAAATCTAATAATGTAGTATGTATAATAATCTTTGCATTTGATATAGAGCACTTTGTTGGGGCATCTCAAAGTGCTTCACAGGATTTACTGCAAAGTAGAGTAACTGCATATTTTTGTAGGCGAAAGCAGCAGCCAATTACATGACCAAACCCCACAAAGTGAGTGACCAATTTTTATCTTATTAGCCAGGATAACAGGACAGAGAGAAACTCATGCACCTGGACAAGTAGAAGGACCTTGGCTTAACATCTCGTTGGAAGGATGTTAAACCAACATCCAACAATGCAGCATTCTCCCTGTGCAGTGCTGAAGGGTTAGCTGGGACTGTGAGCTCAGGGAGCCTTGAAGTGAAATTGAATGCACAACCACTTTGAATTCACCACATTATCACTGGTTATCTTTTCTGAGAGTTCCCTGTTTATAAAGGTATGTTCCTTCCCAGATTATTAGCGGTCCTGCAGTGGAATCCTACAGCCTATGGTTGGAGCACCCGACTTGGAAACGAGAGGACCCAAGGTCGATTACCAGTGGCCAAAACCTTAGACAAGTTGTCTTAAGACAACACACCTCTGTTTACCTAGCAGTAAGTAGGAACATGGTAGTTTGGTAGTTGGTGGATCGCTTTCTGGGGTGATAATCGTTCCCCCCCAAAAAAAATTTGGGTCACTCAATCACCTACCATGACATAATTGCTTGCTGTATTTTGTCCACAAAATATACAGTCAATTTATTTTGCAGTATAATCTGCGAAGCTCTTCGAGACGTCTCAATGACATGATAAGGTGCTATATCAAATGTAATGATTAGAGGTTTGTCAATGACATGATAAGGAACTATATTAAATGCCAGGATTATTGCTATTATTCTTATTCTTGTACACCCGATGTCAGGACTCACTCAGTGCCTGTTGGGAGTGGAGTGGTAGGGAACCCTGGCCTCATTTCGCAAAGGTTACACTTTCAAGCGATCCTGTGGTTGTTTGCTCCCCGCAAAACACAACCAGAGGAATTAGCAGCTCCAGTGTGTGGCTTAACAAACTGCGGGAGCTATTGAGCCTCAAAATTAACAGAGCAAACAGTTCCATCAACAAAGAGATGGAGGAGGACAAATGCCATAAGCCTTTAATGAGATAGCTTCTCCGCCATAATACCCACTTCCTTTCAGAGCTCCCCGCCTATTAAGAGTCATTGATACCGGCCACATTCTGCTACCTAGGAACCTGGGAGAAGGGAAGAATTCTCCGAAAACAATTTATCAGAAAGACCTGATAAATCCAATTACTCTCTCTCTCTTTTACCAATTAACTCTTTAGTTTCCTCTCCCCCTCCCCTCCCGGGTTAATCCGCTCTTCATTAAAGTATTGTTTAACCTGGCAGGCGACTGGGAAGAAGGACGGGGGTGGGGGGTGAAGAAAGGGCCTATTAGTATATTAGGCATCCAGTTGCAAGTCGAATGCAGTATTTTGTGGAGAGGGCCAGATATTTGCTGAAAAATTAAAATAATTTGTGCCAAGTGAGCAGCACCCCTGAGGTCACTGGTTTTGCCAATTTCCATAATAATAATAATCCTTGTATTTGATATAGGGTCTTATCAAGTCATTGAGACATCTACAAGCACTTCACAGAATATACTGTTAGGTGAATTGTTTGTGTATATTATGGAGTGAAACACAGCCAATTGCCACAAACAGTCATGGATTGAATGAATAATGATATAGTGTAAACAGTGTCAAAATATCTCGTAGCGTTTCATAGGATTTTCTGCGAAGTGTAGTGAGTGTGTATTGTGCAGGTGAATGTGGCAGCCAATTTGCACACAGCAACATCCCACAAACAGCCATGAAGTGAATGATCAATTTATTCCGGGGGATTGTTGGCCAGGACACCTAGAGAAAATCCCTTCTGTTTTTAGATAACATCCATCTGATCGGGCAGACTGGACATCAGGTTAATGCCTTGTTCGAAAAGGATGGCATCACTAAGTGGAGACCACACCTGCCTGTTCAGGTGGATGTTAAAGACCTTGTGGCGCTATTCGAAAAGAGAAGCAAGTTTCTCTCTCGGCGTCCTGGCTGACAATCCAGGACAGATAAAAATTGGTCATTCACTCCATGGCTGTTTGTGTATAGTGTTGCATTCACCCACAAAATACTCAGTCACAACATTGACAGCAATTGCTTGTGAAGTGCTTGAGGTGCATTGAGCAGCAAAGGCGAGGTATTATCTTTGTCCAATAGTTCCATCATTTAGAATGTTGTAACGATATCCGTGCATTATATTTCGTTACTGCTCTTTCTACCTGAAAGGCCCTACATGGAAACCCCTTTCTGTCTCACGTTTAGCTGGAACGAAGCTTGTTTTTTTTAAACTGAAGATAGATCGCTGGACACAGGCTCTTCTAATCTTGTCTGGGGCTAAGGCGGCAGTGGAGTGTGTCGGCTTGCAACAAGATTACTTCATCCTTCTTTCCAGGGCTGTGTAACGCTTGCTCCTCCTGTCCTCTGGCATTCTGTGTCTCATTAACCTTCGTGTCCACCAAATTCCAGCTGTTTGTAAAACACGGCGCCTCGCAAACACCATTGATGGCAGATGCGGCAGGCGTGGAGAGGGGCCGAGCCCAGCTCGCGAGTGCTGACAGCCTTATACAATACATACCATTGAACCGGCCTGACCCGAACTCTGCTAACCTGCTCTCTTGCCATCAATCGTGGTCGACCATGGGTGAATGGCACTGGGTGTCAATGTATGATGTCTGTTGCAGGGCATTGGGATTGCAGTCCTCTCACGGAAGGGGGCAAGTGACACTCTGCTGTTCTCCGTACACACACACACACAAATACACCTCCTGTGCAAACCACACGTCTCCTCTCAAGTTGAGATCGCTGTTGCCCCTTCAGTAGGTGAAACCCAAACCAGAGGCTTCCTAACATGGAGGGGGGAAAAAAAACCTAAGACAACTTGTGGGCAGCACTCCCATGCCACCTGGTGGCCACTAGCTGGTCTCAACCAAGACTTTCACATATCCATCGCTGTACAGTGCCAATACTTGCATTTGATACAGTGCTCAGAACGGTGAAAGTTCTCAAAGTGCACCCACCCAGTTGTTTGACAGAGAACCACTATGTGTTTACAAACCGGCTGTGTTTGACCGACAAATAAAAAGCCAATACACTAGATAGATTTGGGGCTCTCGTCACCGGAGTCAGTAAGCTGTGGGTTCAAACACCGCATTGGTACTTTTTGAGCTCACAGCCAAGGCTGAAACTCCAACGCAGAGCTGGGGAGCATTGCATTGTCAGAGGTGCTGTCCTTTAGATGAGATGTTAAACTACCGTTTCTGCCTGTTCAGGTGAACAATAAAGGTCCCATGGCTCTACTCGAAAGGAGAAGAAAGTTTCTCTCTCCTGGTGTCCTGGACATCCAATGCACAGATAAATTTAGTCATTCATGTTACGGCTATTGGTGGAGCGTTCTTTTTTGCAAATCTTTTTTTGCAAATTATCCCTAGAAATAATCCCTCAATCGCCCATTCACTAACAACCGGGTTATAATAATAATAATCCTTGCATTTGATATAGTGCTTTTCATGTCTTCTGGACGTCTCAAAGCGCATCACAGAATATACTGTAAAGTGAATTGACTGGATGTTTGTGGATGTATATTTGTGTTTCCTCCCTACTGCTAGATAAACAGAGGAGTGAGGAGTAAGGAAACTTGTCTAAGGTTCCCCTCCGTCAGGAATCAAACCTGGTCTTCTTGCCTGCGAGGTGAGTGCTCTAACCAATATTCTACAGGACTTCTAAAGGAGATGCTGTACACAACCGGTTTAAATGTTAACCAGGTCACAAGAGGAAGTGGAAGGTAAAAAAGAGCTTGAGGGAGCGTTGGCAGTCTGGAGGGCAATGAGCAGAGGTGGTCACTATAAGCTTACATACAATGACAAAGCTTTTCACTATCAGAGCTCTTTATACCCTGCAGTCCAACAGGCACATTAATCACTAATTGGCCTACAATTTAGAGCATCAGCCCAGACTGTATGAGCACAGCGACTCTTAGATGGGGCTTGAACCCACAACCTTTTGACCCAGAGGTGAGAATAGTAATACAGCAAACTCCTGATAACTCAACTTAGTTTGTATTGTCATTACATTGTGGTAATGACAAGATAAACAAGTTAGACAAGTTATCATACCGTCAATCTTCAGGCTGTATTTGCAAATAAAAAATAACAATTTGGTCACTCAAACTATGACTGTTTTGGGTGTTTCGGCCACAAAATATGCAGTCAAATAAATCCCTTTACAGTAAATTCTGTGAAGCACTTTGAGGCTTCTTGGTGACGTGGTTATTCATGCAAAGATGTTTTTAACCACTGCAAGCAAAAAGGAAAGTTATAGGCAGTCTCTCTACATGAAGTTAACACTATGAATATCTCACTGTTTTAGGGTTAAGAATATGTTTGCCAAAACATCAAGGCAGTAAGACAAGAGGCAGGTTGCATTGTCTTTGGGTGAGGATTCAGAAGATCAGTTTGGGTGATCTCACCCCATCTTTGGAGAACACCCACCCTGTAGCCACAAATTGAACGTCTAATTTTATGCCTTTGGGATTGTTCACATCCACCTGAACAGGCAGACGGGACCTCACTTTAATGTCTCATTCTTGTCTCAACCCACTGTTTGTCACATCATAAATGGAGAATTGTGTACGACCACTGTATGCAATCTATTCTCTCCATTCGCTATCTTGCAGGAAACCATTAATTTGATGTCAGGCTTCGTGTGTTTACACACACAGCATTCCTGGCTTGCACACAAAGCGCTCTGTAAATAGATGGGGGATTTCAAGGCACCTAGAGTGAATGGCCTGAATTTACATGGGAAGTGGGAGAGGGAGGGTGGCTGGGTGGGAGGCTGGAAGCATTTTCCATTCCCTGACCCTTCTTATCAGTGTTTGAGCCGCAAAGGTGAGAGTTCTCATAGTGAGAGTTGGGAAGGGGGAGCAGTAGAAATAATAATAATAATAATAATCCTTTGCATTTGATATCACGCCTTATCATGTCATTGCAACTTCTTAAAACGCTTCACAGAATATATAACAAAGTGGATATTGACTGTGTATTTTGTGGTTAAAAAGTGGATTGACTGTGTATTTTGTGGGCAGCCAATTGTGCACAGCAGTGTCCCACAAATGTCGTGGATTGAGTGATCATGCTCTTTTTTTTGAGGGTTTAAACACACCCGGAAAGCGATCCGTCAATTGTCCCAACAACCAGGTTCCAATTTACTACAAAGTAAACAGAGGAGTGTGGAGTAAGGAAGCTTGCCTAAAGTTTCACCACAACAGGGAATCAAACCCGGGTCTTCACGCTTCTGAGGCGAGTGCACTAATCACTATGCTATGGGACTCTAGATTTGGCTTGGCCCTTGTGATGGAGCACAGCCACAGCCTGGAATGACATCTGAGCTCAGTAACCGGTTTGTGGCTGTCTGTGAGTGGGGATCTCAGCGACTCAATCCTGCAGAACATCGTTAGTTAAGCAGCCGCTCGCACAGAGTCAAAGCGGGGCTGAGTGACCATCACAATCCTGGACTACTTACTCTGTCGCAGAGTTCATCTACTGGAACCAGCATAAGCTTGGACAAATGACAGGAGATCTGTGAGAGAGGATGGCAAGGCTGAGGAACAAGCCTGGCAGAGAATAGATTGTCTGCCACTCCCCGCCCACCTGCCCACCAGCCAGGGGAGAGCATTGGGCACAACCCCAATCAATGTCTCCCCAATCTCCGTCTCTCCACCTCCCCCACCTGCTCTGTTTCCCCACCACTCCGTCTCTCCCACGCTCCATCGCGTTAGGCCAGGGTGAGAAATCCCATGCTATCATCCAAAAAGAAGGAATTTTTCTTGGTCATGTCCTCCCTGCCCCCGCCCTGCCATTCTTGGTATTTCCATCAACGCGACACTCCAGTGAGGCATATAGACCAGTGATGGCCAACCTGTGACCTATGAGGCTGTTAAAAGGCAACCCCCACCCACCACTGATCATTCACACAAGTCCAGGTAAGTGGAGACCTGTAGCTGAGTGGTTAGAGCACTCGCCTCACAAGTGAGAGACCTGGGTTCGATTCCTGGCAGGGCGAAACCTTGGGCATCTTTCCTCAATCCACACGATTGATAATAATCTCTTGTGACAAAAAAACAATAATAGGTCACTTCAATCCATGACTGCTTGTGGGACACTGCTGTGTGCAATCGGCTGCCGCATTTCACCCACAAATATATAATCAATTCACTTTATAGTATATTCTATGAAGCACTTTGAGAGATCTAGATGTCTATTATTATTATTAAGTCCATGTTTGATCAGTAGTGTTTTCAGTTTTTGCTTGATTTATGGCCAAAATCAAGAAATATTCAGTCATGAAAATTTATTTTGTTGGCTGACTGTAAAGGTTGATGTAACCCAGGTGGGTACAAAGTCCTGAGGCTTGATCACGCAGCCTTTTGACTGAGAGGCAAAGTGATATCCACAGTGCCAGGCTGACAACATTTAGGTTTAGGCAATGCCTTTCACATATGGGAGAAAGTCTCAAAGTGCTTTATTATGCATTCAGAGCATACATACCAGCACAGCAGCTCACTTATACATTGCAAAGTAGGAATGAGCCAACTCCAATGTGAATTCTCAGATTCAGGAGGTTGTCCCCACAATGGGGACTTTGAATTCATGAGGTGTGCTGGGGGAGCTCCGCATTGTCAGAGATACCACCTTTCAGATAAGACATTAAACTGGGTCCTGTCCAACTCTTCTTGTGACGTTAAAGGTCCCAATGGGTAATAATGGAAAAGAGGAGGGAGTTTCTCCCAGCATCAAGGCCCGCAGGAGACAAAATTAGTTTGTGTGCAAATCAGCTGCCGCGCTTGCTCATGTAACACGCAGTCACTATTATACTTCACAGTAAATCTGTGGAGCTCTGAGATTTAACAGTGTTAAAGGGATTATAATTTTATCTGGACAGAGGAGAGGGTTTTTTGTTATCTTGATTTAGCTGATGTTTCTCAAAGCAATTTACATTGACACAGCGCCTTTCATATAGGGAGGACATCTCAAAGCGCTTGACACTGTTGACTGGGCACCCGAGCTGGGGAAGTGGGGAGCCAAGGGGAAGAAGAAATATGGTGGAAATCACAGTCAAAGCAGAAGGTCTTGCCTTAAATGAGGGGAGGGAGGGAGGAATGTGGTTAAACTATAAAAATCTGTGATTTCCACAGAGAGAGAGAGCTCCTTTAAACGTGATGAAGGTTTGTGCTTATTCGAGGCTGGGGGCGAGAGCGATGCTATAAAGGAGAGGAAGGTGCAATGCAGTCTGAAGCCAAACCACTGCCACCAGAGGAGAGAGCCATTAATCTTGCCACACGTCAGGGGCTCCTGACAAGGCTTCTCTCCAGCATTGAAACGGCCCCACAGGCTGCTGTATCAATCTCGCCATCTCACTCCATAGAGAGAGAGTGCGGGCGGGCAGGCAGGCAGGCAGGCAGACAGCGAGAGGCTGACTGTGCCCGGCACCTCTGGGAGATGGGCGTCACATCAACTCTCAGACAATGAATAATCCATTGCTTCCAGTCTTCCTCCAGTTCAGACAATGAGGTGTCGTTCAATCGCCAGCACGCTCGCACTTTGTCAGAAGGTGGCGGGTTCTTGCCCCACATCAGGGACATTGAGCTCATATAGTCTACGCTGATGATCCAATACAGAGCTGAGGGTGGGGTTGCATTGTCGGAGGTGATGGTGAGACGTTAACCCGAAGTCCCATTTATCTGTTAGGGTGGACGTGAGAGATCCCATGGCGCTATTTGTAAAGGAAATAGAGTTTCTATCTCCCCCGGTGTCCTGGCCAACAATTCCCCCAAATAAAATGGGTTGCACACTCCTTGACAGCTTGTGGACATCGGCAGAAGGAGAGAGAAAATGTGAATAAAGAGGGAGAGAAAGAGAAGAAGATGCCTGTTGAGTGGAACCATTGAAAGCACTGACTGAGCTTAGCCTGAGGATGCCCCTCAGACATTTCTTGTCAAAAAAAAAGCAATATTCTATGAATGCAATAACCTTCAAAGAGTTTTGAGCTTACGTGGACAGCTAAACAACCCTGGAAATATAACGTAAATATTACAATATAATGTGGTCACTCAATCCACAACTGTGCGAGACACTGCCGTGAGCAATTGGCTACCATGTTTCTCCCACAAAACACATAGTCACTACTTTACAGTATGGTCTGTGACCCGCTTTGAGACGTCTTCCCGATTTGAAAGGTGCTGCATGTAATGTCGTTGCTGTTGTTCTTGTTGCTATGTTCACCAGCCAAATGCAGCCAACACTCTTTACAAAATGCACCGTCAATCCAGTTTACGACGGATTCGGTAAAAAGCACTTTGACATCTCAATGGTGTGATAAGGCGCTAGCTTTATCAAACGTCAGGATTATTATTAGTAGTACAGTAGTGGTATTAGCAATAAATCCTGTGAAACGCTTTTGAGACATCCACCTGATGTGAAGACTATATCAAATGTAATTACTGTATTATTATTACTACTATATTGTCAAACACAATGGACCAAAGGGTTATCGGTGTACGTGACTCAACTCTGCACCAGTTTCCTCCTGAGAATATTCCTCAAATGAAAATTATTTCAGGCACTTTCTCCTTCCCCCACACCCACCCCCAGCCAGCCATTAATAAATAGCCACAGCCATCTGGTAACATGTCCGTTGCGGGGAATTTCGCACCAGTCTGTTCCAAGAATTGAACTTTTCTCTGAAATTGCCCTGTGTGATAATAACCCATACCCCCTCTCCTCCCTTGTAGAGTAGGGACGGCCGCTGAGAGTAAGGGATGCAGTTGTCTTGTGCATGGCTGCCTCGTCTGCTGCTATTGTTACCCAGCCTCGCCTGAGCAAAGCCAGGCATCCGCTAAACTTCCTCTTCTCTCTCCTAACCACCTCCCTCCCTCCCTCCCTCCCTCCCTCCCGCCCCCACCAGCCCGCAATCAACTTCACCTCCCTACTCCCTCGCAGGCATTCTCTTTTATATCATGGCCCTCCAAGCCATGAAAATAAGAGAGAGTGAGAAAGAACAAGTGAGAGGGAGGCAGAGCGACAGAGGCTCAGGAACCGGACTAGAGACCATCACATAGAGGGTGGACTCAATTCTGAGATTCCATAGCCAACACATATCACCTCAGAGCCAGTTTAGATCCAAGCAGACATACTCCCGCCCGACCCCCAACCCCATCCCCAAAGAGGATAGTGAGAGAGTTTGTGGGGGAGAATATATGGGAAAGGGAAAAGAACAAGAAATGGAGACAGAGAGAGATAGATGCACAGTGCAACAAGATGAGTCAGAGACAGAAAGAGAGAAGGAAAGAAAAAAAACTGCAACAAAAGCTATCACTTCCTGCAAAACTTTACAACAATCTGGAGAGAACCAGTGAAGTGGTTGGGTGGGGGGGGGTGGGGGGAGGAAGAAGACCATGGGGCAGGGGGGGGGGGGGGGCGGGTGGTCGGTGGGGAGTGTGGAAATGAAAATGGTCAGCGGTAGCCGAGCGACTGTTTGAAATAGATGTGCTTTAAAATAAAACTGCGGTTTGTCAATCACACCATCCACTGAAACTTCCCCTTTAATACAGAAAAGGCTCAGATGTGACTCTCACTCTCTGACCAGTTTAGCTGCCAGGCCCACAACGCACAGATTCAACATTAACTCAGGGACCCGCAGGCTTTGAATTCCTTAGCTCTTGTGCAGCTGGGAGGAGAGAGGATTTTCCTCAACTCCAAAAGATGGGAATAAGCAGCCTCCCAACCAACCACCCTCCGCTCTGAAGAGAAAACGTGGCTTCCCATAGCGTAGTGGTTGGCACACTCATACCACAAGCAAGATGACCCAGGTTCCATTCCTTAGACAAGAGTCCTTACTCCTCTGTTTACCTAGTAGTAACTAGGAACTTGGTTGTTAATCAATTGGCAGGCCGATATCCAAGTGTAATAATCACCCCCCACCCCCACCACAAAAAAAATGTGGTCACTCATTCCACGACTGTTTGTAGGACGCTGCCGCGTTTCGGCCATAAAATATACTGTCACCCACTTTACAATAGATCCTGCGAAGTGCTTTGAAATGCCTCAAGAATAATAATAATAATAATAATCCTTGCATTTGATATAGCGCATTTCACATCTTATTGACGTCCCAAAGCGCTTTACAGAATACACTGTAAAGTGAATTGACTGTATATTTGTGGGCGAATCTTATCAATGAAGTGATAAGGCGCTATATCAAATGCAGCCAAGTGAGAGATACATAATAATGATATACAATAATAATAGAAATGCATGCAGCATTTGTAACCTCAAGTTACTGACGGATTTACTAAAATTCTGTGTATTTTGTAGGTCAATATGGCAGCCAGTTTCCACAGAGCCAAGTCCCACAAACAGCCATAATGTGAGTGACCAATTTTTTGGGGGTGATTGTTGGTCAGGACACTGGGAGAGAGAAACTCCCTTCTCTTTTCGAGTAGGACCATGGGAATCTTTAGCGTTCTCCTGAATAAGCAGACGGTCTGAATAGGCCTCGGTTTAATGTCACATACGACGAACAACACCTTGGACAATGCAGCACTCCCCTCCAGCACTACACTGGAGT
Source organism: Hydrolagus colliei (assembly GCA_035084275.1). Classification (NCBI taxonomy): domain Eukaryota; kingdom Metazoa; phylum Chordata; class Chondrichthyes; order Chimaeriformes; family Chimaeridae; genus Hydrolagus; species Hydrolagus colliei. Next base: position 20,351,859 of record CM068748.1, read on the forward strand.
GTCATCATAGGCTATATATAGTTCCAAACGCTAAGATGAGACTCAAACCAGTTATGTTCGGACTTAGAGCGCAACACTGTGCAGTCAGTTGTGAACAGGCAAATAGCTTGTGTTTGTGACTGCAGCTTCTGGCTCTGTCTGTCCTTTAAATCTTGCTGCAATCCAACCTCACTTTGTAAGCAATACTGCCCCAAGGCTCAGCACCACCTTTTAATTATAGAGTTGTTGGCAAGAGTACTGTTCCCAGATGGTATGTGATTAGAAGGAACTTTACTCTGTCTCTAACCCATGCTGTCACTGACCTGCGAGTCTGGATAGACAGTGTGGAGCGAGCTTTACTCTGTACATAACCTGTGCTATCACTGACCTGGGAGTGTGGACCTAAAATGAGAATATCTATGTCTGAGCCTAGTTCCTGATAATTATTAAGTAATCTAATACTTGCATTTGTCATCACATCAAAATGTCTCAAAGTGAGACACATGGCGAGTTTGCTTTGATGTATAGTGATTGCTAATATATGGACAAATATGAGAGTTTAATAAAAATAATAATAGTTGCATTTGATATAGGAAACACAGACAATTTTGCAGACAGCAATGTCCCATAGTTAGCCATGAAGTGAACAACCACTTTTATCTGGGAGATTGTTGGCCATGACACTGGTAGACAGAAACTCCCTTGTTGTTTACAAATAGTGCCATGGGAACTTTAATGTCCACTTGAACAACCAGATGGAACCTTAGTTAATGAAACCTTGGGCAAGTTTCCTTACTCCACAACTCTCAGTTTACCTTGCAGTAAGTAGGAACCTGGTTGTTACACAATTAGCCAATCACTTTCTGGGTGTAATAATCTGTTTTAAAAATGTGTTCACTCAAGTTTGTGGGACACTGTTGCGTGCAACTGGCTGCAGCATTTCACCCACAAAATACACAGTCAATTCACTTGGCAGTATATTCTATGAAGCGATTTGAGACGTCTCAAAGAGGTGATCAGTCATGAAATCAAATGCAATTATCATTACCATCTAAAGGACGGCACCTCCGACAAGGCAGCACTTCGCTGCCCCGACACCCATCCCCACATCCCCAACCGCACTGGAGTTCAATGTCTGGACAGGCCTACACACTGGGGAGGGAGGGTGAACAGTGCCTGATTTTACCTTGCTCCACTCGACCCTTTCCGTTTGGATCACAATGTTCTTTCAGCTAAAGCCAAACTGAGCTGGTTATGTTCACCGGCTTGCCCTGGAATTACCAGGAGTTCCAGCAATGTTCCTGGGATTGTGTGGACAATGTGCTCACGGAGTCAGGCCAGCGAGTGTCATTCGGCCAGGTAGACACAATGCTCTCATTTACAATGAGGAGGCGTGGGCACCACCAGTACTCCATCACCTATGCTTTTCAATTGCCTCTTGTGTCCCAATGACTAGCTCATTGTTGCTCACATTGTAACTCACAAAATGTACAACAACCAGAATGTAAAATGATTCCTTTCGCATTTGATATAGTACATTTATGGAGTCCAGCAGCAAAGTAGTTAAGCACTTTGGGATACTGCCCCAATTAAAGCGCACGATATAAATGCAAGGTATTGGTGGTGGTGGTGGTGGTTAGCTTGCTCACCTCACAAGCGAGAAGACCTGGGTTCAATTCCTGACTGGGGCAAGACCTTGGCCAAGTTTTTCATCATGATCAGGACTCCACCCTTCAGTCCCTTCGCCTCACCCCTTGCCTTGCCTCCTTCAAGACCTTCCTCTTTGACCTTTGGTCATCTTCCCACCTCATCACCCTTGGCCAAACATCCTCTACAATCAAGCCCCAGCTCAGGTGCAAAGTCTAGACTGTCCTACACCTTGGGACGTCCACCCAACGTGAAATCCACACAATTTGTTTTTTTGCTATACTATACGGCTGGGTTAACTTCAGTAGGTGAACACAGCAGCCGATTAGCACATAGTGATGTCCCACAAACATGCATGAAGTGAGTGACCAATGTTATCCTGGCGATTGCCAGCCAGACACAGGGAGAGAGAAACTCCTGTCTCTTTTCAAATAGCACTTGGCATCTTTAACCTTCAAGATAAAACTTGCTAGTTCACTTCATGTGGGACATTGCTGCATGCAAAATCAGCCGCCGTGTTCACCTACAAAATAATCAAACAGTCACGGCACTTTATATTAAATCCTGTGAAACGCATTGAGGTGTCCTCCCAAGGCAAAAGGCTCTGCATTAAAACCCCAAACAGTCACTTCTTGACCACGCAACATCCCTGCGTAACGTCTCGAGACCTCGCAAAATAAAAGCCGATCAAAGATTATAATGTTATTATTTCCTCCCAGGTCCATCTGAGTGACCTCTGGTATCAGTCTACTTTGGAACACCCCACCCACCCCCACCACCGCCCTCAGCTGATTTACGGGCCTCTCTGTTAGGTCAGACTGTTTAATGAAATCTGTGACAGTGCATTAATGAGCCTGCTTGCTTCGCCTCCACATCAGACTCTCTCCATCCCTGCCCTCGGCCTCCTGTCCCACACACATCAAAACTACAGTCCATCAACAGGATAAGGCTCCGAAATTTAATAGCACTCGCTGATTGGCTGAGCTCCGAGGAGAGTAGGGCAACAATGAGGCCATGAATCTATCAGACATTCCGTCTGGGAACGTTTTGGGAGAAAGCGCGGAGCTCAATCAATCCCAAAGTTCACATTAAAAAGCGCTGACAGTAACAGAGTTTCCCCCGTCCGTCGCTCTTTCATCTCAGGACAGGCCCCGAGCTAACCTCGTTGTCCCAACTTTTCCTTTCTTCTTTATTTTGTGTTTCACTGCAGCGTTTAACTCCATCCTCCCTTCCATCTCCCCCACTCGCTACCCACCCATCACCCTATCCCCCACAACAGAACTTCCCACAGGGCACCGCATACAAAAAAAATTACAGTGTAGGTCAGTTAGCGTGCTCACCTCACTTGCGAGAGGACCTGGATTTGATTCCTTAGGCAAGTTTGCTTATACTCCATGCCACTGTTTACCTAGCTGTAAGTGGGAACTTGGTTGTTAAAGCGGACCACTATCCAGGGGTAATAATCCTTTTTAAAAAAATTGGTCACTCAATCCATGAGTGTTTGCGGGACAATGCTGTGCGCAATTGGATGCCACGTATCTGCCACAAACTACAAAGTCAATCCACATTAAACCGTACTCTGAGACGTGCTTTGATACATCTCAACGATGCTATACCAAATGCAAGGATTATTATTATTAATGTAAAAAACCTGAAGTTGTACAAAATCTCAGGTAACAAAAATGTTAACGTTTGTAATAAAGAAATTCTCAAGTCAGACTGCTTGCTCAAGATTAGTTTTGTAAAGAAGTCAAAGAAACTTGTACAAAATCTCAAGATAAAAAACAATTGGTCAACAATTTCTCACCCCCCACCCCACCATGAAATTGGCTGTTTGTGGGATGTTGTCTCCTACATTAGCCTATGGAATCCAGTCACTTTTACCAGAAATCCTGCGATGTGCTTAGAGCCATCCGCCTGACATGAAAGGCGCTGTATCGAATCCAAGGATTATTATTGTCATTATTAATATTAATAATCCTTTAAAATGGATTCCCATTCTTGAGAACTGCCTTTAAGATCACTTAAAAGGTCAGGGTTTGGTGTGCACTGTCTCGCTCAGATAAGTGTTTAAGGGGAGGGTGATAAATGTGCCATCTGGATATTGCATACTGTCAGAGAATCCTAACTTATAGCTACCCCGGCTGAGAATTCTCAACAATAAGTTAAGTAGGAGCTGTCACACCCACTTCTTTCAGTCTTTCCAATTGTAACCTCCCTGTAATGATGGTAGAGAGAGAAGATCCTTCATCTAAACCTAGCTCCGCTTGTTCCCGCATCTATAACGCTTAAATTGGACCTAATTTAAATTGGGGGAATTAAACGCAACTGATTCAGCAATATAGCTCAGCATCCTGTTTGTCATGTTTATTGTTGCTTCACACTGTTTCGACATAGTGAGCGATGAGTCAACTAACATCCCTAGATCTCTTTCAGCTTCCCCACTTGCCAAGTTCACTCCCATCCATTCAAGACTGAGTTGGATGGATTCTTGTTAGGTAAGCATCTCGAGGGATCTTTAGCAAAATGCAGGTAAATGGAGTTGAGGTACATATCAGCCATGATGTATGAGAATAGTGGAACTGGCTCGAGAGGCTGAAAGGCATACTTCAGTCCCAAAGTTTCCTTGTTCCTATGATTACTTGTGTTTCCTGGAAATACTGTAATGGAAATTGGGAAAACAGCCCTCCAGTAGACAAACTGACACATTCTTCAAGATCCAGTTAACAGGGTTTAATAAACTGACACCGAAATGTTCCCAGGCCTGTTCAGTTACCATTTTGAGCACTGAGGATAGCCCAGGCAGTGAAGGCAGAGTCACAGCCCAGAGATCAGAGCCGTTAAACAGTTATTGTTAAATAGCCCTTTGTTATTTATAATAACCCTTGCATTTGATATCCCACCTTCTAACATCGTCAAGATGTCTCAATGCACCTCACAGGAATTTACTGTAAAGTATAGTGACTGTATTTTTTGTGGCTGTCCATCCTGGGAGCTAAACTGGCTCGTCAGTGATATGTTTGGCAATGGAACACCAGAATCATGGCAGCTCTTTGTGACCGTCTCCTGTCCAGTTCCTGAGCCTGGCAGATCCGCAGTATTCCAGGACACTTCTGATAACAGCACAGCCAGCCTGGCTCATCGGCAGGATTTGGATGGGCAGACAAGTCACTAAGGACAGGGAAATCATCCTTCTCAGCTCCTGTTAACCCTGCAAGCCAAAGCAATAACGGGTAGCCTTCGCTGGACAAGCAATGTGAAAGCTTGCCAGACAGAGAACACAGTGATAAGCTATGAAGTTTTGGCTGGTCAGACTCCAACAGTTACCCCAACGCACACTCTCTGGTGTCACCCTATCTTTGGCTCTTGGACGGAATTAATATAAATAATTAGGTAATTAGGTAAGCAGGCATCCTTCCAGGGAGAGAGCACACATTTCAACAACAACAAATTACATTTGTATCGCACCTTCAGGTCAGGAGGATGTTCCATTCCAACAGTCCATCTCTGGAGAGACAGTGTTGGGGCAATATGGAATTCAGTGTACAATAATGCTTGCAATTTTGGTTTTGGTCAGCCGGGTGTCTCACATATGTGGAAACCCGTCACCACGTTTAAACCAGACAGTTTGATGCCTGCACCTGTCACTGTGGCTGGAATAGAAATGTGAACTCTCTCTCTGGAGGGACACACGCTGCTTATCTAATTCCGGAGAGCATTAGGCGCAAGTTGGCAAGGGATAAGGTTTTGGGGACCCTGGAATCTGTGTACAAAATGTTGTTTTGTATGTTTTGGGGTAACCACTAAAGTTTAACCAGTTGTAACCTGTCCAAAAATCCCTCAGATAAATTAGTTATTTGCTTTTTTGCTTTGTTCGTTTGTGGGACTTTGGAGAGTGTAAATTAACTGCTGTGTTTGCCTATAAATGTACAACCATGACACTTATGTTTGGCTTGGCTCATGGATAGGAATTTAAACTAAAGTCCTGTCCGGCTGTTCAGCAATAATAATCTCTCTTCCTATCCTCATCCCCAAGCGCAAGGCTGAAATAATGGCCTAAATTGTGAGGGGATTGAGACTGGAAACCCTGTCTCCCAGACGCCTCAGAGGGCAGAGTGCTGCCAAGCTGTGCTTTCTGTGGTGCCAGGTCAACAAAATACATTTTCTTGATTGAATATTTGATATGAGCCATGAATCAAATTAAGAAGAAAACTGAAAACACACTCGTGATCGTACACGGACATACCTAGACTCGTGCGAATATTTGGGGGATGGGAGAGGGCGCTGATTAAAACGGGTGAACTCTACTCAGTAACAGAGTGAGGAACTTCCTTCCTCAGTCAGTCACCTGGATTCTGTTCAGGCTACCCCCCCCACACACAGTGAGGTCACATGCTGCTGATCACAGTCTGCAGAGAATGGACATCCCATCTGAAGGGCAATGCTGCTTTCTAGAGGCCATTCCGAGAATTGACAGACATCTCAGCCTTCTCATGTGACGGGCTTTGCAACTATTATGATAATAATAATAATATTTGCCTTTGATATAGAGCCTTATCATATCATTGAGACATCTCAAAGCGCTTCACAGTACTATATATACATGCCTTCATTACATCTACATACATTTCGCCCGTGTATATATATATATATATATATATATATATATAGAGAGAGAGAGTCAATTCACTTTACAGTATATTCTGTGAAGCGCTTTGAGACGTCCAAAAGATGTGAAAAGCGCTACATCAAATGCAAGGATTATCACTAGCATTATTATTATTATTATTATCTAGGCTCAACTATGCCAAGTCTCTGCTCTTCCCTCTACGAGCAACAGATCATCCAGAACTCTGCAGCTTGTGTTCTCTCCTATTCCAGACTCCATAATGCCCACCCGCCCACGACTCCCGTAACCATTGCTCACTTCCTAATCCCTGACTGTTCAACGCTTTGGGCCGCCCTTCCGGCATGAAAGGCACTTTACAAATGTAATTTTATATTGCATTTTGTAAAGTAGATTGATTGTGTATTTTGTCAGCCAAATGCAGCAGCTAATTGCACACAGGGTTGTCTAACACACAGTCGTGGAATTAATGATTTTCTTTTCTTAAAAAAAAGGATTATTGCCCCCTGGAAAGCAATCTGCCAATCAACTAATAAAACAGGTTCCGATTTACTAGTTGGTCAAGAGAGGCATGTGGAGAAAGGAAACTTGCCTTAGATTTTGCCCTGTCCAGAAATCAAGCCTAGGTCCTCCTGCTTGCGAGGCAAACACACTAACCACTACACAACAGGTATCAACAGAATAAACGATCCTTGCATTTGAAATAGCATCTTTCACATCAGGAGGGCATTTATCTCACTGGGATTTACAGTAAAGTGTAGTGACATTGTAGTTTGCAACCAAATGCAACACAGCAATGTCCTGCAAACAGCCATAGTATGTGTGACCAATATTATTTGGGGGAGAGAAACTGCCTTCTCTTTTGAGTAGTCCTATGGGATGTGTAGGGTCCATCTGCAAAGGCAGAGGGGACCTTGGTTTGTGTCTCATCCACAGGATGGTGTCTCTGACAAGAGCTCTGCCCAACATTGCACTGGAGTTCTGACAAAGGGTCATGGTTCCGAAATGTTGACTCACTTTCCTTTCTCCATAGATGCTGCCTGACCTGCTGAGTGTTCCCAGCTCATTCTGTTTTCAATTGCATTGGAGTGTCAGCCTAGACTGTGAGCTCAAACCTCCAATGTGGTGGGGGCTTGAGCCCACTGCATCAATTCCTCTTCAATGCATTGATGCTAGTTGCTTCAACCACTGCTACAGGCAACAACAACTTGGATTTATATAGCGAGTTCCACATTCGCATCTCCCTCTGCATGCGGATGTTCCTCCTATCAGATATACTACTGGCTCCCTTATATTCATTCCCTCTAGCTATGAACTCACCAACAAGTAGAGGGTAATTGATGAGTTAAAAGGAAACGTTTTTAAGTTTAGCCGCAGGATATCTTGGACTATACCTGCTAAATTCACACCATCCTGCCAAACATACATCCATCACTGTCAGCCTTGTGACTCTTTTCCCTTCAGAATGATGCCCATCATTGTCTTCAGAATGCGAGTCAATGGAAGCAAAGAACTGTCTGAAGATCACAAGATGTTTGAGTGGAAAAAAAAACTGAATTTGATACAGCGCCTTTCACGTCAGGAGGACATATCAAAGCACATCACAGGATTGAGTGTAAAGTGTAGTGACTGTAGCCAAGCTCAGTCATTCTGCCCCTGCTTTCTGGAAATCTATCTACCTGCCTTCAACCCCCACCTTAAGAGGTCTATCTCCATCTTTTGGCTCCCTCCCTTCCCCTTATACAGAACCTTTGAGTTTGGTTTATTTGTGAGACACTGCTGTGTGGAATTGGCTGCCATATTTTGCTCACAACATATACAATCATTCCACTAACCCTAAGTATATTTTGTGAAGCACTTTGAGAAGTCTCAATGACATGAAAAGGCGCAATATCAAATGTACATATTATTGTAATTAATTATTATTTGTATATTCTGTGAATTATTTTGCAACATCTCAATGCCGTCATAAGGTGTTATAAAAATGCAGTTTATTACTATTATTATTTGAAACTTCTGAAGTAAATTAGCTGCTTAAAATCTCAAGTTTATATTTTACTCATGATACAACTCTCCTTAAAATAACAGCAGCAATACATTAATTTGCTAATTTCGTGCGCAGAATCTCATTACCCACAGTGTACCATCTACATTTCAATTGAAAAGCCATTATGTGTTATTAGTAACCCCATTACAAAGGAGGCAGAAATATTCACATTATTTATTATCTGTTTTAGATAAGGCCCTTAAAATAATCCATGCATTTGATATATCGCCTTGGCATGTCATCCAACTGTCTCCAAGCGCTTCACAGGAGTTACTATGAAGCATAGTAGATAAAGCATGTATTTGTAGGCAAACACAGCAACCAATTTGCACATAGGAATGTGCCACAAACTTGCCTCGAAGTGAACAATTGATTGAATCGGAAGGGGGAGAAACGCCCTTCTCTCTTCAACGATCACCTGGTTTAACACTTCATCCCACAGACGGCGTCTCTGATAACTCAGGGGTTCCCCCAGCCCCGCACTGCAGTATCAGCCAACTTAAACTTTAAAATGCTCGTTGCACTTTGAGACGGTGCTGTGTACAAATTGGCTGGTGCGTTAGCCCACAAAACAGGCAGAGTGGCTACACTTTGCAGGAAACATCATGGAACATTTTGAGGCGTCCTCCTGAGGTGAAAGGCACTGCATTAAACGCGAGTGTTGTTATTGACCGTGCTGTGATACACTATGATTGCACGATTAAGGCCTTTCAAAGGAACGTCAACGTAACGTCAACGTAAGTAGATTGTTTAACTTGTGCTGTGATGATGACAGACCAGATACAAGCAAGGAGTGAGACACGATATTAAAGATTTCATTCACAGATGGCTGGATATGTGAGATGCATTCCTAGCAAAGGAAGCTATCAGTGCGTCAATTATTAGTGTTATAAACAGTTAGATAAATACAATAATAGTCTTTGCATTTCATACAGTCAATGTGAAGTCAAAACATCTTGGAGATCTTCACAGGTAATTATTTCCTCGTGGAAGGGGTCGGGGAAGTGAAGGGGGAAAAGAGTTAAGTTGCATTTCTGGAGCTTAGCTGGCCTACAAATTACACAGTCACTACACTTGTGTGATTTAACAGAGGGACACAGGTATTGTGACTAGGTGATGGCGAGCCGGGTAACAATGGTACTGAGATGTAGGTGTCACTGCACTCTTCAGTAAAATTGCTTGAAGCGCTTTGAGATGTCCTCCTGATGTTTCGCCCACAAATCCAGTCAATCCATCTTACATTATTATGAAGCACTTTGAGATATTGAGATAGCTTTGAGATCTATAAATTAGATCTTCATTTAGGAAGAACAGGTCTGTTAGGTTATAGGGAGAGAGCTGGGCAGTGGGATTGAGTTGCTCTTTTCAAAAAGCCGGCACAGACGAGATGGGCCTTTTGTGCCGTAAGATTCTATGATTCTATATCTCAAAGCCCTGATGGTGGTCCTAGCTAGACACGCAGCGTGAAAGCTTACCACACAGTGCTCTCAATGACAAACCTAGTGGGTTTTAGTTGGTTGGACTCCAGCAGTTACCCCAACGTACACTCTGGGGTCCCCAAACCTTAGCTCTTTCCAACCTGCACCAAAAAGTTTCCGGAATCAGGGAAGCGGGTTGGGTCCCTCCAGAGAGAGAGAGAGAGAGTTTGCATTCCATTCCAAGAAACTACCTGTGGGATTTTCATGTGTCGATAGGATGCATGGAATTCTCAGCTTGGTTTGGATATTCTTTAGCTTGCTGACCCCCCCAAAATCCCTCAGACGCATGAGTTTATCAGGAGTTTACTGTATTAGATCCCCACCGATATGACCTCTTTTGATCTGCCAACCCATCACCTGGTCCCTTAAAGACTCGGCCAAGACTGAGCTGAGCTGCTCCGCCTGCCTCCCTCTATCGTGGGAAAGCAAGAGGTGTGACCTGAATGTGCCCTTGGCTTGAAGCTGCCTGAGCCAGGAGCCACACGGGGAGCGCTGCGAGTCTGCCCAGAGAGTGGGGAGTGGGAAGGTAGCGCGAGCAAGTTGGTAGCTGCTTTGGGCTCAGCAAAGTGCGAAACCAGGGCGGCAGAAACCGCCACACACCAGCTGACAGAGCGGCAGACCGGAGGGCGCACAATGGGCAGCGCTCGTCACCCAGCCATCAATCAGCGGGTGAGGCGTTTGAGGGCCTAAGGTTCGTGTTGCCTACATCGCTGGCGACCGTGAATCAAACTGCTCAGTGAACCAGCGGTGTTACCCAGCCTAATAACCCAGCGGCTTAATGGAGCCGAAAGCAGCTCTCGACGCTGGAACAATGTAACAGGGCGACCCGCAGACAAAGCCCTGGCAACACCTTCATCACAATGTTCATTGTTCCCCCCGGCCCCGCCAGTCACAATGCCTGGGCCCCTCGGTCAAATTACCACAAACAAACAATAGTTGGCTCTGGGGGCCATGGGGGAGGGAGGCCGGGCAAGTGGATGTGGGAAATTAATCAGAACAAAAGCAAAGACTCAAAGTACAAAGCTTGGCACAGGTCTCGTGTGGGGGAGGGGAGGTAGGGGGAGGATTGGTGGCAAGGTAGGGAGGTGGCGGTGGTGTGTCTATGTGGGGTGGGGGGAAGGTGAGGGAGGGAGTGGGGGAAGAGGGCAAGTATAGCACTGCTCGCCCATTATAAATCGCTGATGGTTGTGTGCAGAGGTTTGCTTGTTAATAAATAACGGAGGGCGAGGCATCACTAGCATATCTGAGCAGCTATTGTTGGAGCTTTAAAGGGGAGCGTTTGAAACCATTATTATAATAATTCTTGCATTTGAGACAATGAGTTATCACATCGTTGAGACAACCACATTGCATTTTTATAATGCCATTCCTGTCAGGAAGACGTCCCAAGGCGCTGGAGAGTCAGTGTCACAGAATAAAGTATTTTGCGGGCCAATGTGGCAGCCATTTTGCACATAGTAATGTCAAGCAATGATAAACAGCCATGAAGTGAATGATTTTATTTGGGGATTTTCTTTAGAAAACTCCCTCATCTTTTCAAGACCTTGGTTTAACATCACATTTGAAGGACAGTGCAGCGGAATCTCAGGCTACGGGAGATATAGAGATGCTCTCTTCACCATATAGAACTGGCTAAACACATAGAGAGCAACCATCTTGCACACAACAATTCTTCGCATGCAGCAATGAATTGAATGGCTAATTCTACCCGCCAGCCAGGACACTAGGAGAAACTCCCTTCTCTTTCCCCACTTGTGTCATGGGATCTTTAATGTTAAGATGGGATTTGGTAGAACATTTCATTTGAAGGACATCCTCTTAACAGGGTACTGTACCTCTAACAGTGCAGAGTTCCCCTAGCACAAATTAGAGTTTCAGCCTAGGCCATGAAGTTCAAAAAACCTGATTTAGTGGCTGGAACCTACAACCTTCTGCCTTGGACTGAAAAGTTCTACTGACTGAGTCGGGCTGATACACCTGGGGCTAGAAACACCAATTGTGCACAATAATTTTACAATTTACATTCACACAGCACGTTTCACATCAGGGCGACATTTCAAAGCATTTAACACAGCTGGCCAGGCAACTAAAGCTGGGCATATGAGCCGAGGACTGAGGAGGGGAAGGATGATTGAAGGCACGGTCAAAGAGGAAGGTCTTGAGACAGACCTTTGATGAGATGAGGAAAGGACGGAGAGAGTCAGAGGGACTCCGGGATAGAGTTCTAGAGAGCGGGGGGCAGAATGGCTGTACTCTCTGCACGCTGACGTCATATTAACATAGTCCCGATTCATTTTGGGTGCTTTACTAAAGGCTTGACTTCTTGATGACAATTCCCAATCTGTTCTACCTACAATGATGTGAGGCTTTACACACACAGATAACTGGCATTATGTTCCCACTCAATCTGATGTTGAATGAGTATGATACAAGCAATGTGTGCTTGTACTGCCTGGTGCAGTGGTGGCATTCTTGCCCAGTTTGGGGGCAGAGAGGCTGAAGGCTCGCCTGCTAATGGTGGGGTGGGTGGGTTCCCGCCCTACCATTAGCAGGCCAGAGCCTGCTGGAGCAGGCCAGAGCCTGCTGAGCGGAGGGGGCGGGTAGGTTGGTAGGTAGGGTGGGGCGAGACCCTGGAGGGATTTGAAGGTGAGGAGCACCATCTTAAATTTAATCCTCTTGGTGAACGGGAGCCAATGGAGTCGGTACGAGAATGAGGGAGATGGGGTCGCAAAGCTTGGAGCGGAAGAGGACACGGGTCGTAGAGTTCTGGATAATCTGCAGCCCATGGAGGGAGGAATAAATAAAATTTGTCACGCACAGCAGACTGTTGGAAGGACACTGCTGTGTGCAAGCTTGCTGCTGTGATAACAAAATACAATCACTACACTTTACATTATATCTTGTGAAGCGTCTTGAGACCCTCAATGACACGAAGAGGTACAATATCAAATGTATGTGTTATTAACTGTATTATTATAGTAAAATCTTTGTCTATCCAATCCTCCTATCCCTAAACTGAACTCCCCATCTCTCATGTAGAGCTGGGTGTCTGTTGCCCACCCCACCATCAGTCAGTCTCTGGAACTCTTGCCTCTATCCCTCTGCCTCGATCTTTCTCTGTCGGTGTCTAATTCCCACCTTAAAAAATTACCCCCAAAAAATGAATATGGTCCGATTCCCACTGCGTTCCCGGCCAACAAACCCCCGAATAAAATTGGTCATTCGCTTCATGGCTAATAAGGCATATTATCTCTCACAGGCCGAGTAATGGACGAGATGGATTAGCAGCTTGTGACCCGTGGGAAAGCCTCAATAATAATTATTGGCGCCCTCAGTGCGAGTGAGTTATGACTCTCACACGCTGAAGAAAGAACAATGGATGCGAGTGTCACTAGTGCTGATCCTATCTGAAAGCTGGTCTGGTGAACACGCAGTGACACGCAGGCCACCGGTGACACAGAGTGACCGGACCAGCCGCCAGTTAACCTCTCACTGACCGTGGGAACTACTCTCAAGTCTCCGCTATTTAAGCCTGATGCCTTTCTGCCACGACCACAAAATAATCTCGGTTATAAACTGTGGTATTGTGGTTAGAGTACTTGCTGGGTTCGATTCCCGGTTGGGCGGGGGTGGGGTGGGTTAACGTTAGGCAAGTTTTGTTGTTCCACTCGCCTCTAGCAGTGAGTAGGAACCCGGTTGTTAGTCGATTGGTGGATCACTTTCCAGGGATGACAATCCCTCCAACAAAATACTGTAACAATCATTCGTGGAACACTGCTGTGTGCAGTCGGCTGCCGGGTTTCGCCCACAGAATACTCAGTCACTCCACTTTACAGTATATTCTGTGAAACGCTTTGAGATATCTCAACGACATGATAAGGCACTACATCAAATGCAAGGATTATTATTATCATCATCGACTGATTGGGAAAGGGATAGATAGGGAATACAGTGGCCTTAACGAGCGGCTTAAAGCAAGTTTTTCCAAGTTGATGAACCTGAAAATTCAGGACTCTTGCCTCCAAGTTCAGTAGGTTGTGGGTTCAAGCCACACGTCATGACTTGGAATCACGTAGCCTATGTGATAACTTTGGAGATGTCGTCCTTCAGATGAGCCATGAAATCAAGGTCTAATTTGCTTGTTCTGGTGAACGTTAAAGATTCCATGGCATTATTCAAAAAGAAAAGGCATTTTCTCTCGATATGCGAACTACAAATCTCCCAAATAAAATGAGTCATTCACTCCATGGCTGTGTGTGAGACATTGCCGTGTCTATATTGGCTGCTGCATTCACCTACAAAATACAGTCACTACAATTTATAGTATGCAGTATATTTTGCTCACAAATATACAGTCAACTCACTTTGCAGTATATTCTACGAAGCACTTTGAGACGTCCAGAAGACGTGAAAAGCACTATATCAAATGCAAGGATTATTATTGTTATTATTATATCCTGGGAAGTGCTTTGAGATGTCCTCCTGACGTGAAAGGCCCAGCTCCAGGTTCTCGAGGGGTTGCTGTACATGTTAGCTGCACAAAGCACCAACCTTCGACTACACGACCATACCCTGCAGTGGGTAAAGAGAGTAGAATGCCTTCAGGAGAGGACCTAAAGCCAGAGAATTGGAAAGAGAAGAGTGTTCTGCAGGATTAAGTTTTCATTTATGGAACACTGGGTGTACAACTCCTGTATATTCTGTAACGTATACCCTTGTGTGACTGGGCACAGACTAACACACTGTATATTGGATATTAAATAATAATCCTTACATTTCATATTATGCCTTTCACATTAGGACCGGGTCTCAAGTATTGCACAGAATTTACTGTAAAATGGAGTGACTGTACTCTGTGGGCAAAAGGCAGCAGCCAATTTGAGCAAAACAACATCCCACAAAGCGAGTATGAAATCAATATCCGATTTTACTGGGCGATTATTGGCCAGGAAACCGGGAGAGAGAAACTCCCTTCTCGTTTCATATAGTGCTTACTGTTCACGTGACCACGCTAACCAAATTTGGTTTAGCACCTCACCCCAATGGACAGCATCTCCGACAATGCAGCACACACACAACCCCAGTAGAGTATTGTAGTGTCAGTCTAGACAGTGAGCTCAAAATCCTGATGTGGGGGGCTTGAACCCACAATTTTCTGAGCCAGATCCTAAATGGAATAGTGTATCTGCCCTAATTATTGGTGCAGTAGCCACAGTCCAACTCATGCAGTTATGTCGCCACCCTGTGGCCACGTCTGGTTACTGCCACTTAAGTGTCTCATTCACCTTAACACTATTTAAAAAAAAACTTGATCATTTTAGATATTTATATTTTTAAATTTAATGTTACAACACTGCTCTTAAACAAATCAGAATCATTCACAATGAATGTAACAAGCAGCACACAGCTTGTCACATTGTCGAGATGTCTCAAAACGCTTCACGGGATATACTGTAAAGTGGACCAACTGTATTTTGTGGGTGAAATGCGGAAGCCAGTTTGCACATGGCGATGTCCCACAAACAACCATGGAGGGAGTGACCAATTTTATTTAGGGAGAAGGTGGGGATTGCTGGCCAGGACACTGGGAGAGAGAAGCTCCTTTCTTTCCCCCCCCCCCCCCCCCCCCCCAAACAATAGGATTTTTAACATCCACCTGAACAGGTAGATGAGACCTCGGTTTAATGTCTCACCTGAAGGACGGCACCTCCAACAATGCAGCAAGCCAGTAGCACTGCATTGGAGTGTCAGCTAAGACAATGTGATTCCAAGTCCCGAAGTTGGGCTTGAACCCAAAATACCTGTGACTCAGAGGCAAGAACACTACCACTGAGCCAATCTGAAGTGTACAGAACAATACTCACACTTTGAGATGCAATGCATTGGTATATGGGAAAACAGAAGGAAGTTTCTCTCGGTGACCTTATCAACAATTCCCCCCAAACAAAATTGGTCTCTCACTTCCTAATTGTTTGTCCACAGCAAACTGTTGCTGCGTTTTGCTAACAAAATACACAGTCAATCAGTGTAGGGTAGATACTGCACCATTGATCGCCCTTTTTGCCATGTGGATTTATGAGCTGGGACGAAGGTCTCCCAACTCTGCTCCCAATAAAAGAAAGGGCACGAGTGGTGGTAGGGGGTGGGGGGGGCGGGAGGGGGGA
This sequence comes from Hydrolagus colliei, assembly GCA_035084275.1. Lineage (NCBI taxonomy): Eukaryota > Metazoa > Chordata > Chondrichthyes > Chimaeriformes > Chimaeridae > Hydrolagus > Hydrolagus colliei. The sequence continues at coordinate 20,367,801 of CM068748.1, forward strand.
GAGAGAGGGATAGAGGGAGAGAGAGAGAGCATCCCAGTCACATCCCCAGATTGGGTTTTTCCCCAAGATAATGGGGTCATTGTCCATCTACAATAACCTGGTGATCTCTGGCTAATGTTTTCCGCCTCAAGACCCTTTATTGACACTTTACAGCAGGATCACAGAATACAGATGCGCAGCACTATTGACCCAGCAAGCATTCCACGGCACTTAGACAGCCAAGTTCAAAGCTGGGGTTTACTGAGGGGAATCTCCACAGAACATCTCTCTCTGGCCGACAATTTCTGGCAAAATAGTCAGCTGTCACTGTCAGGTGGAATGGGTTGAAAGGTTTGAGTGTTCAGTCTGCTCAGAGCTGACTGGTCACCAGTCTACACCCCACACACCCACCAGTTTGACTGTTCTAACTAAAGTCGACAACGCTCCTAGATAATTTAATATCGCATCCAGTCGCACTGCACTGAGTTTTACCTTAGGTGTAGTGACCGTGTATTTTGTAGGCAAGCACAGCAGGCAATCTGCACGCAGCAACGTCCCGCATACAGCTGTGAAATGAGTGACCAATTTTATCTGGGGGAATTGCTGGCCAGGACAACAAGACAGAGAGAGAGAGAAAAACCCTCTTCTTCTCGAATTCCTTGCATCAACAACTTGCATTAATATTGCACCTTTCAAGGCCGTCAACCTAGACTGAATGACCCAGTGCAGCCCAGGCTGAATGGCTAGTAGATGACCTCAGCACATCGAGCGCCAGGGACACCAGGAAAGAACCTCACAGCTTTAATCACCGTGTGTTGGTCAGTGGGTTGGAGCAGGGAGCACCTCCTGTTACAAAATCTATGATTAGTAATTTCTAACTCCCGTCAGAGAGTGTTACAATATTTATCAAGCTTTGTGACTGATGAGATATCAGCTCTTCCCGATGGCTGTGTAAGGGAGCTCTCCTCCCCTCTTCAGCCTCCTGTCTCTTTCGTGGTAAAAAAAAAACAGTCATCAATTTTTAATGGTGTTTCCAAAAAGCCAATCCATAATTTAAGAGTACGAGGAGCGCAACGTCTTACATTATCCTTCGGGGACAGAAATCCAGCTTCGTGGAAAGCAAAATTATTTGTCGTATTATAATTAGCTTTGTGTTTGATACCGAACTTTATCACATCGTCAGGCTCCTGATTGCTCTCCTTAGGGGGAGGATGTTGGGGCAGCTAAGCGGGGTTCTCCTGGGTTCTGAACTGGCTCCGAGGAGACATGACTGGCAATGGAATGTCAGAATCAAGCCAGCTCTATACAGTGGTCTCTCCTCCGGTTCTCGAGCCGGGCGGGACCGCAGTATTCCAGACCACTGTTCATGAGACCACAGCCCAGCTTGGCTGATCAGTAAGGCATAAAAGGGCAGACCAGTCATTGGGGGCAGGGAATCATTCCCATGCAGCTTCTGTTAATTCTGCAAGCCAAAGCCCTAACGGGTAGGACGGTCCTTGCTGGACAAGCAGCAAGAAAGCTTGCTTGACAGCAATATTATTGGCAAACTATGTGGTTTACCTGATTAGACTCCAGCAGTTAGCCTCAATGGACATTCTGGAGTTCCCAGCCCTTCAATCGTGCCAACTTATGCCCAATACTTTCTGGAATTAGGTAAGTAGGATACACTCCTCCAGGAAGAGAGTGCTTCCATTCCAACAATTTATTTCTGTTCCATTCGAACAATTCATTTCTGTGATTTTCACGTGCAAGTGTGAGACTCATGGAATTCTCAGTTGGTTTGGATACTCTTAAGCACAGTGAAGGTTTTCTTTGTCTGTCAGACACCCTGATCTCCAGGCACCTCAAAGCACTGCCCAAGATTTTACTGTAAAGCAGTAGCCACCACAAAATGAGTGACCAATTTTATGTGAGAAATTGTCAGCCAGGACACAGAGAGAGAGAAGAGAGGATAGAGCAGAAACTCCCTTCTCTTTCATATACTAATAACGGCTGTAAGATCTCTCATGTCAACCTGGACAGGAGTTTGGTTTGACGACTGCTAGACCATGTGAAGGGCATGATGTAAATTAAAGTTGTGAATGACGTCTCATCCAAAGTCCGCAATTCTGACAATGAAGTATCACACTCCAGTGCAGCACTGGGGGCTGTTGCATTGATAGAGTTCTGTCGTTCAGTTGAGAAGTTGAACGCCTGCCTGTTGAGGTGGGCATTCAAGATCCCATGGCACTATTCAGAAAAAGAGAAGGGAGTTTCTCTCTCCCGGTGTCCTGGCCAACACCCCCACCCCCCCCCCCCCCACTCCAAATAAAATTGGTCCCTCGCTCCATGGCTGTTTGTGAGACACTGCTGTGCACAAACTGACTGTCAATATTCACTCACAAAAAAGTCACTGCACTTTATAGTATACAGTATTCAGTAAAGCACTTTCAGACTTTGATGACATGATGAAGTTCTATCAGATGTAAGGATTATTATTATTATTGGACTGTCATCCTTGATAGACTATGTGAATTCAAAGTCCCGATGCGAGATTTGAATCCACAACCTTCTGACTCAGATGTGAGAGTGCTACCAACTGAGCCAGGCTGACAAGTGTTAATTGAACAGCCTGTTGAATCAATAATGTGGGAGTATTGGCCAAGATATTCTGAAGCCCCCAGCTGAGCTTCCCGAGAAGTAGATCACGACTGTTTGTGGGACACTGCTGTGCGCAATTGGCTGTCGCGTTTCGCCTATAAAATATACAGTCTATTTAGTATATAGTAATCTGTGAAGCACTTGAGATGTCTTGAAGTTGTGATTAGGCCCTACAGTACATCAAATGCAAGGATTATTACTAGTAGTGTCATTACTATGTAGGGTTCCCCGTTAGTGAAGGTTGAAGCTCCAGTGCAGCATTGGATAAGAGTGATGGGGAATATTGTGGTGTTGTTCTGTTCCATTGAGGTCCCATGCAATCCAAGGGAGCATTGCAGTCTGATGTGATCTCGAATGCTCAGTTTGGAAGTGTGGAGTGAATGACACTAAAAGCAAATTCCAGAGAGATGGAAGGGGAGGCTCTTGCCTCGCAGTCAGAAGGTTGTGGGTTCAAGTCTCATGTAGGACTTGGAACTCGGTGATTAAGCTAATGCTATAGTGCAGTGCCATCTTTCACATGCGACGTTGAACAGAGGTCCTGTCTTCATGGGCATTAAAGATCCGTGGCATTATTCGAAAGAAAAGGGATTTTCTCCTGATTTCCTGGACAGGACATGGAAGAGGGAAACTTCCTCCTCTTTTCGAATAGTGGGATCTTTAACACCCAGATTAACAAGCAGACTGGACCTTGGTTTAACATCTGACTTAAAGGACGACACCTCTGACAATACATCGCTTCCCCTCCCCCAGCATTGCACTATATACAGGACTTTAACCCAGAAGGTTCCACCTCAGAGGCGAGAGTGCTACTGTCCGAGCCAGGAGCTGGAGGCTGGGACCAGGGGAAATTCCAGGCCTCATCTTGTCATCCTCTCAGTGAGGTCTGCGGGTACCTTACACAACTCTTTACAGCTCCATGTAAGTGATACGCTCATGCAGGGGCTTGCCTACTCACCCGCAGCTCCCAGCTGTCCACCTTATCTGGTTACTCCGGGGTTTGGAAAGGAGGGACTGAATAGGGAAAAGTCAGGGAATGGTGCCAGGCTTTCAGCTCCTGAATTACATTCATACACCTGACATCCTACTTTCCTGAACGCGTGCCAACATGGTTTGAGTTTCCTCAGACCATGTCTAAATAAATGCCTCAGTAATGAATACTGGAAGCACAACACCACGACTGAATGCCTTACCTATTGGTTGCCTTGGGGGTAACGTTTTACTGTCATTTATCAACTGTTGAGAAGGTTGTCAAACCCATGCCAGCTGTTACGATTGAATGGTTCACCTTAGATTGCTTGTATTGAGCCGCCTGACCAACCCCCACCACCACCAAACCTCATTACGTCACCAAATCAACAGCCACCTAGTGGCCTACAAGCATCAGCCCTGGCTCAGTCAGCCACTCTTGCCTCCGGTTAATAATAATCCTCCAAGCAATAATAATGATAAGTGGGGAGGGGGGTGGGGGGGATGAAACAGTTGTTCTGGTGGGACAAGATCAGATGGGACAAAGGGTCCTCTTCATCTAAACCAGGGAGAGCTGCCTGGGGGCTGGATGCTCTACCTGAGAAGCGTCTGTGGGCTGCATAACAATATCTTTGAAACATAATATACCAGTCACTGGAGGCAGGGAATCATCTCACTCAGCTCCTGCTAACTCAGCAAGTCAAAGCCCGAAAGGGTAGGGTGGTCTTAACTGAACAAGCAGCAGGTAAGCTTGCTGGACAGCAATATTATTGGCAAGCTTATGTGGTTTTATCTGGTTAGACACCAGCAGTTACCCCCAATGCACACTCTGGGGTTCCCAAGCCTTGACTCTTGCCAACCCGCACCTAATGCTTACGGAGGCAACAAGTTAAATCAGTTGAAACGGAGGCGGTGGTGGTGTGGTTGAAATTGGGCCCCCCACCCCAAGCACCCCCAAGATCAATTTCCCAACAAAAGGAAACAGATTTGATATGAACAGGATGGATGGGGGGAGGGAGGGGAAGGATAGGGAGCAATCAGGCATAGTTGCGGCTTTGCACAGGGTACGAGTCACTGCCCCTTTAAACGGTAGAAATAAGGCAGCTAGGGTTTGCCTGTTAGATGCACTAATCACTACACGCCCAAAAGATTTGGCTTGCGATCAGTCAAGCGTTTGCGATCTGGGCCATTTCTGTCATTAAGCCATAATGAAGTTCACTGAAAATGCTATTGAATTTGTTATGGGCGAAAGTTAATAGATAAATGTCTTATCACATTTAATAAGCCTGATCGTGCATCACTCACACCAAGAGTCTCGAGGAATATGGATTATGAGACGTCTAAATGGGTTTCCGGGACCGAGCCGCAGAACGGATGCATTAAGTGGGTTAAAGTTAACTTCTCGATCAGATACGTTGAGGATGCAATACACAACACAGATTCACATTTACACAGTGCCCATCATGGTAGGATGTCCCAAGGTGCTGGATAATCTAAGATTTGCACCTGAGCTGTGGTGAGGGTGGGGAAAAGAGGGCTGAAAGATAGTCAAAGAGTCAGATGGATCTTGAAAGAGGTGAAGGAAGTGGTGAGTCAAAAGTGACTTCACTATGGGGTTCTGGGGACAGATGTGACTCATGGAGCTCCTGTGGCTCAGTGGTTAGAGCACTTGTCTTGCAAGATGGGGAGACCAAGCTGGGGAGACCAAGCTGGGGAGACCTGTATTTGAATCCAGGCAGGTCAGGGCGAAACCTTGGGCAAGTTTCCTTACTCCACACGCCTAATAATAATCCCTCCAAAAAAACCATAATAATAAAATTGGTCATTTCAATCCACGACTGTGTGTGGGACACTACTGTGCGCAATTGGCTGCCACAATTCGCCCACAAATATATACAGTCAATTCACTTTACAGTATATTCTGTGAAGCGCTTTGGGACGTTGATAAGATGTGGAAAGCGCTATATCAAATGGAAGGATTATTATTTATATGCTGAAATCTTAACCACTGTTGGAGTGGGGGGGGTTGGGGGGGTGGGGGGGTGGCGCAGATAGAGGCATGTGAAGTAGCCCGGTGCCCACTAAATGAAGGGAGCGATTGAGTTGATAAGGTTTGAGGAGGTCACTAAGATTATAATATTAGTTACAATACTTGCATATGATATAGTGCCTTATCACAGCATTGAGCCTTCCGAAAGTGCTTCATGGATTATACTGTAAAGTGAATCGACTATTTTATGGACATGACACAGCAGCCAAGCACACTATTGTGGATTAAATGACCAAATGTTTTTTTTAAAAAGAGCGATTATTGCCCCCCCCGGAAAGCAATCTGCCAATCAACTAACAACTGCTTTTCTACTTACTGCTAGGTAAACAGAGTGAGAATCAGAGAGAGAGTTAAGAGGGATTTAAAGGTTAGGATGAGGAACTTGAACTCGGATGGAGATCCGTTGGAGCTAGGCAAGGATGGGGTGATTGTCTCAGAGAGGATCTAGAATATTTTCTCCTTAGACATTACCGGTTACCGACAGGTTGGTAACGCATGCCTGTTTGTGGGACTCTGCTGTGCGCAATTGACTGCTGTGTTTCACCCACAAAATACAGTCAATCTATTTTACAATGTATTCTGTGAAGCGCTTTGAGATGTCTCAATAAAGTGACAAGACAGAGAATGGAGGGGGGGGTGGGGTGGAGTTGGGGGGGGTGGGGGGTGTGGTTGGGGAGAGGAAAAATGGGAAAAAGGAGATAAGAGATCCGTTTATAGGTTGCATACCAGTTTTTATGTACGCACATAAAAGTCACTCCAGTACATTTACACTACATCCCGTGAGGGGTTTTGGAACATGCTCCTAATGAGAAAGGCGCTGTATCAAATAAAAGCATTATTATTTACACAACGGTTCCAAGACAAAGAATATTTCATGGCAGGTGATAAATAATTGGCTGGAGGAGAATTTTTTTTTAGTAAATAGTGAGATAGAAGAAAAGCAATCATCTTAGAAGCTATCAAGCACTGAGCGCTCGGTCGGGTAATGGACTGGATAACCAGCCCACAGCTTAGTGTCTTTTTGCTGCAAGTCATAATGGCCATTCAGACTATACCGTCCGCAATACTTACAGAGAGGAAAATGATGCCACTATTTATTCACAAGATTGCAAGACTCTCGCTCTCTTTTCCCCCAGCCTTACTACCCAACTGTACATGATGTTCAGTCTGTACTCAACCAATTTCTAACACAAAATACGATCACTCCACTAAATCCACTTTAGGGTATGTTAGGGAAAGTGTGAAGCACTTTCAGACGTCAACAACGAAATGAAGTGCTATATCAAATGCAAGGAAAACTATTATATTTGAGAAAGGGGAGTTTCTCTCTCCTGGTGTCCAGAACAACAACACCCACCACCCCATATCATCACCCCCACCCACCCCGATCACATTCATAACTTGTTCCATGGCTGTTTGTGGGAAATTGCTGTGTGTAAAACAAATTGCACTACAATTGACAGCAAAATTCAATGAAGTGCTTTGAAACATTGTCCAGGCTTGAAAAACACAATATCAAATGCCAGGATTATTGCAGTCCTGTAGCATAAAGGTTAAAGCACTCAACTTACAAGCGAGAGGACATGGGTTCAATTCCAGGCTGGGGCAAAACCTGAGGTAACTTTCCTTATTCCAAACACCTCTATTTATGCAGCAGGATTGCTTTCTGGTGGAGGGGGGGGGGGGAAATAATCCCACAAAAAAAATGGGTTAATTCAATCAATGATAGTTTTAGTTGCCAAATTTTGCCCCCCAAATAATCATTTACTTTACAGTCTATTGGGTGCATGAAGCACTTTGAGATTTCTCGACAACGTGTGATTTGATATAGCGATAAGGCATTATATTAAATACCAGGATTATTATTATTATTATCATTGTTATTACCACTGCGTTATCATCAATAATAGATAAGCTGTCGGCTTCTCCACAGCTCATTATCCTGGATGTTGTCAGAACTAACAGACAGAAGAACAATTACACAAATGAGCGGAATTCATCTCCACAGTTAAACTAGTAGCTAGTCCGCAATGTGGAGGAGTGATTCCACACTGAAAGCTGTGCTACCCGCGGGCTCAGGGACATCTGTTCCACACATTCTATAGTTGCTCTGCGCTCACCATATATTCAGCCCAATTAAGTCTCTCACTCTCTCTCTTCCACCCTCCCCCTCCTCCCAATGTTAAATATTTGGTTTGCAATGCAGCATCTGTAATTATGAGCTGTTCAGCAGTGCACATGCAAAGCTGCTCAGAGCTGCTGCTGCTACCACAGCCTAGCAATGGGGCGATGCAAGGTTGGCAAGCGAGCTCCTTCCAATAAGACACTATCAGCCAGGGAGCAGGAGGGGGCGCCAGCGATACAGTGTCAGGGTTAAAGGCGTTTGAAAACTGCTTGGAAGGAATCAACTTTTATTAAAAAAAACAAAAATACGGAGTTCTGTAGCACAGTGCATACCTGCTCGGACCCAATGAGAAGACCTAGGTTTGATTCCTGGGTGGGTGGGGGGGTGACACCTTAGGCAAGTTCCTTACTCTACATGCCTCTGTTTGCCTCCTGACGTGAAAGGTGCTATAGAAGTGTACTTTTGTTGTTGTTGCCTAGCTGTAAGTAGGAACCCAGTTGCGAGCCGATTGGTGGATCGCTTTCCAGGGGTTAATACTCGGTTCATAATAATAATAGATAGTAATTTGGTCACTCAATGCGAGTGTTTGCGGGACACTGCTGTGCACAATTGGCTGCCATGTTTAACATCTCATCCAAAAAAATGGAACCTCTAACAATCCGTCATTCCCTTCCTACGCTGAAGTATCAGCTTTACTGTGACCTTAAACAGCAATAGGCGGAGTGAGTGAGCTTCCGACTGAGCCTGGCCGACATATTTTGTCTAAAATCAACTTGAAACCACCCATTTGCTGCACTTCAAAACCTGGATCGTCGCCACTTAAATCCACATAACACAATGAGCGTGCGAAGATTTCAACTGGGTTTCTACAAGAGTGCACGGGACTGTCACTTTAAGACGACAAAAATTCCTGGCAATATGACAAGAGCTCCCCCAAGTGGCAGTAGGTGATACCGCACATCTTACTCCACATGTGCCTGCATCAGCTGTTGTGTGTGCCAGGGGCATGCCATCACCCTGGCACACGCAGAGTTAAGCTCCAACGTGGCAGATATTTTAGGATTCTCAGTCTGCCCAGTAACTCAGTATCTCATCTATTGTGGGCACATTGAGCTTGGTGACTAGGCTGACACTTCATTGCTGGGAGGGGATGCACTACATTGTTTGGGGGTCCCGTCCACTCGATGAGACGTTAAACTGAGGTCCCATCTGCCCGTCTGTTCAGGTGGCTCTGTTTGACACGGGCACTTCTTCCACTATCCTCATCAACAATCTCCCAAATAATAATAATGATGAATAACAATATTCCTTCCCAACCCACTGCCCCCAGCTTGTCCTTCGTGCCCTCCGTTTCACCATCAGCAGCCACGCTTTCAACCACTAACCCCCGAAACCCACTATCCCTCCACCTTGCCCATCTTCAGGTGCCGACCAAAGACCCTCCTCTTCAACCGTGCCTTTGGTCACCTCTCCCCAACTTGGTGTCAGGCTCCTCCACTGTCAAGTGCTCTGGGACGCTACCCTGTGTGAGGAGCGCTATACAAATGTAAGTTGTTGCTACGCACACTTGCTGTTAGTATATAAGCAAGGGAATCCACAAGTAAATGAGGACAGCTTCTGATTGCTACCCATATTCTCTCTCTCACGCACACACACTTAATATAATATCACACCCTTACATTTAGCAATGTCATTTTATTGTGTTGCTGTCAGTCTCACCAGCATGAACTGAGCAGTGCAAGCGGGTGAGCTGGAAAGAAATAACAGGAACGAACACAGACAGGCCAGTTTATGCCAGCACACTGATTCAGCCCCTCCCGCCCGAGCCGAATACCATATTCCAGACAAGACAAACATTTACAGCACTCCTGTGCCAAGGCTCACTCTGAACACAAGCAGGCAAACACACACACACACAGGCCTGCAAACATACATACACAAGCCCGCGGATACCTACATATACATTTGCCCACAGATATACAGTCCATTCTCTTCACAGTATATTCTGCAAAAAGCGCTATATCAAATGCAACGATTATTATTACTACTACTACTACTACACAGGCCCTCTGCCACATACAGACATGCACAAAAAACACAGGTAAACATAGGCAGACACACGCTCTGAGACACAAAGACACTGGCGTGCAGAGACAGATGCATTATGTATTTGTTGGCAGGAGCCAAGGCTTGGGCACCCCAGCATGTTCGTTGGGGGTAACTTCTGGAGTATAACCAGCTAAAACCTCACAGCTTGCCGTTGATCAATCAATCAATCAAAACTTAATGACTGTACAGTTAGGTAGGGACAAGAGCAGGCGGTGAGGGGTCGGGGCAGGACGAAGAAGAGTAGGAAAATTGACTGTACATTTGTGGGCAAAACGTGGCAGCCAAATTGCGCACAGCAGTGTCCCACAAACAGTCACGGAAGTGGGATTAAGGGAAACGGGGGGGAAAAGATGTCAAGGGGAGAGGTCGGGGCGCGGGGAAGGAGAGCAGGAAAGCCGGCTTTATATTTGTGGGCGATTGATATCGCTGTCTGGCAAGTTTTCCTGCTGCTTGTCCAGCTAGGACCATCCTATCCATTAGGCCTTTAAGTTCACAATCCAAGATGACGTTCCAGTGCGGTCTTGGGAGAGATCGGCACTGTCAAGAGGTGCTATTATCAGAGGGGACATTAAACTGAGGCTATATCTACCTGTTCAGGCGGATGTTAAAGATCTGCTGGCACGATTGGAAAAAAGAAGGGAGTTTCGCTAGCCCAGTGTCCTGGCTAACAATCAACCAAATAAAATTGGTCACTCACTTCATGGCTGTTCGTGGCGCATTTCTGTGCACAAATTGGCTGCCGCATTTACCTACAGAGTCACTACATTTTACAGTAAATCTTGTGAAGTGCTCTGAGAGATCAACAGCCTGATACAACACTATCAATTGCAAGGTTTTTAATATTAACTTTTAATATTAATTAATATTATATATTAATAGTGTTAATATATAATGCCATTTACATTATTTAGTGCTTTTTTACTCAGGAGGGCATCTCAAAACACTTAAAATCACATTAATTCAGTAGCTCGCTGTTGAGCAGTGAGGGTTATCATAACTATGGGAGCTCGCTCCACTTCCCTTGTTGGAGTGTAGCCGGGAGATTTCCATTGACCTGAACCTGTCCCTGCCTTTGCAATCAGGAAATTTAACTGAACTAATTTTCATTTGAACTCAGAGGAAAAGTTCAAAGAGAAAGGATGGGGTCTGGTTCCCCATCTCTCTCCCATCAATCATTTCACAGCACGCCGTCCAATTCATCTTTACATTTGACATAGCTCGTTTCTTGCGAGGAGGATGCCTCAAAGCGCTTTGCAGAATTTAGTGACTATTTTGTGGGCAAATGCAGTAGCAGCGTGTTGGAAACAGCCACAACTTATTTTATTTTGGGGGAAATCGATGGCCAGATTATTGGGCAAAACTCCCTTCTCTCTTCATATAGCGGCACGGGATTTGTAATGTCCATCTGAACAAGCCTCGGTTTAACGTCTCATCTGAAGGATGACAACTCTGACGATGCCGCACTCTTCCAAGACGGCACCAGAATGTCAGCCTGGACTGTATGACCAGACTTTGCAACTTTCCAAATCAGAGGTGATAGCACCACTGAGCCAAGCTGACAACAGTCTCTATTTTAAAATAATAATCCTTGCGTTTGATATACGTAGCACTTTGTCATTCAGACAAAGCTCTTCAAAGATATACTCTAAAGTGATTTGGCTGCATATTTCGCGGGTAAAACGCAGCAGCCAATTGGGCACAGAAGTGTCCCACAACAGTTGTGAATTGAGTGACTGAATTACTATTTATACATTTTGTTTAACCCTCGGACAGCGATCCACCAATCAACTAACAACCAGGTTCCTATTTTTTTTGCTAGGTAAACAGAGGTGTGTAGAGTGAGGAAACTTGCCTAAGGTTTTGCCCAGCCTGGGAATCGAACCCGGGTCCTCTCACTTGCGTGGCGAGCGCGCTAACAACAACAAAATTACATTTATAGAGCACCTTTCACGTCGGGATGACGTCCCAAGGCGCTGAAACCACCATGCTGCAGGTCTCAACTCATTGTTTGCCGTGCTGTGTCTGACACGGTGGCAAGCAGCTTTGAGGCAGCAGCCCTCATCTTGAAAACAGGGAGTTTGCAGGGATGGGAAATGGTGGGGGATTGGGATAGGGTGGTGGGGGGGAGAAGGGTAAAGAATCTGGATGAAGAGCCTCCAGCTCAGCTCTGAAGCTGCTGCCTTGTGTGGTTGCTCCTCGTCGGCACAACAAGGCTTTGTGCTGTTGGCCAAGGCAAGGAGTGGGGTATAAAAAGGCTCCTGTCTCTCAGCAGCTCAGCTCAGCTCAGACAGAGCAGCTTCTCATAGAGCCACACTCACACCGCCTCCTGCGGGGGGAGGGTGGGTGGCGGGCGAGGGAAGAAACTCGCTACCAGGCTCTCTGCTCACCTTTCACCACTTCCTCTTCCAATTCCGATGTCAACTGCCTCTGCTCATACTTGCTGCCTACATCAAGAGGAACATTAAACGGCCCACAAAATACACAGTCAATCTATATTACCGTACGTCCTGTAAAGCGTTCAAAAATGTGATAACGATTATTATTATTCATTTTTGGCCAGGACACCAGGATTTCCGAACTGTGCCACAGCATCGTTAATGTCCACCTGAACAGGCATAAGGATAATTTAACCTCTCATCCGAAAGATGGCACTTTCAACAATGCAACACCACACAGCACTGCATTACAATACATCACGTCGTCTTAGGCGATGTGATTCCAACTTTGATCTCAAGTCTATACTTGCGTTCCAGTGCAGCCCAGGGGGGTTGTTGCCCTGTTCAAGAAGACATTAAAGGTCCAATAGCGTTGATATAAAGTGCAGGGATTGTACTTGGAAGCAACTGGTTAATTTTGCACACAACAATGTCACACAAATAGCCTTGAAGCAAGTGACCAATTTTATCTGGGATACCAACAGAAATTAGCTTCTTAAAAAAAAACCAGTAACTCACCCCACAACTGTTTGAGGGACGCTGCTGTGCTCAATTGGCTGCTGCCAATACACAGACAATCCAATTTACAATGTATTTTGTGAAGCTGTTTGAGATGTTTCAATGACGCAAAGTATTGTAAAGTTAATTGGCGCGGCAGAAAAAGTAGGTGATATAGAAGGCATGTGGGGAGGAAGAGGCAGGTGGATGTTATCTATCTTTGAAACAAACAAGTTCAGGACTTTTTTGCATTGGACATGATGGTGCTTGAAGGGTTGCATGGAGGATGTGATGAATGGTGGAGAACAGCAGCTTATGAATAAGACAGTTGTATCCCACACCACAGTACATATGTTTCCTGTTTTAAATTTCTATACACAGTAAAATATAACTTCCATTTATTTCATCCTTTCTTGGGATGAGACAGACATTGAAAAGAATCTGGATGGGTGTTTAAGATCCCATGACACAAGTGAAAAAGAGAAGCGAGTTTCCTTCAATATCCTAGCCAATACTTTTGAAAAAATTGATCATTCATTCCACGGTTGTTTGCGCGACAATTGCTGCGTACAAATTGAATGCTGTATTTGCCAACAAGATAGTCACAAGACTTTATAGTAAAATCCTGTGAAGAGCTTTGAAACTTCCTCCTGATGTGAAAGGTGCTGTGCCAAACACGAAGAGGACATCTTTGTGAGAGTTACAACAGTGATTATTGTATCTGAGATAGTATCTTATCACTTCATCGAGATGTCTCAAAGACTTCACAGAATATATTGTAAAATGGGTTGACTGTATTTTATGGGCGAAACATAGCAGCCAATTGCAGACAGCAGAGACCCAATCCAGTTTTGAATTGAGTGACCAAATTACAGTATTTACTTATGGGGGATAGTAGGGAATCACCCCTGCTAAGTAAACAGAGGCATGTGGAACAAGGAAACATGCCTAAGGTTTCACCCTACCCAGGAATCAAACCCAGGTCCTCTCCTTGCAAGGCGAGTACACTAACCATTATGCTGTGGGACTCCAAAGTTGAGAGTCTCTTCTCAGAGACCCTCACATACTATTAACACCAGAAGGGGAAAGGGTCATTGCTCATAAAAATCCCCAAATGCCTTTGAAGTGAGCCATTGCTTCACAGTGCTGGAAGGATACCAGCTCAGAGACAGCCACGTGCTTAACACACAACAGATGGGCCAGCTGGCTGGATCTCAGTGATACATGGGAGTCTGAACTGAAGGCTTAGCTCAGACCACTCGAAGGAAACCTATCTGCTCCCAGCTCAACGCTTACTGATGTTTGGGGGCGGGGCAAGGTGGGGGAAGAGAGGTGATTTCAGGTCAAGGTGGCAATAGCACAGACGAGGATGGGAGGAGGTTAAGACTGAAATAAAACGCACGGAAATAGAAAAGTAAACTAACAAAAGCAGCTGAAGAATTTTGCCGTTTTAAAAAAAAAAGACTGAGAGGGGATTATTAGAGTCATGTGTTAGAGTATTTCCCGAGTTGGCATGCCAGCCAGCCTTGGAATAATGAAACCTTGGCATTGGATTCAGGGAAACTCTGGCCTTGGTAGAGAGCTGGATTGGTTTCTGTGGCTTTTCACCTCTAGGATTGTGCTTGTTTATGGAGGAGCCGCCTAGTCTCATCCGCTCCAGCCTGATGCTCCACTCATTCCAGCTAGATAATTCTGAGCATCCACAAGGTGAAAGACATACAATTATGAAACTGCTGTCCCGCTTTGCCTCTAAAAACAATCATTACACTTGGGTGCGATTGCTCCGGAGAGCTCGGAGAGACACCAACACGCTAATGCTATATTCTTTGAGGCGCTTTGAGGCGTCTAGAAAAAGTGAAAAGCGCTATATCAAAGGCAAGGATTATTATTATTAATGAGTTTCAAAAATGCAAGATCATTCCTTCTAAGAAAAGTATAGTGTAAATAATGTATAAGCAATCCTCACACCAAAGCTTCTCAAAGGACGTCACACTGCCCAGTATAGTAACTGTTTTGTAGGCAAACACGGCAGCAAATTTGGGCTCAGCCACAATCTACAAACTACCATGGAATGAAAGGCCATTTTTATTTGGGAGGTTGTTGAACAGGACATAAGGAGAAACTCTTCTTAAGCTTGGTCTGTCTCATCCGAAGGACGGAACATGCAGCAGCTGTCCTGCTTTATTATTCAGTGATAATGATAATATTCCTTGCATTTGATATAGCGCCTTATCATGCCTTTGAGACTCCTCAAAGCACTTCACAAGATATACTGTAAAATTAATTTACTATATTTTGTGGGTGAAATGCAGCAGCCAATTGTGCACAGCAGTGTCCCCCAAACAGTCGTGAATTGAATCAGTCAAGAATATGAGCTCAAAGCTTTTTATATTAAAAAAAACAATCAGCTGGGTGTCTGACGAATGCACAAAATCCATCACCATACTTAAGAGTCTCCAAACCAAACTGAGAATTCCAAGCAGCCCACCTATACTTGGGAATTCCCTGAAAGAAATTGTTGCAATGAAATGCGTACTCTCTCCCTTGAGGGACACATACTGCTTACCTAATCCCAGAAGGTGTTAGGCACAGGAGCCAAGACTTGTAGACCCTCGAGTGCATGTTGGGAGTAATTGCTGGTGTCTAACCAGCTAACATTATGTAACTTGTCATTGAGAGCAAGCTTTACCACTGCTTGACCACCCTACCCATTAGGGCTATGACTTGCAGAGTTAAAAGGAGCCGAGAGATAATTTGCTGCTGCCAGTGACTGGTCTGCTCTTCCATGTCTTACCAATGAGCAAAGTCCTGACGTGAACCTATAGCCTTCTGATCTAAAGGTGAACGTACAACAACCTGAGTCAGGCTGTCACCCAATAACCTCTCATGTGCTTTGCAATCATGATTGGTGACTCGGAAAGGCATTACATTTGGGCTTACTGATGGGTAATCATACACTGTGGGTCGTGACCAAGTGGGAACTGTGTCACAACTTTCCAACCATGTTTCACGCAGGATCCTTCCAGCTCTGAGACTTTCCATTCCAACCAACATGGCCTGTGCTCAAACGCCGGAGGTGAAAGGACTGTGTGCTAACAGTTACTAACAACACAAAATCAACAACGAAATTACATTTTTAGAACGTCTTTCACATCCGGAGGACATCCCGAAACGCTGAGCCAGTGAACAACACACTATTTTCTAAAGCTCTGGTTTATTTCTGGGAAACATAAATGTTCCAATAAAATATTGCCAAAGTTTCAAGAGCCTTCCTCTCAGATTGAGGTCTCTCGCGCTCCCAGCAGTTGTGTGTTCTGACGACACACAAACTCTGAAGAAAGGTCATCGACCTGAAACGTTAACTCACTTTCCTCTCTCCGCAGATGCTGCTTGACCTGCTGAGTTCCGAGTGACTTCTCATTTTATTTCACATTTCCAGCATCTGCATTATTTTGCCTTTCACTTTACAGTATATTCCGTGAAGTGCTTGAGACGCATCAATGTTGTGAAACGGCGCTACATCAAATGCAAGGATCATTATTATTTATTAGAACTTCTCAACGAGGTGACTGAGTAACTTTCAACGACATGTTTCTCCCTGTGAGCGACATCATTCTGCAAAGCATTGAGAGAAACCAGGCTGGATGGAGTGAGATACGATTCCCAGTTAATTGGGGGTGGTGCTGGGTTTGTTGGCAGGGAAGCAAGTCCCGAGGGCTGGGAGCAAGACTGAAAAAGGTTTGTTTGCTACTACGAGCTTCCCAAAACCGGCCATAGCAATCTGGCTCCTATTAAAAAAAACACACACATAGTACCCCAGTTTAGCTTTGCATTCAGGACAAGCGCATACTTCTGCTGAAATTTTCAACACCACAGCACAGGAGCAAAACCAGTCTCTGACCAATTTTATTAATAATAATAATCCTTGTATTTGATATAGCACTTTTCACATCTTATCGACGTCGCAAAGCGCTTCGCAGAATGTACTGTAAAGTGAATTGACTGTATATTTGTGTGCGAAACACGGCAGCCAATTGCGCACAGCAGTGTCCCACTCAGTCGTGGATCGAAAATGACCAATTATTATAAGGATATCTAGTTTTGCACTTCTGTCTGCTAAGCTCTCGAGGATGCTACCCAGCATGAAAGGTGCTACATAATTGCAAGCTATTGTTGTTAAAATGGATGTTAAAATCTCCTGGGACTATTTGAAAAGAGTAGGGAGTATCTGTCAGTGTCCCTGTCCAATAATCCCCAAACAAAATTGGTCACTCACTCCATAGGTGTTTGTCAGACATTGCTGAGTGGGTGTGGGGGGGGTTAAAGGTTATAGAGTGATAGTTATTGATCTCAGCTATCTTCAACCTTCAAAGAGATGCAGATGTTAGCAGTGAGTGGTGTGCAGAGGCGCTCTATAAACACAGAAGGTCAGACTACAAGTTGCTCAGGCCAAATGCAGAGACATCTTACGGCGCTCTTTCACCCCCTGGATGGATGGAAAGAATGTCTGTCTGCAAGGTTGGCTGGATATGGTTCTATTTTTCACATTTGTCTCTTCCTCCCCTCCTACTTAAACTATTTGTGTGTTGATTCACTAACTAACCCTGCTGCGCTCTGTGAGTGTGCAGCTCGTTTCAGTTCCATTGCCTATGCAGAGCTGAGGGATGCCAACAGGCCCTTGGCACATTGATGAAACTGACAAGGTCCCCAGCCCCAGGTCACTTGGAGCCAATGCTCATCTCTCAATGCTGCAACGAGGAAAAGATTGTCAGAAGCCAGGAGGGGTGAAGTGGAGGCAAAAAGGTCGAGAAATGAATTCGCTGGTATGAATGGGTTGGCTTTATTCTTCGATTACACATATTTAGAGAAAATAATTCAGATCAGATCTGGATTGAGTGTGTGTGTGGCAATCAAACAAGCCGAGTTTCTGAGCCAGGCAGAACCACAGTATGCCAGGACACAGCTCATTATGTATAAGCAAGACTGGGATCAGAGTTTCATCAAGAAGAATCAGTGGAGTCTTGTAGCGTAGTGGTTAGAACATTTACCTTGCAAGCAAGAGGAACTTGGATTCGATTCACAGGCAGAGTGAAATCCTAGGCAGATTTCCTTACCTCTGTTTACCAGCAGTAAGTAACAGCCAGTTGTCAGTGGATCACTTTCCAGGGTAATAATCCCTTCATACATGTTTTATTAAATATAAATTTGGTCATTCTATTTGCGAGACACCTCTGTGAGCAATTGGCTGCCACGATAAAATGTACAGTCACTTCACCATACAGAATATTCTGTCAAGCGCTTTGAGACAGCTCAAAGACATGATCAGGGGTGCTATATTAAATGTAAGGATTATTATTATAAAACTAGACTGAGAGTTCCATGTCAATTTCCCTGTGCCAGAAATGGACTCTCTCTGAATGGGTGCAACTTGCTTATCTAATTTGTAGATGGGTACTGGTTGGTGAGATGAAGGACTTGATCTCTGCTTGACCCTGGACTTCCCAAGAACTCAGAATCCTGAAGGAGAACTGAACACAGGTCTTACACGTCTCCCTCAAAAGATATGGGGGTCTCAGTGCAGTTTAAAACCACAGGCATTGAGATCTACTGTCCTTGAGGGAGACATGATCTGTCCCAGAGGATAATGTTCAAGCGAAGGTTAGTGTCCACCACAGATTTCCATCAGAATAAATTAAATTGAAGAATTGCTAGACAAAATACCAAAGTCCACCTAGTTCGCCTGCTACTATCCTGGCAGTTGCTTCCCATGCTCTGTCCGAACAATATACTATATCCCAAGATATTAATCCCTTTCAAATGCAAATCTCATTTGCATTTGAAAGAAGCAACACTTTCTGCTTCCACTATCTCCCTGGTCAGCCTGTGCCTTACATTTACCACTTGCTCATGAAAGTAGTGTTTCTACAGATTCTGCTGTTTTGGACAAGGTGAATTGGGAGAAACGTTGCTAGTATCTTCTTATCAAGAGCCTTGCGGGCTCCTCTTAAGCCATAACTCTGCATTAGTTTTTGCTGGTTAAACTCCAGCAATTACTTCAAAACACATTCTGAAGTCCCAAGCTTTGGTTCTGATCAACCTTTAACTAATACTCTCTGGAATTAGTTAAGCAGGGTAGGTCCCTCTGGGAAAGAGTGAAATACTCCCCTCAGAGTATTTCACTCCAGAAGGGCAATTTCCACAAGGAAACTTCCTTCTCTTTTCAAGTAGTGACACAGAAGTCTTTAACATCCAACTGAACAGGCAGATGCAACCCCAGTTTAATGTCTCACAAACCAACATAGATGAAACTTTCATCCACACCTTTGTCACCTCCCGGCCAAACTATTCCAACACCCTCCGAACTGGTCTCCCCAGCTCCATCGTACACAAAACATAATGAATTTAAACCCCAATACTCAGAGATACTCACTGGCATGAAACTCTGTGACCCATCACTCCAATCCTGGACATGCTCCACTGGCTTCTAATCACCGAACAGATTGAATTCAAGTTCCTCATTCGTTTTCAAAATCACTCGGAGACTTGGAGCAAAATAGAAGCCCACGATATTAAAGGGACAGTGGCAGCATGGATACAGAAATGGCTGGGAGACAGAAAGCAAACAGTTGTGGTGGACAGTTTGTTTTTCCTGACTGGACGGATGTGTGCACTTGTGTCCCCCAGAGGTCGGTATTAGAACCATTGCTCTTCTTGATCTATATAAGTGACCGGGACATGGGTATAGGGAGTATAATTTCCAAGTTTGCAGATAATACTAAACTGGGAAAAGTAGTATTTTCAGGTCTCGGCAAAAGACCTCTCTTTTTGACCGCGCTTTTGGTCACCTTTATCACCCTCCCCTGGCTCGGCCTCAGCTTCTGTTATTGGGAAGCGCTCTGAGACACCTTCCGGCGTGGAGGGCGCTATATATATATATCCAAGTTGTTGTTGTAGTAAACAGTGAGGAGGATAGTAGCAGACTGCAAGAGGACATAGACAGACTGGTGAAATGAGCAAACACATGGCAGATGTGGGAAATTCAAAGTGATCCATTTTATGTGAAAGAATGAGGAGAGGCAATATAAGCTAGATAGAACAATCTTAAAGGGGGCGAAGGAACAGAGAGACCCGAGTGTTCATATAACTCCAGAACTCTCTCCCTCAATCCTCCATCCCCATCTTTGAATTCCCAAACCTTCCTTTTTGATTGTGCTTACAGTCACTTCTGCCTCTCCCCTTGGCTCTTTGTCAGACTCTGCCACTGAAACCCTCCAATGGCTTTGCCCCACCTTACCTCTGTGACCTCCTAATCCCCTACCAACCTGCCCCCACCCTCCTGCTCCATGCCCTCCTGACCCACCCACCCCACCATTCATGGGCAAGCCTTCATCCACTCTTCCTCCAACCTCTGGAACTCCATCTCACATTCCCTTGCCTTGCCCTCACCCTAGCTTCCTTTATGTCCCGCCTCAAGGCCCTCCTCTTCGACGGTCCCATTGGTCACCCCAAATCCTCCCCTTTGAGGATTTGGGGTAACCGATGGGTCACCCTCCCCAGCTCATGTCTGAAACAATGACTGTCCATCGCCTTGGGACGTCCTCCTGACATGAAAGGTGCTATACAAGTGTAATTTTGTTGTTGCCATTGTTGCAAAGCCCCGGGACCCTACTCCAGATGGAAGGTGCTCTACAAATGCAAGTTGGTTTTTCACCTGAAAGACGGCACCTCCAATAATGCAAGCGCTCCAGTCAGATTGTAGATTTGTATTTACAACACTTAGTGAGATGGACACAACCACTCAGGTCAACAGCAAGTAAAATACACACAAGAACGCAAAAAGGGTGGTGGTGGAGGGACATGTAGGTTCAATGCTCCTCGGCATTTCAATCTCACTACAGTAACATAAAAATACTCTCAAAGCTCTTCAAAGGCAATTGTGAACATGTGTAGTGAGTGAGTTTGCAAGCAAGCACTTGTATCCAATGTAAGACACTTATGCAGTCTCACTCTCACACACATCAGAACCCCCTCTTACACATGCACATTTCATCAGCCCCCAGAGAATTAAGTGACCACTCACAAAAATTCCAAACCCCACAGAAAAGAGGGATTTTTTCCCAGCAACAGATGGGCCAGCTGGCTATCTTATTCAGAGCCATAAGTGGGTATCCTATTTGATGCTATCTCCAGCAACACAGCGTTGAAGTGTCAGCTGACTCCATGTTGGAGCACTTCCATCCAAGCCAAGTAATAGCCCACAATACTAAACTGTACTGTAGCGTAATGGTTAGAGAACTCTCCTCACCGGGGTTCAATTCACCAGTTGGGCAAAACTTTGGCAAATTTTCTTATTCTATATGCCTCTGTTTACATAGCAGTAAGTAGGAACCCACAATTGGGTGATTGGTTTCCATGGGTAATAATCCCTTAAAACACAATAATCTGATCACTCAATCTACAACTGTTTGTGGGATACTGCTGTGCACAATTGTCTGCTGTGTTTCTCCCACAACACAGTCAATTCACTTTACAGTATATTTCTGTGAAGCTCTTCTTGATGTCTCACCTGTATGAAAAGGTGTCGATATCAAAAACAAGGATTATCATTATTCACCTCATCTTTCCCTGTGTCCAATTTCTCCCTTGGTCACATCTAGCCTACTTTAAAAGCACTCAACAATACAAATCACAGTACCAGACACCAGGAAGCACACAGGTATCTATCTCCCTTAAAGAGATAGCATGTTGTGGCAGCCCTAATGAATCAGATTATTTTTCAGCACTGTCCTACTTTGGCACAATAGAGATTTATGAAATATAAAGAACTTGAAAACTACACAGCAATATGATCTGAATTGTACATCACCTTTATTTCAAGAGAGTAATTATCTGTAATTCTAGCTAATTCTCACCACTTCATTGATATAAACAGGAGACTATGAATTCTAAAGTGATTAGATAATGTTGACCATGATGTTCTGTTTTATTTTGTACTGAACAGCAGAAATAGAGGACAAGTGAATGGGGGTTAAGTTCAGAACAAATCTGTACAAACAGTTCTTCAGTGAGTGGTTAATAAACGTATGGAAGTACAAAGTATAGATTATTTCAAGAACAAATTAAATAGATTTCTGTTACCTCTATGTCAAACGTGATATAGAAATATAATTTATTGTTGTTTGTAGACACCTTTTAAAAAGCCAGCACTGATGCATTGGGCCAAATGGGCTTTTGTGCCGTAAAGCTCTCTCATGTTATTGGCTTTGAGTAACAATAAACTTATCAGTTGTGATAAACAAAAGCCCTCTAAGACTGTCTTTCCACAACTTTTCCGGGTTTCTTTTGTGTTTGCTTATTCCAGCCTAGCTCAGACCCGAACCCAGATAAGCATCAGAAGACAAGGGACAAGAGAACAAATACAACAATAATAATAATCCTTGCCTTATCACAGCATTGAGGCATCTCAAAGTGCTTCACCGAATATACTGTAAAGTGAACTGACTGTCTATTTTGTGGGTGACAGGGGAATTCTTTGTGGAATGTTGCTGTATCCAATTGGCTGCCGTGTTCCACCCTCAAAATATATAGTCAATTCACTTCAGAGTACATTCTCCAGTAGCACATTGAAATGTTTCAAAGATGTGGTAAAGTGCTATATCAAGCGCAAAGAATATTATTATTAGTAGAAGTAGTGTTGTATTATTATTTTGGTGCTTCCTAAATTATGGTTCTCAGTTTACTTTGTCAATACCATTGCATACACCTATACTGTGATGTCTTCTCTCAAGACTGAAGATGGGTGGAATTGTGGGTCATCTGTATGAATGCGTAAGCTATTGAGACAATGCCTCCGATTGAGTTAAGAATCCAACTCAAATTCTACAACAATTTGGAGTGAATGCAGATTGTATGATTAGTTTGTATTTTTCCAGATTGTTTTCTTTATAATTCAATGAAATGTAGCTTCAAGATGCCATAAATGAAAGTATTGGAAAACAATTTTGTTAAAGTATTTTAATATATTCGACTTATTGACACAGCAGTATTTTGAGTAAATCGTTCTGTGACTGAGACTGGCTCAACCAGAGGCACTCTCAACACAGAGCCAAAACTTTGTGGTTCAAGTTTGGCCTTTGAACTCATGGACTAGGCTAATGCTCCAGAGCAGTGCTGGAGTGAACCCTGTATTGTTGGAAGTGCTGTTCTTCAAATGAGACATTAAATCAAAGTCCCATCTGTGCCTGTTCAGATAGATGTTAAACAATCATGTGATTATATTTGGAAAACAAGAAGGCAATTTCTCTCCCCTGGTGTCCTAGCCAACAATCCGCCAAATAAATTGGTCATTCATTTCATGACTGTTTGCGGGACCTTGCTGTGCGCAAATTTGCATTTTCCTACAAAATAAAGCAGTTAGCTGTGAAGCACTATAAGAGATCTCAATCATTATAGGCAATGGATCAAACGCAAGGATAGCTTACTATTAGAACCTTATGACAATCTGCATGCAAACAGCAATGCCTTCATATCACATCTATGCAGTGAAGTTTTTGTGAACGGAAACGCGAATCTCGGAAGGTGTGTTGCCTACCAGGTGCCAGGGTTGAAGACTTGACTGAGCGGGTCCATGAAATTCTGCTAGGGGAAGGGGAAAATCCACTTGTGGTGGTCCATGTTGGGACCCATGAAGTTGAGAGGAAAAGACCTGAGATGCTCCAGGGAGAGTACCAGAGACTAGGGAGTAAACTAAAAAGTGGAACTTCGAGAGTGGTGATGTCTGGGTTGCTTCCAGTGCCTCGAGCAAGCCAGTTCCAGAATGCTAGAATAAGGCACATCAATGCATGGCTGGAGAAGTGGTGTAGGAAGGAGGGTTTCTGGTTCCTAGACCATTGGGACCAATTCTGGGGTAGGTGGAACCTGAACAAAATGGATGGTTTACACCTGAACAGGGCTGGAACCAATCTCCTTGCAGGGAGGTTGTTGAGTTTTGTGGGGGGGGCTTTAAACTAATCCCGGGGGGGGTGAGGGTGGGAAACTGATCAGTAGTTCAAATATGGGAGGGGTAATAAAGTGGACAGGGGTAAAGGTAAGATGGGAGAAAAATGCAGAGGAAGTAATTTGTGCCTTAGAGTGCATGTATGTAAATGCACGAAGTTTGAGAAATAAAATTGGTGAGCTGCAGGCTCAGGTTGCTGTGAGGTGATATGATGTTATAGCAGTAACAGAGACTTGGCTCCAGCATGGGCAGGAATGGGAGTTGAACATTCCTGGTTATAATGTATTCAGGAGGGATAGAGAGGGGAGAAAAGGGGGTGGGGTGGCAATTTTAGTTAAGGACTCAGTGACTGCCTTAGAAAGGAACGAGGTGGAAGAAGGACTAAAAACCGAATCTATCTGGTTAGAAATGAGGAATAAAAAAGGTGCAGTTACACTGTTAGGGGTATACTATAGACCACCAAATAGTGGGGAGGAGATAGACAAGCAGATCTGCAAGTGTATCATGGAGAAATGCAGAACTAATAGAGTAGTGATAATGGGTGACTTCAACTATCCCAACATAGACTGGCAGAATAGTAGAGTAAAGGGCAAGGAGGGAGAAGAATTCCTGAAGTGTGTGCAGGACAACTTTCTTGATCAGTATGTTTCCAGTCCAACGAGGAAAGAAGCATTGCTGGATTTCGTTTTGGGAAATGAGGTAGGGCAAGTTCAACAGGTTTCTGTAGGTGAGCATCTAGGGAATAGTGACCACAATATCGTTAGATTCAGAATAATTATGGAAAGGGATAAGGAACGATCACAGGTGAGGACACTCAACTGGAAAAGGGCTAATTTCAATGAGTTGAGGTGGGACCTAGCCAAGGTGGATTGGAAAGAAAAATTTGCAGGTAAGACAACTAACGAGCAGTGGGCAGCGTTCAAAGAGGAGATAGTTCAAGCACAGGTCAAAAGCATCCCCACAAAGGTGAAATGTAAGGCATCCAAACCTCCCTGGATGACTAAGGAAATCGGGGCCAAAATAAAACAAAAAAAAGAGTCTTATGATAAGTGTCAGGCTCAAAATTCAGAAGGGAACAAAGCAGAATATAGGAAGTGTAGGATAGAACTAAAAAAGGAAGTTAGAGGGGCAAAGAGACTGCATGAAAAACAATTAGCGAGTAAGATTAAGGGGAACCCTAAGGTTTTTTACCAACATATTAAGAGTAAAAGGTTGGTCAAGGAGAGGGTGGGGCCAATTAGGGACCTAGGAGGAAATCTCATTGTGGAGGCAGAGGGCATGGCTGATGTACTAAATGAGTACTTCGCCTCTGTCTTCACAAAAGAAAAGGATACAGCCAATGCCATGGTATTAGAGGAGAGGGTAGGAGAAATGGATAGAATAATTATAACCAGAGAGGAAGTGCTAAAAAGGTTGACGTCGCTCAAGGTGGATAAGTCACCTGGTCCGGATGGGATGCATCCTAGGTTACTAAGTGAGGCACGGGAGCAAATAGCAGGGACTCTGGCCACGATCTTTCAATCTTCCTTGGACACAGGGGTCGTGCCAGAGGACTGGAGGATAGCTAATGTTACTCCCTTGTATAAAAAGGGGCAGAAGGACAAGCCTGGTAACTACAGACCAGTCAGTCTAACGTCGGTAGTGGGCAAACTTCTAGAGTCCATAATCAGGGACAAGGTAGATCTTCACTTAGAAAGATATAGGCTAATAAAGGACAGTCAACATGGATTTGTTAAAGGCAAATCTTGCCTTACAAATCTGATAGAATTTTTTGATGAGGTAACGGAATGGTAGCGCAGTTGATGTAGTTTACATGGACTTTCAAAAGGCATTTGACAAAGTGCCACATGAGAGACTTATTATGAAATTAAAGGCCCATGGCGTAAAAGGGACAGTGGCAGCGTGGATCCACAACTGGCTGCGAGACAGAAAGCAGAGAGTTGTAGTGAGCGGCTATTTTTCAGATTGGAGGGAAGTGAGCAGTGGTGTGCCACAGGGATCGGTTTTGGGACCATTGCTGTTTGTAATCTACATCAATGATCTGGACTTGGGTGTACGGAGTACAGTTTCCAAGTTTGCAGATGACACTAAGTTAGGGAGAATAGTAAACAGTGAGGAGGATAGTAGCCATCTGCAAGAGGATATAGACAAATTGGTAAAGTGGGCAGACACATGGCAGATGAAGTTTAATGCAGAGAAGTGTGAGGTGATGCATTTTGGGAGAAGAAATGAAGGGAGGCAATATAGGCTAGATAGTACAATTTTAAATGGTGTAAAGGAACAGAGAGACCTGGGGATTTGTGTTAGTGACTCGTTGAAGGTGGCAGGACAGGTAGACAAGGCTGTTAAGAAGGCATATGGGATACTAGGCTTTATAAATAGCGGTATAGAGTACAAAAGTCAGGAAGTGCTGACTAACCTCTATAGGACTTTGGTGAGGCCTCAGCTGGAATACTGTGTTCAATTCTGGTCACCACACTACAGAAAGGATGTGAAGGCATTGGAAAGGGTACAAAGAAGATTTAATAGGATGGTGCCAGGATTGAGGGACTTCAGCTATGAGGAGAGGCTAGATAGGCTAGGGTTATTCTGTCTGGAGCAGAGAAGATTGAGGGGAGACCTAATAGAGGTTTATAAGATCATGAGGGGTTTCGACAGGGCAAATAGAGAAAAACTATTTCCACTCGTGGGTGAATCTGTGACTCGTGGTCACAGATTTAAAATAGTTTCAAGGCGCAGTAGAGGGGAGCTGAGGAGAATTTCTTTCACTCAGCGAGTTGTTCGAATCTGAAATGCATTGCCTGAAAAGGTGGTGGAGGCTGATTCGATAACAACTTTTAAAAGGGAATTAGATCTTTATTTAGGGAGAACGGGTCTATTAGGCTATGGGGAGCGAGCAGGGCAGTGGGATTGAATCGCTCTTTTCAAAGAGCCGGCACAGACTAGATGGGCCGAATGGCCTCCTTTTGTGCCGGAAAATTCTATGATTAAGTGTGTATATTGAGCGTTGAGGTTGGTAACCTTCTGCAGAAACTGTGAGTCTGCCCAAGGGTTTGGGCTATGACAGATACTGTAGTAATAATAATAACAATCCTTGCATTTGATAGAGTGCCTTATCACGTCGTGGAGATGGCTCAAAGTTTGTCAAATTAAAAAAAACTTTTTGGGGAGGAATTATTACTGCAGGAAAACAATCTGCCAATCGACTAGCAGCCAAGTCCCTACTGAGTAAAGGCTGAGTAAATAGAATGCACTAACCAATATGCTACAGGATGTGTATAATATGAGGTGACTCCATTATAAGGCATCTTATGGATGGTCCATTTCCAGTCTCCAGTGAGGCTTCACTGCGACCACACAAAAAACACAGGCCGTCACTTCCTGGTGTTTCAAATATCGCTGAAGGTGTCGAAAATGCTGCTGGTGTCACTTTGTAATGTAGAGATCAGTGCCGCTTCATCCACATGCGAGGTGAGCAGGAAGTGGTATCATGATAACTTGGAAGACAACTATTGTTTTTAACCGTACCTCCTTATAATAATAATAATCATCCATCCAAACAAAACCACAATGATAAAGATTCGTCATTTCAATCTATGACTGTTTGTGCGACACTGCTGTGCGCAATTGGCTGCCGTGTTTCACCCACAAATGTACAGTCAGTTCACTTTACAGTATATTCTGTGAAGCACTTTGAGATGTCGATAAGATTTGAAAAGCGCGATATCAGATGCAAGGATTATTATAATGCAGGAGATGAGTTTATAGATTCAAACCATTGCGTTAAAATGGTGGTGGGAAGGGAAGGGTCCAGCCTGGTTCAAAGACCTTTCTGTAGCGCTCTGGGATGCTTACATATATATATATATATGCAAGTTGTTGTTGTTGTATAGGAATACAGGAACAATAATCCCTGGAGGAACATGTGTAGTGAGGCCTGAGGTTAATAGGCCTGTCAAGGGAATGTGTGACATTTGACCTCTGTCTGTGTTGACTCTGCCCAAAGGAATGAAGGAACAAAATTGCTAGCGTCAGCCAACTGTGCAACTCAATTCTGAGTAGTTTGGAACATATTCACTGCTTATACCCAAAACGGAGTAGTTGGAGCTAATATAAATAACGTCTCAGCTAACCAAGAACACAGCCTGAATGTTCAAGCTTGTTTGTTCATTGACCTGAATCAGGCTCCTGTTTCACACTGGGTTTGTGGATTAGTATAGTGGCCTAATTGTCACAGTTATTGACCTCGAAAAACATACCTGGATCATATGGCAGCTGGATCCCTAAATCTAGCCTTAACCTGCTTGGTAGCCCTCTCTCACTTCTCAGTCAGCACGTTGTGGGTCTGAGCCCCCCCATTCGGGGCTTGACCACTTGTGCAGCAAGGTTAACCTTTGATTTCTCTCTGTGAAAGCGAGCTCAAGCTTGCTGACTTGACCTTCCTCTTCGATAGCACCTTCGATCACCCTCCTAATCCTACCCTTCCTGCCCCCCCACGCCTCCTGATTCCAACCCCTATCTCCAACCCCACAGTATATTCAGTGAATTCACTTTACAGTATATTCACGGAAGTGCTTTGAGACCGTCTCAATGATGTGATATGGCACTATAACAAATGCAAGTCTTATTATTATTACAAATTTATTGTTGTTGTTGTGAATCAATTTTCCAAAGGCTAAACTGGCAGTGTTGCACTGACTCCCACATCACTCCCACCTCAACCAGACCCTTTGAGTCAGTGCCACAGTACATCAGGGTCTAGCTGAACTCCTAAATGGTGGACGAGCGGGTCAAGATAACTTGGAAGAGCTTTCACACAGCTCTGAAGAAAAGTCAGTCAAAGGCCAGACTGGTGATATATTCTCCTCAATATACTAAACATTTCTTTCAAAAGGGTACGTGCACACACACTGCATGCTTGTAAACTGGACAGGAGGAATCCAACACCTCTGTTTTGCTTTCTCCCCAAACAGCAACCTATCTAACTAATCTTATTCATCATATTCCAATCGTCCATCCAGCCTCTTGGCTCCGTCCAACTGCTCATTACAGAGAGAGAGAGAGAGAGAGAGAGAGAGACAGATCCTGGAATAGGCTTGAACTGTTTTAACTGTCTCATGTCCAGAACTGTGAGCTTAAATTGCTTGACTCGAAAGCTGCCCCCGCTGAGAATCACAGGGAGAGTCACTAGTTTTATTAATAATAATCCTTGCATTTGATATACATAGCACCTAATCATATCACTGAGACATTTCAAAGCTGTTCAAGGAATAGATTGGAAAGTGGAGTCACTGTGTATTCTGTGGGTGAAACATAACAGCCAATCACGCACAGCAGTGTCCCACAAACAATCATGGATTGAGCGACTACATTGCTTTTTGTACCAGCGTTAAGCCAGGAGCGTCTCGAACACTCCTCAGAGGCCATTTAACAGAGATCGGGAATAACTCAAAGCAAATTTGCTAAAAGCAAACATTTACTCTTTCCTTCAGTTTTTAGCTACACATTCAGTTTTGGGCAAGGTTTTCAGTAGTGATGATCTCTGGGAGGCAGCTGGCATGTCATTTTATTACATCAGATCTTTTCATTCTATTCCCTCCCTTTTCAACACTAGTGTTCTCAAATCTCTCCTTTTCCAAATCTCTGTCTGAGATTGCAGCCAACCATCCTATGGCAGAGAGGCAACAGTCAAATGGAAATCTGTTAAACTCGATTGAGATTAAACTGATGTGAAAAGTGCTATACAAGTGTAATTTTGTTGTATTTTTATGGGGAAACGATTTTACCCCACAAAGCAATCTACCAATCAACTAACACGCAGGTTCCTAATCTGCTAGACAAATAGTGGCATGAGGGATAAGAAAACTTGCCTAAGGTTTTGCTCCGGCCTGGAATCAAACCCGGGACCTCTCGCTTGTGAGGTGAATGCACTAATCACTATCCTAAGGGACTCGAGTGACTGAAGGCTACACTCCGCCTGTCAATATTGTACTGTACAGTGTACAAGCAGCCTGTCAATGTAACTTGCTCAGTACAGCTGGTTTCTTGTTGATGTGAAGAGATGGAGACTTGATATTTAGCCAGGGCTGTTGGAATCGTGATATTTTTCAGTAAGGAAAGTCTCGCAGTCTCAGCTCCAGTACTCTACATTTCATTTTACAATTTGGATGAGTGAATCCATTTAGTCCCAGCAGCCAGCCATCCTATGGCAGAGAGGCAACAGTCAAATGGAAAATATGTGATAAATTCAATTTATAAAGAAGTAAACTACATTAGTTCAGAAATTCGTTTGAACTGGTTCTGCTGTACTCATCACATTTTGGAGCTCGAAACAAAACGTTTTCCCCCCTCTGAATATCGAAACTTAGCTTCCACTTGAACAGCCATGCAGTCTTGTCTCTAGGCCAGAGGATTATACGGTTTCAAGCCCCACATTAGGTCTTTGAACTCACAGTCCAGCCTGACACTCCAGTGCAGTGCCGGGATAGTGCTACCTTGTTGGCCAGTTGAGACATTGTGTCTGCGCTAATGCTCACTCCCCTACTGGAGGTCTCTACTCTAATCCCATTCCCTACCCTTTCCCCATCATGTCTATACTGATCCTTGCTCCCCACTGTAGCTCTCCACTCTCTCCCAATATACTGCTGTTTTCCTTAAGCCAGTATGACTAGTAATGTTTCAGATGAATCATCCCCAGCATACAATCTGCCCCCCCACTCCAGCCATCCCACCGCCCTCGCATAAATCCTCTGGAGACATATTCTAAGATATTTATTGTAGCTGTTGAAATAGTCATTCTCTTTCAGCAACAACAAAAAAACTTCCATTACTCCACTTCCCTCCCTTCTGGGTCAGGCTCAATTTCCGAATGTAAAAAGATCGAGTCAGAAACCTTGCAATGTTCACTGCTGGGCTTGATGCCAATTTTCCATTTCTCTGAGGAAAGAGCCCACAGTCTCTCTCTCTTACTGGTTTCCCACGTGGCAACCAGTGTTTGTCAACCAGCTGTTCAGGTGAATGTTAAAACTGCCATGGCACTAATCAATGAATACAGTAGCCCCAACTGGAGCTCTATAATCGAATCCCGTTCCCTGCTTTCTCTCTCTCTCTCTCTCTCTCTCTCTCTCCCCATTGTGACTGTGCTCGCTCCCCCCACTGTGAACCGATCCAGCTGGTAACAATGGAGGTCAGTACCTCCCCAATCTTTGGCATACTGTTGGCCAAAAGTGCCTGCATTAGATCCTCACACCAAAGGAGCACATAAGAATTTAGAGAATGAGCCCTATGGCCCATCATATTTGGATCAGTTCTCAGAGTAAACTGTTCTTTTAATCCCACTGACCTGTCCTAAAGATGAGACATTAAATTAATATCTGCCAGTTCACCAATTGACCAAAAATCCCCCAAATTAAATAAAGTCGCTCTATGGTTGTTTGTGGGACCCTGCTGTGTGCAATTGGGTGCCACATTTTGCCTACAAAATCCCCAGTCAATCCGTTTTACAATATTTCCTGTGAAGCACTTTGAGATGTCTCAATTTTGTGATAAGACGCTATATCAAATGACAATTATTAAGGATTATGAAGTAAGTGGTTGGGATTTGAAAACGGAGGAAGAATAGGAGCGAGTTACAGAGCTTTCAGTCTGAGGAGTTATTCTATGTGAAAGGAGAGCTATAAATACAGGTTGTTGTTTATGGGAAGAGTTCCATAGGACTGGGTATAGCTGACACACCAATGGTGGAATGGATGGTGATGTGGAGTGGGAATGGACGTGACACAAATAAGACTTGAATGCTGTACAGTAAGTAAGAAACAATATAAAAATTGGGGTGTGGGAGAGGGTAGAGTTTCTTTCTGGCAGTGTTTATTTCACCAGTTCAGAGAAAGTCAGACTGGCAAAATGCCATGGGAGTAGTGGCAAGTGAGAGTTTCCTCGATGCCATGAGAAAGGTTTGAGGGCCTCTTTTGGGCAGCGTAAGCCTGCTCCTGTTCATCGTCAGGCTATAATCCACTCTTTTGCGCCATTTCTCTCTGCATTAAATCACATAGCAAATGCTCAACAAACCTCTGTTTGTTTCTCCTCCAAACAGCA
Source organism: Hydrolagus colliei (assembly GCA_035084275.1). Lineage (NCBI taxonomy): Eukaryota > Metazoa > Chordata > Chondrichthyes > Chimaeriformes > Chimaeridae > Hydrolagus > Hydrolagus colliei. The sequence continues at coordinate 20,399,693 of CM068748.1, forward strand.
TAAAGACCATTTTATGTGCAACTTAATCTTGATAAATGCGGGGCTGATTTGCCAAGAAGTTGCGTGCCTTGAGCAGCTTTTAGAACTTTTAGAAACTACTTTTTTTTATTATTAAAAGAAAACAGGCATTAGCCTGGCTCACTTGGTAGCATTGCCTCTCTGAATCAGAAGCTTATTCCTATAGTGCATTGGTTAGAGCACTCACTTTACAAGCAAGAGGACCTCGGTTTGAGTCCTGGCCAGGATGAAATGTTGGAAAGGTTTCCTTACTCCACATGACTCTGTTTACCTAACACAAGTAGGAACCCAGTTGTTTGTCGATTGCCGGATTCCTTTCCCTGGGGTAATAATCCTTCAAACTTTTTTTTTAATCCACAACTGTGCGCAATTGGTTTCTTCACACATAAAATGCAAGAATTATCATTGTTATTATTATGGGGTCAAAATTATAAATCAGAACTTTTAGCGTGCAGTCTGGGAGTGGCACTGCAATGTCAGAGGTGCTGTTCTTCAGATTAGATGTTAAACCAAGGTCTCATCTAGCATTACTCAAAAAGAGAATGCAGTTTCTTTCAGTGCCCTGGCCAACCAGGCCACCCAGATAAAATCACCCAGATAAAAACTGGTCATAATAATCCTTGCATTTGATGTAGTGCCTTATTACTTCTTTGGAACGTCTCAAAGCACTTCACAGAATATACTGTATTCAATTGAATTGACTGTATATTTTGTGGGAAAAACACGGCAGCCCATTGCGCACAGCAGTGTCCCACAAACAAACAGTTGTGGATTGAGTGACAGGTCAGGTCAGCCAGATCACTCAAATTAGGAGCAGGTTGTAAAAAGTCAAGGCTTGGGAATCCTATAGTGTGCGTTGGCATAATTGCTGGTGTCTAACCAGATAAAACTGCATAGCTTGCCTTTGGTAGCACAGTTAGACAAATTTTTCTGCTGCTCATGCAGCTAGGACCATCCTATCTGTTAGGACTTTAGCTTGCACGAATAACGGGAGCCAAGTGGGATGATTCTATACTATTTATTAAAGTCTTACCAGGAAGCTTGAACCTACAAGCTTCTACCCTTCTGATGAGAGGCTGACACACAAGTGACTTCATAGTGTAAAATAAATGATTCAACACTTTGAGACATCCTCCCGACATGAAAGGAGCTATATAAATGTAAACTGTGTTGTTGTTTTTTTTTAAATGGCGGCGAGAGGGACACACGGGTCTAGAGCTGTCTCTGTGCATTAAGAGCATATGGCAGAGATTGCTCAACCTGACCTGACCCACAGCCCACAGCCCTTCGACCCGCAGCCCTGGCACCATCCCCAACCCCAAGACCCACAGCCACAGCCACAGACTTGGCTCCAGCCCTGAGACTCACAGCCCCGGCTCCGGCCACAGTCCCAGGACCCCCGGCCCCAGACCCAGACACAGCCACATCCCCGCACCCCCGGCTCCAGCTCCGTAACACACAGCCCTGGCTCCAAGACCAGCCCCACGACCAACGGCTTCGTGAAAAACAGTCCCGGCTTCAAGACCAGCCCCACGACCAACGGCTTCGTGAAAAACAGTCCCGGCTTCAAGACCAGCCCCGTGACACACAGCCCCGGCTCCAAGACCCACAGCCACGAGACTCACGGCCCTGGTCCCGGCTCCAGCCTTGACGTGGCAACCCATAGCACGGACAAACGCAGCCCCGGCGACCGGACCTAAAACCCACAACCCCAGCCTCGGCCGCAGCCCCGGTCAGGCTTCAGACCGCAACGCCTCTGCATCCCCCCAGCCGCGGCCTCATATCCCTTGGGATGATGCCGCCCCATTGACCCTCGCTCCTGGTCCCCCGCGTGCGCAATATGGCTGCCGCCACGACCCGAGCTTCCCTCCCCCTATTCAAGCTTTTCCCCCCAACCCCCCCTCTCCGTTATTTTTTCTCTACCCTTCTTTCTCTTCGCCCTCCTCGTTTACTATCTCTGCTCGACCCTCCCACCGCTTCCCTCTGTTCCAGTATTGGAATCCTCCGTCGGGCTCACCGTGGCACTCGGCGCTGGCTGTCCAACAGCAGTCACACCAAGTGCCCTGTCCCCCACCATCACCGTCAGCCTCACCGGACACAAACCCGGGGGGTCAACCTCTCCTCCCTTATTCAGATCCCCACCCTCCCCGCCGACCATCCCAGCCCCCCCTCACACCCCTCGGCCAACTGCTTTTTCCGCATCGGCCTCCAAAATGTCCGCTCTGTCTGTAACAAGGCACTGGCCATCAACGATCTCATCCTTGGTGAGAACGTTGACATCATGGCCCTGACGGAGACTTGGATCATCCCAGGCGACTCTTTCCCCCTTGTTGAAGCCACAACACCCAACTACACATTCCACCATGCTGCTCGACCCAACCGTCATGGCGGTGGCGTGGCCCTCATCTCCAGGACATCCCTCGCCCTATCCCCCTATTCCTCCGGCTCCTTCCCCTCTTTTGAACATCTCACCCTTTCTCACTCCTCCCACAGTTCTTTCAAAATCCTACTAGTTTATCGCCCACCCAAACCCTCCCCCACTTTCATTTCAGACTTTTCTTCACTTTTAGTTTCCCTTTGTGCCTCCTCTGATCGCCTTATTATTCTTGGCGATTTCAACCTCCATTTCACCCCCTTCTGCCCCATTTCCTCTGAATTTTCCTCTTTACTTTCATCTTTCAACTTCTCCCTTCATATCAACACTGCCACCCAAACTCACGGCCATCCTCTCGATCTGCTGATCACCCGAGGCCTCAACGTCTCTGGCGTCACCATCACAGACAAGGCCATTTCTGACCATTTTTTCATTTCCTGCAACACCTCTATCCCTCCCCCCTCCACTTCCAAACCCACCACCATCTTCTACCGGCCCTGGAAGAAGATTCCCCCTCAAACTTTCACCTCTGCCCTAGAAACCTCCGACCTCCTCCCACAATGGCATTCTTTTTGTACAGACCCATCCTCCGCCTCCACCGCCCTCCACAACACCCTCTCCACTACCCTTGACACCCTGGCCCCCCTCACCTCCAAAACCGTCTCCCATTCCCGATCATCACCGTGGTACACATCTCACCTCCATTCCCTCAAAAGCCAAGTGAGAGCAGTTGAACGCACCTGGCTCAAATCTGGCCTCACGGTCCACCGGCTAATCTGGCTGGACCGCATCAAATTTTACCGCTCCGCCCTAGCCACCGCCAAATCAGCCTTCTACTCCAGGATAATCCTGGAAGCGAAGGACAACCACCGCCTCCTCTTCGTCACCACCAACCAGCTCCTCCGCCACCCCCGCCTCACCTCGCAGATCCTCTCCTCAAACGTTCGTTGTGAGGAGATGCTGGATTTCCTCGAATCCAAAATTGAGAAAATCCGCACTGCGGTTTCCTCCCCCCACCACTCCTCCACCTCAGCGCCCTCATCAGCTACCTCAACCCCTAATCACCCCCCATTTCACACTTTCAACCCCACCACCCCGCTTTCAATCACAAAAACAATCACCTCCATGAAACCCACCACGTGCTCATTGGACCCCATCCCCACCCCCCTCCTCCGCACCCAGCTCCATTTGTTAGCCCCGCTCATTTCTGACACCATTAACCTTTCCCTCTCCTCAGGAACCATCCCTACCTCCCTTAAAAGAGCCACCATCACCCCTATCCTGAAGAAACCCTCCCTTGATGCGTCGCAACCATCAAGTTATCGACCCATCTCCAACCTCCTGTTTCTATCCAAGGTCCTTGAAAGAGTGGTTGCCTCCCAGCTCCGCTCTTTCCTTTGAAATCACTCACTTCTTGAACCCCTCCAATCAGGTTTCCGCCCTATCCACAGCACAGAAACTGCCCTGGTCAAGGTCACAAATGACATCCTAACCGCCTGTGACCAGGGCTCCCTCTGCCTCCTCGTCCTCCTTGACCTGTCTGCTGCGTTCAACACAGTCGATCACACCATCCTCCTTCAACGTCTTTCCTCCCACCTCAACCTTCAAGGCACAGTCCTTGACTGGTTCCAATCTTATTTGACCCATCGTTTACATTTTGTTTCTTCCAATGGCTTTTATTCAAACCCCCGCACAGTTTCCCACGGCGTCCCTCAGGGCTCTGTCCTCGGTCCCCTTCTTTTCACCCTTTACACGATCCCCCTGGGCGATGTCATCCGCAGACATGGGGTACATTTCCACATGTATGCGGATGACACCCAGTTGTACCTTTCTGCCTCATCCCTCAACCCCCAGACGATCGATGTTCTGACAGCATGTCTGTCCGACATCGAATCGTGGACGAGGGACAACTTTTTGCAATTGAACGTGAATAAGACCGAGGCCCTCCTGATTGGCTCAAGCCAGCGCCTCCGCACATCGGGCGCTGCCCGCCTCAACATCCAAGGCTGCACTCTCCACCTCACAAAGCCAATCAGAAACCTCGGCATCATGTTCGATCAAAAACTTTCCTTCCTCCCCCACATCCGCACCACCTATTTCCATCTGCGCAACATTGCCAGGCTCCGCAACTATCTTACCCCACGCACTGCCGAAACACTTGTGCACGCGTACATCACCTCACGGCTGGATTACGGAAATTCTCTCCTAATCGGCCTCCCAAGTTCCTCCATTCATAGGCTGCAGGCCATCCAAAACTCTGCAGCCCGTGTACTATCCCGCACCCGCCTCCGTGACCACATAACCCCACCCTCGCCCGTCTCCACTGGCTCCCCATCCTCCAGAGGATCGAATTTAAGATCCTCGTCCTCACCTACAAGGCCTTGCACGGCCTTGCCCCATCCTACGTAGCCGATCTACTCTCCCCCTACACGCCCACCCGGACCCTCCGTTCAACAGGACTTGGCCTGTTCCAAGCCCCCCACCCGAACCGCCCCACCATCTGAGGCCGGGCCTTCAGTTTCTCCGCTCCCACCTTATGGAATGCCATCCCTCAATCCCTCCGTTTCGCCTCTTCCCTTTCCTCTTTCAAGGCCGATTTGAAGACTTTCCTCTTCGATCGTGCCTTTTGTTCCACCCCGAACTCTTTTACCTCCCCTTCGTGTTTCACCCCTTCCCAAACACTCCCCTCCCAGCTCGGGTCACACGCCTCTTGTTTAGCACCTTGGGACGTCCTCCCGACGTGAAAGGCGCTATATAAATGTAAATTGTTGTTGTTGTTGTTGTTGCGGTTCGTATTATCTACATTACAGTGGTAACAGAATGCTGGTAATTACAGCTGTAATCCATGACGAGCATTTTATTAGAGGATTCCTATTAAAGGGATTATATTTGGAGTATTAAGGCACACAGTTAAAATGGATTTACTGGCAGAGCATTGGTTATTAAAAGATCTCAATACATAGTGCGTAGGGAATAAGCAGGTCGGAGAGGTAGGGAGCTGCCAGGGCATGAAGGGATCTGTAGACAAGTATGAGCATCTTGAAGTTGATCTGTTTTGTGCTAGGAGCCAGGCGAGGACTCGTGTGATGGGGATATGGAGTTTAGAGGAGGTGAATATATGGGCGGCAGAGGTTTGGAGCAATTGGATTTTATGGATAGTGAAACTGGGGAGACCGGTGAGAAGGGCATTCGAATAGTCGAGACGGGGGTGACAAAGGCAATTGCTGCTGCCTTAGGATTTTGGTCGGACAATTCCCTTGTTTTGAGTTTGGAAAAGTAATCACTGAGGATGCAGCAGAGGACACAGATCAGGACAGACACCTGGAAGTGTTTCCTTCCCTAGACGGTAATTGATGACTGGAACATGGTTACCAGGATGAGTGGTCGAGGACACTGGACTCATTCAAGAAATGCTTTGGCACTGATATAGGTGGGCAGTATGGCAGATATCCAGTCTATTTCTTCCTGCATGTTGGATTAAGGAATACTGTCTCATTGGGACCACACCTGCCCATCTTGTCCACTCTGCAGTTGGAGTCTTGGAGCTGAAGACCACTGGGGCCTGTAGGCCACATGCAATAAAGAAGAACATCTGGCAACCATTTAAGCTTTGCAATCCAGGTTAAACACCAGCCTCCCTCACCTATCAATCCAGTCAATAATGAAAGAATATATGCGCAGGACTGTTCACAACAAACAACAACAACAAAAAAATTACATTTATAGAGCGAGTTTCGCATCAGGACCATGTGCCAAGATGCTGAGGCGTCCCATTTACAGCTGGACAATAGCATTCGATTACTGTCTCCTGTTCTGTGCCAATTGAGGAGGGCCGACAGATAAAGGCAGCAAAGGAGTGCTGAACATCCTTTAAGTTAAATCTAGGAATGTTCTGCCTGTTCAGGTGGACACTAAAGATCCCATGGTGCTATTGAAAAGAGAAGGGAATTTGTTCTGACTAAGAATCCCCAAAATAAAATTGATCATTCACTTTGTGGCTGTTTGTCCCGAGATTGCTGTGTGAAAATTAGCTGTTAAGTCCACCTACAAAATACAGTCATTACACTTTACAGTAAATTCTATGAAGCACTTTGAGGCATCCTTCCAAAGTGAAGACTGAGGCAGACAGAGAATACCTAAATAATAATCCTTGCATTTGATGTAGCTCCTTATTATGTCATTGAGATGTCTCAAAGTGATTCACCGAATACTGTATATTGTAAAGTGAATTAACTATATATTCCATGGGTAAATCAGCAGCTAATTGCGCACAGTATTGTACCACAAACAGACAGGGATTGAGTGACCAAATTTTATTTAAGGGCTATTGCACCTAGAAATCGATCAATTGATTAACAATCAGGTTCCTACTTACCGCTCGGTAAACAGTGGCATATGCTGTAAGAAAAGTTGCCTAAGGTTTTGCCCCGTTTGGGAATCGAACCCAGGTCTCTCATATGAAGTGAATGCTGTAATCAACACTCTACAGAACTCTTGATTAAATGATCAATAAATCCATGTATTTTAGATGAATGATTGAGAAATAAGAGATGTATGATCATTGGAAACTATGTTGCAGAGTACAAACCTAATCAATATCATTTACTCTCCCCAAACCTTTGTGAGCTCATAACTTATGGTTTTCTTTTAACTCTTCAAAGCTAAATTGCAAAGAGTACAGTCTAAACTACATTTTTCTGGGCACTGTGAGTCATGTCTGACAATGGAGCTGGATTTTTGTCAGGCTGGCACAGTTTTAGCACTCTTGCCTCTGAGTCACAAGGTTGTGTTTCAAGCCCCATGTCAGGATTTTGAGCTCACAGTCTAGGCTGAAGCTCCAAAGCATTGTTGTCTACCTCCTGGCTGTTTGTGGGACATTGCTGTGTGCAAGTTGATTGCCACATTCACCCACAAAATACTCAGTCACCCCTCTTTACATCAAATCCTGTGAAGCTCTTTGAGATGTCCTCCTGCTGTAAAAAAAAATGCTGTATCAAATGTAAAAGATTCTTCTTTTGAGTATATCCCATTGATGATGTTTATTCACCAGTCTGCCTGTTAATGTGAAGTCCCATGCACCCAATACACTGCAAAGAAATGATTGATAGCAAAGGCTAACAAATTATGACAAATGAGAATGTGTTGAGCAGACGGCAGACAGAGTAATGTACTCAGTGAGGCAGTTTCTCTGCACTGAAGGGAAGCAATTGTCCTAAAGAGCAAAGCACAGACCAAATAGTGCAAGTTGTTTACACTGCAGACGGTGGCTGATGCTCACTGGAGATCTCTACTCTCATCCCATTCCCCTGCTCTTTCCTCATCTTGTCTGTTCTAGTGCTCTCCCCACTGAAGCTCTCTACTCTAATCCCAATCCCTACTCTTCCCCTATCTTGTTGATGCTGGAGCTCGCTCCCTACACTGGAATTCTCTACTATAAACTGAACTCTTTTTCATTGATTGAGGTGCCACTCGCAGATGAGACATTAAAGATTCCATGATACGATTTGATCAGAGAAGGGAGTTTCTCCTAGTGTTCTGGCAAACAACATTGAAGATAAATTGGTCATTAACTTCATGGCTGTTTGTTAGATGTTGCTGTGAGCAAATTGGCTGCTGAATTTGTCTACAAAATACAACCACTCTGTGAAGCGCTTTGAGACATCCTTCCAATGTGAAAAGGCATTGCATCAAATGTAAGGATTATTATTTACAGTCTTGATAACTTGTCACTCTAAGGGAACAAATATACAGTCAATTCACTTTACAGTAAATTCTGTGAAGCGCTTTGAGATGTGGATAAAATGTGAAAAGCGCTATATCAAATGCAAGGATTATTATTATCATCAGGAGTGGTGAGTTAGTCACATATAAATACATAAATAAATGCATCCGGGATATTGACAGCATAATGATTTAAGTGGTAGATGAGTTATCAGGAGTCACTTTAGAATCTTAAAGACAGTTTGGAAAAGTTGCCTCTTTCTGCCTGTTCAGGTAGATGTTAAACAATCCTGTGGTATTATTTGAAAAGACAGGGAGTTTCTTCTGGGATCATGGCCAATAATCCTCCAGATAAAAATTAAATTTATAGCTTCATTATAAGACATAGATACGAGCAAATTGGATGCCCTGCTCGTCTATATCCAGGCAAAACCTTGGGCAAGTTTCCTTACTCCAGACGTCTAACAATAATCCGTCTCCCCCCAAAAAATAATAAAAATGGCAACCGCGTTTCACCCACAAATATACAGTCAATTTACTTTACAGTATACAGTACTCCTAAGTGCTTTGAGACGTCGATAAGATGTGAAAAGCGCACTATATCAAATACAGTAGAATCTCGTTTATCTGTGACCCGATCAACCATAACTTCCGTATAACCGGCACCGCAAAAAAAGGTCCACATATTCTATAAACCGGAATTTATCCAGAAAAATGCATTTTTTTGGTGTTTTGGGTTGAGTCAGTAATTTGGAATGCTGTTATTAGATGCCTGATTGTGGCGCTAGCTCAGAATGCTGCCAGTACTGTAAAGCATTGCACTCTCCGGAGTGTACTCTTTAAGAGAGACAGAGGGTGAGTTGATCAATTTTGATTTAATTTAGCCACAAAACAGCAAAACACCCCCCCCCCCCTGAGCAAAGCCTGCAGATTGGCTTTTATTTTTAATAAAAAAAGACTCATCCCTGCAATGCTCGTTTTACAGAGTGCAGTGTTTCAACTTAGTGTGCACACACACACACACACATACACAGGCATCGCAAGGCTTTTTGGAAAGAAAGTTAACTGAACTGAGCGGCCGCCGATCACTCTCTGCTTTCTCAAAAACACGAGCTTTCCTCTCTTCTGCCCGCAATGAGAACACCGTCATTCAGACGTGTAACTTTTCTTGCTTATGACCCAGAAGGTTGTGGGTTCCAGCCCTACGTTCCAGCATGAAAGCAACTGTATGAAAGGACAAACTAACATAATGCTCAACAGGTTTTCTGCAGTTGAACGTCGACAAGACAGAGGCCCTTCTGATTGGCTCATGCCAGCGCCTTCATACATCAGGCACTGGCAGCATCAACCTTCATGGTTGCACACTCAACCTTGCCAAGCCAGTCAGGAACCTAGGTGTCTTGTTTAACCCTCAACTGTCTTTCCTTCCCCACATCCAAGCAATGACTCGCTCTGCCTTTCCCCATCTCTGCAACGTTGCCCGACTCCGCCACTACCTTACCCCCAAAGCCGCCGAATCCCTCATTCACTCCTTCATTACATCCCGGCTTGATTATGCAAATGCCCTGCTTGTCCGCCTTCCCAATTCCTCCAGCCACAGGCTGCAGATAATCCAGAACTCTGCAGCCCATGTCCTCTACCGTTGCAAATCCCGTGACCCCATCTACCCCATCCTCGCCCGACTCCATTGGCTCCCCATCATCCAGAGGATCCAATTCAAGATTCTGGTCCTCACATGTAAAGCCCTCCACAACCTCGCATGGGTGCCCCTCCCTACATCCATGACCTCCTAACCAACCTGCCCGCCCCCTCCACGCAGGAGGCTCTGGCATGCACCACGTCCCCTGACTCACCCGCCCCACCATTGGCGGGTGAGCCTTTAGCCACTCTGCCCCCAATATCTGGAACTCCATCCCGCAGTCCCTCCACCTTGCCCCTCCCTGGCATCCTTGGAGTCTCACCTCATAACTCTCCTCTTCGACTGACCCATCGGCAGCTCCTAATACCCACTTCCTTCCTCCCCACTGTCCTCAGCTTGGGTCTGAAGCAGTGACTGTCCAGAGCCGTGGGACATCCTCCTGACGTGAAAGGAGCTATACAAGTGTAATTTTGTTTTTGTTATACAGCTTCTTGGGACAAACATCTCAATGGGTTTGACAACGTCCTGGAGTCCAACACATCCATCCATTCTGGACCAAGGAGCTGAGAGAACTGTACATGTCTGGCTTCTGTTGTCAGATATGGAGTGCCATTTCTCTCTCTATCTCTCTATTCTCCGGCAATACCTCACTCCAAAAGCCGCTGAAACCCTGGTCCACCCCTTTGTCACCTCTCGGCTGGACTATTCCAATGCCCTCCTCGCCGGTCTCCCCTCCTCCACAATCTACAGAGTCCAGCTCATTCAAAAATCTGCCACCCGTGTTTCACCCGCATCAAACTTCGCTCTCCTATTACCCCAGTCCTTGCCAGACTTCACTGGCTCCCTATCCCAGAGAGGATCGACTTCAGGTTCCTCACCCTTGTTTTCAAATCCCTCCACTCCTCTGCACCCCACTACTTCTCCGACCTCCTTTCTCCTCAAACTGCAGCCATTGCCTTCATTCCACCGGGTCTGGCCTCCTCCATGTCTTCCGAATCCTCCGCTCCAGCCTCAGTGGCCGTGCCTTCAGCCACTATGCCCCGAGGCTCTCGAATTCCCTTCCTCACTACCTTTGCCTCGCCCCCTCTTTTCTCTGCTTCTGGTCCCAGCTGAAGACCTTTCTCTTCGACCACGCCTTTGGTCACCTTTCTACCCCTTCCCCTGGCTCGGTCCCAGGATCCGCTATTGTGAAGCACTCTGAGACGCCATCCGGCACTATATAAATCAAAGTTGTTGTTGTTGTTGTAGTAGAGGGATGCCATTTGCATGCCTAAACCCAAAGACAGGTTGGTAAGATCCAAGGAGAACCCCAGAAATGATGCTTTTATCTCAGCGAGCAGAGAGGGGAAGGAGGGAAGTTAAGGTATCTAGGTCTGGAGGCATTGACTGAGGAAAGGATCATGAAAGGATTTGGTGGAATTTGATAGGCAAACAAGATAGCCAATTTTTATTTGGGCTACTCAGCTAGTTTAGCTCTCTACACATCTTATTCGACGGCCTCCCGAATGAAAAGCGCTTTACAAATGTAAGGTTGTTGTTGTTGTTGTTGATGAATGTGATGAAGTGCCATCCATGTCAGGTGGACATCCCAAAGCACTTCACAGGATTTACCAATAAGGTGCAGTGACTGTATTTTGTAGGCAACCATGGCAGCCAATTTTGTACACAATGATGACCCACAAACAGCCACAAGATGAAGTGGTTCCCTTGTGGAGGGAAAGGGGAGGAGGGGAAGGGTTGTTGGCTAGGTATCTCCAATTCCAAGCATTTACAATCTGTCCAGATTGTGGGTTGAGTTTCAGGCTAGAGTGATCTCTCTTTTCCCTATTCTGATTCATCGGAATCCCGCATATTTGTAGTGGACCGCAGCAATCAATTTGCGCACATGAATAGAGTGACCCAAGTTTCAATAGGTCTTGTTGCAGACTGAGGCTAAGTAACATTCTCTATGCCCATAATATGCCCATAAAGGTGAATGACACCAGGGTGGCTATTCTTACACGAGGATGCTATTGAATGTGAAGCTGTCCAGACAAGGAATGTTGCTGGACGGATTTAAGATACAACCCCGGCCCCCCCATTCAAGAGATTGCAAGCAGTGAATAAATATACAGTACAATCACAATAAATCCTATGAAGCACTTCAGACATAACAAAGAAATAATAAAAAATGCAAGAATTATTAATATTGATTATCATATTACTGTACATTACAACAAATTACCATTTATGTCAAATAAACAGTGAGCTTTCTGCAACAAAAAGCAGCTTGTTGCTAAGATGGAAGGGTGGTCGGGTGGGTTTTCTGCAAGGATGAGATCAGATAGGTCAATGGGGTTGGTGATTCACTTCACCTCGGGGCTATTTGTGGGTTGTCATCATGTGCACATTTGGCTGCTGTGTTGGCCTATAAAAACACATCCAAATCGATCTTGTGAAAAAAAGGCAAAGAGAACCTTAGAGTTCCAATGCTCTGCTTGTAAAGAGAGCTGGCAAAGGCCAGGAAAGAATGTTGACCACATTAGAAAGAAGTAGCAAGTGGGTGTCAGCCTATCTCAGCCAGTAGCACTTTCACCTCCAGGTCAGCAGGTTATGGGTTCAAGTCCTGTGTTTGGGTCTATAAACTCAAAGTCTGGGCTGAAGCATTGTCACGTGTTAAACCAAGGCCTTGTCTGCCTATTCAAATGGATTGTAAAGACCCCGTGGCACTATTCACAAGAAGAAGGGAGTTTCTCTCTCTAAAATTGGCCATTCATTTCAGAGAAGTTTGTGGGACATTGCTATGTGCAAATTGGCTGCTGTTTTGCCTTATAAATGCACAGCCACCACACTCCACAGTAAATCCAGTGTAGCGTTTTGGAGACATCATACTGATGTGAACTATGCTAAATCAAATGCAATATGATTATTATTGTAAAATGAAGTGTATTGAATGTTTTCATTGACCTGATGAGACACTATATCAATTCTAAGTATTATTATAGATACTTGGAAAGTAAGACTAGGGAAAGGCAGGGAAATGGGATCACAGATCCGCCATGATCTAATAATCTGGAAGAGACTACATAGGTTGAGTTGCATTCTCGTGTTCCAAGACTCTCAATTAGTGATGAGATTGAAGTCAGGTTCACAGTAAGGGATTCTACCTCTGTGCATTGTATTTAGGCAGCGGACACAAAATGTAAGCATTAAATTCAAGAGCAATGATCATGTTACCATCTGATGCACAACAGTGTCCCACAACAGTGTCCCACAAACTTGTGTATTGAGTAACAATTATATTTTTTTGGGGGGAAGGGATTATTACCCCTAGAAAGTGATCCACCAGTCAACTAACAAACAAATTCCTATTTACTGCTAGGTAAACAGAGACTTGTGGAAACTTACCTGAGGCTTTGCCCTGCTTGGGAATAATAATAATAATAGTCCTTGCAGTTGATATAGAACTTGTCACATCTTCTAGATGCCTCAAAGCGTTTCACAGAATATACTGTAAAGTGAATAGACTGTATATTTTGTGGGCAAAACGTGGCAGCCAATTGCGCACAGCAGTGTCTCCCACAAACAGCTGTGGATTGAGTCACCAAGTTATTATCTTCAAATCTGGGCCCTCTTGCTTGCGAGGCAAGTGCTCTACCCAATACATTGCAGGACCCCACAGAGACAGATGTGGGTTCAAAACTCACATCTGGACTCTAAGATCACAGTGCAGGCTGACGCTCCAGTGCTGTGCTGGAGAGAGCACTGTGTTGTCAGAGATCCCATCATTCACACAAAACATTAAACTGATGTGCCATCTATTCTTGTTTGCCTGGGCATTAAAAATCCTTTGGCATTATCGGAAAAAAGGGAATTTCTCCCAGTGTCCTGGCCAATAAGCGGCCAGATAAAATTAGTAATTCACTTCACGGCTGTTTGTGCACAAATTGGCTGCTGTCTTTGCCCACAAAATGCAGTCACTACACTTGACAGCAATTCCTAATGAAGAGCTTTGAGAGGTTTGGACGTTGTATCAATCGGGAGGATTGTATGTAATTTATAAGATGCTTGTTTTCCTTGAGATGAATTGAGAGAACAGTCAGCTCCCTTCACACCATGCATTCAGGCCTTGGCTGACGTCAGTCCGTCCTCTGGCCAGCGAATGTGTTGCAGGCCTTCAGTGTGCTGGAGCCAAACAGTTTATCTTTGTTTCTGCAACTCAAACCTGACTCATTAAACTCAACCCTCCTGCTGGTCTCTCATTGGCATTGGCCCCAGCCCTGGCACTGACACTGCACTTGCGATATGTCATTTTGACTGGGGGCCACGTCGCGAGGGCTGGTAACTGCACCATGGTAACTCAGGAACACAGGAGGGTATAGGGGAAGCATTCAACCCACCTCAGGCTCTGGCCTCCTCTCCGGGCTCTTCGGTCATTACAAAGTCGCATCAAGGGCAGGGGAAGGAATAATCTCATAACAATAATAATAATAATCTTTGCATTTGATATGTCGCCTATCACATTGTTGAGACATCCTTCACAGGATACAATCTAAAGTGGATTGAAAATGTATTTGGTGAGCAAAATGCAGCAGTCAGTTGTGTGCGGCAATGTCCACATACAGCCATGTATGTGGACATTTTATTTGGAGGATTTGTTGGTCAGGACACTGGGGGTGAGAAGCTCCCTTCTCTTTTAAAGTAGTGCCATCCGAAGGACGTCATCTCAGACAATGCAACACACCCTCAACACGGCATTCAAGTGTCATTGGAGTGTCATTTTGGACGATGTGATTCCAAATCCCGATGTGGGGCTTGATCCCACAGCCTTCTGACCCAGAGGCTGACTGAAAGGTTGACAATCCTTAGTGATAATGATCGTAACAACAATCTTCAGTGGAAATAATATTAATAATAATCTTTCATAGCAATAAACTTATTAGTAATAATAATAAACTGGGATCTTTAACATCCACCTCAACAGGCGGACTGCACCTTGGTTTAATATTTCATTTGAAGGATGGCACCTCTCACAATGCAGCACTCCCCAGCACTGCATTGGTGTGTCACCTGGACTGTATAAGTAAGTAATCCTTAAGTTTATATAACTCTTTCCACGTCTTATCGACGTCCCAAAGCCCTTCACAGATTTTGGGGAAGGAAAGTAGGAAAATTAACTGTATATTTGTGGGCGAAACGCTCACGAAAGACTCTGAGCTCAAAGTCTCAATGTGGGGCTCGCACAATCACTCACATTCACTCACAACCATTCAATAAAGGACGGCCGGGGTACGTGGGGAAAAGCCATGGAGCGATGTGAAAGTAAGAGCGAGGATCTTGAATTTTGACTGCAGAGTTTATCACAACTGAGCCTAGCTGACACTCTCACACACACACATTCAATCTCTCTCACACGTACACACACAACCAGAATCTCATTAACAGCTGACCTCAGCTAAAATTGGCAACTTTCCTTACAGATTTGGAGTGAAAACCTGTGAGACTTCACTTTCCACTCTCATCTCAGAATGATAATCTCAACCTTTCGCTGAATCAGTCTCGTATTGTGGCGACCAATAGTAAACAGGTGGTAAATAATAGTAATGTGTAGTAAAGTAACCAATAGTAAAATACGGTAAACGTGTGACAAATCTGGATACATAAGTGGTCACCATTGGCAAACATTTTGTAAATATTATGGTAAACAGGTATCCATGTGTTCTATGCAGGTACACCTGACAATACAAATAATCTCAGTCAATTTGATATGATTTATGCAAAGTTTATATATAAGATGGTCTGTTGTTAAAAACTCTTATTGAAATATTGCCTGTATTACACAGGATGGATCCACTTAACATTCTTAAAAAAGAGTAAGTACAGTACCTTAAGCTCTCTTTAAGCCTTCACCATGTAGTGCGGTAGTAGTGATACAAATTTGATGATCTGTATCAGGATTTAGGATTATTTGGGACCCAAAAAATTACAACTTAATCGTTTATGACTTGTAAAATACGACTAGTCCAAAGTATTTGGTAGGAAACTGAATGGGACTCAGGTGCATGTATGATGTATGTAATTATACAATTTCTAATAGAATCCTTACATTTGATATAGGGCCTTATCAGGTCTTCGAGATGTCTCAAAGTGCATCAAAGAATATACTGTAAACTGAATTGCCTGTATACTTTGTGAGCGAAACACAGCAGCCAATTTTGCACAGTTGTGAATTGAATGACCAAATTATTATTTTTCTTATACTTTTTATTGAAGGGATTAGTATCCCTGGAAAAGCAATCCGCCATTCGCCTAACAACCTGGTTCCTACTTACTGGTAGGTAACCAGAGGCATATGAAGTAAGGAAACTTGCCTAAGGTATTTGGCCTAATCGAATCCGGGTCCTCTCATTTGCAAGACAAGTGCTCTAACCAATACACTCCATATAAGATGACAACAACAACAACAAAACTTACATTTATATAGCGCCTTTCACGTCGAGAGGACATCCCAAGGCGCTGATCTATATAAATTACCTATAATCTGATCGCAATATACCTTTTCCCACCGAGATGCATACAGCAGAGCTCACAGCCCTCTGCCTTGCCTCAAGACCAATGATTTGACTTTTGATGATGTAGCTTCTCTTCCTATATTGTTGAATTTGTCTACAATTGGTCTCACCATCACCTTTGCAAAGGTCCGGTGTTCTGGTAAGTATTGAGTGTCCTGCCATTTTCCAACCTTTCCTGCCTATCTATTCCAGTCATTGATTACCCTTTGCTCAAAGAAAATCTTCCTGGTATCTGCCCTACAATTGACCCCTACAACTCTAAACTTATGTCCCCTTGACATAAACAGGGAACAAAAGTTTAGTGTTTGGATGAGACGTTAACCGAGGTCCCATCTGGACTTTAAGCCTCCTGACAAATTCAGAAAGAGAAGGAAGTCCTGGCCAACAATGCCCCAAGTACAATTAATCATTTACTCCATGGCTGTTTGTCAGGCAATGCCATGTAAAAATTGGCTGCCAGGTTTGCCGAGTACAATGGACCACAAATCCCTGGGAAGTGCTTGGAGATTTCTTGATATTATAGGAACTTATTAAAGTGTTACCATAGATACAAGTCGACATTAAATATTGTGTAAACAATATGTGCCTGTGATTAAAAAAAGCAGCAGTTAGCTTTGTGGGTCAATAAGTAATTGAGGAACCAATGGTTAAATATCCCAAGTGAGTTTATCAATTTACATAGCAAAATCTGTGGTCTTTCTTCACCTGTTTCTCGTGTTAAGACGTTATGGGTTAGTACAAATGTGCCTTTCATATTATTAGTAATATTATTATTAATAATACTTGCATTTTATGTAGCACCTTTCATGTCAGGAATACATCTCAAAGAGATGGGGTGGTCGGGGGGTGGGGGGGTGGGGGGGTGGGCGGGACATTTCCAATGATTCCAACTGATAATTCCAGCCACTAACACGAGCTATCGTTCTCTTCCCTCTCTGCTCCATCGCAACGCTTTCTGTAATGCGGAATCCCATTACAAAGGTGCAACAATAGGTTGCTGTTTGTATTGATAGTAGACCTCAGTGTATCTCTTTGTTGGGTAGTTGGTTGGGGTTAGGGATGGGGGGTCGGCGAGAGGTGGAGAAGGAAGAGGGAAATGAATGCTTCTTCTCAAACAAATATGTTGCACACACCTAAGAGCCCAGCGTTTGATGCACTCAGCCTGTTAGCAATAGACTTGAGGTCTCTTCACATCTAAATGGAGCCTCCTTTTGTTGATCCGGGCATCACTATGGCAACTCAGTATGACCCAGTTCATGGACTGAACCTTCAACAAGGCTCCTTTCTGCAACTCAGAGCCAAAAGATTCTGTTTAAAAGCATAAAGCTACTTTTCTGTCTCTTCCTCAGAGCGACAAGGGAGGAGAGGAGGGAGCTGCTAATTTTTTTCCCTCTAGAATAAGGCATCATATATCGATGCAGACAAGTGCTCAGTGAGGCAATGCACTGAATGTTCTTTCCCCTGGCTGGATTCTGAAGCTGTGGTACAGCTCAGAAAGCTCCTTTGTGCTGAGAGTAATTTTTTTTACAGCGAGAAGGAGCCAGACAGCCTGAGACTCAAACCACTAAATGTACACTCTGCCTCTTCACCATAGTTTACACGTCAGGCACCTTGACATGATCAGGAGAGGAAGAGAGAACAGTTCTTGTATTTTATACGATTTTAGATATCAGCCTGGCTCATTTGGTAGCACATTCGTCTCTGAATCAGAATCTTATGGATTCAAGCACCATGTCAGAACTTTTGAGCTCACTCAATGCAAACACTCCAGTGTAGTGCTGGGGGGAGCCCTGCAACGTCAGAGGTATGGTATGGTTTAGAATAAAATTGGTCACTTCAATCCACCATTGTTTGTGGGAACTGCTGTGTGCAATTGGCTTCTGCATTTCTTCCACAAATGTACACTTTATAGTATATTCCATTAAGCTCTTTGAGACATCTAGAAGATATGAAAAGAAACTATATGAAATGCAAGGATTATTATTATTAGAGGGTTTATTGTAGGAGCAAGTTTTTAGGACAGTTCCTTGATAGGAATATGGGTAAGAGGTTGAATGGGCAATAATCATATTAGCATTGTTAAAATAAATGCTATATTAAAATACAGGAATTATTAATATTATCTTCATATCTGATCCAGCATTTTTCACTTTAGTATAACATCTCAATAGATTATGAAGGCGCAACAACATTACATTATTTAGTGACTATTTTTTAGTTAACGTGACAGGCTAGTTTGCACAAACAAATGTTACACAAACAGCCATGTTTCAAATGATCAATTTTATTTAGTGGATTGTTGGCCAGACTTAGGAGAAACTCCATTCTCTTTTTGTCACAAGATCCTTAATGTCCCTTGAACAGACAGTGTCTCTTGCTAAAGGACAATATCTCCGACAATGCAGCACTCACCCAGCACTCCACTGGAGCATGAGCCAAGTGAACTCAAAGCCCTGATATGGAGCTGGAACTCACAAATCTCTGAGTCAGAAACGAGAAAGCTACCAACTATGCCAGGCCGACCCCCAAGAGAGCGAAAGCCAGAATGGAATCAATAATTATCCCTGGTTCATGGTAACTTCAAAAGGTTTAAAAAGACTCAGTTTATTGACTGAGAACCTTATAATTGGTTACACTTCCGACAGTTCCAGCTCTGAATTCACTGCAGTAAACACAGGAAACATATTGAAACAATCTTTTCTTGCCTGAATAGCAGATTGCTGGACCTGCAATTTACTACTTTGAGGACGAGTAATCTTCACCCTGCCAGTCATCAATATTCAGCCCAGACATCGCAAACCTCCGTTTTCATACTACCAAACTTGTCTGCTTTCCTCCTGCTTCCCTCCAATTTTCTACGTTCCTCCCCTAAATGAGAATAATTCTTGCATTTGAAGCAGCAAATTTCACATCTCAAAGCACTTCAAAGGATTTACTGTAAAGCCGAGTGACTGTGTATTTTACAGGCACACACAGCAGTCAATTTGCATAAAATGTCCTACAAACAGCCATGATGATAATGACCAATTTTATCTGAGATAATTATTGGCTGTCACCATTAGAATTTCCCTTTTTTAAAAAATTATTTTCTCTATGGGATCTTGAATGTCCACCTGAACAGACAGACAGACAGCACCTACACTTTAATGTCTCAACCAAAGATGGCCCCTTCAACAATGCAGGGCTCCCGCAATACTACGTTGAAATGGTAGCCTACACTTTAAACTCAAAGTTGCCAACATGGACCTTGAACCCATAACTTTCTGACTCAAGAGGTGAGAATACTGGCAAGTGAGTCAGGCTGACCCTTGGGGCATCTCGGGGTTGTGGGGTAACGTTAAGTACAAAATTTCTGTGGGCAAGCACAAAAGACAGACACACAGGCATCGTGTTAAATCTCATTCCTTAACCAGTTTAACCAGTTTAATATATTGCTTCCCTATACAAATAAAGGATCCATGTTACAGAGTTTTGCACCGGTGGCTCATCAATGAATGTCAACATGAATTGCCTTGGCATAAATAGAAAAATCTCTCTCTTCTAAAGCTATTTTGATCCCCAGCCCTTCTCCCTGCCCCCACCCCACCCCTACCCCAAAGAGTACAAATTGGCACCAAAATACATTGGATAAAAGGAAAATCATCTGATGTTTCCAAAGACCCAATGACAAACTACTTTCTCAATTTAACCTTCTGGTATGTTACTCGCTAATATCTGTCTCCAAAACAACAGCTTCAAGTTCTAAAGGAATCCTACGCATGAAATACGTTCTACAGACATTTTCTATAATTTAACATCAATATTACATTATCCTTCGCCCACCCACCGACCAGCTTACGATTCCAATATAAACCCATTGAAGACTAAGTCCTCTGGCAATTGGTCACCCAGCCATCTTCCCTGTCCTTCCCACTCCTTTAAAATCAATTCATAAAAATAATCTCTCCATTAATAAATAAATCTGTTGAACCGCATGATTTAATATAATCTCTATTTCCCCTTTATCCGATTAGGTTATTTGAAGTCATTCTTCATATTGTTCCAGAAAGCCCATTGCACCTGAATCCGTAGAGAAGGCAAGCTCCCCTCCTGTGTAGCCCCTGTCTTGCTGTACGCCTGCCAATGGAATTAATGCAGGCAGACGTGCATGTTTCACTTCAGGAAGGTTACAACATTCGGGGTGAGGAAGGGATGGAGTGTTTAGGAAGAAATGGGTCAGGAAGGGGAGGAATGAGTCAATCGAGTCAGGGCAAGGGTTTGAGGGAGGAATGGGTAAGGGGAGGAAAGGACCGTTTAGTGAAAGAGGGTTTGGAGAGGGATGGGTTGGGTGGTAGGAATGACAGAAGGATGGGTTGGTTAGTTGTGGCGAAGAGAGAAGGGTTGGCTGGTGAAGTAGGGGAAAGGAAAAGGATGGGATGATTTGTTTGAGAGCGAGGGAAAGGTTGGTTGGGTGTTGGGGGTGGAGGTGTGGGGGGGTAAAGGAGATGGATTAGTTGGTTGGTTGAAGGTAGGGAAGGATTGCATGTTGTGGTTGATTAGTTTTGTGGTGGGAGAGGGAAGGTGAGGTGATTGGAAGGGAAGAGGGTTTGATGGTTGGGGGAGCGGTGGGGGGGAAGGAGGGAAAGTGTGTTCTTCAGTGAAGCCATGAAGAGTCCTTTAGGGCCATGTGGCCGTTCTAAATGGTGCCGGTTCCAGCAGACTGGCCGACAGGTTGGCGAGTGCAGCCGCGTTGCGGACCGGCCGGTAGCCAAAGAGCTGCATGGCGGGGCCACAGGCACCCTGCACAGCCTGGGCCAGCTTGAAGGGCAGCAGGAGGCGCCACTTGTCGCTCTGCTCGGACGAGTTCCTGCGCGTGGAGTAGACGCCGCCACGATGGGTGCCGGGCTGCGAGCCCTGGGTATTCTCACGGATCCAGGTGTCCACCTCCTGGGCCAGGTCCACGCCAGCGAAGTGGTGCATCTCGGCCGCCTTCCTCAGTGGCTCCCGAGTGATGTCCTCGTAGCGCACCAGCAAGTAACGTCCGCGCAGCCATGCGGGCTGGCTGAGCCCCAGCTCGGCTGAGGCTCTCAGGCTCTCGCAGCTCTCGCGCACTTTGGCTGCCTCCTCGGCGCCAGGCGGTTCGGCGCTATCCTTTTTTGCCCAGCGCTGCCAGGCCGTGTAATGGCTGGAGAAGGCAACCATGCGCGAGGCCAGCACGGCACGAGGGTCCCGGACCAGCTGGATGACGCGCAGGTCCAAACGCGGGTCCTCGACCAAAGGCCGCAGCACCTCGAGCTGGCGCATGCGCACGGTCTTAACCACCATGTGGCGCTGACGCAGGCACGCCTCGGACGCCAGGGTCAGGTTGAGGGATCCACAGACGCGGTCCTTGCAGTGGTACTTGTCGGCCTTGGAGGGGTTCTCAGCGGCCCCCGCGGGGGGAGTGCAGACGGGCGGCTCGCACAGCAAGCGGCTGGAGGAGCGTCGGAAGAAGTGGCGCGTGACGTGTCCATGCGGCGCGGGCGAGATGAAGGCCTCGAGCACCGACAGGTCACAAAGCAACAGCTGGCGCAGCACATCGCGGTTCAGCAGCCCCGAGGCGGCGCCGCCTGCCCGGTCCGACACAAAGGCCACCGAGCTGCCCACGTGCCAGAGCGGCTCGAAGAGGTAGAAGATGCCCGGGTTCTGGTTGAAGAACTCGCCTGAGAAGGACGAGCCCGTGCGGGTTGTGGCCATCAGGAGCAGCTGGTTCCTCACCATCAGTCTCGTCGTGGTGCTGCTGCTGCTGTTGTTATTGTTGTTTTCCTGTTTACCCCCCGCCACCACCATCTCCTCCTCTTCCTCCTCCTGCCAGAATCTGGGAGGTGTGGCAGCGAACCTGGACAAGGCCGGCACGGAGAAGTTCATGGTGAAGTCCAACTTGGGCAGCTTGAGAGTGAAGCTGTCAGATACCCTTGGAAGGGAAGGGAGGTGGGGTGAGCCGTGCAACAACAACAACAATTTATATAGCGCCTTTCACGTCGGGAGGACGTCCCAAGGCGCTAAACAAGAGGCGTGTGACCCGAGCTGGGAGGGGAGTGTTTGGGAAGGGGTGAAACACGAAGGGGAGGTAAAAGAGTTCGGGATGGAACAACAGGCACGATCGAAGAGGAAAGTCTTCAAATCGGCCTTGAAAGAGGAAAGGGAAGAGGCGAAACGGAGGGATTGAGGGATGGCATTCCATAAGGTGGGAGCAGAGAAACTGAAGGCCCAGCCTCCGATGGTGAGGCGGTTCGGGCGGGGAGCTTGGAGCAGGCCAAGTCCTGTTGAACGGAGGGTCCGGGTGGGCGTGTAGGGGGAGAGTAGATTTGCAGTAGACAAAGATGATAAACACAGAGATGAGAAAAGAGCGAGTGGAAGAGAGGTAGAGAAAAAGGGGCCAGAGGAGTGAGAGAGAGAAAGGAGAAGGGTGGGAGAGCACACACAGAGAGGGTAAGTGGGGTAGGTGGGGGTGGGGAGAGCACACACAGAGAGGGTAAGTGGGGTAGGTGGGGTGGGGTGAGCACACACAGAGAGGGTAAGTGGGGGTGGGGTTAAGTAGAGAGAGAGGAACAGGAGTCATTTAGCACCACAGTTCAGATATCCAAATACAATCCTGATACAATACTATACAACTTTGAGGACATTGTCAGGAGGACTTCTCAAAATGCTTTAAAAGATTTTATGGTCAGGTGTGGTGACTGTTTGTGGGTCAACACGGCAACCAATTTGGGCACAGGAATTTCCCACAGCTGTGGAAACCAATTTTATCTGTTGGCCAGGGACATCTTTCAGTTAAAACTGTGGCCAGGAAGCATTGCTTTACACAGAGGGTTAAGACTGGGACGTGGAACACTTAGCCCCAGATAGCAGTAGAGCCTTAGATGTGGAATCAACCGGTGTTTAAAAGAGTGGGGCATAGAGAGACTTGGTTGAATTTAGTCAGCTGGATGACTGATAGGAAACTCATCACCATGCTTCAAAATCTCCAAACCAGCTTGAGAGTTCCACATATTTACACCACCTACACATGGAAATTCACATGTCTGGAATGGAATATGCATTCTCTCCCAGGTGGGAGGTACTTTGCCGACCTAATTCCAAAGTGTGTTAGTGAAGGTTAGCAAGAGCCAAGGCTTGGAAACCACAGAGAATGTGTTGGGGTAACTGAGAAGAGCACTGTCTTGTATGCTTCCTGCTGCCTAATTCACCTAGGACCACCCTAAGGCTTTGGCTTGCAGGGTTAACAGTAGCTCAGTGGGAAGAACCCTTACCCCCATTCTGACTCTCCATTTACTATCAATGAGCCAAACTGGCACAGCTGTCATCAGCAATGCCCTGGAGAACTGTAGACCCACCTGGATTAGGAAATAGGATTGAGACTGCCACAAAGGCATAAGGGAACATCAATCCCTTTTTGTGCTGATTTTTTTTTTTATCAGGTATTCCAGAGAGGGAGGCTCTGTTTCAGAGCCAGATATTTGGGGCAGTAAAAGCATCAAGGGGAATTTTACCAATACATGTTAGGGAAGGGACATTTGGAAAGACTAGGAGAAAATAACACCTCACCTTGAGATGATCTTGTTTTCCTTCTCAATGATCACAAGGGTGGCCAAAAAAACGAGAACAATTGCATACTTGATTCTCATTCTCATCTCTCTGAACCGTGGCTTGTTATTGGTAACCTCGGCGGTCTGGACAGGGGCAGCGGTGTCTTGATTGTGCACTTCAGTGCCTGAGCAGTACCTTTCGGTCAGCATTGTCTGTCACTACTTTTACCGCTGAGCGGCTGAGACAACCTGGACTGTGGGAGGGGAGAAAAGATAGGCTGCTTTTAGTGGGCAATGAGTAACCTTTCGTGGGGGGAACACGAGAGACTAGACAATACAACTGAGATGGAAAATGCAAGTCTGATCATTACATTCAATACAGCACCTTTCACCCCTGGAAGATGTCTCAAAGTGTTTCATAGGATTTTACTGTAAAATGTAGTGACTATTTTGTAGACGAACACAGCAAACAGTTTGCACACAGCAATGTCCCACAAACAGCTATAATGTGAATGACCCATTTTGTTTCTGGATAGCCAGGATACCATGGGGAGAAATCCTCTTCTCTTTATAAATAGTGCCATTGGATCTTTAACTTCCTCCTGGGAGCTCGGTTTATGTCTCATCTGAAGGACAGCACCTCTAAGAATACGTGCTCCCCCAGAATTTCATTGGGAGTATCAGCCTAGACTGAGTTTGAAGTCACTTTAAAATTTTTAATTTCTGCTTTGTTCACCTGTAAGATATTGCTATTTACAGTGAACTGTCTGAAGTGCTTTGAGGCATCGTCCTGACACAAAAGGCACTGCAACAAACACAAGGATGATTATAAAGTGCGTATGGTTTTAAAGGGAAATGATTTGGCAGTTGTTTGTGATTCCCACAGCAATGCACACCACACACGTGGCTTGTTAGTGAGCCATGCATGTGACTAACTGGTTCACATTGATGAAAATTAGGAGTTTTTCTGCTATTTTCAGAGGTAGGAGCATAAGCTGCTCATAGGATCTATTTTTTTTTTGCCTGGTCAGTGGATTCCTCTGCATTGACTGGATGGAGAGCTTTGTTGGGCTTTGCAATGGGTAGGTGGCAAAGTCAGTGCTCAGAGTGACCTCAGCCTTAGAAGGTTGCTTTTTCTGTTCCTAACTGGCAATCAATACAGACGTAGCCTCAGTTGCCTCCAATTACTGTGTGGGAATGCGTGCGTACAGTCTTACACACACGGCTTGGCAATGGGACACTGGAAAAACGATCAATTATTTATAAAAATATATAAAAATACCGTCTCGATAAGCAATCTGAGATGCTACCCCACACAAAGGGTGCTATATGAATGCAAGTTGTTGTTGGTGCCCAAGTCTTTGAAGACTATGGAGTTATAGAGGTAGTCGCAAGAGCAAACATATTTATATAGTGTACAGGTTCCCATTGCCAAGCGCATGTGTATGTGAGGCTACATGGATGCACCATGGGACTATTTTGATTTCTTACTTTCTTCACCCACCCACCATGTCTCAAAGCACTTCGCAGAATATATTGTAAAGCGAATTGACTATATGTTATTTAGGCAACATGCCACAGCCAATTGCGCACAGCAGCGTCCCACAAACAGTTGTGGATTGAGTGACCAAATTTTTTTTTTTTCTTGAGGGATTACTATCAAGTGTGTGGAGTAAGGAAACTCTTCTAAGGTTTCGCCCTGCTGGGAATCGAACCCAGGTTTCTCGCTTGCCAGATGAGTACTCTAACCACTGAGCTACAGGACTCCAACAAAAGCTAGTATATTTGGATTGCTAGTATATTTTGATTGATAGGGCTAGAAGATGGAAAATAATATTCACAAGTTTGAGGTTACAAGGTAACTCTCATCCCCACCACAGGATAGATATTTAAAGAAGCAGTTAATTTTACGTACTACATTGACATTAAACTTTTTCCCCCCTCCCACTGCCTCGGCCCCAGGATCCATTATTGTGAAGCACTCCAAATGATACATATACCAAATGAATAAATTCACCAAAAAGAAGGGATCTTGTAGAGTTGTCCGGTTTTCTGTTCGACGTCTGAGAAGTATTCAAGTATTTTGTAGAGTTGCTCGTCCTCTCCCCTTCCGATCTCCGATCTCCTTTCCGCTCGATCTTTCTAGTTTCACTGAGTGACTTTTCGCCCACCATCCCTTGCAAAACTGGTTTCTATGCAACATTAAATTTCAACACAGCTCCTTTTCCAGCTGGAACCATAACTTTACGAGAAGATCGCTGACCCGAGCCAAAAACACCTTGTTAGTATACACAATCTTCCGTCTCCTCCACCAACTCAATCACAAGCAAGTCCCATCAGGTGCAACCATCCACATACGCAATCACAATTTAAGATATTAATTTAGCGGATTAATTACAAGATCTTACAGTGGGACCTCAGTGTGGGCATACTTGCTTCATGTTTATAAAATGCACAGTGACTACACTTTCGGATGTCCGTAAATTGTGGATGCTGCATCAAATGCAATAAGCATTCCTAAACGCTGGATGTGGTACTTTGGAATTTTTTTTATTTCCTATTTGAGAACGTGACGTTTTGGCCCAGAGCACTTCCTGTCTCCGCTTCTCTCCCCATCTCCACCCCCGGCTGTTTCTGAACCAGAAGTTGCAGGCAGGTTGAAAGGTCATCCAGATGGCAGGATCATTCTTCGAGGACAGCAGCTGAGAATTCTCTTTTTTAAAATTCTTGGAGAACAAGAAAAGTAGTGAGTTCAAACCCCAACATTGGGGACTTTGAGTTCACTATATGCTGCCACTGGGAAATGCTGTATTGTTGCAGGTGTCATTCTTTGGGTGTAACAGGATCTTGTTGGAGCTGAACTGACTCCAAGATCATGTGCTTGGCAACAGAATACCAAGAATCAAATTCCGGTCTCTAGTCCGGTTGCCTAGTCAGTGAATCCGCAGTCCTCCAAGACATTGCAGCCTATCTGGGTCATTGGTATGACTTGGAAGGCCAGGCACTGGGAGCAGGGATTCTTCCCACTCAGCTCCTGTTAACCCTACAGGCCAAAGGTGTAACGGGTAGATTGGTCCAAGCTGGACAAGCAGCAGTAAGCTTGCTAGACACCGCTCTCAATGGAAGTTATGTAGTCTCCAGAAGTTACCTCAAAACACATCCAGGCTTTAGATTTTACCAACCTGAACCCTGTACTCTCCAAAATGAGGTGAGGATGGTGCATTTCTCCAGGAGAGAGTGCACATTCCGTTCCTACATATAGGTGGGACACATCTGTGGAACTGTCAGTCTGATTTGGAGACTCAAGCTACCACAAAGGGATCAGTGCTCAAGTTTAACCTGCCCCCATGTGAGCCTGTGAAACGTCAAGATACTGCAAATGGCAAAAGGAGATCAGGGAACTCCCAGTACGAACAATCTCTCAGGTTGATTTGCCTAAAGTAAAATACAGTCACTTTATCCTATGAAACACTTCAAGATATCAACAAACAACAACAAAATTACATTTATAGAGTGCCTTTCACGTCGCAAGGTCATCCCAATATAAAAGATGTTGTATCAAATGTAAGTACTGTAGTATTATAATTTGATTTGGATTTATGGACAAAAACAGTCACTACACTTTACAGCATGAGACGTGCTGATTTGAAAGGGCTTGTATCAAATGTAAGGATTATTATCATTTATGACAACAGCAAGGAACGAGGACAGGAAAATGATGCCTTATTCCTTCTTATCAATGGTAACACAATACATTCACTTAAAATATTAATTGTATGATTGAATAGATTAAGAAGGAATCAGCTCCTTGTGTTTAAGCTGCGATTCAGTGGCTCGTTCCTGAGAATGTTTGTTTCCACGCAATGCAAATCACATGTGGAACTTGCAATCCAATCTGTCAAGTAACACGTCATGCATCATTGCTTGCAGTAATGCCACAGTCAAATAAGAGACTGAGGCCACTGCTCCTTTACGCACGTGATTAGCCATGAATTGTTTTGCTCACCCTTTTTGCTCAGCTAACAGACCGCTGTGTGAGCCCTCTGTACTATCGGTGGTTGTGCCTTCACCACTCAGCCAGCGGCTGCAACAAGTTGCAATAGAGTAAACTCCGGATAACTTGACACTGGCTTAACTTATCACTACCACTTTAGTCATACAGTACTGGCAATTTTCTGGCTGCATTTATTTATGTATTTATACACATGCCTAACTCACCACTCCACATAAATTGTCACTGAGCCCCACTTCCCTTGAAGCAACGAGTAATCTGGAGTTTACTGTATGCCGCACCCTTCACATGGGTTAGTATTTTGGATTCACTGCAAGTCAGTGAGCGGGATACAAATTCAAAAAGAATACTCTTGCCTTCAGCCTCTTTGCTCTCTGGAACTATCTCTATGTGGTACTCCTCTAGTACAGTACTACTAAAAGCAAAGAATCCCCCAGATAAAATTGGTCACTCACTTCATGGCGGTTTGTGGGAGGTTGCCTACAAAATACAGTCATTGGACTTTCCAGTAATTCCCATGAAGCGCTTTGTGAAGTCCTCCTAATACAAAGTCACTATATCAGATGCAAGGGTTATTATTATTAGTAGGATTATTGAGGATCTTGAAAGCAGAGAGTGTTTAACTGGACTGGAATTAAAGATTCTCAAAAACTGACTGGGAACATCTCCCCATAAACTCACCTCTCTATATCATCAAACAAAAACAAAAGTTGCTGGGGAAACTCAGCAGGTCAAGCAGCATCCATGGAGAAAGGAAAAAGAGTCAACTGAGTTCTGACGAAGAGTCAACCCGAAACGTTGACTCTTTTTCCTCTCCTCTTCGATCATGCCTTTTGTCCCACCCCAAACTCTTTTACCTCCCCTTCGTGTTTCACCCCTTCCCAAACACTCCCCTCCCAGCTCGGGTCATACGCCTCTTGTTCAGCGCCTTGGGACGTCCTCCCGACGTGAAAGGCGCTCTATAAATGTAAATTGTTGTTGTTGTTGTTGTTTTTGTTTCAGATTCCCAGCATCTGTAGTATTTTTTATTTTGTTCCTCTTTATCATCAGCCTGGCTCAGTTGGTAACACTTTTACCTCTAAGTGAGAAGGTTGTGAGTTCAAGCCTCATGGTGGGACTTTGAAAACATCTTCTACTCTGACACTGTAATGTAGGAGTCCGTCCGTCCGTCCGACGTGAAAGGCGCTCTACAAATGTAATTTTGTTGTTGTTGACCCTGCAATATTGGAGGTGCCGTCTTTCAAATGAGATCTTAAACCATGTTCCCAATTGTCCCTTTTCAAGTAAATGTTGGAGATCGCACAGAATTACTCAAAAAAAAGATTGTCTCCCAACAATAAGTTAAAATTGGTAATTTGCTTCATGAGTGTTTGTGGGGCATTGCTGGGTCATAATTGGGCACCACTTTTACCTACAATGTAAAGTGAATTGACAGTGAATTTGGGGAGTGAAATGGGTCTCAACAGAGTGAAAGGCAACTTTGTCAAATGCAAGAATAAGAAGTATTTTTTATTCAGTGTCTTGGGAAGTCCTCGATGTGAAAGGCACTATACAAATATAATTTGTTGTTGTATTCACGTCTGTCTGAGGAATGATACTTATTAAAGAGCTATTTAAATGCTGAATGATATATTGTACAGTCTCCACTTACAGTGAGCTGTACACACCCTTCTGATAAAGAAGCCAGTTATGAATTTTGCATCTCACCAGATCTTATGTATCCTTTCATGAACATACACGGCAGTGTTGGTTTCATGCCTCAATCTCCAGGCACCTACCAATGTACCTTTGTGACTCTTCATCAACAAAGCTCAGGCAGGGCCAAGTTTCCCTGCTAAGCTACGAGCAACGATTACAGGCTAAGTCTGTTCAGTCTCGAGAGAAGTCGATTCAGAAAGCAGTGCATAGAGGTGTGTAACATTTTAAATGGGATTGAGAAAGCAAACCTAGAATCAGACTTTAGGTTTCACCACGGCAGCAGCACGAGCAAAACTTTACCTATGCAGCGCTAGGACCACCGCACCCATTAGGGCTTTAGCTTGCAGGGTTAAGAGGTGCTGAGTGGCACAATTCCCGAGTTGCCCAGGCTGTCTGCACTTCCAAGACCTGCCAATGAGCCAGGCTGGCTGTGATGTTACAATAATCCTTGCATTTGATATAGCGCCTTGTCATATCTTCGAGACATCTCAAAAAGCTTCACATAATATATTTGGGGGATGAAACAGGGCATCCAATTGCACACAGCTGTGTCCACAAACAGCTATTGATTGAAAGGACCAATTCATTATTATATTTTGAAGGAATTATTACCCCCAGAGAAGTGATCCGCCAATCAACTAACAACCAAGTTCCTACTTACTACTAGTAAACAAGTGTGAGCAGTAATGAAACTTGACTATGGTTTCATCCCAATCAGGAATCAAACCAAGGTCCTCTCACTTGTGAGGCAAGCACGCTGACCACTACATTCTGAAATGCACTGTGAAACATTGGTTAAATTTCCTTATTCCACACGCTTCTGTTTACTTAGCAGTAAGTAGGAACTTGGTTGTTAGTCAATTGCCGTGTCACTTTTCCAGGAGTAATAATCCCTTCCAAAAAAAATAATAATTCGGTCACCCAATCCATGACTATTTGTGGGACACTGCTGTGTTCAATTGGCTGCCGCGCTTTTCTCATAAAAATATACAGGCCATTCACTTAATATTCTCTGAAGTCCTTTGAGATGCCTAGAAGATGTGATAAGGTGCTACATCAAATGCTAGGATTATTTTTTTTACGAGACCTAACATCTCAAACACTGTGCAGCATTCCTCCGAGCACTGCACCAGAGAGCTAGTCTAGACTGTGAGCTCAAATTCTTGATGTGGGGCTTGACAGTGTAACGTTCTGAGCTGGCCTAGACTGAAACATATTTACAGTGGTGGGAATAGAACCTCATTGTGTCATCAACCATGCTGTATTGGGAGCCCCGATAAGGAATCCAGGTCATGCACCAACTCAGTAATGGACTAAAGTGCGTTTGTCTTCACGAGACTGCGTCTGCTATTGTTCAGCTCTCTTCACATTCTCTTTAGCCTCCTCTGGAATTCCTCTCATTCCTCTGTGTTCGTAGGCTAAACGCGGAGCGCTGGTCACTCACAGATATAACTCTTCATCAAAATCTGGATTGCCAGATCAAAAGCATTCACAACAACTACAAATTGTGTTTATATGGCACCTTTCACATTGGTGTTGGACATTATCCCAAAGTTTACCGTCTGAGCCACAGACTGGAGGCAAGAGGGGTGGGGGAGCAAGTGGTATGGTGATGGGAAGATAACCGAAGACACAGTCAAAAAGGAAGGTCTTGAGACACAGTCCCAGCTCCAGACTCCACCACTGCCTCACCCCTCAGGCTGCCAAAACTCTTGTCGCATTTGTCAAGACCTTCCTTTTTGACTGATCAAGGCTCGACTATGGAAACTCCCTCTTCGTCGGTCTTCCTGATTCTGCCCTTCACAAGCTGCGGATCATCCAGAACTCTGCAGCTCATGTCCTCACTCGCACCAAGCTCCGCAACCACATCACTCCCACCCTCGCCTGGCTCCATTGGCTCCCCATCCCACAGAGGATTGAATTCAAGTTCCTCGTTCTCACCGTCAAGGCCATTCATGGTCTTGTCCCCCACTACCTCTCTAACTTGCTGGCCCCCTATGAACCTCCCCACCCCCTCCGTTCAGCGGGCTCCAGCCAGCTCCATGTCCCCCGCCCGACCCACCATCGGCGGACCGGCTTTCTGCCCCCACACTCTGGAACTCCATCCCACAATCCCTTTGCCTTGCTCCCTCCCTCACCTCCTTCAGGGTCGGTCTCAAGACCCTCCTCTTCGACCATGCCTTCTGCTGCCCTCCCAATTCTCTTCCTCCCCTCCTAACTTTCTCCCGCCCCTCCCCCCTACCCTGCCCGGGTCCCGATCTGGCTGTTCAGTGCCTTGGGACGCGCTCTAGAAATGCAATTTTGTTTGTCGTTGTTGTTGTATAACAGAGCACCCATCCCTACAAATACATTCCCCCTACCACCACCACACACAACCCATCTATAATAATAATAGTCCTTGCATTTGATATAGCGTTTTTCACATCTTCTAGACATCTCAAAGTGCTTCACAGAATATATTGTAAAGTGAATTTGACTGTATACTTGTGGGTGAAACTTAGCAACCAACACACACAGATAGACCCCCTCCACCCCACACACAGACACATAGAGAACCACCCACCCACTCTACAAACACATAGAGAATCCTCACTGAAGCATACACAGGCACATTAATATACCCACATACTGGTTGATAGATATAAACACTTGATGCATTTGCGCACACAAAGAAAGGTTCCCAGCTGTTACGGGGCCCATGCCTTATGGCCTTGCTGTGGAATTGGGTCACTATGTTAGGGATGGAAGCTCCCTAGGCTGGAACAACAATAACTTTCATTTATACAAATGTTACACATAGGGTAATGTCTCGGTGAGATGTGGAGCAAGGCAGAAGATGGGGGAGAAAAAGTTGACCGATGCCGTAGAAGTAGGCTTTAACATAGGAATTGCGAGGCAAAAAAAGACCAAGTTCATCTAGTTTGCCTTTCTATTCTATTAGCATGTAGCATGTAGTAACATGCTACAATAATGGAGATGTGATAGCAATTAATTCTGAATGGAAAAGGATACAACAGGGTGGAAAGCTTTAGGAAACTTAGATACACCTTGGAGGGAGTTCTAAGGTGATTCACTCCGCCACCAGACCTTCGCTGTGGATGAGGTTTGATAACCTAACTCTGCCTGGCTCAGTGGAAATGCTGTTGCCTTTTAAGTCAGAGGATTCAACAACAAAATTACATTTGTAAAGTGCCTTTCACGTCAGCAGGACATTCCCAAGGTGCTAAACATTTAGGGGTCAGAACCCGAGGATGGGGGAGCAGGTGGGCAGGTTTGGGATGAGGGAGGGCAGAGAGGTGGGGAGTAGGGGGCGGCTGAAGGCACGATCAAAGTGAAGGGTCTTGAGTCTTGAGTCGGGCCTTAAAGGAGGCAAGGGAGGAAGTACGGCAAAGGGAATCAAGCTCTTGGGAACATCTCAGCTGAACGATTACCCCTCCGA
Source organism: Hydrolagus colliei (assembly GCA_035084275.1). Taxonomy (NCBI): domain Eukaryota; kingdom Metazoa; phylum Chordata; class Chondrichthyes; order Chimaeriformes; family Chimaeridae; genus Hydrolagus; species Hydrolagus colliei. The sequence goes on from CM068748.1 coordinate 20,432,692, forward strand.
CAACGCGGTGCTGGGAGAGGGTTGTATTGTTAAAGGTGCCGTCCTACAGGTGAGACGTTAAACTACTGTGCACAACTGGCTGCCGCATTTCATCCACACAATACACAGTCCATCCACTTTACCTATGAAGTGCTTTGAGACATCTCAATAACGTGATTAGGCGCTATATCAATTGCAAGGACTATTATCATTATTATTATTAACTGCACGAGTTCCGGTGTTGCAGCACATCACTAAACAGGGGAAACCGACAACTGTGGGGAAACAACAACTTGTATTTATGTAGAACCCTTAACTCAGGGTAGTGTTACAGACCGCTTGACATTGGTGGAGCATGACCTCGAGCAAAGGGGTGGCGGGAGAGCTGACTGTAAACACAGTTGAAGAGGAAGGTATTCAGGTACAACGTGAAGATGAAGAAGGTGGGGACAAGGCAGGGGGATTGAGGGAGAATAACCAGAGTTTCTGGGGTTGTAGCTGACAACATGGCTGCCGATGGTGGAGCAGAGGGTACAAGCAGGGGGCCGGAGTCAGTCAAGTGTAGGTGACAGGTAGTGGGTTGGGGAGTAAGCTGGTCTGATAGATAAGAGAGGTACCAGGGCAAAGGAAAAAGGAATTTAAAGACGAGCGTGAGGATCTTGGAAGTCACATCGACTTCAACATCCACGCTGCCCTCCACCCCCACACCTCCATGGTCATTCCTGTGCGTCCCCGCACTTTCAGAGCCAAGCGATGATAAAGCTTCATTCATTCGTACTGCAGAGGGCAAAACATTTTAATTGGCAACTCCTACTCTTCATCCAATGCAGCAACTTACTGAGGCCACACAGCATCGAGGCACTGTGTCGCCTACCTCCATTGCGTTTCGATAAAAATCCTTTGGATGACACACTAAACCAAGCTCACCATTTGCCAGGTGGACATTGAAGATTCCATGGTGATATTCGAAAAGAGAAGTGAGTTTCTCTCCCCTGATGTACTGACTGACAATTCCCCAAATTAAATCGGTTGCTCAATCCATGGCTGTTTGTGGGACATTGCTGTGCACAAGCTAACTGCAAGGTTCATCTATAAAATACAGTCATTGCACATTACAATAAATCGTGTGAAGTGCTTCGAGAAATTGAAACAACTTATCGCAACATCAAAATGTTGTTTCACAAGAATTATATAATAATCCTTACATTTAATACAGCGTCTTTCACATAAGGCGAGTATTTCAAAGCACTTCACAGGATTTCTTGTAGTGTTAGTGACTGTATATTTTGTCGATAAATGCAGCAGTCAATTTGACACTGTGATGTTCCACAAACATCCTTGAAGTCGGCGCTCTCTCTCAGCGGAAGAGAAAAATTCTAATTTCAAATAATACCATGACATATTTAACATAGTCCTGGACAGGCAGACATCGAGCTTGCTTTAACATGTTACCTCTAACAATGCAGTTCCAGCACTCCCCCATCACTGTACTGGAGAGTTAGCTTAATACCAAGGGGTCTTCAACCGGCTGATTACCGCTAGGTGGCGCCATCGCTCATGATCAAAACCACAAGACGAAAGAATGATAGAACCGTGTCAATACTTAATCCAATTGAAAGCAAAACTAGGTGCATAAAGTATTTCATACATCTGGAAATAAAAATATAATTGGTAAATACTGTTCCATCGTTTTGTCTTGATCATGTGCAAGATTGAGCAACGATTGACCCGTAGGGTTCCCCTGGCCTGGATTGTGAGATAAATGTCCCCGACGTGGGGCTTGAATCCACAATCTTCTGACTCGCAGGCAAGAGTGCTACCAACTGAGCCAGGCTGACTGCCACATTCCCACTACGCACATTGGCAGAGATGTGTATACAGTACACTGTTGCAAACTGAATGTGGCCGAGCACAGAGCAACAGATCCCAAGGAAGTAGGCTTAGTGCATGCTGACTACAAGAGACAGTTTCAAATGTCTTGAGAGGGGGCACATCAATATGGACATCCCACCCCACCCATCCCCCAACGTGGGCAAATGTCAGATTGGTTTATGAAAGACTTGGCTTCTTGACTTGGCAACGAGGAGCATTCAGTTTTAACAGAGCCCATGTTACACTGAATGCAAGAAATCAGATAAACCACAGGCTGGAATGGAGAGAAACATTAAAATGACATTGTCGAAAGTCACTGAGTATATAGCAACAAAATAGTCTACGAACATAGCATAATATGAATTCCCTTAGCGTAATGTTTAGCAAGTTCACCTTGTAAGCGAGAGGACCCAGGTTCGATTCCCGGCTGGAAAAACTCTAGGTAAATTTCCTTACTCCACACTCCTCTACTTACCCAGTAATAAGTAGGAAACCGATTATTAGTCGCTTGGCAGGTCGCTTTCTGGACTTAATAATCCCTCCCACCAAAAAAAAGTGGTGAATCAGACTGTTTGTGGGACATAGCTGTGCACACTTAATGCTCCGTTTTCCCCACAAAATACACAGCCAAAATACAGTTTACAATATATTCTGTGAAGCTCTTTGAGACATCTCAATGACATGATAAGGCGCTATATCAAATGCAAGGATTATTAAAAGGCTTGATGGTAGCACTCTCACCTCCAAATCAGAAGGTTGTAGATTCAAGACTAACATCAGTATTTTGATGTCCCCCACAAGGTCTGCATTGCGCCCAACTTGTCAGATGTGACGTTAAGATGAGGTCCCATCTGCTGTTAAAGATCGCATGGAAAAGAGAAGGTGTCCTGGCCAATAATTACCCCAAAAGAATTTGTCATTTACTTCATGCCTGTTAGTACTAATGCAAATCGGCAAACGCTTTTGCTTAAAACAATGCACATCACTTCACATAAACAAAAATCTTGGTGCTGATTCAAATGCAAAGGTTATTGCATAATCATCGTTAACAGTATTCTCTCTGGCAGAGCCTTGCCCATCTCCATCAGCCGACGGTCCTGACCAACAACAACAACTGCATCAAGTGTTAAGACTCCAAAACATCAGGAAAATCACTCATCTAGATTCAAGGCAACTTTAAGCAAATTAGGAACCTCTCGAATGACCCTCTTCTGCCAGCCCATCACACGCACACCGAGGGTCTCGCCATACCCACTTTGCCACCCACCTGGAGTGCAGACCCTCTGCAAGGACAACCCAAATCAGACAGAATCCAAAGAACAGTCACTCCCTGTGAACCTCTGCCATTCACTGTCGCACGTTGCTGCCTGAAGCACGGGATACAGAAGCCACACAGCCTCCTGTGTGATATTCCTTTGTGTGTTGGTAAATAAAGGGCGTTTCTGAATTGATAATCCCGAGATGCATTCACTTACGCAATATTCTATCTCTCAATTATCCACCTACTTATGGCATATTATGTCCATCATCCCACCCCAACTTCCAGTAGCAATGATACACTCCAATCAATCAAACAGCCTGGTTGTTCTGGCTGTTCAAGATAGATCCTACACCATACTCTTGTTACCACAGTTCCTTACATCTGTATCTTGATATCCACAAATAAATCCGAACATGTATTGACTGACGTTCTTTCTTGTATCGGATGAACAACCTACTTCCCCAGTAAAACAAAACAAACTTGTTCCCAGAGCTGTTTAGATCTAATGATAGAAAAAGCCAGCACTTTGATGCAGCAATGATAGCATCAAAACATCTAAAGGTGTCTCCAAGTGTGGCAAGTGTGACTCTATATCTATCCTCAAATAAGACAGCCCACAAACAGCCAGGTGGAAAACATACCCAATTTACATGGGCACCGGGAGAAACTTAGTGCAATTAGTATCATAGGATATTTAACGACCACCTGAAAAAGTAGACTGGACCTTGTTTTTAAAAGGTCCCACCCAAAGTGTGTTACCTCCAACATTGCAGCGTTCCCCCAGCACTGCGCTGAAACATTTTGTGTCAGCCTGGTACAACTCTCATCTCTAAGTCAAAAGATTGTGGGTTCTTGGAATTACCCAGACTAAACTGACACTCCAGTCATTAATTGCTAGATTCCCAGCACACACATTGGTAGAGATGCATGTACACTGTTGCAATCTGAATGTGGATGAGCACAGAGCAACAGATCCCAAGGATTCCTCTGAGCAAAGAAATACTGTACATGGGAATTAGGAGCAGGAGTAGGTCATTCGGCCCCTCGAGTCTGCTCCGCCATTCAATAAAATCATGGCTGATCTTTTAACCTAACTCCATCTGCCCGCCTTATCCGCATATCCCTTAATCCCTCTACCCTTTAGAAATCCATCAATCCCAGTGCTTCAGTCTCAATATTTCCTCATGTTTGTTTTTATATTGCCCTTTGCAACTCTATAGCTATGCCTTTCGGGCACATCGGGCGCTACCAGCCTCAACATCCAAGTCTGTACTCTCCACCTCACAAAGCCTATCAGGAACCTCGGCATCACGTTCGACCATAAACTCTCCTTCCTCCCCCACATCTGCGCCTTGACCGGCACCGCCTATTTCCATCTGCGCAACATTGCCAGGCTCCGCAACTATCTCACCCCCCGCGCTGCCGAAACACTCGTGCACGCGTACATCACCTCACGGCTGGACTACGGAAATTCTCTCCTAGTCGGCCTCCCAAGTTCCTCCATTCATAGGCTGCAGACCATCCAAAACTCTGCAGCCCGTGTACTATCCCGCACCCGCCTCCGTGACCACATAACCCCCACCCTCGCCCGTCTCCACTGGCTCCCCATCCTCCAGAGGATCGAATTTAAGATCCTCGTCCTCACCTACAAGGCCTTGCACGGCCTTGCCCCATCCTACGTAGCCGATCTACTCTCCCCCTACACGCCCACCCAGACCCTCCGTTCAACAGGACTTGGCCTGCTCCAAGCGCCCCGCCCGAACCGCCCCACCATCGGAGGCCGGGCCTTCAGTTTCTCCGCTCCCACCTTATGGAATGCCATCCCTCAATCCCTCCGTTTCGCCTCTTCCCTTTCCTCTTTCAAGGCCGGTTTGAAGACTTTCCTCTTCGATCGTGCCTTTTGTTCCACCCCGAACTCTTTTACCTCCCCTTCGTGTTTCACCCCTTCCCAAACACTCCCCTCCCAGCTCGGGTCACACGCCTCTTGTTTAGCGCCTTGGGACGTCCTCCCGACGTGAAAGGCGCTATATAAATGTAAAGTGTTGTTGTTGTTGTTGTTTTGTATTGCCATCTTGCTGCATCCGAAAGTTAACTATTTACATTTGTTTTCACCTCTAATAAGCTACATTCTGAGATTATAATAATAACACATCATTGAGACGTCTTAAAGTGCTTCATAGGATATACTGTAAAGTGGATTGACTTTACTGTAGTTTGTGGGCGAAATATGGCAGCGAATTTGCACACAGTAAGGTCCCACAAACAGTCGTGGATTGAGTGACCAAATGTTTTTTTGAGGGATTATTGACCCTGGAAAGTGATCCGCCAATTGACTAACAGCTGGGTTCCTACTTATAACAGAGGCAGGTAAGGGAACTTGCCTTAGGAGTAGGGGAAGTAAGGGAACTTGCCTTAGGTTTTGCCCCGCCTCAGTATTGAACTCGGGTCCTCTGGCTTGCGAGGCAAGAGTGCAAAACACTACGCTAGGACTGGCAACTTGGAGGCAGAGATGGAATGCCAGAGTGAGCTTAAAGAAGTGTTCAAATAATGAGGGGCTTCGATAACAGAAGCAGAGAGGAGATATTTGCACTGTTTGGTAAGTCAGGAACTAGATTATAATGATGTTGAATTAAAGAAATACAAAGGGAGAGGTTAGCAGATTTTTTAATATAAACAGAGGGAGAGTGTATTCGGATAAGGAACACCCGACCAAAGACATTAGTTCACTCAGAATTCCTCACAACTTTTCTAAGGGAATCAATCAGAAAAGTGTCTGACTGGCCCTGAAGGCCACGATATAAATGAAAGTTGCTGTTATTGTCGTCGTTTCACATCGGGAGGATGTCCCACATCGCCTGACAGGATATACCTTAAAATGTAGTGATTGTGTATATAAGTGAACATCCCAGCCATGAAGTCAACGTCCAATTGTATCTGGGTATGGTTGGCCACGACACCGGGAGAGAGAAATACCCTTCTCTTTTCAAATTGTTCCATGGGAAATTGTAAATGTCCTCCTGAACAGGCAGATGAGATCTTGATTCAATGTCTCATCTGAGGTGGGGTGGGAGGAGTGAGTTACAGGAGTGGGAGGGAGTCACGGGTGGGGGACTATGTGTAGAGCTCTTACAGAGTCAAACAGGGAAATGTAAGGAATAATTGTCAGTGACACAGAAAGTGAGTGGTGGTCAGGTGCAGTGACACCAAGGAACATGCATTGCTGGGTTGTGTTCTGTTCTCAGGCATGATTCAGGTTCATTTATTTGAAGGTAGATTTAACATGGTGTCAGAATAGGACCCAATCTAAATTGAACTTGGGAGATCAACCTCTGTTCAAAAACTCATTCCACACACTCACGGTATACATACAGAAACATAAATTTTCTCTCTCTCCCTCTCATACATACACTCACCCTCCACTACACGTTCTCTCTCTCTCTCGTACCCTCCACACTCTCTCACTCAGACATTCACTCTCACTCACAGACACAATCTCACACACACTCTCTTTCTCTCACATATACACGCACACACACATACACACAAACACATAGAATACACTGAACAAAGTGTGGCCCGAGATGGGACTTATGAAGCTGCATGGCTGAGAATGGCAAGGACTGGTGCTATGAAGGACTATAATGGAACAAAGCCTGCCCCTGTACTAACCTTGCCCCCACACCCCAACATCATTCCCAACAATCCCACAGAAACATTTCCCAGAACGGGACACCAAACAGCAGCAGGAATCCTGACTCAGATTTCCTGTCTGTAGCCCAGGGACACTGAGAGTGGTGGGGGGGGGCCTCGATAAAATAATGTTGTGTTTGATACAGAACAAAGAGCATCAAAGTAATTAATGTGGAATTTCTATGAGGGATAGAGATTGTGTACTTGCTTAGCAAACATGGCAGACAATTTACCCTCTGATAGGTCTCGCTAATTATCTCCCTGGCCGAGTTTCCATTATAGTCCCCTCATAGCACCAGTCCTCGCCAATCTCAGCCATGCAGCTTCATAATCCTCACTGGTCTGCACTGCTCAATAACACATCTTCCAGTCCTGGGTTTATAATTCAATCAAATTAAGCAGTGACTTGGCTTCACATGCATCTGTCTTAACCCCTTACTTACAATCACAATCCATTCAAGTAAGTTATTTTTTGGTCACACGGGCATCATTACACATGCAGAAACTCCTCAACTCCTCATGTTTAAGAGTATCCAAACCAAACTGAGAATTCCATGTATGTCTATCCCCTGCAACACAAACTCACCTATATCTGGAATTCAATTGAATCCCTGGAAGGATACATCCTGCTCAGCTAATTCCCAGAGAGTGTTAGGCACAGGTTGGTAAGAGCCAAGTCTTGGGGACTCCAGAATGTGTAGTAACTACGGGAGTCCGATCAACTAAAACATGGGAGTAATTAAAGCTCAGTGGTTAGAGCACTCGCCTTCCAAGTGTGAGACCTGTGTTCGATTCCAGGCAGGGTGAAACCTTGGGCAAGTTTCCTTACTCCATACGCATAATAATAATCCCTCAAAACAAATCTATAATAAATTGGTCATTTCAGTCCACGACTGTGTGTGGGACATTGCTGTGTGCAATTTCACCCACAAATATACAGTCAATTCACTTTACAGTAAATTCTGTGAAGCACTTTGAAACATCTAGAAGATGTCAAAAGCACTATATGATTGGCGGCCACAGGCCACTGTTCAAAGTGCTGTTTGTAGAAATTACTGTCCTGTGTAGTAACTGTTTATCGTATCTGAAAGGGGCAGTTGTTTTGAACCAGTATGCTCCCTAACCTAAACCCAGTGAACAAGCAATTAATTGAGTTGATAGTCAGCCACGTCACTGGGGAAATTTGCCTCATTTAAAAAAATAATAATTTAACAAATAGTAAAAAATATATGGCCACTCGACCCATGATTTTGTGAGACACATCTTGGTGCAATTGACTGCCGAGTTTTGCCAACAAAATACACGGTCAATCCACTTTACAATACATCTTGTGAAATGCTTTGAGATGTCTCAAAGATGTGACAAGGCACTACATCAAATGCAAACATTATTATTGTAAACAATTATAGTCATCTTCGAATTGAATACTGTACCTTTCATGTCGGGAAGGCATCTCAAAGTGCTTTGCAGGATTTACTCTCAATCCACATCTGTTTGTGCAACACTGCTGTTGGCAACTGGCTGCCGTGTTTCGCCCACAAAATACAGTCAATTCACCTTACGGTATATTCTGCGAAGAACTCAAATTTGTGATAAAGCGATATATCAAATGCAAGGATGATTATTATTATTACTGGACAGTGTAGTGGCTGTATTTTTCAGGCAGATGCAATTCAAATCATCCAAACGTTACCTCTACTGTCATTGCAGCACTTTTGTCTCTCTCTTCCACTCTCTCAATTCCTTCTCCACCACCACGCAAGTATCGAAGGCTAACACTATGGGCTCAAGCAAAGAGCTTAAACTCTACAACCCTTGAATTCAATGTGCCAGTGTTAGCACTAATTTGAAAACCGATTGATGTTTTCTTTTTTGACAACTCGCACCTTAGCAACAGACCAGGCAACCTCTCCCCCTCTTCCAAAATCAGCTTCATGGTTTGAAGTCAACAGAGACAAATCACAATCATCATCAACAATCTTTTTTGAATAATAGTTATCTAGCCATTTGCTGGCCAGACTTATGAACATTGAAAGATTTACATAAGCCTGCACGGCACAGAATCTGATCAACTTGCACACGACAGTGTTTTACACTCCAAACAAGTCCCCATCCGGTCCTTAATTCCTCCCACACCCTTCTCCTTCCCCTCACATGAAGGTCAAGCTTCCTCTTCAATGTACACTATCTTATTCAACTACCATTCGTGGTGCAAAATGGCTCAACCTATCCAATGTACCCTGGCAGCAGTAACCCACCAGCTCTGGTATCATCCTCGTAAACCCATACTGCACTCTTTCCATCACAGTTATATCCTTGCTTTAGAGTGGAGACCAGAATTGGACACAACACTCTAGATGTCGTCTAACTAGCTTCCATAGACAGCTTCCTTATTTTTCCTTACTTCACATTTTCCTACATTAAACTTAATTTGCCATCTGCCTGGCCATTCTGCCGGATGGTTACATCTCCCTGCATTTATCTGCAATCCCTTTGACTGTTTACCCTGCCCCGCAATGTTGACATCGCACGTCCTATTCCTGAATCCAAATCATTTACGTATATGGTGAACAAATCTCTCTGGAACGCTGCTTTCCGCTCCTTTTCAAGCCTTTGCTGTCAGTTCCCTAATCATTCTTTCACTGATTCTGCTACCTCTCCCACAGTTCCACATGTCCTGATTTTATATGAATTCCACACTGCTCTACTTCAGCAAACTCTTGACAACTTGTCACTCCGAGGGTAACAGGCTCAGTGACAAGTTATCCAGGGTAACGTGTTAGGCATATAATAATACAAACAATCCTTGCAATTGAGACGTCTCAAAGCGCTTCACAGACTGTACTGTGGAGTCCTGCAGCTCAGTGGTTAGAGCGCTCGCCTTACAAGTGCGAGACCTGTGTTCGATTCCAGGCAGGGCGAAACCTAGGGCACGTTTCCTTACTCCACACACGCATAATAATAATCCCTCAAAACAAATCTATAATAAATTGGTCATTTCAGTCCGCGACCGTTTGTGGGACACCACTGAGCGCAATTTCACCCACAAATATACAGTCAATTGACTGTACAGTCTATTCTGTGAAGCGCTTTGGGACATCTAGAAGATGTCGAAGGCGCTATATGAAACGCAAGGATTATCATGATTGTAAAATGACTGTATGTTTGAGGGGGAGAAAAGCTGCGGCCAATTGCATTCAAACAAGCTATGGATTAGGCAACCAAATTTCTCATTTTACTATTAACCCTGAAAGCGATCCTGCATTTGACTTTCAAAAGTGTTCCCAGTTACTGCCGGGTAAACAGACGCCTGTGGAGTAAGGAAATTTGGCTAACTTTCGTCCTGCCTGGGGTTAAAGAAGGATATAACAAGATTGAAACAGAGAACTAACTTCCTTCGAAACGCTGGGCTGCCAATATGGTTAGAACTCAGCTGGTGTGTAAACAGTCTATAAAATACACTGTGCCCCTTTGATAATCTGGCATGTCTCTTTTTTTTTCAATGTGCAATTCATCACTGATACCCGCCCCTCTTTACACAAAAGAGAGCCTTGTTAATTTCGAGTTAAAATATTGTAAATCTGACACAATTTCCCCCCCACCCCATTCCCTGACCGTCCCCCTCCACCCCACTAACCCCCCCCCCCCCCACTCCCACACACTCACACACACAAGGAAAAAGTGCGTTTGAAAAAGTTTATAACTTTCTTCTCCCTTCCCCCAGCGCCCTTAAAATATGTTCCCTTTGCTGCCTCCCCCGACTCAATCGTCTTTAGAGAAGCCAGAGTTTTCCTGTGGATTAATGGGACGTTTGTCTCTCTCTCCCACCGCTTTCATCTCCCAAACCAAGCACTCGGTTTAACGGGGGGAGGGAGTGGAGTGGAGGGGGGGGGGGGGGGGAGGGGGGGACGTCTGAATATCTCTTCCTAAAAGATTGCAAAGTTTATTCTAACTTCCAACTTGTGTACGTGTGTCTGTGTGCGTGTGCGTGTGTGTGTGTGCGCGCTGTAATGTGATGATGGGAGAAGGGAAACGATGCAGGCTGGCCTTTGGGATGGAGAGAAAGGGAGAGAGGGTGGGTGGGTGAAGGGGGGAGAGAGAGAGAGAGGAGGGAGAGAGCAAGCTGGAACAGTTTGCCAGAGAGTTACACAAAGTTTGCAATGACACGAGAAAACCTACCCGTGGAGCGGAGCATTCTCCCGGTTCAGAGGCAGCGGCATCGCATCCGTGGCTGAATCCTTGATTTCTTCCCTTCTCTGTCTGTCTGTCTGTCTGTGTGTCTGTGTCAGTCTGTCTGTTTCTCTGTCTGTGTTTCAGTTTGCCTCTCCCCCCCCCCCCTATTTGAAGAGACTCTCAGGGAATATAAAGGATGGGGAGCAAACAATGCACAAAGTGAAGGCGGGCGAAGCAACAGTCACATTGAATGCCGCTCTCCTTCATTCACTGCGGGCTTTGCTGATGAGGATGGGGGGGGGGGGGGGGGGATTATTAGTGCTATTATCCCTCAGCCCTTGGCTCAGTAAGGCGATGGGTTGTTAATTGGTGAGCCGCCTGTTTGAGAGAAGATGAATGAAATGGACATGAAATTAACACGAGTCAATTTCGGCGGCGCTGAAGTGGAGAGTGAGTGAGAGTCGCTGCTGTTCTGTGCTGTTACAAGTCAGTCCAACTCTCTGTTGCTCTAAGGTTCGAGTTTGTGGGAACAGCTCAACTAAATCACATACTGTAGTCAAAATCCTGGAGGTGGGAGAGAGAGCGAGAGAACGCCACGTGATTGGGAGAACATACTCCCAAGAGAGAGGGGAAAAGAAAATAGATTCCTTTTCCCAGACAGTAAATAAATGTTACACACACACACACACGTACTCTCTCTCTCTCCAAGGGTGTCTATTGGAGTGAAATGTCAGTGGTAAAACAACACAGGCTCGGGATAAGTGCTGTAGAAAAGCCACCAAACCAAATAAAGTGAACGAACAATTCCTATCTGGAGGATTTTTGCCCGAGACACCGGGAGAAACTCCCTTCTCCTTTTGAATAGTCCTAACCGGTGAGGAGCCATCCGAACAAGCATGACATAGAGGACCTTGGTTTAACATCTGATTCGAAGGAAGCCACCTTCCACAGTGCAGCTTTCCCCCCCACCACCCAACTCCCCCCATCTCAAGGACATCTCAAAACACTGTGAAATGTAATGCTAATCCTTGCCTTTGGTATAGCGCATCATCACGTTGTCGAGACGTCTCTCAAAGCACTTCACGGAATATACATTTGTAAAGTGTAGTGACCGTGGGTTTTGTGGGCGAAACGCGGCAGCCAATTGCGCACAGCGGTGTCCCACAAACAGGCACGTGTGTGGTAGTGACTGCGTATTGTGTGTACAAACGTGGCAGCCAATTTGTACCCAGCAGTGCCCCACCCACAGAGAAGAATTGAGTGCCCAATTTTATGAAGGTGCTGCCGGATGCCAGCCCCGAATGACGGACCTATGAAAATACAAGTTATTACAATCAATAAATAATAATAATCCTTGCAATTTGATGTAGCACTTTTCACGTCTCAAAACATTTCACAGAATATACTGTAAAGTGAATTGTACATTTGTGGGCAAACCGCGGCAGCCAATTGTGCACAGCAATGTCCCTGCTTGTTGTTGTATTATTTTTGCTGAATTTGGAAGGATTGTTAGCCAGGACACCGGGAGAAATGACCTTCTCTTTTCAAATAGTGTCACGGGGTTTTTTAACATCCACCTGAATAGGCAGACAAGACCTGGGTTCAACATCTCCCCTGACAGAAGGTAACTCTGACAGTGCAGCGCTCTCCCAGGACTGTGTTGCCGTGATAATCAGATCCTAAAGTTAATCTTAAATTTAACACAGAGAATGGTCTCAGAGCTTGACTTAATTATTGACCAAGACATCAGAAGAAGCTTTTCTATTCACATTTCAGTTCTTAAAAGAGTCCAGTGTCTATACACACAAGAATACCCCCTTTTGCAACACCAAACACTCAGTGCCTTGGGACGTTCTCCTGAAATGAAAGGCGCTCTAAAATGCACGTTTGTTGTTGTTCAAGTTTACACCAAACATAAACATCATAAAACAGGCAATGTCAGTAATACAAAGCAATACTAAAAAAAACATCAGATCTTACCACTTAGTTGTACAGTGTTTTGCACAAAGAGAGAGATGTCGCAAAGCAGTCCACAAAATTCCACAAGTCAGAAAGAGGGTTTGGATGAATTGATGACCAACAAAGCTTTTAAGGATTCACGTCTACCAAACTTGCCACCAGTATCTCAGAAATGCAATAAAAACCTCCTGGAGACCTGCCAAATATTATTGGAGGTTATTGAAAATAAATCAGCAAAAATGCAAGATAGCAGGTATGCTTCAGATAAATAAGGCTCTTTGATCTCATCCCTCCAGAACACAACAACTCCAGCCACTATGTTCCCCAAAACACACACCTTATCATAGCAAACTAGAGAATGTTGAGATTACATCAACAAAAACACAAGATTGTAAGTGTCGTTCAATAAGGAAGGTCCTTTAGGCCTCATGATCTCATCCCTCCAAAAGCACACATGTTACCATAGCAAACTTCCCTTTGGTGGTGCAGGTAGAACCCACTCTACCTGTTATTGTTTGATCTTGCAGGGTTAACAGGATCTTAAAGAAAACACATCAAATATCACAACTTACACTTGTACAAAGAGTGAATTGTCACACAGTTCTCCACTGTATGAAAGGGAGAAGCAAGTGGAGAAAAGGTTGGAACAATTAATGAATAACAAAGCCATTAAAAGCGTTCATGTTTATCAAATTTCCCATTGGATCCCTGAAAAGTGATGAACCTCGTGCGATTAGACATATCAAAGAATATTGAGATTAAGTCAACAATAGCATTATAAGGATAGGCAAATAAGGCAAATTATGGATTGCTGGCAAGATATTTGGAGACTCTCATCTCTTCAAGTCTTAGCGACTAATGTCTATATGTATAAGAATACTCCTTTACAGCACCAAGGTCAAAAGCATTTTATAGATAACTGCTGTTAAGAATAGTTACTGGAGTACCATTGTCTGCAAAGATACTGGAAAATTCTTTGTGGACATTTTTTGAGACATTTTCATTTGAGGCACAGTATTAAATGAAGGATTATTATTATTATTATTGTTTATCCTGCCCAATCCCTTCATAATTTTTGTATTAAATAAAATTATGTGTTTTGTTGATTGAGCCCCAGAAAACACTCCGCCATGGACTAACAAATGGTTTCCTACTTACTGCTAGGTAAACAGAGGCATGTGAGCAGAGTAAGGAAACTTGCCTAAGGTTTCATCCTGACTGGGAATCGAACTCTCGCTTGCCTCTGGGTCACTTCGGCACCACTCCACATGATGGACGCTATATGAATGTAAGTTGTTGTTGTTGCTTTGGGGTCAGGGTATTCTGGGTTCAAGTCCCACATTGGGACTTTGAGCTGCAATAACACCAACAACAACATTACATTTATATTGCACCTTTCGTGTCGGGAAGATCTCCCATCGGCTGGATAGAAAATATTTCGGACACAAGTTGGGGGTAGGGATTAGAAAGGGTAGAGGCCAGGGGGAGAAAAGTTAGTTGATCAAAAGCACAGTCAAAATGGAGGCTTGGAGGAAGCAAGGGATGGGTGAGACAGAGGGACTGTAGGATGGAGTTCCAGAAGGTGGGAGTAGAGTGGCTGAAGGTCTGACAGCCAATGGTGGCAGTGTACTTGAAGCAGGCCAGATTCCACTGAGCAAAGGGAGCAAGCAGATTGGTAGAGGGTTAGAAGATCACAGAGGCAGTGGGGAGTGAGGCCATAAAGGGCTGTGCAGTCGAGGACCAGGATCTTGAACTGTATCCTCTGTGTGACGGAAGGAAGATTATGGAGCTCCTGTAGCTCAGTGGTTAGAGCAGTCGCCCTATAAGCATGAGACCTGTGTTAGAATCCAGGCAGATCAGGGCAAAACCTTGGGCAACTTTCCTTATTCCACACGCCTAATAATAATCTGTCCAAACAAAAACCCACAATAATAAAAATTGGTCATTTCAATCCACGACTGTTTATGGGATACTGCAATTGGCTGCCGCATTTCGCCCACAAATATACAGTCAATTTGTTTTACAGTATATTCTGTGAAGCACTTTGAGATGTCGATAAAATGTGAAAAGTGCTATTTCAAATGCAAGGATTATTATTATTAGGGTGTCAAGTCTATTCTGAAGCTTCAGTGCTGGCGAATGCAGCGTTGTCAGAGGTGCCATGCGTTGGGTGAGACCTTAAACCACAGGTTCTATGTAATATTTATATGTAGAGTATATGTATTCTAAAGGTAAGTATAGTTCACCAACATGTGTGATATACATTTTGTCACACTGCTAACGTGTGCTAATAGAGAGGCTGTCTGTATTATTGGAGCTGAACTGGCTCCAAGGTGACATAAATGGCAACCAAATGTCTATCCAGAGCTCTGCAGCTTGTGTAAGGAAGAGCTCAGGAGTCCAGCGTACTTAACATTTCTTCCGTGATGGCATTTTTGCTCGAGACAACAGCCAAATGCATTAAATATTCAATTCCATCCAATACTGGTCTGTGGCCCCACATCATCAAATACAACCAGAAACGATTTTGGTCCTGGGGAACAATCATCAGTCCACAACAATGCAGGACACAGTGAACAATAATGTGTTTTTTGACCTCTGATCATACCTGGCTGCCAACACTCCATTGAATTTGAACATCCTTATTTGCAAAGAGTTGGCACAGCAAGTCACGGAAGTTCACGGAACATTAGCCTGCGTATCAGGACGCATTCGAATACCAATAAGATATCTATGAGGTCTAATAATCATAAGAATCTTTGCATTCGATTCAAGCCCTGTAATAATAATAATCCTTCCATTTGATACATCACCTTATCACGTCATCAAGACTTCTCAAAGTGCTTCACAGGATATGCTGTAAATTGTAGTGTGTTTTATTTTGCGGGCAAAATGTGGTAGCCAGTTTGCACAGAGCAATGTGCCACAAACAGCCACGGAGTGAGTGACTGAATTTATTCGGGGAGGGTGGGTGTTGGCCAAGCACGGGGAGAGAAAACTCCTTCTCTTTCCGAACAGCACATCCAATAGTGTAACACACCCCAAACATTGCATAAGAGTGTCATCTTAGACTAAATGGTTCCAAATCCCGACAGGGAGCTTGAACCCACGACCTTCTGACTCCAAGGCAAGAGTGCTATCACCAAGCCAGGCTGATGTGCAGTCTGTCATTTGTGGGACTGTTTATTTTTAGCCAAATAAGGCAGAGCATTTACACATATTAAAAGAAGGACAGCTGCCCCATTGTCTTTAATTCACAAGATATTTTATTATAAGCATCAGATCAGCCACTGCCCTGTATTCGATGTTACGAGCAAAATAATATGTGCTACAGCAATAAATAAATAATGCTTATATTTGATATTGCGCCTTTCATGTTGGGAGGATATCTTGAAACACTGCTGGATGTAAATTGCAGGACTATGCATTCTGCAGGCAATTTACTCACAACAATGTTTTACAAACACCCATGAAGTAAATTGCTAATGAATCTGGGGAATTGTTGCCGAGGACACCGGGAAAGAGACATTCCTGTTATTCAAACTGTGTCATGGGATCTTTAACATCCACCCAAACAGATATAGACAGGAACAAAAACAGAAATCATTGGGAATAACCAGCAGGTCAGGCAGCATCTATGGAGAAAGGAAAAGTGAGTCAATGTTTTGGGTCCATGATCTTTCTTCAGAACTGGGGCATGTTGGGAAGCAGAGGCATTTAAGGATTAACAGAGAGAGAGAGAGAGAGGCAGAGCAAGGAAGACAAAGGAGTAAATGGGATAGAGGGCAGGAGATGATGGGTTAAAGAGTTGTTAACGTTGTGAAAGAAAAGGGGGAATTGCAACAATACTGGAGAGAAAAGGTGCTAATAACGTTAAAACAAAATGGGGGTGAAATTGCAAAAGAACAGGCAGGTTAGATGATTGCAAAAGAGGGGGAAGTTGAGCTATTATGACCTGAAATTATTGAAATATAGATAGGACCTTGGTTTAAAGTCACATCTGAAGGTCACCACCTCCAACAATGCAGCACTCCTCCACTTATCCACTGGAGTATCAACCTAGACCATGAGATCAAAGACCCAATGTGGGGCTTCAAGCCACTAACTTCTTGGCTCAGAGGCGGGTGTGCTATCTTTCAGGCAAGGCTGACAGATAGCTGTCAGCAAGGCTGGCACCCACAGCTAAGATTAGCTGTAAAATGGTGTGGAGAGCAAAGGTAGCTGTTTGATACAACAACAACAGAAATTGACTGTCCACAGGATGGTGTGGTGGTGTTGGGGTGGGCGGGGGCAAGTGGGGAGCTAAGCAGAGTTTCCTCAGAGCTGAATTGCCCCGAGGTGATATGTTATGTCAATACAATGGAATGTGAGAATCGAGCCAGCACTCTGTGACAGTCACATCGTCCAGTTCCTGAGCCAGGCAACTCAAGGACATTGCTGAGCATAAATGTGGAGTGCTGTAGTAAGTAGGAACAACAACAACAAAATTACATTTATAGAGCCTAGTTGTTCGTGAATTGGCAGATCGCTTTTCCAGGGAAAATAATCCTTCAATCCCTTCAAAAAATAATAAGAAATTGGTCACTCAATCCACAGCTGTTTGCTTCACCCACAAAATATATAGTCAATACACTTTACCGTATTTTCCGTGAAGCCCTTTGAGATGTCTCAAAGGCACTTTTTCAAATGCAAGGATTATTTTTATAAGAACGGTTTCTACTTGCTTTATTTAACCAGCAGATGGCACACATCCAAAATCAACGCGAGATCCTTGACTGGTGTGTGAGAAAGACTTGGGTTCCCACTTCAAGTGTCTCAACCTTTGACTCTAGGACCACTGCTTTCCTGACACTCTGCCTGCCACACATCAAATCCTGATGAACCTTGATGTCCTGCAATTAATTGGTTGAACAAATTTCAACAAACGCAAGCCATCCCACTTGGGAGAAGGTGACTGCTTACAGTTACCTCCTCCCTCCCACTCGCTCAACATCAGGCACGCCAAGATGCTGTCACATATGAATAGAAATTGTTGTTGTTATCTCTCACCAGCCCCTTTTCGATCTTAACTCCAGCTTTGTCAACATGTCCTTTGGATGAGATATTATACCTATGTCCCATCTGCCTTCGAGAAGAAGATCCCATAGTACAACTTGAAAAGAGAGGGGAGTTTCTCTCTTCCGATATCCTGGCCAGCTATCCCTCAGATAAAATTGGTCACTCACTTTGTGGCTGTTTGTGACTGTACCTGTTGCCTTTGCTCTACTGGGTCTGTCCTCCCCCTTGTCCCCCGAATCCTCCGTTCCACTGTCAGCGGCCGTGCCTTCAGCCACTATGCCCTGAGGCTCTGAAACTCCCTTCTTACTTCTTTCGCCTCGCCTCCTCATTTCTTATTTTCAGGTCGCACCTAAAGACTTTTCTTTTTGACCGTGCTTTTGGTCAGCTTTTTCCCCCTCCCCCTGGCTTGTCCGTGGGATTCATTATTGTGAAGAGCTCTGAGACGCTGTCTGGCGTGGAGGGCGCTATATAAATCCAACTTATTGTTATTGTACGCTTGCAACCAAAAGATCCAATATGGAATGTGGATTTCAGTGATACCACTTACAAACCATTTAATATGCTACAAACAATTTGTGTCAGACATCTGGCTAACTAAAGAAAAACACATAGCAATGTCCCACAAATGGTCCTTTTTATCTGAGGGATAAAGCGAAACCTTAAGCAAAACTATCATATATGTGTGCTGAGCTTGTTTATGTCATAGTTCATCAATGATAGAAGAACCGCCCCCCAAAAATATGCCCATGACACTCCCCATTGCAAGACCATTCCGATGAAGTGTAAATCATTTCTCTAGATCAATTGTTTATTGTGTTCTTAGCGGACCTTTATTAGTATAGATAGAAGATTCAATGGAGTGCTTTCAGCACTCAATGGCGTGATAACAACAGCAAAATTACAGTTGTAAAACGTTCACATCAGGAGGACATCCCAAGGAGCTGGACAGTCAATGTTTTAGACCTGAGCTGGGATTGGGATCAGGAAGGATGGGAAGGCAAAGCGGTTGCCGATGGCACAGTCAAAGAGAAGGGTCTTGAGGTGGGACTTGAAGGAGGCGGAGGGATTGTGGGATGGAATTGTGGAAGGTTTAGAGTGGCTGAAGGTTTGCACGCAAATGGTGAGGGGGATGGTTTGGGGGACATGGGGCAGGCTGGAACTGCTGAGCAGAGGGAGCGGATATGTTGGTAGGAGGTTAGGAGTTCGCAGAGATAGGGTAGGGCAAGGTCATGGAGAACTTTAAAGGTGAGGACCAGGATCTGGAATTGAATCCTCTGAATGATGGGAAGCCAATGGAGTCGGGCGTGAATGGGTGAGATGGGGTCGCAGAGCTTGGTGTGGAAGAAAGCATGGGCTGCAGAGTTCTGGATGATGTGTAGCCAATGGAAGGAGGAGTTGGGAAGGCCGATAAGCAGGGTATTGGCATAATAGCGCCTGGACATGATGAAAGCATGAATGAGACTTTCAGTGGCCTGATGGGAAGGTAGCGGCAGAGTCGGCAATGTTGTAGAGGTGAGACCATGGCATGGATGTGGGGGAGAAAAGAATTGAGGATTGAACAAGACATCTATGTTTCTGACAGGTTTGGTGTGTTGGCGAGTGCATCCATGGAGGTTGATGCTACCAGTGCCTGAGGTGTGGAGGGGCTGGCACGAGCCGTTCAGAGGAGCCTTGGTCTTGCTGTGATAAAGGTGTCATATCTGCACTGTGTACAGTGTCATACCCTATGCACTGTTAACACACTGTGGACTCTGCCATACAGATTAATGGGCAATCAAAGTTTTTGTGACGCGAACACGTCACAAGACTCGTCACCGCCTCCGCCAATCAGAGGGTGGCGCTGATCAGCACGTGATCCCGGGAGCCCTTCCGGTACATTCTGGGGACTGTAGTGCTGTGAGGCTGCGGGTTTGGGGCGAGGCGCATGCGCGGCTTTCCTCGCAGAACCTTCCGGAACAAACGGCGGTGGTGGAGCGACACCGAGAGTGCGAGGCCGGGTAATGACTGTAACCCGGGCCTGGCTCAGGGCAGTGTGTGTAGGTTCAGGGCAGTGTGTACAGTGTGTGTACTCTGGCCTGGCTCAGGATAGTGTGTGTACAGTGTGTGTACTCTGGCCTGGCTCAGGATAGTGTGTGTACAGTGTGTGTACTCTGGCCTGGCTCAGGACAGTGTGTGTGCCCTGAGTCAAGTTTTGAGGACTCTGGTGTACATTGGGGCTAAGGCTGGAAAAACCAGCTCCATCCCACAGCTTCTCTTTGTCTGCCTTCTTACTGCTTATTCAGCTAGGGCTTTGACTTGCAGGGTTGGTTCCGTGACCCCGTATCCCCCATTCTCGCCCAACTCCTTTGGCTCCCCATCAACCAGAGGATTTGATTCAAGATTTTAGAAGGTCCTCACTTTTAAATCCCGCAATGGCCTTGCCCCACTCTATTTCTGTACCAGTTAAGACTGTACCAACCTGTCCGCTCCGGGCTGCTCCATGTCCCCCACCATCAGCGGGCGAGCCTTCAGCCACTCTGCTCCTAACCCCTGGAATTCCATCCCGCAGTCCTTCCACCTCGCCATCTTCCTAGTCTCCTTCAAGTCCTGTTTGATGGTCCCTTTGGTCACCCCAATTCCCCTCCTTTCCCTCCACCGTCTCCAGCCCAGATCTGAAACAATGACTGTCCAGCACCTTGAGACGTCCTCCTGACGTGAGAGGCACTATGCAAGTTTAATTTTGTTGTTATGAGGAGCTGTGTGAATATCCAAGTCTGTCCCAAAAGTCCTGACGGTGAACCGAACTTGCTATTCTGTCATCAGCAATTCTGGAGTACTGCGGCCCTGCCTGGCTAAGACACCAAGAGTACTAAACTCTGTATTCCCATCATACCAGGTTCTTTATTGTCAAAAGCATCGATTTCAAGATGCACATTCATTTTTAAATCCCTTTGAATGCCTTGGCACCTTCCTACCTCCGACCTGCTTCCGCCCCCCGCCGACAACCCACCACTTCCACTCGACTGGCCCTGGCCTCCTTCATGTCCCTCAAGCGGTCTGTTTTACCATTGGTAGCTGTACGTTCAAACACTAGGCCCAGAAACTTTGCAGGTCTTCCTCTATCCTTCTGCCTTGCCCCTTCTTACCCCATCTTCAGGTTGTGCCTGAAGACCTTCCTTATTTGACCATGCCTATGGTCACCTCTCCCCGGCTCGGCATCGTGCTCCGCCACTGTCAAGCTCTCTGCGATGCTACCCTGCATGAGGGGTGCTATATAAATTCAAATGTGTTGTGCTGTGAACTTGCATTGGAATTACACTTTGTTGCATCATAAGTGATTCATAATGGCTTCATATCTAAACCTGTTTATCTTTCCCCCTGTAACAATTCTTTTGCAAGTTCCTTGCATACTAATATACTACATCAACTAGTGTTCTGTTGCACTTAACTGTTTTATATTTGCTCTCTTTCTCCTTTTAAACGTTATAAGACGAAGCCCAAACTTAAACTTTTAAACTGATTCAGGTTTTAATACAAGATCACAAACAAGCCAGTAGGATCCTTCTTTCCTAAGTTTAGGGGGGAAAAAGCTCTGACCTAACATAATGTCATTAAGACAATTATTTATTTGTAGTGAAAAGCAAATAAACTGAATGGAGTTCCATTGTATTTACGGATCTACAATTTCCCTTCAGCTGGCAAAATGTTAACATTTGCTGAACTGCACAATGGTTGCAACATGCCAGGAATGGAGTACGGTCATTTTAAATGCCTCTGATGTGTAACTAATTATAGAGCCTAACAGACGTCAGGTTATATATTGTTGCATAGTCAAGTGTTCTAGAGCAAGTGTTTTATGTGTTTTGGAAAATAGTTAATCTTTTTAAAGGTTTCCAAACATCTACTATTGTTTTCGATTCTTTGTTCTGAAATGGCCCCATCCCAAAACAAAACCTGTCATTGTTGGGTTTGGGTTTAGCCGTGTGTGTCTGTCATTTGCAAGAGACTAATTTCAAGATTGATGGTAGAAAGGGTTCTATTCTACTGTATGACATTACCTACAGGTCTCAAGTGTCATTATTGTATTGTATGACTTTCAAACTGGCTTGTAAAACCACAGTGTATTTTCCTATATTACACTTGTAGTATTCTTCATGTCAACTCATGACCTTGTAATACAATGGATTGAACAAGATTCCTTTACTATACTGCAGTAAATCAGAGTGCCTCTGCAATAATGCGTTAAATGGATTAGAATAAGATTGCAGTAACCTAAATTCAGAACCTCACTATTTTTATTTTTGCCAGTATTGCCCTTTGAAGTATGTTAGGAATAATTCTGGAATCTCAACAAGATATTTAGATGTATTTCTTATTCTTTTCTTTGACATTTATTAGGTTTCAGTGCAGTTCACCACCATGTTGGTTGCAAGGCTTGTTTGTCTGAGAAATTTGCCATATATGAGCCTGCGGCCTGCTCTTAATCATGGGACTGTGGCCTGGAGAAATCCCAGCCAGAAAACCACTCAATGGCTACTGCAGCCCAAACAGGTGAGAATGCAAACTATCATTCACTTATTTTAGTTTTGAAGTTTTATTTCTCGTGCCTTTATTCTAGATGCTTTAGACTTTCTGTAAATCTTACAGTGGAGTCCTGTAAGTGAGCGGACCCTGGTTCGATTACTGGGCAAGATGAAACCTTAGACAAATTTCCTTACTTCACAAGCATTTGTTTACCTAGTAGTAAGTAGGAACCCAGTTGTTAATTGATTGGTGGATCTCTTTCCGCAGGTAATAATCCCTTCAAAAAAAATAATATTGTAGTCACTCAATTCACAACTGTTTGTGGGACACAGCTAAGTGCAATTGGCTGGCGCATTTTGCCCACAATATATTCAGTCAACTCACTTTACAATATATTCTGTAATGCATCTTGAGACATGTCAACAACGTGATAAGGCGCTATATAAAATGCAAAGATTATTATAACTGAAGCTCCACATGAAACTGCAAGATTTACAATAACAGCTAAAGAGATTGAGGCTTTCTGTTTGTTTCATCTTACCTCTGAATAGGCAAGTACATGTAAACCACTTTCATATGAAATTTGTAAGGAACTCTTCAAGTAGCTCAGAGAGCCCATTTTACTATACAAGTGTAATTTTTTTTTTTGTTGTTTCCACATGCAAGCAATCTGCCAGATAACAGTACCCTGTCTTTTTCCAGGGTTACGCCACAAGACCACGTTTCAGTCTGAAACGGGCCAAAAACATACGTGAAGACATTAAGGATGCAGCATATCAGCCTGCCTGGGAAACCGCAGCCAAAAGTAAGATCTAGCTTGTCAGAGCAGAGAATGGAACCCTTCCGCTTTGTGAAACATCACTACGCTTGATAGTAATGACTGTAGTTTGCTTTGGAAGACTTGAACATAATAAGGCACAATAAAATTGAAACTTCTTTCTGTTCCTAACAAAGTTAAATGTTACTGTTGAGTGAGGTTACACTTTAGTGCAGTACTGTGGACTTAGACAATGCTTCGGGAGCATCTGCATTGTAAGAGGTGCTGTCCTTCGGATGAGAAGTTAAACTGAGGATTAACTTCAAAATGTACTTGTTCAAGTGGACATTAAAGATCTTGTGGCTCTATTCTAAATGAGAAGAAAGTTTCTTCCAGTGTCCTGGCCAACTATCCTCTGATAAAATTGGTCATTCAGTGTTATGGCTATATTTGGAACATTGCTGTACAGAAATTCTCTGCCACTTTTGTCTACAAATATATAGTCGCTATACTTTACAGTAAATATTCTTTGAAGGGATTTTTAGAAGTTTCAATTACCTGATAATGTGCTATATCAGAGGATTGTTCTAACCATCTTTAATGTCTTGGATTACAGCAGATTTGCCTGTCTTTCCTCGATACTTGGTTAACACAAGGAAATTCTTCCTTGGTTAAAGTGGCTTGTCTAAATCCCTTCATGCCCTGGTACCTCACTTCCTCTCCGACCATCTTATTCTTCAATCCATTACCCATTGTCTCCATTCAACTGGACCCGTGACCTCCATTCTACCATCGGCAGCTGCACTTTCAGCTATGCCCAAAAACTCAGGGACACTCGCTCAATCCCTCCTATTTGCCCCCTCCTTTTCCATTGTCGGGTCACGCCTGAAGACCTTCCTCGTCGAAGTGAGGAAGCTGTTCACTTAAATACTGGATCCTGTAGAGTTTATGGTCACGCCGCCATCCCCCTACATCTGAGCTCTGCGTTGGGCTATGTCACTGTCAAGCACTCTTGAGATGCTGCCCTGCATGAGGGGTTCTATATAATAGCAGGTTGTTGTGTGAAGGATCTCAAATACCTATTTTACCTGAGACCTTTGCCTCCTGTAGCTGTGCGGGAAGGTATAAAAGATGAAATGATCTTTGTTTCAGTGCACAACACAGGAAAGCTGTTTGTGGCTGGCGGAGCAGCTGTGGGTCTCGGGGCTCTCTGTTACTATGGCCTGGGAATGTCCAATGAGATCGGAGCCATCGAGAAAGCTGTGTAAGTACTTAACTCTTTTTTGTGGGGTAATTCTGTGGAATCCTGTAGTGTTTAACGCACTAGTCTTGCGGACCCGGATTCCTAGATGGGGGCAAAACCCTAGGCAAGTTTCCTTACTCCACATGCCTCTGTTTACCTAGTAGTAAGTAGGAAACGTGTTGGTCAATTGGCAGATAGCTTTCCGGGGGTAATAATTCCTCCAAAATAAAAAATGGTTTTGTCCACAAATACAGACACTACAGTATTCAGTGAAGTGCTTTGAGATAACTCAATCACTTCATGAGGTGCTACAAATGCAAGGATTATAATATATTGACGTATTGGGGTAATAAGTGTGGGGGGGTGGGCAAAGGGGAGCTCTACAATGGCATTAGATTGGATGGTTTATGTGGAGAAAAGTATCAGCAGTGTCTCATGTGACATTTGGCCAGTACATTTGTGGTAAAACATTGTGAATTGTGTTTGAGACGACCTCTTGACAGGACAGGCACAATCTTGTAAAGATTATTATTACTGCTAACTGGATGGTCTGTTTCACAGCATCTGGCCACAGTACGTAAAGGAGAGGATTCGTTCCACGTACATGTACTTTGCTGGAAGTATAGGGATGACAGCACTGTCTGCTGTAGCGGTCAGCAGGTCCCCAATGTTGATGAATCTCCTAATGAAGAATTCTTTTCTGGTAAGTTGCTGAAAGTAACCAGTTCGTACTAGTGTTTAGTTTACAGAAAGAATAACTAGTTAAGGTAATTGCCCACAAGACGCCCACAAAATACACAGTCACTCTACGTTACAATATATCTGTGAAGCATTTTGAGATGTCACAACAATGTGATAAGGCATTATATCAAATGCGAGGTTTATTATTTTATTATTATCCTTTGAAGTAATAATGCAGTGTTGGGCAGTGAGGGGACAACAACAACAAAATTACATTTGTATGGCGCCTATCACTTCAAGAGAGGACGTCCCAATGGACAGTTATTGATTCAGATCCGAGCTAAGGACCGGGGGGTGGGGGGAAGGAATTGCCGATGGGGCCATCGAAGAGGAGAATTTTGAGACGAGACTTGAGTTTTGAGGCGAGTACATTGTGGGAGGTGCCGTCCTTTGGATGAGAGTTAAACCAAAGTCCCGTCTGCCTGATCAGGTTGGACATTAAGGACCCCACTATACTAATTCAACTATCCCCTAAATAAGTAAATTTTCATATTCACATTTGCCTCTAGTATTTTGCTCATCACTTGGGGATGTGTGGAATCTTTATTGTCTTTCTGATCAGTAAATACATTTTAAGAAAGCTGTTCTGTAGATTGTGTTGGGCTACATTTCTACATTTTATATTCATTGGTTTCATTTTGCTCTTTTAACAGGCAATAGGAGCAACCTTCGCAGCCATGATAGGTGCCGGCATGTTGGTGAGATCTTTACCATACGAGGAGAGGCCGAGTATGAAACACCTTGCCTGGCTTTTGCATGCAGGTGAGAGATTTACAAAGCATAATAGTCAGGGTCTAATCTTCCAGGTGAGGAAGCTGTTCACTTCATTACTGGAACCTGAACTTCTGCATCCATTCACCGGGTAGATATTTTAGGAACAGCTAACAATAACGGGCCTTATTCACGTTCCCCACATTAAAGATCCCATAACACTATTCGAAAAGAGAAGGAAGTTTCTCTCTCCGTTTTCCTGGCTGACAATCCCCCAAGACGTCCCAAGCGCTGGAATATCCTTTGAAGCTCTTTGAAGTCTCAATGAGTGATCAGGCACTATATCAAATGTAAGTACAATGGAAGCCCGTTTATCCGTGACTCGATGCACCAGCACTTCCGTATAACCGGCACGCCAAAAGAAAAGTCCCCATTCGATAAACCGGAACTTATCCGGAACAATAGCAGTGGAGCATTTGTAAATGCATAAATAATAACATAATAACAGAATATTGTATTGGTACTTATTGTTAAAACTACTATCTTGTGCTTTTTACCTTTGCTGGTAGATGCTGCGCTTGAAGCCATGATGCTGCAGTTGAGATTCCAGCGATTCTTTTTCAAATGGAGCAAGCCAAGCGGGTGAAAAAACCAGACTTTAAAGTCATACTAGCGGCAAGCCGATAACCCACATTGTTGCGCAGGTGCAGTATTTTGGTTAGCCGCTAGTAGAGTCTAGAGCTTCGGCTTGCAGCTTGTAAAGTTGCGCAAATTTTAAATCGCGCTGCCGTTTTTTCACCTGCACAGCGTCCTCCATTTTAAAAAAAAGAATCGCTGGACTGTAAACCTCAATCAGTAAAGGTGAGAAGCGCAAGAGAGTAGTTTTAACAATAAGTACCAATATAATATTCTGTTATTATCTGTTAGTCTGGTGTGTATGGTGTATGTTAAAAGAACTTTAATTTTTTTGTAGTGCGTTTTCGGCCGCGGGCTGCCCGAATATCCGGCAGGCGCTTTAACTGGCATTGGCCAGGTCCCGCGAGTGCCGGATAAACTGGCTTCTACTGTGTTATTATTCAAGATTGCACACTGCTCAGAGCGGAAACCAAAGGACTCACCCTGTTATTTATAAGACTCCTCCGATTAGTCTCTTATGAAAACCTTTCTTGACTCAAAATCTGTTTCCTATTACTGTCCAAAGCTAAATACAGCCTAAAGAGAAACATTCTAGTTTTGGTGGTTTGCTGAACAATAGGTGCATTCAAGGCAGTTGTTCAATAAAACCACGTCACTAAAAGGAGAGGGAAGAAGGTCACAAAGTACTCATGTGTAATAGGAAACCAATTTCTACACTATATCCAGTGTATGGCTTGTGCAAATTCTGAGCTGGTGTTACCAGGCTGCCTGGCCTTGGATCTTCTAGCAATCTTATCAATAATAATAAAAATATTTGCATTTGATACAGCGCCTTGTCGTGTCTTCAAGACATCTCAAAGCGCTTCCCACAATATACTGTAAAGTGATTTGGTTGTATATTTTGTGGGCGAATCATGCAATTGAGTTAAAAAATAATTCACAAACGTGCGTTACCCAAATAATTTTGGATTGTATCATTTTTTCATAATTTTCAATAAAACTACAAATAAGTGTTTTAAACTTAATATTTTTAGATGGCGTTTTCATTGAATTTGAGTTTGATCCAGGCTCTTGAGATGGCATTTATATGGAAAGCCTAGGTGACTATTGAGAGTCGGTTTGCAATAAATAAGTAATCTGGTTACCAAATCTATGACTGTGGGTCACTGCTGTGCGCAATTGGCTGCCACGTTTCACCCACAAAATAGTCGGTTCATTTTACAGTATATTCCATGAAGTGCCTTGGGAGGTCTTGATAAGGCGCTATAACAAATGCAAGGGTTATTATAACTGAATCTAGGGAAATCTCCAGTGTAGTTTGTCCACTAGTAGCCATGCCCAGATTTGGTATGAATAGAAAGCTAATCTGAGAGTACCTTGTGTGAATGGGGTTCAATGGCCCGCTGAGGCTGCCTACAATCTAATAATCTTTGCTTTGTTGTTTATTCAGGTGTGATGGGAGCTGTGGTTGCTCCAATGACTCTTCTCGGGGGTCCCCTGCTGATGAGAGCTGCCTGGTACACAGCAGGCATCGTTGGTGGTCTGTCCACGGTCGCGATGTGTGCCCCCAGTGAGAAGTTTTTGAACATGGGCGGACCATTGGCTATTGGCTTGGGCTTTGTCTTTGCTTCATCTGTGGGTAAGTGACCTTCATTTGGAAGCATCTGGCGTGTCTCTCTCACTGTCTGATCAGAACAGTACTGACTGTAGATTTTCACTCCTACAGTGATAAACGTGTTTACTCTTGCTCCTTTGTTATCTTTGTGTTTGATGCGCTCATCCCGCAGGCGAGAGGACCTGGGTTCGATTCCCGGGTGGTGGCAAAACCTTAGGCGAGTTTCCTTACTCCACGTGTCCCTGTTTACCCAGCATTAAGTAGGAACCCAGTATTTAGTTATTTGGCGGATCGCATTGCCGGGATATAATCCTTCCCAAAAATGTGGTCACTCAATCCATGACGTTTGTGGGACACTGTTGTGTCTAATTGGCTGCCGTGTTTTGCCCGCGAAGTAAACAGTGAATCCACTTTTCAGCATATTCCGTGAAGCATTTTGAGGTATCTCAATGATATGATAAGGCACGCATATCTATCTCCTCTCTCCCCAAACCAGCACCTGCTGCCTTCGCTCCACTGGGTTTGGCCTCCTCCATGTCCCCCGAATCCTGCGCTCCACCCTTGGCGGCCGTGCCTTCGACCACTACACCCCGAGGCTCTGGAACCCCCTTCCAACAACAACAACAACATTGATTTATATAGCGTCCTCCTCGCCGGATGGCGTCTCAGAGCGCTTTGCAGCAGCGGATCCCGGACCGAGCCAGGGGCAGGGGTAGAAAGGTGACCAAAGGCGCGGCTGAAAAGAAAGCTGGGACCTGAAAATGAGAAAGGAGGGGGCAAGACGAAGGTAGTGAAGAAGGGCATTCCAGAGCCTCGGGCCATAGTAGCTGGAGGCCCGGCCACTGAGGGTGGAGCGAAAGATTCGGGGGACATGGAGGAGGCCAGACCCGGTGGAGCGAAGGCAGTGGGAGCTGGTTTGAGGAGAGAGGAGGTCAGAGAGGTAGAGGGGTGCAGAGGAGTGGAGGGATTTGAAGACACGGGTGAGGATCTTGAAGTCGATCCTCTCGGGGATAGGGAGCTAGTGCAGTTTAGCAAGGACTGGGGTAATGGGGGAGCAAAGTTTGGTGTGGGTGAGTATGCAGGCGGCAGAGTTTTGGATGAGTTGGATTTTATGGATTGTGGTGGAGGGGAGACCGGCAAGGAGGGCATTTGAATAGTCCAGCCGTGAGGTGACGAAAGGTTTCAGCGGCTTTTTAGGTGAGCTATTGCCGGAGACGGGCAATCCGTCGGAGGTGGAAGAAGGCAGTGCTGGTGAGGGACCGGATGTGGGGGAGGAAGGACAGTTGGGGGTCGAGCCTGATACCAAGGTTGCGCACAAGTTCAGAGAGTTTCAGGGGGAGACTGGGAAGGTGGAGGAGGTGAGAGCCATGTGAATGGAGACGTTGACGAGAGCCAAAGAGTATGGCCTCCGTCTTCCTCACTCCCTTCGCCTTGCACCCTCTCTTCCCAGTTTCAGGTCACAGCTAAAGACCTTTCTCTTCGACCGCGCCTTTGGTCACCTTCCTACCCCCGCCCCTAGCTCGGTCCCGGGATGCGCTACTGTGAAGCGCTCTGAAGCTGTCCGGCATGGAGGGTGCTATATAAATCGAAGTTGTTTTTGTTGTATATCAAATTCAAGAATTATTCTTATTATTACAGGTTCCATGTTCCTACCCCCCACCTCTGTGTTGGGTGCTGGTCTGTATTCTGTGGCTATCTATGGAGGACTTGTGCTTTTTGGTATGTTCCTGCTGAAAGACACCCAGAATGTGATTAAAAAAGCGGAGAGTTACCCTATCTATGCTGTCCAGAAATTTGATCCTATTAATGCGTAAGTACTGGTTTTCTACTCCTTTGTTGTTTAGAATTGTTTTCCATTCTCCAATTACTGAAAATAAATCAAAACTATCATCCAATCTGGAGAGAAATTGAGTTGTATCAATACAGTCATATGAAATCAGCAGCAAGCTAGTAACTATATAGACTCCCTCAATACATATCAGTATAACAAAACAAATGTGTGTACAGACATGTGACTATACAGTCCTGTTACCCGTTACAAAACAGTGATCTGAAACAAGCTGTCAGATCTACATTTCGTCTCATCACTGCATCCAATCCATCACAGAAGATGACACAGTGAACATGGCTACAGATGCCATGAAAATGCTGACGCTCACATACACCCATCCTCTGGATGTCTAAAATACATTTAAACATTAGTACTGAATACAATGAAGTAGGGTCCGGTGATATATCGCTAAAACCCGATATAATTTTCATTATATCGATACGCCAATATAGGCATTTCAAAAATATCGATATATCGAAAAATCGATATATCGAGGGAAAAAATCGGAATGCACGCACACTGAACTACAAGACCCAGAATGCTCATCTCTATACACAATGCACAGACCGAGGTGCAAACCCGCTATATTGTATACATAGTCCTAGAATACAATATACAGGTATGCAAGGGGTGAGGGGAGAGAGACGGCTGGGGGTGGGGGGGTGGGGGAAGGGGAGAGAGACAGCTGGGGGGAGTGGGGAGGGGGAGAGAGACGGCTTGGGTGGGGGGAGTGGGAGGGAGACCGCTGGCGGGGGGGAGGGAGAGAGAGACAGCTGGGGGGGGGAGAGAGGGACGGCGGCGACGGGGGGTGGGGGGAGAGACGGGGTGGATGTGATAATATACAGATAGATAGAGATGGGAGGGATGTGAGAGAGGAGAGAGACACAGAGACACAGACAGAATAACACAGAGATGGAGAGAGTGTGTGAGAGATACAGAGAGAAAGATATTTACCTCCTGAGGAGATAGGCCCCGAATGCGCGCGCACCCAGAATGCGCACATTGCGCGCGCATGCGCAGTACAAAAAACCTGAAAATATCGATATTTCGGTATATCTCGATATGAGCCCATCGATATATCTAAATCGGAAAATTTCCATATCGACGGACCCTACAATTAAGTACTTTCAAATACAATTATCATTTTTCTACATGTTTCAGTTTTTCTGTGCACTGTTTAAAAAACACACATGCAGTGTAAAGGGACTTTTGGACACCTTGTATATAAATGCCTGAATGAAAATAACAACAAAATTACACTTATATAACGCCTTTCACGTCAGGAGGACGTCCCAAAAAAGAAAGGTTCGGGATATGAAATGGGCTGCTGAGCTCAATATTAAAAAGCAGAATCTCCAGTAGTTGTTTGATTGGCAAAGGAGGAGATATGAAATATGGTCAGGGGGTGGAGGAAAAGGGATGCAAGAGTCCAAAGATCAGATCAGAGTATTGTAAATAATCTACAGCACATAAATGCCCATTGGTGTGGAATAGACATCTTCATTCAGACAATTATATACAGTGTCCACAAATTCCCATTACCCTGTGTTTTTATTTCTACAGTGCACCACTGACCAACAACTGAAGTATGCCCCTGAGTAATATGTCCAATTCCTGTATTAATACTCCACACTAAATTTTATTATTATTCAGGATATCCTACATTAACCTAAATATAACTGTTGAATGAACTGTGTACAATGTAATTGATCATTCAATCCATCTGAATCGATTTGAGTATTATGTTTGTCACCTTTACACCTTGTTTGAATGCTCTTTCCAGGTGTATGGGAATATACATGGATACACTGAACATCTTCATTCGAGTCGTAACTATGTTGTCAGGCGGTGGCAGCAACAGGCGGAAGTGATTCAATGGATCAACTACCTACTCTTGGACTCTCAACTAGCCCTCTGTGTATGAAACATACGCTAATGGGTGGACTGTACTTGTATTCAAGATGAGATTGAACAACCCCCTCCTCTCCCTCCCCCCCACCCCCCCCCCCCCCACCCATCACGCGCCCCTTCTCCCCCCCCCCCCCACCCCACAAAACCCCGCAATCTAAACCTCTGCTGAAACCACCAAATGAGCATTGAATGGAATCCAGCTTCCCTGCTTCTCCTGTGCGTCTCTGAAGAATAAAATGGAGGTTGCAAGGGTTGTATTGTCTTTGTGTACCGCACAAAGATTATTTGCTTATGTGTTTAATTATTAATTATTTCAATTATTTCAAAGACTAGAAATAAAATGTTGGAACTGCAGCTGCACTTTTAGTTAACAATTGTTCACTTGTCTTGAACTTGCCCTCTATGTAATTATCTACTGTATACTGCAATACTGGACTAACAATACTGGACTAATTCTAGTTGTGTTTCAGCAAAACAAGAAATCTTTCAAAATGATAGAGATTGATATTAAATTTGAAACTATAAGACTTAGGCAAATTTCCTTACTCCACACACCTGTTTACTTAGAGGTATGTAGGAACCCAGTTCTTACTGGATTGGCGGGATCACTTTCTGGGGGTAATAATCCCTCAAAATAAATTTAAAAACATAATATTGTAATAATATTTTCACTAAATCCATGAGTTTGTGCGACCTGTGGTGTGCAATTGGCTACTGTGTTGCACCCACAAAATACACAAGTCAATTCATTTCTAAAATGTATTCTGTGAAGCTCTTTAGGATGTCTCAACATGGTAAGGCTCTATTTTAATTTCTGCCGGTTCTCACATGATCTTCAGTCGGATGTCTGATACTTACGGAAAATCATCACTATGTTTAAGAGTATCCAAATCATTGGAACCCCCCGTATATATTGGAATATATCTGAGAGATGCACCCTACTCACTGTTCTGCTCACTACTGACCTAATTCCACAGAGTATTATTTGCAGGTTAGCAAGGCTGAGGGGAATCCCAGAATGTATGTTTGATTAACAGCTAGAGTTTTAACCAATTCAAACTGTATAGCATTGTACAGCTTTGTCTGACAAGCTTCCTGCTGCTTGTCCAGATAGGACACCCTCTCTGTTAGGGCCTTGGTTTTCAAGGAGCAGAGTGGGAAGAATCTCTGCCATCAGTGAAAATTGGATTCAGAATTTTACCAAGGTTTTCAATAGCACAGCACCAGTGGTAACCGCAAGGAAGCTGGTGAGGTTATTCAGAACAGAATGTTATGCTCTTGTATGCAAGTTTCCTTACTCCACATGCCTGTTTATCTAACAGTAAGTAGGAACTCAGTTGTTAGCCTATTGGGGTAATAATTTCTCAAAAAAATTGGTTCCTCAATCCCCCAATGTTTGTGGGGCACTGCTGTGTGGAATTGACTGCTGCATTTTGCCTACAAAATACAGTATATTCTGTAAAGTGCTTTGAGATGGTTCTGCGATGTGATAAGGTGCTATATCAAATGCATTATTATCATTGTTGGTTATGGGGCAGCAGTTGAGGCAGTGCCAGAATACTCTACAGCTTCTGTTTGGAACTTGCACCTTATCTAAATGTCCAGCTGAGTGCAGAATACTAACCATGGTTAGATATGGGTGTTAGGGTGCCACACCCTACTCACTCTGCTCATGTCTAAAGTAAGATTAAGAAGTCGGGGAAAGTTGTCAGGCTGGCTAAACATTACCAGGGTTCTATTATTGTGGGGGTGCAGAGAGAATCATGATTAATAAGAAATTGTTATATGACACTCAATACTCCTTCCGCTCAGCGATTCTGACCTACTCCATGTCATCTGTCTAGTCTGCCTCACCATCAGTGGTCAGACCTTCAGCCTCTGTGCCCTCATCCTTTGAAACTCCATCCCACAGTACCTTCACCCTGTTCCCTTCCTCAGCTTCAAGGCCCAAGACCTGAAGAGGAAGATCTTTGATAAAGGATAAGGAAGGACTAAATCTGCTTATCAGCTCATGTTGCAACCATATCTACACCTTCCTTCACAGCAATTCTTTGTGGATGTGCACTGGGCTCAATTGACAGCTGACGTGCCATTCAGTCAGAAGGTTGTGGGTTCAAGCTATCAGGTTGGATTTGAAGCCACATAGTAAAGGCTGAGACTCTAATTCAGTGTTCGGAGAAACACTTGGTATGAGATGCTGTCCTTAGTTTCTGAGCCATTAAAGTGTTACAGAACTTTGTAATTCCACATTCACCTGCAAACTTCACAGTCATAGGAAATCCTATGAAGCTTTTGAGATGTCCACCCAATGTCATAGGGACTATATCCAGTATAAATATTATATTGCGTATTCTGTGAAATGCTTTGAGACATTTTGAAGATGTGATAAGGCGCTAAATCAAATAAAAGGATTACCGGTATTACATTATTTTATTTGCAGTATTCTCACTGTTATTGCAGTTACTCATTTTTCCCACCAGGTGTCAGATAATGCTAATAAATACTTGGCGCACAAATGTTCGCATTTGTTAAGTGCAGAGAGAATCGTACCCACAACAGAGAGTACCTACCCACAACATTGAAACATCTCAAAGTGCTTCACTTATGTAAAGTATACAGACTATAGGTGGAAATCTGGCTCAGTTGGCAGCTCTTGTCAGAATGTTGTTGGTTCAAGTACCAAGCCAGGAAATTCTGTTCTCCAATATAGTACTGGGAAGGCTCAGCATGTTTGGAGATGCTGTTCTTTGGATGAGAGGTTAACATTCTGTGGTATTCCATAGGTGTACATTTGCACAATCAGTGCACTTTACAGTAAACCCTATGAACTGTTTTGTGGTCCTAATCAAGCAGAACTATTAATATTATTGTGGATTTTATACCAACTTGTGTTTTCCAGATCAGCAGACAAACAAACTCAAACATACACTAAAGCATACACAGTACATACTATCCATGTTCCACTTGTCTTGGTACAGTTAGTCATTCTGGCCACCAGGCGGCCACATACAATACTGTATAAGGTATTATTGCATTCAAGGCAAGTTTCCTTACTCCAAAACACATGCTTCTGTTACCACACCTGACTTAACTTCCCCCAAAAGGGAAGGGTGTACCTTCCAGTGTCCTGCACAACAAATCCCCCAAATAAAATAGGTCACAGTAATGTCACTTACCATGGCTGCTAAGTGACATTACTGTGCGCAAACTGATTGCTGTGTTTCACCCACAAAATACAGTTAGTCGACTTTTATAGTGAATTCTGTGATGCACTTTGAAATGTTTTGACACATGATAAGGTGCTAAATCAAATGAATGGATTATTATTATTTAACCCTCATTGAGATTTGAGAACAGTTCTACACACCAATACATCACAGCCAATTTGTTGTGTGTTCCAACGGTGTGTGTCGGCTCCCCCTAATGGCTGCAGTCAATTCTGATGGGTGAATGGCTGACCCAAACTATTCAGAAGTCAATTGATCTTCTGAATCAGATGATCACAAGATTGGTTGGGATGAAAAAAGTAATTTGGCTCATTTTCTAAGGATATCAGATGAATGTCTTCCCTAAATACCCACCACTCCATCTATCCATCGCTGCATTCAGCTGGAGGTGGGGTGTGGCGGGGGTGGGGGAGGGTTAGTTGGGGAATAAAATAATCTGATTACTACTCTTCCCCCCCACCCCACCAGACATCATCTCTTCACTCCATCCATGAAACGGAAGAAGTGGCACCAAACTTATCTGCCATGAAAATGATGGCGCTCACATTCACTGATTCTCTGGATGACTAAATACAGTGAAACACTAGTGTTGAAAACAATGTAAATATGATTATCGTCATTCTTCATCATGTTTCAGTTGTTGTTCTAGTGTACAGTAGAAAATAATACAAGGGTAACAGGTCTTTGGAGAGGCCAGGATTGTACAGTGTGTGGTGCATATTATGATGGGGTCAAACCTGGTGCCAAGACTCCTTATCAAACCTTCAGCATGATTAATGGCCACCTGTATTGTTCAAAGTAACAGAGGAGTCTGGCTGGGTGGAGGCTGAAAGAGTGAAACTGCTGCGGTAAACAGTTGTGCTGAACTCCGGACAAAAATGAAAGATTTTGGTACCAGTGAAACTTGTGCCTTTCTTTCTCATTTCCTCTCACAGGTGCTTGTCAGGGTCCGGGCCCACGGGCAGCAGGCTGGAGCCCACACTTCCTACTTTGAGGTTCTGTAGCCGAGTTTCCGACCGTCGTGGAGAATCAAGTGTCTTGCAACTCCTCGCTCTGTTCCTTTGTTCTTTCCGGAGAGAACGTGTCTAGTCAAATAGCTATCGCGTTCACGCTTCAAGGTTAACAGGTTGTGGCTCAGCCATCTCATTAGGCCACTGCACAGTGGCCACTGCAGAGGCTGATCCAATGTTGCGTGGGTGCCACCCTTCAGTTGACACGTTAAACGCAGCATCCCACTTGCCTGATGAATGTTAACGATTCTATGCTGCATCAGGAAAGAGAAGGGAGTTTCCGCCAGTCTAGTGACCTTTCTTCAGAGAAACTCACCTCAATGACTTTGTGTGTGTGTGAGTTTTGGGGAGCATCTCACTGTACACAGATCAGCTGCCACACATGCCTACAAATGTACCTCATTTGATGTTGGCAGCAATTGTCGAGCCACTTTGGAACGTTTCAATGTCATAGAACTTAATGCTGTTTGCAAAAAGTTGTCCTTCTGCTTAGCAAACGAATGGACTGTGTTAATCTTTCCACTTGTTTGCTCTGGCTGGTAAGAAAACATTTGGTTTGTATTTGGTCAAATGAAGCACAGAAACATTTGACATTAAAATGTTCTTTGCCATACACGGTTTCAACACAATCAATCAATAAATAATCAATCAATAAAACCACTCAGTGGGTTGGAGCTATATAGCAGAATATTTAGGCAAGTTGGCTCGGTTGCTAGAACTCTCACTTCCAATGTGTAGTCGATTGGCGTGATAGCTTTTCAGGGGTAATAATCTCTCCTCAAAAAAATGTGATCACTCAATCCGTGATGCTGTGCACAATGAATTGCTGTGTTTTGCCCACAAATACAGTCAATCCATTTTACAATATACAGTATTACGTGAAGCACTTTGAGACATATCAATGACGTGATAAGGTGCTGTATCAAATGTCGGATTATATAATGCAGCTTGAAGACTATTACTACTAATAATAATATTACTCCTTGCATTTGATATAGTGCCTTATCATGATGTTGAGAAATCTCAAAGCACTTCACAGCATATCTTGCAAAGTGATGTTGGCTCTCCTTCCCCCTACCCCGACCCCTCCCCTTGCCATCTTTCCCCCCTTTTTCCCCTAATCCCACTTCTATGACTGTTTGTGGGACACTGCTGTGCACAATTTGTCTGCCATGTTTTGCCCACAAATTTACAGTCAATTCTCCTACTCTTTGTCATCCTGCCCCTTCCCCTCCCCCCCTACTCTTGTCCCTACCTAACTGTACAGTGTCTTGGGGTGTCCTCTTGACGTGAAAGGCGCTATATAAATATAAGTATTGATTGATTGATTCTGTATTTTGTGAGCAAAATGAAGCACCCAGTTGTGCACTCTGAGTGTCCCATAAAGGAATTAAGTGACCAAATTTATTTGTGGGATTGTTGGCCAGGAAAACGGGAGAGAGAAACTCTTTTCTCTTTTCAAAATGCCATGGTACCTTTAACACCTAACATCTTGAACAGGCTGACGGGACCTCAGTTTAATACTTCATCTGAAGCGCGTCACCTCCGACAATGCATCACCCCACAGCACAGCATCGGAAGGTCGGCTTAGACTGCATGATTCCAAGTCCCGATATCAGGTTTTAACCCACAACCTTCTTTTTCCAGAGGCAACACCTGCTGAGTGTTGACACACAAAATACACCATCGCTATAGTTAATGGAGATCTGAAATGCTTTGAGTCCCCTTGACGTGATAGTTATGATATGAAATATGAGGATTATTATTAAAAATCAAGTGTCTGTGTAGGTATGTCAGCACAGTTCGTACCTATGACATGGTAGACTGCAGTGTGTTAGCACCTTATTGTGCCCAGTAATAAGAACCTGTAAATTGTGCTGAGTAAGCTCTCCTAAGGGAGAAGATCCCTCGCAGCTGTTGCATTCCGCTCACATGTCAATAAAGTGTTCTCACTGAAAATGGATATGGGAAATCCGGGAACGGAAGGGAAAGGGAGGGTAAAGCAACTGGCAGGAGCTGTGTGGAATACCTGGAATGCTGATCCAGTGTCTGAGTCAGCATAACCTTAGGCTTCGCTTAAAATGGTCTGCAACACAGCGCCTGGAAGGAAATGAATAAACAGAGAGGCCCCAAACTATTTGATCAGTCAATCCACCTGTGTCTGTGGGACTCTGCTGTGTGCAATTGTTTGCCGAGAATCCAAACCAAACTGAGAATTCCATATATCCTACCGACACATTGGTATTGCAGTGATAGATTGTTGGGGTGGAATGTGCACTCTCTCAACAACAAAAACAAAATGACATTTGAACAGTGCCTTTCACATTGGGAGGTCATCCTCAGACGCCCTCCTACAGAAAGGTAGGAGGGAGTCTGAGGGCACAGTCAAAGAGGAGGTGCTTGAGACCTGCCTTGAAGGAGGTAAGGAAGGGAGCAAGGTGAAGGTTTTGTGGGATGGAGTTCCAAAGTGTTGAGGCAGAGAGGCTGAAGGACCACCCGCCGATAGTAGGGCAGGTCGGGCAGGAGACATGGAGCAGGCTGGAGCCTGCTGAATGGAGGGAGCAGACAGGTTGGTAGGGGGTCAGCACATCAGAGAGGTAGGATGGGGCATGGCTGTGATGGGCCTTGAAAGTGAGGACAAGTATCTTGAATTCAATCCTCTGAGGAATGGGGAGCCAGTGGACCCGGGCGAGGGTGGGGGTGATCGGGTCATAGAACCAGGTGCGATTTGGCTCCCTGGAGGGACCCACCTTGCTTACCTAATTCTGGAAAGTATTTAGTGCAGGTTGGTAAGAGCCAAGGCATAGGGACTCGAGAGTTTGCGTTGGGGTAACTGCTGGAGTCTAAGCAGCTAAAACCGCATAGTTTGTCATTGATAGCACTGTCTGGCATGGATTTGGCTTGCAGGGTTAACCAGAGCTGAGTGGGAGGATTTCCTGCCCGCAGTGATTGGTTCCTGATCTAAGTTTCTCTGATCGCTGCAACTAAGGAACTGAACAACTTTGAACCCATGGGTCCTTAATGGGTTAAAGCAGGGCAGAGCTTACCAAAGTGTCCTCAGCTGGCTCTGAAATGTTATCCTCCCAGGTCTGTCATGCACCACATCCCCCAAACAATGGGACGGTTTTTGCAAGAACGCTTAATAAAGGCCTGGATTACACAGTTATGTATCAGCTACATTGAAGTCATTGATGAGAAATAGTGTGAGCATTAAACTTCCACCTCAGGCACTGTTAAAATTCATTTAGGAATAGGTGTGGGTAACAAGGGATATGGGGCAAAGTTAAATGGAGTTGAGGTACAGATCAGACATAATTTAAAAGAATGGTGAAACAGGCTTTAGGGGCTGAATGGCCTCCCATGTTTCTATGATCCTATGTTCCAAAACATGGACCTGACCAGACATGTGTAAAAGCGGTGAGACAGAGTATTAGGTAACCTAGGTCCACTGAGCCAAATACATGGATTTAATCTCAACATGTTTAACACCAATAACAACAAAGTTACATTTATAGAGCCCCTTTCATGTTGGGAGTAAGGCACTTAACCTGAACTTCTGTCAAAGGGGCATAAATGTCTTTCAATCTAAAAGACGCTATATAAAGGCAATCTGTTGTTGTTGCTCCTGTTGTTGTTTGGAGTCTGGATAGATAATAACCCTTTTATTCAATACAGTACTTTTGAACTTGGGTTAATTATTTGGGGGATTGTTGGTCAGGACACCGGGAGAAGCTCAATAGTGCCATGGGATCTTTAACATTCATCTGAATAGGCAGACGGGACCTCAGGTTAGCGTCTTATTCAAAGGACGGCACCTTCGACAATGCAACCCCCCCACTCCCCCGCAAAGTTGACACACGGCACAGCTTTAGATGGAGAGGAAAGGTTGAAGTGCTGTTAATGTCTCTCCTGCTCAGGAGAATCAAGTTCTGAACGCACTGGGAGGAGGGTTAGGGAGGGTGTTGAAGTGATGTCCTCACCCTTAAAGCCATCCACAGTCTTGCTCCGTCCTACTTCTGTGACCTTTTAAAATCCTACCAACCTGACCTCTTTCCTCTCGACGGATAATGGCCTGCTCCAGGTTCCCCGCCCTGCACACACCTGTCAGAGGTCAGACCTTTATGCTTTCTTAATTCCCATCATAGAGGCCCTCTGCATCGCACCCTCCCTTGCCTCCTTGAAGGCCTGACTCCTTGTATTCCTTGATAAATTTTTGTAGGTCATGGTATTGAGAGATACGGAGAGAAAGCAGAAAATTGGAATTGAAAGTATTAGTAGAAATACAGCCATGATCTAAATAAATGGTGGAACACGCTTGAAGGGCTGAATGGCCTACTCCTGTTCCTATGTCTCAAGAACTTCCTTTTTGACTGTGTCTTTGGTTATCCTGTTATTCCCCTTAACCCCCTCCACTTGCCTCCCCCCCACCCCCACCCGTCTTGCCTCCAGCCGATGGCTCAGGCGGAAACCCTTGGGATGTCCAACACCTTGGATGTCCTCCCGATATGAAAGGTGCAGTATAAATGCAATTTGTATTGTTGTGAATGCTTTCGACCTGGCAATCCAGATTTTGTGCTTGCCTTGAACCCACAAGCTTTTGACTCAGGGGTGGGAGTGTGACTGAATGAGCACTGTTAAATGGAGTCCCGTAGCATACAAGCAAGAAGAAATGGGTTCGATTCTCGGGTGGGGGTGAAACCTTAGGCAAGTTTACTACTCCATACACCTTTGTTTACCTTACAGTACGTAGGAACACAGTTGTTAGTCAATTAGTCAATCTCAGATTGCTTTCCGGGGGTAACAATCCCCCGCACCCATTAAAAAAGTGGACGCTCAATCCACGTTTGTTTAAGGGACACTGCTGTGCGCAATTCACCTACAATTCACTACAAATTCACCTACGCATGTCAATCCACTTTACAATGTATTCTGTGAAGCACTTCGAAACTTCTCAACATCGTGATAATGCACT
Source organism: Hydrolagus colliei (assembly GCA_035084275.1). Lineage (NCBI taxonomy): Eukaryota > Metazoa > Chordata > Chondrichthyes > Chimaeriformes > Chimaeridae > Hydrolagus > Hydrolagus colliei. Next base: position 20,473,841 of record CM068748.1, read on the forward strand.
TTATCAAATGCAAGTATTATTATAATAAAGAAGGCTGAGGCTCAGCTGTGACTTTTCCTCAGATTTCCCTTCCTTCACCCTGGTTTCCCGTGCTTTGAGCAGCTGCCTTATGCACACATGCCATTGTACACACGGTCTTTAAACAGTATTTTGGAAGAAAGATCTGTCGCTGTGAACTGTGCCTGTTTGTTTAATCAAAACACATAGACATTTCTCCCGTTCAATACCTGTATCTGAGGATAATTTATTAGTTGGGGTGGGTAATGAGGTTGAGCCAATCTGATTCCGAGCTGTGCTCCCCACCTCCATATTCCCTCCCCACCCCCATCCCCATCGCCCAACAACAATGACAACAACAAAATTACACTTCCCCAATTCCACCCCTCCTTCCACCAACTGTGTGTCATCCTTGCATCTCAACAATAACAACAACAAAAAATTACATTTGTATAGCGCCTTTCACACTGAGAGGATGTCCGAAGGCGCTGATCAAAACTGCCGTCAAAGAGGAGGGTCTTGAGACATGCCTTGAGGGAAGCAAGGGAAGGAGCAAGGTGAGGGATGGAGCAAAGTGAGGACTGTGGGAATGGACTTCAGCCATATAGTCAGTAAGTCCATATAGTCTAGGCTGACACTCCTATGCAGCACTGGGGAAGTGTCACATTCACTCTTGAAGTAGAGTGATTCAGCCTTTTTTATGGACGAGAGGAGTTCAATGGACAAGAGGACAAGCTCAGACAAGCTTAGGTTCATTGGATTGAACAGAACCTCTGCACTGAACACGTTTGGGGTGGCTTCAATCAGCTGGGAGGACTAAATCAAATATTTCATTTACAATCAGGTCAAGCCACGCATCAGTTGGACTGAGTCAGGAGAGCGCTTGTCAGAAAGTTGTGGGTTTGAGCCCCACACCGATACTTAGAATCCCAGGGCAGTGCTGGGGGGAACGCTCCATTGTCGGAGGTGCCATCCTTCAGACGACATGTTACATCAAAGTGCCATCTGCCAGTTCAGGTAGATGTTTAAGATACTGCAGCACTACCACAACAACAACTTGCATTTATTAGTGCCCCCCATGCCGGGAGGTGTCTCAGTGCATTTAACAATGGTGGAGCCCAAGGCCGAGCCAGGGGGAGGGGTAAGGTGAGTGTAGGCACAGTCAAAGAGGAAGGTCTTAAGGTGCAACCTGAAGTTGGGGAAGGAGGGGACAAGCCTAAGGGGATGAGGGAGAAAGTTCCAAAATTTCGGCGTGTAGTTGCTGAAGGCATAGCTGCCGATGGTGGAGCAGAGGGTTTGGGATAGAAGGAAAAAGCTAGACCCAATGAAACAGAAGAAGCGGGAAATGCTGTGATGAGAGAGGTTAGAGAGGGGGAATGACAAGGAGTGGAGGAATTTAAACAGTAGAGTGAGGATCTAGCGTGAAGTTGATCCGCTCTGTGACAGGGAGGCAATTAATTTTAGCAAACACTGGGGCAATCAGGGTACAAAAAGAATACATAAAGAGAAGGAAGTTTCTCCTAGTGTCCTGGCCAATGATCCCCCAGATAATATGGGCTGTTTGTGGACATGGTAGCCAATTTTGCACTCCAGATAACCTACAATATACACATTCACTACATTTGACAGTATATCCTATGAAACGCTTTGAGACATCCTGTTGTGAAAAGAGCTGTATCAAAGCTTCTTATAATTAGTATTATAATAATCCTTTCATTAGCACCTTATAACATCCTTGAGACGTCTCACAGCAGATTACAGAATATACTGTGTGTGACATCCAATTGCACACAGCAATGCAATGTCCCACAAACAGTCATGGATTGAGTGACTACATTTTTTTTTCTTTTTGAAGGGATCCCTGGAAAGAGTTCCGCCAATCAATCAAGAACCTGGTTCCTACTTACTGCTCAGTAAACAGAGACATATGGAGCAAGGGAACTTCGTAGAGTTGTTGCCCTGGCTGGGAGTCGAATCCAGGCGACTCTCGCTATCGAGGCACGTGCTCTAACCACTATAGGATGTCAAAGAGCAACATTTGTTGTAAAACTGTTGCTCTTAGACATGGGAAGGGAATATTCCCAATGATAAAATGCCTGTAACCTCCCTGCTGTGCGCAATTGGCACTGCTGTACGCAATTGGCTGCCACGTTTCGCCCACAAATATACAGTGAATTCACTTTACAATATATTCTGTGAAGTGCTTTGAGACGTCTAGAAGACGTGAAAAGCGCTATATCAAATGCAAGTATTATTATTATTATTTATTTTTCTCTTCTAGTGTTATTTCAGTTAAACTAGTTTTGACCAGAAGCAGTCTTGTTGACTTGCAAACCCTTCTCCAGTATCTGCTAACCTTGTATGCTTTGCAGCTGGCTCACTGACAAAGCTTGCTCAGGAACTGACCACATACCAGTCCTAGCAAGTTTCTAATATACGTGGGTTAGTTACTTGGCAGCGTTGAGTGCTGATTTCTCCCTGTGTGGAGAACAGGCACCCTTGCCACTACAAGTCAAGCCATCTTGGCCCTCAATATCTTCCCATAGACCACTTCTGGATCACGGGCCACAAATTGACCACTGCTGCTCTAGGCAAAAGTGGTGCTCGGGGCTAAACCAGGGGGAATAGTAAATCTCTGGTATTGACTGCAATGCCCTCAGTCAGTGAACTGAGGTGGACACATCTGTCTATCCCTGTTGCAGGGTGTAGAGACAACAATAACACCTTGCCTTGGCCCCGGTCTGTAGATGTGAGCTGATCTGTGGTGTCATGTTGTGTAACGCACGGAGCACAAAAATAACACTGATCTGGTGGATTGTTGGCCAGGACATTGTGATAGAGAGAAACTCCCTTCCCTTCACTTCGAATAGCATTCCAGGAGTTTACCATCCACCTAAAACAGACAGATGGGATCTTGGTTTAGCATCTCATTCGAAGGAAGGCATCTTCAAAAATACAACACCGCTCACCCAATCCCCCAATCCTTCCCAACGCTGCATCGAAATGTCACCTTAGACTATGTGATGCAAAGCCCTGGCTTGGGGCTTGAACTTAGAGGCGAGAGCGCTACCAACTGAGCCAGACAGACACACAAGGTTGATGGTGGGTTGTGAGGTGGAAGATCCCATGGGCATCCAACCAGCTGGTCTCAATGAACGTCACCATTTCCCAATGCGTTACAGTAACGGCTGCTTAGTTAAACAAGAAGGCCCTTTAATAATTAACATTTCTCAGAGCTTCACAAGGTCTCGCTGGCCGTTGATGTTCGCTTGTTTGTTTTTGTCCGGCCAAGCCAATAGGAAGACAAACGCCCAGTCTGCTATCTTTATTTTTGAAGGGAGGAAAACAAAGTGCAGGAGGGCACTGTTTTGCTGTCGGAAAGTGTATTTGACAGAATAACCATCTGCTTTTCACACCATCATCTTCGCCGCTCGGTCCCAAGACACACTCTGTCCGCAGTCAGGTCACCTATGTGAGACCAGGAGCGCAACAAACCAGAGAAAGATACCAGAGATAAGGGGACTTCAATTATGTGGTGACCTAGAGAGGCTGGGACTGTTCTCCTTCGAGCAGAGAAGGTCGAGGGGAGATTTAATACAGTTGTTCAAAATCATGTGGGATTTTGAAAGAGTAAATAGGGAGAAACCGTTTACACTGACAGGTGGATCAGTGACTAGAGGAAACAGATTTAAGATAATTAGCAAAAGAATCAGACAGGAGACTCGGAGAATTTTCTTTACAGGGCGAGTTCTTATGGTTTGAAATGCAGTGTCTGAATGGGTGGGGAAAACATAATAATGGGTGAGGAAGCAATAATAACTTTCAAAAAGGAATTGAATAGGCTGCTTAAAAAGAAAAAAAAATTGTAGTACGTACTATGGAGTAAGAGTGGGGGAGTGCCACTAGTTGGTAGCTCTTTCAAAGAACCAGTACAGGCACGATGGGCTGAATGGCTTCCATCTTTGCTGTAAGATTCTCTGAAATTAAAGCCACCTCAAAACAGTCAATGGTCACCGATAGCATCTTGTGTTTATACATTAAATCATGTAATTTATAACAGTCGTGACCATCACATTGAATATGACTTACGCAAAATATGAGTTATAGCCAAACTTGCAAAAATTGTATAAACATCTGACTTAATCAATAATCTAGCTTGTGAGTGCGTACTTCAATGCAGCCAGTAAGTGTATATACATCAACAGGTCAGAACTTCAATTTCTATGTGATTTAATACAGCTGGTTAGTGTGGCAGAGGTGTTATGAGTTGGGAGGAGAGTAACACGACTGGACTCGGGTGAATGTATGACTTAGGTGATTATATGATCTATAAAGATAAGACTTATGCAACTTTACTGTAATAATAAAAAAAAACTTGCATTTGATGGGATAACGCTTTTCATGTCTTCTAGACGTTTCAACCCGCTTCACCAAATATACTGTAAAATGAATTTATTGTATATTTGTGGATGAAACATAGCAGCCAATTGTGCATAGCAGTATCCCACAAACAGTCGTGGATTGAAATGACCAATTTAATATTGTTTTTGTTCTTGAGGGTTTATCAGTTGTGTGGAGTAAGGAAATTTGCCCAAAGTATTCCCCAGTCAGTGATCGAACCCAGATCTCTTGCTTGCGAGACAAGTGCTCTAACCACTGAGTTGCAGGACACCAAGAGTGATGTCCCTGTACAGCGCCTCTCACAGAGGAAAAAGTTTCGGAGCACTGCACGATGGTGGGGTTGAAACCTTTCTTCCTCAACTGTGCCTATGCTCACCTCCCTCCTCCTCCTCTCCTTGAGAGATTGAAGGGCAGAATTTTAGGACAGATAATAATATAATCAACACAAATGGCTCTTGGAATAAAAATTTTCTTAAAAAGAAATGATTCCTTACAGAGTAAAACAATGTGAGAGGCAAATCACACAAGCCCAATATCTAAGAGAAATGAAAAAACACGGTTGAGATTTTAACAAATGGTGACGTGAAAACAACAACAATAAAATTACATTTATAGAGCGACTTTCACGTCAGGAAGACTTCCCAAGCTGAACAGTCAGGGGTTGGGACCCAAGCATAGGGGAGGGATAGGGTAGGTGGGGAAGGGAGGGAAGGGGAGGGTGAGAGGTGGGAGGGCAGCCGAAGGCACAATTGGAAAGGAGGGTCTTGAGACGGGCCTTGAAGGAGGCAAGGGAGGAAGCGAGGCAAAGGGACTGTGGGATGAAGTGTCAGAGTGTGGGGGCAGAGAGGCTGAAAGCCCAGCCAGCGATGGTAGAGCAGATCATGCGGGAGACGTGGAGCAGACCGGAGCCCACTCAACGGCTGGGGCAGGCAGGTTGGTAGGGAGTCAGCGGGTCAGAGAGGTTGGAAGGGCCAAGGCCCGTGAATGACCACTGCATGACTACTAGATGTTTATTAAAACGAGAAGGGAGTTTCTCTCTCCCGATGTTCCGACTAACAATTGGTCACTCACTTCATGGTTATTTGTGTGCACATTGCTGTGCACATCTGGCTGCCACATTTCCTTGTAAAATACAGTCAATCCACTTTACAAGATATCCCGTAAAGAGCTTTGAGACGTCTTGACGACGTGATAAGATTCTTTTTCAAATGTAAGGATTCTTCTTCTTCTTCAAAGGGCTGAGGGAAATCATAGTTAAAGTTACTACACCCTTAGGAGGGTCAGGGCAGTAAGTTTGTCACATGGGGAGACCACAGGGAAAGCGAGTGGGAACAGAAACTATTAAGGAAAACAGGTCATTTACCAGTTGATGAACCTTTGCTGTTCATGAGCCGTTCTCAACAAACATGACTGTTCCTAAAAACAAGGTCACACCAGCTGGGATTATACGTGTGTGTGTGTGTGTGTGTGAGAGAGAGAGAGAGAAAGAGAGTAGGTGGATTTAAGGAGCTTTACTTTCAAATGAATTTTTAACAACACCAACAACACAAAATAACATTTACGTAATTAAGACGTCCCATGAACCAGGCAAGGGGGGATCGCGGTGAAGGGACTGTGGATTGCAGTTCTGATGGGTGGGAGCAGAGAGTTTGAAGCCCAACTGTCGCTGATGAGGCAGGCAGGTGGGGGACGTGGAGCAAGCAGAAGTCTGCTGAGCGGAGGAAATGGACAGGCCTGTGTGGAGTTATCAGGTCCCACAAGTAGGGATGAGCCAGTATACAGGGCTTTGAAAGCACTGACAAGAAATTTGAACTCTATCGTCTGGGGGATGGGAAGCCAGTAGAGCCAGGTGAGGGTGGGGCTGATAAGGTTACAGAGGCTGGTGCAGGACAGGACATAAGCTTCAGAGTTACGAATGATCTGCAGCTTATGAAGGTAAGAGTTGGGAAGACCAACAAGCAGGGAGTTAGTATAAGGTGGCTTGAGGGGAAAGGCAGTCTTGGAGAGAGCGATGTTGTGAAGGTGAGGGAAGGCAGAATGGGTCGTAGCATGGATGCAAGGTAGAAAGGACCATTGAGGGTCAAACAAGATGCCAAGGTTCCAGATTGACTCAGTGAGTTGGAGTGTGCATCTAAGGATGGTGATGCTGAGGTGTGGAGGCACTGACAGGAGCCAATCAGGAAGGGCTCCTTCTTGTGGACTTTCAACTGAAGTTAGTTCATAATGTCCAGGACATTATGTTTGACAGATTTCCGTCAGGACAGCAGTGGGCATGGAGGTGGAGATAGATTTGGGTGTCACTGATTACATGTGGAATTTGATCCCATGTGTGTGGATGGTGTCACCAAAAGGGAGTATGTAGACATCAAAAAGGAGAGGACCAAGGACAGAGCTGCTCTTTTGGGCTCTTTCGTTGATCCTCTCCTCAAGTATAAAATGATTAAACAATTTTATTTGGGGCCAGGATACCAGGAGATAGAAACTTCTTCTATTTCAAATAGTGCCATGGGATCCTTAACGTCCAACAACAACCACAAAATTACATTTCTACAGCACTTTTCACGTCGGGAGGACATCCCAAGGTGCTGGACAATCAATGTTTCAGGCCCGAGCTGGGGTTGGGATTGCGGAGGGTGGAGGGAAAGGAGAATATTTGGGATTACCGATGGGATTGTCGAAGAGGAGGGTCTTGAGGCAGGACTTGAAAAAGGCTAGGGAAGGGGTGAGGCAGAGGCACTGTTGGAAGGACTTCCAGAGATTAGGGCTAGAGTGGCTGAAGGCTCGCTCGCCAATAGTGGGGCAGTTGGATCGAGGGACGGGAGCAGCCCGGAGTCCCCTGAGTGGAGGGAGCCAGAAGATTGGTTGGGGGTTAGGAATTTGCAAAAGTACGGTGGGGTGAAGCCATGGAGGGCTTTGAATTGAATCCTCTGGATGATGGGGAGCCAATGGAGTCGGGCAATGTTGCAGTGGTGAGTCGGGCAAGAATGGGGGAGATGGGGTCGTGGAGCTTGGAGAGGTAGAGGACACAGGCCGCAGAGTTCTGGATGATCTGCAGCCTATGGAGGGAGGAATTGGGAAGGCTGACATGCAGGGCATTGGCGTAGTCAAGCCTAGATGTGATGAACAACAACAACAACAATTTACATTTATATAGCGCCTTTCACGTCGGGAGGACGTCCCAAGGCGCTAAACAAGAGGCGTGTGACCCGAGCTGGGAGGGGAGTGTTTGGGAAGGGGTGAAACATGAAGGGGAGGTAAAAGAGTTCGGGGTGGAACAAAAGGCACGATCGAAGAGGAAAGTCTTCAAATCGGCCTTGAAAGAGGAAAGGGAAGAGGTGAAACGGAGGGATTGAGGGATGGCATTCCATAGGGTGGGAGCGGAGAAACTGAAGGCCTGGCCTCCGATGGTGGGGCGGTTCGGGCGGGGGGCTTGGAGCAGGCCAAGTCCTGTTGAACAGAGGGTCCGGGTGGGCGTGTAGGGGGAGAGTAGATCGGCTAGGTAGGATGGGGCAAGGCCGTGCAAGGCCTTGTAGGTGAGGACGAGGATCTTAAATTCGATCCTCTGGAGGATGGGGAGCCAGTGGAGACGGGCAAGGGTGGGGGTTATGTGGTCACGGAGGCGGGTGCGGGATAGTACACGGGCTGCAGAGTTTTGGATGGTCTGCAGCCTATGAATGGAGGAACTGGGGAGGCCGACTAGGAGAGAATTTCCGTCGTCCAGCCGTGAGGTGATGTATGCATGCACGAGTGTTTTGGCAGCGCGGGGGGTAAGATAGTTGTGGATGAAGGCATGAATGAGGGTATAGGCGGCCTGAGGTGTGAGGTAGGAGAGTCAGGCAATCTTGCGGTGGTGAGGGAAGGCAGAGCGGGTGGGACAGGAAAGACAATTGAGGATTGATAAAGACACTTAGTGGGAGCATGTAGATATTGAAAAGTAGGGGGCCAAGGACAGAGCCCTGGGGGACACCACAGGTGACGATGTGGGGGCTAGAGGAGAAGCCATAGGTAGCAACAAATTAAAAATGGTGAGAGCGGTAAGAGTTGAACCAGGCAAGGGCAGATCTGTGAATATAGACCTTGGAGGAGAGTCAGTGTAGGAGAGTGGAGTGGTCGACAGTGACAAAGGCAGTAGAGAGCTCAAGGAGGCAGAATGTCATTAGAGACTCTGACCAGGGCTGATTCCATGCTCTGGGCAACACGGAAACTGGATTGTAGGGGTCCAAAGAGGGAATGGCGAGAGACAAAGGAGCGGAGCTGGGAAGCAAGGACTCGTTTCTTGGCCTCAGAGAGGAGTGACGACCTGAACACTATTCAACTGCACAGGCAGATAGATGGGATCTCAGTTTAAAGTCTCACATAAAGGACAGCGTCTGAGATAGCGGACCCAAGTATACGCGTTAGACAGGGGTTGCACCGTACCTTATCTCAGGATAGGATTGCATGTTTTCCAGGGCTCGGAAGCAGCTCCTGGGAGAATGAGTAATGGGTGTAGGGAACGTGATCCGGAAGCACTGGTTATCCATCTTTTCATCTCCCTCTGTATGTCACATTTGCTGGACTGATACCCTCAAATATTATAGATGCCTGAACCAAAATAAGGTGGGCGCTGGAATACTATAGACGGAGATGATAGATATAGGGAAACGACATCTGATCCCCGTCATAGACAGAAATACATTATCTATGCTTGTATCAGTGGGTGCTGCTATTTCGCCCGCAAAATATACAGTTAATTCACTTGATAATATATTCTGCAAAGCACTTTGAGATATCTCAACAATGTGATAAGGCATTATATCCTTACTGTATATCCAATGCAAGGATTATTATCAGTGTTATTATCAAGGCTGCAATCATAATAATGATTCTTATATTTGATAAAGGGCCTTATGATGTCATTGAAACATCTCAAAATGCTTCGCAGGATTTACTATAAAGGATAAATTCTTTACAGTAAATCTGTGTATCTGTAGCTGAACTCAGCAGCCCACATGCACTCGGTAATGTGTGTGTATGTGTAAGTATGTATTTGTCAGTGTATGTGTGTGTATAATAATAATAATCCTTGCATTTGATAAAGCGCTTTTCACATCTTCTAGATGTCTCAAAGCGCTTCACAGAATATAATGTAAAGTGAGTTGACTGTATATATGTGCGCGAAAACACTGTACGTCACTCTGTGTGTGTGTGTGTGTGTCAGTGTATGTCAGTGTGTGTGTCAGTGTTTGTGTAAATGTGTGTGTGTGTGTCAATATCATTGTGTGTATTGTGTGCATTGTAAATTACTGGAAAACTCAGCTTCCAAAGGAATCGCTGTTTGTACATTGCATCACTTTTGTCACTGACTTCTCAAGTTTCAAATGAAAAGGGAAAAGTAAACACACATCCCCCTCCCACCCACCCCCACATGCCCCACTCCCTCCCTCCTTCCATCCCTCCCTTCTGTTTCCATCAATCCCATCCGACTTTCAGCTCGGAAGTTCCAATCCAGAATGATAGAGGGGGAAGGGGGGAAAGCGCTGGTGAAATTTCCCTAACAATTCCCGCTAATTGGTGACTGGGAACATTGGATGGGTGGGCACAGGAAGATTACACTGGGAAAAGCAGGAACGCTGAGCCCTAGGTCAGTGGAATTACCTTTGAATAAATAGAACAGAGGCGGAATCTCCTTGTCACCCCTGTGTCACTCACTCCAACTCACATGATGCTGTGATAACATTCCCTTTGCCTTATATAATGGACAACGGGTGGCTGGCTGACTGCACTCTTTAACACTTGGCACTGAAGGTTCCCATCTCCCCTCCCCTCTCCCGACACAACGTTCCCACTGCCACGCACGGTGGAATCCGGGAATCTGTCAGCAAAATGAGCTGCCCACTGAACGGTTTCAATAGCAGCCTCCCGGATGCTGAGGGAAGTTTCATGTTCACCTCGGAATCTGTGGGAGAGGGACATCCTGGTAAGTGAAATGTCATCGTGCCTTTAAGACAGAGAGAGAAGGGAGGCTGCCTACCGCAGGTGGCAGCTCACAGACCCACACCTGACCCTGGAAACATTGACTCGTGAGGGTTCTCAGAGTGTTAGCAGGTGTGTCGGTTTGGCTCATTGGTAACACTCTCGCCTCTGAGTCAGAAGGTGGTGGGTTCATAGCTCCACGTCGGGACTTGGAATTGCGTAGTTTAAGCTGACACTCCAATGCAGTCCTGGTGTGGGGTGCAGTTGCAATATTGGAGGTGCCGTCATTTGGATCAGACATTAAAATGAGTTTCCGTCTCACTCTCTTTAACTGTTCAGTTAAAGATCCCAAGGTATTATTTGAAAAGCGAAGGGAGTTTTCCTAGTATCCTGGACGACAATCCACCAGATCAAATTACTCGCTCGCTCCAGGCTGTTTGTGGGACATTGCTGTGTGCACACTGGTTGCTGCTTTTTGGCCACACAATACAGTTACTCCACTTTACAGTATATTCTGTGAAGCTTTTTGAGATGTATCGATGACATGATAAGGCGCTATATCAAATGCAAGCATTATTATTATGATTATTATTATGTGGCAAGTTATCTCATGTTAGCTCCATCACTGGAGTTGATTCTGAGACGTTATACCTTAGTCATATTTATCCAATTCTTTTTGAAATACTCCTCTGACCTAACGTTGAACAAATACTTCTTCCAATAGCCCTCTGGCTGTGTGTTTTTCTAATCTCCCCTTAACACTGGACTTGCAATAATAATCTTCGGTTTATGTCCCATTGTAAGCCTTTCACCAACCAGCTGGTATAATGTTTCATTACATATCCTCCTAAAACCTTTCAATGTTTTGATTTTCTTTGCTTTATGTGTGTGAAACAAATAGACAACTATTCCAGCAGCAGTAAGTTACCTCTGTCCACTGTGTCAGCCTGGCTCAGTCGGTAGCATTCACGTGTCTCAGTTAGAAGTTTGTGGGTTCAAGTCCCAATGTTGAGGACTTTGAGTTCACATAGTCCAGGCTGACCCTCCAGCGCAGCGCTGGGGAAGCACTGGATTATAATAATAACACTTGCATTTGATATGGAGCCTTATCGTGTCATTGAGATGCCTCAAAGTGCTTTACAGGATACACTGTAAACTAGACTGATTGTGTATTTTGTGGGTGAAACGCAAACCAATTATGCATAGCCGTGTCCCACAATCAGTCACAGGGAGAGTGCCCAAATTATTTCTTTTTTGAAGGGATTATTTATCACTCACAAAAGCAATCGTCCAAACGATTAACAGCCAGGTTCCTACTTACTGAAAGGTAAGTGGAGACGCATGGAGTAGGCAAGCTTGCTTAAGGTTTTGCCCGCCCAGGAATTGAACCCTCACTTGCGGGGCGAGCGCGCTAACCATCAAACTAGAGGGACTGTCTGAGGTGCCATCATTTGGTTGCAATGTTAAATCGTCTGATATTATTAACAAAGTGTGTCTTCTCTCCTTCAGATAAGATCTGCGATCAGATCAGCGATGCCGTGCTTGACGCACATCTCCGACAGGACCCTGATGCCAAAGTAGCATGTGGTGAGCCTCACACTGCAAATACGCACTCCGCGCACAGGGGGATGCTGCGCCATCATTCATATCATCCATACAATCCAACTCCACTAACGGCACGATTGAAAAAGGGAAGGGAAGTTGTCTCTCGCTTTGACCCTGGCCAACAATCTCCCAGATAAAAATGGTCATTCACTTCACGGCTGTTTGGGGGAACATAATGTGTTGCCAACCGCCTTTGCCTGCAAAATACACAATCACTCCACTTTTCAGTGAAGCGCTTTGAGACGTCCTATCGACATATATCAAGTGTAAGCATTATTACTATAAATGTAAATTGTCAGGAAAGATTCACGGCACTGAATGCCAGCTCTATGTGTGCTATACGTTTAGCCCACAAAATACACAGTCACTCCACTTTACAGTATATCCTGTGAAGCGCTTTGAGGTGCTATATCAAATGCAAGGATTATTATCATTACAAACCTGAGGTGGGGGTGGTGAGGGAACATGCTCACACGTAATGGCTATTGTCTCCCCACCCAATGATCACTCACCTCAATGGAAAGATGTTCTGGACAGTGATCAGTGCCCCGAAACCTCTTAGAATCATAGAGATGTAGTGACGATCATTCAGCCCATCTTGTATGCACATGTTTTTTAAAAGAGCCCTTCATTCTCGGAACCTTCACTCTGGTCCAGTTGATAGCATTCTCGCCTCTAAATCAGAAGGTTGTTCAAGCCCCACTTTGAGTGTTTGAATTCACATAATCCTACCTGATACTCCAGTGCGGCGCTCGGGAGGGGGATGGAGGGAATGGGGCGTGGGGTGGTTTGCATTGTTGCAGGTGCCATCCTTTGGATGAGACGTTAATCCAACGTCCTGTTCATGTGGACTTGTTTTTCCAACACCATCACACAAGGAGGTCCTGGACAACAATCTCACAGATGAAATGGATCATTCACCTCATGGCTGTATTTGGCACAATGCTGTGTGTAAATTGGCAGCCGCTTTAGCCTATAACATTTTCGATCACAAAATACAAAGTCAATCCACACTACAATGTGCTATCCTGGATATGCTATCCTGTGGTACCTTATCATGTCTTTGAGCAGTTCAACACTGTGTTACGGGACTATATCAAATGTGAGGATTATTATTAACAGTTATTTAGCATTTCTCTTCTATTCCGTACAGAAACAGTCTGCAAGACGGGGATGGTGCTGTTATGTGGGGAGATCACCTCGCGAGCAGTTGTTGACTATCAGAAGATAGTGAGAGACACCATTAGCTATATAGGATATGATGATTCCGCAAAAGGTGAGTGTGAGAATCATAGACACAATGACATAAAGACAGCCCGAAAGATGTTACTACCTCACCACTGAGTTTCAGCGCCTTGAGACATCCTCCCAACGTGAAAGGAGCTCTATAAATACAATTTTGTTATTATGTGTTGTTGTTGAGTGAGCAGGAACTCTTCCCACTCAGCTCCCATTAACCCTGCGAGCCTGAGCCCTAAGGAGTAGTGTGTTCCTAGGTGGACAAGGCAGTGCTTGCTTGCAAGCAGTTACCCCCCAACACACTCTAGGTCCCCAAGCTTTGGCTCTTGCCAACCTACACTTAATACTCTCTAGAATTAGGTAAGCAGGATATGTCCCTTCAGGGAGAGAGTGCGCATTCCATTCTAACAATCTTTCTCCAGGATTTCCATGCGTAGGGGGTATGCATGAAATTCTCAGTTGTGTTGAGTACTTGTTTTATTGTGCCAAGACACACAGCTGACCAAAAAACAAAAGGAAAATGTCAGTGGGGACTTCATTGAAGAATGTAAAATTTTAAATTTAATTGTAAAAGTAAACCGAACAATACTTTCTGAAGCACTGAAGACTGTAGAACACGAGGACAGAGGTTAAACTAAATTGGTTGTTATTGTAAAGTATAGTGATTGGATATTTGGCAGGCAAATGGGAAAGCCAATTTGTACACAACATCACACAAACAGCCATGGAGTTGGTGATTGATTTTATCTGGAAGGATTGTTGCGCAGCACGCCTTCTCTTTTCGAATAGTGCCATGGAATCTTTAACATCCACCTAGACAAGCAGATGGGAGCTCGGTTTAATGTCTCATGCGAAGGACAGCACCTCCGATAATGCAAAACCCCTCCCTCCCCAGCACTGCATTACAGCGGCAGCTAAGAGTATGTGATTCCACATCTGACATGTGGCTTGAACCACAATCTTTTGATTCAGAGACTGACACACAAACACCCACTCAAGTTGTATTGATTTGTGACTGATTATTACGGTGAATGATATGAATGTTTTGTTGTATAATGTCTGTGTGCCGGTGAGTAGGATGGATTTGCCGCTAACAGTGAGTTGTCCACACACACAGGTTTTGACTTCAAGACTTGCAACGTGTTGGTGGCTTTGGAACAGCAATCGCCAGACATCGCACAGGGAGTCCACCTGGATCGCGAGGAGGAGGACATTGGAGCTGGAGATCAGGTGTGTTTAGCGGCGTTGGTTCAGTCACTCACACTCTCACCTCCCAGTGCCCACGCTCTCACACACATTGGAGGGATGCTCACTGCTTAATTAATCCCAGAGAGTATCAGGCACTGGTGAGCTGGTGTCAATTTTGTTTTGGACAGTCAGGTATCTGACATGTGGAAACCCATCACTATGTTTAAAAGTATCCAAACCAAGCTAAGGTTTCAATGCATCTCACCTATGCACCGAAGTTCCAGAGATGGATTGTTGCAATGGAATGAGCACTCTCTCCCTGGAAAGACACTTTGTATGTACCTCATTCCGGAAAGTATTAGACGCAGTTTGGCAAAAGGCAAGGCTCGGGGGACGCCAAAGTGCACATTGGGGTAACTGCTGGAGTCTAACCAGCCAAAAGCTGAGTGGGAGGAATCCCTGCCTGATCAGAATTCAGACTCCAGGTAACACCTTCCAAAAGTTGTCACCCCAAACTTCAGTGTCCTTTTCATCTATTGGACAGTGCAGTGGGAGGACATATACAGTAGAACTTGTGATGTGCCAGCTCTCCTCAATGTCCTAGAAATGTTGAGTAAATGGTGAATAGCAACAAATGTGGCTTCAAGACTTTGAGTTCAGAGTCTAGGCTGACATGCCAGTGTAGTACTGGGGGATGTCAACGGCACTTTCCTTCAGATGAGACGTTAAACTAAGATGTTAAATTTAAATATTCTATTTAAATATTCAGTTGGAATTCAATAATCCCAGGGCAATATAAATATACAGTCAATTCACTTTACAGTATATTCTGTGAAGCACTTTGAGATATCTAGAAGACGTAAATGTGTTATACCAAATGCAAAAATTATTATTATATTATTATTATTATAAAATAGGTCATTCACTTCACCACTTCACATTCATGGGATGTTTTGTTTTATCCATAAAATACATACATATGCTTGCAGTAAATCCTGTGAAATGTTCCTAAAATGAAAGGTACTACTGTATATTAAGGGCAAGGATTGATGTTTGATCATGATTCAAACAAAACCTGCCCTCCCTGTTCATGTGCAAAACCACTTGAATTTACAACTGTTTGTGGGACACTGCTGTGCGCATTTGGCTACCGCATCTGGCCCACAAAACACACAGTCGTAAATATCAAGCGCTGTGAAGCGCTTTGAGACGAACAACGACGTGATAAGGCGCTATATCAAATGAAAGGAATATTATTATTTTATCTACAAATACACATTCACTACACTTATGCTAATTCCCGGTGAAGCACACCTGATATGGAAGGCGCTGTATTAAGTGCACAAATTATTGCTGGATCATTACTCAAGCAGAACCTTCCCCATCCTCCTTTCACGTGCAAATCAACTTGAGTCAGGGAGCCCGGAATTTTCCTTGATCCTGTGGTGTAAGGGTTAACTGGTGAACCGAGTGCCAGTGTACAGCTGTGAACAAACAGCCAGGACATGTTGTTTCAGAACATCACGGGTGCCTGTGACCACGCAACCATTGCTCCCTGTTGCATCAGCCGAGAAGGGTAGCGAAGGACAGGTTCACTGGGCAACCTCAGGGCTCAGAGTTAGTGCCGGGCGCTGAGCACACCACACAGTCACTGTGACTCCTGCACTGAGTCATATTATAATGATATATTCCTTGAGTTTAGTACAATGCCTTATCATGTCTCAAAGCGCTTCACAGGAAACGCAAATCGAGTAACTATGTATTTGTAGCAAAACACAACGGTAAAATCGCTTTTTGGGACATCTCAATGATGTCACAAAGTGTTGTGTCAAACGCAAGTATTATAACATTACTATTGTCAGTTGTAAAGTGAAGAGCCCTGGGATTATTACTGTTTTCTTACTGTAATAATCAATCCCACTCGGGTTTGAGGGCATCGTATGGAACTGACAATCATGGCTCCAAGGTGACATGTCAGAATTGAGCCAGCCTTCCATGACGGTCTCTAGTCCAGTTAATGTTAACCCGTGTGTTTCAGGGTCTGATGTTCGGTTACGCAACTAACGAGACGGAGGAGTGCATGCCTCTGACCATCATCCTCGCACACAGACTGAATGCCAAAATGGCGGAGCTCAGACGTAACGGATCTTTACCCTGGCTGAGACCCGACTCCAAGACTCAGGTTCGCAGTGTTTCATACAAGGGTACACCGCACAAGGAAGCGATTTGGCTGATTGGCACCACCGTGTGCTGCTGCAATATAGTGGTTAATGCACTCGTCTCGCAAGCAAGAGGACCCAGGTTCGATTCCTGGATGGGGCAAAATCTTAGGCAAATTTACGTTACTCCTCACACCTCTGTTTAACTAGCAGTAAGTAGGAACCGGTTGTTAGTCAATTTGGGAATCACTTTACATGGGTAATAATCCATTCAAAAAATAATAAATTGGTAACTCAATCCATGACCATTTGTGGGACACTGCTGTGTGCAATGACTTTGTATTGTTTTACCCACAAAACACAGTCTATCTACTTTACAGCCTTTGGAACTCCATCCCAGAGCCACTCTGCCTTATCCTCTCTATTACCTTCTTCAAAGCCTTGCTCTTCAACCGCACCAACCCTCCTACCCCTAATCTCCCCTCCACCCTTCCTTATCTCAACCCCACACACCCTCATCCCACTCCGCTCGGATCCAAATCACTTACCAGTGGCTTGGGACATCCGCCCAATATGATAGGTGCCAGCTATTCAAAGTTAGCTATTAATTTGTTGTTGTTTTCAAGCGCTCTGAGACGCTACCCTACATGGAGGGTGTTATATTTTAGTGTTGTTATTATTAACCCGTTGTTGTTGTTATTAACCCTGTGGCTGCTGCTGTTGTGTGCGCAGGTGACGGTGCAGTACATCCAGCAGAACAATTCTGTGATTCCCGCTCGAGTTCACACGGTGGTCATCTCAGTGCAGCATGACGAAGATATCTCAGTGGAGGACATGCGGGTGGCCCTGAGAGAGAAGGTGATCAATGCAGTGGTGCCTGCAAAGTATCTGGATGACAAGACAGTCTATCACCTCCAGCCCAGCGGCCGCTTTGTGATTGGAGGTCCTCAGGTTAGTTGCTCAGAGTTATGTATGTTAAAGATCAACACTCAACAGGCTCAGGCTTTGCCCAAAGTAGCTCCACCTCGCCAGACTTTGGATCAACAGTTTGATGCCTTGAGCAGTGTCTAGCACTCCAGCCTCTCAAGCGGGAGGACCGGTGTTTGATTCACGGGCAGGGCGAAACTTGAAGCATGTTTCCTTGCTACGCACCACTCTGTTTACCTAGCAGTAAGTCGGAGCCTGGTAGTTGATGATCGATTGGCAGATCGCTTCTGGGGGGTAATAATCTTTCCAAAAAAAATTGGGTCAATCACTACATGAATGTTTGTGGGAATCTGCAATTGGCTGTGCGTTTTGCCCACAAATGCACAGTCAATTCACTTTACAATATATTCTGTGAAGCACCTGTAGACATCGCAACAACATTATAAGGTGTTATAACAAATGCCAGGATTCTTCTTATTATTCTTATCATTATTATTTTTAGTAGCACTGTATAGACTATGACTAAATGGAATTTCAGGCATGCTTTCATCTATCCATAACATTCAAAACTTTTCCATTGACACTTTTGCTTTAACATGAAGGGAACTGATTTCTGGATAACTGCCAGGGCAATAAATCATAATAATAAGCACACACAATATATGATAATAACAACATTATATTTGTATAGCGCCTTTCACGTTAGGAGGATGTCCCAAGGCGCAATATACACACTCACATATACATGGTATATATACACAGACACACAATACACACACACATATACACACATACGCAAACAAATGGCATATGTACTCACATACAACCACAATAACTCAGACATATATAGCGCCCTCCATGCACCACAGAGAGGTTAAAACAAACAGATTACACACACATACATATACACATGCATAAAAACACACATATATACACACTGCGTACATACACACAGACACACACACAAGAGTATTACACAAGCACCATACACATATATACACAGTATATTTGTGTAGTCCACGAGATGTGGGTTACAGTACATGCCTTTGTGCACAGGGAGATGCCGGGGTGACGGGACGGAAGATCATTGTGGACACGTATGGTGGTTGGGGCGCCCATGGTGGCGGGGCCTTCTCCGGGAAGGACTACACCAAAGTGGATCGTTCCGCAGCCTACGCCGCTCGCTGGGTGGCCAAGTCGCTGGTCAAAGCTGGTCTGTGCCAACGCGTGCTGGTGCAGGTGAGGGTCTGAGCCATAGCCAGTACAGGGCATGACAGGCAATAACTACTTGCATTTATATAGCGCTCTTCAAGTGGCGTAGAGTCCCAAAGGTAACCGGCACCTCAAAAAAAGGTCTGCATTCGATTAACCGGAATTTATCCGGCACAATGCATTTAAAAAAAATTATTTTGGGGTGTTTTGGGCCGAATATCCAGCATGCACTTTAACCAGCATTGGCCAGGTCCCGAGGGTACCGGATAAACAGGCTTTTACTGTATATACAAACTCTGTATGTATGAATAAGTTGTCTTTGTATATGAATGTACTATGGTTTGTATGCGCCTTATGTGTCAGTGTGTATATATATACCTTGTGTGTTAATATATGTACTGTGTATGTTTGTGTATGTGTGTTTGCATTATATATGTACGTGTGTGTGTGTTTTCATATAGGTGTCCTGTGTGTGTGTGCGTGTGTGCGCGGGCGCGTGCGTACGCACGCAAATGCATGCTTGCGTGTGCTGTGTAAATACGCCCTGTGAGTGTATGGGTGTATACCCATCTTGGTTGTATATTCCTTGTAGGGACGGATGGAATGTGCATGGTTTTGAGCAGCTCACGAGTGCTCCTTGTCGGCCTCCCCAGCTCCTCCATTCACAGGCTGCAGATCATCCAAAATTCTGCAGCCCGTGTACTATCCCGCCTCCGCGACCACATAACCCCCACCCGTCTCCATTGGCTCCCCATCCCCCAGAGGATCGAGTTCAAGATCCTCGTCCTCACCTTCAAGGCCTTACATGGCCTTGCCCCGCCCTATCTTTCCGACCTACTCTCCCCCTACAAGCCCACCCGGACCCTCCGTTCAGCAGGACTTGGCTTGCTCCAAGCCCCCCGCCTGAACCGCCCCACCATCGGAGGCTGGGACTTCAGTTTTTCCGCTCCCACCCTTTGGAACTCCATCCCCCAATCCCTCCGCCTTGTTTCCTCCCTTTCCTCTTTCAAGGCCGGTTTGAAGACTTTCCTTTTCAACCGTCCTTTTCAATCATGCCTTCTGTTCCCCCCCTAATTCTTCGACCTCCCCTAAGTTTCTTACCCCCTCCCTAACACTCCCCTCCCAGCTTGGGTCACACGCCTCCTGTGCAGCGCCTTGGGACGTCCTCCCGACGTGAAAGGCGCTCTATAAGTGCAATTTGTTGTTGTTGTTGTTGTTGTAGTGCCTGGTTTGAAGTCTGTTCAAACTTATGAACACTGGGGAGAGCAGTGCCCTGATACCCAAGTAGGCAAATGGGACTTCAGTTTAACATCTCATCGCAAGACAGCACCTCTATTAACACAGCTCTCCTTAACTCCTTAGGAAGCTTAAGCGTACGTACTGCCTCCACTCAACTGGCTCGGGCCTCCTGCTTGTCCCTCATGCCCTCCACTCCACCATCGGTGGCCACATTTTCAGCCACTAGGCCCTGAAAATCTGGAGGACTCTTCCATAATCCCATTGCATTGCCCCCTCATTTGCTATCACCAGGACACCTTCCTCTTTGATCATGGCTACTGGTACTTCCCCCTCCCACTTCCTGACTCAGTGTCAGGCTCCGCCATTGTCAAGCGCTCCGAGACACTACCCTGGCTGAGGGGTTTTATATAAATGCAAGTTGTTGTTGTTGAGCTCGATTGGGCTTTTTTCCTAAATGTGTGTTGTCATGGAAACTTGCAGGTTGCATATGCCATCGGTGTAGCCCACCCTCTGTCCATCTCCGTCTTTTCCTATGGAACCTCACAAAGGAGCGACAAAGAGTTGATGGAACTTGTGAGGGAGAACTTTGACCTTCGACCTGGGGTCATCGTCAGGTAAAGCCCAAAGTGATTCACAGCAATACAAAACAATATCATAATCATTGCACTGGATACGGTGCATTTTCACATCAGCAGGTCATCTTAAAACGCTTCACAGGATGTCCTCTCAACTGTCAAAATTAAGGACTTACCCATTGGCTGGACTTGAGGGAGAGAGAATGAGGGAGAGAGAATCATTCCACTCAGCTCCTATTAATCCTGCAAGCCAAAGCCTCAGTGGGTAGAGTGGTCCTAGGTGAACAAGCAGCAGGAAGGCTTGCCACACAATATTCTCAACGGCAAGCATTGTGGTTTTAGTTGGTTAGGTTCCAGCATTTACCCCACTCTGTGGTCCCCAAGCCTTGGCTCTTGCCAACCTGTGCCCAATTTTTTCTGGAATAAGGTAAACAGGATGCATCCCTCCATTTCATTCCAACAATCGATCTCAGAAATTTCCATCTGTATTCCAGACTCATTTCTACCCAACATCCGCTACCATGAGCCACTTTCTCCCACCTTACAAAACATCCCCAGCTCCAACACTCCCTCTCCCCTCAGGCCGCTGAAACCCTCAGACATTCATTTGTTACACTTAGGCTCTGCTTGTTGGTCTCCTCCAACATCTCCCTCTACAAGCTGCAGGTCATTTGGAACTCTGAAACCCATGTCCTCTCCTGCACCAGGCTATACCTTCACCCAGCTTCACCGCTCCCCATCCCCAAGAGTCTAAAGTTCAAAATGCTCGACCTTACCTTCAAAGTGCTCCACGGCCTTGTTTCTTCCTACCTCTGTGACCTGCTAACACCGTATCAACCAGTCTGCTCCTTCCGCTCAGCAGGTCCTACCCACACCCTCCATACCCTCCACCGTTCCTGATCCCAACCCCTGTTCAGGTCCAAATTCCTGACTGGCAAGCACTTATATGGTAGTGTTGTTGTATAGGTGGGATGCATGGAATTCTCGGTTGGGTTTGTTCACTCTTAAGCCGCTTAAGCCTGTGAGTTGTTTTGAGACTCCTCCCAATGTGAAATGTTCCGCAACAATTACAAGGATTATCATCATGATATTAGTATCAATATCTCATCCTGTCTTGGTCAGATAAACAACCTTTTCCTTTCACAGGGACCTGAACCTGAAGAGACCCATCTACCAAAAGACCGCCTGTTACGGACACTTTGGCAGGAATGAGTTCCCTTGGGAAGTGGCCAAGAAACTGGTGTACTAATCTGATGCCACCACTCATTACCAGACTGGTCCCACACAGCCATCATCTCCAGATCCAAAATCCACTTTGATTGTCCGTGACAATGATCAATTGGCCTAGATCCAGTGTTTCTCTAACTTGGCCAATGATTTAATGTGACTATAGCCCCCACTCCCTCCTTACCCACCTCCCCCCCAACTCAGGTTGAAGGATGGGGAAGGAGGGAGGGAGTGTGTATGTGTATGTGTGTGTGTGTGTATGTAGTACAGAGCAATGCATGTTCGTCATTGTAGTTCAAGTGCCAATGGACTCCACTGCTGCAGAGGGGGTGACAGGACCAGATCGGAGCTCCCCAAGGGAGAGAGGGCACTCTCTC
The DNA here is from genome assembly GCA_035084275.1 of Hydrolagus colliei. Classification (NCBI taxonomy): domain Eukaryota; kingdom Metazoa; phylum Chordata; class Chondrichthyes; order Chimaeriformes; family Chimaeridae; genus Hydrolagus; species Hydrolagus colliei. The sequence goes on from CM068748.1 coordinate 20,495,942, forward strand.
CATTCCTCTCGGTCTCTCCCTGCATGCCAGTTGGCTCGAATGGGGGATGAAGGGGAAGCAATCCAGATTAATTTGAGTTGAGGTACAGATCAGTCATGTAGAATAGCGCAACAGACTCAAGGAGATAAATGGCCTGGTCCTATTACAAAAAGCCACTCACTGAGGCCACCAAAAAACAGTGTTTGAGAACTATTGGTCTAGGTTCAGATTCTTATGTTCAGGAATGACCAAGGCCACAACATTGAGCACATATGTATTCAGCCACACACACAAATACACGTGCGCACACAACCAGACACAAACCTAGACACACACGCATACATCCAGATGCTACACACACAGAGACACAAGGAGACACTCAAACGTACTGATACACTCCACACTCGGACACACTCACACATACCCAGATGCACACACACACCTATACACCCAGACACACAGACGACCTAGACACAAAGGTTTACACACATATTCACCAGTGTTAAGGTTAACATATTAACAGGCTGGCAGGCAAGTTGATCTTGATTTGCTCAGAATTTGTATCCGGTGCCTGATTCCCATATCCTATCACAACTGTGCAATCCTTAATTTAAGGAAATTAAATGTGCAGAGAGGGATAGGGAGAGACTTAATCCTTACATTTGGTGCAGCTCCTTGTCATGTCTTCCAAATGTCTCAAACTGATTCACAGGATTTACTGTAGTGGAGTGACTGTATTTTTCAACAACACAATTACATTTGTATAGCGCTTTTCACGTCAGAAGGACGTCCCAAAGCGTTGATTTCAAGCAACCAATCTGCATACAGCAACATTCTCACAAACAGCCATAAGGTGAACAACCAATTTCATCCGGTTGATTGTTGGCCAGGACACCAGGAGATAGAAACTCCCTTATCTTTTCGAATAGGGCAGCAGAATCTTTTTAACATCCACCTAAACAAGCAGACAGTAGCTCGATTTAACGCCTCATCCAAAGATTATTTAACGGAACCTCTGACAAAACAGCGCTGTCAGCCCACCAATGCAGCCCTTGAGCATCAGCCTAGACTGCGAGGTCAAACTAGCACTATCATAGGGTAACCCACTTTAAGCAACAGATCAAGCAATGTGGGGTGTGTGGACCTTTAATTGTGTGTGTGTGTGTGTGTGTTGGGGGGAAACCAAAACTCAGGATATTGCTCTGCTGTGAATGACAGAACAAATGGCACCACAGGTGCAGAGTGTTTCCAATGTAATCTGAAATGCGTCCTCACCCATGATAGCAAGAGGTTATAACATAATCCTTATCCTTGCTTCTCATTAATTTGCCCCAAGATCCACCCAGGGATTTATACTGACAAAACAGTCTCAGGTCTCAAATTCCTGCTGGTCTCAATACAATCCCAATACTGTGCAATCCGGTCCAAAACATTAATTTGCTTCATTTCCACCTGATCCGGGATTCTAAATTTTGAAAGCTTAATAATAAAAATTATACTTATATTATTTATAATTATAATATTATAGTATTTATTATTCAACATTTCAGCATTCCATTCGCCTCTCCCGGATTCCCTCCTGTCTCTGTTCTCTTGGGAAGAGATGGGTAGTGAATGGAGGATGTAGGTGTGTGGAGTTTGGTACGGGTGAGGAGGTGGTGGGGGATACATTTCTTAGGGCTGAATTGGCTTCAAGGTACCATATTCGCAACAGAATGTTGGACTTGAGTTCAGCTTCTGAACCGGTCTCTAGTTTGGTCCCTGAGCTAGGCAGGTCCACAGTACTGCAGGGCATGGCTGAGGACAGCACAGTCCAGTCTGGCTCAACAGCAGGAGACTGAAGGGTAAACACTCGGGGCAGGAAATCCTCTCCTGTTAATCAGCCACAATCAGCCCAGCTTTCCATCGATAACACTCTCTGGCAAGCTTTCCCGCAGCTTGTCCAGCCAGGACCACCCTACCTGTTAGGGCTTTGGCTTGCAGGTTGGACTGGTTGGTAGGGGGTTAGGAAGTTGCAGAATATGGTGGGGGCAAGGCCATGGAGGGCTTTAATGGTGAGGACCAGGATTTCAAATTGAATCTTCTGAGAGATGGGAAGCCAGTGGAGTCGGGAGAGAATGGGCATGATAGGATCGCAGAGCTTGGTGCAGCAGAGGACACGGGCTGTACAGTTTTCAATGATTTACAGCCTATGGAGGGAGGAATTGAGGTTAAGTTATTGATATAGCACTTTTCACATCTTCTAGATGTCTGAAAGCGCTTCACAGAACATACTGTACATTTTTAAGAATTTCTTCTTTAACCCAAACTGGGAGGCTCATTCGGGGGCTTGGTGGGGTGGGAGGAGGGTGGGGGACATGATCGCAGGCCCCAAGGGTCTGGAGATCCATCAAAAAAACATCACTCAGGACCAGTGTCCTGACTGTGGGGATACAGACGCTCACCACCTCCTGCCTCTTATGACTCAGAACCGGACACGGAAACTGAGACCCAGAAAGAGAGATACAGACAGACACAGAGAGACACACATTGTCACAGAGAGACACATATTGTCACATAGACACATGTACACGTCTAGACACAAACAGACATACGAACACATAGATAAAGGAGAGAGAGAGACATACTTATGCATTCTCGCAGAGACACCCATAAACACAAATAGAAAAGATACACACAGACACACCCACAAACACATACATACAGAGGAAAGAGAAATACAGACACACACAGGGACACTCACAAATACAGAGAGAAAGACACCCATAGAGACACTCACAAACACATACTGACAGAGTCACAGACAATCTGAACAGCGAGTCCTCTAAGTGGAGCGAAGCTCAATTCCCGCTTGCGTTGCACAGCACGTGCAAAGCCACCCACAGTGACGTCAGTTAAACAGCTGACAGAGACCAGGGCCAGAAACTCAATTTTTGTAATGGCCCAGGTAATAATCCCTTCAAAAATTAATTCATAATAATAATTAACTCCATCCACACAATAGGCTGCCGTGTTTCGCTCACAAATTATCCAGTCAATTACGAGGGCAGATTGGCACTTTAAGGCATATTGAAGACATGATAAACACAATATCAAATGCAAGGATTATTATCAACTTTACGCAACCTGTCTTCATAATTTAACCCTTTAAGCCCTCCTAAGGGAGAGCGGAGGGGGTTGTAAATTATGATTTTTTTTCTGTGAACTCTTATGAAATAAAATTCCATTTTAATTATCAGCGAAGGAGTTTTGCTTTCTGTTTTGGGTGTGGGGGTCGGAAATTGTCAGGCAGGACCACCAAGAGAAACTTCCTCCTCATTGTGAATGGGACCTTGAACATTCATCTAAACATTTTAAAGTGTAGTGGTTGTGTATACTGTAGGCAATCTCAGCAGTCAATTTGCGCACAGTAATGTCTCACAGACAGCCTTTAAATGAATGAGGGATTATTGGCACGGACTCTGGGAGAAATTCCCCTCTTTTCCTTACTCCACATTCCTCTGTTCACCTAGCGGTAATTAAGACACCGGCTTGTTGGTTAATTGGTGGATCACTTTCTAGGGGTAATAATTCCTCCATAAAATACTATAATACTGTAATAATTTTATCACTCAATATATGACTGGTTGTGAGATGTGGCTGCCGCCTTTCGTCCATAAAATATACAGTCAATTCACTTTACTATGTTCAGTACAGTATTATACTCCATGAAGCATTTTGAGTCGTCTCAATGATGTGTCAAGGAGCTATATCAAATTAAATGTTTACTATATTATTACAAGAAGGGCAACGAAAGGGAACAGGAATGTACTTATTTATAGTCGGCGCCGCACATGATTTAATAATAATAATAATTATTATTTCCAATTGTTCTGTTCTGAGCACAGGGTATCTGTCCTCATATCTCCCGTAACCACTTTGAAGTGCAAAGTGCAATGTTCTGCAAAAAAACACATCTCATCAGCAAATGATTGCAAATTCCAGACTTGGCACAATCCTTGTGTCAACACACGAGCTAGAAATGTCCACTCCTTCTGCCTTCTTAATCCTCTCCCCACCCCCACCTCCACCCCCATCCATCCTCTCCACTCTCCCTCTTCGCCCCCACCCCCATTCCTCTCCCTCTTCCCTTCCTCCCACTACCCACCACTCCTTTGTCTCTAGATATGTCTGAACTTTCATTCCCGTCACAAACTGTCCATTGCCAAAATGTGCAGTGACTTTTGCAGTCATGCTCCAACCTGTCCTGTTCCAGGAATCAGAACCTCCTACTCACATCCAGGCAATGATATTACATAGTGTTGTCCTGCCAATGGCTTTATTTACTTTTAATGGTTAACATCCAATCAATGCTGCGTGTGTCTCTTTCTCTTGACTCGCTTGCCTTGTCCCCCTCATACACAGCATATATTAACTACAACCTCACAACCAGAGCAGTCCACACTACTGAAATAATGGTGTTTCAAACACTTTGCTCAGCTTCTGTGCTGTTAGCTCTGTACTGGTTCCTTATTTCAGGTACAGTATAATTCATTGATTTATTTGAAAAGTGGAGTGATAGTTCGTAAGGGGATGGGAAGCGGGTGTGGAGGGGAAACTGTGTGGAAATGCAGAAAATCCTGAGATATTTTAAGAGGCTGCAGCTAAACTAGGAGAAGCTGGGTGTGGAGGAATATTGATGGAAGAAAATAGTGAGAACATCCCAAAGCATTTTACACAAAGTTACTGTAAAGTGCAGTGACTATGTGGTTTGCAAGTTAAGTTCTAGATCAAAGGATATTTATTTAAGAGCCAGCTGTCAGTGTGGCTCAGTTAGTACCTCTCACGCCTCTGAGTCATAAGCTTGTGAGCTCAAGCCCCAGGTCAGGATGTGGAGCTCACAGTCTAAGCTGACACTCCAGTGCAGTGCAGGGGGAGTGCTGTATTGTCAGAGGTGTCTTCCTTCAGGTGAGACATTAAACCGAGGTCCTGTCTGCCTGTTCAGGTGGTTATTAAAGATCCTGATGATGCTGTTCAAAAAGAGAAGGAAGTTTCTCTCTACGAATGTCTTGACCAACAAACTTCCAGATAAAATTGATCATTCACTTCATGGCTGTTTGCTATGTGCAAATTGGGCGCGTTCACCCACAAAATATAGTCAGTCACTATTATTGTAACAGGGAAAGGGTCTTAGCATTCTAGACCCTGTATCAAATGTTAAATGATGGCAAATGTGGGAATTATTATTATTATTACAATCCTGTATAAATCCTTTTACGCAGGAAATGTTGTACTTAGTCTGTCCCTGCAATATTGTATAACAATAATTCTTGCATTTAAAATAGCATTTTATTACGTGGTGGTTGAGATATCTCAAAGTGATCCATATGATTTTACTGTAAGGTGTTGTGACTATATATCTAATAATAGTGCTTGCATTTGATATAGTGCTTTATTATGTCACAACAACTAGCACTTAAATAGCGTCTCACAACGCTATTTAAGATGTCTCAAAGCGCTTCACAGTCAATTCACTACTGTAAAGTATTTGTATACAAATACAAGTACTTGTATTTTGTGAATTGCACACACAGAGGGTATTTGTGAAGATAAAATAATATTGGCTCGGGGACTGTGAGAACACTCCACTTGCGCGTGAAACAGGATGAGCGCATCTCTGGCAGCCACCAGACCAGGGAGCTGAGCCCTTCATTTAACCACTCACTTGAAGGCCAGCAGGATGAAACAAATATTATGACCTCTCTAGTGTACAGTGTGTACTCCAAGCAAAACACAATACAACAAAGCAACCAGCATTTACACACAACCTTTCACCTCAAGAGGATGTCTAAAAAGTTCTTCACATCAGAAATGGGAACTGAAGAGGGTGATGTGGGGGTAAGATGACTAAATGCTCTGAGACACCATCCGACGTGGAGGACGCTATATAAATCGAAGTTGCTGTTGTTGTTGTAAACCTACAGTCAAAGAGATGCGTTTTGAAGTGTCCTTTGATCATGGTAAGCTCTGGGATGGAGTTCCACTGAGCAGGGGATAGAATGCCAGAAAGCTTGCCTGTCAATGACACGTTACGAGAATGTCTCAAGTAAAAGATCACCTTTAGGGGACAGTAATCCCTCCCCCCAAAAAATTGTTTCTGGGACCCTGCCATGAGCAATTGGCTGCCACGTTTTGCCCGCAAAAGGTGCAAGGATTATCATTATCAAATGCAACGATTATCATTATTATTACTGTTATGACAGAGGATTTATTATAAAATGGGAGTAGATGTAAGTAGCTAGAGAAGATGAGTGAGAGTTTTGTGTAACTAAATCTGTCTCTGGTTCACCTCAGGCACTGGTTCAGAAGCTACTGAGGAGGATCATCAGTGTCTGTTGACGGCTGAAAACTACACCAATTTCACAAACAGATTAAAGGTAACTCACCATTGCACTGGGACACATGCGGACATCAAGACTGGCTGGCTGACTTCATTTTTGCCAGGTCGGTCAGGTGTCTGACACACGCACAAACCCATCACCATGCTTAAGAGTATCCAAACCGAACCTAGAGAATTTCATGCGGTGGGGTTGGGGAGCGAGAGGTGTGGGCAACAATGGCGGGGTTTCCTCTCATTGCTAGATTGGTTTGTTTGGAGAAAAGCCTACCTGATCTCATCCCTTCCTCGACTCTATGGAGTTTGTCCATTTTCACTTCTTTTCAACTGCATTTTGTCCAGCGCCTCAAGCTGGTCACTTATATTTGAAAAGCATGTGTGGAAAATTTCTTAAACCAGCCTCCAAGCCCCTGATTTTTTACATGCGTGTGCAAGGCACTGACTGTTCACATGTAGGATTCTGGTCGCTCCAAACTCACTCTCACTCACAGAGTATCTTTCCCCACAGATGTTTACTCAGAATATCACTCAGATTATTGGATGTCATGAGTTGGAACAACGCGGTGAGATATACGCTCTGCTCCAGAAGACTGCTAACAAGATGCAAGCCATCCGCACGAGAGGTAACATATACCCTCAATACCCCACCCCACACACACCCCACAATCACACCCACACAAACACCACCTACATATGTACACCACAGACAAACACATACAAACACCACGTACATATACACACCACACACATTACACACCATGGAAACACATACCACCACACACACAAATGCGCAAAATACCACCCCCCACATACACACACCACTGACACATACGTTGCATGCACACACACATACACACACATCACCCCTACACACAAACCTTTCATTATCCTCCTAACGTGAAATGCGCCTTGGAAATCAATGCGCAAACGCACACCATACACACATGCACACCACACACAAACCACAGACATCGCACACCACACACAAACCACAGACATCACACACCACCCAACACTCACACCCACACACCACAGAGATTGACACACACAATGAGATTGATACATGCACAGATACACACAGAAGATATACACCCTGACAGATAGATACACGGAGATATATACACACAGATCAGAGATTGACATATACCACATATACCAGAGATATACACGCAGAGATACACATAGGGATATATACTCAGAGATATATATATATATACACAAGGAGATATACATAGAGATATACACACACACAGATATACACATATTTAAGGACGTTAGGAATCTTTAACATCCACCTGAACAGGCAAACGGAACCTCGGATTAAAGTATCATCCAAAGGACGACACCTCCAACACTACAACACACCCCCAGTGCTGCATTGGAGTGTCACCTTACACTGTGCAATTCCAAATCCTGACTTGGGGCTTGAACTCAAATCCTGGTAGCTCTTTCGAAGAGCCAGCACAGACTCAATGGTCTGGATGGCCTCCTTCAGTGCTATATAAAATAATAAAAAATTGGCCATCTCAATCCATGACTGTTTGCGGGACACTGCTGTGCGCAATTGGCTGCTGCGTTTCTCCCACAAATATACAGTCAATTCATTTTACAGTGAATTGTAAATCTTCACAGAATATATTATTATTATTATCAGATTGTATGGTTCTAGGATTCTATGATAAACTTTTGACTCAGAGGTAACTGTGCTACCTCTGAGCCAGATTTAGGGGGTTATGTGGGAATAATCCCTTCTTACAGCGAATGCTGTATTAACAGAGTTCACTGTATTAAGAAGAGTATAACTTACTGAGCGAAGCATCATTATGGTTTTGTTTTATAGCGTGTCACAAGGACAGCCCAAAGAACTGTAGTAACCCTTTGGTACCTGAAAATGGAGGTCTTGTGTGTCTATCCATCAATAAGACACAATACTGCAAGCCAATGTGTAACAAGGTATGGAGACTAATGGAGATAATAATCCCTCAAGAAAAAAAAAAAATTGGTCATTTCAATCCACAGCTGTTTGTGGGACACTGCTGTGAGCAATTGGCTGCTGTGTTCCGCCCACAGTCAATTCACTTTACAGTATATTCTGTGAAGCGCTTTGAGGTGTCTAGAAGACATGATAAGGTGCTATATCAAATGCAAGGATTATTATTATTTATTATAATGTTCTGGCACCCAGATGGTTTCTCTTATTGCAATTATGTGGAGTCCTGCGTTTGATTCTGAGACAAGTTTCCTTATTCCACACGCATCTGCTTACCTCACAATGAGTAGGAACCCAGTTGCTGGTCAATTGGCTTAAACCCTTCAAAAAAAATAAATTAAATAATTTGGTTACTCAATCTCTCTGTCGGACACTATTGTCCGACAAATGGCCCTGATGGAGACTTGGATCACCCCAGGCGACACTTTCCCCCTTGTTGAAGCCACACCACCCAACTACACATTCCACCATGCTCCTCGACCCAACCGTCATGGCGGTGGCGTGGCCCTCATCTCAAAGACATCCCTCGCCCTATCCCCCTATTCCTCCGGCTCCTTCTCCTCTTTTGAACAACTCACCCTTTCTCACTCCTCCCACAGTTCTTTCAAAATCCTACTAGTTTATCGCCCACCCAAACCCTCCCCCACTTTCATTTCAGACTTTTCTTCACTTTTAACTTCCCTTTGTGCCTCCTCTGATCGCCTTATTATTCTTGGCGATTTCAACCTCCATTTCACCCCCTCTTGCCCCATTTCCTCTGAATTTTCCTCTTTACTTTCGTCTTTCAACTTCTCCCTTCATATCAACACTGCCACCCACACTCACGGCCATCCTCTCGATCTAGTGATCACCCGAGGCCTCAACGTCTCTGGCGTCACCATCACAGACAAGGCCATTTCTGACCATTTTTTCATTTCCTGCAACACCTCTATCCCTCCCCCCTCCACTTCCAAACCCACCACCATCTTCTACCGGCCCTGGAAGAAGATTCCCCCTCAAAGTTTCACCTCTGCCCTAGAAACCTCCGACTTCCTCCCACAATGGCATTCTTTTTGTACAGACCCATCCTCCGCCTCCACCGCCCTCCACAACACCCTCTCCACTACCCTTGACACCCTGGCCCCCATAACCTCCAAAACCGTCTCCCATTCCCGATCATCATCGTGGTACACATCTCACCTCCGTACCCTCAAAAGCCAAGTGAGAGCAGTTGAACGCACCTGGCTCAAATCTGGCCTCACGGTCCACCGGCAAATCTGGCTGGACCGCATCAAATTTTACCGCTCCGCCCTAGCCACCGCCAAATCAGCATTCTACTCCAGGATAATCCTGGAACTGAAGGACAACCACCGCCTCCTCTTCGTCACCACCAACCAGCTCCTCCGCCCCCCCCGCCTCACCTCGCAGATCCTCTCCTCAAACGTTCGTTGCGAGGAGATGCTGGATTTCCTCGAGTCCAAAATTGAGAAAATCCGCTCTGCGGTTTCCTCCCACCACCACTCCTCCACCTCCGCGTCCTCATCAGCTAACTCAACCCCGACTCACCCCCCATTTCACACTTTCAACCCCACCACCCCGCTTTCAGTCACAAAAACAATCACCTCCATGAAACCCACCACGTGCTCATTGGACCCCATCCCCACCCCCCTCCTCCGCACCCAGCTCCATTTGTTAGCCCCGCTCATTTCTGACACCATTAACCTTTCCCTCTCCTCAGGAACCGTCCCTACCTCCATTAAAACAGCCACCATCACCCCTATCCTGAAGAAACCCTCCCTTGATGCGTCGCAACCATCAAGTTATCGATCCATCTCCAACCTCCCGTTTCTATCCAAGGTCCTTGAAAGAGTGGTTGCCTCCCAGCTCCGCTCTTTCCTTTCAAATCACTCACTTCTTGAACCCCTCCAATCAGGTTTCCGCCCAATTCACAGCACAGAAACTGCCCTGGTTAAGGTTACAAATGACATCCTAACCGCCTGTGACCAGGGCTCCCTCTGCCTCCTCGTCCACCTTGACCTGTCTGCTGCATTCGACACAGTCGATCACACCATCCTCCTCCAACGTCTTTCCTCCCACCTCAACCTTCAAGGCACAGTCCTTGAATGGTTCCATTCTTATTTGACCCACCGTTTACATTTTGTTTCTTCCAATGGCTTTTCTTCAAACCCCCGCACAGTTTCCCACGGCGTCCCTCAGGGCTCTGTCCTCGGTCCCCTTCTTTTCACCCTTTACACGCTCCCTCTGGGCGACGTCATCCGCAGACATGGGGTAAATTTCCACATGCGTGCGGATGACACCCAGTTGTACCTTTCTGCCTCATCCCTCAACCCCCAGACGATCGATGTTCTGACAGCATGTCTGTCCGACATCGAATCGTGGATGAGGGACAACTTTTTGCAATTGAACGTGAATAAGACCGAGGCCCTCCTGATTGGCTCAAGCCAGCGCCTCCGCACATCGGGCGCTGCCAGCCTCAACATCCAAGGCTGTACTCTCCACCTCACAAAGCCAATCAGTAACCTCGGCATCATGTTCGATCAAAAACTTTCCTTCCTCCCCCACATCCGCGCCTTGACCGGCACCGCCTATTTCCATCTGCGCAACATTGCCAGGCTCCGCAATTATCTTACCCCCCACGCTGCAGAAACACTTGTGCACGCGTACATCACCTCACGGCTGGATTACGGAAATTCTCTCCTCGTCGGCCTCCCCAGTTCCTCCATTCATAGGCCATCCAAAACTCTGCAGCCCGTGTACTATCCCGCACCCGCCTCCGTGACCACATAGCCCCCACCCTCGCCCGTCTCCACTGGCTCCCCATCCTCCAGAGGATCGAATTTAAGATCCTCGTCCTCACCTACAAGGCCTTACACGGCCTTGCCCCATCCTACCTAACCGATCTACTCTCCCCTACACGCCCACCCGGACCCTCCGTTCAACAGGACTTGGCCTGCTCCAAGGCCCCCGCCCGAACCGCCCCACCATCGGAGGCCGGGCCTTCAGTTTCTCCGCTCCCACCCTATGGAATGCCATCCCTCCATCCCTCCGTTTCGCCTCTTCCCTTTCCTCTTTCAAGGCCGGTTTGAAGACTCTCCTCTTCGATCATGCCTTTTGTTCCACCCCAAACTCTTTTACCTCCCCTTCGTGTTTCACCCCTTCCCAAACACTGCCCTCCCAGCTCGGGTCACACGCCTCCTGTGCAGCGCCTTGGGACGTCCTCCCGACGTGAAAGGCGCTCTATAAATGTAATTTGTTGTTGTTGTTGTTGTTATTGTGCACAATTGGCTACTGCATTTTGCCCACAAATATCAAATGAAAGGATTATTATTATTATGAAAGCTGTAACCTCCCAAGTCTTGGGCTGGGGTAACTGACATCAATGCTTTACACAATGAGTAGTGAAGTCATTCACAACTCTGTGGGGGCTATGGATGGTAGAACAGGACCTCATAATGAGGGCTAAACAGACTTGGAAAGAGACTGGGAAGATTCCCTTCCTGGAAGGGAGTGAAAAACAGAACCACAGTTCCGGGTATGTACACCATCTGCACATGGAAATTTCCCCCATTTTTGCAAAGGAATGTGCTCCCTCTGGTGGTCATTTAAATAAAAAACAATCTGGTGAAGTATTCACCCAAAAGGTATTGCCTCCAGCTGAGAGTGTGTGTATCTGTCACACGCACAAGCAGACAGATAAACACTTTCTGTCTCACTCACACATACAAACACGTACAGACAGACACTCATCACTATGAAGTGAGTATCAGCAGGGTTAGGGGGTTGCAATATTTGGTAAGTGGCTTTGTGTAGTCAGTGTGAGGGAGGTGCAGGTGAGGAGGGCAGTGTGAGGGAGGAGCAAACAACCAACAAACCAAATGACATTTATAGAGCGCCTTTCACGTCGGGAGGATATCTCAAGGCTCTGTGGAGCAATGTGAGAGGGGAGCAGTGTGAGGAGGGCAGTGTGAGAGGTGTGGTCAGCGAGGCTTTGATTGAGACTAATTTGGCTCCGTGTGTTCCCCAGTACGCTGACTTCAATTTCCCGCGAAGCAGCCGCCTATTTGAGAGCTGCGGGGAGTCCACCCAATATCAGTGGACAACACAGTACATTGGAGGTAGCAGGTTGGCCGAGTGCTCAGGTAAGTCTGAGAGCCACACACAACAACAACAACTTGTATTTCTATAGCGACCCTCACCCAGGGTAGCATCTGAGAGCGCCGGACAGTGGTGGGAGTTGGGTGGATGGGGAGATGCCACAACGCACCACAACACAAATTACATTTGTATAGCGCCTTTCACATCGGGAGGACGTCCCGAGGGCTGGACAGGCCTTGGTGGGTGGTGGGGTGGGCATGGTCGAAAATTTCACACCACATCACACTGCAACAGACCACAACAGACCCACACTACCTCACATCAAAACACATTGTAACACAGACACCATCCCGCACCTCAACCACAACACACTGCAGCAAACCGAAACACACTGTAAATCCTGACATGAGGCTTGAACCCCCAAACCTTCCGACTCAGAGCGAGGAGTGTTATTTCTCAGCCATGTTGACAGTTTGTGAGTTCCAGTAAGTTCAATGGGCGTTCCTGTCTCCCCACAGTTACCAGGAGGAATGTCCGTGTGAGTGGAGATCCTGCGGTCTCTTTCCACAGCACCTGTCTCGAGGTTTTGCTGGATCACCAGGACTACAAGCAGCTGATCAATAACTTTAAGAATGAACTTCAGGCTAGAGGGATCATGGGCAAAATCAAAAACAGGACCAAGTGCATTATGTGTGGGAACATTTCAACCTGAATTCCCCACTCCCCCTCTCTGCCAGCGTCCTCTCCCACTTTCTGCCCATGTCTCGTCCCCCATGCTGTCCACATAACATCTCTCACAACCCTGACCCCTCCCCCGCCACCCACCTCTTCTCTTGAGAAATCCATCAAATAAATACTGTGTAAATCAGGGGTGTTCTTATCGTGGCTTATTGTGGATCGAAGTCAGGATGATGCACAAGATGAACAAGATACTGTGATATAACAACAACAACAACAACAAATTACATTTATAGAGCGCCTTTCACGTCGGGAGGACGTCCCAAGGCGCTGAACAAGAGGCGTGTGACCTGAGCTGAGAGGGGAGTGTTTGGGAAGGGGTGAAACACGAAGGGGAGGTAAAAGAGTTCGGGGTGGAACAAAAGGCACGATCGAAGAGGAAAGTCTTCAAACCGGCCTTGAAAGAGGAAAGGGAAGAGGCGAAACGGAGGGATTGAGGGATGGCATTCCATAAGGTGGGAGCGGAGAAACTGAAGGCCCGGCCTCCGATGGTGGGGCGGTTCGGGCGGGGGGCTTGGAGCAGGCCAAGTCCTGTTGAACGGAGGGTCCGGGTGGGTGTGCAGGGGAGAGTAGATCGGTTAGGTAGGATGGGGCAAGGCCGTGTAAGGCCTTGTAGGTGAGGATGAGGATCTTAAATTCGATCCTCTGGAGGATGGGGAGCCAGTGGAGACGGGCGAGGGTGGGGGCTATGTGGTCACGGAGGCGGGTGCGTACGCATCCCCCCAAATTATAAAAGGTCCACATTTTCCGGGTTAGAGAATTGTACTTTTTTATCAAATTTAAATACCAAGTAAATTTATTGAGCATTTGTGTAACAATCAGTTCTTCAAAACTATGTACAAATTAAACGCACATCTTTGAATGTTTTAGTATTAATATAACATTATCGAGTCGCGCACCAGAATCGGCGTCAACCCAAACCATACCGCGTCGATAGACGAGTCAATGACGCGGCGAGTCTGTGACTCGTGATTGGATAAACATAGGCGCCAAGACTCAAATCCATCCTCGTTTGGAAATCATCCCGTAAACAGCCACAAGGGGCAGCACCACTACTGGAAGCAAAAATCATCTTTTCATCTGATCACCGTAAGTAAAAATTACTCAAGTTTTGAGAGGTGTGACTGTAATGCTAGCAAACAATGACAACATGTTTACAAGCTTCTGAGAAATTAAAGCTTTTGAGAACCCAACAAAAAAGTTATGTGTCTGGACGGAAATGCCTATCTTTAAAAGAAATACTCATGGACGTAGGCCTATGCTTTAGTGCCTATGTCTACGTGGTGTGTCAATCGGAAATCATCCCGTATACAGTCACTACATAAAAAGGTAGCACCACTTTGTGGAAGCTGAAATCGTATTTTAATCTGATAAATGTAAGTAAAAATGACTTAAGTTTTGATAGGCGTGTTTCTGAAATATCATGTTTCTTGTTTTGTCTTGATTATCACATTTGATTTATATTATTAAAAATGTATTCCTGTAATTAAAAATTGCTTTTAGAGACGTCCACTGGCATGCAAAAAAAATATGACCGCAAAGATAAACACCTACAGCTACTTTATTTCACATTCAGTTTTGTACCCAGAGTGAAAAAACATCAATGTCGCACGAATTTGGCATAAAAATAGTTTCACCGTCATCTGATCGAGCGAACTCGGGCATTGACAACCACACTTCTCCACTGATCCCTTCTCTCCACGCAGCCTGACAACTCCCGCCTGCCAATACCCCAATCGCGCTCCAGAGTATCGATGTAGGTTAGAGTCGGTCTACCTCGTGTTCTGTGACCGTGCAATGGTTCCCATAGGACTATGGACTATGGACAGTTTCCTCCCGGCTTCTCCAGCTATGTCCGCTAAACCTATGTCTGTGATACCAGTGTGGTAGTGTACCATATAGCTCACTATTTGTCAGATGCTGTCGCCAGTAAACGTTCAGGGCGTCTCTTAAAAGCCTCATGAGTCACCTAATCTCCTGGTCAAGGTTTGCGTAAGTGTCCAGCATTCTGCTGAAGTTGCCGAGCCCCTTATAATTATACAACATTGGTCTACTCATTTCGTTAATGATATCGGAAACATCATAAATGCTACTCTGAGCCCTGAGGAGTTGACCAATGCAATTGGAAAAACTTGATGTTGGATATAAATACCATCTCTTGACAAGCCACTTCATCCCATCTGAAGATTACATTTTCCCGTCACGGTTCCTTCACCATTGTCAGCGCCAGTTCAAGATGAGATATTTGCGAGATTATAAATGGATGGTCTACAGTCCTTCATTAGATGCTGCTTTTTTGCATTCACTGTGCACCGATGGTCCAAACAAGTGAGAGGAAACGGATGGGGGCATTTGTTAATACACCCTTTACCATGTTTTACAAACTAAACGAGAAGGCGAAGGAACATGAACGAAATGGTTATCACGTAAATTCTATGATTAGATCGGCATCAATGCGCGACTCTGTTGCGAACCCACAGCATAAGATAGACATTCGTTTGGTCGATGAAAAGAAGAAAAACATTTAAAGAAATCGACATATCATAAGAACAGTTGCCGAAGCTGTAGTATTCCGTGGATGTCAGTGCATTGCACTTAGAGGAGATAATGAAAGAGTCGTGGAAAGTAACACCGTTACGAGTGACGGCACACATTACAAAGGTAATCCGGGAAACTTTCTGGCAGCCCTACAGATGATTGCGAAGCATGACGAGGTTCTTCGACATCACCTTGCTAGTATTGGGCTCGCAAATAGGAATTGTAAATATACCTCACCTAGAATACAGAACGATATCATCACAATCATCGGCCATGATATAATCCGCAGTGATTATTACATTATTGTTCAGTCCGAAAGAAATTTAGTCTTAGGATAACAATGCAGAACAACTTATTAATTACTGTCAATCTGTAGTTTATGATCATTTTCTCTTATACGCATACATTTATCAAGCATTCGTCATTGTACTGTGTTAATTGGATTGTAATTTACTTTATCATTCACATTCCGTACATCATCGAGTCAACAATCGTGTTTGCTTTTATCGGCGAACACATTCGACCTTCCCAAAAAAACTTTAGACACGGACTACCGGGGAAAATAAAAACACTGAATAAATAATGATGCTCTTAAACACCAAGGGCATGAAACATTTACCGTTCATATTGGATCTTCTGAACCGATTAAATAAGACCTCAAACTGTGTAAAACGTCGGAGCCTCGAAGGGGCCCCGGGGGCAGCCCGCAAGCCCCCGGCCATTGTTGGTCCCATCACTAGCAATTCGCACCCCCCCATTAAACATCCTGCGTACGGGCCTGAACTCCATCCCGCTTTCCCTCCACCTCGCCCTCTCCCTAGCCTCCTTCAAGTCCCGACTCAAGACACTCCTCTTTGACGGTCCCATTCAAGATTCATCCACAAATATATATAGTCAATTCACTTTACAGTGTATTCTGTGAAGCGCTTTGGGATGTTGATAGTGAAAAGCGCTATATCAAATGCAAGGATTTATTATTGTTATTTATTGTTTATCATCAGTCATTTGGATGATACACTAAACAAGCTCCTGTCTGGTGTTCAGGTGAACGTCATAGATCCCGTTACGTTATTTGAAAAGAGGAGGGATTTTCTCTCTCCCGATGTCCTGGCCAACAATCCCCCAAATAAAATTGGTCACACAAATGCTAGGATTATTATTATTATAATAATTATTATTATTACACACACAAATTCCCCCAAAGGAATCCTGTCTGCATTGCATGACAGTGCTTTCACTCTTGGTACTGTACCTGGTTGGAAGCAAAACTTTGCACAATATTCCACGTCAAAGTTTATTGTTTGTCAATGCCTGGTCTTGGATTTACTGACACGAAGCAAAAGGTAGTCATCGAAACCTGAGGGGAAGCAAAAGGGAGTGGTCAAAACCAATTTACGAATTTCACATGTTGCAGTACAGAGCAGAGCTGTCAGTGAGTCAGGACCTGATGTTATAATTAGAGTTACTATTGTCTGAATTTGCTCTGGAGGATGAACCATATCTGTGAGCTGATCCATGCAGCTCTATCTACAATCAATGCACAAACCACTGAGTTTTTGTCATTTGCTTCCATGGAAACCAAATCCAAACCTGTTTGAGATCTGTTTATCCACCTATCAGGCAGATAGTTACAGTAACAGCCATTTCCTGCTCCATTCCTTCCTGCCTTTTGCTCTTTCCCCTCTCCCCTTCCTGAAGATTTCAACACTTGGTGAAGTAGCGTTGAACAATAAGAATAACAATAACATTCCTTGCATTCGATATCACATCTTATCAAGTCTTCAAGACGTCTCAAAGCATTCGAGAGAATATAGTGAATTGACTGTACATTTTATGGGCAAAATGTGGCAGCCAATTGCACACAGCACTGTTCCACAAACAGTTGTGGATTGAATGACCACGTTTTTCCCCCTAAATTTTTCGATGGGTAAATACGAAAGTGATCCGCTGTTGACTAACAACCAGGTTCATACTTACTTCTAGGTAAATAGAAACATTTGGAACAAGAAAACTTTTCTAAGGTTTCGTCCTGGCCAGAAATGAAATCCAGGACTTTTCGTTTGTGATGCGAACACACAAACCACTACACTACAGGATATTGTATACTATTGGTGAGAAGGGTTGGTCAACGGAAGCATCTGTTGACATACGGAATGGTTGAATGACAAGCAGTGAGAGTTCCAAATCTTAACGTGGATAGCGAATCCACAACCTTTTGCCTCAGAGGTGACAGTGCAACCGACTGAACCAGGCTGACACACTAAATCAGCCTAAGGTTCGAATAGGGTCTGCTTCCTGATACGTTTCTATCACTGGGCAAATCGTTAAATTCAGCCTTAACTTTGAAGCCAGTTTCTGCAGTTCTTAAAAAGTAATGTACAAAAGGCTGACTTCAAAATTAAGGATTTGCGAAATTTTGGCTGAGCTGAAATGCAGACAACAACCATATGTAGTGCCCCTTAAATAGAAAAACAGGGCTGCATTTCGCCCACAAAATACAGTCAATTCACATAACAATACATTCCGTGAATTATTTTGAGACATCTCAGTGACACTATATCAAATGCAAGGATAATTATAATGTACCTTTATCTAGAGCCCCTTTATCTAATAAGTTTCTTTACTTGACACACCTCTCTTTATCTCGCAGTAAATAGAAACTTTGTACATTCATTACCGAAATGTGTCTCAATGTAGTGACACCTCTTCCATGACAATATTAGGAACAGGAGCAAGCTGTTCAGCCTTTCGAGCCTGTTCTGCCATTCTATTAGATCACGGCTGATCTGTACTTAATTAATTACATTTTAATTACGTAACAAATCTATTTAATTTTAATTCTTGTGTTACCTCTCGCCCACAGGGATTTCTGAATGATGAAGGTAATTAGATCTCGCTTACAGGTTTCACTATTAATTTGTATTGTCTGGTCTGTTGTAAACGGTTTAGCAGAATCACTTTATTCTGAGATGCTCCCTGTGACTGATTGGTTAAACCACATCCCAGTGCGAGACTGACCTTATCACTCCCATCCTCGCCCAGTTCCACTGGTTCCAAGCCCCAGAGGATAGAGTTTTAAATCCCCATGCTTGCTTTCAAAGCCCTGCACAGCCTTATTCTTCCCTACCTCTACTTGCTAACTACATAATTGACCCGTCCGCTCTCGCCAATAAGCGGGCTCCAGCTCTATATCCCCCGCTCATCGCAGCATTGGCGGTTGAGATGAGGGAAGGGAGCTGAATAGGGTGTGCGGTGGGAGTGGGAGAATAACCAAAATGCTTTGTACATGAGAAGGGAGGGGGCGAGTTGGGATTGAGTTCCAGGGAGTGCGGGGCAGAAAGGCTAGAAGTACATCAATTGGTGGTGGGGCAGATAGTGCGGAGGGCATCAGAAACAGTCTCAAGCCTAAGACTAAAAGAATTTGGGAGCCTTCGAAGGCTCCCAAATTCTTCTAGTCTTAGGCTTCAGAGGCCACGGCTGGCCACACTTTCTCATGGTCACAGTTTTAAGACGTGAGACCTTAAACAATTGCCAAATTCTGAAATAGAGTCTTAATTTGAGATCCATATGGCAGTGGAGTCTTGTTGATTTCACCACACCCTCCCCCGTATCCAAAGGATGAAGGTAGTCAGAGGAAATATATCTGTGTTATAAAGGTCTGGCTGGCATTTCGTTCATCACTCACAATGTCTCATCTCTTTAGGGCAGGTAACCCTGCAGGGGACAGCACCAGAGGTCAGTCAAGACATAGTGAAGGATTCCATCACACAGGTAAACTTCCAAATGTATACGAGCATACAACACTTTCAATTCATCCTCTGATCATTCCTCACCGCACAGTCACCTATTCATTGAGTGATCAATACTCAAGCAGTCCCTGACTGATCAATGGTTTGACACTGATTGAGTTATCAATACTCAGAGACTGGCTGACTGACTGACTGTGACAGTGAGTTATCAATACTGAGACAGGGGTGGATCAATATTCAGACTCAGTGATTGATCAATACTCAGTTACTGACTGTTCAATATTCTAACACTTATTGAGTGATCAATACTCAGACAGTGAGTGATCAATGCTCGGAGACACCCTTTACATGGCCATGCACTGACTCTTCTCTGGTTCTGTCTCTCCTCACTGTCTTTTACTGGGGGTCAAAGTGTGTCTTGTTAAATCATATTGATTCTTGCGTGGAATCATGCCATCATTGAAGCAGATTGTTGCTGTCTTTAGGGCGCTGAGCTCATCGAGTTGGTTTGTGTGAGAATGAACGAATGGACAAAACAGACACTGCAGGAGCTGAGGAATCTTTCAATATTACATGTGCAAACTATCATATGTCACAGCTTGACCACACAATTGGTAAGGTTCTAAATCATTGATTTATAATAATAATATAATCCTTGCAATTAATACTTTGATTCATTCACTGAGTGATCAATGAGCCTTCCATGTTCGGAGGACATCACAAAGCACTTTGCAGGATATTCTGTAAAATGTAGTGACTGTATACTTTGTGGGTAAATGTGGCAGCCAATTTTGTGCACAGCAGCATCCCACAAACAGCCATGAAGTCAATGACCAATTTTAGTGTTCTAACCAAGCACATCAAACCCCTGTTTGTCTCCAATGGGTTTAACCCAGTCTAACCCCCACTCCGCTGCTCCAATATTCCTCTTCAAGCATCCACCAACTACAACAATGTGCATTTACACAGCTCATTTGACGTTGAATTTCCATGTGTAGGTGGGATGCATGAAATTCTCAGTTTGGTTTGGATACTCTAAAGCACGGTACTGGGTCTCCACATGTGTCAGACACCTGGCTGACCAAAATAAAAACACAGAAGAATGAAGCAATGTTTTAATAAATTTAATAAATTGTTCATTTTAAATCCTCCACTGTTTGTGGCACACTGCTGTGCGCATTTGGCTGCCGTGTTTTGCTCACAAATATACAGTTAATTAACTTCACAATATATTCTGTGAAGCGCTTTGAGACATCTGGAAGACACGAAAATCATTATATCAAATGCAAAGATTATTTATTATTTTAATGACACCTCATATCTCGTTCCTCCAGATATCAGAACCCATCGGGGACTATAGATGGACTTTGCAATCCAATCCCAGTCAAGCCATAGGCAGAGAGTACACACAACAACTGATAGACTACTTACAACAGGTGGTACTTGCACTTCAGTACCTACATTCATTGAGGATCATCCACTGTGACCTTCACCACGGCTACGTCTTTGTTAATACTATCACGGTACGTTGACCTCTGCGTTGTGTTCAGAGGCCAATAAATAATGGCTCTGAGAGATACAACAGTGTATTAACAAAGCTATATTGGTGACCATTCTATCATTGCGTTTGAATTCCAATTCCATTTCCTGCTCTCTCTCCACTCTGTGTGTGCTTGTACCTTAGTGGAACACTACACTAATCCCATTTCCTGCTCTCTCCATTGTGTCTGTGCTGCTGCTCTCTCCCATAGTGGAGCTCTCTACTCAAACCCCATTCCCTGCTCTCTCCCCATCATGTCTGTGCTCGTGCTCGCTCCTCACCTGGTGTTCTCTACTCTAATCCCATTTGCTGCGATTTCCCAATTGTGCCCATGCTGGTGCTCGCTCCCCCACTGTCCAAGGGACCTTACAGGGTGGTGTAGGGCATTCTTGGTTTGATACGTAAAGGTGGCATAAATCTGCTAATCAGCTGGCATGTTCTTCCAGAACCAAGTGAAGCTGGGACGCTTTGGCCGAGCGGTTTACCTGCAGGGCACAATGTCAGACAACTTGTTCATTCCACATGTTTACAAAGTGGTGCCAAAGAACTCATTACAACGGTAAGTAAGATTTCCAAACCAACACCTTAGAACCAACATTTCGGTCCTGGTGGTGCAGGCAAGTGGTGTCTTACTCTCCAGAATCAGGTAATATTAATAACAAAAATCCTTGCATTTGATGTAGCGCCTTATCATGTTGTTGAGACTTCTCAAAGCGCGTTATATAATATCTGTAAAGTGAATCAACTGTATATTTTATAGGCGAAATGTGGCAGCCAATTGCGCACAGGACTGTCCCACAAATCGACCAAATGGCCGTCTCCTGTGTGCAAATTTGTAATGGCCTTACGCCTCCCTATCTCTGTGACCTGTTAACTGTCCCGTTTGCACATGGATTGAGTGACCACATTTTTTTTCTTTTGGAGGGATTATTACACCCGGAAAGCGATCCGCCAATTGACTAACAACCAGGTTCCTGTTTACTGCTAGGTAAACAGAGGCATGTTGAGTAAGGAAACTTGTCTAAGGTTTCGGCCTGTTTGGGAATCTAACCCGGATTCTCTCACTTGCGGGATAAGTGCACTAATCACTACATTATAAACAGAGTGCTTCTCTCCAGGCAGAGAATGTGCATCAATTCAGGACAGGGGTATGTCCTTATGTAGCTGAACAGGTACCCACATTGGCTGACCGTAATCTGTTTGTCGATCACCTCCTTGGGCCATCCGTTCCTCATGGTCATCATCCTCTGTGCAGAGACCTCATTCTGACCAGCCTGGTCACCTCTCACCTACTCTGGAACAACAACAACAGCAACAAATTACATTTCATAGCGTCTTTCACATCTGGAGCGCCTCCCAAGGTGCTGGACAGACAGGGATTTAAACACGAACTGGAGATTGTGATCAAGATGGATGGAGGGCAGGGTAGGAAGGTGATCAAAGGTGCGGTCGAAGATGAAGGTCTTGAGACGGGCCTTTAAGAAGTCAAGGGAGGAGCGAGGTGAAGGGACTATAGGATGGAGTTCCAAAGGTGATGGTAGAGAGAGACTGAAGGCCTGACTGCTGAAGGTGGAGCGGTTGGGTGGGAGGCATGGAGCAACTCAGATCATGCTGAGCTAAGGGAGCAGACAAGTCTATATGGAGTTAGCAGTTCACAGAGGTAGGGAGGAGAAAGGCATACAAATTTTCACACTGGAGAAGGCCATTTGGTCGATTATGTATGTGCTAGTTCATTAAAGAGCTATTTGTTCAGTCCCACTTACCTGCCCTTTCCCCATACCCTTTGCCTATTAAACAGGGATGTTTCCATTGCCATCCAGTTTAAACACATGTTATTGTTGTTACAGATGTCCACCTGAGGTTGAACAACTGGGAAAATATTCGAGAGCCTCTGACATTTTCATGTTAGCTGATTTGATTTCAGAAATTCTGATCCGTAAGGTAAGATCCAATCCACAGTGCAGTGCTATTAACCCCAACACTAGTGTTAGTGGCTTATCCCTTCCCTCTGGTAGATAATTTGTCCCTCAGACCTGTTGCCCCAGTTGAGATCAGCAGATACAGCACAGATATTAGTATGTTAACTCACACAAGGAATGTGTTAATAGAATGTCACTAATTTGCCTCTAGATTGGCCTTGGTGCAGTTCAGTTGGATCTTGAACCCAGAACCTTTTGACTCAGAGATGAGAATGCAACTGTTCTCGACCTTTGAAATCCCACCCGAAGACCTCCCAGTTCAACTGCGCCAATGGTGCCCTCCTCTACAACTCATCCAATTTTGTACAGCGCTCCGAGACGCTGCCCTGCGCAAAGGGTGATTGTTGTTTCACCTTTGTGAGGCTTCTCTTGATGATGATTTTCCACGATAATTCAGAAACGTGTCCATGAAGCAATCAGCCATCTTCATATCGATCAACAGTTGTTTGATTGCTTGGAGAAGTGCAGAAGCCAGAACCCATCAAGGAGGTTGAATATTGACTCCATCCTCACTGCATTGCAGGACTTCAAGATAAGGTAGGTTATATCTGATAACATTATGGAACTGTCGTTCTTTCATTTTTCCCCCTCTTCCTCTCTTGTCTGGTATAGTTCCATTCATTCTGCTACCTCTGGTATGTCAGCCAACAGGCATTTCTTTGTGAGCTGGGGAATAGGATTAGCTTCTGAGTTGGATCCTTCCTGATGGTTATTATCGTGGTAATGGGTCCAAAGGATTAAATTGCGGTCTGTAAATGTTCCACTGGTTCGATAAGATATTTGAAAGGAATAATTTGTACTTCTGTTGACCAGGCTGCCGATGAGATGTGATTTATGTTTACCGATACCTGTTCAACCACACTTTACAAGCGACAAAACGTATTGCGTGGATGAAGACGGCTACCAGTTCCTTCCACCCTCCAACTCACACTACATGACCATTGCACGTGACTCTGAGGAGGAAGAAACACCTTATGACGGCATTGCCTATAACCCGTACTATAAGAATAACTCAGTGCACCTCCAGATGGGTGCCGAGCCTTTGTATGATTGTCCCCAGCCATACAGCGAGGAGGATATCTATGAGGATATCAATTGCAGGTGGGAGAAAGTAATAACGGAGTATCGCCAAGAGAACGGGTTAATTTCCCCCAACTCTGACTCGCAGCCGCACTCGTTCACACCACTACGCGATTACCAGGACGTGGGTATTGTTAGAAAACCTAAGCAAAAATAGAGGTCACTACGTCTTGGGACACGAAACACCTCACTGTATCTGTGTTGAGTCCTGTAGCTTAGTGGTTAGTGCACCTGCCTCAAGAGTACGCAAGTTCAATTTCCAAGCAGAGTGAAAACAAGTTTGCAAGTTTCCTCAGTACACAGTTTCCTCAGTCCTCAGTCTGTTCACCTCACAGTAAGTAGGAAGTTGCTTGTTAGTCAATTGGCAGATTGCTTCTGGGGGAGTTGGGGAGTAATAAGATCTCTGGGGAAACAAAATGTGGTCACTAAATCCTTGATAGTTTGTGGGACACTACTGTGCACAATTGGCTGCTGTATTTCATCCACAAAAGGCACAGTCATTTACAGGATAAGCTGTGAAGCACTTTGAAATATCTCATGACATGAGTTGGCACTATATCAAATGCCAAGATTGTTATTGTTGTTTCTGAGTCTGAGGAATGTAAGAACATGCGGCCAAAAGTGTCCAGCAGTCACTGGTGTAATTTCAAATCCCCCAGATCCCTCTCAATCCCGTTCCATACAAAAATCCATAGAGTTCCTTTTCAAAACCACCCGCGCTACTTGGATCCACTGCTTCCGTAGGCAAACTGTCCCTCAAGTCAATCACCTCTGTAGATACAAATAATGATAATAATCTTTATAATTTGGCATCTCAAAGCAGTTCACATGCTCTACTGCGAAGTGTATTGACTATTTTTTATGCCAACATAGCAGGAATTTGTTTCTGGTAAAATGTTGACTTGGATACCTGCAGAAACTCCATTCTCTTTCCCAATATCACCAAGAGATCTTTAACATCCACCTGACCGGCAGGCAGGCACAAACCTTGGTTAAACATCTCATTAGAAGCACTGTACTGGGGCGGCACCTTAGACCAGGTTGGTCACCAACCAGTGAACGACCACTTGGTGGTGCTGTTGCGTATGATCAAAAAGACAAAGAGGAAGGAACAATACAAGTGGGTATTAGAAGAACATAAGAATTAGGAGCAGGAGTAGGCCATTTGGCCCCTCGAGCCTGCCCCGCCATTCAATAAGATGATGTCTGATCTTCTAATCTAACTCCACCTACCCGCTTTATCCCCATATCCCTTAATCCCTTTATCCACAAGAAATCTAGTCAATTTATTGAGTCAAGTTGAAAAAAACAAATGCACATTTCTAAATAAAAATATAAACTTTAGAGTTTAAACTGGAGTGAATATCATTCCTTCCTCTTATTTTTATTGAACTTGTGCAAGACGGCACTTATGAGTCAATAGACCAATTGGAGACCCCTGGCCTAGACTGTGAGCTCGAAGTCCCCATTGTGGGGCTTGAACACTCAACCTTTGACTGAGAAGGCAGGGTTAAGTGTTTCATTGTAATCTGTCTAATTTCCCTCCCACCTCAGAGTGAAAGACCCCAGCACATTGTTGAGCATCACTTGAGCACTGATTGGATATACTAACTTTAATGGAGTCTAGATCCTTCAGGATCTGGAAGGCTGGTTGGTAATGAGTCACTGTGATCCATCATAGCCTCATTTTTCTCTGTCTGACTCATTCTGTCTCAGTTAAAGCCAACCTTGGCTAATTTACCATTGATTCTTGTAACCCCACAGACTAGCGCTGTACAACAAAGTCAAAGGTTATTGGGAAACTGTGAATCACTCTCAGAGGCTGGAAAAAACATTAACACTG
This sequence comes from Hydrolagus colliei, assembly GCA_035084275.1. Taxonomy (NCBI): domain Eukaryota; kingdom Metazoa; phylum Chordata; class Chondrichthyes; order Chimaeriformes; family Chimaeridae; genus Hydrolagus; species Hydrolagus colliei. The sequence continues at coordinate 20,521,849 of CM068748.1, forward strand.
CATTTATATAAACTATATATATTTATAAATAAAAGTACATGTGTACGGATGAGTGTGTCTACATATGCATGCAAGTGGATATGTTGTATATGGGTGATTAGATTTATATGTGTCATTTGAAACGTCTAGAAGACGTGAAAAGTGCTATATCAAATGCAAGGATTATTTTTATTATTATATACAGCATATAAATATGCATGTCTAGAAATATAGCCTATGTATGTGTAAATATGCATGTGTATGTATGTAATGTTTGTGTACAGGGGGCAATAAATGTAAATAAGACATTTGTGAAATACAGTACATGTTTCGATGCTTCAAGAATTGTTTCATCGGAACTAAACAGGAATGAACTTGAGAACAAAACCTTGAACCGTTGGCAAAATATGTCCCAATGGACTTCAATCTTTAAATGCATTTAAACAAAAATCACTGACAGACCTCTGATTCTGCCAGTTCAACAGATAAGCACACATTTTGAGTTTAATTGATGTGATGAAAATATAAAATGTATTTTTTGTGTGCATGTATTTCCATTTTTCAGCTTGTGTGTGTATCTGCACGTTTGAAGTTGTATGCACTTATCTGCATGTTTGAGTTTGCGTATGAGCGTGTATCTGAGTTTAAGTGTGTCCAAGTGTGTGCATCTCCATCTTTGCAGCTGCATGTGGCTATGTACCTCTGTGTGTATATGTGTGTACTGTACACATATTTTTCTGTATATCTGCCTACTGATTTAGACTCAAAATATTATATTGCTAGTTTCTGTCTGGTGTAAACAGCTTTTTAATAAGAATGGAAATGATTTTCCCAAGAAGATAGATTTACTATTTCTGTAGCAATTCAAACCATAGTGTTGTGGAATCCTGTAGTTTAGTGGTTGCGTGCGAGAGGATCCAGCTTCAATTCCCGGGAGGGGCGAAACCTTAGGCATGTTTCCTAACTCCACAGACCTCTGTTTACCAAGCAGTAAGTCGTAAAACAAAATGTGGTCATTCAAAACACGACTGCTTGTGGGATACTGCTGTGCGCAATTGGCTGCCTTTTTTATATATATATATAATATATATATTATATAAAATACGCAGCCAATTGTGCACATGCAGTGGTAATGTATACATATAAATATATATATATATTAAAAAATCGATTTCACCCACAAAATATAGTCAATTCACTTTACAATATATTCTGTGAAGTGCTTTAAGACATCTCAATGACGTGATATAAGGCGTTATATCACATGCAATGATTATTATAATTTATGTATTAAATATACACTTGTTCAAACTGAGAGTTTGGGTCTTCCTGATAACAAAATCCCCAGAGAAATTCCCAAACACACCCAACTACCACCCTTCCCCAGTAACCAGGTCAGGAAGAGACATTTGTCAGTGTTAGGTTGAAAGGTTAATGGTTGAAAACCTACTTAGTTTCAAATGTCTATCGCATACAAACTCCAGAAACATTACTGGTGCAAAAAAGGAATAGGAATAAGTTGCGGCTTCAATTTAATTCACAATTTATTCCACTGGTGGCAATTGTGCACTTCTGTACCATCAGCGTAGAAAGGGGATCAGGCCCCTACACATTTCCCTCTAATAAATAAATCCATCAAAGAAAAACAAACGTGTGCACAGAAACACAACTGCCAAGTACTGGGCGGAACCAAGTCGAACAAACAGTTAATTCCACCTCACCCCTCTCTCTCTCTCTCTCTCTACACAAGACGTGGTGGGTGAGCTCATTCACAATCCGAGACCTCAAAAAAACCTTCAGCGGAATGTTGCTGTTCGCCCACAAAACACAGTCACTACACTTTACAGTAAATCCCGCGAAGCGCTTTTGTGGACATCCTCCCGACGTGAAAGGTGCTATATCAAATGTAAGGATTATTATTTTTTAACATTATTATTATTATTAAAACAGTTTCCCAGTAAATAATAGTTTTATAAGACTAGAAAAATCCTGTCTGCTTTATGGTTTGCTCCCAACCTATTCGACGGATATCGCTCATCTCGTTTCAAAATGTTTTTTTTTCCTCCATCCTTCTGTCTTTCCTTTCTTCAAGAACATAAAAGGATTTTTTTCTTGTATATATATTAAAAAAAACAGCGATTTGCAAAAACAATCGCATTTTCTGGGAAGTGGGAAGATTTCCGGTCCTTCGTTTGTTTGTACTTTAAGAGATTCACATCACGGAACACGGACTTCAACAAAATCCCTCAAATAAACAGGAAAGAAACAGCTCATTCTTCTTTTTTAAAAAGTGCAGATTTCCTACTAAGATGGCATGTTCTCATTTTTTTTCCCACTCTGTGTGTGGCTCTTTCTTTCTCTCAGCGTCTCTACCCTCACTGCGCGCATCTCTCTCGAGCTCGCAGTCTCTCCCCCTTTCTTTCTCTCTCAAACTCTCTCTCCCTTTCACTCTGTGAGTCTCTCACACACTTGGTGCATCTCTCCCTTTCTCTCTGTGCTTCTCAGTCTTCCTTCCTCAGACTCTCTCAGTGCTCATTCCAGCAGGTTATGTGTGGGTGTGAGTGTGTGCGATCAGGGAGGGGGTCAGTTTACTGGGTTTCATATTATTTTTAGTTCTGGAGCCAGAACCACGCAAAGTGTGATGAGCGTGGGCAGATGGGGAGGGGAAAGGTGGTTGGGGTGGGAGGGGAGCGGGGGGGAGTAAGTTAGGGTCTGCGTCGGGTCCCAAAGCCCACCGTGCCTTAAAATCTCCAAAACATTCAGCACTCTGGGCCTGCTCCCCCCTTGACAGTGGGCTGCCATCCAGCCTCCGGCACAAATTCGGCGAGTGTGGAGTCCCTGCAGAGACTCTGTAAACTTTTTAGACGTTCAGAATTTCCAAGTCACAATCCTCGGGCTCCGTGCAGTACAGAGAGTTAGTCTCTGAGTGGTTGACCGCTATAACCTCCTTGTTTTCAAAGGTCTGTTCGATCAGTGCAGATTTTTCCAATATGTTCTTTTTGCTGGTTTCTGGGCAGTTCTGGACGTAAATGACCCTGTTATAAGCTTTCAGTCTCTTCCATAGCTGCACGTAAACCTTACACTGCACATACATGAACACAACTCCACCTGTGAAGCCAATAGCCACCACGATCAACTTGGTCCAGAAAGGCCATTCCAGGATTCCTGCACAGTGAGATTAATAATAAGAAGAATAATCCACATTAACTAGCCAATTATAAATAATAATCAATAACAATCAATAACAATTAAGAATAAATAGTAATTACATTAATCATCATTAAAACTCATCAATAAGAAGAAGAAGAATAGTAATCCTTGCATTTGATATGGCGCTTTTCACATCTTCTAGACAAAGCGCTTCACAAAATATACTGCAAAGTGAATTAACTATATATTTTGTGGGTGAAATGCGGCAGCCAATTGCGCACAGCAGTGTCTCACAAACAGTTGTGGATTGAAATTACCAACTTTTATAATTGTGTTTTTTGGGAGGGATTATTATTAGGAAACTTGCCCAATAATCCTTGCAGTTGGCTGCCTCATTTCTCCTACAAAATACCCAGTCAATTCACTTTTCAGAATATCCTGTGAAGTGCTTTGAGACATCTCAACAACATGTTTAGGCTCTATATCAAATCCAAGGATCATTTTATTATTATAATACAAATGTTGTCCCACGAGCAGGGGTTTGGATGTTATTGGCTGTATTGGAGGCAAGAATTATTTGGATGTTTAATGACAGTTAAGTGACTGCACTCACCACTGGTCTGGCCTTGTTTCACCTCCTCAGCTGTCCTGTCAATCAGAACGTACAGGGACCACACCACACAGGTGATGGCGATAATGTGGAACGTCACTGAGCACATGATCTTCCTCCTCTCGCTCGCCGTCATCTGTAACTTCTCCCACTGAGGACACAAGAGAGCCAGAGTCACGCCTCACCCTGTCACAACCACAGCTGCCCCAACTCCCCACTCCCATCTGGCTCAGGTACTGGAACAAACACCAGTATAGAGGATGGGTTTGATTCTGATGACTCATTATCAAGCATGTCAACAGGTCAGACCTAACCTGCCATTCAAGGAGGTCAAAATATGCAGGTGGGATCTCGGGTAAACAGTCACACAAATCTGCCGTCTTAGATATAGCCTCACGAGCCACCCACCACCCCAACCTCTTCCTCCCTTGGGCTCAGGTACGTACTTTCCGCAGGGGTTTTAGCTTGGTCTCCATGATGAACTCATACTTGCAGAGTTCACAGCACCGGGTGTCTGAACTTTTGATCCACTGTTGGAGGCAGGCTTGGTGGACGAAGCGCAGGCTCCCCGTACAGTGACACGGAGTGATGAGAGGACCCTCTTCATCCCCCTCGCAGTGGCAGATCCTGGGCACAGAGAAGGGCAGGTCAGCAGGAAACACCTGGCAACCACACACACAAAAAAATACACACACACAATGCCTAGCAAACAAATACAACACACACACAGAGTGCCCAGCAACTACACACATAGCCACAACAAGTGCAAACAGTGCCCAGCAATATTTTAGTAACTATACCACAGTAACTAGCTGCACTTGGCTCTGTCTGTCTGACAGTCACTATAGCTTGCTGGGATCAGGAGGGCGTGGAGAGGCTGGAGAAAGGGGATGGGATTCATTCCAAAGAGGCCACTAACATAAACACTGACAGAGAGTGAATGTATGTATGTTGGACCAAATGAGTGAGTGAGTGAATGTTGGAGTGAGTTCACGGCTGCACACTCCAACTCACAAAGCCAGTCAGGAACTTGGGTGTCTTTTTGACTCTGAACTGTCCTTTCTCCCCCACATCCACGCAATAACCAACACTCCCTTTCACCACCTCCGCAACATTGCCAGACTCTGCCATTGCCTCACCCCTCAGGCAGCCGAAATCCTCACACTTGCATTTGTCACATCAAGGCTTGACTACGAAAAATCCGTCCTGCTCGGCCTTCCTAACTCTTCCGTTCACAAGCTGCAGATCATTGAAAACTCAGTAGTTCATGTCCTCTCCCACACCGGGCTCTATGAACCCTTCATTCCCACCCTCACTCAGCTCCATTGGCTCCCTATCCACCAGAGGATAGAATTCAAGAACCTTGTCCTCGCTTTCGAGGCTATCTATGGCCTTGCTCCCTCCTATCTCCGACCTGTTGACTCCCTACCAATCTGCCCGCTCCCAGTCTACTCCATGTCTCTCGCTCGACTCACCCTACCATCAGTGGCCGGGCTTTCAGTTTCTTTGCCCCCAAACTCTGGAACTTGATTCCACAGGCCCTCTATCTCACTTCCTCCCTTGCTCCTTCAAGGCTGTTCCCAAGACCCTCCTTTTCGATTGTGCCTTCAGCTGCCCTCCCACCTCTCTGTCTCCCCTCTGCCATGCTCGGGTTCCGACTCCTGACTGTTCAGCACCTTGGGACGTCCTCCAATGTGAAAGGTGCTCTATAAATGTAATTTTGTTGTAGTTGTTGAGTGACTGAATGTTGTAGTGAGTGAATGTTGGAGTGAGTGAGTAAGTGAGTGTATGTTGCAGTGAGTGAGTGAGAGCCACTTTCTGAACCGACCTGCACACCTCCCAGGACGGAGACTGAGGGGAATATGAGCATTTCTCAGACACCAGAGAAGGACTCCGCAGTTCACTGTCCCTCTCGAAGGAGCAGAGTGGGGCTCGCTGGCAGTCTGGGTCAACCTCAAGCTCAGCCCTTGGCCTGGACCCAACACCCGGCTCGAGCTCAGCCTCAGGGAGAAGATCTTCCTCGAAGACGTCATCGTCGCCTATGTCATCATCATACACGTCATCACCATCGCCCAGACTCTCAGAGCAATAGGAGGCGCTGCGATGCAGTGGCAGCAGCGGGCTGCAAGAGCCACGGGCAGCCTGTCGGGGGCGCTGTGACGGGCGGGCAGCGTGCTCCGAGATCCTCTGCAATGCCCCGTAACTCAAATGGTGGGAAGAGGAGAAGGCGGTCGTTGTTGATGACGTCGACGAGAGGAAGAGACGATACAGATATGGCGCTCGTTCCCCACTTCCCTCCGCGTGGCCCGAAGCCCTGAGGCCTCGCTGCTCTCCGCATTTGTTGCGTTTGTCCTGTTGTTGCCGAGGTGGCTTCTTGCTGCCGCTCCGCTCCAGCCGCCCCTCTGAGCAGGTCTGGTCAACATAGCCTCCGCCTCCCAGGCCTAGGCCCAACCCGCGGGGTCGCTCTGTCGCCATCGCCCCCATGTCGTTCAGGGACACAGAGTGTGTCACCACCTGGCCTCCGCTGCTCGGCCGAAGGACAGCTGCTAGCCCCCGCCCCGATTGGGTCGTCTGTGTCTGCGGAGCGATGAGGGTCACACACTGGGCCTGAGGCTGGGCCTGGGGTTTGCTCCAGGAGGTTTCCGGCAAGGCGACAACCATGTCCGGCACCTGGCTGGGTGGAGGTAACGGCACCGCGGACTCGGGCAGGACCGCGGTAGAACTGCATGCCGGAAAAATAGGGGAAGAGGTGCCAAGAGAAACGGAGAGAGGCAAAGAGGGAGAGGATAGGAAGAGAGAAAAGGGAAAGGACAAGGAGATGGAGAGAAGGAAGAGGAGGCAAAGAGAAGGAAAGACGACAGAGAGACACAGAGAGAGAGAGAGAGAGAGAGGGGGGGAGAAGGTAAATTAAATGAATGGAAAAGTAGGAGAGAATGGAGAAAAAAAAGAAACATAAAAAAAACTCAGGTAGTGTTGCACTCTCAGCTCGTCAACTGTCAACCAGTCTCTGGCACTGGCAGAGTTGGTTGCATGCTCGCCTATGAGTCAGAAGGTTGTGGGTTCAAGCTCCACAATGGGACTTGTTTTCACATAGTCTAAGACGGCACTCCAATGCAGTGCTGGGGTTGTGTCGAGTTGTTGGAGATCCTTCAGATGAGACGTTAAGTCGCAGCCCTGTCTGTCTGTTCGGGCGGATGTTAAAGATCCCATGTCGCTACTTGAAAAGAGATGGGGGTTTCTCTCTCCCAGGGGGCTTGGCCAACAATTCCCCAAAAATGAAATTGGTCACTCCATGACTGTTTGTGGGACTTTGCTGGGCACAAGCTGGCTGCCACATTTCACCCTCAAAATGAAGTCACTCCACTTACAGTATATCCTGTGAAGTGCTTTGAGACATTTTGATGACGTGATTAGGCGCTACGTCAAAAGCAAAGATTATTATTATATAGTTATTATAATATGTGAATGGGACAGCGCGTGGTTAGATGTTGAGCAGGTAAGGAAGGATTGGACAACACAGAAACCATGGCCCATTTTCTCTCTCTCTCCCTCCTCTTTCTCCTGCTCCTCCAGGGCACACCAACCAACAATGGGGTAACAACAACAACAACAATTACATTGATAGAGACCCTTTCACGTCGGGAGGACGTCCCAGGGCACTGAAGGTTGGGGTAGGACTCCACAGCAACCAAGTCAAGCTATAGTTGACAGGTCATCATGTGTGAGCCTGGATAGTGAGTGCTGGGACTCTTCAATCATGAACCACATAATTGGTTCAACCAGATCGTGCCCCTGCAAATAGAGTGATCATACATCCTTGATTTCTGGGGACAGTGCTCAGATGATGGATTGCAACCCTGGAGCCAAATTTTACCTGTTTTGAGTTCAGCAACAAACTGAGCAAGAACACTAAAATTCAAAAAAACAGAGACACTTATCAGAGAGACACAGCCATTAATCCAACACGCTTCTCCAGTTCTGTACTGCCAGCATCAGGAATTGTAGTGATCATTCGTGTCCCCAGATTTGGTTTGCAAACGATGGTTAGGGTGGGAATGGAAGGTGGGTCACTGTTCACGAGTTGGAATTTGGAACAATTCCAGCCTCTGTCAGATCCAAGTGGCCCCCGGTTGAGATCCATTGTAAGGCCCCCACCCCCACCCCAACCCAATGTTAGCCTTTTACTGAGATCTCCTAACCCAACATCAGACCTTTCCTGTATTCTTAGATCCATTATGTGCGGTGAGCTCACTCCCCGAGGCATGACTTCAAACCCTCAGCAATTTCAGTGCCCAACTCAAACATCACCTCACAGTGAGGGGTGGTTTAGAGTGAAGGATGATGTTACCTGCAGATGTCCTGGTTTGAAGGGCTGACCGATATCCGTGAGAAGGTGCGAGGCGCTGTCACCGAAGTCGGGCTGCCCACCTGCCGACAACCAGAGAACTTCCATTAATAAACCACCGCAACAACATTCAACCAGGGGCAACCCTGTCCAGCAAACCAGGAACAGTCTCACCTGCCTATCTCAACACTTACGAAGAATTGCCTTGAGTTGATTCTGCCAAATACCACTTTGATCTAGCCTATGGATCCCAAACTTGAAACACTATCGCAAAGAACTATGAAAACGCCCCATTGGATACTGATGACATCTGAAGACTCTCAAGTTGTGACAATATCTAACTGTTCTCGCAAGGCAGGGTTTGTCAGTGGTGACGGGCTGCTGATGAGATACCAAGTACGGATGCCGATGGTGAGAGCCAGATCACTGATGAGTTAATAATAATAATCCTTACATTTGATATAGCGCTTTTCACATCTTCTAGATGTCTCAAACAGCTTTACAGAATATACTGTAAAGTGAATTGACGGTATATTTGTGGGCGAAAATGATGCCCGGCTGTAATGGAAAGAACAGCGCTGGCTGGCCTGCGATGTGCAGAACGCTTTTCGTTAAACAGACTCCATGAAAATTGTAACGCACTTCATGGAATTCTGGTGAACATTAGAAAGAAACGTTGTGCTAATCTTGTGCATTCTGACACAAGAGTTTTTTTTTAAATCAATAGTTGAAATTTGTGCAGGTTGAGATTTGGTATAACTTCTGTTTTTTCACTTTACTGTAAATACCTGTTTATAAAGAGAGACCTGTTAACCTTACTATTGATGTGAGATGGGAGAACTTCGGTTATCAGACGCCGGGTACATTGGACAAATCTCCCTGGCTCAATGCATCCGCCTACAGCGGATTCCACTGTATTTTAGTTACAAAGCAAATGTGTATACATCACGTTAATTTTTATGTGTTCAACTCAAATATCAACTCAGCCTACAGAGGTCACTACAGATAGTACTCAACAAAACCAAACAGACTCATTCATAATTGGAAAACTAACAAAGGGACAAATAATTTTCCATTACTTTCAATAAACAAGTAATCCGCTGACATTATTATCCTCTATTTTCCACAGCTACTTTGCGTTTTCTACTGAAACTCAAGAGTGCTGTAGCTTTCTGAATTGCCAAATATGCAACAATACCTTTTTAAACACACTGCTCAGTTCCTGACCCATGAAGTTGTACGAGGCACCATGGAGAGTGACAGGAAGAGGGGGGGAAGTGGGAGGTATGCATTTTATCTTGTGTGGCATTGTATTGGAACCAGGCTGCCAATTGGACAACAACATACATTTAAATAGTGCCCCTTATCGCAGGGCAGCATCCCAGAGAGTTTACACCTGGAATGTCGGGCTAAAACCACCCTGGTTCTAGGCCTCTCATTGTCAGAGATGCCGCACTTCAAATTAGACATTAAACCAACGTCTGGTCTTTGTCTGTTTAGGTGAATGTTACAGATCCCCTGGTGCTGCGAGAAAAGAGATGGGAGTTTCCCTCTTGACGTGTCTTGGCTAAAAATCCCTGATGCAAAATCAGTCATTTGTATAATTGCTGTTTGTGAGGCATTGCTGTGTCCAAATGGGCTAAAACAAATCACATAGTTGCTACATTTGACATCCTCTTGATGTGAAAGTTTGAAGTATAAATTGAAGGCAAAATTGTGCAGATACTGGAAATCCCAAATAAAACCAGAAGTCGCTGAGAACACTTCAGGAAGCATTTCTGGAGAGAGGATCTCTCCATAGATGCTGCCTCACCTGCTGTGTGACATGTGATTTTATTTCAAGTACTGTATATTGGAAGAGCGCCCATTCTCATTGCAATGGCTCCCTCCAATGGCATTGCTCAGCATCGCATTGATCTCAGCCCAGAGGGAGGGGTGGGGAACCAGAAAGGTGCAACAGCTGAACGGCAACTGTGAAGCTGTAACTCAGAGGGTTACAAAATTGAGTAAGAAAATAGCGAGGTGTTGTCCTACAGCACTTGATACTGCCCTATCCTTGACAAAGACCTTCTCACCGCAAAGCTTTGTCCAGCTCACTGGACTTCCCAACTCTTCCCTCCACAAGCTGTAGATTATTCAGAACTCTACAGTTCATGTCCACACACTAGGTTTTGGGAACCTATCGCACCCATTCTTGCCCGGCCTTACTGGCTCCCAATTCATCAGAGAATCGAGTACAAAACCCTTGCTGTTACCTTCAAGGCCCTCGACGGTCTTGCTGCCCCCTATGCTTCTAACCTCATAACCCCAGATCAGCCAGTTTTCAAGTGCTATGCAAAGATGGTCAAAGTTGCTGCTTGCTCTCTTATTTCTGGTGTCTGTCTATTGCATTGGTCAATTGTAACAATTTACTAGTGGAGGGATTAAAGAAGGAAGTTCTATGGGTTCGGGTGTAATGGCTGGAGAAACTTTCAACGGTGGGGCAGCGGGGAGGGCACGCAGAAGGTCCAAGATGGGAATTGGATATGTACTTGAAAATGAAACATTTGTTAATAGTGCGGTACTGGGAATAGTTGGATAGTTGTTTCAAAGACCTGGCCCAGGCAAAATGGCGTTGTTCTGTGCTGTATGATTTATGATTCTGTGAAAATCAAACCACCTTGTCTGAAATTACTACAGAAAATTTTCTACGAGTTTAGAGAGTTATTTGTTTGTCCACAAATCACAACAATCTGCAGCCACACAGCAATCACATTTCACTTTCAGATCGCAGCACTGCATGCAGTGACAACATGTGGTTCGGTCTGACTGTGGTGATTAACCAGCCTCATCTCCACCCAATTCCTATCCAGGGATATATAATTTTTATTTGATAGTCAGGAAGACGTCTCAAATTGTTTCACAGGATTTCCAGAAACTGTGCATTTGTATACGAAAGCTGTAACCAATTTGCACACAGCAACGTCCCACAAACAGCCAAGAATTGACATCCAATTTTACCTGGTGGATTTGTGGCCATGCCTTTACTTTTCCATTTGTACATAGACCTCGGTTCAACAGCTCATCCGAAGGATGCCACTTCCGACAACGCGGTCACTCATGGTGAAGACACTCCCTTAAACAACAACTCGCTTGCTCCCGCCCTCGCTCAGACTCACAGACTCATGCAGCCACACAAAGACACTCATTGTAAGTTCTCTCACAAGACATAATTTCCACCAGCACTTCAAAAGCTCAAAGAACTTGTATGTTTACACCGTCTTGCCGTGGTGAAGCATCATTTTAATAACAATCCTCACAACAACAACAAAATACAACAACAAAACTACACTTGTACAGCGCCTTTCATATCAGGAGGACATCCCACGGTGCTGGACCGTCTGTTTCAGACCCAAGTTGGGGTCGGGATCAGGGAGGGTGGAGGGAAAGGAGGTGAAGGAATGGTGATGGATGGCATGGTCAAAGAGTAAGGTCTTGAGGCAGGACTTGAAAGAGGCCAGGGAGGGGGCAAGGCGGAGGAAATGCAGGAAGGAATTCGAAAGGTTGGGGGCAGAGTGGATGAAGGCTCAGTTGCATAATAATAATAATAATCTTTGCATTTGATATAGCGCTTTTCATATCTTCTAGATGTCTCAAAGCGCTTCATAGAATATACTGTATATATGTGGGCAAAACACGGCACCAATTGCGCACAGCAGTGTTCCACAAACGGTCATGGATTTAAATGACCAATTTATTATTATGTTTTTTTGAGGGATTATTATTAGGCGTGTGGAGTAAGGAAACTTGCCCAGGTTTTTGCCCTGACTAGAATGGAACTCAGGTCTCTCGTTTGAAAGGCAAGTGCTCTAACCACTGAGCTGCAGGTCTCCTCATAATACAAACAACCATGGAATAAATGACCAATTTTATCTGCGGGACTGTAGCTAGGATACAGCGAGAGAGAAACTCCCTTCTTTTTTCGAACAGTGCCATAGACAGTATGATTAATATCCACCGGAACAGGCAGACAGGACCTCAGTTTAGAGTCTCAACCCGAAGGATGGCACCTCCGACAAAGCTCCCCCAGCACTGTGCTGGAATTTCACAACCTGACTGTGTTGGAAATTCAGGACGTACCTTTGAGATGTTGCTGGATCGGCTTGACGAATGGCCCAGAGGTTTCTCATTCTGCAACAAAAAGACAACAACATCATTGGCCCCGACTGAAAATGACTGTAAAATGGGAGTCACGAAACTCAGCATGCCCACACAAGCTCAAAACACAGAAAAGAATGGAAAGGAAGGTCATAGCAAGAGTTTCTGTACTGGACACCATCACCATGATAAATATATCCCCCGACACTGCTCTGAACCCAGTCATTATCCCAGTCAAAGCCCTCCACGCTCTTGCTCCTGCCTACCTCTGTGACCTATTAAAACTTCACTAATCCAGCCACTCCCTCCGCATTGCAGGCACTGGCCTGCTCCGCATCCCTGTTCTGCTTGCTTCATTTTCAACGGTTTGGCCTTCTGCTTTCTGCCACCGCTCTCTGAAGCGTGGTGGTCAGCGTGCTCATCGTGCAAGCGAGAGGATCCAGCTTCGATTCCTGGGTGAAACCTAAACAGGTTTCCTTACTCCACATGCCTCTGTTTATTTTAAATTCTTAGGCAATTGGCAGTAATAATCCCTCCCTCCAAAGAAATGGTCATGATTGTTTTGGGGGCACTGCTGTGTGCAATTCACTGCTGCTTTTCACCCACAGAATTTGTTGTTGTTGTTGTTTACAATGTATTTGGGACATCTCAACGACGTGTTGTGGCGTTATGCAAGGAATGCAAGAATTCTTTTTATTGTTAGAACTACAAGTTGTCGTTCCTGTTCTAAAGTGACTAAATTCACTAACACAGAATCGACACAGTCACAAGTCTTAACTCCCCCAATATAGAGGTTTGCTGATTATTTTGTATAAAGTCAATGATTACTGAAGAGTAAAGACAGACTGATTGGAAAGAGAGACAAATAGAAGGCCACGTCTAACGAGGTCACCCGTCTCTCTCTCTGTCTCTGGGCAAGGTCTCTGCTGGGTGATCAGATACCATACTTCACAACATGGAATTTGAGCTCAAAGATACATCTGATACCCACCTCCTTCTCTCTCTCACAGTGAATAACGAAAACACCCATACTCTGCATCTCTCATGGATTCCACATCCTAGCAGTACACTGGCAGGTTACCGGGGTTCTTAATATTAATAGTTTCGGCCATATAGTATACGGTAATCTACTTTACAATAGAATTTTCCATTGGCGGAAAGACAACAACATTGATTGGTGGAACGCTTTCCGGGGTGATAATCCCGTATAAAGGGAATCATAATTTGGTGTCTTAATCCTTTATGACCAAAATGTGTCTGCCAATTTGTGTACAGCAGTGTCCCGTGAAAAGTTCTGATCAAGTGAATCATCAATTTTACCTATTGACCAGGACACCGGTAGAGAGAAACTCCCTTCTCTTTTCAAACAGCGCTATGGAATTTTTAACGTCCACCCAAACAGATAAAAGGATTCTTATTATTATTATTATTATTAATTAATTAATGCAAGCCCTACCCGCAGCCTTCGGATGAACAACCAATTAATGTGGAGCATTGCTCAGCTTTGATTGAATTAAGATGCGAATCTTATTTGCTGCGATCCACTTTTTCACCGGGCACTATGTAGCTGCAGAAATAGGAAGCTATATTCCTGTCATCTCCCCCAACCCATCTACCCAACCGCCCGCAGCACTGCATCGTGTTGATTCTCAGTGCAGTTCATTGAAAGGGTGAATCGTGTCCAATCAAATAACTTTTGCACAGACTAAATGTAGGTGACATATGGAGGCTTAATCGGTAGGGTGGTCCCAGCTGGACAAGCAATGAGAAAGCTTGCCAGACAGTGTTCTCAAATGGCAAGCCATGTGGTCTTAGCTGGTTAGACTCCAGCAGTTACCCAAACGCACACTCTGGCTGTTGCTAACCTGCGCCAATACTTTCTGGAAGTTGGTAAGTGGCGTGCGTCCCTCCAGGCAAAGAGTGCACATCAATGCCTCCATCTTGCCCCTTCCTTTCCCTCTTCTGGATCAGTAACCAGACTACAGTGTGGATTACACTGCTAACCGCAGATAAGTCAGTGCTATTCAGACAAGTTAGGTTCAGTACATAGGAACAGGAGTAGGCCATTCAGCCTGTTTCACCATTTAATTAAATCATGGCTGATCTGTACCTCAACTAATCCTTTCAATTCCAATTTCCCACTTTCTCCCCATATCTGTTAATACCCCGACATAGTAAAAATGTAGTGACTCTAGTATGAATACTACACATTAGTATCCACAGAATGACAATGCAGGTTGGTAGGTAATGTAATGTTAGTTAGATCTGAAGAAGCAGGAGTGAGAGGCAGAGTTGAGCTGACTCTGGTATTTTAGCAACAGCAACTTGCATTTATGTAGCACCCGTCACACAAGGTAGCATCCAGGAGAGCTTGACATTGGCAGAGACTGCCCCAAGCAAGGAGGAGAGAGTGGGGAGGAGACCATAAGCATGATCATAGCCTCATCCCGTGGATTTGCTCGCTCTGTGATCCGTTCAGTAACAGTGGTCGGCCTAGAGGCGTTGAGACCCATCTCAAGACCCTCCACTTCAACCGTGCCTTTGATCACTCTCCTTCCCTCTCTGCCCTCCACCCTCCACCCTCCCCGATCCCAACCCCCAGTTCAGGTCCGAAACATTGATTGTCCAGCACCATGGGGTGTCCTCCCAACATGAAAGGTGCAATACAAATGTAATTTTGTTGTGGTTGTTAACCCACTGGGGACCAGGTCTCGGTCAGTGCAGGACACTAACAGGTTAACAGCCCACCATCAGGTCTCCAGTCTGTGGCCAGTCAATGATCTCAGTAAATAACCCACTTCGGATTAAAACTCTGTACATCACATGGAACTAATCTGCCGAAGGTGGGGGTGGTGGGTTGGTGGGGGTGGGGAGGATTGAATGGAAACAAAAGGAAAACAAGGAAGCAAGATACTTTTCCATAGTTCCAACCGCTCTCTGGAATAGGGAGGGAACTCGGGAAAGAGTCAGGGAATTTTATTTTGGGAAACAGGGTGGAAATTGACGGGGCCTGACGTTTTCTCGTCTCCGACCCGTACTTTCATACTCTCCCTCATTAGCGAGGGATTTGCTCCAATTGCTCTCCAGTGTAAGCCGAAAGCTGATTATAACGTGGATAACAGCTTAGAGTCACCTCAGGAAGGAACACAGGAACAAGAGTAGGCATTCAGCCCCTCAAGCCAGTTCCTCCATTCTATTGGGTCGTGACCTGATGTGTACCTCAACTCCATTTACCCATCTTTGCTCCACATCCCATGATACTTTTACTTAACAAAAAACTATCCACCTAACTTCAGAAAATTTGAATCCATAGCCTCTTGCGGAAGACACGAGTTCAAGATTTGTGTTAAAAACTGTTCCCTGGTTTCACTGCTAAACGGCCTAGCTCTAATTTTAACATGCTGCCTCCTTGTTCTGGATTGCCTCACCAGAGGCAATAGTTTCTCTGTATCTATCTCTGTATCAAATCCCTTTATCATTTCGAACACGTGAATCAGATCACCTCTCAATGTCATAAACCCAAGTTTATTCAACCCGTCTTCATAATTTAATAATGATCCTTGCATTTCATATAGCACCTTATCACATTGTTGAGACATCTAAAAAGCTTCGCAGAATATACTATAAAGTGAATTGACTGTACATCTTGTGGGGAAAACGTGGACGCCAAATCATATAAAATGTAACCCTTTATTCCCTGTATCATTTTGGTGAATCTGTGCAGCACCTGAACAGAGGAGCAGGGAGAGTGCTCCCAATATTAGAGCAGTTACAGAGAGGGGGGGGGGAGAGAGAGAAACATATAGTTCCCAACACTAGAGAAGGCAGAGAGAACGCTCTTTCCTTTTCCACACTGGGAAACTTATGGAATTCTCTCCTCAACTTCCCAGTCTCAGCCTCTCTGGGTATCCAGTATGAAGCGAGAAGAAGGAAAATAATAATCATTTGGTCACTCAATCCCCGACTGTTTATGGGACACTGTTGTGTGCGATTGGCTGCCGCGATTCGCCCACAAAATACACAGTTAATCCACTTTATAGCATAGCCCATGAACAACAAAAACAAAATTACACTTGTGTCGCGCCTTTCACTTTGGGGGGTAAGCGCTTTGAGATGTCTTGACGATGTATTAAGCCGTTATATCAAATGCAAGTATTATTATCATCATTATTATGATGAATATAGGGAGAGGAGGTGGGGAGGGGGAAGAGGAAAATAAAGCAAGGTGGGTGTCTGAGAGGATCCAGTCGGAAACATTATCAATTGGTACCTAAACTGGTTCCCCAGTGTATGGGATTTCACTGTGGAATCGCTGTCTAATTTACCGCGAATAGAAAACAGCATGAAACGTCTTGTCTTGCCGCTGAGTAATAAACATCAGCTCCTTCGTTCAGTGTTCGTGTTTCCCCCCCACCCACACACACACCCCCCACACACACACACACCCCAACCACACACACACACCCACCCCACCCCACACACACACACACACACACCCCAACCACACACACACACCCCCCAACCACACACACACACACACCCCAACCACACACACACACACCACCCCACACACACACACACACCCCAACCACACACACACACCACCCCACACACACACACCCCCCCCACACACACACACACCCACCCCACACACACACACACACCACCCCACACACACCTACCCACACACACACACACCCCAACCACACACACCCCCCAGCCACACACACACACACCACCCCACACACACCCACCCCACACACACACACACCCCACACACACACACACACCACCCCACACACACCCACCCCACACACACACACACCACCCCACACACACACCTACCCACACACACCCACCCCACACACACACACACCACCCCACACACACACACCCCAACCACACACACACCTACCCACACACACCCACCCCACACACACACACACCCTCAAAAAAAAATATTCTTCGAATCTTTGAATTCGCCTGTATCTTGAACGCAAATGGTTGCCCACCGACGACACGCTCACAAGTCCGCTGTCAAACGCACAACGAGACGTCTCTCGTGTCTCGTGAGACACCCGGCAAGACACACAGTCACTACATTCCACAGGGAGAGGGGGTTTAGAAAACAAAAAGACCGTGACAAATGCTCTGAGACATCCTGGCGACGTGTATTTGACGCTGTGTCAAATACAAGGGTGATTGCTGTTATTATGCAATGAAAACGAGCAGTCTGGCGACACAGAGACAGGGTAGATACCAGCAGCTGTGTGTGTTTGGTTTACCAGCCTGAATCCTGGCAAAGGGAGATGGGGTGGGAGAGAGGGAAGGAATGACACAGATTCCTGGGAGAAACATTGTATTTTTCCTCCCTTCCCTTCCCCCAAATCGCAATCCCCCCCCCCCCCCCCCCCCCCAAACCCCCACCTCCCCAACCATCAAAGGTAGATTTCACTAAGCAGGGGGGAAACAGCTGTGAAATTGACACAAACAGACACAAGAGCAAGCAACAGGGGAAGACAGTCAGTCAGTCAGTCAGTCACACAGATAACAGATCTACCTGTAATTTCATTTTCCAACAGGATTGCATCACTTGGGCTCTGGGTATTTTTCACCCGATCTGTGTCTCTGTCTCATCCCTCCTCGCTGCGTTGGAGAAAAGCAATCAGTGCCCCCATCCCTGCTTCTGTGCCTGACTGCCCTACATTCGCCTGTTTGCTCTGCTCTCTCTCTCTCTCCCCCCCCCCCCCCCCCCCCCCCCACTCTCTCTCTCTCCCAGGCAATCACATTGGACAAAACAAGACAGACTTCCTCCAGCTGATTTGAAGGAAGTCGCCGGCGATATAAATAATTCATGAGGCCCTAAGCAGTCGCTTGCTGTGTGCACTGTGTACACCCAGGTTAACCAAACCCCCTCTTTGCTTTGTGTCTGGGTAGCTGGTTAACACAGAGCCGCAATATTAACTTCGCAGACCTAAAAGAAATCTGTGCACACACACACACACACTCTCTCTCTCTCTCTACCTTTCATGGTACCCCTTTTCCACGGGTAGGGAGGGACAGGCACAGACAGAACACAGGCTGACTCAATTTTTGGAAAGTTCCCTTGTATCTGGGGGATTGGTGGGACAGGGAATTTTTTTTCCGAGTGGTTGACTTCTTTTCAAAGAAGATGCAAAAAGGGGAATTTGGGTGGTGGGGGGGCAAGATTTGGGGTGCAACGCCAATACAAATGAATAGTTTTCTGATGATTTTGCATAATCATTAGTGGTTGGAGCGCTCGACTCGCAAGCGAGAGGATCTGGGTTTGACTCCCTGTCGGGGCAAACAAAGCTTTGGGCAAATTTCCTTACTCCGCAAGCTCTCTGTTCACCCAGCAGTGAGTAGGAACCCGGTTGTCAGTCGATTGATGGATCCCTTTCAAGAGATAATAATTCCTTCCCAAACAATATGGTTCCTCATTCCAACACTGTTTGTGGAGCACTCCTTTGCGGAACTGGCTGCTGCCAAAAATACACAGTCACTCTACAATATATTCTGCGCAGTGCTTTTGAGATGTCTCAATGTCTTATATAAGTGCAAACAAAGACTGTATTTTATGCACGAGCAAGGCAGACAATTTGTACCCAGCAATACTCCCATGTACCTCCGGCAAATTTTATAACAATAATCCTTGCATCTGATACTGTATTATCGTTTGCATTATCACGTCGTCGAGGCGTCTCAAAGTGCTTCACAGAATATTTTACAAAGTGGATTGACTGTATTTTGAGGGTGAAAGGAAGCAGCCAGTTTGCGCACAGCATTGTCCCACAAACAGCCAACTTGATCGACCAAATTTTTATTTTATCTCAGACATTATCTGGGAGAAACACGCCTTTGCTTTTTTTAAAATGCCGCAGAATCTTTTGCATCTACCTGAACAAGCAGATAGACAGGTTTAATGTCTCATCTAAAGGAAGACACCTCCAACAATGTCTGCCCTCCACTGCAGTGGAACGTCAGCCCTAGACTGACGGTTCAAAGTCCCTGACATGAGGTGGAGGCTTGCCCTCCTGACGTGAAAAGGCGCTATACAAATATAATGTTGTCGTTGTTGTTGAAGCTACTGACTTAGAGTGAGAGTGCTACAGGCTGAGCCAGGCTGACACCTAAACAGTATTTGAAGGAAGAGAGAGAATGGGGTAAGACATAGGGCTTTTGGAAGAGTTGCTGAGTGCAATGGAGTGATGACTGAAGGCCCAGATGACAGAAGGAGGGGACAGAACGACAGTGAACGCAGAGTTTGATTGAGTCCGAGGCTCAGGCAAGAGAACACATTTCTTCCCGTAGCATTATCTCTGTCACAAGTTGCCATAGAAACAACAGAAACCAGGCTTCACTGGTTGAATGGGTTATTTCCATGTCTGTCTTTCTCTTAAGTGTCCTGCCCCAGGCTGCTGAAAAAACACTCTTGTGTGCTCACACACAGATGCACACTCTCAAACGTGCACACAGACACACACACAGACACACTCATGCACACTCGCATGCTCACGCATACTCTTGTGTTTTCACACACTTGTGCACACTGCACACTTGTGCTCACACAGATACTCTCGCAATCACACACAGACACTCTCACTCACACACAGGCATACGTTTTGCATATACACACACTGACACACACTGTTCAACATACAGACAAACTCACATTCTCTCGCTCTCACACACAAACATCTATAGTCACACACTTGCACACAGACACTGAACATACGCACATTCTCCCTCACATTCTGCTCACGCAGACACTTGCGCACACACACACACACTCAAGAGTCTTGCCCGTACACTCTCAAAAATTAGCTGTGGTGTTTACGTAGGACACCACATCTCAGAGTAACTCCCTGTCTATGGGGCTTTGAAGCAATCCCACATGATAAGGCTCTGTATCAGCTGCAGATATATTTTTAGATATGACGTCAGGCAGGGGTTATTGTGACTGTAGCTAAGGAGTGGAAGCACCCAGTCTGGCTCAATACAGTCAGGCCTGATAGCAACAGAGGGAGCAATGGGGGAATCGGGCTTATTCAACACAGGACGAGGGGAAAAGGAGCGAAATTAGGAAGCCCTGTTTCACACAAAGGATAGTGGAAATCTGCAACTCTTTCCCATTTGATGCTGAATCAATTGAAATGTTCAAGGTTCAGATTTTGTTAGGTAAGGGATCTGAAGCAAAGTCAGGAAAATTGAATTGAAGTACAGATCAGCTGAGATCAAATAGAATGGGGAGAACAGGTTTTTGTGTTCCTATGAAAAAGTCTAACTCAACAGTAACCACGTAACCCTTTCCGCAATTTGTGACACTGGCAAAGAATTCAGCAAGAAATTATTTATCTCATAATCTACCAGCGCCGGAATTCCACCTGGTCTTAGCCTGTAAAACAATTTGGACTTAACATTTAAGATGATAGTGCTGCACAGAAACTATAATCCTTTCATTTGATATGGTACCTTATCAAGTCGTCAAAAAGTTTCAAAGTGCTTCACAGTATTTACTGTAAAGTGTAGTGACTGTGGATTTTGTACAAGCCATAATGTTTTCAGGGGCTAGAAATCCTCCCACTCAGCTCCTGTTCACCCTGCAAGCCAAAGCACTAATGGGTAAGGTGGTCCTAGCTGGACAAGCAGCAGGAAAGCTTGGCAATCAGACAATGCTATCAATGATAAACTATGCGATTTCAGCTGGTTCTCCAGCACTTTCTCCAACACATATTCTGTGGTCTCCAAGCCTCGGCTCTTGCCAACATTTTCCGGGATTAGGTAAGCAGGGTGGGTCCCTCCAGGGAGAGAGGGCGCATTCCATTCGAACAATCTCTCACTGAAATTTCCATGTGGAGGTGGGATGCATGGAGTTCTCAGTTTGGTTTGGATATATTCGTAAGCACGGTGATGGGTTTCCACATGTCAGACACGAGGCTGACTCCCAAAAAAAACTGAACCAGACTGATGAGAACTTGATTGAATGTCTCTTCCAAGGCACCTCTAACACTGGAGCATCTAGAATTCAAAATATTGATGTGGACTTCGACCCCAAAGCTTTCTGTGCCTAACAGGTCTGAGTGTGACTGTCTGAGCCAGGTTGACTCCTACTTTCAGTTTAGCTCATCTGAGCACTTTATAGACTGGAGAGAACATATTTTGTGTGTGAAACTTGGCAGTCATATATGTGCATAGCAATGGCCCACAAACATCCACGGGGATTGTTGGCCATAGGGCACCGGGAGACAGAAACAAACCCCTTTCTCTTTTTGAATAGTCTCACGTGATCTTTAATGTCCACTTGAACAGGCAGAATGCGTCAATACATTTGGTCAAAACATTATTAAGGAGTTGGGTTATTGATTTCATTCACAAGGACGGACCCTATTAATGGGACTTTGTTAGTGCAGAATAAGCTGTCACATTTGCCTGCACAACAATATTTACTTGATTTCCAATCAATCCCATTTTTGTAAAGCACTTTGCACAGTTGGTATTTCAGTCTTTCTCGTCCTTCAGAGACGAGATGTTAAACCGAGGTCTCGCCTGTGCCTGTTCAGTTGTTTGTATCGTTAAAGATCCCATGGAGCTGTTGGTCGACAATCTCTCCCCTAATAAAATTGATCACTCACTCCATGGTTGTTTGAGGGACACTGCTGTGCACAGTTGGCTGTCGTGTTTGGCTACAAAATACACAGTCACTACAGTAGTTGTTCTTGTTGTTTACAATGTATCCGGTGAAGCACATTGAGACAGCTCAACAATGTAGTAAGGCGCTATACCAAATACAAGGATTATTATTATTACATACAAGGATTATCGTGAAGTCAAACATGCTGCAAAATGCAAGATACTCTTTAGTACCTGTGTTAGTGGAGACTTTTATTATGCCCTGTCTCTGACCTCAGTCGAATAGCAACATTAACAAACGCAGAAAATGGGTAGATGTGATTAAAAATATCATTCTAAGCTCCCGTCTCCCCCCGAAGTCATTCCAGTAACTTTATTTTCCTGCCAATTCTCTGCCCTAATCTCCTGAAATTCCATTTTGTGTGTTAGCCTGGCGCAGTGGAAGCACTCTCGCTTCAGAGTCAGAAGGTAATGCATTCAAGCCCCAGTCAGGACTTGCACAGTCTTGGCTGACACCCCAATGCAGTGCTGGGGGGTGTTGCATTGGCAGATGGACAGTCCTTTAGATGGGACCTTAAACCGAGGACGTTAAAGATTCCACAGTATTTTTCGAATAGAGAATGGAGTTTCTCTCCTAGTGTCCCGGCCAACAATCCCCCAAATAAAATTGGTCACTCACTCCATAAGTTTGCCCACAACTACAGAATTACTATACTGCACAGTAAATCTTCCCTCCTCCAACTGCCCTTGCCTTCCACCCCTCTCTGACCACTGCTCGAGTGCAAACCCATTACTGTCCAGCTCCTTTGGACGTCCTCCTGACGTGAAAAGCACTATATAATTGCATTTTGTTGTTGAGCAGCACCCAGTGTATGGGGTTTACGTTTGCGCTGTCTGAAAATTGCCATGCATTGCCCACCACTTTTTTTCTTATCAGCTAGGTGGGTGACACATGAGGAAACTATGCTTAAGAATATCCAAACCAAACTGAGATTCCATGCATCCCGCCTACACGTGGAAATACCAGAGACAGGTTGTTGGAATGGAATGTCCACACTCTCTCTGGAGGGACAGATCCTACTTACCTAATCCCGGTAACCTAAGTATCAGGTGTAGGTTGGCAAGAGTCAAATCTTGGGTGACCCCAGAGTGTGCGCTGGGGTAACTGCTGGAGTCTATCCAGTTAGACAGCATGGGTACCACAATTTGCACCCCCCTCCCCTACACACTATCTTCCACTTCACTCTGGAATATTCACAGTGGAGCAAGGATTCCATTAGCATTTGTCTGATGTTTTAAGGCCATTTATTATTGAAGAGCTCCAGGCCGGGTGTGCATTTGCACAGAGGACATCCTATCTAATATCACTTTTAATCAGCACTTCCTCATTTAGTATGTATCAGCTCCCATTCAGCAACCAGCCCTGTCGTTGCAGAGAAAATGAAATGAAGCTTCAGCGACAGAGCGTTGAGGCAGAATGTCTCCTAACCTGACCAGGGCCCTGGTCTGTGCAACAGCAACAAATTGCATTCATATCATAATAATCGTTGCATTTGATGTAGCACCTCAACAAGTTGCTGCAAAAGTCCCAAAGCACCAAGTGGAGTGACTCTGTATTTTATGGGTGAAACGTGACAGCCAATTGTCACAATCAGGGATTGAGTGACCAATCCATGACCTTGGTTTAATATCTCTTCCGAAGGACAGCACCTCTGCCAATACAACAGCCCCCCAGCACTGGATTGGAGTGTCAGCTTAGACTACTTGAGTTCAAGTCCCGAGCGTGGCTTTAACCCCCAACCTTCTAATTCAGAGGCAAGTGCGCTACCACTAGGGTCAAGATGACATAGTGAAGGATAAAAATAATTTTATTTGTGGGATTATCAGAGTGGATACAGGAACAAACTCTCTTC
This sequence comes from Hydrolagus colliei, assembly GCA_035084275.1. Taxonomy (NCBI): domain Eukaryota; kingdom Metazoa; phylum Chordata; class Chondrichthyes; order Chimaeriformes; family Chimaeridae; genus Hydrolagus; species Hydrolagus colliei. Next base: position 20,545,634 of record CM068748.1, read on the forward strand.
TCTTTTAGGATCGTGTCACAAGAACTTAAATGTCCACCTGAACTCCAAGCTTAAGCTATCAAACATTCTTGAGCTTTAAGCTCTCTGGGACACTGTCCGGCAAGCAGGGTGCTATATAAGTGGAAGTTGTTGTTATTAAAGGGTCCAAGACCACACTGAGGTACTGTAGCTATAACATTGCACAGTGCGTACGCACTTAACAAATTACAAGCCAAACCTAGGAATAGAAGGAGTTAAATAATTATGAATCCCAAAGGAAAATCATTAACTATAACAGGAGATGTTGAAAAAAGCACACTTAATTGAAAGCCGCCTTTCTGCTGTGCTGAACAAATCCAAAATGATAACAAAGACTCTTGTCTTTGGAATGAGATAATGTCTCCATTCACTGAGATGTCAGGAAAACCAGGCAGAGAATCAAACAAACATTGGGTGTGACACAGGCTGCACCCAGACAAAGTAATGCACACACACACACAGTAATATACATACGCACACACAGTAAAACACTCGCACATACATTGTAATGCACAGACTCACACAAACACATGCACACCGAATCACAATAATACAAACACATGTAACAGGCATTTATACATACATACAAACACACACAGAATCACAGGTACATACACGGTTAGTTGTGGATATGCATAGCCAGAAACATATACATGAATCACAGATATATATACATACATATACACTGAATCAAAGAGAGACACGCATTTTGTTTTGCTCAGCCAGTTGTCTGAGACATGCAGAAACCCATCTCTATGCTTAGTTAAGAGTATCCAAACCAAACAGAAAATTCCATGTAACCCACCTACACACATGTACAGTAAATCACAGATGCACAGACAGATAAACAGGCATACACAGAGAATCACAGACACAAACTCCCACAGAAATGTAACCACACAGATAGCCAGTCATTTGTTAGTACAGTACAGGCTCACGGCTGGTTACTATCGCCTGACACAATGATAATATTAATCCTTGATTTGAAATGGCTCCTTATCACGTCTCAATGCGCTTCACAGAATACACTGTGAATGAATTGACCGTGTATTATGTGGGCAAAATAACACTAGGCGTCTCTCCTGATGCCACCCATGCCATTCACAGCCAGCACCAGAAATCCCTCATGTCTCTCCTCCCTTTGAGAGATCAGCATTTACCCACCTGTGGGAGAAATGTGGGGGAAGTGGGGTGAATAAGGAAAGCAGGTAAGAAACGCTTTTACAGAATGCAGGGAACATGGGAAGCAAAGGCATAGCAGAGTGGGGAAGCAGGGGCCATTTAGAATATGGTGCAATGTATTTGAACAGTAAATTGGGTTGTGATTAACCAGATAGGGTACAACCACGTTTTAAATTCTTGCTCCAGTCATCAGGTTTATTTATAAAACCGTGGGAGCATGAGTAAGCAGAGGATTTTCAGCAGTGAGGGAGACAGAGAGAGATACACCTTCCTGTTGACATCACCTACTAGTTAATTCTCCCAACCCACCATTTCTCTACTTATCTCCTTGGGAGCTCTGCTGACAGACACACCAGTGAACCAAGAACATTAAATCTTGTAGCCCCCAATTCCTGCTGTCAGTTCAGGTGCCCCATGTGGTGATGTGGAGTCCTGTAGCCTAGAGGCTAACACGCAAACCAGAGGACTTGGGTTTGATTCCCGGCAACAACTTGAACAAAATTATTGTGGCTTTCATGTCAGGAAGACATCAATGTTTCAGTCAATGTTTTAACCCGAGCTGGGGTCGGGATCGGGAAGGGAAGGGAGGAGATTTGGGTTACTAACGGGACCGTCGAAGAGGAGGGTCTTGAGGTGGTACTTGAAGAAGGCTTGGGAGAGGCGGAGAAATATGAAATCTTAAGCTACTTTCTTTACTCCACATGCCTCTGCCTACCTATAGGACCTGTTTGTTAGTCGATTGGTAGATTGCTTTCCACGGCTGATAATCCCTCCCCTCCAAATTTTGTCACTCAATCCACGATTCTTTGTGGGACACTGCGGTGCGCAATTGGCTTCTGCATTTTGTCCATAAAATACACTGTCAATCCAATTTACAATATATTCTGTGAAGCGCTTGGATGACTCAACTACATGATAAGGACTATATCAAATGGACGGAATGTTATTCTTATTTATTTTTCCAAAGGCTGGTATTCATAACACATATATTCAATGCCAAATTGTAATTGTTACTAACAAAATTCTCATTTGTATTGCTCAAGGTCCCGATGAATGGGTTAATTGCTACCATCTGAGCCCATTTGAATCTATTTTGGGTTAGACTGAGATGCAAGACCCAGAGAGCATGATTTCAAATGAAAAAAAAAGCTTGAATGGTGCTCGAGATTGAAAAAAGATTGCAGGGAGATGGAACTTTGAGGCTTATCCTGTCAGTATGATTTGATCACTGTAATCCCAAAGCGCACCACTCAGTGTACGAGAGAGAGAGAGAGAGAGAGAGCGTTCAACCTAAACTGCTTGCTAATTTATTAACTACGTATAAGGAGGCAGAGCTGACAGCGATGTGGGGCTTTTACTCACTAAGGACGTGATGTTAGCGTGAATTTACAGCACCTCATCATGTCAAATCTTCCATTTGAGGTAACGTCTTATTGTGTCATCAATACTGTACTTCTCAAAATGCGCCACAGGGATTGATTGTGAAGTGTAGTGACTGTGGCAGTTAATTTGTTAATCAGCAATGTCTCATAAAGAGCCATGGAGTGAGTGACCAATTTTATCTGGGAGATTGTTGGCCAGGATACTGGGAGAGAGAAACTCCCTTCTCTTTTCAAATAGTGTCACAGGATCTTCAACATCCACCTGAATCGGCATAGATGGAACTTTAGTTTAATGTCTCGTCTGAATGACAGCACCTACAATAATACGACATACCCCCTCCCTGCAACATGTGAGATGCATTATAACACATTGAATTTCTCACTCCCCTCACGTTATAACATTTTAGGGTTTACTGTAGAGTGTAGGCATTTTGTAGGCATCTGGAGTTAGTCAGTGAGAGCAGAACCAGAGAACATAAATTAAATTCATGATTTATTGTGTGGAGGTGTAAGCGGGGTTTCCCTGGAGCTGTACTGGCTTCAACATGACATGTTTGACCACAGAATGTCAGAATCAAGCCAGCCCTTTGTGTCAGTTTCTAATCCGGTTCCTGAGCCAGGCTGGTCTGCAGTACTCCAGGACATTGCTGAAGACAGGACTTCGAAGGGCAGACCAGTCACTGGACTGGGAATCCTCCCACTCAACTCCACTCAATCCTGGAAGCCAAAGCCCTGATAGGTAGGATGGCCCTAGCTGGACAAGCAGTGGGAAAGCTTGCAAGACAGTCCTTTGGGGGAGTCCTGTAGTGTACTGCTTAGACCACTCCCTCGCCAAATACAAATGTGCTAAGTACTCTTCCAGATTAGGTAAGCAGAGTGCATCAATCCAAAATAAGAACCTATGCGTTTCCATTCCAATACTGTATAGGACTTTTCACATGTGGGAGGAATGCATGGAACTGGTTTGGAAACTCTGAAACACAGCGATGGGTTTCTGCATGTGTCAGCCACCCAGCTGGCCAAACAAAGGATCTAAAATGAAACAGGTTGAAATGATGAAGGCATTTAACCCCAGAGGAAAGTGGGGGTGGACATCACTGCTGTTAAAATCATTTAAAGCTGTGAACTTTGATGTCTCACTACCATCCGCTTGCCTGATGTCTGCCCAAAGGAGGTGAGCAACAACTGGCATTGCCGAATCTCTGCACAACACGACGGAGACTAGTACTGGCTTTGTGTGCAAATCCATCCCAGCAACTGGGCTTACATGGTTTACGTGGAATCCCGTCGCATAGTGATTAGTGAGCTCACCTCACAAGCGCGAGGATCCGGGTTTGATTCCCGGGCGGGTCAAAGCTTTAGGCAAATTTCCTTACTCCACACGCCTCTGTTTTCCAGCACCTTGGAAAGATACATGGAAAGCACAACGTGAAAGGCGCTATATAAATGTATATATTTGTTGTTGTAGTTGTTTACCTAGTAGTAAGTAGGAACCTGGTTGTTGGTCTAATGGCGGACCGCTTTTCTGTGGATAATAATCCCTCCAAGAAAAAAAAGACCCCAATTCCTTGACTGTTGTTGGAACACTGCGGTGTGCAATTGGCTGCTGCGTTACACCAACAAAATATACTGTCAATCCACTTAAGAATACATTCTGTGCAGCGCTTTGGGACATCACAATGAAACTTAGTGCTATATGAAATGTGCTATATGAAATGCAAGGATTCATTCCTATATGAAATGCAAGGATTATTATTACTATTATATTAGCTGCTCAGTGAAGTGTTACAAATGTAATTTTGTTGTTAGCATTAGAGACCCAACACAGTATTGTGTTAGACACGGCACGGTTGTTTTTCTGCAAATGTGACCGCTGAGGATTCTAGATCAGTGCAGGGTTAACGGAACACAAGTTCAGTCTGACATTACAAGGAAGTGCTGATCCCTCCTGACTTTTCCTGTGACATACCTGCTCTTTATCAACAGAACAAATCTGACTGTGAGGGTGATCGAGGTTACAGGAGGAGTGTGGGAGGGATCATAATAATCTTTGCACTTGATATATTGCCTTATCATGTCATTTGCAAATTCTCAAACTGCTTCACAGGATACAGTGTATAGTGAAGTGACTGCCTATTTTGTGAGCAAAACGCTGCAGCCAGCTTGCCCAACAGCTGCCCAAGCTGCCATGGAGTGAATGACCAATTCTATTTGGGGGATTGTTGGCTCGGACACTGGGAGAGATAAATTCCCTTTTCTTTTGAAATAGTAGCAAGGGATCTTTAACATCCACCTGAATAGGAAAGAATGACCTCAGTTTAACGTCTCATTGGAAGGATGGCACTTCCGACAATGCACCCCCCCACCCCCCCTCCCCCACCTCACAACCCCCCTCCACTGATTGGAAGATGAGCTTAGACAATAAGATTCGAAGTCCCAATGTACGTCTTGAATCCACAACCTTGTGACTCAAAGGCTAGAGTGTTCCTGACTCAGCCAGACCGACACACAGGAAACAGTGATGAAGGGTACAGGCAGAGGGTGAGTATGGCGGAGTCACACTTATTGGTCGCTATTCCTCGGGTGATCTTTACAGATCCCACAATACCATCTAAAGAGAAGGAAGTCTCCCCCAGGGATCTACTGAGAACCCTGTGGAATGCATTGAGGAGCTATAGAAATGCCAGCTTGCTCCTTATTCGTCAAAAGATTTTCCAGATCTCTCTGGTTGGTGAGTCAGTCAACAGAGATGACTGAACCCAGGCTCAATGAGGTAGTAGGAGCACTGATAGACGTTTACTTCCCACCCCCCCACTACCCACCCCCACTTCCCCCCCACCACCACCACCAACCTCCCCCGCTCCATCTGGCCACAAGATGATCCCTTTCCAGCTATTTTCATGCAAGTTGTGTTCTTAAGCTCCATCTGTCAAACATAACTCACAGCCAAACTGTTCATAATCAGATACACTCACTGGCTTAACCTTCCCAATCAATCCTCCCTTGGACAGCCGACTAGCACAATCTCAGCTCCAGCTCTCTCCCTAAACATCTACAACACTGTGACGCACTGTAAAGCACAGCACTGTGACGCACTCTGTAACAGAGCAAAGTAATGTGACACACTGTGTAGCACATTATAGCAATGTTAGTTCCCTTGACAGCCATACCTCTATATACTGTAGTCTGATATTAGTACAGTGCAATATTGCAAGTGACATCTTTATATAGTCTGATATCAGTAGTGAGCAAATCTATAATCTGATATTAACAGTGACAACTCTATACAGACCAATATTAAGCATTGACCTCTACTTAGCCTAATATTAGCCATATTACATGTATCCATGCAGGTGAAATGATCTAATGGATTGAGTAGCTAAACAAGCAGTGACAAGCGGCAATCTCTGCAATGTTAACCTCCAGCTGTCCCCAAGGCATACATTCTGGGGGATCTCCAAGTCCCACAGCATTGCTCCCTGCGCATTAACAACAATAACAACAATATTGTCCCGGTGTCTCCGGGAGAGAGAGAGAGAGAGAGAGTGCGCCTTCCACGCCAGGCAACAGGAAATTTTCACACACTGGTTGCGCCTCAGGTTTGGGAGCCTGTTAAGTGAGAGGAATGGGTTTTCTGGGTTTCCACTTTGCAGGAATGGGAGGGCAGCACAGACCTGGAAACTAGGGAGCACTCGGCCTCCCTGACCACATGTGGAGCATGAGCCACAGTCAAGGGAAGCTGCACAGTCTAAAGACAAACTCCACTGCCTCATTCATAATTCAAACCACTCTAACAGAAAAAAGGTGCACAGCCCAGTTCCTCTGAGTCATCGCAGCGTACACAGTGCAGAGATCCGTAAGAATCCTTTCTGGTTTATTTTTTTTATATGGAATACTAATCCTTGTATTTGATTATAGAATTTTATCACGTTGTTGAGATATCTCAAAAGGCATCATCTCAGAATATATTGTAAAGTGGATTGACTGTGTTTCGTGGGTGAAACTAGGCAGTCAATTGTGCACAGCAGTGTCCCCAAACAGTCGTGCATTGAGTGATCAAATAATTTTGAAGGGATTAGTATCCCGGGAAAGTGATCCGCCAATTGACTTGCAACCAGGTTACTTACTGCTAGGCAAACAGAGGCATTTGAAGAAAATTTACCTCTGCTTTCATCCCGGAATCAAACCTTTTGCTAGTGAGGCAAACAAGCTAACCACTACATTATGGAAAAATAGAGGAGTTAGCACCAGCAAAGGCCAAATGGTCTCCTCAATGCTGTAATTTATAAGATTCTAGGAGAAATGGCATTTGAGAAGGTTTGGACTGATTCAGCAGATGGGTCAAGCGGTGACAGATTGTGTTTTAGTGCAGATAAATGCATGCTAATGCATATTCCAACAAGTAGCAGGGAGCAAGTGTGGCTCATTGTAGTGCTGTTCTTTAGGAACCTGATTTGGCTGCTATTAACCCATCAACACCAACAAGTTGGATTTATGCAGTGAGTTTCTTGCGGTACAGCATTTTGGGAGAGCTTAATAGTGGTGCAGCCTAATACTGAGCCTTGAGGGGAATGGGGAGTGTGAAGGTGACTCCAAGCAATATCAAAGAAACTGCAGCACTGAAGTTAATCTCACATTGAGTTGTATCTCAGCAATGTCACATAGTCAATTCACTTTACAATATACCCTATGAAGCGCTTGAAGTTTCTAGATGATGTGATAAGGTGCTATATCAAATGCAAGGATTAACTCTCCAGAACTCTACAGATTTGTCCTCTCCTACACGAGGCTCTGCAAGCCTATCACTCCCGTTCTCATCCAGCTCCACTAACTTCCCATCCTCCATTGAGTTGAAGATCCTCGTCCTAGCCTTACATCCCTCCTTATCTCTAAGACCTTTTCAAGCCTTACAGCGCCTTGGGACTTCCTCCCGACGTGAAAGGCGCTCTATAAGTCTAATTTGTTGTTGATACAAACCTGCCCATTCCCTCTGCTCAGTGGGCCTTGGCTTGCCCTTGGGTTTTCAGTTTATCTGCCCCTGCTCTCTGAAACACTATTTAGGGAGTTCCTTCGACTCACTCCGTCCCTCATCTCCTTCAAGGTTCACCTCAAGACCTTCTTCTTTAACTACATTTTCGTCCGTCTTCCACAGCACTCCCCCACCTCCTAACCCCAGCTCAGATGCAAACCCTGAACTGTCCCTCACAAAGTGAAAAGAGACCCCTGCCAGCTCCCACCCACCCCACCTTCCGTCTTATGGGTTCCACGTCCGGACATGGGGCTTAAACCCACAACTTTCAGACTCAGAGGTGAGAGTGTTACCGACTCAGCAAGGCTGACATGCTTTAATTATTTTTGTTGGTGTTGATTAGCACCTCAACTTCACAAATGTCACCTCACCATTCCCCACACCTCTTCCCCAAACTCAGCTCAGCAGCTTCCTTTAACTTGCAACCAAATCAAACTCAAACTTTACATTTAAAATGCAACTTGGAAATGCATGGATGTGTTGCATTGCCAGAACTTGGATGAGACAGGAAATTTATGTCTTCTCCAGGTGGACATTAAAGATCCCATGGCACAATTGGAACAGAGATGAGCATTCTCCAAAATCAGTCACTCATTCCGTTGCTGTGAGCAAATTGCCTGCCACATTCACCTACAGAATACACAACACTGCATTTACAATAAAATCCTGTGAAGAGCAATCTTGAAGACATGATGAGGAGAGGTTGTATGAACCGCCAGGATTATTATTTATAAAATAGAAACAGAAGTCACTGGGATCATTGAGCAGGTCAGGCAGCACCTATGGAATGAGGAAAGTAAGTTTACGTTTCTGGCCAATGACCGTTTGTCTGAACACAAGGATTATTATCATCATCAGTCATAAGTTATACTATCTTTCTCATACTTCAGTTCAGACAGAACAAATTAACTGCTTTCAGGTACAGCAAATGACAGCTCTATAGTGCGCACTCTCTCCCCTTACAGGAACTTGTGCATCTTTCACTCCATCAATTTCCTGTTCTCCATTTAATACAGTAATAATAATAATCCTTGAACAATTTAACTGCTTTCAGGTTCAGCAAATGACAGCTGTATGCACAGTGCACGCACTCTCTCCCCTGACAGGAATGTGCGTGTCCATCAATCTCCTGTTCCCCAATTAGTAATAATAATAATCCTTTCGTTTGATATAGTGGTTTATCATGTCGTTGAGATGTCTCAAGGAGCTTTGCAGGATATACTGTAAAATGTATTGGCTGTATATTTTGCGTCAAGACGCGGCAACCAGTTCCACACGACAATGTCCCACAAATAGCCATGCATTGAATGACTAATTTTTACTTGGGGGACTGTTGGCCAGAACACTGGGAGAAAGCAACTCCCTTCTCTTTTCAAATAGTGCCATGGGATCTTTAACATCCACCTGAACCGGCATATGGGACCTCGGTTTAAAGTTTCATCCGAACGAACGTCACCTCCAACAATGCAACAACCCCCAGGGCTGCACTGGAGTGTCAACTTAGAATATGATATTCCAAGTCTCGATATGCGGCTTGAACCCTCCAACTTCTTACTCAGAAGCGAAAAGCTGACAACATTTTTTATTAAAAAAACAAAGAGAATTTTTAGACAATTGGTCTCAGGGTTCCTGAGGAACAGAAAGAGGGAGGGGAAACACACACAAAGGAAATTAATTTTGCTCTAAAAGTTAGGGTTTGTGTTATATTTAGGATTGGGGGGTGGTGGGGGGGTGGTTCTGACACATATGTAAACCCATCATTATGCTTAAGAGTATCCAAACCAGAATTCCATGCATGCCACCGACACATTGAAATTCCTTGTAGGGTTAACAGGAGCTGAGTAGGAGGATTCCCTGCCCCCACACCCCCAATGACTGGTCTGCCCTCCAAGTCCTACCAGTGAGCCAGGTTGTCTGAGCTGTCATCAGCTGAGCCCCGGAATACAATGCCTGGCTCAGTAACCGGACTGGAGAGGCCCCCCCACCCCACCATCATCCACAAGAGGACAGTCGATTGCACAGCATACACTGGACATTACTCTGCCCATGCACTCGGTAACCAGGGGTGGAGTTGAATCGTTTTACCTGGACTTTAAATATCAGCATTTCCTTGTTGGTGTCCATAGTGGAGAAAGGAGTTTGCAAATCAGATTGGACAGAAGACAACAATTGCTACCTGCTTCTCTTTAGCCTTGGCACTGTGCGAGTCCTGAGCTGGAGTAACAGATATATGGTGTATGGGCATCTTGCAATCTTCCAAGTAAGTGTTCATCAGCCGAGGTCTCTCTTAGGGCCACTGCCTTCTGGAACAAACCATCCTCTTTAACAACCTGTAGAGCAGACAGGTACTTTTCAGTGATCAGTGTAAGCAATTGCTTTTCAATTAGTCGAAGGTGACACTCCAATGCAGCATGGATTGGGGGAGTGTTGCATTGTCAGAGGTGCTGTTTTTCAGATGATTTCAGTTGGATGCTAGTTCACTTGGATGTTAAAGATCCCATTCAAAAGAGGAGTTTCTCTCTCCCTCGTCCTCTAAATAAAATGTGTCTCTCAATCCGTGGCTGTGGGACAGTGCTGTGCACAGCTGACTATCCCATTTCGCCAACAAATATACAGTCTTTACACTTTACAATATATCCCGTGAAGCGCTTTGAGACAAATCATAAAGAGCGGTTTCAAATGTAAAGTTTTTATTGTTAAATTCTATGTGAGGTTCTGGATTGTCAGAGGTGCCGTCCTTTGGATGATACACTAACCACAATTTCACATTATACAGTGCCTTTCATCTCAAAGCATTTCCCAGAGATGATTGGGAATCAGCTGGAAGTCCCCTCTCCCCACTGTTCAGTCAGTGGTTGTAGATCCCATGGTCCTTTTCCAAAAGAGGAGGGAGTTTCTGCCCCGGTGTCCTGGCCAACAACTCACGTTGTGGCTCTTTGTGGGTCATTGCTGTGTGCAAATTGACTGCACACTTCCCTGCAATAGTTTTTACACTTTTCAGGAAATCCTGTGAAGCACTTTGACATGCCCCCACTGACGTGAATAGAGCTGCAGTGGAACATCAGCCTAGAAGATGATGCAAATTCACAGTCTACATATGGGTCTTGGATAGTCTATCTCAGAGGTGAGCGCACTACCAATTGAGCCAAGGTTGACACCAAAAGTGTGTTGGAAATGTGATCCCAGTGTCCTGGCCTCAACCACCCTTCCTGGCAACTCTGTTCGAGTTGTCAATTATCATCTTGGTAAAGAAAACCACACTGGTGCCTTTTACAACTCTAAACCTGCGTCTTCTTGTTATGCAGGAGCTCTGTACCGTAGTGGTCAGCGTTCTCGCCTGACAAGCGAGAGGACTCGGGATCGATTCCCCGGGCAGGGCGAAACCTTGGGCAGGTTTCCTTACTCCACACGCCTCTTTTTACCCAGCAGTAAGTAGGAACCCGGTTGTTAGTCGATTGGTGGATCACTTTCCAGCGGTATTGATTGCTTTTAAAAACAGTTATGGTCACTCAATCCACAACTGTTTGTGGGACACTGCTGTGCTCACAAAATATAGTCAATTCACTTTATAGTATATTTTGTGAAGCACTTTGAGACGCCTCAATGATGTGATAAATACTATAGCAAGGATTATTATTATACAATAACAACTTGGTGTCTCAGAGCGCTAGGTATGTACACTTCTTCGGTGCAGTATTGATCTGGGTTTACTTTTTCATTTCTATTTAATATTTTACACATCTCTATCAGGTCCTCTCCAAGTAATCTTCTCTTAAGCCTGAAGAGCCCTGGCCTGTTCAATGGTTGAACATAGCTCATTCCTCTAGCACTGAGGTATCTCAATATGAGGAATGTACTGCAGGAATCTACAATAATAATCCTTACATTTATATAGCGCTTTCCACGTCTTATCAACGTCTCAATGATGTGATAAAGCTGAGTTCAGTAAACTGGGTGTATCTTAGCTACAACACCAAGAGAAATGGATTTAAAACTCCATTTAGCCACATCTGTCAACGCTGCATTCCCTTCCCACAGAGGAAGCATTCCCCAACACACCTGTACAACCCTGCAGGCACAGTCTGTGGCTAGAGTAGACAAGAAGTTTATCCCCACAGTGTAGCCAGACTCTGGTTTCTGGGGAGTGGGGGTGGGGGGGAGGGGGGGGAGGCGGGGTGGGGGGGGAGGGTGGATGGGACGTGGGCGAAAGGTTTGCTGAATGCTTTGCCAGGTGGGTCCGCAGTATTCCAGGGCATTGTTGATGACGAAAGACAGCACAACCTGGCTCATCGGCAGGACTTGGAATGGCAGGTGAGTCACCAGAGACATGGAATCATCCCACTCAGCTCCTGTTAACCCCACAAGCCAAAGCCTAACTGGTAGGGTTGTCTTAGTTGGACAAGCAGCAAGAAAACTTGCCAGATAGTGCTATCAATGGCAAGCAATGTGGTTTTAGCAGGTTAGACTCCAGCAGTTACCCCACTCATACTAGAGTCCCCAAGCCTCGGCTCTTGCGCCTATTACTTTTCGGAATTAGGTACCTCCAGAGAAGGCCTTCCATTCTAACAATCTATCTGGGATTGCCATGAGTAGGTGCGATGCATGGAATTCTCAGTTTGGTTTGAATCCTCCCAAGTATGTTGATGGGTTTCTGCATATGTCCGACATCGACTGACCAAAATAAATGGCTTGACTGGGAGCACAGCAACTCTCACTCTCTCCAGAGTTTGCTGTTGCCATTCCCCTCACATTCTCTCAATCACAGTCTCTGCTTGTCTCTCCGTTCCTTCTCCCCATCTCCCCTCTCTCTGTTCATTCACGCTCAGAGATGGTGCTCAATGTAAACCAATAATGCAAACCATATGTGTTGTCTCTCACACACATACAATTTCCGGTACACAAGGGAGCCAAGCCAGCTGTGTCTTAGCTCTGTGTTTTTCATCATTCCCACTTTCCTCCCAGATCTCTCCCTAAGCAAAGCAGGGAGATTCTTTATCAGCAACTGTGGGAGCTGCTTGCTCCAGTGTGGGGAAAAGGACTGGATATGCTGTGCACTAATCCAGTGTGGGGGCAGAGCAGGATATACATGAACTTGCTGGGATTCATCTGGGGAACAACAGAGTGAGAGTGAGAGAGAAAAAATAAAGAGAGGAACTAAAATAAAGAGAGGAACTAAACTAAATTCAGTCTGGTGGGTGTAACTCTTCCTGTCTGGCAAAACGATTACATTTTAAAGTAAACTCCTGATAACTTGTCACTCCAGGGGGAAAAGGGGTCAGGGATTAATTAGTTGGAGCGGTGGGTTAGGTATGTGTATAAATATACAAGTGGAGGGCTGTAGTGGAGTTTTGCTCCACATTCCTGGGTGGAGCAAAACCTGAGGCAAGTTTCTTTACTCTTCATGCCTCTGTTTACCCAGCAGTAAATAGGAACTTGGCTGTTGGTGGATTGGTTTCTGGGGTAATACTTTTTTTTTTAATTGATCACCGAATCAACTGACTGCAGCGTTTCACCCACAAAATATACCATGAAATCGCTTTACAGTATATTCTGTAAAATGCTTTGAGATATGATAAAATGCTATATCCAAAGCAAGGATTAGTATTATTTACTAATGTAACTTGCTCATCATGTGGTGGAGCATCAGAGAGACGTCTGGTTAGAATTCACCTGCCTCCAACCCAGCTGCACTCAGAAAGTTTTCTTAGATAGTGTGAGCGCCTTGTTTTCAATACCCCACTCCTACACACATACACACAAACACACTCACTCACTCAAACACACATAGCTCAGGGAGTTTTCATAACATGAAGGTAGGACCTTGAAGAGGCGCGGTAAACAGGGAGTTAATTTAAAAAAGCAGCCAGGATAGATTGTTGGCTGCTTTTTTATAGCTGAATGCTAATCAGACGCCCCCTGCTGAAAAGTACTCGTTGATGACGATATAATAATACCAATAATAAAATAATGATAATAATCCTTTTTATTTGATACAGTCCGTTAAATGCTGTCAAAATATTTCAAAGCGCCTTGTAAGATTTTACTGTGGTTTTAATGACTGTGATTTAGACTTTCACTTACGTAAAGCACTTTGAGACGTCTATTTTTTAGTCAGCCGGGTGTCTGGTGCATGCGTTCCACGTTTAAAATGGAATGTGCAGGATTGGAGACACCACAATGTGCGTTGGGGTAACTGCTGGAGTCCAACCAGCTGAACCCGCATGACTTGCAATTGAGAGCACTATCTGGCAAGCTACAAGTTCCATGCATCCCACCTACACAGGGAAATTCCAGAGATAGATTTTTGGGAAGCACTTCTGTTCTGAAATAAAAGATGTCAATAAAAGATGGATTATTAATCGCTTCTCTTCAAAACTTCCACTTGAACAAGGAATTCCAGTTTAATGACTAATAATATATATTATTATTAATAATATTCATAATAATGTATATTAATATGATTGATAACAATAATATTCTATGAATGATAAGCATAGTATTGATAATATTAATCATGTTAATAATGCAAATCATATTAATATAATTATTTCACTCACATATATGCAGTTAATTCATATTTCAGTATATTCTCTGAAGTGCTTTGAGGTGTATAGAAGATGTGAAAAGTGCTGTATCAAATGCAAGGTTTATTATTATTAATAATAAATAATTCTTGCATTTGATAAATTGCCTTATCATTAAACATCTCAAAGCGCTTCACAGGATATGATGTGTTTTGTAGGTGAAACTCAGCAGTCAAAATTCACAGTCAATTCACTTTACTGTATATTCTGTGAAGTGCTTTGAGACATTTCAATGACATGATAAGGCATTATATCAACTAATCTGAACCAGGCAGGTCCACTGCATGACCTCAAGACGTTCAGTGCCTTGGGACATCCTTCTGATGTGAAAGGCGCTTCATAAAAGTAATTTTGTTGTTGTTGATGTAGTCTAGGGCATTGGCTCATTGGCAAGACTTGGAAGGGCCAAACAGGGCTCTTAATGGTGAGCTATGCAGTTTTAATAATAACAACAGATACAGAATACTTACATTTGATCTAGCGCCTCATCAAGTCATCAAGCCGTCTCAAAAGTGCTTCACAAGGATATATTGTAAAATGAACCAACCGTGTGTGTTTTATGGGCAAAGCGCAGCAGCTAATTGAGCAAAGCAGCGTCTCTCAAACAGCAATGAAATGAGTAACCAATCTTATTTGGGGGATTTGTAGGCCAGGACACCCAGAGAGAGAAACTCTTCTCTCTTTTTGAATAGCACCATAGGATTTTTAAAGTCCACCCGAATACACAGGTAGGATCTCAGTGTAACATCGCATCCAACTGACCCTTTTTTGCTTGTTAAACTCAGGCAGTTACCCCAACGCACAAGCCAAGCCTCGGCTCTTGCCAACCTGCACATTCCATTCCAGACACTGGGAAAGTTTCCGTGTGTGTGAAACCCCATCCGGTTTGGATACATTTAAACACCATGACGGTCTTCCATTTGTTTTGGATACCCGACTGACATAGAAAAAGTACAACAAGAACATTTTAGGCACACAATACTGAGGCCGGGCTAGAAACAAATATCTTACAACGCTCACCCTTTCTCCTCTCATTCCCTTTGACCAGTATAAACTTACAACAATAATAATAATTCCTGGCATTTCACATAGCGCCTTATCAAGTGTTGAGACAAGGGAATTGACTATATTTTGCGAGCTAAACACGCCAATTGCGCACAGCAGTGACTCACAAACAATCGTGGGTCGAGTGACCATATTTGCATTATTTTTATTCTTTCTTTGAAGGAGTTATTTCCCCCAAGAAAGTGATCAGCCAATCGACTGATAACCAGGTTCCTAGTTGCTGCCAGGTAAACAGAGATGTGTGGAGTAAGGACACTTGCTTAGGATTTCGCCCCATCCGGATATCTTGAGAGGCGAGTGCTCTAAGCCAAACAAGCTACAGGACTGCACGAGAAAGAAAAGGACACACAAGATGCAATTGCGATCGATCTAACTATGCCCCCTGATGTCTGCTGGGCTGGGATAAGTTCAGTCCGTCTGAGGCAGGTGCTGTGTTTGGGTTGTACACTCGCTGTGTGTGTGTGTGGGGGGGGGCTGTGTGTGTGTGTGTGTGGGGGGGGGGGCTGTGTGTGTGTGTGTGTGTGGGGGGGGGGGGGCTGTGTGTGTGGGGGGGGGGGCTGTGTGTGTGTGTGGGGGGGGGGGGGGGCTGTGTGTGTGTGTGTGGGGGGGGGGGGGCTGTGTGTGTGTGTGGGGGGGGGGGGCTGTGTGTGTGTGTGGGGGGGGGGCTGTGTGTGTGTGTGTGTGTGGGGGGGGCTGTGTGTGTGGGGGGGGGCTGTGTGTGTGGGGGGGGGGGCTGTGTGTGTGTGGGGGGGGCTGTGTGTGTGTGTGTGTGGGGGGGGCTGTGTGTGTGTGTGGGGGGGGGGGGGCTGTGTGTGTGTGTGGGGGGGGGGCTGTGTGTGTGTGTGTGTGGGGGGGGCTGTGTGTGTGTCAGCTCACCTGAATCAGAACAAAGGGTCTGGTGTCCCAGTCTTCAAACAAAGACAGTGTCGCTACCTTTGAGATGCCGATGGCTGGAAGCCCACAGCTTGAACCCACGTTAAATGTTGATTCAGTGGCAGCGAGCAACAAGCCGCTGTATTGTACATCCGACTCCCGGCTGCGGTCGAGAGAAGATTGGCCTTAAAAGTGATACCTGACTGGTGGTGTTCATTCCTCGTGTCCAGACGTCTTGCGCTGGTCAAGCTGCTCCCGAGTACTTCTTCCTCCCTGCGCCCCGCTTCCCTGAGCCTCTCCGACCGACCGAACCTCAGCTCTCAGCAGCCGTTTTGTTCCTTCCCTCTCTGGTCCCCAGAGCAATCATGTGACAAATGGATTAAAGAATTTCCCATGGTACTGAAGCCTCCGGTGTTAACCCCATCTTGCCCAGTGCATCCTGCTTCCTCTCCCCGCTGCTCAGCTTTCGCTTTACACCGAGTTGGAAGGGAGAGTTCACGGGTTTGATTTCCGGGCAGGACCAAACCTTAGGCAAGTTTCCTTACTCTACCTCTGCCTCTGTTTTACCCGGGGGTATGTAAGAACCCGGGTCCTAGTCGTCTGGCAGATTGCTTTCCGGGGATAATAATCCCTCCAAAGAAATAATAATTTGAAAACGCAATCCACGACTGTTTGTGGGACACCGCTGCCATCCGCAAAATACGCAGGCACCGTACTTCACAGTATGTTCTGCGAAACGCTTTGAGACGTCTCAATGATGCGATAAGGCGCTGTATCAAATGCAAGGATTATTATTAGGATATTTCTTGTGCTGGTCTTGAGGAATTCCTGATCTCCACCAAGTGAGAGCTTAAACAACTTTCATTTAGACCTCGCCCTTCACGTGGGGAAATGTCTGAGTGCTTCACAATGAAAAGCTGAGCTCGGGAGAAGGGAGACATGACATGCAATTTGTTGGATTTCTGAAGACCAGGTAACAGCTACCTTGCTGAGGGCTGGGAAAGGGGAAGGAATCAGGAGCTAAGCAGAGTTCCTGGGGATCTATGTCTGTCAAACTTACCCGCTGCTTCCCCAGCTAAGACTACCCATTAGGGCTGTTGCTTACAGGGTTAACATGAGCTGAGTAGGAAGATTCCTCGCCCTCAGAGACTGGTCTGCACTTTCAAGTCCTGCCAATGTGCCAGGCTGGCTGTTTGTCCATCAGCAATGCCCTGGAGTACTGTGAACCTGCCCGAACTGTCGGGAACTGGTCTGGAGATGTCACAAACAATCAGTAACCAAATGGTCTCGGTGTGTTGGTGATAGCAAAACACTGCTCCGAAATCACCGGATAGAAAATCTCATTCTATGTCAGTTAAACTCCAAGGAGACCCTGCATACCTCCATCCTAATTGACTCCAGGGTCATGTCTCAAACATGGTTGATAATAACATGGGCACCTCCCTGCCTCTCTTACCCGCTAACCACTACCTGCTACCTCGCAGGACTTGCAAAACAACCATCCCAAAGCTCTGAAGAATAAGAAACACACAAAATCATTCAAACACAAATCCTTCCAAAATCAACGTAGCCAAAGATGAAGTTCAGCTCAGTCTGTAGCACTCTGACCTCTGTGTCAGAAAGTTGGGGGTTTGAGTCGCACATGAGGAGTTAAGGTCACAGTCTAGGCTGCCACTGCAGTGCAACACCTGGGGGAGTGTTGCATTGTCAGAGGTGCTGTACTTTGGATTTCCTCTGAGTTGTCTCTTCAGATGGATGTGGAGTCCTGTAGTTCAGTGGTTAGAGCACTCGCCTTTTACAAGCATGAGACCTGTGTTCAAATCCAGGCCAGGGTGAAACCTCGGGCAAGTTTACTTACTCCACACTCCTAATAATAATCCCTCAAAAAAAACAATAATTAAATTGGTAATTTCAATCCATGACTGTTTGTGGGACATGGCTGTGCGCAATTAGCTGCCATGTTTGGTATAGCACTTTTCATGTCTTCTAGGCATCTCAAAGTGCTTCACAGAATATGCTGTAAAGTGAATTGATTGTAGCTTTGTGGGCAAAACGCAGCAGCCAATTGCACAAACAGTTGTGGAGTGAAATAGCCAATTTAGTATTTTTTTAATGTTTTATATGTATCATACATATGATCTGTGTATATATATATTCTGTGAAATGCTTTCAAAGCGTCTGAGCAATGTGATAAGGCACTATATCAATGCAACGATTATTATTATTACATTGGGCATCAATAAATACTTCACAATTAATACGCTCCTCCATGGATTTTCCGAACAAAGAGAGATTAGCTCCCCAGTTCGCTGGCTGCAGTTTGTAAAGCAGATGGTTTTCTCTGGAACTATATTAGCATATGTCACTTTGAATTACATAGCCGTCTGGGAGATGCCACAAAACAGCACTGTTTTTTCCTCGATTTAAAAGAAACACTACTCGCAAACCGTGCATTTAATATAGAGCCTTATCACGCTGTTGAAACATCTCAAAATAGATTGAAAACAAGGAAAGAAAATATAGAATTTGCAGTTACCATTTGTGAAAATTATTCAATGTGAAGGAGGGGAGGGGGGTGCGACAAAAACCTTGCTGAATTTGGGGTGCGGGGGGGGGAGGGGTGTTGTGGGGGCACGGTGGCTTAAAGTTTGGAAGCTGCTGCATTACACTGAGATGCAAATGGCTGGTCTCCATAATCATTCATCCTCCAGAATAAGATGTGTAAAGCGCTACATCACATGCAAGGATTCTTCTTCTTATTATAGAAACCTCAGCAAGTCAAACAAGGCAGCTATATCAGAAAACACAGATATCTGTGGCAAGGAGCCACATATTAAATAATAATAATCCTTGATTTAATATAGCACCTCATTACATCCGTGAAATGTCTGAAAGTGCTTCACTGAATGTGCTGTAAAGTGGATTGATTATATTTTGTGAAAGAAACACGGAAGCCGATTGCACACAGCAGTGTCCTACAGAGAGCCATGGAGTGAGTGATCACATTTTTTTTTAACTTGCAGCTTCAGCAGAAAGGACAGATACCTCTGGGCTATGGCGCAGTCTCGACGCACAACACTGTATTTAGTGGCACAGGCATGATGGGCAAAATAGCCTCATATCCCAGTATTGTCTAGAAATGTGCTGATGTATTGCATTCTATGAAGTGAATTGACTGTGTATTGTGGATGAAATGCGGCAGCCAATTCCACACAGCATTGTCCCAACAATTGGATTGAGTAACCAAATTATTATTATTTATTTTTGAAGGGATTAGTACCCCTGCAAAGTGATTCACAAATCGACCAGCAACCATATCCTTACTTACCTCTCGGTAAACAGAGGCGCATGGAGCAAGGAAACTTGGCTAAGGTTTTGTCCCACCCAGGAATCAAACCCGGGTCCTGTCACTTATAATTATTATTATAATAATAATAATAATAATAATCATCCTTGCATTTGATATAGTGCTTTTCATGTCTTCTAGATGTCTCAAAGCGCTTCACAGAATATACTGTAAAGTGAATTGACTGTATATTTGTTGACGAAATGCAGCAGCCAATTGCGCACAGCAGTGTTCCACAAACAGTCGTGGATTGAAACGACCAATTTATTAGAGGTTTTTTTTGGACAAATTATTATTAGGCGTGTGCAGTAAGGAAACTTGCCCAAGGTTTCGCCCTGAC
Organism: Hydrolagus colliei; assembly: GCA_035084275.1. Lineage (NCBI taxonomy): Eukaryota > Metazoa > Chordata > Chondrichthyes > Chimaeriformes > Chimaeridae > Hydrolagus > Hydrolagus colliei. The sequence continues at coordinate 20,565,453 of CM068748.1, forward strand.
CTGCCTGGATTCAAAACACAGGTCTCACGCTGGTAAGGCGAGTGCTCTAACCACTGAGATACAGGACTCCGCTTGCGAGGAGCGCGCAATAACTGCTAAGCTACAGGACTCCAACATAAGGGATCAATATTCTGTTGCTTTTGTTCGATTACCTCGGTGCCAATTTCTTCCATGTGCATGGCAGTAACATGCTCTCTAAGGATAAATACCCTCACTTTGACAGCTGTTACTTTGTTGCTTCATGATACAGTAGAGAATGCCTGCTAACATCTGTACACCGTCTATCATCACAAAACATAGACATCAATGAATATAAGCACAATCCTATATGTGGTTTTTTTATGTACAAAGTGACCTGCAACACAGCACTACTTTGCAAAGTTTCATTTTGGCCCCTCAACTCTCTGGAATTCCTTTCTCAACACTTCTATCTCAGTTCCCTCCCTCCATTTGAGAGTATGTTTTACTTTCTCAATACCATTTTAGCAGCTCATATACCTCTATGAACTCCTGTCTTTGCTTCTTCAGGGTGAAGTGCGTGAGTTATGTATCCAGGGTGAATCAGAAATCCTTACTCATAACTTTTTAAATGATTATTTATTTTTAACATTCGTAGCATGCGGCTACTACAGGGGATGTCTTTCACTGCATTCATAAAAGGTTTTGTCACCGAGTTGATATGTGTAAATATCTACATGTCATGGGTAGTTTGAACATCTCATATTGGATTCCTGTAGCTCAGTGGTTAGAGCACTCGCCTTGCAAGCGAGAGACTTGGATTCGATTCCAGGCAGGGCGAAATCTTGGGCAAGTCTCCTTACTCCACACCCCTAATAATAATCCCTCAAAAAAATTCACTAATAAATTAGTCATTTCAACGCAAAGCCCGTTTGTGGAAGACTGCTGTGTGCAATTGGCTGCCGCATTTCGCCCACAAATATAGTAAATTCACTATACAGTATATTTTGTGAAGTGCTTTGAGACATCTAGGAGACGCTATTTCAAATGCAAGGAGGACCAGGGTGTTAAATTGGATCCTCTGGATTATGGGGAGCTGATGGAGTCGGGCAAGGATGGGAGAGATGGGGTCACGAAGCTTGGAGCGATGGAGGACATGGGCCGCAAAATTTTGGGTTATCTACCAACTGCTTGACCTCAACAACAACAAAATGACATTTGTAGAGCGCCTTTCACATCAGGAAGACCTGATCCAGGTTTCAGTGAGGGTCCTTCTTCAAGGTCCTTCTCTCACGAATAAATCCCTTCACTTCCTACTACCTCTCCAATCTTCTGTTTGCTCCCTTCTCAATTGAGCTTGCTCCGCACCCCTCACATCTATGTTTTTTTTAATGAGTCTGAGTGTCCTGGTCACAACCACCCTTCCTGGCAACCTTGTTATTAATTACCCTCTGGGTAAACCAAACCTTGCTGGTACCTGTCCTCAATAACTCTAAACCTAGTTCCTCTTGTTGTACTGCTCTCGATGCATCTGAAAGTATAGCTCTGCGTTTACTTTTTCAATTGCTGTAAAATTTTATACACCCCAATAAGTTGTAGGGCCTTTAACCCATCAAGCCAATATTCGTGCTCACCCATCCATCCACTGGAACTAACTACTTTCATCCTAACCATATGGTTTCTCTTCAAATATCCCTGTTAAATGTTATGGTCTTCCCTTCAAAAGCCATCTGTGGCTAAGTGTTCCCATGGTGTAATCACCTTCTGGGTGAAAGGGATGCTTGACAACCTTCTGTTCAACTCTTAACCCGATCTGTTGTCAATGGCTTGTTACTGATTCACTGAGTAACAGGAAGAGGCTATTTTATTCGCCTCAAAGCATTCCAGAGTTTTATGTCATTCTTGGTGTTAACCATGTCTTACAATCGCTCTCTGTTCGTTTTTATTAACTCTCTTCTCTTCTCTGACTGGTCTGAACTGCTCTAATGCCCAATGTTAACCTGGACAATGACTTTGGGGCATTCTAGCCATCACTGGTGTCTTTGACAACCGAGCCCCAAATCGTTTCATCTAGCATCAACAACAAATTACATCTGATATAGCGCCTTATCATGTGGTTAAGATGTCTCACAGAGAATGCACTATAAAATTAATTGTCTGTATATTTTGTGGGCAAAACACGGCAGCCAATTGCGCACGACCATGTCCCACAAACAATCGTCGATTGAGTGACCAAATTATTATTTTATTTGTGTTTGAAGAGATTACCCCAAGAAAAACAATCTGCCAATCGACTAACCACCAGGTTTCTACTTCCTGCTAAGTAAACAGGCATGTGAAATAAGGAAACTTACTTGACGTTTTGCCCTGCCTGGGAATTGAATCAGGGTCCTCTTGCTTGCGAGGCGAGTGCTCTAACCACTATACTACAGAATTCCACATCTAGATGCAATCCAGATATTACAGGAAGTTATACATAATGAGGGGGGCTGCTGGCTTATACCCACAACTATAATCACGCAGACCCCACCAGCAGCACTAAGGAGAGCAAACTACACTGCAGGGAGAAACGGCAGTCAAACGAAAAATGTATCTGAAGTTATTGGACATCATGTGTGAAGGGGAATCAGACAAACATCCGACGAGGAAAAACATGAAAAAATATGCATTAAAGAGGTTAGCTCGCACTAAGAGAGCTAAGCACAAGCGCTCTGAGACACTGTCTGGCGTGGAGGGTACTATATAAATCAAAGTTGTCGTTGTTGGTGTTAACGTATGTTTGATGGGCTGCATGGCATCCTTCTGCACTGCAATTTATAGGATTTCTATAAATCCTGTAAATTATTTAATCAATGGAATTATTATGTAGGGCATATGTGCTGAGCACTGACAAAAAATGGGTAGAGCTAGTTCTCAGCTTCCTGCAAAGTACTTTGGACACAGCAGTGGATTGAAAAATGGAAAACTGCACAGTCTGCAAACTAGGCCACCTGGGAATGATATAATAATAATTCTTACATTGAACAACAATAAACCAACTTGCAATAAGTAAACCTTAGGCAAGTTTCCTTGCTCCACACGCCTCTGTTTATTTAGCAATATGTGGGAACCTGGGAGTCAGGTGATCGCTTCGGTTTTCCTCAGGGTAATGATCATTCAAAAATAAAGAAGAAGAATTTGGTCACTCAATCTGAGTGTTTAATCGGACACTGCTGTGCACCGTTGGCTGCCGCGTTTTGCCCACAAAATGTTGTCAATTCAGTTTACAGCATATTCTATGAAGCACTTTGAGACGTCTCAACAACGTGATAAGGCGCAATATCAACTGCAAGGATTATTATTGTTATTTTTATAGCATCTTCACACAGGGTAATGTCTGGGAGTGCTTAATAGTAGTGGAGTTGGATGTCAAGTACGGGGAGGGCATGGTCAAAGAGGAAGGTCTTCAACAACATTACATTTATAGAGCGCCTTTCACGTCGGGAGGACGTCCCACAAAATATCTTCAGGCACGTTCAGGGCTTAGGGTAAGAGTTCCAAAGCTTTGGGGCATAGTGACTGAAAGCGTGGCCACCGAGGGTGGAGCAGAGAGGATGAGGGACAAGCAGGGGGTCAGAGCCAGACAAGCGAATGCAGCGTTTAGTGGAGTGGGGAGAAAGCAGGTCGGAAACATAGGGAGATTCCAGGGCCTGAAGGGATTGTTATGGATACAACTGGCACAGTATAAGGAAATATTACAACTGTGTCTGCAAATTGTTGATGACAATCTCTCCACTTGGCACAGAAAGTTCTTGATTCAGACCCCACTGCACAGTCTATACAAATGTCATTTTGTTGTTGTTATATGAAGACTTGAGCTCAATGCCCACAGCCCCAGATCTCTCCACTTCAATCAGCAGCAAATGGCAGTGACTCCAAAAACACACTCCCTCAATACTGCACATCCCTGTGGTTTTCTATAGCTGCCCAACACATCTATTTGTCGCATTTACTGATATGTGGAGTTATTAAAGAACTGTTATAAAAAAGCAAAAAGTTATCATAAACATTCAAAACCGTACTTGCCATTAGACACATCGTCACTCTCGCATTCTCAAACCCAAACTTCCAAATAATCTTGTTATCCAAAGCCGCAGTTCCGATTGCCTTGACCTCAAACCAACCTGCTCACTAAGTGTGGAATAACATTTGCTGGGAGCTGTGCAAAGCAGAATGGAGTGTCAAGGCAATTTGTTGTGGTTTATCTGCAAGCTGGTGGGAGGCAGCCCTACTAACTCTTACATCCGGGCTGAATTTTCAGTTCAGGAGCCTGAGATGAGAGGGGTTGGGAGAATAATATAATAATCCTTGCAATTGATTATAGCATCTTATCGTGTCTTTGAGATGTCTCAAAGTGCTTCACATACACCATACAGCAGCTAATTGCATGCATAAGTGCCCATCAATAGCCATAGATTGAGTGACCACAAATTATTTTTTGCAGGATATCCCCCAGAAAGCAGCCCAGGAATTACCAAAATAACCCCGGATAGCAATAGACTAACAACCACTCACTGCTAAGTAAACAGAGAAGTGTTGAATAAGGAAACATGCCTCAGGTTTTGCCCTGCCCAGCAATCACACTCAATTGCTCTCACTTGCAAGGTGAGCAGTCTAGGACGCCACGCTCCACAGGACACTACGCTCCAATCTCAACTACTTGTTGGCAACAATAGAAACATATGAATTACTGAAGCACAGACTCTGACATACAATTATTTAAACAATCAGTTTCTTTTTAATAGATGTTACCTGCACATTTAGAATCACCAGTGTCTTGTATACAAAAACTTGTACCAGCAAAGTACTAAATTCAATTTTTATTGGAATCGTACTAACAGCACTCCAAGTTTTATATATATATTTATATATATATATATATATATATATGTAGCAAAAAAAATCAACACTGTGTGGAATCTGAAGTTTAAAAAACTGTGGGAATAAAAAACAGGATTCACTTTGCCCAAATTGGTTCGATATGGCAATGAAAATCAAAAATTAGGAGATTCGCATAATCATTAATTCCCGATGGTTCGTCGTAGATGGAGGAACAGTTTGGGAACATCTCACGAGTGTTTCCAGTGAGGGAGTGTTTAATGAACTTTATACAGTGCATAAAACAGAAAAGAAAAAGAAATCAAAAGACTACAGCAGATATATTGCACAACCAACCAGTGTGGGAGCTAAGAGTTAACACTGACTCAATAATCAGTGATGTTAATTCTGTAACAGCAGCAGAGGCAAACGTTTCACCATGAAATAAATATGCTTAAGAAAAATCTGCAATGTTAGGACAGACAACATTTCAAACAATATCACAAAAACCTAATTAATACACATGTCCTCCATTTTTTTTAAAAATTGCCCACTCCCTGCACACAGACACGGACGGACACATATACACACACTCTCTCTCTCTCTCTCTCTCTCTCTCTCTCTCGGTTTTAGTCAAACAGCAATGACAAGTCTTAATAAAGTGCATTTCTTGAAAATGATTTGCCAAGTGAAGCACTGTTACATACAAAATAAGAAAAACACATCTGCGTTCATCAGAAATTAAATTGCTAACAGTATAAATCCTCTTCCAGAAATTCATTCGTTTTTACACACTGACAATTTACTAAAAGAATTAAGAGGCAAACTTAAAAACCCACAATAGTGTTTACATAAATACGGAGCAACAGTTGTGTGCTTCTGATTGGCAATTTCCTCTTTCCAGACCACAGTCTATTTAAGCAAACTGGTTAAAATACTCATTACTGTTCTTTTAGCACAAGTTGACAAAGAAACGCGACGCATAGCACTATACAGGTCATATCTTCGGAAGCTTGGGCGCGCTAACAACGGGGTTGGTCTCCTGTAAGTACCGCCTGCCGGCGCTCTTGTAGTCGTAAGTGCACTCATGAGTCTCTGCGTAGCGATGGGTCGCACAGAAGTTGTTACCGCACCTGGAATTTGAGATACAACGTATAAGCGCTTTGATTATTCAGCTTTTGATGCATTCTCACTCTGAAATATCATTAGGAGAGGGTGTAGGGGGTGGGATGGGGGGGATGTGGAAAGGTGGAAGTTGGAGGATAAGGAAAATAATCTGAGTCTATGGAATCCTACATATCATTGTTCACCTGCGCCAGAACTCCGCTTTAGACACTGAGTTCAAATCTGAGAGACTAAAACGAGTTCCGAGAAGCGAGCATTTACAAATCAAACTGAGCTACAACTATATAACTCGGGGGAGTGAGGGGTTATATATTTCCTCCATTATCACATTCAGAAAGTCACAAAACTGATAAAGACCAATAGGAACCACAAGCAACTGGCCTCAGTCCATCTGCCGCATGTTATTTTTCTGTGGTTTTTAAATAAAAGGATTCTAGCGTTGATAATTGAAAACGATTCCCGTTTCAAGAGCCCAACATCAGCGTGTCAAAGACTGAAAACGCGGAGCATTACAGACACGTTTGGTTCACTGTCCATGAAGCGCTAAGCACAGGGCACAGAGACTGGCAAAGGCCACCTGATGCCATTGTGAAATAAATTCTCCCTATGCCCCAAGGCTACAAGCCAAAGCCCTGTCGGGTAAGTGGTCCTAGTTGGACAAGCAGGGGGAAAGCTTGCCAGACCATGCTATCAATGGCAAGTTGTACAGCTTTAGTTGGTTAGACTCCAGCAGTTATCCCAACTCTGGAATCCCCAACCCTGCTGGTAGTGCGGAGGCAGTGGTCACACACACACACACAGGTGGCAATAGCAGCAAGAAAGGTGTATGAGGAAGGTTCTTCCTCTGGGATTAAGGGCTGACTGGGTGAGTGATGGACCCCATTACTTGCCTGCATTCATAGCTGGTAGCCAATCCAGTTTTCTTCCCACAAAGAAAGCAGTGCTTGGAATTTTTCTTTTTAGTTTGGGTTGAAGCCTTGACTGGTGGGAAATGATGTGTAGGGGTGCCTGGGACACACAATGAGCAGACATCAAATGACATTTTGAATAACAAAAATATTCAACATTTTAATAACTTTGTAACCTAGAGAACAAAAGCAGATTTCACAAAGGTGGAGGAGAGGAGATGTAATACTATTGATATTACAGGAGGGGAAAAGAGAGTATCTGACTATAGAATCGTAGAATGTTAACAGCACAGAGGAGGCCGTTCGGTCTCCTTTCTGTGTAAGACTGATCAACTTCCAGATCCAGCTTGGGCAAGAAACCGGTCAGTGTGAAAACCCGTGCCACAAAGAAACTCGCTGAACTAAATGTCAGTAAATTGAACTGGGAGAGACTAAATACAATGAATCCTCAATGGAAGGAAAGAGCAAATGAATGTGTTTTGCATATTTTAGGACTTTGATCTGGATAGCAAATGTTCCTAAGACATAATCCTGGGTATTATAGGTCAGTTAGCTCGGTTAAAATGCTTGAGTCTTTTAACAACAAGTTAACAACCAATTTAGTGTCTTCTCTTGCAATACTAATAAAGCAGTAATTTGGACCAGTGAGTCAATTTAAAGGATTCAGAATAAAGCAAATACGACCTCAGGTATAAGAAGTGATTCCTATTAAGCTCCATTTAGAGTTTTGAAGCAGAATACAGCATGGTGTAAAGTTTTCTCCCAGTAAAAGAGAGAGAGAGAGAGCGCACTTGAAGTCAGTTTAACATCTCCTCCCCCGTTGAGACATCCCCATTTGCTCCAGTCAAAAAGCAGCCTCCTTGGTGTCCTTTGGCTGCGGCACTTAAAAAATTCACTTTAAAACAACAACACATTTGTATAGCATCTTTCACGTCAGGAGAACTTTCCAAGATGCTGGGCAGTAAGGGATTTGGACCTGAACTGGGGGTTGGCATCAGGAGCGGTAAAGGGCAGAGAGAGTAGAGGTAGGACGGTGACCGAAGGAGCAGTCAAAGAGGAAGTTCTTGAGACAGGCCTTGAGGGAGCCAAGTGGGGAAGTCAGGCAAAGGGACTGGGTGATGAAGTTCCAAAGGGTGGGAAGTGGGGGGCTGAGAGGTTGATAGCTTGACCGCTGATAGGGGGGGCGGACACGGCGTTGGACATGGAGCTGAGCAGAAGGAGTGGACATCAACCATCGAGCTCAACCCAGATTGATGCCAACCCAGATACTTGAACACAACTGACATCGCTTACATTTTGTTGTGTTAAAGGTCCAGGCTTGGGATCAGGACTAGGAAGGGCAATAGTCAAGTTCGGCTAAATGAATGTTAACATCACTCTCGCTCCCCTTAAGACAGTGACTTTGCCAACTGAACATGGGCACCTTGAGCAAAACTTCAAACCAAAGTTTATTTTGCCCACAAAATGCAGTATATCATGTGAAGTGCTTTGAGACACCTCGACGATATGATAAAGGTGCTGTATCAAATGCAGAGAGTAATAATACATTAATATTAAAGCTTACCTGTAATATGGAAGCCACTACAAGTATGTATACTTGAGGAAGGAAGGACCAGGGATGCTCCACAGAAGAATAATGGAGTTAGTTATCCCAGGGAGAGAGGGAAAAGGGTGAGAATGGAGGGAGAAAAGCACAAAATAAGGAAAAAAACACTCTATAAAGGTTGCATGTTACACACGGTTGGAAGCTTACCCATTCTTCTTCCCATAGTAGTCGATCTGCCAGTTGTACAAAGTGTGTGGGAAGACTAGAAGTGGGGCAAAGAAAAGGAGCATTGGTGACTCACTCAGTGGCGGTTTGTGGGACATTGTTGTGCACAATTGGCTGCCGTGTTTCGCCCACAAAATACCCAGTCACTCCACATTACAGCATATGCTGTGAGATGCTTTGAGACGTCTCAGTAATGTGATGAGGCGCTACATCAAATGCAAGGATTATTATATTAGTATGGCTGTATGTGGTAACTTGCTAGCATAAATAGTTGCTGTATATGTTTACAAAAATAGTCACCAAATTGTTTAGAGCAAATTCCTGTGAAATGCTATGATATTTTGTTGTGATAGAGCACTCGAAAAAGACAATGAAAAATTCAATTCAGTATTCAACAAAGAGCAAACTAAGTGAATTAACTGGTAATGGGCAGATCAGTGCCCCAAGATTACTCTGAATATTTTTCACTACTACGTTTACAACAATTTGCTCCTCTCTCACACACAGTTTAGTTCAACATTGATCCTTTCTGATTCCTCTTTTCTTTCATTCAGTTGCCATTGGGGAAATCAGTGTTTAAAATAAAGAATTAACAAGCTAAACAGGAGACAAACCTTCCTTTTGGTAAAGAGATTCAAAGCAAGCCTTAAAATTAGAGCTAAAATGATTAGCAGTGAGATCAGTGAAACAAGTTTCTTAACTCAGAAAACAGTAATTCCCACTTGTGCTTAGAATCAAATAATATATTCACTTGTTTAAGCTGCTGAGAAATTGCTTTTCATGGTATTTTATGACATGTAAATCCCTCTCTGCAGATGCTTTACTATGGATGGTTTTAGTTTGGCTCAATCAGTAGGTTTTGGGTTCAAGCCCCACAAGCCAAGACTGACATTCATAATCTAGGCTGAGATAGGCAGTACTGTTTAGTTTACAAAGATCAACACTTTTGATGGAATTGAGAGCTGACCCGGATCTTAGGCAAAATGCAGTTCTGGCAACATATAGGGGACAACAACACCTTATACAGTTCTCCTCACATGCAGTAGCATCTCTGAGTTCTTGACAGTGACGGAACATAACAGGTGGTGTCAGGTGGCGCGGGGGAGAGTGATAATTGAAAGCAGTTAAAGAGGAAGGCACGACCTGAAGATGTGAAAGGCAAGTGGAGAGTTTGAGGGAAAGAATACCAGGGTTTGGGGATGAGTGGCTGAAAGCACCGTCCTTGATGGTGGAACAGAGGGCACAAGTGACAAGCAGGAGACTGGAAGCAGTCAAGTGGAGGTGACGTGTACTGGATGGGGAGGAAGGGAGGTGTTGGGGCATGAAGGATTTCAACTAAGCGTGAGGATCTTGGGATCAATCTGTTCAATGATAAGAAGCCAGTGGAGTGGGCTCGAACTGGTATGATGGGTATATAGAGTTTATTGCAGGTGATTATGTGGGCAGCGGAGTTCTGGATTAACAGGATTTTGTGGATAATGGTAGGCTAGCATCAATGAAACATTTATCAAAGTAATAGGCTGAGTAAACTGAAGCCTTGGTCTATAAACACATGGCAGAACAATCGCAGGGTTCAGCAATGAATGATGAGTATTATGGGGCTTGGGGAACGAGAAGCTAATTCAGAATACAGACACTGTAGACTTCACACGCAGCATGTTTCCAGTTACCCAGAGCTCAGGAGACCACGAGTTAGTTCAGTCTGCTGCCTGCAGACCAGTGCTTTTTAAATTATCCATTAAATTACGAGAAATAGGACATTTAATTTGGTTATTCAGCCAGCCGTTACAGGCCTGATATGGGCACCGAATAATGGTTAAGATCTAGCTATAGAGATGTGTTCAGATGCATTTAAATATATCGTAGTATTCAAAAAGAGAAGGGAGTCAACTCACCTCCTCCCCACAAAAATAAAATCAGTCATTTACACCATGGCTGTTCGTGGGACACTGCTGTGCGCAAATTGCTTGCCTACAAACAGTTACTCCATTTTACAGTACAATCTCATCAAGTGCTTTGAGACAACTTTGCGTATAAGGATTATTATTAATAATTAGCTGGGCAAAGTAGCTGTGAAAACTGAATCTCTATACAGTGGCAGCATTTGATAGACCTATGCTGCATAGGATCATTTCCAGGCTACTCCAATCTAGTAACAACCAAGTATTTATTTTTCGTATTTATATTTCAAAAATTATTTTTGAAAAGTTCTCGTCCACATTACAATATACACTATGAAGCACTGTGAGATGTCTCAATGCCATGCTAAGGCACTACATCAAATGTCATTATTATTTTGCAAACAATGCAACTTTACCTTTACAATCACAAAAGAAACTTAAGGGGAGATTAGAAAAAAACTTCAGAAAGTTTGGCTGGAATGAGGAATTCTTCAACACAAACCGTTGAGAAGCAGAGTCCCATATTTTACAATGGGATTATTTTATCTTGAAGAAGGTGTTAAAGGATTGAATGGGAGAGTGGGATTTGACTAGGGGACTTTGACGGAAAGTAACAGGGGCACAGTTGGATGGTCCAAATGGCTTGTTACATTTCGCTGTCACTTTTACTGACAAGCAGGTTATATAATAATATCCTTGCCTCATTATGTTGTTGACCGTGACATCACTCCCCCCTCGCCCATGTCCACTGGCTCCCCATCTCCCAGAGGATCAAATTCAAGATCCTCGTACTCACTTTCAAGGCCATTCACTGCCTTGCCCTGTCTATCTCTCTGACCTACTATCTCACTATCAGCCTGCCCGCACCCTCTGTTCAGCAGACGCAGGCCTGCTTCGCGTCCACCGCCCTAATCGCCCAACCATCGGCGGCCGGGCTTTCAGCCTCTCTGCTCCCACACTGTGGAACTCCATCCCACAGCCCCTCCGCCTTGCTTTCTCCCTTTCCTCCTTCAAGGCTGGTCTCAAGACCTTCCTCTTCGACTGCGCCTTTGGCTCCCCCACTAACTCTTCCCCCTCTCCTTCCCCCTACCCCGACCCTCCCACCGCGCTGAGGTCCCGACCTGACTGTTCAGCGCTTTGGGACATCCTTCCGACGTGAAAGAGCTATTATAAGTGCAATTTTGTTGTTGTTGAGAAGACTTTTTTTTAAAAGGGATTAATATCCCTGAAAAGTGATCTGCCAATCAAACATTAAACATTGCGACTGAATGAACCAGAAGTTTGTGGAGTGGGATCCTGTAACATCGAACATTTAGACTTTCACAGCACTCCATTATGTTGGCCATTATCCCTTCCAATTTCTTCCTATCAGGAAAAAAAAGTCCCACCTGGATTTAATTTGAATTTTACTCTGTCCAGATAATGTTATTCATCATTTATCATGGAAACGTTGAAATGAGATTAGCTGCATAGTGTTGGGATACAATTAACCTTTGCACGGAGAGTGACAAATAAGTGGAACAGACTGTACTGGTGGTGACGTGGTGGTGGTGGCGGCAGAGGGAATTAAATAGAAAAATTAAGAGTTAAGGGCATGAGGGAGATACGAGCAGCAAAGGATTATTTTCATTTAAAAAAAATTTCTAGATCTAGATGGCTCTCAAAAAGGTCCTATCTATTTCAAACATGAGTTTCCTAGTGCTCTGTTCAAAGGAGACCACATAAACTCCAGATGTTTAGATCCTATGTCCTCTGTGACCTGCCATCCTATGATAGTGACTTTGGACAGGGTTTTGAGACCGGCACCTGTCAAAGGGTAAAATTCAAGTCCAAATTTGCCGTACATTTGTGCTCAAAAAATCAAATAAAGAAAATGATGAACTTGAAGGAGGCTACTTACAACAAACGTGTTGGGAACCCGGTCTGGCGAGGGGATAGTTCTGAAGATTTCGTCGTGAAAATTCTGAACACCGGCAGCCAAAGCCATGCCCCCTGTCCTCCGCCTCCCCCCTCCGCAGCCATTCTGCATCCCTTCCCGAGACGTGCTTCGTGCCAGCGAAGCAAACATTCCAATGTCTTTTGAAGAACCCATAGGTTCCTTGGTTGATTTGTTTGCCATTTCGGTCACTTCCCTCGCCTCTAACTTGGAAATAATGTCTGATTTCTTCCCAGGAGATTCAACCTTGACCCCTCGAAACCGAGAGGTCTTTGACAGTGTATTGTCAGGGAAGCTGTTGATATCCAGAGCCGCGTGCAGCAAATGCTGTGAAGTGTGAGGTCTGAGGCTATTGATATCAAAGTTCTTTGAGGGTCTTTGTGATGGTGCAAGGCTGATTAATGAATTCGGAGAGTTCTGTGCAGGATACCATGTGGGAGACACTACATTTTCTTTAGGAGTTAGTTGAGCAATGTTAGATTTGCCAGGCGGTATCGGGACACAGGCCAACGTATTTGGAAAGACTGGTCGAAGAGCTGGTTCAGTGAATTCCTTCTCTGTCGACTTTGTCTCAGTCGTTGCCTGTTTAGATGAGGGGTTTTTAAGTGAGGTTTCATTGAACTCCTTTTTCTTATCCCCATTCTCAGACAGGGGAAATAGAGCAGTGGCTGTGTCAGACACCCTCAACTCCTCCAGGATGCTCACGTCCGGAGCTGGGGACTTCAATGGGGAGCCGCTCTCCTTGCTGTCTTCTAACAGATCCATTGAGGTGATCTCGGCCCCATTCATCTCCTCAGAAATAAGCGGGGGAAGCATTTTCTGTTGCCTCAGCTCTCCGTTCAGAACCCTGCCTGGAGATGGCAGGTTATTGTGGAGCAGAGGAGCCAAGTCTGCGTTCTCATCTTCCTTCAGTGAGTAGCCATTGGAAGACGAGGCTAAACTGACTCCGGGGGCGAAATTACAACCTAGTAGGTTATGTGTGGGCAAAACCAGCCGCTGATCCCCAACTGGAGGTAGGCACGGCGCACGATTTAGTGACTGTCCGTTGTGAGGGAGAACCCGCAACAGGCGATGGCGAGCGTTGGTGATCGAGCCGCTGGAAGGCCGGGGAGCTACAGGTGGCCTTGGCTTAATCTTGGTCATTTTCTTGGGCTTTGGGAGGGCAGTGGGTGAGGTGGAAGAATGAGAATGAAAAAGAGGTTACACAACACATGGGAAACAATAGTGTTCAAACAGTATCAGGAGTGGAGATCTGTAGCGTAGTGCTTACCGCGTTCGCCTCGCAAATGAAAAGCCCTGGCTTGGAATCGCGGGTGGGGCAAAATCATAGGCACGTTTCCTTACTCCATATACCTCTGTTTACCTAGCAGTAAGTAGGAACGCGATTGCTAAAGCTCATACAGAACTCCGCCGCCCACATTCTCACCCGTACCAAACTCTGCTCTCCGATTACCCCAGCCCTTGCCAGACTGCACTGTCTCCCTGTCCTGGAGAGGATCGATTTCAAGATCCTCATGCTTGTATTCAAATCCCTCCACTCCTCTGCACCTCCCTACCTCTCTGACCTCCTCTCCCCTCACAACAGTACCTGTTGCCTTCGCTCCACTGGGTCTGGCCTCCTCCTTGTCCCCTGAATCCTCCGCTCCACCATCGGTGACCGCGCTTTCAGCATGGAAATGCTGAAACAACCTCCCTCACTTCCTTCACCTTGCCCCCTTTTCCTATCTTCAGGTTTCGGCTAAAGACCTTTCTTTTCGACCTCGCTTTCGGTCACCTTCTTCCCCCTCCCACTAGCTCGGCCCCGAAATCCATTATTTGGAAGCTCTCTGAGACACTGTTCGGCATGGAGGGCGCTATATAAATCCAAGTTGTTGTAAATGACTAACTGGCTAACTGGGTGGAATAATCGCTCCTCTAAATTTTTTTTTTTTTTTAATTTGGTCATTCAACCCACGACTGTTTGTGGGACTGTTTGGCTTGCGCAATTGTCTGCTGCTTTTTTCACACAAAATATTCAATGCACATCTACAGTATATTCTGTGGAGGGTTTTGAGATGTGTCAACAACAAAACTGTACAGCGCCTTTCACGTCAGGAAGAAGTCCCATGTCACAAGAAAGACCTTGGGCCTCAACAACATAAGGCACTAAATAAAATGCAAGGATTATTATTATAATTCTTATTATAAAACAATGGCGTTTAAACAACATTGAACAGTGAATCCTTGAAAGGCACAAAGTGATAGCCATGGATTAAATGACAATTTTTTTTTCTCTGGGGGATTGTTAGTCAGGAGAGCAGGTGCAAACTCCCTTCGCTCAACTTCTTTTCACCGTGTGCACATATGTAGGATACATTCTGAAAGTTTTACCTGTTTAGTAAGGTTCATGTTCTCCATCTTAGCTTTCAGCAGTTTCATTTTGTTCATAGTGATTGAATTCTCCAGGATTTGCTGTCCAGACGGTGACTCCTCAGCATCCTCCTCATCCTCAGTATACAAGTTGAAGACTGAGCCTCCACTTTACATAAAAGAAATGCGATCCATTCACAGGTTACAAAATCAATCAGCAATCTGCAACCACATCCGAAATCAAACAGCAAATATCTTTTGACTGGTGCACATCATAAAAAAAACACCGTGGGCAAAATAGAGAAAAAAAACTCACAAGGCCAGCAAAAAAAAACTAATTGAGCACCTGTTTTGGAATTTTAATAACAATATTTCTTAAATTTAATAGTCAGAAGGACGTCTCATAGCAACCTAAAGTATAATGACTTTGTATTTTATAGACAAATGTGGAAGCCTGTTAGCATGCATCAATGGTCCCCAAGTGGGTATGAAATGAGTGACTAATTTTATTTGGGGGATTGTTGGCCAGAACACTGGGAGAAACTTGTTTTGAATAGTGTCATGGGATCTTTAATATCCACCTGTACAGGCAAATGGGACCAGAGTTTAATGTTTTTTCCACACCTCCAAGAATGGATTACACAGGGCCCCCAACACTACACTGCAGTGTCAGCCTAGAATGTGAGACTTGAACTAACAGCCTTCTCATTCAGAGGGAAACCATCCTATCAACTGAGCCAGTTGGTGATTCAATGTGCAAGGCTTACTCTAAATTCATACACTGTCTCACTTAAAGTGTCTGCTTCCTCTCCACTGATCATTCCTCTTGAAGTTCCCAGATTAATCAGACTACCTCGGTATACCATCTTCTGCTGAGTGCAATACCATGCCAGCATCCTAAACTCCTTCACAGCTTTGTACATTTCAACATTCAGGCCTTCCCCTGGGTGTACTGCTCGGTATGTGAGGTAGGACTCGAACCAGGCGAGTGCGGTCCCAGAGGTGAATGACGGAAGACAGGCAGTGGAGGAGGATGGCATGGTCGATTCATAGATTCATAGATTCATAGAATTTTACGGCACAAAAGGAGGCCATTCGGCCCATCTAGTCTGTGCCGGCTCTTTGAAAAGAGCGATTCAATCCCACTGCCCTGCCCGCTCCCCATAGCCTAATAGACCCGTTCTCCCTAAATAAAGATCTAATTCCCTTTTAAAAGTTGTTATCGAATCAGCCTCCACCACCTTTTCAGGCAATGCATTCCAGATTCGAACAACTCGCTGAGTGAAAAAATTTCTCCTCAGCTCCCCTCTACTTCGCCTTGAAACTATTTTAAATCTGTGACCATGAGTCACAGATTCACCCACGAGTGGAAATAGTTTTTCTCTATTTGCCCTGTCGAAACCCCTCATGATCTTATAAACCTCTATTAGGTCTCCCCTCAATCTTTTCTGCTCCAGAGAGAATAACCCTAGCCTATCTAGCCTCTCCTCATAGCTGAAGTCCCTCAATCCTGGCACCATCCTAGTAAATCTTCGTTGTACCCTTTCCAATGCCTTCACATCCTTTCTGTAGTGTGGTGACCAGAATTGAACACAGTATTCCAGCTGAGGCCTCACCAAAGTCCTATAGAGGTTAGTCAGCACTTCCTGACTTTTGTACTCTGTACCCCTATTTATAAAGCCTAGTATCCCATATGCCTTCTTAACAGCCTTGTCTACCTGTCCTGCCACCTTCAACGAGTCACTAACACAAATCCCCAGGTCTCTCTGTTCCTTTACACCATTTAAAATTGTACTATCTAGCCTATATTGCCTCCCTTCATTTCTTCTCCCAAAATGCATCACCTCACACTTCTCTGCATTAAACTTCATCTGCCATGTGTCTGCCCACTTTACCAATTTGTCTATATCCTCTTGCAGATGGCTACTATCCTCCTCACTGTTTACTATTCTCCCTAACTTAGTGTCATCTGCAAACTTGGAAACTGTACTCCGTACACCCAAGTCCAGATCATTGATGTAGATTACAAACAGCAATGGTCCCAAAACTGATCCCTGTGGCACACCACTGCTCACTTCCCTCCAATCTGAAAAACAGCCGCTCACTACAACTTTCTGCTTTCTGTCTCGCAGCCAGTTGTGAATCCACGCTGCCACTGTCCCTTTTACGCCATGGGCCTTTAATTTCATAATAAGTCTCTCATGTGGCACTTTGTCAAATGCCTTTTGAATGGTGGAGGAGGATGGCATGGACCCTGCACTATCATCAACAAGTCTCTTCAAAGTAAACTGTGCTACAGGAGAAGCATTCAGTGCACAATGAAGGTGCAAACGCCTGATGACAGGAGAGACACAAAAACACACATAATTCAATGCTATACTTTAGGCCAGTAGTGACCAACCTTCCTGGTTGAGTACCACAGACCACTACCAATTAATGGCAGTTTTTGATCTAGAGACTGTAGCGCTCTCGGGTGAGAGTGCATTAAACCCAATCTCCTGGCTCAATCCCAATAATGCAACTTTCTATAATCCTGAAAATGACTAAATTCTCCAGCCCTTGAAATAACTGTATAGGTATACTATACATCAACCTTATACTTTGGTGGGAATCTAGGGATTTACAGTCACTTAAAATTATTATTTATTAATTTTTACATACAACAAATTGCATTTGCTTTTCACATTGGGAGGATGCCTCAAGGCACTGGACAGTCAGGGATTTAGACCTGAGCTGGGGGTTGGGATCAGAAGAAGAAGGGCAAGGTGAATATGGTTAGAAGATGCGATCGAAGAGACGGGCCTTGATGGAGGCAAGCGAGGGTGAGAGGCGAAGGGACAAACCTGAGAGACTCGGAGAGCGGTGTTAATGTGCCATCCCCTCGATCCACGACACGAAAGAAATTTAGCTGGTCACCTTCACGGTACACGAGAAACGTGACTTGCTTGTTGGACGGGATTTTATCCCAAAAATCATCTTGGGCAGCTTCCATGTACTCAGCCATATCTCTGGCCGGATCATCCATCGGAACTGGAAAATAAAAATCCACTGAAATGAAACCCAATCCCGATGTCTGCCCATGTTCCAGGAGCAACCAGTAGGGAATCCAGTGGTGAGTGCCTTTGGAACTAAACCCTTTCAAAGTGGATTAACAATAACAACAAAATTACATTTATAGAGTGCTTTTCATTCAGGACGTTGGGATTAACGTCCTGAACTGATCAACTGATAGATTTGATAGCTGAATTCAAGCATCTGAGCCATGCATGTCTGCAGTAGTCCAAGGCATGCCGATGATAGCAGAGTCAGGCTGGTTATCGACCGGACTTGTGTGCCTCTCCCGTCATCAGGCATTTGCACCTTCATCGACAGATCAATAACTATGTTCAGTGACTCCTATTATTAATACTAACAATAGCACTTCATCATGTTTTTGAGACGTCTCAAAGCATCTCACAAGATATATTGTTAAGTGAATTGACTGTGTATTTTCGTTTTGTCCATAAAGAGTACAATCAATTCACTTAACAGTATATTCTGTGAAGTGCTTGGTGACATTCCGAGGACGTGATAAGGCGCAAAATCAAATATGAAGATAATTATTATTTTTCCGTGATAAAACACAGCAGCCAATATTCAGAGCACAACCCACAGTAATGTCCATCAAGAGTGTAGGGCAGGATGGTTCAGAATGAAAATCATGAAAAAGTCTTGTGTTTCAGTCACTCAACATTCTTCGCCATACAACAATTATATTTTTATAGCACCTTTCACATCAGGAGGACATTGCAAGGCGCTGGACAGTCAAGGATTTGGACCTCATCTTAGAATAGGGATCAAGAGAGGTGGAGGGCGTAAGGGTAGGAGGGTGACTGAACGGAGGGTCGAAGAGGACAATCTTGAGACATTAACAACTAGCCCCTCATGCAGGATAGTGGTCAGAGTCCTTGTCTTGTAGGAGGCAAGGGAAAGGGTATATACTTCAGAACACAGATTACACCCCTCTCACAGCAGCACCTAATGGAACAGATTGAATTCTGATTCCAAAGCATATAATACTGATATTTCACACTCGTACTTACCCCTTCTAGTATTGATAGGTCCCCCTCTCATGGCTAGCACCAGTTTAAGAGTACAGCCTTCTGATATACTGTAAACGTAAAGAAGCAAAAATAAATAGTCTGCATTTTTATAGCGTCTTCTACTTCAATCTATCTCAGAGACCTCAGAGGTAATGACTATTGTGTAACAATTCTGTCCGGAGGCAAACACATTTTCACAGCAAAATCTCAGAAACTGTCAAAAGTGAATGATCAATTTATCTGAAAGATTGTCAGCTGGGATAACAGGAGGAAACTTCAGTCTTTTTAAACAAGAGTCACGGAATATTTAACAACCACTTTGAAAAGAGAAGTAGACCTTTGTTTTAATATCTCATCCAAATGACGGCACTGCCAATGCAACACCACAGTCTTGCTGACCTAAATATTCTTTGTACTGCATTGATAAACCGTCTTCTAACCCATAGGCATGAATGCTACCTACTGAATTAAGCTGCTACTAATGACTGGTACAAACTGGAAAACACTTGAAATTGTTTTCAAAATGCCTGCATGTCAATAATTATACCATTTATTTATCTGGGTTCGATTCTCAGAGAGGGCGAAACATTAGGCAAGTTTCCTTGATCCACATCCTCTGATTACCTAACAGTAAGTCGGAACCCGATTGTTAAATCAATTGGCAGATCACTTTCCGAGTGCAACAATCCCTCCAAAAAACAAAAAAACTCAATCCATGGCTGTATGTGGTTGGGTGACCAATTTCCATGTGCAATTTTCTGCCTCGTTTTTCCCACAAAATACATAGACAATCCACTTTACAATATATTCTGTGAAGCACTTTGAGGTGGTTTAACGATGTGATAAGGCATGTTATTAATAACAAAATTATTATTATATTATTAATATCAAAT
Source organism: Hydrolagus colliei (assembly GCA_035084275.1). Classification (NCBI taxonomy): domain Eukaryota; kingdom Metazoa; phylum Chordata; class Chondrichthyes; order Chimaeriformes; family Chimaeridae; genus Hydrolagus; species Hydrolagus colliei. The sequence continues at coordinate 20,585,233 of CM068748.1, forward strand.
GCCAGGATTATTATTTTTATGTAAAGCATCCAAGCACATGCTGAGATTCCCCCAAATTATCTGATTGCTGTGGTCTGACCAGTCTATTGTAATAGTAACAGGACTAGGGCATTTTATCAGGATGAGGCACTCTTAAATTTAAAAATACCCAGTTTACTGGGTAAAATACTGCTGCTGGCAAAGGCTTTTACATAGCTTTAGAGCACGTCAGCATAATCATTAAAATAATAATCCTTGCATTTGACATGCTTTTCACGTCTTCAAAATGTCTAAAGTGCTTCAAAGAATATTCTGTGAAGACTGCATATTTGTGAGCGAATGAATCTCCAATCTGTATCAACCTGTATCTCCAAGATTCATTGATACAGGTTAGTGAATCATTAATATGGCCTTGAATTAATGCAGACCTTCTCTAAGCCAGTTATGAAAGAATGCCATCTCCCCCCACCTACGCAAGAAGATTGGGTGCGTTCTGGTCCCACATTTAGTGTTAACTGACTGAGCTACCCTGGGAAGCTCAAATAAACAATGTTCTGTCCATTTTTAAGTTGTCATTTTTAAGACAAGCAATTTGCATATTAAACTATACACATCTTTCCCTTACTCTAAAGGGTTGGGTGAAACATCGTCCAAACTAGCAACAGATACAAACTAAGCTGTATTATTGGTCCTGGTGTCAGCTACTAATTCTTCACAAATCTATTTTTTTTTAAAAAGCGAGTGCTTGTTATGGAGAAAGCAGCAACATTGAGAAACTGTGGGGCCTGATAGTTTTTAGGGTCAGGAAAGTTTATACTTACTTATAGTCATGTAAGCAGTACTCGTCCTCCAATTCCAAGTTGTTCCAGATAAGATGTTGCTGCGCTATAGGAATACCTATGAAGAAAATACTTTTGTTGAATTAAAACCTCTCACAGCCACATGACTGATGGTTTGCCTGAATTCACTTCACATATTAAATATTGTCAAGTATCATGACTGGCTGTTTGACACATGCCCTGCTTGCCTACAACACACAGAATGAATGAAATGCAAAAGAAAGCACCAAACACTGCAAAGTGGAGCAACTGGGTATTTTGTGGGCAAAACCGAAATTTTGTGGGCAAAACCGCCAGCCAGTTTTGTGCACAGCAATGTCCCATGGACAAACATGAATGAATAATTTTATTTGCGGGATTGTTGGCCAGGACACCGGGTAAGAGAGAGAGAGAAATTCTAGAATTGTTAAAGGCTGTTTATCCTGGAAACAGAACCTGGGTTTGTTCTGTGGTGTCAACGCAACAATCAAACAGAGATGACATTAATGGAACCCATTAACACAATAGATTCAAGAGTTAAACCTTTTCTTACATTGAATGGATCTACATGTGCATGTCTCATAAACTCCAACTCCCAAAACCCATGGTTTTACAATGTTTCTAGCCATGACTTCAATGGAGAATTGAGTCAATATTCTTCAATTCACAAGTGCAGTAATTGAAAGAATTGCAGAAAATCAACTTTCAAATTTTGATTGAATTTAAGGTTGTTTAAAAAAAAATGCAGGAGTAACATGACTTTGGACATGGCTAACTAAGATAGCTAGGCACTTACGTTGTGCGAGGTGTGGAATCCCACACCTTCAGGAGTGAATAGGAGAAAACTTTGCCGAAAATTGGAGGGACAGAATAAAAATAAACTGAGAAACCTCCTGTACCACAAATATACAGTCACTTTACAGTATATTCTGTGAAGCGCTTTGAGACGTCTAGAAGATGTGAAAAGCACTATATCAAATGCAAGGATTATTATTGTTATTATTACCATGCATCTGCTGTGTTTACACCATCACAAGGCAAGAGGAATTACTCGATCGGGATGTATTTTGTACACAAGGGATTCTGTACTAATGTGCAGTTTATAAATGAAAAAGTACTAACTTAAATCCTTAGGCAAGTTTCCTTGCACCACATGTTTAACCGGCAGTAAGCAGGAATCCAGTTGTCAGTTGAATGATAATTGCTTTCCAGGGATAATAATCCCTCCCACACAAAAAAATTTGGTCATTCAATCCAGATGGTTTGTGGGACACTGCTGTGCGCAATTGGCTGTCACTTTTCTACCAGAAAATATGGTTAATTCACTATTCTGTGAAGGGCTTTGAGACATCTCATTGAAGTAAGAAGGCACTTTCTATATCAAATGCAAGGATTATTATGATTACTGAGCCCAACGCCAGCTCAATACTACATATCCAATTCATCAGATCCAATCAATATTCAGCATAAACTATACAAAGGCATCTTTTCAAAAGCCGTAGGGTTACACAGTAACAGAATAAAGCTTACAACATGTTACAACTTGGAGTGATAAACACTCAGAGACTATGTATCCCAAAGTGTCAATTTAGATCAGTTGTTAGCACTTCACTGGAGTGTTGTCTTTCAGAGGCGAGCCACTGATGACCAAACCGCAGTCCTCCAGATAAATTACCAACTACTTAGAAAGTGCCTCAAGAGATGAGGAACGCTATGTAACAATGCAATATCTTCAATATTCACCTCCAAAATGTACAGGGAATTCACTTTACAGTATATTCTGTCAAGTGCTTTCAGAAGTCTCAACCTGATATAATCATTATTATAATTATCAACATTCGCACAAAGATGTGCAACATTGCCACTCATTCCAATTGTTAACTTTGTAAAAAATATACAGTAAACTCAGTAAACAGTTGTTTCACTGATTCAGAGGTCTACAAAATGAAAATCCCACAGCTTTGCATTACCTGCCTTCCCTGGGTTAAGAAGAGTTAGGAAAGTGTTAGCCCCAGGCTCTAGACTGACATGTACCATCTTTCCAAACTCTTCCTAAACCAACGGGAGGCAAACCACACTTCTCTCATTAATTGAATGAATGTTTAAAATAACTCTGTACCTTCTAATCTTTGAATTTTGGCTTTCACTGAAATCACAGTCTCAAACGGCGACACACGAAGCTCAAAGCAAGTCCCAGTCAACGTCTCGATGAAAAGCTCCATCGTCTCGTAAAATGGGAGCTTGTAACTTATTGGTCCAGAGTTATCCTCATTGAAAAAGGGAGGCTCCTTCTTGTTTTCCATCTCAGCAACATCCAGTAATGCCAGAGGAGACCTCTCAAGGTGAAGACTGTTCCCACAGCAGCTGCAGACTCAGCTCAAACTCAAACAGCATTCGGGACAGGCTGGGGTCGATCATCTCCAAGCGATTTCTCTGAGGGCTTAAAAAAGCACAGGTTAGTTACTGTGTCTTCACGACACTGCCTTCCTTACAGCCACTGATGTTCCTCTGTGAAACAAATTGCCACCCACTAATAACGGCACGACACGCTAAGCAAGATCACAAAAGAATCTCTTGAACACCAAAGGCTTTACAAACTCAACTCCTCTGCACAAATTCCACTATTAAAATAAAGAACAACTTCACATCAGGGCACGAATCTTAGGCGACAATCAAAGCAGCAAATGGAAAAAAACTGAAGCGCTCTTCACAGCAACTGTGGGTGATACAATGGCACCCTCATATCCACCTGAAAATTAACCACTAGCCTCCCTGCCTCTTTCCCTCAACCCCCACAAAACCCTTCACCCTTTGATGTCAGCTCTTCCTATTATCTTGAAGCTAAATTTATGAAGCGTCAGATTGTGTTGGTTTCACCCAGTGTAATCCTGACCCCGAATGATCTAAATTTATTCTGGATACTAATTCAATTAAGTAGCATTTAAGCAAGAGAAACTATATATTTTTAAAGTTATTATTTTGAAATAATTAATTGAATGATAATTCGCACAGCACAAAAACAACAAATTACAGTACTTCATTCTTAATAACTGTAATAAATGAGTAAGCATTAGTAAATATAATATTAACATTGTGCAATAACAACATAAATTGTTTAACTTGATAATTAGTATTTAATTTAACAACAAATAAGAATCAATGTTTCAACTTAATGTTCATTTACTAATGAAAATGAATTATTTCAATTTGACAATTAACGTGTAATTTAGTCACCAATAAGAATCGTTTTGTAATTATTATTTAGATTAATTAATAAAATCGTTGTTTTTTTTAAAAAAAACAGTTAATTTACACTAACTGACTCCCAGTTAGTGGTTTGTGTGTTCAGGCCCCCCCCACCCCCTCGCTCCCTCTCTCCCACACAGACACTCCAGGCTACTCACTGGTTGGGCCCCTCACTGAGCCGGGGATAAGATGGGTCGTAATCGGGCCGGGGCCTGGGCTGAGCGGTGTGTGTGTGTGTGTGTGAGGGGGGGCAGTGGGGGGAGGCGGAGGCGGCCGTTGTCCAGAGGCTCGGGTCGGCGCGGGGCCGCTGTCCGCAGGTTGAGCCGCAGGTCCGGACGCGAGGCGGGAGGCGGGCTTTGTGACGTAAATGCTGATTGACGGCAACGCGGACCAATCAGCGGCCCGGAGGAGCGTTCCGCGACCGCGTCGTGGCGACGTTAGCCAATAGCAGTCGGCGGGCGGGTGGAGAAGCAGAGGGAGGGCGGGACGAGGGCGGGAACAGCGGTCGGCGGACCCGGATGTTAACCCTCATCTCCAACAACAATGAGCACGTGACCTTCTCCCTCAGTAGCCACCCCGCCCCCTCCCGCCCCACCTGTCAATCATTCACTCAACACACTACCACACTGCACATCATGATTCATGACCACTATAACAGCAGATTGCATTTGTAGAGCATTTCGCCTACAAAGTATACAGTCAGTCCACTTTCCAGTATATTCGGTGAAGAGCTTTGAGATGTCTCCACAACATGATATATATATATATATCACATGCAAGGATTATTATTATTATTCATTAGATAAATCTGGAGGGGGAATCCAACATTTTTGGCTGGATGCTGGATTTGAGGAATGTTCGTTGGTTGCATTGAGTGTCCCCAATTTCCATTATTATTGTTATTATTATTATTATAAGGTGTTGCTTCCCCGGCCAAATTTGCTCTTTCTTGAGTTCAGCAACAAATTGTGGCAGCAGAAAGCGTTGTTTCTTTCAGGAACAAATTAGATAGATTTTGGTTCGGAAATAATATCTCGGGATACGGGACATGGTTTGGGATACGACATGCGCAAGCGACTGCCAAGGTAGTGGAAAGTGAACTTGATGGACCTTGGTGAAAGGCGCTAAAAAGTGTAATTTTGCTGTAGTTGTCATCTTTCGCCATGGAAATTAAGTTCTAACAAAATGAGCAAGAACAATAAAATTCCAAAGTAGTGACATATAGCCATGAATGCAACATTTTTCTCCAGTTCTGCACTGCCAGGATCAAGATTTGTGGTGAGTTCAAGCATTAATAATAATCCTTTGATACAGCAGGTGTTTATCCATTACAGGCACCGTATCAAATTGAAGAACTGTTATTCTAGTGAGATTCTCAAAAAGAATGAGTTTTGAAATGGAGACATGTTGGATGCCATTTGATTTCAACTCAGTGAGGAGGCAGTGAGGAGGAGCCTGCAGCACTATACATAATAATCCTTGCATTTGATATAGTGCTTTTCATATCTTCCAGCCGTCTCAAAGCGCTTCACAGAATATTCTGTAATGATTTGACTGTATATATGTGGGCGAAATGCAGCAGCCAATTGCGCACAGCAGTGTTTCACAAATAGTCGTGGAGTGAAATGACCAATTGCTTTATTGTTTTTTTTAGGATTTATTATTAGGCATGTGGAGCAAGGCAACAACCCCAAGGTTTCATCCTGACCTGCCTGGAATTGAACCCAGGTCTCTTGCTTGTAAGGCGAGTCCTCTAACCATTGAGCTACAGTACTCCACATATTTACAGTTTGATAAATAGAGGAATGTCGATAGAAATAATGATCTTAAAAGTCAATAAAATTATTCAATCACTTCCGAAAACATGAGCCCTACATAGTGACACCCCTCCCTCACACTGATCAGGCTCCGGCTGTGATGTCTCCCACCCTTCTTGTAATTCGCCAATGCTCACTAAAACCTTACAAATCTGCCCATTGCCTCCGCTCACTGCTTCACAAAGCCTCCCCTATCCATCCCACCATTGGCAGTTGGACTTTCAGCTTTTTGTCCCCACTCTCTGGAATGCCGTCCCTGAGTCGCTATGACTCACCCACTTCCATCACCTGCTTTAACGTTCGTCTTACGTTTAATCCAAAATTCGGCACCTCCGACATGGCAACACACCACTAGCACTGCATTGTTGTGCCATCTCAGACTATGCTATTCCAGGTACCGATGAGGGGTTTGAACCCACAACCTTCAGACTCAGAAACAAGGGTGCTACCACCATACCAGCCTGACACGCAGTTGTTGGTTAGGTTTCCATGTGTGAGACACCCAGCCGACCCCCAAAAAACAGTAAGGCACAATTGGCACATCTATTACTTTGCCCTGGCTAGTCAGTTTCCAATTGACTTGAATCCACTGATCAGTATTGATCAAGCTCAATGAGGACTTGGTTTCACCACTCACGTTGTGAATGAAAAAGCCTAATGGTCACTGCAATAGGAGAACAAATCAATCTTGATACCAGTGGTGATTGGTGGTAGAGGAGAGGCAAGAGTGTGACACAGAACAATAAACACATGCAAACCAGATCAGACCACTCACTTCATCAAAAAATCAGAGCTTCACCCTCACAATGGTGGGTGGCAATCCGTACCCGCCATCAATGTTACATCCTTAGATTTATTATAGCGCCTTTCACATCAGGTGTACTATAAGTGTAGTAACTGTGTATCTTGCAGGTGAATGTGGCAACCAAGTTGACCACATCAACATCCCATGAAGTGAATGATCAGTTTTAGCTTAAGGATTTGTTGGCTAGGACACTGGGAGAGAGAAGCTTTCTTCTCTTTTGAAGAGTATATTAATTAAATTAGATTAAATACAGTGACATTTATTTGAATACCTCTTTTCAATCGAGTTCATAATCATTGTTTGGTGATGTATCACTGGAGTCAGCCTGAACTGTGAGCTCAAAGCCCAATGTAGGGCTTGAACTCTCAACATTCTAACGCGGAGGTGACTGAGATGTGAGGTGTTACAGTCAGTCAGAATAAAACCCGAAGATTGTTGAAGGATGAGCCACAGCAATGTTATTTGTACAATGTATTCCTGTCACAATGCATCTTTGTACAAAACCTCTCCTCCTCCTCTCTCTCCCCCAATCATACCCATCACCCCACCCATCCCCCCCTCCATCCCCCCCACCCACCCCCCCCCCCCCTCCCAACCATGGCATTTCGCAGAGATCTCCCCCCAAACTGGGAGCAATTGCTGCCAATCTCACTGTCCCCCCAGCACGTTTAGCGGGTCATCAAACACATTGGGGGTCTTGCTATCTGGAGCTCCGGCGGTCCCTGCGGGCTGGCTCGCCCTGGGCTTGGAGGACAAGGGCTTCTTCACACTGGCGGAGGCAAAGATATCATCTGAAACAAACAACACCGAAGCTTAGCAACTGCCCCTCCCTCAATAACCCCACCCCTCCGCACCCAACCCCGCTACCTATCCTGCAAACCCTCCCCCTGACAAGCCCACAGGAGCCAAGTGAGAGGTTAGCGAGCTCACAAGCGAGAGAAGCCGGGTTTGATTCCTGGATGATGCAAAACCTTGGGCAAGTTACCTTTCTCCACACACCTCTGTTTACCTAGCAGTAGTAGGAATATGGTTGCTAATGGATTGCTTTCCGGGGGGTAATAATCCCTCAAAAAAAAATTGGGGTCACTCAATCCATGACTTTGTTGGGCACTGCTGTGTATAAATGGCTGCCGTGTTTCGCCCACAACATAAACGGTCAATTAGCTTTACAATATATTCTGTGAAGCGCTTTCGGAGTCGTCTCAACGACATGATACGGTGCTATGTCAAATGCAAGGATTATTATTATGATGAATGGTCCGCCCTCCCAAGAACTGCTGATGGCCAGGCTGTGCTGTACTGTCATCAACAATACACTGGAGGCCCACGGGCTTACCTGAATCCAGCTATCAATCTAACAATTAATCTTATCTATCAGTATGAATCTAGTTGCCCTTTGCTGTATCTCCTGTTTGGGAAGTGGGGCTCAGAGGCACTTCTCTGCTGCTCACCCATGTCGTCGTCAAATATGGACTTGGTTTCCACTTTCTTCTTGGTCCTCTTCTCTTTGGGTTTGACCGCGGATAAGTCGGCAAAAATGTCCTCTCCGTCCCCAAACAGACTGCCGGCCCCCGACTTTGCATTGCTTCTCTTCGTCACTGCAACCGATTCCGTGGCAAACAGGTCGTCCTGGCCAAAGAAACCAAAGCGGCCCAATCAGACAACTTTTCTCTCTCGGGGATTGGCCAAGAAAATTATTATAGGAATAACAAAATAATGTATATTGAGGCCATAAATCAAGTAACTTCCACCTCACCTTATCCATGTTACGGAAGATGTTCCATCAAACATAGCCACTGATCAATATCTGCCTTGAAAATGATGGTGCTCACACACCACACACACACACCAATCATCTAGATGTCTAAATATTGTTAAACACTTGTGCTGAATATCAAGAAGTACTTCCAAGTACAATTATCATCATTCTTCCACATGTTTTCATTATTGGGTCAGTGTAGTGTATGGGGATAACAGGACTTTGTGGACAGACACCCTGTACAATAAATAGGAGTTGCTTTTGTTACCTCAAAGATGTCTTGGACTTTAGATTCCCTGTATGTGGCGGCTTTGGGCTGCTTCCTCCCGCTCTTCCTTTTGGCCGTTCCAAACAAATCATCTGCCTCTTCCTGTTCCTCCTTCTCTTCCGGGAGAGGAGTCGGTTTGAGCTTCTTGCCGGCCGGCCGCTCAGGCTGGTAAAGACCCTGGTCCTGGGCGAGCGTGGGCAGCGATGGCCCTTTCTCTGCCCGCCACTCGGTGGCCGATCCCTCCCCAGGCCCCGCTGTCTCCTGACAGGCGCTGGGGGAGAACAGGTGGTCGGAGTTGAAGAGGGCATCAGGTGGGGTTGTGGGACGTGCCCTAGCCCCCAGGAGGGGGTCAGCCTTGGCCGCAGGTGCCCATTTGGGTGTCCCTACGACCTCAGAGGGAGTTTGTTTGCCCAGAGGGGACGGGATGTGTGTTTCCTCTGGGGCTTTGGCAGTTACCTTCGAACCCTGGTCTGTCTCTTCCGGCTTGTCAGACTTCCAGCTTGTCTGTCTATGAGCCCCCCTTGTGGGGGGTCGACGCTTCCCCACTACCCTCACACGACTCTGCAGAGAAATTAAACTATTAACTAAGCAATAATAACACTTACAATTCATGAATACCTTTCACATCGGGATACACTATAAAGTGCTGTGACTGTGTACAGCCATGTTTGTGCACAGCCATGTCCTACAAACAGCCAAGGAGTGAGTGACCGATTTTATTTGGTGGACTGTGGCCTGGAGAGAACTTTCGAATGGAAAACTTTTAAGCACTCTGTTTGAATAATGCTGTGGGATCAATAAGGTCCGCCTGAACAGGCAGAAGAGACTTCAGTTTCTCACGTTTCATCTGAAGCACCTCCAACAGTGCAACTTTCCCCCAGCAGAGTATCAACTTCATCTATGACCTCAAAGTCCTGACTTCGGGCCTTGAATCCATAACCTTCTGTAACAGTGCCAGCCAATCCATGGGAATTTCTGATCCACTAGGCCAATATGAAGTGTCCGCCACTGCCCCCAACCCACTTATGGCATAAGTCAACATATACTCTTTTTATATTGTTGACCGATCATTAAAGTAGGTTACCCACTGCTCTACAGAACAACTGATTGAACCAGGCTGACATCAAATAACTAATTGGCCCAAAGAATCTCACACTTATTCCGTACATTACAATATCACATCCCTCGTTTCTGGATGGTTTCATATTTTGTTTCATTTATTTCTGTGAATAAATTCTCTCCGGCTAGGGATCTGAACTGATCCCAGCTACTCTTGTCTCTAAGCTTGTATTGAAGTACTCGTCATAAGCCATAAGTACCTTAACCACACAGTGTAACGTGTCTGCCTGCACGGGTTCATCGAAGTCGACTCCAATCTCCTGACTTGTCATTGAGGTTCCCAACTGTCCGGGCGGAGACGAGGGAGAAGGTGATCCCTGGGAGGCGGGAATCCTGGGGGATGCTCCCGGCAGCAGTGTGGCCGGATTAAAGGCCAGGTTCGCCTGTTCCGAACAGATTCCTTGTTAATATTGTGATAAGAGCCCACAGCATAGCACACGGAATCAGGACAAAGACAGTGTCAGTCAGGGTGGGAGAGACAGGGAGTGAGAGAAAAAGAGTGAGTGAGTGAGTGAGTGAGTGAGTGAGTGAGTGAGTGAGTGAGTGAGTGAGTGAGTGAGTGAGTGAGTGAGTGAGTGAGTGAGTGAGTGAGTGAGTGAGTGAGTGAGTGAGTGAGTGAGTGAGTGAGTGAGTGAGTGAGTGAGTGAGTGAGTGAGTGAGTGAGTGAGTGAGTGAGTGAGTGAGTGAGTGAGTGAGTGAGTGAGTGAGTGAGTGAGTGAGTGAGTGAGTGAGTGAGTGAGTGAGTGAGTGAGTGAGTGCTTGTTAGAGAATGTGAGGGTGAAAGAAAAAGTATGACTGTGTCCGAGAGAGAGAGAGAGAGAGCGTCTGAGTGGAAACCACAGCAGAAGGGAAGTGTACATGTGCAGTTTGACAGCCGCTGTGTGCCAGAGATTTATACCACTGTTAGTGTAAGGTATGGAATGGACAGCTCACACTCCACAGATGGTTAGTGAAGCTGCAGAAATCACCCTCGGCCTGGGACCTGCAGCCCCCAATCCAGACAGTAAATCCCCAGTGATCAATCCGGGAAAAGGAACCAAGGTTTGGGGACCCCAGAGCGTGCATTGGGATAGCAACTGCTGGAGTCTAACCTGCTAAAACCATATCATTTGCCATTGATTTTGCTGGCTGGCTAGCCTTCCCAGTGATTTTCCAGCTAGGAACGCCTTACCCATTAGGAATGTGGCTTACAAGGTTAACAGTAACTGAGTTGGAGGATTCCCTGCCCCTAGTAACTAGTCAGCATTTCAACATGCTGCCAATATCACAATCCCCTGTATGAGGAAATGTTCCATGACCTCAGTTCTATTCTGAGAACTTTCTCTCTCCCATTTCCTACTTCCTTATACAAGGGAGTCACAGAAAGAACTCACTGTTTGAACCCCTCCCCCTATAGAAACACACACACAAAGTCTTTGTTCAAAATTCATGAAACTTCCCACTCCCGACCAGCAAGTGAGGGACCAGCAGAAAAGAGCGAGAGATGGCAAACCGAATATTTAGTGAGCATAGGAGGCTTCATCTCGAGGATGCAAAGACGGGAAGTGGGAAGGGAGGGGCAAAGGGTTATTGAAGGGCGGGGAGGGTGAAAGGAATAAATAAAATTAAAGGAAAACCCGAGACAGTGAAAGAGGAACTTAAGTGGTTACATAAACTGATGACAAAATAATTACTTGGAGTTTTCCAATGCGTGAGGATGGTGCTTTGGTTTTAGTGCAGTGCGGACCGCTCAGTCTCTGTGGAGGAGGGCAATCGGCAGACAGATAAAAAGCACACGGTCAGCCATAACAGGTCAACCAATGCCCCCCACACCGCCCAGGATACTCACATTCACAGTAAAGTCAACACAGCTCTGAGCTGCTACAGGCCCAAGCCAGGCTCGCTGTCCATTGACGGGTTTGACATGGAGGTAGGGGTGGGTTTGGGAGGCAACCACCTCACTCACTCAATGGCCCACACAAATACCCCACCCATCTCTGCACCTTCCGACTTACTTCGCTCTCTGTCTTGTGTCCACGGGGATGCTCCATGATGGGGCCAGGTGTGGTTGCTGCGGTGACTTCCGGACTGGTCCAGTCTCCCACTCGCTTCGCCTCCCGCTTTTCACCAATAAAGAAACAACAAAAAAAAAGGGTTTTGTTTAGTGTTCAGGTGGTTTATCAGAGACTGGATAAAAGGACGGACTGGTACTACACTACATTAATCACGGTACTGTCCAACTCACTGGTCACATGTCACTGGCCACATTTGTGCCAGCCTTTGAGATGTTTTTGCCTGAGAAGGGGATAGAAGATCCATCTCAACCCTGGAAGTTGATACATCAACGCGTGTGTAATACTACAATAATTATTATTATACTAAGGCTTGCATTTTATATAGTGCCTTATCACATAATTGACACGTCTCAAAGCTCTTCATGGAATATATTGGAAAGTGGATTCACTGTGTATTTTGTGGGAGAAAGGCGGCTGCCAATTGCGCACAGCACTGTTCCACAAACAGTCGTGGATTGAATAACCATTTTTTTTTTCTTTTCGAGGGATTATTGCACGCTGAAAGCAATCCTCCAATCGACTCACAGCCAGGTTCCTATTTACTATTAGGGAAACAGGTGTGTGGAGTAAGGAAACTTGCCTAAGGTTTCAAACCCAGGTTTTCTCGCTTGGGAGGTGAGCGCACTAACCAATGCTATAGGACTCCCCTCAGATAACTAAGCATTGAGACCCTAACGTGCCAGTCGGAGAAGGAGGAGATCAGAGAGAGAATTGTTAAGAATCTTCTCAAAATTTTGTATCCAAAAGATCTCAGGGTGAAGAACAGGAAGAATTTCAGATGTGGGTAACCTGGATGAGATGTGCTCCCACACAATCCGGTGGCTTTACGCTTACCTTATGTACTGGAGGTGGCTTCACAACAACAGAACTGAAGTTAGGTTTGTCTTTCTCGTCTTCTCGAGCACCCGCCATAGATGCCTTCGCAGACTTTAGGGAGAAGAAAAAGGTCAGTGTTTCCCCCTCTCACCTCACTCCCCCATGTACAAGCGCTGATAGGGTGCAGAGGGGCAATGCCAATGAGACTGATCCCGCTGAGATGGATATTGATGAAGTTCCGGTCATTGATAAGAGTAAAAGCCGTTTATCCGTGACCCAATCAACCGGATTGCGCAACCCCCTCCGAGGGCAATTCCCTATTCCAGCAATCGCGAGTATGCTCACTTTGCGCATGTACGTAATGCGTGCGCATGCTTACTTATTAAACTTACAAACTCTGGGTTTTTACCTCTGATCATTTTACCGAGTGTGCTGGAATCTTTACTGGTAAGTATACATAAAATATTCTGTTACTATTTAGTATATTATTAATATGGTATGTTTTAAAATAAGTAAATTTTTTGTGTTAGGTTTTCGGCAACTTGCCGCCCAATTATCCGACACTGTCAATTAGTCGACCCCCTGGAGGGTGCCAGATGAACGGGCTTTTACTGTATATTAAAAAGAGCAGTGGTGGGTGGGAACGAACCTCCGGCTTCAAAGCGTCAGCAAAGAGATCGACGTCGGGATCATTGTCCAGCTGCTGGTGGTGACTGAAAAGCAGCTCCTCGTCCTGGAAAACTCTGGTGCTCACACCGGTGTCCGACAGCTGAGAGAACAGGGCAATAATAATAATAATCCTTGCATTTGATGCAGTGTCTCATCAGGTGGTTGAGATGTAACAGCAGTGAGCTGGACATCAGGAAACGTGAACCCACCCTGCTTTGCTCCATTGCTCTAACTTCCTTGGCTGTTCATTCTAGCTCCTCGATTCTTGCCATTCTGTTTGATCCTTTGCTCTCTTTCAAGCCCTGATGTTCTATGTCCATCTCCTCAGATACCAATATCAGCGGTAAGCTATGTGATTTTTAGCTGGTTAGACTGCAGCAATTACTCAAATGCACACTAAGGGGGGGGGGGTCCCCAAGCCTTGGCGTTTGCTAACCTGCACCTAATACTTCCTGGAATTAGGTAAAGCAGGATTCCAACAGTCTTATTTCTGGAAATTCCATGTGCATGGAATTCTCAATTTGGTTTGGAGGCTCTTAATCATGGTGATGGGTTTCTGCACGTATTGTGTCAGACACGAGGCTGTCAAAACTCCAGTTTCTTTTATCACTCGGCTATCTTTAGCTACTCCCTCTTCCCGTTTCCACTGGTTACCTCTCCCCCAACCCCACCTTACCAGCTCGCCGCTGGCCTGACTGGAGGAGCTGAGGCCATCCTCCTGGCTAACATCTTCCTCCTCATCGAACAGGCTGACCACAGAGCTCATGCCGCTCTTCACATCCTCCGCAAAGAGTGAGGGGCTGAGTTCAGGCTCCACCGGCTCCCGCTGGACATACAGGAAGACAATAAAGACATGACGTTCAGTAATGACACCCCAATGCAGTGCTATGGGAGGAGCACTGCAATGTCAGAGGTGCTATCATTTGGATGAGGCATTAAACTGAGCCTCGACTGCCTGTTCAGGTGGATGTTGAAGATCTTGTGGCACAATTTGAAAAGAGAAGGGAGTTTCTCTCCCCCAGTGTCTTGGCCAACAATCCCCCAAATAAAACTGGTGCATCACTCCATGGCTGCTCGTGGGACATTGCTGTGTGCAACTGGCTGCTGTTTCGTCAACAAAATACATGGTCAGTGCACTTTACACTGTATCTTAAGCGCTTTGAGACATCTCATCAATGAATACCGGGAGCTATTGCTCACAGTAACATCAGAGCACATGATGTGAGATATTGTGTGTTTGATGTCAGCCTGGCTCAATGGTAGCACTCTCACCTCCGAGTCAGAAGGTTGTGGGTTCAAGCTCCACATCGGGACTTGGAATCAGTCTAAGCTGATGTTCCAATGCAGCACTGCGGATTGTATTGTCCGAGGTGTTGTCCTTGCAATGAGCAAAGTTTGAAAGGACATTAAGGTTTACATTGGAAAAGAGTAGAGAGTTTCTCTCTCCTGGTGTCTTGGTCGACAATTCCCCAAATAACTGTGCGCTTACCTTCTTGCTTCCCTGTTTTTTCTGCTCCAGGATATCGATCCCGGGTAAGAGAGGAACACCGCCCACTGGCCTCTGCTTGTTGCTGTCCACTTGCTGTGTTGTCTGCTCCTTCCTCTCTGTCTGGTCAACAAAATCCTTCTCCTCATTCTCACCGAAGATGCCCGATACCTGAGGCAAGTCAGTGGGTTTCTACGATCGCCAACCACAACAATTAAATTTTGCGTAATACCTTTCACTCCAGGAGGTCCCATGGCGCTGTATAATGAGGGGTTTACAACCGAGCTGCGGGTTGGGATCAGGGAGGGATGGAGGGAGCGTGCAAGACGGTAAAGAGAGACAGACCGCAAGACAGAGAGAGCAAGAGAGCATGTGAGAGAGGGAGATGGAGAGTGCAACAAAAGGAGAGAGTATTGTGGGAGAGCGCATTGCATTGTAAACACATCCCAGTGACACGTTGTGGTGTAAACACAATACCTGTGGGGGGGACATGGATTTGCTGGCAGAGCGCGGTGGGCCAAAGAGATCGTCGTCCTCCTCAAACAGCAGCAAGACCTTGTGTGACTTCTTCTGACTGCGGAGAGAATGCGAGAGAGGGAAGAGTGAGAGAGAGCGAAAGAGGGAGGGAGGGATCATGAGAGTGATAGAGGAAAAAGGCGAGTGCGTAAGAAGGAAAGAGAAACCAGAAGAGTGAGAGAAAGAAAGGAGCCAGCAAAAGAAACAGAATATGTGTGTGATACAGAGAGTGTAAAAAGAGGAAGACAATTATAGAGATTTTAAATGTACCTATCACCCACCTCCTTCCGCCTCTCCACCCCAACTCTGAGCATTTGTGTTATGGAGCTGGGTTGTTTACACTGACAGAGAGCACCCGCCCCAATCCCGCTCCCCATGTCCATCATGGCGGAGATGGAGTGAGAGTCAGCCGGCAGCCAGAGAACCTGTCTATCATCTCCACCACAGCCATCCTTCCCCGAGGCTCATTCCCCAGCTCAGTATCACAGTGACACCCATTCCCCAGTCACTGTTACTCTTATAGTGTCTCTCCCCTCTCTTGGGGTGTGTGTGTATATATCTGTACATATATATCTGTATATCTTTCCTCACCTCTCCCTCTCCAGTATGTGTGTGTGTACGTGTCTCACCTCTCTCTCCTTGGCACTCCAAACAAATCCTCATCGTTTTTGTTCTCTAAGTCGTTGTCAAACAAGCTGAGTTTTTTGTGGGCGGGGCTAGCCTGCCCGGATTTTGCCGTTGTCTGTCTGTCCGGTGAAGGCTTCCCGCCGCGGGAGCTCGGAGCCGGCTTCTGCGTAGGTTTCCGCTGCTCGGAGCTATTCCAGCCGCCCTGGATACAGCAATAATAATAATCATAATCATTTTTGCATTTGGTATAGCTGTAGCTCAGCGGTTAACCACTCGCCTTGCAAGCAAGAGACCTGGGTTTGATTCCCAGCAGGGTGAAACCTTGGCCAAGTTTCCTTACTCCATAGGTCTGATAACAATCCCTCAAGAAAAAAAGTAATAAACTAGGCAGTCCACAACTGTTGGGGGGGGGGTCCTGCTGTGCACAATTGGCCGACGCGTTTCGCCCACAAAATATACAGTCAATTCACTTTCCAGTATATTCTGTGAAGCGCTTTGATACGTCTAGAAGACATGAAAAGCGCTATATCCAATGTAAGGATCCAATGTAAGTGCCTTATCACGTTGTTGACACATCTCAAAGTGCTTCATAGGATATACTGTAAAGTGCATTGACTGCGTATTTTGTGGGTGAAACATCCTCCCGACCTGAAAGACGCTCTACAAAAGTAATTTGGCTGTTGTTGTTGAAACGCGGCAGCCAATTGCGCTCAGCAGAGTCATGGATTGAGTGACCAAATTATTATTTATTATTATCCCGAGGAGCAATCTACCAATCAACTAACAACCAGGTTCCTACTTACTGCTAGGCGTTTCGCCCTGCCCAGGAATCAATCCCAGATCACGGTAGAGATCGTGTCTTCCTGAGGCCACCGAGCAACATTAAATTATATCACAGAGAAACCCTCCCCGTCTCACCTGTTTTTCTTCGTCAAATAATCCACTGGATTTGGGCTCAGGTTTGGGGGCAGACGCTGACGTAGGTTTCTTAGGCGGAACATGCTTTGAAGGAAACAAAATATTTCAGAGATTACTTGAAGAAGTCAAACGGGGCAGGCAGGGCGGAGTGTAGTGGGCAAGAATGAGCAGGACGTATAGGGATTGCGGATGGGAGGCAGAGGCAGACACTCAGTAATGGTTCGGGTGAGTAAATCAGCCAATTACCTCATCCTCATCATCAAACAGCGAGACCGGATTTTGGCTGGCTGGTACCGGTGCCTGGAATTTCGCCTGGTTTCCTTTACTGTCAGAGTTTGTGGAGAACAAGTCCTGGGACAGACAAGCGACAGACAAGTCAACACCTGCACAGTTCTCCTACCCATATTAATGCCCATATCAACAGGACTTGAAATGCAGACCAGTCGCTACAGGCAGGGAATCCTCCCACTCAGCTTCCGTTAACCCTGCAATTAGCAATGAACCCCAACGCACACTCTGGGTCCCCACGCCTTGGCTTTCGCCAACCTGTGTCTAACACTTTCCAGAATTAGTTAAGAAGGATGCGACCCTTCAGGGAGAGAGTGCGCGTTCCATTCCAGCAATCCACCTCTGGAATTTCCATGTACAGGTGTGATGCGTGGAATTCTCAGTTTGGTTTGGATACTCTTAAACAGCGATGGATTTCTGCAAGTGTCAGATACCCGACTGAAACAAAAATCTTCCTCCCTCCCTCCCTCCCTTTGCGCTTATCAGAACTAGTGCCGCTCCCCAACGCATCGGAATCAGCACTCCCTTGTCCCAGAACCTCGCCACCACCTCCGTTACCTGGGATTCTTCCTCGTCGGAAAAGAGTCCTGAACTGGTCTGGGACTTTTCTGCCAGTGGAGGCGAATCGTCCAGTGCTCCGGGCTGCTCGTCCACGTTCTTAGGATGGAAAATACAGAATGTCACCGATGGGGCCATTCCATCTACCGTGCCTGACAGGTCCCCTTCACCCACAAAACCCTAAGCCCTCAGTCCCACTGCACAATCCCCGGTCCAGCTCCCACACAGTCCTTAACAGAGATTCTCTCTCCCCTTCCTCACCAACTCCCCCCACCCCACCAAAGGCTGTGCCACTACAGTCTAGGAAAAGCCTAGCACAACCCCTCAACCCACCTTGGCCTCCCGGTTGGGCTTGTCTTTGCCGGGTTTGGGTGTCACTGCCGGCTCAAAGAGACCACTGTCCTCACTGTCCTCAAACAGCACCGCGGCAGTCCTGGGCTTCGGGGGAGCTGGGAACCAACAGGCAACAGGTCAACATGGAAACACTATCTCAAACAATCAGCACATGTTAAGAGACAGAGTAAAGCTCCCTCTACACTGTACATCCACACTCAAAGTCAGCCATAGAACATATTAGAGACGGAGTAAAGCTCCCTCTCCTCTGCATCAGGATTAACCAGGCAGAAATGTTAAGGCTGTGATTTCTGTAGCAGAGTGCCATGCCAAGGCTCTCAGTCACCCTGGAACCTGTTACCCTGTGTACCGCTGAGTTTACCGGACTTAGAAGGTTTCAAACCGGATCCAAACAAGTCATCTTCATCATCATCGTCGAAGAGCCCGCTGGCAATCGCTGTATTCACAGTTTCTGCTGGTCTTCTCTCCTTCTGTATCTCCTTCCTGCGAGTGGGCTCAGCAACCACACTCCCACCGAACAGATCAACTCCTGAAACCGGAACAACAGGCACAGAATGTCAATTCTAAGCCATCACACCTCCAGTTTCGCACTAACAACCTTTCTGTTGGGCATCTTCTTTCTCTCTCTCTTCCTCCTTTGCCCCCTTTCTGCTGAGTAACTGCCCTCAGTAGCTCTCCACACCTCACTGTGCATTAGTGTGTGAGTGGCCAGCACTATCAGGTCATCCACAGCACAGGTTAGCGACAGAGTAAAGCTCCCTCTACACTATCCATCCATACTCCCAGGTCGGGAACAGTACAGGTTAGAGACAGAGCGCTCCCTGCTCACTGCCTCAATTACATGGCTTAACACATAACACAGAGAGTGAGATTTCCGATCCAGTGATAATTTCAGAATAGTATTTTGCTGTCACCAATACACTGAGAGCATTTGGATACTGATTGTCTGTGGCGGTCTTGGCTATCTGGTTCCTGAGCCAGGCAGGTCTACAGTACTTCAAGGCACAGCCTGGCTCATCAACAGGGCTTGGAAGGGCAGACCAGTCACTGAGGCAAGGAATTCTCCCACTCAACTCCCGTTAAGTCTGCAAGGCAAAGTGGGTGGTTCTAGCTGGACAAGCAGAGGGAAAGCTAGCCAGGCAGTGCTCTCAATGCCAAGCTGTATGGTTTTAGCTGGTGAGACTCCAGCAGTTACCCCAAATGCACACTCTCAAGAGCTCAGTGGCTCTCCGATCGTTTATTCACCAAATCAGAGGTAAAGCACAGGGTGTGGTGAGATTCCTTTCGTCATCTGGGTTAGTGACACACACTCTGCTATAGACAAGCATGACAGGCAGAATGATACTAGGGATGAGGAATTTCACTTAGGTGGAAACTAGCGAGTCTGAGATTGTGAGACCTGTGTTCGAATCCAGGCAGGTCAGGGTGAAACCTTGGGCAAGTTTCCTTACTCCACATGCCTAATAATAATCCCTCCAAATTGCTGTGTGCACCGTTTCACCCACTAATATACAGTCAATTCACTTTACAGTACATTCTGTGAAGTGCTTTGAGATGTCTAGGAGATGTGAAAAGTGCTATATCAAATGTAAGGATTATTATTGTTATTTTTCTCCTTGGAGCAGAGAAGGTTGAGGGGAGTTTTAATCGAGATGTTCCAAATTATGACGGGTTTTGAGTAAACCATTTCTTCTGGCAGATAGGTCAGTAACCAGAGGTACCTTAACGTCAGCATTAAGGTGACTGGTAAAAGAACCAGAGAAGAGATTTTTTTCCCCAGAGAGTTGTTATGATTTGGAATGCACTGCCTGGAAATGGTTCTGAGGCAACACAGTTCCAGAGACTGGAATCCGGTCTCCATTCGGACAAGTTTCATCCTGTTCACCACTTAGACCTGGATAGTGAGTTCTGAGTCCTTCGTGTGGGGGCTTGAAGCTACAACCTTCTGACTTAGGAGCAAAAAATAGTCCCCGTCAGGGAAGACTGACATTCTAGCACAGGGCTGGGGGGAAAGGCTGCATTGTCAGAGGTGCCATCCTTTAATTAAGACATAAAGCCAAGGTCCCCTTTCGGTGCTCGTTTGATACAACAATCCTCCCAGCTAAAATTCATCGCTTGCTTCACGGTTGTTTAGGGAAATTTCCTGTGCACAAACTGGCTGCAACATTCAGCTACACAATACACAGTCACTACACGTTACTCTAAAATCATACAAAGCACGTTTGAGATATCCTCCCGACAGTTAACGGAAAGCACTTTGAGACATTGGGGCATGACAAGTAAATATGTGAGCTCTTGTTTTGCTACAGCTGTGATGAGCCGAACGACCTCCTTCTGTGCTGTTTGATGCTATGGCTGTGGTGTACAGGAGAGTTTGGCTGTGTGATAAACCTACCAGGGTACAGAGATACTGCTCCCACCGGTACCTTTTTCCCAGATTTCGTTACGGCAGGTTCTGATTTCAACATTTTGTTTCAAACAAAAAGAAAAAAGGTACAGGTTTAACGTGGGGAGAAGAAACAAAACAAGGACCTCAAACCTCAGCTCACCCACGTTTTGATTATGCAAGGCTTACCAATATTATATGATTCTATTCACACTCAAGGAAAAATTCTGTTCAGCTTTGCCCACGACACCGTCTGTAGCCATCTTGCCTCTGAGTCAGGTGGCTGTGGGTCCCATGTAGGGATGTTTGAGTTCAATGTAAGCTGACAGTCCAATGTAGCCAAATGTGCTGTGTAACGCTGAACAGAGTTTTTACCCGAGTCTCTATCTTGTTCCATTGGCTTTCATGTGGAGAGGTTAAGGCAGTGGCTATTCCTAATGCTACCCTCCAATGAGTTGTGATAGTGGGTGTTTAGACAATTGACAAATAGTGAGATTCAGAGCCAAGTTCTCCTCATTTGATGCCTTCACACCCACTCACTATCCAGGGGGAACTGAAGTCAAATGTAGCCCCCAAACTGGCAATCAGTCCGTCAGCGGGATATGAACCTATGATTTTCCTGTCCAGTGTGGCTCAGAAGCTCATTGAATAAACTGCTTGTATCCATCTGAATCTCTCCACATAAACACCAACCTCTCTTGGGTTCTTATAGTGAAGCACAAAGCTTGACCCGAGGATTCGGAGTCCGATACTGAACTTGCGAACCCAGAAGAGAAAGCCGACATGGTGATAGTGGGGGAGTGGTGTGGGGGAGGTGGGGGAGCCAACGACAGAGAGCTGCAGTGACACCGTTTTCAGACACACTGTCACTGGCGGTTCGAAGCAACACGCAGACGGGATGTTAGTGCTATGGCTGTGCCAAGCCTCACTCAGCGTAGAGCGGTGTTAGTCAGAGTACCCGGCACCAGCCTCCCGGATCGGACACCCAACAGCAGCTTAGCTAAGACATAACGTACCCAGGATGTCTGTCTTATCTGTCGCAAAGAGTTACAGCTACAGAGCAAGAGCTGCAAAGAGTATCTTATTTTCTCCCTCGCTAACTCACTCACTCCCACCCCTACCCAAGGTCCTCATCCCATCACAATGTGTTTACATTATCGACAAGCAAGATACAGCCTCTTAGAGCAAAGCATGTTGTGTCACTTTTCCCCTCAGAGGTAATAACAACCTGTATAGTATCCTTCATACAGGATAGCATCTCAAGAGCAATGAGTGGGGAGGTGATCGTAAGCACAGTCAAAGAGGAACAGTAAAAAATCACGTTTGTATAGCGCCTTTCATGTCGGGAGGATGTCCTAATGCGTGACATGAAGATGGGGAAGGAGAGGCCAAGGCAGAGGGATTGAGTGAGTGAGTGAGCGAGACTGGGTGGGTGGGTGGGTGGGTCTGTGGGTGGGGAGAAACTTGATTTGGGAAGTAA
The DNA here is from genome assembly GCA_035084275.1 of Hydrolagus colliei. Classification (NCBI taxonomy): domain Eukaryota; kingdom Metazoa; phylum Chordata; class Chondrichthyes; order Chimaeriformes; family Chimaeridae; genus Hydrolagus; species Hydrolagus colliei. Next base: position 20,607,196 of record CM068748.1, read on the forward strand.
AAGGAAGGGTTCATCAGAACTCCTCCCAGAGGGATGTCAAGGTGGGAAGGGATTTGTCTGGGTTAGAGGACAACAACAATAAATTACATTTACACAGCAACTTTCACATTGCAAGGATGTCCCAAGGCACTGGACAGTCAGGGATTTGCACCCGAGCTAGTGGTTGGCATCGATCAAGAGGGGTGTAAGGCAGGGAGGGTGGTGGGTAGGAGGATGACCAAAGGCATGGATAAAGAGGAATGTCTTGAGACAGCCCTTGAAGGAGGCAAGGGAAGGAGTGAAGCGGAGGGACTTTCGGATGGAGTTGCAGGGGGTGGGGGCAGAAAGGCTGAAGGACTGACTTCCGGTGGTGGTGTGGGCACCCTGAGCGGAGGGAGAGGGCAGGTTGGTATGGAACATTTGTTTCAGGGCAATTAGAGAGAAATAGGCGAGCACGTGCAGTGAAAGGAGAGTACTGGGGAATTGGGATTAGCACAGATGGCTTCTTGGGAGCCTGTGCGATCCGTCTCCTTGGTTCAATCTTGACAGATAATTTAGCACAGACAAGAGTCTGTGACTCCACCGTGGAAACGCTGACAAGGCCAAAAAGCTCTCGACTTTTTGGGGGAGCAGAGCGTGAGAGCCTCCCACAAGCTGTGGTGACTTACCCGGAACAGCGACTGCCTTCGGCTTCGGCTCCTCCTTCAACGCCTCCGCAAACAAGTCTCCCTACAGAACACACAAGTCAAGACCAGACGTTGATAGAGAAAGAGCCTCGTGGAACACAGGGGAGTGTGTGGCAGGTAGGTGCAGTGTTTGGCAGGCAATGGGCACACAAACAAACTGAAAAAATCCATACCAACCTCCCCCTCGTCATCAAACAACCCCCGGCCACCGCTGAAGAGTCCACTTCTGCCGCCAAATGGAGAATAGGTGGCACCTTCATCAACATCATCATCACGAGGAGCGGGGAACAGATCTTCCTCATCTGTGAAAGGAAGAACAGTTGTCAGTGAGCACCCTACAGCCAGTGCTGGGAGATTGTTGCGTTGTCAGAGGTGCCGTCCTTTTCATGAGACATTAAACCGAGGCCCCGTCTGCCTGTTCAGGTTGACATTAAAAATCCCACGGCACTATTCAAAAAGTTTTTCTCTCTCCCGGTGTCCTGGCAAACAATCTCCCAAATAAAATTGGGGACTCACTTCTCATTTTGAGACGTCTCAACAACGTGTTCAGGTGCTAAATCAAATGCAAGGATTATTGTTAATATTGTTCATGATCCCCAGCCCGCCATCATTTCCCATTGTACCTCTGCAACCTCTGCTCTTCTTTCCAATCCTTGCCATGTCTGGGAAGGGACGTGTCCCTGAGTTGCGGACAGGAAAATGGTGGCAACGCTCTCAAGCATTTCGCGCTGAGCAGTGTTCCCATGTCCTGTACCCAAGAGGACCTTCACACCCTCTGAACTTCTTTTTCAATGGGCAATAAGGAGAAGGCTGGTGCTCGCTCCCTGCTCTGCAGATTGTAGGGAATAATTACCTTCACGTTTTTTTTGTACTTCTTTCTTGGTTTTCTCTCGTTTCTTTGCTGCAGGATCAGCCGTCCTGGAAACTACAGACACAAAGATATAACAGAGAGTGGCCAGAGTCACGTGTGTGTGTGAGAGTGCGGGTATGTATGTGTGCAAGCGTGTAATGTGTGCATGCATTCTAGGTTCAGGGAGTCCTCCCACTCAGCTCCCCTTAATCCTTCAAGCAAAACCTCTAATGGGTCGGGTGGTACTAGCTGGACAAGCAGCAGGAAAGCATTAACCTATTCCATGAGCTGAGCAGAAAGAACGGAGAGGTCAGGTCAGTACCTGTCTTCTCTAGCCCCGCCTGCTGCGTACCGTCCCCTTGAATCCGTGCTGCAAGTTCGTCCACAAAGGATGTCGGTCCCGCCGACCTCTGAAACACACATTGGTAACCGTCATTAGTCACACCGATCAGCTCCATCTCACAGGCACAAATTATTATAATAATCCTTGTATTTGATATGACACCTTTATCACATCATGGAGGAGAAAGGAAACGTGCCTAAGGTATCAGCTGGGAAACAAACCCGGGTCCTTTTGCAAGGCGAGTGCTCTAAACACTATGCTGCAGGTCTCTGCCTGCTCTTAGCCCACAAGAATGATATGGCCATTTAGCTCTCTCTGCTCACCATCAACAGTTACGCCTTCAGCCTCTCTGTCCCAATCCTTTGGAAGTTCATCCCTGTCCCTTTGACTCACCTCTCCCCTTGCCTCCTAATTTTGCTGTTGTTGTTCCAAGCACGTCTCAAGACACTTTTCTTTGACCGCGCCTCAGTCACCCTCCTACCCCTAATCCTTCCTCCACCCCTCCTGATCCTTCATCTGAGTTTCTCGTTGGGAAGCAGAATCAGTGCCACACCGCGCTGTACAGTGGGCTTCACTCCAATCGGGAGAAGAAAGACCACCCACCAGCACACCGGGGGCTTCCTGGTCCTCATCCTCCTCTTTTTCCGACTCATGGAATAGGTCCGAATCTTCATCATCTTCATCCCCTTCCTCTTCCTCATCATCGCTCAGCTGTATTTTCTGCAGGAGGATCAGGGCTCAGTTACACCACAACAAGTTGCATTTGTTACAACAACAACAACAATTTACATTTATAGAGCGCCTTTCACGTCGGGAGGACGTCCCAAGGCGCTGAACAGGAGGCGTGTGACCCGAGCTGGGAGGGGAGTGTTTAGGAAGGGGTGAAACACGAAGGGGAGGTAAAAGAGTTCAGGGTGGAACAAAAGGCACGATCGAAGAGGAAAGTCTTCAAACCAGCCTTGAAAGAGGAAAGGGAAGAGACGAAACGGCGGGAAACTGTTACAGCGCCCTTCACACAGGGCAGTGCCTCGGAGAGCTTAACCGTGGCGGAGCTGGACTGCGAGCCGGGACAGAGGGAGTCAGTTATGATCTAAAAGAGCAGGAGGGCGCAAGGTGGAGGGTCTGAAGGAGAGAGTTCCAAAGCTTCGGGGCATAGTGGCTGAAAGCACAGCTGCCACAGTGGAGCGGAGGGGCAAGGGACAAGCAGGAGGCCAGAGCCAGTAGAGTAGAGGTGACGGGCAGTGGACTGGGGAGAAAGGAGGTCAGAAAGGTAGGGAGGTTCAAGAGCCGACTGATTTCTTAAGACAATATTGAAATGCAACCGAGACCACATAACCAAACCCGGTCACGAACAGGCACTCACACGGCTGGATTTCAGCGGTTTCTTCTCATCTTCTTCACTCTCGTCCACAAAGTCATCCTCGGACTCCTGTGTGAACAACAGTGTCAGTATCTGCCTCCGTGTCAGTCCTGGCTCAGTCCCAGGTCAGGAGTGGAACTCAACAGTCCAGACTGACATTCCAGCATGGGACTGGGAGAGCGAATGACCGAAACAGCGAGGATGGGGGAGAGACACACACACAGCAAGTGAGGGAAAGAGACAGACACAAACACAGCAAGAGAGAGAGAGAAACAGCGTGAAAGCCAAGGGCCATAATTGCTAACTTACACATTCTGTCAGGTGGGGACAAAGGGCTGGAACTTACAATATTTCCTTAACAAGCAATCAGACACTGCTCTTACCTTGGGCTCTTTCTCCTCCTCGCTCTCGATGACACTCCGCCCATCACTGCCCACAGAACCTGGACATAGAAAAGGTCCCGGGAATTAATGACATGTCATTACGCTGTCAATATCCAGGATAAATACAAGTATTAATGTATTTATACGTTGATCCATATATTTATACTGGATAATATATTATATTAAGGTATGGATATTACATTGGGTATTAAGGTAGTTATACATATGCCTAACTCACCACTCCTGATAACTCATCACTGAGCCCTCACCCCTGTTATCAGGAGTTTTTATTGTGTAAGCTGTAATGAAGCACCTGCTCCTGTCTCTCACCTTCACTGGACAGGTCTCCGAGCCCCACGTCCTCCTCCTCCAGGAACTGCTGAGAGCCGATGAGGTACGGTAATGGCCTGTCAATGTACAAATCCTACAGCACAGAGAGAGTGAGAACGACAGAAAGTGAGAGAGTGAAAGATAGCGAGTGAGGGAGAGTGACACAGACTGAAAGAAAGTAACAAACAGGGAGAGAGAGTGGCGCAGAGAGTGAGAGCAAGAGTGACACTGAAAGCGAGAGAGAGTGACCATGAGTAAGAGTCAGTGACACCGAGAATGAGACACCAAGAGTAAGTGAGAGCGACACCGAGAGTGACAGTGAGAGTGACAAGGAGCGAAAGCAACACAGAGCAATAGAGGCTGAGTGACCAGCTCTCCCCCACCGTGCGCTGACCTTGGGCTCCAGCAGAGGCTCTGCACTCTCTCCATTCTCCTCGTCCTCGGAGTCTGAGTTGCCGGCAGTGATGTCCAGCTGTTCGAAGGCAGAGTCCAGGACGCGGAGCCCGAACCTCACCGCCTCCATTACCTTCGGGATTAGCTCTGCCTCCTTCTGCTCCCGCGTCTTCTCCTGCAACAGGGCAGCAGGGACCGAGGGGTTAATCCCGCTCAATCACAAACAGCACCCCACACACATACGAGCACACACACATTCACGCACACAAACACCCTCACACACATTCGCACGCACACGCATTCTCCATCTTGGAAAATCGTTTCACATACTGTATAAATGCAAATTGCTTTTGTGCTGAGCTTCTCTTTAATGGGACACGTGATAGTTACAGTATTATTAATGATAATAAATAATAATCATCCTTGCATTTGATATAGTACCTTATTATATCGGCGAGACATCTCGATGCACTTCACAGAATATACTGGAATGTAAATTGACTGTATTTTGTTGGCGAAACCCGTATGCCAAATGTGCACAGCAGTATCCCACAAACAACTGGGTTCCTCCCACCCTCCTATCCCTTCCTCCTGATCCCAACCACCAGCTCAGGTCCAAATCCCTAACCTTTCAGCGCCTTGGAACATCCTCCCGTCGTGAAGGGAGCCATACAAATGTAATTCATTGGTGTTGTGTTGTGATAAAGTGCTGCACCAAGTGCAAGGATCTATCACATCACGACTGAAGATGGTTCGCTCAGATACTCACAGGCTCAGCAGGTCTGCCTCCAGTCTCGGTCTTGGGTGTCGCCTCCTCCACTTCATCATCGTACACTCTCTGTAACAGCAACAGACGCAACATAAACACAGCAGCACGGGTGGGGGTAGTTGGGCGTTGGGAAGAGGGGAGAGAGATCCCTCATGAAGAACACAGGGACAGGAGTAGGCCATTCAGCCCCTTCTAACATTCTATTAGATCATAGCTTAACTGCACCTCAATTCCAATTTCCTGCCTTTGCTCCATATCCATTGATAGAGCAAAAATCTATCCAGCTCAGTCTTGAAAATTGGAATGGATTTAGCATCCGACAACAACTACAAAATCACATTTACATACAGCCTTATGCGGGATAGAATTCCAGATTTCCACTCCCCTTTTGTATGAAAAAGCCCTTCCTGATTTCAGTTGGGGCTGGAAGATAGGAGTATGGTTGTGAGCACAATCAAAGATGGGCCTTGAAGGAGGCAAGGGAAGGGAGATGGAGATCCAAGGGGGTAGGAACAGGAAAGCTGAAGACCTGACCACCAATGGTGGAGGGAGCAGGGTGGGGAATGTGGAGCAGGCCAATGCCTGCTAAGCAGAAGGAATGGTCTTGTTGTTATGGTATTAATAGGTGTATGTCGGGTGGGGTTGGGTGTACAGGAGACTCACGTTCTCTATAAACTGGGTGTTAGAGAGCATCAGGAAGTCATTGAAGACGCTGTGGAGCCGGGAGTCGGTGGCCTTGGTGTTCTGGATCAGGGAGTCCAACTGGTGCTCGATCTCGTGTGTGCGCGACAGCATCCGCTGGGAGAAGTCTTGCAGGAAGAGGAGAAGCTGCCAGAGAACAGGGACAGCTCAGCCCAGGTGACACCAAAGGACATGGGTACTGATACCCCCCGCACCACACGAACACTCTACACGGAGCACTCCCCCACCACTGTACACACACACACACACACACACAGAGAGGGCTGGGCTCCGGATCCCCATTCCCTTGCTATGGTCACACCTCCAACTGTGGGTTACTTGACAGTCACTAGCACTCACCCCCGCATCCGCGCCCAGAGACCAGCCCACGCTGGCCCGGCGCATCTCCTCCATGCTCCATGGCCGCTCCCACACCAGCTCACTCTCTCCACCTGGCTGCCCGTTCATTGTCACTGAGGCTCTGCTCATCTGGTAACACACGAAAAGAGACAGTCACCAACAGCTCACAGCGCCTGGCACATCGACCGACATCTCATAGTGCTTAGAATAATACTTGCATTTGATATAATAATAATCCTTGCATTTGAAATAGCGTCTGCTCACAACATTCAGATGTCTCAAAGCACTTCACAGGACATACTGTAAAGTGAATTGACTGTGTATTTTGTGGAGGAAACCCGGGGCAAGTATCAATGCTCACTGTGTTCAGTGGCCGAGAAGCATGTGATGAGAGTGCTGCAATCTGCGTAGTTTATTTCCCTCCCCCGCTTGCTCTCTGCCCACCCCTCACAGACAATGCAACTCTGTCTGAAGTAGAAGCCGCTCATTGCTCAATTACAGGACAGCGGCTGGTTTCTACTGTACCGAGGTAACAAACAGTTTGTTTGGGCAGTGAAGTTATAAACCCAAGCTCCATATCTTGCATTTCATACAGCGCCTTCTCACATCATTGAGATGTCTCAACACTTTACCTCGGAGCCTCTGTGCTTTCCATTAACAAATCAGTTCCCGATGCGGCCTGGAAGAAAGAAAATTGTATTGTTACAGCATCAAAATATCTCACACTTCGTCATGTTTCACGAGATTTGCTGTCAATTCTAATGACTGTGTACTTTTTGTGGGCAAACACAGCAGCCAGTTTGCACACAGCAATTTCCCACAAAGAGTGATTGACAAATTTTATCTGGGTGATCCTTGGTCAGGACACCGGGAGGAACACTACCTTCTCTTGAGTTGCAGCACAAGGCCTGATTGAACAGGCGAACAGGACCTCGGTCTAACATCTTATCCAAAGGACAGCACCTCCAACAATGCGGTGCTCACACACTCACGTTGTGGGGGTTAGGGGTAAACAGCCATGTTGCAATCATGGAACTAGTAAAGTGAGATGTTAGGCAACAGAACGTGAGAATCCAGCCAGCCCTCGGTGACAGTCTCTAGTCCAGTTGCTGAGCCAGGTGGGTCCACAGTCGTCCAGGGCACTGTTGATGACAACGCAACCAGCCTCTGCCCATCAGCAAACCTTAGAAGGGCAAACCGCTCACTCCGGGAAGGAAATCCTCCCACTCAGCTCCTGTTAACCCTGCAAGACAAAGCCCTAACTAACGGCTAGGGTGGTCTTAGCTGGACAACCAGCGAGAAACCTTGCCAGAGACAAGTGATATCAACGGGAAGCTACGTGAGTTTAGCTGGTTAGACTCCAGCAGTTTACCCCCAATCTACCCTCTGCGGTCCCCAAGGAGATTTACATGTGTGGGTAACATACACACAGACAGAACTCCTGAGTCTGGTTTGAATACTCCTTAAGAACAGTGTGTGTGTGTGTGTGTCAGGCCCAGCAAACCAGCCACCGAGTCCAAAATCTCAAAAGCCCATAGAAACAGAAGCCTGGAAGCTTCGGTCACTCCGGCAGCCCCCCCCCCCCCCCCACAGGGAGCTGTTTAAAGGGACATGGCCCTGCCTGCAGAAGACGGCGGGTTATTCCTGGTGACTGATCACATCAGGACAGAGGGAGAGAGAGTGGGCTGTGGGGGTGCAGTCAGAGGGCACCCCCCCCCCCCCCCCCCCCACATTGCAATGCCCCAACTGAACCACTCGACTCACCCGCGCTGTCCCTCACCCCCCGCCACTGTCCCGGGAGCTGTCCCTCACCCCCTGTCACTCACACACTGATGCCGCCGCCATCAGCCGCTATCAGCTGACTCCAGGTCATGTGATGACGCTGCCGAACACGTGATACTCCCCCGTCCCGCTGGAGCCTCGTCACGCCCCCTCCACCAGCCTGGCCACGCCCCTCCACCAGCCTGGCCACGCCCATCCACCAGTCTGGCCACGCCCCCTCGTCACGTGGAGGGGGCGTGACGAGGCTCCAGCGGGACGGGGGAGTAGCTAAACTCACGTACCTGGCCACGCCCCCTCCGCCAGCCTGGCCACGCCCCCTCCGCCAGCCTGGCCACGCCCCATCCACCAGCCTGGCCACGCCCCCTCCGCCAGCCTGACCACGCCCCCTCCGCCAGCCTGGCCACGCCCGCCCGCTGGAGCCTGGCCACGCCCGCTCCTCCAGCCCCGCCCCCCCGTCTGAGCCTGGCCACGCCCCCTCCCCGTTGTCCGATCACCAGAGACCAGAACCTGATACAGTCACAGACACACAGAGCGGAGAATCATCATACATTACATTACATTACATACATCAATCTATTTATTAATATCATAATAGATTACAGAGATAGACCAGAGCAACGTAAACACACCCCGATAGCGAAAGACAGATAGACTGAGAAAGAGAGCAATCAGAAAATGATTGTCACAGAGAGAGAGAAAGGCAGAGAGATAGAGAACAGAAAATGATTTGCATTTGCAGAGTGAGATACAGATCGTGGGTGAGAGAAATACAGTCAGACAGACTGTCGATGTGCGACTTCCACAGAGAGACCGAGATGGGAGATACTACTGTATTACAGAGCAAGTGAGACATGGGAGAAATGCAGAGAGAGTGACACAAACAGAGAGGAGAGGAAGAGACAGAGGCTGGGGGGGAGGGGCCAGCAATAGAACACTGTGGGCCCGTAGCGGCCGCTGATTGGCTATGGTGGCGATTTCAATGGGTTATTCACGGCGACAGGGGGCGCTCTCACTGCCTCAGGGCTCCCAGGCAATTACAGGGTCCCAACACCAGGGGAGATGTAGACAGTGAGAGATACAGAGTGTGAGATACAGTACTGTAGAGATAAGCAGGAGGATATATAGTGTGAGATATGGAAGGCAGAGTGAGAGATATATAGTGTGAGATATAGATGTCACAGAGAGATTTTATTTTTATTGTGAGAGGTTTAGATAGACAAAGAGAGAGATAGACTATTAGATATAGATAATAACAACAAAACTACATTGTTATAGCGCCAGTCAATGAGAGATGGACCAGAGTAAGATATATAGATGGCGAGTGAGCAGAGAAAACAACGTAGATACATAAACAACAACTTGCGTGTATCTCGTGTCCTTCACGCAGGCCAATGTCCCAGAGCACTTGAGACCCTTCAATGTCTGTCTCTCCCATTAAAAAGTCCCCTGGGGTCTCTGGCTTCCTCCCCCGCGCCCTCACGGCTTCAGGCATTCATTTCGAGGCTGTTTGCGGAACACCGCTGTGCCCAATTGGCTGCCACATTTCGCCTGCGCAATGGGCAGTCACTTCACTTTATAGTATATATCATTCAGTCAATCAATCAATCCTTAGATTTATACAGCACCTTTCAAGTTGAGAGGGCATTCCAAGGCGCTGTACAGTTAGGTCGGGACAAGAGCAGGGTGGGAGGGACCAGGGCAGGACGAAGAAGAGTAGGAAAATTGACTGTATATTTGTGGGCGAAACGCAGCAGCCAAATTGCGCACAGCAGTGTCCCACAAACAGTTACGGAAGTGGGATTAGGGGAAAAATACACTATGAATAGCTTTGAGACATGTCAACAACATGATAAGGCATTATATCAAAAGGAAGCATTTTTGTTAGAATGAAAGTGCTCAGTGACGAGTTATCTCAAGTCTCGAGTTAGGCATATGTATAGATATATAAATAAGCGTGGCCAGTATATTGACAGCACGATGCGTTGAGTTAAGCCAGAGTTAAGTTATTGGAGTCATGAGTGAATTTGTTGGTAAAACAACAGCAAAATTACATTTATTGAGCGCCTTTCAGGTCGAGAGGATGTCACAAGAAGCCCACTAGTTGGAGCTGACTGGGATCATTGTTGGATTAGAGCTCTGAGTACGAATAGCTGCAAATAACATTGTGCTGGGACACTGCTGCGTTTCGCCTACAAAATACAGTACATAGTCATTCCCTTTACAATGCTTGTGTCGTACGTCATGGAAAACTGAAATTAGACAGACTGGGCGATGAGAAGTCCTTGCAAACAGTGAACTTGGACACATAGCTGTCAGGCGACAGGGTTGAGGTTAAAGCATTTAAAGCTGAATCTTGGGAAATGCTGTGGAAGCACAGCTGAGCTGACCATTTCTTCAAATCTTAACAGCTGGTTCAGCTCATTAAGTTGTCTCCTTAGTTGTGGCTCAAGAGCCACGTAAGGCAGGACTTAGAGCTCACTGTCTAGGCTGACTCTGCAATACATTGGGGTGGGGGTCGGCAGAGTTTGCATTGGTGGAGGTGCCGTCGTTAGAATGAGATGTTAAACCAAACTCCCTGCCTGCCTGTTCAGATGGATGTTAAAGATCTCACAATACTATTCGAAAAGAGAAGTTTCTACTGTAGGGATATCCTGGCCAACTAAAATTGGTCATTTACCTCAGGCCTGTTTGTAGGGCTTATCCATGCGTAAATTGCCCCCCTTAACTTTTCGAGTAGTGCCATGGGATCAGCACCTCCATCAATGCAGCACGAAATTCAGTCAATCCATTTTACAGTATATGCTGTGTGTCTGAATGACGTGATAGGGCACTATATCAAATGCTAGGATTGTTATGATTAAATGGATAGCCTGTTCTGAAACCTGGTGCTGGCTCGATAGGTGACATTTTGGTGAATCAATGAAGGGTTAAAGTTAACTCTGCCCCCAACTCTGCCTTCCAGAGAGAAAATTAAAGCAGAGAGACAGAACTTAAACTAAGAGGAAAAACCGCAAACATCTGGGAGCTTGATAACCTGAACAAGTTTAGAGCAGTCTTAAGATAATGATTGGGATGATCCTCTGTATTTTACATTCTGTCCTAGATTTTTCTTTAAATCACTTTGCGTGGTCTGTGTCTCTTTGTTGATGTGTGATGAAACTTTACAGTATATCCTATGAAGTGCTTTGAGATGTCTCAATGAAATGATACATCAAATGCAAGGATTATTATTATATTTATTGTTAAATTAATACCATATAGGTATTATATGGTATGTAATATACTCTGGAAAGTAATCTTGGTCTTCTTTTGATTAGCAAATTCTTATGTTCTTATTTTAGCTCAGTTTATATCAGCCAAAATGCAAAGGTTAAAATATAAATTTGGAGGAATAAAACATTTGAGTAAATGGAGGAACAAGGGAAATGTTTTCAGCAATTTTCTTTTTTTAAAAAAAAGGGGCTCGTTTTAATTTTATATGTTTAATATTTCAGTAATATGGCTCCAATAAGATAAAATTGATTCCAGTCACATTAGTGTTTGTGTAGGTGTGTGAGCTGAAATCTTGTCTAAAAAAACAAAACCAGATGCTCTGGGAAGAGTAGAAATTCTCTAGACTTGTGTAACCTAAATGGGTCCAGTTAGATACCTCCCTAATAGGAGGAAAAAAGTCTCCTTTGAAGCAGTGTACTGTACAATTAATGTGATATTTAATCTGTTAAAAAAATACTTATCATGGGCTACAATGTTCCACTCACTTCACCATCTCTAGGCTGCGTGTCTTGAGCAGCAAATCTCTGAGGACTCAGCTGCAAACTGCCTTGTCACAAAGGTTGGATGAGCTGCTTGTAATTTTCTCCTGTTCAGCTGGTCAGAGCAACCTTGGGGTGGGCGGTGGGGAACAGTTTCATCGGCTCCACAATGTTTCATCGGCTCCAAAAGTAATCCACCATTCAGGCATGTTTATCTGGGCCACATATATCGGTGGAGAGTTCAACTCCAGGGCACTGAGCACATTGGCTGGACTTGGAAGGGCGGATCAGTCACTGGAGGCTAGGAATCCTCCTACTCAGCTCCTGTTAACCCTGCAAGTAAATACCCTAATGGATAGGGTAGCCCTAGCTGGACAAGCAGTGAATGCTCTGAATGGCAAGCTACGTGGTTTTAGCTGGTGAGACTCCAGCAGTTATCCCAACACGCACTCTGGGGTCAACAAGCCTTGGCTCTTGTCAGCACTGAGCCCAATATTGTCTATAGTTAGATAACCAGGATGTACCCCTCCAGGGAGCGAGTGTACATTCCATTCAGACACAGGGAAATTTCCATGTGTGAATGGCATCTACGGGTGGAACTCACAATCTAGTTTGGATACTCTTAGGCATCGTAATTGATGTCTACATGGATCACACCCCTGGCTGACCAAATGAAAATCCTAAACCCAGTGTGAGTCAAAATGATAATGGTTATAGCTGGAAGAATAACATGGAAAATCTCAGCGATTAATCCTGGAGAGTTATACAGTTAAAGTGATACTTCATCTGTAAAGACAAACTACTTTTTGTAGGCTATAGAGTTCCACTCACTTCATAATTTATATAGTCTCATGAAGGGACAGGGTGAGTCTAAATTGTTCTCATTTTGTTGTGTATGTGATGCAATATTAAACTATGTTACCCTGCATGTAAAGTTATTGAATAGATTTCTAGTTTTACTTACGAATCTCTTCAAAAAGTCACAATATTTTTCGGTTTCTAGATACAGTAAAAGCCTGTTTATCCAGCACTCTCAGGACCTAACCGATGCCATTTAAAGTGCGTGCCAGATGTTCGGCCAAAAACACAAAAAGGAATAATAATTTTTTTTAATGTAATGCATTTTTCCGGATAAATTCCGGTTAATCGAATGCGGACCTTTTTTGAGGTGCCAGTTATACGGACGTTATGGTTGATCGGATCACAGATAAAGGGGCTTTTACTGTATCAAATATTTGTATTTAATACTATGATTGTTCACTCACTTCGTGGTGGTTTGCAAGACATTAGTGTACACAAATTGGCTGCCCACATTCACCTACAAAATACAGTCTGCAAAATACTGTCACTACACTTCACAGTAAAGTCCTGTGAAGTGCTTTGAGACGTACATCCTCCTGATGTGAAAGCCGCTAAATGCAAGGAAGAAATATAAGTAATTTATGTATCAATCCCAAAGTCTCAAAATAAAATTGTTTGCTGTTGATTGATGAGTTCTTGACTTGCCTTTATACTTGTGGATCTGGCAATCAATGCGGTTTTAGCTGGTTGAACTCCAGCAGTACTTTAACGCACACTCTGGGATCATCAAGCTTTCGTTTTCCCAACCTTCACTGAAATACTCTCCGGAATCGAGTAAGCGAGTGTGTCCCTCCAGGGAGAGAGTGTGTATTCCATTTCAGACACAGGGAAATGTTCACCCATATGTGGAACTCCCAATCTGGTTTGGAAACTCTTAAGCATAGTGATGGGTTTCCATGCATGTTAGACACCCAATCCCAAACCAACACAGTTGGGGCGGCTGGAGTGCATTGAGAGATCATTGCAGCTTCAGGAGTAAAAATACAGCTGAGTTAGGTTTGAGCTTCAAAGCTATTTAGCATCTCATTCACAGAATGTCACACATCAACATAGGAAGCAGAGATACAAGCAGGAAGGAGTATTATTATTATTATTGGGTGCTCAATACTGAAACCGTGACTAATCTGTAAAGCTCTCTCCCTTGCCCTACTAGTTGACACTCATCAAACATCGTGCGATAATGTGGCTTCTGACAAGCAGCTGCTGTGAGGAGGCTCCTGGAGTGTGGGTTTACCAACAACAACAACAACAAAATTACATTTATAGAGCGCCTTTCACGTCGGGAGGACGTCCCAAAGCGATGTACCAACATATGTCCGTATATTAGGAGTGAGTTGCTGTGCAGTGTGCTGAACTAGTGCTGTCCTTGCACCACCAATCGAAGGATTCTCTGTTCAACAGGTTACACTTTGTATACGGTATATCAATTTGGTAACACAATCTACAACTATTTGTGGGACTCAGCTGTGTGTAGACTGCCATGTTTCACCCACAAAATATATGTTACAATCCATGTTACAATATATTCCATGAACCACTTTGAGATGTCTCATCTATGTGATAGGTGCTACAACAAATGCAAGGATTTTTGTTATAGGATTGCAGTGAGGGAATGGGTATATCAGAGAGCAACGATAATCTTTGCATTTGTTATAGGGCCTTATCAGATCAAAAGGTCGGCTCGAAACATTTTGCAAGAATTAGTCTATAATGTTCATTTCCAAGCAAATATGGCAGCACAATTGCTCGTGGGAGCCAGTGGAGCCTGGCGGGGGATGGTGTGATGGGAGTACAGCATTTTGTGCGGATGAATATCCGGGCGAAGGAGTTTTTAATTATTTGAAAAACATATTTTGGCAGAAAGATCAAAGAACAATTCAATGTTTGGAGTTTTGGAACGCAGGACCTGTTGCTTGATCTTTCAATGCAATTAAGTCAAATTACAAACTGATGCCAATGACATTCATATCTGCATGTTAAACAGAGGACTAATTAAACTTGGAACCCCAAGGAGTTGGGAGCCCAGCTTACTGAAAAGAAATCAGTATCTAATGGCTTTGGCAGCGAATGTTAAGGGGAAAATTAATGGAGGTTTTCAAAATTGAGGGGTTTTAATGGAGTAAATAGGGAGAAACATTTTCCTCTGTCAATGGGTCAGTAACCAGAGGAGCACAGATTTGAGATAATTGTCAAAAGAAACCAGAAGGAAAACGAGGAGAAATGTTTTTACTCTAAAAGGGTGTTTGAAGAAGATTCAAAGCAGCTTTCAAACGGCAATTAGATATGTACTTGAAGAGGAAAGTTTTGCGGGGCTATGGGGTAAGAACGGAGGAGTGGGACTAGTTGATCATTCAAAGAGTTGGCACAGGCACAATGGGCCAAATGACCTCCTTCTGTGCTGTAGGATTATATGATATGCTGTACATCTCAGAGACACAGGCTTCTTTTCCTGTTTGTTTTACTTACAGCAAAAATGCTTTGACAGTAGCGATGGTGAAATTAATCATTTGATCCGAGAGCCTTGATAATCTAGCTCTGTCAGTAAACTCTGATCCCCCTGGAAGCTGGTTACAGAGCCTAACTGACTCATAGCAACACTCATCGGATACAAATAGCAAAATGCAGTCGTCTGCATGGTTTGCCAGTGATAATTTAATATACTTCGCCACTTCTCCCCTCATGCACCCCCCTCTGCACACCTGGAGGGAATCCACTTTTGTAACCGATCATTTATATACTAGTAATAATCCTTGCATTTCATCTGTGATGACAAAATGTCTTCAAGGGTTTCACAGTGCAAGGAAAGAGTTAACATAAAATGCAGCAGTCAATTACACACAGCAGTGTCCCACAAACTATCAGGGATTGAATGATTGAGAGACATAGATTGAGGATGGACTATTACCCCCAGAAAGTAAAAAATGTTAACCTCGGAAAATACCATTGTCTCCGTCGCCTTGGATGTGCTCCTGATGTGAAATGTAATGTGTTGTTGACTTTGTTTACCAGCAATGGCCTTCTGATAAAAAAAAGTGAATAGAACACTTGGAAAAAAATTATTGTAGTTGGTATCCATCACATGGACACCTACCTGGTAGTCTGAACACTTCTGATAAGAGCGCCCTACACTTTTGGGCCCATCAATCAACCAATCAGTCAACCAATCAATCAATCCTTACATTTATATAGCGTCTTTCATGTCGAGAAGACATACAAGGCGCTGTATAGTTAGGTACGAACAAGAGCAGAGGGGGAGGGGTCGGGGCAGGATGAAGAAGAGTAGGAAAATTGACTGTATATTTGTGGGCGAAACGCGGCAGCCAAATTGCGCACAGCCGTGTCCCGCAAACAGTCATAGAAGTGGGATTAAGGGGAAAGGGGGGGAAAGGGGGGGAAAGATGGCAAGGGGAAGGGTTGGGGTAGGGGGGTAGGGGGAAGGAGAGCGGGAAAGCCGACTGGATACTTGTGGGCGAAATGCGGCAGCCAAATTGTGCACAGCTTTTATGAGCTTTAATCATAGAGGATGTAGGTGCTACTTAATTGGTCTGGGCTTTACACAGGACCCAATCCAGTATAACAGTAGAGAGTTCAGTTGAGATCAGTGAGATGTAGATCTGACATCTCCCACCCACCCACTTCTCTCCCATGGATAGGTAAATAATCTATATTGATTTTTCTGATAGCATGGGTGCTCCCATTATCGTATCTTGTGGTCATGGGTTTTTGCTCTGAGCTGGGTGGGGGAGGCATCTAACATCAGCCATGTTTGCACAACCTCAATATTGAGGCTTGAACCCAACCTCAAATATTTTCGACTATGTGACAAGGCGCTGAATCGAATGCCAGGAATAAAATGATGAAATCCAAATGTCAGCTTTCACTTTGATGAGAACTTGTCCAGTCAGTGAGCATTTGTCTGAGTGCGTTCACCTGCCCTCCGGGAGGGTTGGTACACTTACTCCACACACCAGTGAACGGTGAAATACTGCAGGTTATCGAGGATCCATCGGGGTGTGTCAACTCATGTGGACTAGCAAATGAGCCACGACTTGCTAGTGTGGAGCTGATGGAGAAAACAATGGTGCCAAATGATAGTGAGGATAGTAAAAGCCAGCTTGGCATGACAAGTGTGTGCCAAGACCTTTACTTAAGTATATCATTGGCCTGACACCAGACTTGGGATTTACTGACCAGAGGATCTTAAATTCCAATCAGTACAAGTCACTAATCTCTCAGTTCAACCATAGGTCACAAAACATTAGCGTGATGGCAGGGAAACTGGGCTTGTTTTCATCAGGACAGTCTTGAGGCAGGTGATTTAACCATTCTTCTTGTGTTTGATGTAGCACCCCATCACATCATCAAAACATCTCAAAACGCTTAACAGGACTATATAATAACTAGCTATACCCCCGCGTAACATACGCGGCCTAGTGTTTTTGAACATGTTTATTCATATATTTTGAAACTTTTCAAAAATAATGTATTTGTTGTTTACAAAAAAAAGGGTGAGCTTTAATCACTGTGTTGTTTTTCTTTGTTGTTTTTTTTAAGCTGCATTGCTTTTTGTTTTCCTTTTAGAGTTCAATGTTACCTAAGGCTTTTATAGATAAATATAGAAGATAATAACAATCCTTCCATTTTAATATAGCACCTTATCGCATCATTGAGATGTCTCAAAGCGTCCCACAGGATATATTGTAAAGTCAATTGACTGCGTTTTGTGGGCGAAACACGGCAGCCAATTGCATGCAGAGTAGTTGGCTTACATAGGACTCTACTATAAAGTGTAGTGATTGTGGACTACGCCAACATAATGTGACCCTTTGGGGATCCCTGGATAGTGATCAGGAGAAGGAACTCCAGCTGATTTTAATTAAACAATAATTGTTGAATTTAATATAGGGCATTTCAGGTTGAGAGGACACCTCAACATGCTTCATTAGATTGACTGTGTATTTTAAGGGCCAACACAGTAGCCATATTGCATATTACAACCTCACACAGACAGCCATGGAGTGAGTGACCAATCTTATCTGAGGGGTTGTTGGCGAGGACACCAGGAGAGAGACTCCCTCCTCTTTTTGGAAAATGCAAGATAAATCAGATGGAACTATTTCCCTGGCTGGGTGACTTGTTAATTTAGGACATAAATTAAAAATCATTACCAGAAAACAAAACAAAGGGAAAGGGAAGGAAAGAATATTTTAAACAGGGATGTTTTAGAGACATGGAATGCCCAACGTAACTCAGTCGTTGAAGCAAATTCTGTAGTAACGATAATAATAATTCTTGCATTTGACATAGCGCCTTATCACATTGTTAGGATGTTTGAAAGGGCTTCACAGAATATATTGTAAAGTGGATGGACTATGTACAATATTTAATGGGGAAAATGCAGTGGCCAATTGCACACAGCAGTATCCCACAAACAGTCGTGGATTGAAGTAATCAATTATTTTTGTTTTTAGGAACCATTGCTCCAGGAAAATGATCTGCCAATTGACTAACAACCGGCTAATAGAGTTTAACAGGGATTAATTTGAAACAAATAATAGATGAAAAGCAATAGAGTAAAGAGAATGCGGTGAAATGGATAGCTCCTTCAGAGTGCCACCATCTTGGTTCTATTAAATAATAATAATCCTCATATTTTGCATAATGTTTTTCAAATTGGGAGTACATCTCAAAGCAATTTGCTGTGAAATTTTGCCTACTTGTAGGTGAATCCTGCAGCCGATCTGCACACAACAATGATCCACAAACAGCCATGAAACGAGTGACTAATATTATTGTGTGGAGATGATTGAACCTACAAGCTTCTGATGTGGAGGCAAGAATGCTACCAACTAACCAGCCTGACTCTCGTTGGACAAAATATCTGCAGAAATAACTTCCTGCGAACTTTACCTAAACATTTTAGCACATTTTTACACCTTTGACAAAAATTACTGTAAGTGTGAGACTGGTGTTTTTTTCTAGGTAAATACATCAGCCACTTTATTAACATCTCACAAACTCCCATGAAGAGAAATGAACAGTTTTATCTGAGAGATTGCCAGGCAGGGACACTTCTCTTTCAAATCCTGTGATGAGAACGCCAAGGTTCACCTGAAAAGCAGGCAGAGAGAATTTGAGTTCAAAGTCTCTAGCACGAGACAGCACCTCTTAATAATAATAATAATAAGAAGAAGAAGAATCCAAGCATTTGATAAAATAGATTGTTTAATAGATAGCAACTCTGACAATGGGGCACTCCCCCTAGTCCAGCACTGGAGTGGCAGTCTGGACTGTGAACACAATGCCTTAATGCCCAACGCCTGTAAACTTTATTGCGTTGACTAGGCATATATGAGGTTTCCTGTTTAAAAACACTTCACAGAATACACTGTAAAGTATACTGGCTGTCTAATTTGTGGGCAAAATGCAGCAGTCAATTGCACACAGCAATGTGCCATAAACAGTCTTGGATTGAGTAATCAAATGATTAGGTTTTTTGGAGGGATTATTATCGCCACCAACCAACTAGCAGCCGGGTTCCTACTTACTGCTTGGTAACAAAGGTGTGTGGAGTAAGGAAACTTGCCTAAGGTTTCATCCTGCGTGGGAATCGAACCCTAGTTCTCTTGCTTGTACAACATGCTAACCACTAAACTACTAGAGGGCAGGTAAAATGGTACTGAAAGGATTGCTCTTTAAAAGTGTCAGCACAGGCATGATGGGCTCAATAGACTTCTTCGGTGATCAAATTGTTATGTTTGTTTTAAGGGATAGCAACTCTGACAGGTTCCCCCCAGCGCTGCACTGGAATGGCAGCCTGGACTGTGAACGCAATGTGGGTCTTGAACCCACAAACTTTCTTATCCAAAGGCAAGAATGCTACCCACCGAGGTGAGCTGACGACAAGCAATGGAACATTCCGAGATCTGATATTGCACAGTTGCCAACATGAATCATGGGTCTGATATGCAGTTCTTCTGTGCAGCTGGTCTTGTTCAGTATAATTTAAATAATTTATTCAGCCCTGGGTGACACATATTTGAGGTTTTTGTGTTTTGCTCTATTAGGCCTGATAGACTCCTCTCACTCCACTTTGAGCTGACTGACTCAACCCTATTGCATCTCCACCATGGTTTGTGGGCACTTAATTTGGGATGTGCACAAAGATGGAAAGGGTTGGGCTGGACAAGTTCGGGTTGTGCATGGCGGGATTTGGCAGGGTTGGGCAGAGCTGGGTTGGGTTGGGCTGGGGAGGGCTAAATATGTGTCTCTTCTCTGTGCCGCTGTAAGTAGAGTCGAGGGCTCGGACTTAACTCAGTTGAACTTGGCAGGAGGTGGATCCCCAATGGGTGGTGGTAGTCATATTTCTGTCATTCTATGTATATATTTATTGGCAGGACAGCTAAGCCTTCCCAAGTTGAATAGTCTGTGGATGTTGCCAATCGTATGTATTGAATTACACAATGTAAGCTCTTAACACCATGTGGCTGCCTCTCTCCATCCTGAAGCTGACCTGCATATTCACAGATTCCATACTGAAACATCAACTTTTTTCTGAAGCAGATGAGGGCCAAATAGCCCATTATATCTGTGTTCTTAAAACCATCAATTTCGTTGTTGATCCCACTTTCCAGTTCTTTCCCCGACACATTTCAATGTTTTTGCTGCTCAGGTGCTTACCCATTTCCCATCGGAACAATTCTGTTGATTCTGGCTTCCCCTGTTAATTGTGGGAATTAATTCCAAAGTTTAACAAAAATCTGAATGCAGAAATTCCTTCCAGTCTCTTTCTAATTCTTCCACTAACAATCTGGTGACTGTGTCCCCCTTGGCACCGATTTCAACAACAAGATGCATTTACATAATGCTCTTTCCATGGATGTGCCAGCCGATCACAATCAGTAGCACCTTGATGTCAGGATTGATGACCAGCTTTCCTTCTACTCCACATCTGCTCCCTGACCAGGACCGCGGTTTTCCACCTCTGTCACATTGCCTACCTTTACCCATACCTTACAACCAAAGCAACTGAAACCCTCGTGCAAGCCTTTGTCAGTTCCCGGCTGAACTGTGTCAATGCCCTCCTCGCTGGTCTCTCCAGCTCCACAGTACACAAAATTCAACTAATTAAAAACTCCACCACCCACCCAAAACTCTCTACCGTCATTACACCAGTCCTCGCTAGGCTAATGTAATGAGAGCACACTGAGCTAATGGCTCCACTGGCTCCCAATTACCCAACGGATTGATTTCAAGATCCTCTCACTCATTTTCAAATCTCTTCATCCCCTTCCACCCCCTCACCCTGTCCAGCATAGATCACATCATGCGAAAGCCATTAGATACTGATTTCAGTAAACTGGGCTCTCAACTCCTTGGGGTTCCTGTTCAATCAGTCCTCTGTTTAATAGGCCGATATGAATGTCGTTGGCATTAGTTTAGAATTTGACTTAATTGCATTGAAAGATTCAGGTTTCCTGAGATTGAGCCTGAGGTTTCACACTTGCATTCCAAGACTCCAGGCATTGAATTATCTTTGATCTTTCTACAAATATACCTTTATTAACTAATTCAAAACTCCACCGCTCAGATACTCATCCGTACAAAGCTCCATACCACCATCACACCATTTCTTGCCTGGCTCCACTGGCTTCCAATCACCTGATGGATCGAACTTGCATTGCCGATCCTGGAGAGCGGGTAGTCATACTGGCGGTGCAGTTTGATGACGTACCTCTGGGGGCTGGTCGTCTTTTCCTTGTATCTGCATATAGGGCACACCCCCAACTTTCGACACTCTCCGACATGAAAAAAAGTGCGCCTTATACGCGGAGATTTACGGTAGTTTTTCGTACACAAATACACAGCCAAATCCACTTTACTGTATATCCTAGGCGCTATATCAAATGTAACATTTATTATGATGAATATTATTGTTGGTGCCTTATCACATATCTCGAAGCGCTTCACAGGATTCAACCGTGAAGTGTTGCAACTGTGTTTGTGGGCAAACATAGCAGCCAGTTTTATGAACAGCAATGTCCATACAAACAACAATGAAATGAGCGATCAATTTTTATTTGCGGGATTGTTGCTTGAGACACCGGGAGAGATAAGCTCCCCTTTCCTTTTGAATAATGCCATGGGATCTTTACTATTCACCCGAACTGAGTACAAAATTTGGAGTACAAGATTTATTTACAAAATACAGACATTACTTTACTGCAAACTTTGTGAATTACTCTGTAAACACTCTGAGACACTGCCCTGTATGAGTGGTGCTATATCTATGCAATTATTGTTGAAATGTTTCTATGATATGATAAGAAGAATAAGAATAATAATCCTTGCATTTGATATAGCGCTTTTCATGTCTTTTAGACGTCTCAAAGTGCTTCACAGACTATACTGTTAAGCGAATTGACTATGTATGTGAGCTAAACGCGGCAGCTAATTGTGTACAGCTATGTCCCACAAACAGTTGTGGATTGAAATGACCAATTAATTTTTTTGGAAGGATTATTACTAGGAGTGTGGAATAAGGAAACTTGCCCAAGGTTTCGCCCTAACTGGAATTGAACCCAGATTTCTTCGCTTGTAAGATGCTCCAACAACTGAGCTGCAGGACTCCACTGATAAGACATGATATCAAATGCAAGGATCATTATTCTTATTATTGTCAGTTCTTCCATTGGTCACTATTAGCTTGATCCCCACTCAGGTCCCTCCACATCATTCTATACTTTATTGTCATTCAGCCCCTTTCCATTCCTCCTATGATTTGCTTTTGATCTTCTTGGACAACTGTGGGTTCAATACCCTGTCGGGACTTGGAATCACAACACAGTTGGAGCGTCATCTCAAACTATGTGATTCCAAGTCCCAACGTGGGACAATCCCTTAATCTATGACGACCAGAACAAGCAGGTGTTTGAGAGAGCAGAAAATAATGCTCTTGCAAGGTAAACAGGGGAATGTGGAGTAAGGAGACATACCTAAGGTTTTGCCCCGGCTGGAAATTGAACATGGGTCCTCTCGCTTGCGAGGCGAGTATGCTAAACTCGCCTCGCTACGAGCCTCCACCTAATGTTATGCATCAGAAAAGTCTGAATGAACTTTTTCTGAATGCGATGATTCTTGTGCGGTTATTCACAGAGTTTTGTTGCATGTTTTATTTGCAAGGTACGAGCAGGGGTGTGGGACCGATTGGATAGCTCTTGCAAACAGCTGGCAAAGGCTCGAGGGGCCAAATGGTTTCTTTCTGTCCTGTAAGACTTTCAGATTCTAGGATCCTATCCTGAACATTGGCTGTGGACTTCTAGGAGAAGAAGACTGAGATGAACTCTAATCATGAGTGTCAAACAACATCTTCCTTTCATCCCACTCCAGCTCACCAGTCCTGCATCTGACTCAGATTTTATTATTGAAAGGGATCTCCACTACAATATTTTTGCAATTTGAGGAGGTCAGGTTTGCAGGGCTATGAGGAGAGAGTGGGGGAGTGGGAATGATTTGGGCAGCTCTTTTCAAAGAGCCGGCACAGACACAATGGGCCAAATGGTCTTCTTCTGTGCTGTATAATTCTATGATTCTGTGAATTGCTGAGGATAATAAGGCTATTTTCAGGAAATTGTTCCCATCTTGGTTCATGGTTTTTCTCTGTTAGGGAGTGAAATCAAAGTGGAATGTTTTATTGCTTTAATTGGTCAATAAACTACTGATCCACTCCGGGTTTTTTTACAACATGGAGCCCTGTAGCTTAGTGGTCAGAGCACTCGCCTTACAAGTGTGAGACCTGCGTTTCGAATACAGGCAGGTCAGGGAGAAACCTTGGCCAAGTTTCCTTACTCCACATGCCTAATAATAATTTTCGAGAACTCTAGAAGATGTGAAAAATGCAACATCAAATGCAAGGATTATTATTCTAACATGTATAAATATTGAACTTTACGGTTGGACTTTGAATTCACAGTCTAGGTCAACACCCCAATGCAGTGCTGGAGGGGAGAGTGTGGTAGTGTTGGAGGTGACAATCTTCGGATGAGACATGGAGCCCTGTAGCTTGTTGGTTAGAGCACTCACCTTGCAAGTGAGAGGTTTGATTCCCAGGCAGGGCAAAACCCTAGGAAGTTTCTTTACCCCACACACCTCTGCTTACCTAGCAGTGAGTAGGAACCCAGTTGTTAGCCAAGTGGAGGATCGCTTTCTAAGCAGGATGAAGGGATTTCAGTTTAACTCAGTCTTATCCTAAAGTGGCATCTCTGACAATACAGCTCTCCTCTATTCCCAGAAACAGTCTGGACTGCTGCGCTTGACCTCCCAAGCTTCTCTCACAGACAACAGCGCGATATGTGGTGGCTTTTATGTGCCTCATCTAGCAAAATATCTGAGCTTCGGAAATAATTGGGACCTGGAATCAGAATCTAAAATGATGCTCCAAATCAGTGTTGCGTTGTTGGAGGTAACGTCCTTCAGATTAGACATTAAACTGAGCTCCCATCTACCTGATCAGGTGAATGTGAAAGATCCCATGGCATTCTTTGAACAGAGAAGGTAGTTTCGCCCACAAAATACATAGGCAATCCACTTTACAGTGTATTCTGTGAAGCTCTTAGAGAAGTCCCAATGACTTGAAAGGCGCTATGTCAAATGCAACATTGATTATTATCACAAAAGAGGAATGAGGAGGCACAATCATGACTTTTTAGTATCTCGTTGCACTTTTTCTTGATCTTGTGCTGCCTCCCAATGGTGCCAAATTACAATTATGTACATATACCTGTACTCCTTTTCTCTTCCTCCCTCTTACTTTCTCTTGCAAATCAGCACCATAACAATTTAATTTAATAATTCTGCTAATTTAATTGGTGTCACTCTTTAACCCTTAGTGAACTGATTGGAGGAGGATGACTGAGGCAAATTATTTTCATTGTACATTTCTTCCGTCATCTTCTTGTCAACTGACAGCAATATCTGTGAAACCATTAGTTGCTGCTGTGTAGATTTTTCTTTAAAACCGTGTATCATAGTCCTCAATATCTCTACCACTGAATTCTCTGTCTATCTCTCTTTTACATCCAATGCAGCGTCTGGGGCTATATTGCATTGTCGAGGGTGTCAGCCTTTGGATTAGACGTTAAAACCGAGGTCCCATCTGTTTGTTCAGGTGGATATTAAAGTTGCCATGGCACTATTTGGAAAGAGAAAAGAGTTTATCTCTCTTGCTGTCCTGGTCGACAAGCCCACAGATAAACATTAGTCACTCACTCCATGGCTGTTTGCAAAACTGGCTGCCACTTTCACTCACAAAATGCACAATCAATCCACTTTAAAGTATATTGTGCGAAGCGCTTTGAGATGTCTCAACAAATTGATAAGACGTTATATCAAATGCTTGGATGATTATTATTATTATTGAAACACAGTTGCTATTTATACAGATATCTTTTGGGGGAAACATCCCATTCCGTAACTGACCAAACAGCTTAATAACAAGAAGAAAAAATATTTGGAAATACCCCCAAAATAGCATCAAGGAACAAATTTATTGAGGCTTAGTGACATAAATATACCGCAGTGTCTGTCGTGCCTGAGGAAAGGGGGGAGGTGGATGAACTGCACTAAGACTCAAGATTGGTCACGGATCAACAGCTAAATCCTGATTCATATGTGGGGTCAGACAGCGAGAGGTCAGCTTGTCAATAGAACAGGTTATGTATATATTTTTTTAACATGGCTCTAATCCTTTGAATATTATAATAATCCTTTACATTAGATTCGGCATTTTATCACTTCATCGAGATTTCTTAAACCACTTGATTTTACTGTACAGTGGTCTGCCTTGTGTATTTTGTGGGTAAAGTAGCAGCCAATTTATGTCCCACAAACAGCCATGAAGCGAATTATTCATTTTCTCTGGGGCAATGTTGCGGTTTCTAAAATATAAATGGTCTAATTTGTTCATGAAACGTCCAGAAATGGTAACTTCTTGAGGATCAGTTAGTGTTAATTTGGAGTTAAGGGTAAGCGCTCCACATACTAGCTCTTCAATCTCGGTCTACCTTATCAAATCCTTTCATAATCTTAAACACTTCTATCAGGTCCCCTCTCAGCCATCTCAACTCTGGAGAGAATAGCTCACAATCGGTCCAATCTTTCTTTATATTTGTAACCACTCATCCCTAGCAACATCCTTGTAAGTCTGTGCTGTCTAATCTGATAATATCCTTCATGTAATGCAGTGGCAACCAGAACATTACACAGTACTCAACATGTGGCGTAACCAACATTTTATATCAATTTATATCTCTTCCCTACTTTGATTCCTCTGGACATCAACCACTGTTCAATTTTGTGATTGTTTTGATGGGCCACCCTGGTAATAGGGGGGCCTTTAGGTAGCTTTACACCCTGCTCCATCTCTCTTCCCATCGCTTTCTGCAGTGCCTGGTACCTCATACAATTTCAAGAGATGTGAAGATGGTGAAAAGTAACGGCAAGAGAGGCGGAAATGGGAGGCTGTTAATAATAATAATAATCATCATAATCATAATCATAATAATTATTATTATTATTATTATTATTTATTGCATTTGATATCGTACCTTATCACATCTTCAAGGCATCTCAGGGCACTTCACAGAATGTATGGTTAAAGTGATTTGACTGTGGATTTTGTGGGCAAAACGCAGCAGCCAATTGCGCACAGCAGTGTCCCACAAGTGGTCATGGATTGAGTAACCACTTTATTTTTCACTGGCCTTGAACCACAACAACAACAACAAATTACACTTATAGAGCGCCTTTCACGTCGGGAGGACGTCCCAAGGAGCTGCACAGGAAGCGTGTGACCCGAGCTGGGAGGGGGGTGTTTGGGAAGGGGTGAGACACAAAGTGGAGGTCGAAAGATTTGGGGTGGAACAAAAGGCACGGTTGAAGAGGAAAGTCTTCAAACCGGCCTTGAAAGAGGAAAGGGAAGAAACGAGACGGAGGGATTGGGGGATGGTGTTCCATAGGGTGGGAGCGGAAAAACTAAAGGCCCGGCCTCCGATGGTGGGGCGGTTCGGGCGGGGGGCTTGGAGCAGGCCAAGTCCTGCTGAACGGAGGGTCCGGGTGGGCTTGTAGGGGGAAAGTAGATTAGTTAAGTAGGGCGGGGCAAGGCCATGTAAGGCCTTGAAGGTGAGGACGAGGATCTTGAATTCAATCCTCTGTAGAATGGGGAGCCAGTGGAGACGGGCGAGGGTGGGGGTTATATGGTCGCGGAGGCGGGTGCGGGTTAATACACGGGCTGCAGAGTTTTGGATGACCTGCAACCTGTGAATGGAGGAACTGGGGAGGCCGACAAGGAGAGAGTTTCCATAATCCAGCCTCGAGGTGATGTACGCGTGCACGAGTGTTTCGACAGCGCGGGGGGTAAGATAATTGCGGAGCCTGGCAATGTTGTGCAGGTGGAAATAAGCGGTGCTGGTCAAGGCACGGATGTGGGGGAGGAAGGAGAGTTTTTGATCGAACATGATGCCGAGGTTCCTGATTGGCTTTGTGAGGTGGAGAGTGCAGCCTTGGATGTTGAGGCTGGCAGCGCCCGATGTGCGAAGGCGCTGGCTTGAGCCGATCAGGAGGGCCTCGGTCTTACTCACGTTCAATTGCAGGAAGTTGTCCCTCGTCCAGGACTCAATGTCGGACAGACAAGCTGTCAGAACATCAATGGTCTGGGGGTTGAGGGATGAGGCAGAAAGGTACAACTGGGTGTCGTCCGCATACATGTGGAAATTTACCCCATGTTTGCGGATGACATCGCCCAGAGGGAGTGTGTAAAGGGTGAAAAGGAGGGGGCCGAGATCAGAGCCCTGAGGGACGCCGTGAAAGACTGTGCGGGGGTTTGAGGAAAAACCGTTGGAAGAAACAAAATGTAAACGGTGGGTCAGGTAGGAATGGAACCAGTCAAGGACTGTGCCTTGAAGGTTAAGGTGGGAGGAAAGACGTTGGAGGAGGATGGTGTGATCGACTGTGTCGAACACAGCAGACAGGTCAAGGAGGACGAGGAGGCAGAGGGAGCCCTGGTCACAGGCGGTTAGGATGTCATTTGTAACCTTAACCAGGGCAGTTTCTGTGCTGTGAATTGGGCGGAAACCTGATTGGAGGGGTTTAAGGAGTGAGTGAGTTGAAAGGAAAGAGCGGAGCTGGGAGGCAACGACTCTTTCAAGGACCTTGGATACAAATGGGAGGTTGGAGATGGGTCGATAGCTTGATGGTTGCGATGCATCAAGGGAGGGTTTCTTCAGGATAGGGGTGATGGTGGCTGTTTTAAGGGAGGTAGGGACGGTGCCTGAGGAGAGGGAAAGGTTGATGGTGTCGGAAATGAACAGGGCCAAGAGGTGGAGCTGGGTGCGGAGGAGGGGGGTGGGGATGGGGTCCAATGAGCACGTGGTGGGTTTCATGGAGGTAATTATTTTTGTGACTGAAAACGGGGTGGTGAAGGAGGAAAGGGAGGAAGCAAGATGGAGGGGCTGCGGGATAGAGTTCCACAGTATGGGAGCAGAGAGGCTGAAAGCCTGGCCACCGATGGTTGGGTGGTTAGGGCAGTGGATGGGGAGCAGGCCTGAGTCTGTTGAATGGAGGGTGAGGGCAGGCTGATAGGGAGACAGTAGGTCAGAGAGATCGGTGGGGGCAAGACCATGAATGGCCTTTAAAGTCCCAAAGCAGGTACTGGATTAAATCTGTACAATTGTTGTCCTCGAGAGAAACTCCCTTCACTTCTTGATTAACCCATTACCAGCTTGATATCAACACTTACACTCATCTTCAAATCCCCTTCATGCCCAGACACCTCCCTATCGTGTGGAGTCCTGTAGCTCAGTGGTTAGAGCACTTGCCTCACAAGCAAGAGACCTGGGTTTGATTCCCAGCAAGTCAGGGCGAAACCTTCGGCAAGTTTCCCTACTCCACCCATGCGTCTGATAATAATCCCTCAAAAAAACAATAATAAATTGGTCATTTCAATCCATGACTGTTTGTGGGACAATGCTGTGCGCAATTGGCTGCCATTGTTTCTCCCACAAATATACAATCAATTCACTTTACAGTCTATTCTGTGAAGCACTTTGAAACTTCTAGAAGACGCGAAAAGCGCTATATCAAATGCAAGGATTATTATTATTATTATTATAGTGTGACAGATCTTTGACTTGCAGTTACAACAAGTATAATACATTCACATTGCACTCTTGGCAATCAACGAGACACATTCTGCATGTGCATGTCCAACAAATCTGGATTAAGAGGATAAGAGAAAGCACCATATGTGCTCAAAAATAGTGTTAAAGGGCAAGCACTTCACTACACGTAACCTGTGTAATGTTTCAACTGGAAATGACAGATGCTTTTGCACCATCAGGGGAATGTGGATCAAGAGGAGATGAAAATCATGCTTTATTGAACACGGCTATTGAAAAATAGCAAATGAATCATGTGTCGCAGTTCCTTGTAAAAAGGTTGTTGTGAACTTTGGTGCCAATTACGACCTGTAACTCTAAGAGTTGCTCAGATATGATCTATCGGAACTTATAGATTGCCTTTGAGCTAAGGAGCACATTGAACAACAAGAACAAGTTACATTTATACAGCAGCTTTCACAGTGGGGAGGACATTGCAAAGTGCTGGACAGTCAAGGCTTCATCCACTCTGGGGGTTGGGATCAGGAGGGGTGGAGGGCAGGAAGGGTGTGGGTTGGAGGTTGGCTGATGGAGCAGTTGAAGAGGAAGGTCTTGAGTCCGGTAAGGAGGCAAGGAAGGAGGTGAGGCAAAGTAACTTCCAAAGAGAGTGGGCAGAGAGGTTAAATGATCGGTAATGGTGAAGGCGGAAATACACAAGAAATAGAAATACACTATTTTGAGAATCCCACCAAATTAGCCATCAAAAGTTATCAATTTATTTTTTGGTCAACTGAGTGTCTGATGCATTTAGAAATCCCATCACTGAGCCATAACAGACTGAGAATTCCATGTACGCCATCTGCACATGGAAATTTCCATGTGTCTAGAATGGAAATGCACACTCTTCCTAGAGGGATGCACTGTGTTTACCTAATTTAAGCGAGTATTAAGCACCAATTGGCAAGAGCCAAGGCTTGGGGACCAAGAGTGACTGGCAAATATCCCCCCCACCGCCCCCACCACTTTTTAGGGAAAATCAATAGGATAAATCACTGAGTTACCAGGTAATAATAACAACATATAAGAATCCTTGCATTTGATTTAGCATTTGGTTGTGATGACTTGAAGCACTTCACAAAATGCAAGGATTATTATATGCTCTTCACACCCTCTGGGTTCCTCCTAATTAGGGTGTGGGTGTGATGTAAGGAAACTTGCCTAAAGTATTGTTCTGGCTGGGAAACAAACCCAGAGCCTTTCGCTAGCAAGGCGAGAGCATTAACCACTACCCTACGGGACTCCAAGTAGAACAAGATGACACAACTTTAGAGTTGCAAAGAGGACAATTTCAGGACAGATACCAGGGTTATCAGGAAGGGTGGTTGAGACCAGGATTCATTTGATAAGCAGCTTGATGCTGTGATGGGAGTGGTGGGAGATGGTAAAATGGGTGTTCTAGAGGGATGAGATCAGAGGAGCCAAAGAGAGTGGCAGAGAGGCTAAAGGCATGACCACCAATGGTCTTTATCCAAAACAATGTAATGAGGCTGTCTATCAGAATTACACAATCACAGTGGAGAAAAGTTCAAACCATAAAGTGCGTTATTGCAAAGGTCAATTACAATGGTTCATCTTTGTTTCTTCCAATTGGAAATAAACAAGCATCGATATTGCTGATCTAATGTATTCTTTATAGAGTTGTTCATCTTGTTTATAGTCTTTCTGTGCTCTTGTATACATTAATGCTCCTATTAAACCGCATGAAGTTGTAATTGGCTTGTGGGGTAATTGTATTTTGCTGATAAAGTTTTGGGTGAAAATAAATCTGCTCTGATGTTCTTTTGCCCTGAACAAACGTGAGGTTTTATTAAAGCAGGAGTAATCTGTTTTGCGAGTCACTCAATTGGTAGCATTCTAGCCTGGGAGTCAGACAGTCATAGGTTCAAGAAGGTAGGTTCAAACCCCACATTGGGACTTTTTGTAGGATGGAGCTCTACATTTTTTGCATCCTCCAGATAAGACATTAAAACAGAGATTCAAATGCAAATGGTATTGTAATGCTTCCCCCTGGTGTTGGATAGGCATCATTGCTTTACTTGGGAATTGGGAGGAAAGGGTAGATTTGACCCTTGTCATTGATCAAGGCACTTATTGGTCAATACTCCAAATATTTTTCACTAACAGATCGCACCAGATTTGTACATCTGCTACTAAGTGTCAGACTGTCTCATATGGAATCATTCTCATCTCAGATTCAGAGGGTTGTAGGTTCAAGCCACGTATCAGGACTTTGACCTCACAGTCCAGGTTAACACTCCAGTGCGGTGCTGGTGGAGTGCTGCATTATCAGAGGCGCCATCCTTCCGACGAGATGTTAAATTAAGGTCCTTTCTGCCTATTCAGGGGGACATTAAAGATCCTGTGGAAGTTTCTCTCTCCCGGTATCCTGGATAACAATTCCCCAGATAAAATTGATCATGCTTTGCAAGGCAATTTGCGGGACATTGCTGTGTGCAAATTTACTGCTGTGTTTCACCTACAAAATACACATTTACTTCACTTTACAGTATCTCCTATGAGGCATTTTCAGACGTCTCATCTCCTAACCAGGTCGCTGGGAGAAAGAATTACTACTCTTGACATTGAGGGTTGTAAGGAGCCATCCCTCTGCAGATGGGAGAGGAATAAAATTATGCTGTGAATTCTTTTATGTGTTTGAGAGATATAGTCTGATAGCTTTTAATGGCTTTTGCAGCTCAGGCTCATCAATAAAATATTTGAACAGAAACTAAATTAACCTCAGGCACCAGCCAGTTTCAATCACCGAAATAAAATAACCAAGGCTGTAAATCAAACTTGTTTTGTCCGATACCAGTGATCTCTTTACCAGTCTCTACACTTTACAGTGAAATCTGTAACGCGCTATACCAAATGCAAGGAAGACGGTTAGAATAATAATAATCATGGTCCTTGCATTTGATATACCATCTTATCACGTTGTTGAGACGTCTCAAAGTGCTTCACAGAATATATTGTAAAGTGGATTGACTATGTATTTTATAAGCAAATCGGGGGAGCCAATTGCACACTGCAGTGCTCCACATCAAGCAGTAGATTGAGTGATCACATATTCAAAGAAAAATTATATAGGGGTTATTACCCCTCAAAGAGATCCGCCAACCAACTAACAACCAGGTTCCTCTATATTTCTAGATAAACAAAGGAGTGTGGAGTAAGGAAACTTGTTTAAGGTTTCACCCAGCCCAGGAATCGAACCTGGTACTTGCTTGTGAGGTGGGTGAGTGCGCTAACCATTGCACTACAGGACTCCACGATAAACCAATGTGTAGGAGTGAGTGCTGAAGTGATAGGAAATATGACTATTACATACAAGCTTGATCTGCGCGGCAGAAAAGACTCCGGCAATTGAAGAGCTTCACATCAGTAGTACATTGGGTTGGTTGTCATAGGTAGTGTTAGATTTCCCAACGATTGTTCAAAGTGTGCCTCTCCTGCCAAACTGGGATCGATGCCAGGCAAGAGGAGGATATAATAATGTAATTGATATAGTGCCTTATCACATCGTTGAGACATCTCAAATATACACTGTAAGGTGGAGTGACTGTGTACTTTATGGCCGAAAAGTGACGGCTAGACTAATACACAAATGGAGTTAAACAAGTTAAACAGTTGTCGTGTTTGGGAGTGCTGGCCGGCTATGAAAGTACACACGTGTTGGATTGTAGATGTAGCTCATTATTTGGCAGGTCAGGATCTGAATGAGATCACTCTCCTATAGCTATAGCACCACTTCATCTTTGTTATCTGCGCTGAGCTTGGTGACAGATTGTGATAGGCCACATAATCCCATCCTGCTCGGGGAATATTTTAGCAGATCCTGAAGGACAGAAAGATGGACAGAAACATTTGGGGAAACATTTACGGATATCCAGTGAGGTAGTGAATCCAAAATAAGAATGCCAATCTCTCCGCATTGGGCAATGAAAAGCCAAGGAGATGGAACGGGTTGTTCTATAACATAGTAAAGTACAAAGGAGAACAAGACTTTAAATGCTGGTAGGACTGCCACTAATCAGTGGATTCTCCTTCCTCCACATGCCTCTGTTTACCAAGCAGTAAGTAGGAACTCAGTTGTTAGTCGACTAACAGATCACATTCTGGGGCTAATAATGCCTTTAAAATAAAAACTAATTTGGTCACGCAATCCATAAATATGAATATAAGAACATAAGAATTAGGAGCAGGAGTAGGCCGTTCAGCCCCTCGAGCCTGCCCCACCGTTCAATAAAATAATGGCTGATCTTCTAATCTAACTCCACCTACCCGCTTTATCCCCATATCGCATAATCCCTTTATCCACAAGAAATCTATCAATCTCAGTCTTGAATATGTTCAAGGACTGAGCATCTACAGTCCTTTGGGGTAGAGAATTCCATGAATTCACTACCCTCTGAGTGAAGAAGTTTTTCCTCAACTCAATGCGAAAGGGATGTTTGTGGAATGCTGCTACGGGCAATTCACAGCTGCGGTTCACCCACAAAATACACAGTCAATCCACTGTACAGTATTTTTTTTGTATATCCTGTGAAGTGCTATGAGATGTCTCAACAAGGTGATGAAGCACAATGTCAAATGCAAGGATGGTTATTATTATTATTATTTTAATTCAGTCACAATCCATGAATACTTCTGCAATCCATTTGCCAAAACCTTTCCCGACGTGAGTCAGTGTTATCACCACCTTGGGATGTCTGCCTGACACATAAGGTGTTCAGTAAATGTTAATTTGTATTCTATTGTCCTTTGAAGATAGTTCAGCACAATCAATTGACACCTGTTCTCAATAAGCTAACAGTTGAAGTCTGTAGTTAGGTATCAGAAGCTTGTGGAGTAAGTCAAATGTGGGTAGGAACTTGTTTGATTACTTGAAGTAAGCTCCAAGAGAACATGTTTGGAAACTGAATGTCAGAATTGAACCCACCCTCCAAGCCTTGGCTCTCGACAACCTGCACCTAATACTCTCCGGAATTAGGTAAGCAGGATGTGTCCCTCCAGAGAGAAAGAGTGCGCATTCCATTCCAACAATATCTCAGGAATTTCCAATTATAGGTTGGATGTATGGGATTCTTAGTTCGATGTGGATACTCGTAATAACAAGAACAAATTGCATTTATGAACCGCTCGTCACATCAGGAGGATGTCCCAAGGCATTGTAATGTGAGGAATTTGCGCCCCAGTTGATGGTTGGGATCAAGGGTTGAGGTTGGTGTTATTGGATTCAGAGAAGGGGTGGGGGGTGAGGGGAGGTGGAGGGTGAGTGGGGGCTGGAAGTTGGAATATTACCAAAGGTTTTGAGTCAGGTTTTGACAAGCCCTCAGCTGGTGGGGAATACCTAGCAGAATAGAACGGAAACTGAAATGGGGAGTTGCTTCCCATATTGTCAGAGCAAAACCTCTGCTCGCTAAGATCTTCCTCCCAGCTCGATGGGCTCACCACGTGGTGAGTGATTGATCACTTTGTCAGGTTATTTCTGCCTTCTTAGGAGAGAAGCTGGTTGGGAGATCAATGCAGTTGGGAGCGAGCCAGTGGGGTGGGGGAGGAGAAAGCACATGATTAAAAGCCAGGACATGATATGATTGATTTCCCAAGTGAACCATGACCTGAGTGAGTGAGTGTCTGTGTGCGTGAGTGTGCGTGAGTGTGAGAGAGAGAGAGAGAGAGAGAGTCGGTGTGCATGTGTGAGAGCTTCAATGCTTTCCTGTAAAGTGTAGTGACTATGTATTTTGTAGGCAAAAGGCAACAGCCAATTTGCGTAAGCAACGTCTCAAAGAACCATGAAGTCACTCATTTTTATTTGGGGGTTTGTTGGCTAGGACAACAGGAGAAACTCGCTTCCCTTTTCAACAGGATCTTTAACATGTCCCTGAGCAGGCACTTGGCTTAACAGCTCTTCTGAAGGACAGCGCCTCTGACAATGCAACACACCCTAGCACCACACTGGAGTGTCAGTCTGGACTGTGAGCTCAAAATAATGTTAAAAAAATTGGCCATTTCAATCCACGACTGTTTGTGGGACACTGCCGTGCGCAATTGGCTGCCACGTTTCGCCCACAAATATACAGTCAATTCACTTTACAGTATATTCTGTGAAGCGCTTTGAGACGCTTAGAAGACGTGAAAGGCGCTTTATCAAATACAAGGATTATTATTATTATTAAAATCCTGACGTAGAGCTTGAAACTTCAGCCTAAATGGTCGAAGTTGATCCTTGCTCTCACAAGGTACACAGTCACTGGACTTTACAGTGTAAATAATAATAATACTATTCTGTGAAGCACCTTGAGATGTGATAAGGTGCCATATCAAATATATATAGCAAATAAGGATATTTATTAGGCATATATATTCTAAAGGATATTATAAATGTAAAGATATGATTATATCTGCCAGGATAAGAGGGCTGGGTGGAAGAGGAGAGAGAGTGGGGGAGGACAATGTTTGTGTGATTTTTGGCGCTGTCCCATTATGATGTAACTTTACAAACCTCCCTATTTAACATTGTCCTGTTTTTTTTTAACCACTTTAAAGATCCGGCTGTTCGTGCCCATCAGTTGACGTCAGCCAAGGGGCTGGGAGCTGTTAAATGCGCTTAGTCTAAATGATCAGCTTCGCTCTAACACGCAGAGGAGAATCAGCTATCAGGTACACACGTTCAGCACTGCAAACGTTCATTTGATTTCCACCTCTCGGCTTCTTAATTTGTTTTGCTTGACAAAAAGGCAGACAGTCGAAGAGGCGCGTGTGTGTGTTCTACCTGCAGAAACATGGCAGGATTTTGCAAATAGACAGAGAGAGACTGCGTGTGTGTATATATATATATGTGTGTGTGTGAGAGTGAGAGAGAGGGCTCAATGCAAAGTGAGTGAGAGATTTGAGCTGCTTTAAAGGGGGTTAATAACTTTTTTTGTAATATAATGTACAGCTTTTAGAGGGATTCGAAAGATGCAATAAAAGAGGGAGGAGAAAAGCATATTTATTGCAATTTTGTTTAAACTCCTTATCTTACTACTTACTTTCCAACCTGTTTTGAAATACTGTATGCTGGATTTTCACAAGGAGCAAGGGATTCGTTTTTTTTATAAAACTATTATATCAGTGAGATGCTGCCTATGAAAAAATTTAACTTGTTACATTTTAATTGTTAAAATAATAATTATAATAATCATTGCATTTGATACGGTGAATTATCATGTCATTGAGAAGTCTCAAAGTGTGTCATCAGATACACTGTAAAGTGGATTGATTGTGGGTGAAGTTGTTAAAATACTAATCCTTGCATTTGATACAGCGACTTATCATATTGTCGTGATGTGTCAAAGTGCTTCAGAGAATAGATGTATTTTGTTGCAGTATTCTTTTTCTTCTGTTTTTTGAGGGTGTTTTTTCGCCATGTGTTTTGGGGGAATGGGGGGGGAAACAACAGCGTAGATAGCCTTTGCTCGGCTAAGTCCTTTAAATTGGCTGAACCACTTGTATTCAAGCAGTGAATGCCTCTTGCATTCACTGCTTGCCTCAAACACAAAATTGCACTCCTAGCAGAGAAGAAATGGTTAGCAGCTTCCCTTGTAACTTTTTTTTAAATGTGTGGGTTTATACAGGGTGAGCAAAAGTCATGATACTATTACAGTGTCTAATAAATTGCAAAGAAGTGCAATGTGTTTTAAGATAACAGGGTAGATATTATGACTTTTTGATCACACCACGCATAGGAAGTAGCATTACCTAGCCAGTTTTTTTACATTAGAAAAAAAATACAAATGCTTTGGTGATTACCAACCAATTCATCTTATTTTCCAAAGTTGAATTATGTGTGTGTTTGTTTATGTCTCGTTTGGGGAAGTGAAATCATCAAATAGACAGATCTGTTGAAATTTAAGAATCTAATTGCACTGAATTCAAATGTGTATCATTTTCGCTGTGCCTTATTTGAATGCTTTTTTTAATTAAAAAAAAATTCAATTAAAAAATATTTTGACAGAGAAAGTTTTACAGAGGGTCTGAAATAAAAATTGATGTGCCTATATTTGTGGTGTGACTCACCCAGGCCTGGCATTTAAGTGGTGTTCTGTTACACACCTTATATGGACCCTGTTTGTGCTGTGATATCTGCACCTGCATGATTCCTTGTTGCTATTCTTAGTCCCACTTGGTCCCATAATGTGCTTAAGACATTAAATTAAGATATTTTCACTTCATATAAAAAAATAGTCATCTTCATGCTTCAAATGAGAGGTTAAGCCCAGGTTCCTGCTGTGCCTGTCCATGACAGGCTTCGAAAAGAGAACGTAATTTCTCTCTCCTGGTGTCCTGGCCAACAATTCCCCAAATAAAATTAGTTGCTCACTGCATGACTGTTTGTGGGACACTGCTG
This sequence comes from Hydrolagus colliei, assembly GCA_035084275.1. NCBI lineage: Eukaryota > Metazoa > Chordata > Chondrichthyes > Chimaeriformes > Chimaeridae > Hydrolagus > Hydrolagus colliei. The sequence goes on from CM068748.1 coordinate 20,644,328, forward strand.
TGCAAAACTGCCTGCTGAATGTAGCCCACAAAATACACAGTCACTTTACAATATATCCTGTAATGTGCTTTGAGACACCTCCATGACGTGATATGAAAGATTATTACTGTTATCATCATTGGCATTAACCTGTTTCGTTTCCCCTTCTTTCCTTCTCCTCATCTCTCCTTCAGCTCTTTTCTCTTGCGGTGTTGCTGTCTGATGTAAGAGAGCGAGATGACTACATACAGTGTGTCTCTGTCCGGCCCTGCTCCATGGGGCTTCAGGCTGCAAGGAGGAAAGGATTTCAACATGCCCCTGACTATCTCCAGAGTAAGTGGGGTGGGGTGTATGTTTTGTGATAGAATTCCCTTTACACAACAGCGGCTTGCTTGTATACAGCCACTTTTCCTAGGGGAAGTGTCTTGGAGCGCATAACAGTGGCAGAGCCTGATGCTGAGCTGGGAGGTCATGACCATAAGCATGGTTGAAGGTGAAGGTTTTCAGGTGGGATCTGACAATGGGAACTGAGGGGACGCTGCAGAGGGATTCAACTGCTCTGTGACACTATTCTGTGTGAGAGGCACTATATAAACAAACACAAGTTGTTGAGGGAGAGAGAGTTCCAGAGCTTCAGGACAGCGTAGCCACATGAAATATTAGATGTGTGAATTATTTGTGTATTTGCAATATGGACACTGATCAGTTTCCCCAGCTCCGCTCCGTTTTGATATGCACTTCTGCAACCGCCCATTTCATTCTGGAATTTACAGCTCCATTTATCAATGTGTTTTCCATATCCCTCACAAGCTCCAACTTACTTGGAGTTTAAAATTAAGGTTGGCAACCCATTTATTCTCCCATTTTAGTTTGTCAGCCAGGCTCAGTGGTAGCACTCTCGGCTCGGAGTCAGTTTAGGTGGATGTTAAAGATCCCATGGCACTATTTGAAAAGAGAAGGAAGCTTCTCTCTCCCGGTTCCCTGGCCAGCAATCCCCCAAAATAAAAATTGGCATCACTCACTTCACGGCTGTTTGTGGGACATTGTTGTGCGCAAACTAGCTGCTACTTTTCTCCCCCAAAACACATAGTCACTATACTTTACACATAGCCTGTGAAGCACTTTGAGATGTCTCAATGATGTGATACGGCGCAGTATCAAATGGAAAGGATTATTATTATATCAGGAGGACATATCAAAATGTATCGCAAGACACAAGAAGTATTGTGAGGTGTAGTGAATGCGTTTTGTTGGTGAAAGATTTTTTGCTGGCCTTCTCTCTAGGTACTGCTCCACAGCATCTAACAAGGCTAGTTCTGTAGGTGCTGATCCTGAATTGGAAGTTAGCACAGGGGGAGACCAGCACGAGCTGCTTCACTGATGTTATTTACACTGGTCCCAATTCCCTGCTCCTTCTTCATGTCCTTTTATGTTCTTTCCCTTCAAATATTTTATCAAACGTTCACATGATCTTAGCTTCAATTAGAACTGATGTCAGTAAGCATTTCTTCACACAGAAGTTGTGAAGGGCATGGAATGCTTTTTACCAGAAAGGTAGAGACTGAATCGATAGGAATGCTTAAGAGAGAAATACTTGGCCGGTTGAGAAATTGAGCGGTTATGGTGAAAGGGCGAGTCATTGGGATTTAAAGATCACCCAAGATAACATTGTGATTGATGGGCTAAATGGCCTCTCCTGTTTCCTGATTTCCTATATTCGTACAATCGTGCCAAGGAATGCCGTGTCATCAAATTCCTTGGCACCATTGTAGGAACATAAGAAAACCTGTCCTTTGGATGAGACATTAAGTCTGGGTTTCTTCTGCCTGTTCAGTTGGATGTTAAACAGTATATTCTCTGAAGCGCTTTGAAACGTGTCAGCAACATGATATGGTGCTCTGTTAAGTGCAAGGATTATTATAACCTCACTTACCCCTCAGTTTCTCACAGGTTTAAGCCACAATGTCACATTGTGCAATAGGAGATACACATTTGATACTGGGATTAGGGAAAGAGAAGGACAAACTTTATCATTATCACTTTAAGCGTTTTGATGCACAATGTGATCTGCACCTCACCAGTGTCTGTCAGTGATATTGTAGATCTAAATTGGTGTTTTGCATTGTTGTCAAAGGCACGAGTTGAGAGTTAAGCAGGGCATGTTCATCATCAGGTTGATTCAACATCTCCAGTGACACCTTAGAAAAACCCTCAATATGAGATGCACCAAGTGTGGAAACCTCAAAGCCATTGTGTTAGGCGCCCCAGCCAATGGAGCCCTGTAGCATCGTGGTCAGAGCACATGCCTAGCAAGCAAAATAATTCAGGTTTGATTCCCAAACAGAATGAAACCTTCAGCAAGTTTCCTTACTCCACACACTTCTGTTTACCGAGCAGCGATTAGGAGCTGCTAGATAAACAGTTCCTAGCTCACAAAATACTGTACACTGGTCAATCCACTTTTGCAGTATATTCTATGAAACGCTTTGAGACGTCTCAAGCTGTGATAAGGCGCCATATCAAATGCAAGGATTATAATAATACCATTGTTAGATGATTGTCGGATCACTTTACAGGGTAATGATCCCTCAAAATAAATGTGGTCACTTAATCCATGACTGTTTTTCAGACACTGCAGTGTAGAATTGGCTGCTGCATTTCACCCACAAGATACAGTCAATCCACTTTACACTGTATCCTGTGAGGTGCTTTGAGACATCTCAACATCATGATAAAGCAGCATATCAAATGCAAGGATTATTATGTATTGATTTAATTGCAATGATGACCCCTGCCTACATTGTTCAGGTTTGAACACTTTCCCCCTCAGAAAGCCATGAGCTCTCTGTCTACACCATCAGCCATCGCCCCATTCAAAAATGATTCAACCTTGCAGCCAGTGAATGAAACTTTAAAGCTTTCCACCTTGACTTTGTTGCACCAAAACCACTGAAGTTTGTAGCATTCCATTTCCTCACAGAGTAGCCTCTCTGAGCTTGTTGTGCAAAATTGGTGCAAACGTTACTGGAAGTCCTGTGAAGTCCTTTGAGAGTTCCTCCCGATACGAAAGGTGCCATGTCAAATGCAACAAGGTTTTAAGATTCAGGCTCAGCTTCTACACAATTGGCCACAATGTGTCAGCCTGGTGTACTGGTAATATTCTCACCTCTGAGTCAAAAGGTTGGTCACTTGGTTTCATGGCAGTTTGTGGAAAGTTGATGTGTGCAACTGGCTGCTGTGTTTTGCTCACAAAATACAGTCAATCCACTTTACAGTATATCCTGTGAAGTCTTGTTGACATGACAGGCGCTATATCAAATGAAAGGATTATTATTATTAGATATTGTGGAGCCGCACCTATTGTGTGTCTTAACACTGCCCCAAATCCATCCTATTTACATACAGCAGAGATTAAGCTTCGAACACTGACTGTTTAAGGTAATGGATTTGGGAGGGCTGTCATGAATAAAACTTAAGACATTGTTATTTTAGTTGAATTGTATGGTATTGTGCCCTTTTAAGAGAACGCTTCACAAATATGCTCTAGCCGTCTGTGTTGCTAACTCAGGGAGATGAGCTATTGCTGACATTAGCTTTCGTGCCCCAAGCCCTTTTTGAGAGAATTAGTTTGGCTTGTAACTGACTCCATTCCCAATGGCGTCAATCACTTGGGATACAGCCAGCATTGACCTGATTCCAACTCGATGAAGCAAGTGGTTTTTATGAGAGTTTGGGAATGCATTTTGTTAACTGATCGGTGTCCTGGCCAAAAATTCCCCAAATAATATTGATCGCTTATTGGCTCTGGGACATTGCTTTGTGCAAATTTTCTGCAGCATTCGCTTACAAATTCAGTCATTCCACAGTACTATATATCCTGTGAAATGCTTTAGACATCCTCCTGACATGAAAGGCATTATACCAAATGCAAGAGATATTATTACTCATATCCATCGAAGTGCTTGGAGACAACTGACAACCACATATGAAACTGTATCAAATGAAGCATTATTATTATTATGCTCACTAGTTTTAGTGGTTATTAGAATTGCAGTGAATGAGTTTAAGAGGAATAGGTCAGGTCTGAGGAGTTTCAGAGAGTTTGAGGTGAGATGCATGTGGCCCCAGTATTGTACTCGGCTTTCAGTTGGAAGATCTTGTCAATTGCATTAGCTACTGCGCGACATAGCAGGAATATTTCACAATAACAAAATGAAAATAAGCAGGATCATTAACATCCACCAGAACATACAGAAGGGCCTCAGTTAGCATTCCCATCCAAAGGAAGATAATTTCAATGATGTATTGCTGCACTGGAGTGTCATCTGGACTATGCTCAAAGTCCTGACATGGGGCTTGAACCCAAAACCTCCTGACTCAGAGCGAATCCAATTAAGCTGACACCTGGTAACAACAACACAACTTGCATTGTTAATTTAGCCGCAACTTGCAGCTTAATTTAGCTGAGGGGAGGGGTGAGCAACAGGAAAGAAGGAGAGGATCAGAGAGATGGAGAGGTGCTGGAGTGTGAAGGGATTTACAAGCAAGGGGAGGGCCTTGAAATTGGATCTGCTGGGAGACAGGGAAATGGTGGAGCTTGGAGAGGATTGAGATGCTGGTTGAGTGGGTAAGGATGTGGGTGGGGGAGAGGTTTGGATAAGTTGGAGCTTATGAATTGGGAAATTATTTGGACAGGCATTTCTGAAGAGCCACAGTACCAGTTATAATAAGAATAATAACATTTGATACCTTATCATGTCATTGAGACGTCTCAAAGTGCTTCACACAATGTATGGTAAGGTGAATTGACTGTATTTTGTGAGGAAAATGCAGCAGCCAATTGCATTCAGCAATGTCACACGAGCAGAGTTAAGTGACAAAAAATTTTGAGGGATTATTACCCCCGGAAAGCAACCCGCCAATCGATAAACAACCGACTTCCTACTTATTGCTGGGTAAGCAGAGGCATGCGGAGTAAGGAAACTTGCTTAATGTATCCCCCTGCCCAGAGGTGAGCGTGCTACCAACTGAGCTAAATTTCATTTTTGATTAGGCTGATTTGCGGAGGTGGTGGTGGTGGGAAGAGGGTGAAGAAAGCAGGAGAAGATCCCATAAACTGATTTGTGATTCATGTTCTATATGTTTCCGCCTGTGTTTTCTTTGTGAATTAAAGTAATACAGTATCACAGTGAAGAGGTATGAGATACTAATCGCCAGCAAATGCATGCTTGATGTGTCATCTCTCAAGTCGACCATTCAAATACCATTGGCGCTGCCAACCAAACCCACTCTCACCTTACGATAGCTCAAGGCTGGTGCCAGTTTCACAAACAGCCCTTGCCAGCCTGGCGACATTCTGTCCCCATACGCTTTTCTCATACAATAATTATTTTTAACTGGTGACAAAATTAATTACTAGGATTTAGATCGACTCCCGTTTCAGTGTCCTTAGGTTACATTTGTACTTTTATTGGGTTACAAAGTGTACTGTAGTGCTTAGAAGCTCGTTCATATGGCTTTCGCTGTCAGCAGACTGGTTAAATCTAAAGCAATATATCTACATGCTGTGGACTTTAACCTGGTTGAGTCACTGTCCTGAGTGACTGCAGGTCATTATATCCATATCGACCTGTCTGCTCCTTCTGCTCAGTGTGCTCTGGTTTGCTTCATGTCCCCCCACCCATCCCGCCCCACCATCAGCGGTCCAACCTTCAGCCTCTCTGCCCCCACACTTTGAAATTCCATCCTACAGACCCTTCATCTCCTTCACTTGACTCCTTCAGGGTCTATCTTGAGATCTTCCCTTTCGACGGCACCTTTGGTCCCAAATTGGGACTCTGAGTGCAGAGTCGAGGATAGTAATAATATCCTTGCATTTGATATCGCGCCTTACAACATCTTTAAGATGTCTCAAAGTGCTTCACACAATATCTTGTAAAGTGAATTGAATGTACATTTTGTGGGCGAAATGTGGCAGCTGATTTCTCACAGTGCAATTATGGGTGATATTCAATTGCTGGGGTGGAGTGAAGGAGAGCGTTACATTGTCAGAAGTGCCGTCCTTCAGATGAGATATGAAATTGAAGTCTCGCCTCCTTGTTCAGCTGTTCGAAAAGAGTTTCTATGTCCCAGCATCCGGGCCAACAATTCCCCAAATTGATCATTCGTTTCATGGCAGTTTGTTGGAAGTTGCTGTGAGCAATTGGGATCCCTCGTTGCCCGACAAATACATAGTCACTCCATTTAAGTGAAAGGCACTATACCAAATGTAGACACAAAAAAAAATTAAGGCCCCTCGTTCAGAGAATGCGAGCTCTGTGCAGAGAGGAGATCAGTCAGAAGCTGATCATCTCTCAGTGGCTTGGCAGATTCCTATTTAGGTTGTTTTTCTCACTCCTCTCCCTGCTGGCTGTCCAGCAGCAGCTATCCTGTGTTTTAGGAATGAGGTGTCACTGCTGTGTGGTGTGAAAATGAGCCCGGTGCCTTCTGCTAAACTGGCTCTTAATTTTTAATGATGTTTAACACACTTGAAGGGAAGTGGGTTGCATGGAAATATCACCTCATCCTGAATGTTAGAATGTGAAATATCTGTGCACTTAACTATCTGACCTCTGTCGCGCTTTGTCCTTGTGTTTTCTCTGCTGCAAAAATTGCTGGTTGGAAACAAGATTAGAAGCAAACTATTACTTAGTTTAATAAAGTTATTTATTGGAGGTTGCAAGAGCAGGTTCATTGGGGATTCTGGGTGGCATGGGATTAAAGGATGTTTCAGAAAGACTTGATTTAGATTCTACAATGAAAACTGATGGGAAGGGGTTAGGATGATTGTGAGGAATGGCATTGTATGGAAATGAAGTTGGTTACACTAATTCCCTGCTTGTCGATCTTTCCAACTCTTTCCTCCACGAACTTCAGATTATTCAGAACCCTGCAGCTCGTATCCTCTCCCACACCCAGCTCCGTGACCCTATCATACCCAGCCCCACCATTCCCCCAAAGGATAGAGATCAAAATCCTTGTCTATGGCTTCGAATTCCTCTTTGACCTTGCTGCTCCCTACCTCTGTGACCTGCTAACTCCATACTGGCCTGTCCGCTCCTTCTGCCCAGCATGCTCCAGCCTGTTCCTTTTCCCCTGTATTGACAGTCCTACTATTGTCAGCCAACCTTCAGCCTCTTTGCTCCTACACTCTGGAACTCCATCCCACAGACGTTTCACCTCACCCACTTCATTGTCTCCTTCAAGGCCCATCTCAAAATTCTCCTCTTTAACTGCGCCTTCTGTCACACTCCTACCCTTCCCTCCCTGTCCTCCACCCATCCTGATCTCAACCCCAAACCCAGATTCAAATCCCTAACAGTCCAGCACTTCTGAACCGTCCCAATATGGAAGGCAATATATGAATATAATTTGTTGTGGGGGTTGAGGAGAGAGGCATTTCAAAAAGTGTGGATGAAACAATGAGAAGTGGGTTGGTTAGTTCATTTAGGATGTCCAGTAGAGGGTGACCTACTTCCCTTTGTGTGCATTAAAGATAATATGTTGCCCCTTCACCCAATAATTATTACTATTATTTAATCGTATTGCTTGGAATGGTGGTGGCTTGCATATAGCTGGCAATGCTGATGTTTGGTGGAATGCAGTGATGTGACCTTAGCAATTAAGTTTCTGTGTAATGCTGACACAGAGGTATGAGGAGATAATGGGGCCACCACTGATGGTACTTGGAATGTGTCTATTTCGCGTGGCTCTTATCAGCGTAATTGTTATTTCCATTTGGTTTGTTCTTGGGGGTTTTTTCCCCTTGGAACGGGTAAGAACGAGAGGACCCCCGAGACATTGCAACTCCTATTGACATCAATACAGTGCTGTTTAATAATCCTTGTATTTGATATAGCGCCTTCACAGAATGTGTTGCTAAGCGGATTGAATGTTTTTTGGGCGAAACACAGCAGCTGATTGCACACAGCAGTGTCCCACAAACAGTCATGGATTGAATGACCAAATTATCTTTGAAAGGAATTATTACTCCCAGGAAAGCGATCCACCAATCAGCTCTGTATGACACCTGCAGAAAGCCATCACTATGCTTATGAGTGTGCAAACCAAACTGAGAATTCCACCTACATGTGGAAATTTCAGAGATACTAATTGGAATGAAATGTGTACTCCATACATTCTACAGTACTTGCCTATTCCAGAAAGTATTAGGCACAGGTTGGCAGAAGCCAAGACTTGGGGACCTCAGAGTGTGCACTCGGGGCAACTGCTGGAATCTAAAACCGCATAGCTTGCCAATGATATCGTTGTCTGGGAAGGTTTCCTGCGGTTTGTACAGCTAGGTTAAAACACTTTAATACAGAGTAATTTTGTAATTAAAAAAAATTAAAAATTGTTTTGGCTTTCAAGAAGGAAATCGATAAATATCTAAAACAAAAAAGAGCAATTTGCAGGGGTATTGGTGGTGTGGGATAGGACTTGCATATCCTCTATAGGATCCGTTATGCAGCGTAACATCCCAGAGCGCTTCACAGTGGCGCGGACAACACTGAGCTGGGGGGAGGTGATCCCACACATGGGATGATGAAGGAAATGTTTAATTCACTACATCAAGAGGGAATCAGCAACCTAATCTCCAAACTAGGAGTCCTGTGGAGTCCTGTAGCTCATTGGTTAAAGCACTCGCCTTACAAGCGACAGACCTGGGTTCAATTTCAAGCAGGGCGAAACCTTGGGCAAGTTTCCTTACTCCACACACCTAATAATAATCCCTCCAAAAAAAAACCAATAATAAATTGGTCATTTCAATCCATGGCTGTTTGTGGGACGCTGCTGTCTGCAAATGGCTGCCGCGTTTACCCACATATATACAGTCGATTCACTTTACAGTGTATTGTGTGAAGCACGTTGAGCTGTCTAAAAGATGTGAAAAGTGCTATATCAAATGCAAGGATTATTAATATTGAACAGTCAATCAGCAAGGCAGAAATTCCTGTTTCCACAATGGCCAATGAATCATAGGTTGATCCAATCAATCCAACTTTCCAGTTGGGTAGCATATTCAGCTGAACTCCACAAAACGGTTAAGGGCTGTTCAAACTGGAGATCTGTTGCATAGTAGTTAGAGCACAAGCCTCGCAAGCGAGAGGTCACAGGTTCGATTCTTAGCCAAATGTCCTTACTCCACATGCCTGTTTGCCTAGCAGGAACCCGGTTGTTAGCGGATTGATTTTTGGGGGTAATAAACTTAAATAAAATTTAAATAATAATAGTTTGGTTAAACAATCCATGATGCAGTGCTATGTCAAATACAAGGATTATTTATTTTTACATGAAGAGGAGGAATATAATGTACATGCAAGATGAATGGGAAGATTGAATGAGAGTAGACTGAATAACTCAAGGAAGCCAGCACAGATTTAATGAACTGAATGGTGTGATTACTGCGCTCTAGTATTCTAGATATTTAGACATTATGGGGGTTAGTGGGAGGATGGTGGAGTTCATCATTGTTGGCACATACGATAGACTCATGACTGTAAGAGAGAGAACCTGGGGTTGGCTCAGAGTCTTGGTGGGCTGTGTGTCCACTGCTGCTTGTGTATGTGACTGGAGTGAGCAGTTAAGTCCAGGGAAGTCCTGTTTGATGGATGGGGGCTGTGATGGGTGCTCTCTCTCTCTCTCTCTCTCTGTCAGTGTGCTATTTGCGTGTTAAATTTGGGAAGGAGTGGGTGGTGGGGCGAGGAGGGGGTGGACGGGTTGGAAGTGGCAGAGGGGGAGTGGGCTTCATGTTTATTTCTGCTCTCAGCTGTTAGTGATGACAGACGAAAACTTTTAATAGCGGGGATATGAAGGTCAGAGAGGCGCAACAGATAACCACAGCTAAACATACCGCTATGTGTCAGAGCTGCAGGCTATAAAGGAGACTCCAGCCTGCATCCTTTCCAGAATAAATGAATTTTTATTCTATACCAGGCCTTCATGTCATTAACATTGAATATTCCGTAACATTTGATAGTGAAACAACCTTGCATTTCCTTTGGAAATCTCTCAGGTGGTCATGTAATTTCATCGCTTTGGGACATCCTCCTGATGTGAATGAAATAATAATAATCCTTGTATTTGATATTCTGCCTCATCATGTCATTTAGCAGTCTCAAAGTGCTGCACAGAATATATTGTAAAGTGGATTGACTGTACTTTGTGGGTGAAACGCGGCAGTTAAGTTCACACAGCAGTGTCCCACAAACAGTCGTGGATTGAGTGATCAGAATTTTTTTTGAGGGATTATTACCCCCACAAAGTGTTCTGCCAATCGACTGACAACTGGGTTCCTACAAACTCTAGGTAAACAGAAACGTGTGGAATAAGGAAACTCGGTTTTGCCTTGCCAGGAATCAAACCTTGTTTGCTCCCTCAGCCTTGATCCAGGGTTAAGAACACTATTGACTGAGCTAAATTGACAATCTAGCAAGCTCCTGCTGCATATTGGTTAGAACATTCGCCTCGCAATCGAGAGGACACAGCTTGGTTCCCAGACAAGGTGAAAACTTATCCATTTCCATACTCCACATGCCTCTGTTCACCTAGCAATAAACAGAAACCCGATTGTTAGTTGAAAAAAATATCAATTTGGTCACTCAATTCACAACTGTTTGTGTAGCTGTGCGCAATTGCCTGACCCACTTCACCCTAAAAATGCACAGTCGATCCACTTTACAGTATATTCTGTGAAGCGCTTGAGATGTCTCAACAAAGTGTTAAAGCACTATATCAAATACAAGGATTATTATTAATAATGTGGGTCTGATCAGTTCGAGAGGTTTAATTAATGATGGTAATGATGTGGCAGATTGACTGTATCTCCCCACAGATATATAGGCAGTTAACTTTACAGTAATTTCAATCAATCAAATCAAAACTTACATTTATATAGCGTCTTTCATGTCAAGAGGACGTCCCAAGGCGCTGTGAAGCTCCTGTGACTCAGTGGTTAGAGCACTTGCCTTACAAGCATGAGACCTGTGTTCAAATCCAGGCAGACCACGGTGAAACCTTCCTTACTCCACACTCCTTAAAAAAAAAAAAAAAAATTGGTCATTTCAATCCACAACTGTTTGTGGACACTGCTGTATGCAATTGGCTGATGCGTTTCACCCAGAAATATACAGTCAATTCATTTTACAGTGTATTCTGTGAAGCGCTTTGAGACGTCAATAAGATGTGAAAAGCGCTATATCAAATGCAAGGATTATTATTAAGCTCTTTGGGAACTCTCTCATGCATCAGATGCATGTGTATGGATTGTTATTAAACTGTGTCTCTGGCTCAAAGTTCACTTCAAAGGCTCACACTAGTTATAGATGGACATCTCTGATCACTCCTGTAAACACTCCCTGATTGTGTTTAAAATAGCAATAATCCTGGGCAATTAATACAGCACCTTGTAACATCGTTGAAATGGCTGTAAACAAAGTGACACAATGTCCCATGAACAGACCAATTTAATTTTTATTTGGGGGGATTGTTGGCCTGGACATCGAGGTGGGTGGGGGGAGTGGGGGGAAGAAGAGTGCTATGAACGGTGTCAGGCTAACAACTGATTTAATGAAGGGGATGAGAGAGGAAATGGCACTGGGATAGTAAATCCGATCAGTAAAGAAGAATGTGTTGCAGTGGTTCTCTTGCTGAGGAATGTTAACTGATTGACTGTTACTTTCTCTACCAGCATCAAACAGTCCTAGGTCATCTAAAGCATGGATTAGATAACCAGCATTCTTTCATCTCTGTCCCAGCACTGTCTGAATATCCCATTTATTATTTGACTTCACAACTGTTTATGGGACATGGCTGTGTGCTAACTGGCTGCAGTACTATTTTAATAAAAACATTCGCTGCAGCCAATTGCGCATAGCAATGTCCCATAAACAGTCATGGAGTGAGTGATCAATTTTTTCCCCAAAAAGTGAAGGATTATTACCCCTGGAAATCAATCTGCCAATCAACCAGCAAACGCTTTCCTATTTGCTGATGGGTAAACAGAGGTGTGTGGACTAAGAACTTGCCTAAGGTTTTGCCCTTCCAGGGAATCACTGACGGCTCAAAGCCACAATACTCTCTAGTTTGAACTGGTGGGTTGAGAAGGCGCCCAGATTTGCAAAAGCCTACTTGGCCGAGCGAGGGGGAGGCTGTCTCCCTTAACCCTGGCCTTAGGGGAGGTATGCACATGAGATAAAAGTTCTAACCCATTACATTATCCCATTGCCCCTGCAATGCCCTTGATGCCATGCAATATGCATGCGACACACAAATTGGAAGCTGGGTTCTTGGAAAGCCCAGGAAGTTGGTGGAACTCGCAACGGGAATATTCTGCAGATATGGGCACAGGTGAAAGATCACGGCACAATTGACGCTGTAGCCTGGATTGATTGTCATCTCAGAGAGAATGCCGTCGCATTCGGTCAGAATGTGCAACTTGATACCTGAATGTTTCCACTTGTCGGCCCGTAGCCTGATTCGGTTGGATTGCAGAACGACTTCACTTCATCTGTTCTCAGTGAGATATCCCTGGAATTGAGGGTAGGGGGGGTGGGGTGTAAGCGATAAGGGGGTTAGGGCATTGGGATTCTGCCTATGTGAGCAGAAGAAAGTTGCATGATGCCAACTACTCCTCAAACAAAACTTGCAAAGCCCATAGCTTGACTTGCAACAAGGCAACCCAGATTTAATTCCCAGTCAAGGCAAAACCTGAAGCCAGTTACCTTGCTCTACATGCCTCTGTTTACCTAGGTGTATATAATTTACCTAGCTATATACCTAGTTGTAATTAGGAACCCAGATCACTTAACACTCAAACAATAATTGGTTCTTCAATCCACGACTGTTCGTAGCACATTGCTGTGCCCAACTGGTGGCCACATTATACCCACAGAATCCACAGTCAATTCAATTTACAGTATCTTCTGTGAAACGCTTTGAGATGTCTCAGTGATGTGATAAGATGTTATGTCAAATGCAAGGATTATTATCAAAGCAGCGTTCTCAAATCCAAAGAAATGTAAACCTGAACCAGACCAGATGCTGAAGTCCCATACTGTGTCCCCCACTCCTGTTGAGGACATCTTGAGCTGATCTACCCGACCCCTCCCACTGAATGTGATAATGTGATGCATAAACGAGGCAGCCCCGCTCGTGCCTCACGGTTCTGTCTGTGCGGTCAGCTGGTGGGATCCGAATGCCTGCCTGGCTCAGGAGGGGACGGAGAATGTGACGGTTTATAAATAGGAAGCGGCAGAATGCCTCACGTGTGATAACCGCCCCATTAACATTCTGATGAGGTTTGCTGTTCAGATAACGTGCTAAAAGCTGTGGGCATTCGGGGCTTGAACATTTTGGCGATTAGGCTTAAGCGGCACTTTCATGTACTCAGTGTCATGCTCCTGTTAAAGAAGGCTTTAAGTTAAGGTACTTGACCTTGAGTGATTCCTCCCTTGCTGGCATTTTGACACCCTGACGCAGTGATACCACTCTCGCTTCTGAGTCATACGGTTATGATTCCGAGCCCACATCGGGCCTTGGAATCACACAATCTACAACCAATGCAGTGCCGGGGGGTGTTCCGTTGTCAGAGGTACCGTACTTCAGATGAGCCGTTAAACCAACGTCCTGTCTGCCTGTGGATGCTAAAGATCTCATGGCATTATTTGAAAAGAGAGGGGAGTTTCTTTCTCCCAGTGTCCTGGCCAACAATCCCTCCAAAAATAATAAAATTGGTCACTCATTGGATTGCATGGGTGTTCGTGGGACACTGCTGTGTGCAAACTGGCTGCTGTGTTTCACGCACAAAATCTATAGTCAATCCACTTTACAGTATATCCTGTGAAGTACTTTGAGACAGCTCAACAACCTAATAAGGCGCTATACCAAATGCAAGAATTACTATTCATGACCTGTGGGGGATGGGAATGATAAACATGCTCTTCTTGGGTGTGATAAGTGGGATCTCTTTGAAGCTGAACTGGTGACTGCTGATGACAGAACTGCCAGTGGTAGAGCTTGGGGCAGAGTGGTCACTGGGGACAGAGATACTTCCCTAATGCGTGGCATGGTCCTAGCTGGATAAGCCATGGGAAATGTTATCAGATAGTGCTCTTAACTGCAACCTATGCAGTGTTAATTGGTTAGACTCCAGCAGTTAACCCAAGTATGGATCTTTGACTCTTGCCAATCTGCGGATTAATACTCTTCGGAATTAGGTTGGAAGGATCTGTCTTTCCATTGGACCATTCCAAACAGTGAAGTTTCCATGTACGAGTGGCAGATATATAAAGCTTTCATTCTGGTGCGTATTCTCAAATGTTGGGTGATGGTTTTCTGCAAGCCCTGGTATTGTTCAGATGAGACCGAGCCTGAGCCCCTGTCTACTGTTCAGGTGGACTTTGAACATCACATGTCACTATCTGAAAAGAGAGGAGAATTTCTCTCTCCCAATGTTCTGGCCAACAAAACCCTCAAATAGAATTCGTTATTCACTCGATGTCTTTTGGTAGAAGTAAGTAAGTAATCCTTCAGTTTATATAGCGCTTTCCACGTCTTATCGACGTCCCAAAGCGCTTAACATTGCTGTGTGTGCAATTAGCTGCTGTGTTTCAGCCACAAAATACAGTCAATCCACTTGAAGTGTATCCTGTCAAGCACTTTGAAACATGATGATGCCTATATCGAATGCAGGATTAGTATTATTATTATCCTTATCTTTCATGTCAAGAGGACATCACAAAGCACTTCAAAACATATATTGCAAAGTGCAGTGAATGTGTTTCGTGGGCAATTTGTGTACAGCAATGTGCCACCAAAAGCCATAAAATATGTGATGGATCTTGCGTGTATCAAATTGTCTGTTATGTCCAAGGCTCTTAACCTCTTAGACTGTCCAGGAGGCTGTTGGATGTAGCAAATTAGACAGAACGCTGATGGAGAGTCCAATGGTATTCTAAGCAAACTCCACAGTGAATAATTTTTAATATAGAGTAATGGATCCCTGGGGCACAACACAGGCTGAAATATTTACCGAAGTGTTTGGATGGTTTACGTATAGAATAATGCATCCCAAGAGGAGTCACATGTCAGGAGATAGACAGTGAAGGGATTTGGATGGTTTATGCATGGAATAATAGTAAGTCACAGCTGAGATAGAATTACAATTCCTCTCCTGTCTTCATATTGAAACATAATGATCTCAATGGCGAGCTATGCAGTTTTAGTTGGTTAGATTCCAGTAGTTACCCCCAACGCATACTCTAGGGTCCCCAAGCTTTGGCTCTTGCCAACCTTCATACCTTCTGGAGTTAGGTAAGCAGGATGCATCCCTCCAGGAAGAGATAAATTGTTGTAATCGAATGCGCACTCTCCTAATCCTGGAAAGTGTAAGACACAGGTTGGCAAGAGCCAAGGATTGAGTACCTCAGAGCATGTGTTGCGGTAACTCCTGGAGTCTAAACCAGCTAAAGCCACATAGCACTGGGGCACTGCAGACCCAACTGGCTCAGGGAGGGGAGGACGGTTGTTTGGCAGCATGTCTACATGACTGAGCAGGGATGCCAGTGAAGTGCACAAGGCCTCTCAGTGCACAAGCTGATGCAAGGTCGCTTTGTCCCCTCCAGAGAGGGGATGCTCTCATGTTACGGTGCTTGTACGAGTCACACACAATGGGGGCTCTCAAGAGCTGCAGCTGCCCTGGGGCAGAGGTCAGCAACCGAGCCTGTCACTGAGAGAGCTAGGGCGTGCTCACTGCGATCAGTTTGTGTTAGACCCAGTGAGGGAGATCCATTGTCCCGCTTCATTTAGCCAGGCAAACCCCGCAGGTTAATGTGTTATTCATGCACCTGACATAAGGCAGCCCTTTCCCCACTGGCGTTGGACAGTGTCTGTTCTTTTAAGTATACAATGTGCACCATAAGTGATTACTTTTCACCCTCCCTGTGTCTCAGAAACGCTTTAATTAATTAGAGTGATGTAGTGACTGTTTGCAGTTACACCACTTTAACAATCCACCCTGGGAAGCTACACTATGTGTGGGGCGCTATATAAATGCAAGTTGTTGTTGTTGTACTTTGAGACGTTTTGTCGACGTCATAAGATGCTGTAAACACAGTCAATTCACTTTACAGTATATTATGGGATATAATTTCGAGACATCTCAACGATGTGATGAGATGTGATAACAAATGCAAGGATTATTATTATTATCAAATGTAAGGATGGATTTTTTGTACTTTATACACAGCAATATCCCACATGCAGTCATGAGGTAAATGATCAAATATTTCCAGGGATTGTTGCCCAGGATAAACTTTCCTTCTCATTTTGAATGGCATCGCTGGATATTGGTTTTGCATGAACCTTGACCCAGAGTCTCTGTGTAGGTACATTGTTCCAGCTATCTTGCTGGAATTGAGGTTTCTCACTTGTGCAGGTGTGTGTGTGTGTGCATGTATGCGCCCGCGCACTCCATATATAATGGGTGGAAGTCTGGGGTAGGTATGTAATGTTGTATACGTTTTCCCGCAAATATACAGTAAATTTTCCTACTTTCCTTCCCTGAACAACAACCCCTCGCCCCCTGCTTTAATCCCTGCCTCTTCTCCCCCCTTTCTTCCTTCTTGTCTTCTCCCTCCCCCACTGCTCTGGTCCCAACCTAGGGAAGTTGTTGGGATTCTGTGAAGCACTTTGAGACGTCAATAAGACGTGGAAAGCGCTATATAAATGTAAGGATTATTATTATTTATTATTATAATATTTATTTAAATGGAAGAGAGGGAGGAAGAAGAAAAAAGATGGTCACTTCGCAAGGTTAACACCCATATCACCTGCTAGGCTCTACCTCTACCTCCTCCCCAGCAGATCGAATTCCTTCATCCTCGCATACAAATTCCTAAGCAAAAATTGACCATTGCTTCATAATCCCTGCCTGCTCTCCCCACAACCGGGCTCTTCCTTTCCAACCCTGCTCACCTAGTAAGTGAGAAGACCTGAGTTTGATTCCCGGTCAGGGCAAAATTTTAGGTGAGTACCCTTACCCCACATCCCTCTGTTTACCCATCCCACTTACTAGTAGGAACCCAGTTGTTAGACCATTGGAGGATCATTTTCCAAGGGTAAAATAATTCTTCCAATTTACTCAATGCACGACTGTTTGTGGGACGCTGCTGTGCACAACTGGCTGCAACATTTTGCCCACAAAATACAGTCCATTCACTTTACAATATGTTCTGTGAAGTGCTTTGGGACATCTCAACAACACGATAAGGCGCTGTATAAAATGCAAGCATTATTATTACATTATATATTTTAGCCTTGGCTTATTACTGCTGGTTCCTCTTCTTTGTTGAGGTCAAACCCAGGGTCCGAGACACTCTGCTGTGTCAAGAAAAGCCCATTGGCATCTGATCATTTTCACTGACTAAAGATTTGCCAACAATTACTGATCGTCACTGCGGCTAATAATAGATTCCAACGAACTTGCCCCAGGACCGTTGGTGTGATGGTTCATGTCATTCTTTTCTTACGTTTCCCTTGGAGGCAAACGGTGAGAATGTGACATCTGCTGCACTTATTGTGTGTGATGTTTATCTGCTTGGTTTTATATGTGACTGTTAATAATTTACAAAGTTAATTTGAATATTTCGAGATATTCAGACTGCATCAGAGGACTCGGGTTTGGTACCCGGCCAGGGCAAAACCTTAGACAAGTTTCCTTATTCCACATGCCTGTGTTTTGTTGTTATTTACCTAGTGATAAGTAGGACTGCAATTGTTCGTCGATTGGTGAATCGCTTTCTGAGGGGGTAATAAGTATGCTAACCATGAAGCTACAGGACTCCAAATATCTATTGTAGAAATAATTTATCTACCTGAGAAAGTCCCTGGTTCAGTGGGCAGTTTGTCCGGATTAATGGCCCCTATCTTGTCACAATGTACAAAGCTTTCCTAGGTCACCTTAAAGTCTCTCCTTACAAAGACGACCGATCCAAATTCTAAAAGCATTCCTCATTTCTTGAATTCCCGAGACGACTACTAATCTGCATTGCTTGCCACTCCAACATCCTGTAAGCCAAATATGCCTCCTATCACTAGTGACATTCCCAGTTGTTCTGTTATTCTCTGAGTAAAAATAGTAAGTGACTGAACAAATTTCAGGTCTTCTGGGAATTTTGGCTGTAGGAACTTTCCAATCACCCTGGCTCATCCTTAAGCTGTTTTATTACTAAGGTTTTGTCACATCCGGTCCTCTGGCTTGCAAGGCCAGTGGGCTAATCACTACATTATGGAATTCCATGATGAGGTTTTCCTCCACATTTGTTGGAACAGTTGTCAAGCTCTTAAAATCCTCAGGAAACCAGCAGCTCTCAATGCTGCCTCACCTATCAGCACTGTGCTGAGGAATCAGACTAGACTGTCAGCTCAAACTTCTTGCATTGGACTTGAACCCACAACCTTGGGATCCGGAGGTGAGAGCTCCACCTGCTGAGCCAAAGCTGCAATTCTACGTCAACCCCCTGTGGTGTACAGTGAAGCTGTTTGTCAGATGTTGGCTACTTTACTGACTGAGGACAGTCGAGCATAGCGGCCAGCTCCCTGATGGATGCCGAGCAGGTGTGAGGGACAGGATGGTCACAGTGACTCACACCAGCTGGGATACAGATCAGCCGTGTCAGCAGAACAAATGTATTTGTAGATTAACAAGAGGCTGATGAGTTAGTTTACTCCCTCAATAAATGTCCGATAGCAAATGAGTGAGGGGGGAATGTGCTCTCGTCGTGACTAAGTCGTTACTTGTGGTTGATGAGATGGACAGGGCTGGGTGTGTGGTGTCTGCCTGGCATCTTGCTGATCATGGAATCCTACAGCAGAAAAAGAGGCCACTCCTTCTGTACTGTAAGGTCTAGTGTGGTGCTGTATCCAATTAGTCCCACTCCCCCGCTCTTTCCCCATAGCCTCGCAATGTATTTCTTTTCAAGCAAAACAAACATGCAATTTCCATCTCAAAGTTATTATTGAATCTGCTTCCTTCACTCTTTCAGGCAGCACCTTCCAGATCGTAACACTGTGTAAATTTCCTTTTTAAAAAAAAATTCTACTTGCTTCCCTTTCGCCAAAGAACAGTGTCAGGGTCCACAAGCAGTCCCAGTTCCTCACCCAGTGAGCATAATCTGTACAAGGGCAGTGCACATGTTTCGCCCACAAAATATACAGTCAATTCACTGTACAGTTTATTCTATGAAGCAGTTTGCGACCTATTTGCGACCACAACCTATATCAAATGCAATGAGTATTATTATTATTTCAGTGTTTACCCTCACCTCACACGGACAGACACATTCTGTCGGGAAACTCTCGGCAGGTCGATTTCAAGATCCTCACCCTCATATACAAATCCTTTCCCACCCTGGCAACTCCTAACTCTCCAACCTGCTTACACCCCATTCAGCTACCTGCTGCCTCCGCTCGGGCTCTGGCTGCTTGTCCCTTGCCCCTCCGCTCCACCATCAGTGCCTGTGCTTCCAGTGACTACACCCAGGAGCTTTAGAACTCTCTCAAAATCTCTCTGCCTGACAATAATCCATGAAAAAAAACAATAATAAATTTGTCCTTTCAATCCATGAATTTACTGCCACGTTTTGCCCACAAATATACAGTCAATTCACTTTACAGTATATGCTGCGAAGCATTGTGATACATCTAGAATATGTGAAAAGCACTATATCAAAAGCAAGTATTATTATCATTAATGTTCCTGTTGTACTATTCAGATGAGAAGTGAGTTTCTCCTCGTCTCCCCAGATAAAATCAGTCACTGTTTAATCACAGTTGTTTAAGGGATGTTACTGTTCACAGATTTGTTGCCATGTTTGCCTACAAACAACAGTGACTTTACAGTAACTGCTGTAATGCACTGGAAAACGTCTCAACAATGTGGTAAAGCTTTGTATGAAATGCGCAGATTATTATTTTATTGTTGCCAGAGGTCCACAACATGCAATGATCAGCTTGTGGTATTTTTTTGTTGGGAGACTCTAGTTAGATCTTGGAACAGGAGTTATTGCCCTGTCTCTCTTTCTTCCTCTCCCTTTCTTACCTCCCCTGCACCCCAGTCTAGAGCCATTCTTTGGATGAGATGTTAAATCGAGATTCTTTCTGTGCCTTTTCAGGTAGACGTTAAAGTTCCTGTGACACTTTTAAAATGTGAAGGGAGTTTCTACATTTTTATTTGGGGCATTGTTAGCTGGGTCGCACCACAGCTACAGCCTTGGCCACCCATCAACCAGCTCTATTGTCTTCATTGAAGCGTCTTTTGTGAATCCCGTCTGGTGCGTGTTGAGATTATAGCTGCTGTGTAGTGTTAGCTCGGGGAAAGGCTTTATGTGTCCCAGGCTGTAAATCAGCATGGTCTCCTCCAGGGCAAAAAAAACAAAGTCAACTTGCACAATGCAGTTCGTTTCACTTTATACTCACCCACAGTGTTGCCAATGCTGAGTTTACAATGTGTTTGCTCATATTTTACACTGTTCATTTCATTATCTTACACAGTATGATCTTACAGACTTACAAATGGTTTCACAATTATAGAATGGGTTTGCTGGCCCATCATATATTTGTGAAACCATTTGTCACGTTGTGATTAGAGCACTCACCTCGCAAGCAAGTAGATCCAGGTTTGAAAAGTGACAGATGTCTGGGTAGTTGTTAGGCTTGGATGTGAGGAGTGAGCAGCTTTTGAGTTAATTTTTCTTCACCGTCTCATTGAGTGTTTTTTCTTGTCTGCTTTGTAGTAATAATAGTCCTTCTATTTTATTTTGCTTTAATTCATTGATGTCTCTAAGAGCTTCACAGGATTTACTGTAAAGTGGGATGACTGTATTTTGTGGGTGAAATGCAGAAACCAGTTTGTGCACACCAATGTCCCACAAACAGCCGTGCAGTGACTGACCAGTTTTATTTGGGGGATTGTTGGCCAGTACATTTGGATAAACTCCCTTTTTGAATAGTGCTATGGCATCTTTAACATCTACCTGAACAGGCAAACAGGACCTTGGTTTAACATTTCATTCGGTTTTACAGCTCTCCACCATCCACCCCACACTAGGGAACGGCGATATGGGAAATTTCCGGATATGGATATATCGGTTGGCTCATATCGAGATATACCGAAATATTGATATTTTCAGTTTTTTCGTACTGCGCATGCGCGTGTGCATCGGATTGCGCGCGCATTCCGGGTGCGCGCGCATTCCGGGTGCGCGCGCATTCCGGGTGCGCGCGCATTCCGGGCCTATCTTCTCAGGAGGTAAATATCTTTCTCTATCTGTGTCTCTCACTCTCTCCATCTCTGTGTTTTTCTGTCTGTGTCTCTCTATGTCTCTCTCCCTCTCTCCTCTCTCACATTCCCCCCCATCTCTATCTATCTGTATATTATCACATCCACCCCGTCTCTCCCCCCCCCACCCCCGCCGTCCCTCTCTCGCACCCCCCACCCCCGTCGTCTCTCTCCCCCACCACCCACCCAGCCGTCTCTTTCTCCCTTCCCCACCCCACCGCTATCTCTCTCTCCCCCTCCCCCCAGCTGTCTCTCTCCCCTCTCCTCCCCCCCCCCCCCGTCTCTCTCTCCCTCCCCCCCCAGCCGTCTCTCTCCCCCTCCCCCCAGCCGTCTCTCTCCCCCTCTCCTCCCCCCCCCCCACCGTCTCTCTCTCCCTCCCCCCCCAGCCGTCTCTCTCTCCCTCCCCCCCCAGCCGTCTCTCTCCCCCTCCCCCCAGCCGTCTCTCTCCCCCTCTCCTCTCTCCCCCTCTCCTCCCCCCCCCCCGCCGTCTCTCTCTCCCTCCCCCCCCGTCGTCTCTCTCCCCCACCACCCACCCAGCCGTCTCTTTCTCCCTTCCCCACCCCACCGCTGTCTCTCTCTCCCCCTCCCCCCAGCCGTCTCTCTCCCCCTCTCTTCCCCCTCCCCCCAGCCGTCTCTCTCCCCCTCCCCCCAGCCATCTCTCTCCCCCTCACCACCCCCCCAGCCGTCTCTCTCCCACTCACCCCCCCCCAGCAGTCTCTCTCCCCCCACCCCTTGCATACCTGTATATTGTATTCGAGGACTATGAATACAAGATGGCGGCTTTGCACCTCGGTCTGTGCATTGTGTATAGAGATGAGCATTCTGGGTCTTGTAGTTGATTGTGCTCGCATCCCGATTTTTTACTTCGATATATCGTTTTTCGATATATCGGTATTTTTAAAATGTCTATATCGGCATATCGATATGAAAATCATATCGGGTTTTAGCGATATACCGATATATCGCCGTTCCCTACCCCACACAGAACCTTCAGCTTAGACTATGTGATTCCAAGTTCCGATGTGGGTTCTTGAATCCACAACCTTCTGACTCAGAGGCGAGAGTCTTATGTGAGCCAGGCTAACACATTTTCTGCCTCTCTGTGAAACGTATTGTATTATTTGCTGAGTGTTTAGAGCACTTGCCTTGCAAACAAGAGAACTGGATTCAATTCCAGGCAGGGTGAAATCTTGGGTAAGTTTCCTTGCTCCACATGCCTGATAGTAATTCCTCAAAAAAAGACAATAATTAATTGGTAATTTCAATCCAAAATTGCTTGTGGGACATTGCTGTGTGCAATTGGCATCCACGTTTCGCTGACAAATGTACAGTCAATTCACTTTACATTATTTTCTCTGATGTGCTTTCAGACATCTAGAAGACATGAAAGCACTACAGTTTTATCAAATGCAAGGATTATTATTATTATTATAGGAGCCGGCTCCTGCAGTAGCGTGAGTGGGAATAGTGTATTTCTACAGTGTTTGCTGATTAAAGAGACACCAGCAGATCCACACCCTTCCCATTGCTTGTTTGAAGCCCCCACAAAATTTTGTTTTTGCGAATGTTGCACAGTGCAGTTATGTTGTACCATTTGTGACTGTGTATATGCCTGAATTAAATGGGTGTGTATGTGTACCTCGGTGTGTTTGTGTATCTGCCTGGGTGTTTTGTGATACTCTATTGATGAATTTTTTTGTGAAAAATTAACACTCCTAGATAAAATTGGTCACTCACTCATGGCTGTTTGTAGGATGTTGCTGTGTGCAAGTCGGCTGTTTTACTCAACCTACAAAATATAGTCACTACACTTTACAATAAATCCTGTGAAATAATTTGACGTGCCTTGACAAAGTGATATATCAATTTGATGTTTATTTTTTGTTATTGTTATTATTTTTAATAGTAATCTAGCTATTGGATCGCCAAGGTTTCCATACATTTGTGTAACTGTTGTTTGAGAAGTCTGGGGTTTGATTCCCAAGCAGGACGAAACATTAGGCAAGTTTCCTTACTCCACAGGCCTCTGTTTATCTAGCAGTAATTAGGAACCCAGTTGGTAGTCGATTGGCAGATCACTTTCTGGGGGGGTAATTATCCCTCCAAAGAATAATTTTTTCACTCAAACCATGATTGCTTGTGAGACACTGCTGTGCGCAATTGGCTGTTATGTTTCACCGGCAAAATGCACAGGCAAACCATTTTACAATATATTTTGTGATGTCTCAACAATGTGATAAGGCGCTATATCAAATGCAAGGATGATTATTATCAGCTGGAACTGATAATAATCAAATGACCAATACATACTCTTTGTTTTTGCAGATAACCCCAGGCAGTAGGGCAGCCCAGGCAAACATCAATCAGGGGGATACCATCATAGCCATTGATGGGGTCAGTACAGAGGGAATGACCCATCTGGACTGTCAGAATAAGATCAAATCAGCCAACTTCTCCCTGAACCTGAACCTCCAAAGGTAGGTGCACACAGGTCTTGAAGGCTGGGTGTGGGGGAAAGCGCTGGGTTGGGGGACGTGCATGTGTGCGTGTTCAGATTATATAGAAGAGATCACTAGATAACCTGAACACTTCACTGTCATATGTAGTTTGTGATCTTACAGAACAGGCTGACACACTCCAATGCAGTGCTGGGGGAGCCCTGCATTGTTAAATGGTTTGTCCTACAGAACATACATTATACCAGAGTCTTACCTGCCTCTTCAGGTGGATGTTAAAGATTCCACGTGACTGTTTGAAAAGAGAGAGCATTTCTCCTGACAGATAAAAAAAAATCCCAACACATAAAATTTGTTGTTCATTTCATGGCTGTTTGTGGGACTTCACTACAAGCAAATTGGCTGCTATGTTCACCTACACAGGCAATAGTTAGTGAACAGGAGAATGGGAGGCATTAGACCAGGTGGTTGATGTAGAGAAAAAGACCAGTTCAAACCCCCCCCCCTCCACAGGTATTCACCAAGCCAAAAGATACTCAAAAAGCAAAACTCATAGGAACAGGGAGCAGGCCATTCAACACCTCAAACCTGTGCCACCATCCTATTAGATCAGGATAGCAACCAGATAGCGTGTGCGGGAACAGAGATGGGAGCAGTTGTGTGCATGTTGTTAAGTAACCCAGCCAGCCCTGAGGGTAAGGCCTGAGTATAAAACAAAGTGTTTGATTATCAATATTTCAACGTTGCCATTAGATGGTGTTACTGTCAGTTGCAGGAGAAATGTTAAGATTTCACAAAGCAATACCACATTGTAGGTTTGGACAAGTTCTATGTGTTCTTTGTTTAAATATTTAGAGGAGGAGAAAATTCCCTTGAGGCCCTTCTCCAGACAACTCTTGGCCCACAAATCCATTTTACTTTTAGCCAATTGCTTCTCAACCTCGCTTTCCCCACTGGATCCCTCTCCACCACAACTCCCTGCACTAGGTTTAAGCTCTGAGGCGTTACCTGCATGGAGGGTACTTTTAAAGTGCAAGTTGTTGTTTGTTGGCTGATCAATGAAATTTAGCCATTGACCAACCCACAATAATCATTCCATTTGATATAGCTCCTTATCACGTTCTTGAGATATCTGAAAATACTTCACAGAATATATTGTAAAGTGAATTGACTATATTTGTTGAGGGGAGGGATTATTACTTCAAAAATTGATCCCCAATCAACTAACTGTGTAATTATACAACCTTCCTTGTATCAAAATGAGAGAAACCAAGGACTAATTAATTTTAAGGCTTGGGATGTATGAACCTCCCATGAAGTGAATTGGTCATGAGAGAAACATGTGTGTGCGCACATGTGTGTGTCTCTTTCTGTATGTAAGGATGTCACACACTCTTTAAACCTTGATCAAGTTTCCTTACTCCACATGCCTAATAATAATCCCTCCAAAATAAACACACAATAATAAAATTGGTCATTTCAATCCACGACTGTCTGTGGGACACTGCTGTGCGCAATTGGCTGCATGTTTCACCCACAAATATACAGTCAATTCACTTTACAGTATATTCTGTGAAGCACTTTGAGATGTCGATAAGATGTGAAAAGCGCTATATCAAATGCAAGGATTATTATTATTATTAAAACGGAGAAAATAGTTGCCAAAGTGATGTCTCCTACCCTGAAGGTTTTAGAACTGTACATTCAAGGACTATACTCTATTACCTCCACCATCCCATCTCAGCGCTGCTGAGTCCTGGCTCCAGCTGCCATGAGATTGCTAGTGCAAACAAGGACAAGCAGCAGTTAAATATGTTCTCTGGAGCGGTGAATCGGATTTACAGTACTCATCGTTCGGATTCCTCCCCCCCTCCGCCCCCCCTTCCCCCACCTCCCCCCTCCCCCCCCCCCCCCCCCTCGCCACCCCACTGGTGATTGTGAGCAATGCTGGAACATGTAGACAACTATGACATTGTCAATAAGAACTGCCCAAAAAAACTCCTGGGCATGTGTCAGACGCAGGTCTCAGCCAGAGTGGCACTTAATTGAATAGCTGGAATATCTGCCCTTGGGAGGCTGGCTGGTTCCTCCACCCCACACTCCCTAGCTTAGCCTTGTGCTGTCCTTGCCCTCTGCTGGCTGACAAGAGGAGGAGAAAATTCCCTGAGTTAATTGGTCAAAAGCAGCAATCCTAATGCGACAACTTGCATTTATGTATAATCGCCTTGCGTTTGATATACCACCTTATCACGTCTCTGAGCAGTCTCAAAGAGCTTCACAGAAGGAATGTGAATTGACTGTAATTTTGTGGGTGAAACCAGCAACCAATTACTCGAAGCAGTGTTCCCCACCAGTGATGGATTGAATGGCCAAATTATAATTATTTTGGAGGGATTATTACCCCAGGAAAGTGACTAACAACCGGGTTCTTACTTAATGCTAGGTAAACAGAGGAGTCTGGAGTAAGGAAACTTGCTCAAGATTTCACCCTGTCCTGGAATCAAACACAGGTCCTCTTGTTTGCGAGGCAAGTGCTCTAACCACTATTGGAGTGTACTATGCTGCAAGATATAGCATCTTGGAAACTTACAGCAGGAAAACTTACCACTAAGCCTATTTAGTCTGCGCTGGTCACTTTCTCCAAATTAAACCACCTGGTCTGATATGTAATATATGGTACAGAGGAGATGATTAATTCTTGCATTGATATAGCACCTTATCAAGCGATCGAACATTTCAAAGTTTTGCGCAGGACATCTTGTAAAGTGTATTGACTGTATTTGTGGGTGAATGCAGTAATCAATTTGCTCACAGCAATGTTCCACAAACAGATATGAAGCGAATTACCAATTTTATTTGGGGGATTGTTGGCCAGAATACAGGGAGAAAATATTTCTAATTTACAATAACGTCATGGAATGACGCTGAACAGGCAGATGGGACATTGGTTTAACTTTTTCTTCTTTATGTTAATGCATTCATGCACAGCTTTCCGCACATTCTCACCACCTTTGCATGAAGATGCTCCTCATAAACTCTATTAGGTCAATTACAGACTATCTTATATTTACAATAAAATACAAATTTACTATCACTTTATTTAGTTTACTTTTATGTCATTTATGGCCTTTCATGTCAGGAGGAGATTCTAAGGTGCTCTACAGTTGGCTGCTGCATTTCGCCTACAAAACGCATGGTCACTCTACCCTACAATACATTCTGTGAAGCACCTTGAGACGTCTCAACTATGTGAAAAGGCGCTCTATCAAATGCAAGGATCATTATATTATAATCCTGATTTAGCATCCGAACTAGGGCTGGGGGCTGAGGGGGAGTGTAAAAATGACTGAAGGACTGTAGGGGGCATTTAAACTAATTTTGAGTGGGGATGGGAATGCAAACAGTAGTCCAGATAAGGGAGGGATAAGACAGGGGACAAAGAGAGGGACAGGACAGGAGAAAAGTACAGATCAGATGAATTCTGTCTTGGAGTGCATGTATGTAAATGCACGGAGTTTGACAAACAAAATAGGTGAGCTGCAGGCTCTAGTTGCTGCAAGGGGATATGATGTAGTAACAGAGACCTGGCTCAAACAAGGGCAGGAAGGGCAGTCCGAGGTGGACTGGAAAGAACATTGGCGGGTAAATAGCTAACGAGCAGTGGGCAGTCTTCAAGGAAGAGATAGTTCAGGCACAGGTCAAAAACAGTCCAACAAAGGTAAAATGTAGGGCATCCAAAAATAAAGCAAAAAAAGGAGGCTTATGACAAGTGCCAGGCCCAAGATACAGAGGTCAACCAAGCAGAATATAGGAAGTACAGGAGAGAACTGAAAAAGAACTGAAATTAGAGGGGCAAAAAGACTACATGAGAAACAATTAGCAGATAACATTAAAGGGAACCCTAAGGTATTTTACAAACATATTAAGAATAAAAGATTGGTCAAGGGTAGGGCGGGGCCAATTAGGGGCCAAGGAGGAAATCTTATTGTGGAGGGCATGGCTAATGTACTGAATGAATACTTTGCCTCTGTCTTCACAAAAGAGGATGCAGCCAATGTTACAGTATTGGAGGAGAGGATAGAAGAAATGGATAGGAATAGTATAAACCGAGAGAAAGTATTAAAAAGATTGACGGTGCTCAAGGTAGATAACCGGTCCGGATGGGATGCATCCTAGGTTACTAAGGGAAGTACGGGAGCAAATAGCAGAGACTCTGGCCACAATCTTTCAATCTTCCTTGGACACAGGGGTGGTGTCAGAGGATTTGAAGGTTGCTAATAGTACTTCCCTGTATAAAAAGGGGCAGAAGGACAAACCTAGTAAGCTACAGGCCAGTCAGTCTAATGTCGGTTGTGGGCAAACTTCTAGAGTCTATAATCAGGGACAAGATAGATCTTCACTTAGAAAGATATAGGCTAATAAAGGACAGCCAGCATGGATTTGTTAAAGGCAAATCTTGCCTTACAAATCTGATAGAATTTTTCGATGAGGTAACGGAATGGGTGGACGAGGGTAGCATAGTTGATGTAGTTTACATGGACTTTCAAAAGGCATTTGTCAAAGTGCCGCATGAGAGGCTTATTAGGAAAGTAGAGGTCCATGGCGTTAAAGGGACAGTGGCAGCATGGATCCACAACTGGCTGTGAGAGAGAAAGCAGAGAGTTGTGGTGAGCGGCTGTTTTTCAGACTGGAGGAAAGTGTACAGTGGCTTTCCCAGGGATCAGTTTTGGGACCACTGCTCTTTTTAATATATATTAATGATCTGGACTTGGGACCTGGGGATTTGTGTTAGTGACTCTTTGAAGGTGGCAGGACAGGTAGACAAAGTCATTAAGAAGGCATGTGGGATGCTTGGCTTTATAAATAGGGGTATAGCGTACAAAAGTCAGGAAGTGCTGACTAACCTCTATAAAACTTTGGTTAGTCCTCAGCTGGAGTACTGTGTCCAATTCTGGTCACACTATAGAAAGGATGTTAAGGCATTGGAAAGGGTGCAAAGAAGGTTTACTAGAATGGTACCAGGATTGAGGAACTTCAGTTATGGGGAAAGGCTAGATAGGCTAGGCTTATTCTCTTTAGAACAGAGAAGGTTGAGAGAAGACCTAATACAGGTTTATAAAATCATGAGGGGATTCGACAGGGTGAATAAAGAATAACTGTTTCGACTGGTGGGCGAATCTGTGACTCGTAGTCACAGATTTAAAATATTTCAAAACGAAGCAGAGGGGAGCTGAGGAGAAATTTTTCCACTCAGTGGGTTGTTCGAATCTGGAATGCATTGCCTGAAAAGGTGGTGGAGGCCAATTCGATAACAGCTAATTCTTAAAAGAGAATTAGATCTTTATTTAGGGAGAACAGGTATGTTAGATTATGGGGAGAGAGCGGGGCAGTGGGATTGAGTTGCTCCTTTCAAAGAGCCGGCACAGACTAGATGGGCTGAATGGCCTCCTTTTGTGCCGTAAACTTCTATGATTCTATGATCAGTCAATGAGGTAGGTGATGGAACGGACTTGAAAGAGGTCAGGGAGGGTACGAGTTGGAAGGACACTGGCTAGTTGGTTGGTTGGGTGATTGATGGATTGATTTCTGAGAACCTGCCTATTCTTTGCTCTTTCAGATCGAAACGTCCAGGGCCAGTTCCTATCGCGACTCCTTACATGATTTCTCAGATGCCAGTTATCCCTCATCAGAAGGTAAGGTCCAGGCCACTGGCTATTATCTCTTGTCTAGTTGATCATGTGTGGATGCCTGCTCAGGTTATACACAAAATAGATCAGCCCTTTGTAAAGTCTTTGATCTGAAAGAGAAATTCATAGCAAAGTAGTGAGTTAGTCAAACACTATTTTCTCAAGTGCTGTGACCAAAGTATTTTAAGCATTCAGGGGCAACCCCATTATATCTCAACCGTTTGAGTCTGTAAGTTCAGAATCTACCTTCAGAGATAGATAGAGTTCCAACTTCCTGGTGGATAGGTGGCCGCTGACATCGCTTCCTCTTGTTATGTGCTATAGGCAGGAACTAGTGCTCGTGTCACATCCTTTGTGCAGGAAGTAATGTCAGCGGTGACCTCATGACCCAGAAGGCAGCCATAGTTTAGTGTAGGAAACCAGCCAATCAACACGTGCTGGTAAATGAAATGGTGCTCAACCGGGGTTGTTTTAACAGGGTTGCCCTGTGTAAAATACGGTGTTGTGTGATAATTAGTACATTGTGTGAGTGATTCTTGGAATTCTCTCTCCCCCACCCCACCCACCCCGTCCCTCACAGACACACACATATGCGTGCCTTTGATCACATGGTTATGCCCAAAGCAGCTCACTGCATTGTTGAACCATGAGCAGTGCTGGTAATCTGCTACCAGGAGAAATCTTGGCATTTCAGCAGCAGCAATAACAACTAATTACATTTCTATAACGCCTGAGAGAAATCGGGAGGACTTCCGATGAGGCACTCTGCATTCCGAGCTGGGGATTCTGGTCAGGAAGGGTGGAGGCAGGGAAGTTAGGGGGTAGGAGGATGACCAAAGAGAATTTGGTCAGCATGGGTGATGCAGTGAAGAGGGAGCGAATTAGCTTGCTATTCTGCATCAACTGCTCATGGATGAGAATTGTAGCAAAGGGAACTTGGGTGGACAATTGAAAGAGTTGGTCAGTGGATGTTAAAGGGCAACCATCCTCAATTGAAAGTAGTGGGACATTTTTTTTTCTTATCTGGGGGTTTAAAAAAGCAATATTTGTATGTATTTTTATTTATTTTAAAATAATTTAATTCAACTTTTTTATTTTTACACCCCTCCTGATCCTAATTCCCAGCTCAGGGACTGTAATAAAATAGCTTGACTGTTCAATGGTTTGGTATATCCTCCTGACATAAAGGCACGATAGAAATGTAATGTGCTATTGGGGGAGTTCGGTTGATTGAAAATGACTTCATTTCCCAAACGTGAGCCCTGTGCCATTTACACCATTGCATCATGTGTTTGGAAATTAAAATTCTTGTAGCCATGAAGAACGTAGTATCAGCAAATACAAGCGAGAGCTGGACAGACTCTAAGATCAAGGATTTGAAGGATATCAGTAAGCGAGTGCTATGAGCACAATCCCTGTGGTGTTTATTAATGTTTTGGGATTTCCTGTGAAATCTCTGCTCCTATGGGTTTCATTTCCTTTAACAGTTATTATCCTCTTACGTCATAATGGAATCTGCTGTGATGTGGAGTATTGTAGATCTCCCACTGCAACGCACCTAGTGAGCTGCTCTAGCCTTCTGTCCTCCAGGGCTACGATCTGACCTCAATGGACAAGGAACCTCAAATGTACAATGAAAATGGGTGGCATCATATGCAGTACAAAAGTATTCTCATTCCCAATTCCTAATTTTCCTAGTTAGTGTGAACTTGGCGAGAGGTAAGATGGTGAAAATGACCAAGCTAGAAAAGTGCCCTTAACGATATGAAATGTTTCCAGTCTATCAGTCACTTTATGGGGGTGGTGGTAACAGGTTAGGCTGTTGTAAATGTTCTGTGGACTGACAGATAACACTGGGTCTTCAGTTCACTGCTTGAGTTTCTGTAGTAAATCCTGTCTGTATTTGACTCCAGGTCATTGCATTTTAGGCGTTAGACAGACACCCATTTGCTCTTTCCTGTAAATGGGGAACTTCCAATTGGTTATTGCCGTAGAGCAAGACTGGTCACACAGCCTTTCTTACAGTGTGACTCTAATTTCTGGGACCCTAGGTTTTCAGATGGTGTGCCCTTTACCCATTTTGGTTTAAATTACCCTCCTAGCTGGGGTTTAGTGATGTAAGTCGGGTAGCTTCATAGGTTCTGTTGACCAAAATGTCTTCAATGAGATTGGTGTAGACATCTAATCCTATGAACCAATGGCCTCAGAATGGTCCTTACTGCAGTATTGTGAAACTCCCTGGTGATGAGCCAACTCAAGGACATCAACACAGCGACTTGGACACTGCAATTGGGGTTTTCCAGCTAGCGCCATGCCCTCCACTCAAAAAAATCTTAATCTTCGACCATGCTTGCTTGCAGTCTCCTACTCCCATTGTTAAGTGACCTGAGACACTGCCCCAAATGAGGTGCACTATATAAATACAACTTGTTGTTGTGGGTTCCTATCTTTAGTGAGAGCTGTTGTTTGGCCTGTGGTCTGGTTGGTTTGGCTATAATTGCCTGAGTTACTGCGTGCTGTTCTGGAAGATATTTCTGCATGTCTGGGTGCTGGGCCTCACCAACCTGTGCTGTTTGCTTTGACCTGAGGCAAGCTGTGTTTGCATGTGATTTGTGATTATTTCCTTTTCTCTTCTTTCCCCTTTCTTCACACTTTCCCTCTCTCTCTTTCCACTGTTTCTTGTGCTGTCTCTCATCCTCTCTCTACCTGTCACTCTCCTCTCTCGCCCCCCCAACACTCCCCCATCTTGTTCCCCCTCTCTCTGCAACCCTTGTGTCTCTCTCTCTCTGCCCTCTCCTTCTCTGATCTCATATTTCTGTCTCTCTGACCCCGTATCTCTCTCCTCCTCTCTTCCTCTCTCTGCCCCCTTTGCTTGCATGTTTTATTGCTGCAGGAACCGGAGTTCGATGTACCCCCGAGTGGCATGAACACAGGGTTATCATCTTCAGTTGCCACCTGGCCATCTAGTACCCCCCCTCGGCGCTCTGTTAACATGCCAGCGACCAACGGGACCCAGGAGAGCAACCTAGCTTTCACTCCACAACTCTCGCCATCACCCGGACGCTCAACCTCCATCAGGACCTCACAGTCCTCTCCAACTGTTTCCCTGACCTCCAACCTCTCACCTCAATCAGGGAGCAACCTTACTAGGGCAGCGACGGGGGGCTTTGTTGTGGCTAGTGTTAGAGCCAACACACCCAGCCCTAGCCAACGCAGGCAGTACAACAGCCCTATCGGCCTGTACTCCAGCCAGATGCTTCAGGAGATGGAGAGGGCAGCTGGCTGTAAAACCATGAGGGGCAGGGTCTCCACGGGTGGACTCCTCGACGGGTAGGTACTGAATAAGCAACACAAAGGGGGCAAGAGGCCATAGCTACTGGGATGTGAGGGACAAGTTTAGGGCAGTCACTGGGGGGCGCTTCCTAATAAAAATTCCTTATCGAGCTCAATCAGGGGTTAGGAGGAAGGGTCAAGGCCAGGATACTGAACTCATTTGGCTGCTGGAAAAGGAGGCATTGGATGAGGAGTCTAGAAGATGAGATCAAATGGCTGAAGAACCTCCTACAACTGAACCTACGGTGAACTCAGACGCAGCAGATTGTATTTATAAGTTGTACGTCCGCCTGTTATTTTACTGGCAAGTGGCTTCAGATAACCTTTCCACGCAGGGAGTTGTCTCCTGCTTAATGCATCATCTGCATTTCCAGCGGAGCTCTAAGTCTCCGGGAACAGGCACGAGGGCAGAGTAAAGGCCAGTGCATCATTAGAAGTGCCACCTTCCTTTCATCTTCGCCTGAGACAAGGTTTGGTGAGATGGTGGTCTCTGCTCTCACACTTAATTATGGACCATTTACTGCTCACATCCGGATCATGCTCTCTGCTTAACGCAGGCTTTGATTTCCAGAAGCCTCATCGGTCAGTACTGTACAAGCAGTTGCACTATTCCCAGCAAACGCAGTGTGCCTGAGAGGTAGGCACTGGCTGCAAGGTGCCAAGCCACTATTATCCTCTCTCTGCATTTAAAACTTAAATACAGTCAGATAGGCAACGGTCCATCCCTCTTGCTCAAAGGGCATCTCTGTACCATTATGGTGGTCACATGCTACAATTATGGAGATGTTGATGGCAATTAATTCTGGACGGATTAGTGAACAACAGAGTGGAAAGCTTTGGGAACCATAGATCCAAAGTTGCCTGGTTCTGCCAACCGTACTCCATGACACCCATTTGAAGGGGTTTCTTAACTCGGTTCTAAATGTAGACTTTTTTTTTCCAAGATGAAGACATGAATCGTTTCTATCTCATTACACTTGCAAACTTCACTGGATGTGAAGCAGCAACCAGCAGAATAAAAGCATATCTTCCCATCCTCGACATGAATGGCTGTACTGTATACATATAAATTGTAAAAGATTATCTTTCTCTCCCCCACCTCACCGCCCTCTTTCCTCCTGTCTCCACTTGAGTTTTGTTCCATTAAAATTTTGTCGAATCAGAGACATTCCTGATGGATTTAGAGAAACATTCCCAATGCTTCAGTTCTGGCTTAATTCAGACCTCCAGTGTGTTGTGTCTGCACTATTCTCCTGAATCAGAAGGGGCATTGGTAAACATAGCCAATGGGTGTGAATTACTGACTGGGATCTAATCGAGGGCTTTGGAGAACAATCTCAACATTGATGACTCAGGGACAGAGAATTCCTGGTTTTGCTTAGTGTCAGCTGGTTTGCTTAGGAAGTTTGCTCAGTGTGCTGTCAGCCCTAGTCCACGTTTGATTGAGCAATGCGGTCATGCATGACAGAACAATGTATGTGTGTATTTGATTTGGGTGTGCATGTGATGGTGCATATGTGTGATGTTGCAGTGCACACAAGTGTAAATCACTATTTGCAGTGGGGTGGGGGGGAGCTTATCGTGGTGGAGTCCTGTAGCGTGTTGGTTAGAGCACTCGCCTCACAAGCAAGAAGTCATGGGTTCAATTCCTGGGCGGGGAGGAAACTTAGTCAAATTTCCTTTTTCCACATGGCTCTGTCGAACTAGCTGTGAAGACAAACATGTTGTTAATTTTACAATGTATTATTTTTCCAATATATTCTGTGAAGTGCTTTGAGACCTCCCAAAGAAACAATAAGGAGCTATATTGAAAACAAGGATTAGATTTCTGTGTCATCTGCATACATATGGAAGTTTACCCATGTTTGCAGAGAACATCACCAAAAGGGAGCATATGGGTGAGGAAGAGGACTGGTCAACAATGGATACACCACAGGTGATTGGGCAATAGCAGGAGGAGAAGAGAAATATTTGAAGAGGTAAAGTGATAGTAGTTTGTAAGTTAGATCTCAAACCAAGCTAGTGCAGTCCCACTCAGGTAGATAAAAGAGGAGAGGTGGTGGATGAGGATAGTGTGGTCAAGTTTGTTGAATGTGGTGGAGAGGTCCAGGAGAATGAGGAGGTAGAGTGAACCCTGGTCACAGATGGACTTTAAGGATATTTTGTGGAGCATTTGAGATGTCTCGAAAGCATGATATGGCGATATGTCAAATGCAAGGATTATTATTTTTTATTATTCAAAATGGAATTGAGAAAGTAAAAATATTTTTAGGATGGGCAACTGAAGAACTGAACAGATGGATTCTAGCAAACTAGACCTTCTCAGTAACATCTTGATGATATTAATGAGATGATCAAATGGGTTGAAAGGTGTGTTCATGTGATCCTCCCTGGACATCTCACTGTTACAGTCTAACTTGAGCCATTGCCAGTTTGGCTCAGTTGGTAGCACCTGTGCCTCTGAGTCAGAAAGTTGTGTGTACAAGCTCCACATTTGGTCTTGGAATTTATATTGTCTTGGCTGACGCCCTCAATGCATTGTTGGGGGGAACACTGCAATGTTGGAGCAGTCATCCTTTGGATGAGATGTTAAACCATGGTCCTGTCTGTCTGTTCCGGTAGAAGATTCATTGACCATTGAAACAAAGAAGGGAATTTGTCCCAGTGTCCTGTGCATAAATTTGCTTTTCAGTGTCGTCAAACATATAGTATGACACTTTCAGAAGTCTTGACAACATGATAAGGTCCTAGATCAACAATAAATGAAGGAGAGAGAGTTACACTTCAGTTCAGTCCACCTCCATTGGACTGAATAGAGTTGTTTTGTTTGCTGTTGCCTTCACTCAGCCCAAGTCTGCAGACCATGCAGACAGATAAGCTGCAGACAACCTTCTTGTTGGGTCCAACCAGAAGGCTAGGTGATGGATGGCCACCTCTGAACTTCAGAGTGGAGGTGAGACCTTTGTAACATCTCAGACTCAATGAGACATTGGGGTGAACCTTCTGGGGAAGGATGAATTCTCCTCCAGAAGGAAGTGGTTGCGGTATTCTCTCCAGTCTCTAAAATTATCCCCACGTTTGCAAAGCAGGGATTTCTATTCGGGAAAAGCTGTGCCGACCAGGCAGCCCACATTTTACTTCCAAATATGGCCACTCTCTCAGCAGCTGTTGGTGTAACTGTAGCAGGGGGAGAGGAGGGTTATTTCAGACTGTCCGCAATAAACACCAAACTTGCCGCCAGCCCTCAACTACCTGACTGCATGGAGGGAGAGCTCAGAGCTCTGGAGAGGGGTGCTTGAAGAGAGAAGTGGGGGAACTATTCAGAGACTGGGGAACCTCAGGTAGTGGAGTGGGGCGAGAATGAAGGGACTGAGCGACATGGAATGGAGAGGAACATGGCTCGGAGACCGAGATGTGGGGTGGGGGGAGGACAGAGACCTAATAAGGGTTGGACACCCGGAGTAAATGGGAGGTGAAAATGTTCTGCTTGAATTTGCAGCACCTTTATTTTAAAAAAGTGCTAAATAGTTTAACGACATGCTCCAGCTGGTGATCTTCCCAGAATGGAGAGCGTCCCAGGACATATCACTTCATGTGATCCTGTGATGTGCGTATCTATTCCCCTCCATCGCGCTCGGTGTCAGCGGGTGACTGAGTGAGAGACAGTGAAGGAAAGTACAGGTTAATTTAGACTTGCACATTCTTCTGTTAGTCTGATGCCCAGGTCCAGTTCACATGTCAGGGTTTGCCAGCTGATTGCAAAGTCCAATCATCCAGTGGAGACTATCGACCAGATGATGGTATTACTGGACCTTATCTGAACCCCAAGAGGGCTCTGGAGCACTGATCATTAGCAGGCTCTAGTGTCAGCAATAAAACACTGCAGTACAGTGTTCAGCAGATATTTCTTTGGGCAGCTGTATTCAGAAATACTACTTTAGTAAACAAGTAGTAAATGTGTGGAAAGGGCTGCCTTGGGATAACGATGGAAGCAGAAAGTGTAGGGGTTTATTCAAGAACAAATTAGACACATTTCTGTTGGGAAATACTATCTCGGGATACAATATGTAGTTTGAGACATGACATGTGGAATTGACTGCCAGGATGGAGGAAGGCGAACTGGATGGATCTTGGACTTTGCCATGGAAATTCTTATCTTCCGACATGTTGGACCAATATTGTGAGGATGTTACTGTATTAGGCTTGTTTGTGTAGGTATTTTGTTGCTACTTGGTGACTGTTATCAGTTAGCGATGGGCCTGAGGTGTTCCTGAGTGAGCGTAGATCAATCTATAACTGTTTGCTCTGGGCTTGCCCTCGGGACTAACACTGTTGTCTTGGAGATGGGGGAGTAAGTGAGGTCTTCTTGACCCTGGACTGTCTTAAGTTCGTAGCACAAATCGGACCAGTCTCCTACTTTATAGTTCTGGATTCCACACCAGGAATTGAGCTCTCGTTACCGGCAGACAATCCCATATAGGGCTGGCCAAGACCGCTGCACTGTTGGAGGTGCTGCCATCCTGTGGTGAGGCATTAAAACTGATGTCACAAGTGGTACTGTTGTTAGATGCCTGGGCACTATTGCAAGAGAGAACATTCGCCTGGTGTTCTGATCTAACTTGTTCGTCTGAATTCATCCTCGCATAAAAAGTCAGTCGCATGCCACATCCAGGATGTTGCTGGTGCAAATTACCTGCCATGTTTGTAACACAAATCAGTTCATCCTACGAAGATACTTTTGACATACGCTGCCTCAAAAATGAAACAAGGGGGTGCAGAGACCCAGGAGTTGTGTGTGCCCTTGTGTTCCTGGTGGTGCTGCAATGTAATAAAGTACTAAACATTCTTTCACTCTGTTCCTTCCGCAGGTCATCGCAAACACTGCTGCCAAGTCAGTGCCCAATCTTCATGTGGTAGTGTCCTGTGTGCTGTGATGTGGGCAGCATGTAGCCCCTGTGTTGTGTTGTGTTGCTCGATTGGATCTGCTGTCTTTGTGTTGATGTGTGGTGTGGATCAGGAGACTTTCAAAGACTTTGGGAGTTCATTTTCCCCATAGTTGGTTGGAATTATCTTATGATCTTAACGATGGCTGTTGCTAATGCCGCTGTGTTTATCTTAATGTTGTCCATCTTGTGAGGTGATTTATCAAGTACGCACAGGTACTCGAGCACACAAACATTCATACTCACATGCACTTTCACTCCCCTCCTATATACACACTCACACAGACACATACACTCACACGTACATGTGCACACTCACATCCAAACACACACAAGCATGTATACACATGCACCCACATGTGAACAACCACTCATGTGTATACCCATACATGCCTCACTCTGGAGCCACGTTGCTTGGTGACCACCTGAAGGAGACATCAAACAGAGTGATGGAGTCTTGGTGGTTCTGCTGCTTGGGAGCCTTGTTGTGGGTTTCTGAAGCACGGGGCAGTTTGCACCTGGTAGGGAATGACAAACAATGCGGTACTGAGCTTTGCAACTGAATGACCTGGATGCTTGATTTAAGACCTTTACTTTCAGTCACTTACCCTCGCACCCCAACCACCTTCTCCTATCAGCCAATTCTCTTGAAGCTCTTTGAGACATCCTCCCAACGTGAAAGGCACAAGAAAATGTAAAATTGTGGTAATCCTAAGTGGCTCAAAGCTGTAAATCACCAAAGTGGCAAAAGGAGTCATTGTACAAGATGGATCAGTTTGAAGATGAAATA
Source organism: Hydrolagus colliei (assembly GCA_035084275.1). Taxonomy (NCBI): domain Eukaryota; kingdom Metazoa; phylum Chordata; class Chondrichthyes; order Chimaeriformes; family Chimaeridae; genus Hydrolagus; species Hydrolagus colliei. Next base: position 20,682,892 of record CM068748.1, read on the forward strand.
CTGACCTTTCAAATCTGCGATCCGTCTGTGGGCCTTATGTGAATGTTAGAATAATAATAATCTTTGCATTTGGTATAGTGCCTGATCATGTCTTCGAGACATTTGAAAGCGCTTCACAGAATATACTTTAAATTGAATTGACCGTATATATTGTGGGTGAAACGCAGCAGCCAATTGCCCATGGCAGTGACCCACAAAAATACAGCTTCTGGAACCCAGTCGGGGAGGGGGAGGGAGGTTAAATGGCCTGTAGCCCCTGAATTAGTTAATTTAGTGAATTAATTAAGCGCAACTGGCTGCCGTGTTTCGCCCACAAAATATACAGTCAATCCATTTTACAATGTATTCTGTGAAGCACTTTCAAGTGTTTTGAGACATCTTAACAATGTGTTGAGGCGTCATATCAAATACAAGGATTTATTATTATCTATCAGCTGGTTGATCTCAGCCTCTTTGGCAGCTGAGATTTCACTCCATGACCTATCCTATTGCCAGGGAAGGGAGTTGCCGTACAGCTACACTGGTTGGGGTTATTATTTGCTCCACAGCGATTTGTACTGTGGCACCTCATGTCTGCTGGACTGTTCTCTCCAAGCCCTGGTCATTTGCCTCCAGTTAGAAAGTGATGAAAAGTTTAATGAGGCTGAGTTAGCAGCAGCAAGGAGGTCAAGGGGTCAGTGCACACCTGCACCCACTGGTGGTTTTAACATTGCCTGTTGTGCCTGCTGTATGTGATACAGAACCCCACCGTACCCAGCATGCAGCACGCCAATGTCATGTGTCAGATGGTTGTGCATGAGAAACAGTTGGCCATTCACAGCTTTGTGTGTCAGTGCAATGGGGAGAAAGTGTTGTGTTTGATCAGTTACAGTTGAGTTTTGTCAGAGAGACTGTGCTGCACCAGTCACATTCTGCTTGCAACACTTTACACTGCTGGGAGGGGGAACGGTTTCCGATAGGCATTAACCTATCCCTAAGACGTTCTTGAGACGTTTTATCAGGGAAAGAACTACATGGTGTATTAATTGCTCTGATATTCTACATCTTCACCCTGATTCACATTTGGTGGAGGCCAGAGCACAAATTGTGATTTTAAACCTCCACCACCATGCCTTTAGAGTTCCTAATCTTAGTTAATGGTGTTATGATTTCAGTTGTTAGTCAATTGGCAGATCTCTTTACTGGGGTAATAATCCCTCCACCCCAAAAAATTATTAGTAAAATGATCACTCATTTTATGGCTGTTTCTGGGACACTTGTCTACCGCAGATCGCCCACAAAATAGTCAATCTGCTTCACAGTAAATTTTGTGAAGTGCTTTGAGATGTGCTGAGGTGCTATACCAAATGCAATTATTATTTTTCTTGGGGGAGAGGTTGGATGTAGGAGAGGGATAGGTCTGACTGTAGCAGCCACAATCATCCATGCCCAACCCTAATATAATATCCCCATTAAACTTACATAGCCTGGAGACCCCGGGGGGGAGAAGTAGAATCTACTATCCTTTTATTATTTAGTGGCTATTTGGACTTCTTCCATAGAAAGAGATGAAGATAAAGGTCCTGGTCTCAGCAACAGAACTAAGTGGAAATGAGAATGTGCTTGCCTTGCCTTTGCTCGTTACTAACTGTTCTGCACCCTTCACTGTTTCTGGCTCTTCCTTTCACATTGCAATGTCCTTTCCTTTCTCTCTCCCTCTCCTCACCAGTGATGAGTATGTGGAGCGTTTTAATCCCAACATCCTGAAGGACTCAGTGATGTCCACACACAAGCCCATTGAGGTGAAAGGCCCTGGTGGCAAAGCCACAATCATCCATGCCCAATATAACACACCCATCAGCATGTACTCCCAGGATGCCATCATGGATGCCATTGCTGGTCAGGCCCATGCCAGGGGCAGTGATCTCTCAAGGTAGGCCAAGAAAGACTCAAATCCGCGTTTGCATGATAAGACTTTCAAGAGCTATTGAAGGGGTCTGAATTCTTAAAGAAATAGGAATTCATATCATGCAAATCAAATGCTTAACTTTTGAAGGATGGTGGATTAATTAAATGACTTTCAATGAAAGCCTACCTGGAAGCTGCAATTGGATGAAGGCAGTGTTGGCTTTCTAGAAGGTTCCTGTTGGGGCTACCTGTTTGTGGTAGGTTCCCTGCGGTTTGTCACAGATGATTGTGTGTATTGTGTATGTCTTCTATCTGTTGCCATTTCAATCAGCAGTGACTTGAGTAAATATCATCACAGAATAAAACCTGAATACAACTGCAGTTCATCGCCAAGATGTGCATGATTCTTAAACTGTTGAACCAACTTGCTGCGATCTTACAAGCCTAAGACCCAAGAATAGCCAAAGCCATTAGATGGTTTGACGATTCTTTTTCAGGACAGTTCCTCAATCAAAATGTCATAACTCCACGGTAAACTTTCACAAAAGCACATCATGATCTTCTATGTTCTGAGTAAGGTTTAAAATAATTGGGATTTCTTCTGTTAAAAGTTTGAAGGATAGCTGGGTGGCATCCACAATTGACTCACATCTTGCACCTCTTTGACTTCAATCCAATCAGTTCAGACCAAGGGAGTGAAGATCTGCTGGCTTTGAGGCTCCTCCATGAGAGCCATTTAAATAATGTCACTCAAATTCCTACCTAGTAAACCAAGACAAACTTCTGTAAATTGGTACATTCTTGGTCAGAGAGTCATGGGGTGGCAAGTGTCAGAAGTTGGAACAGTTTCCTAGTACAGCAACAAATGCTCTTCTGTAACTGGGAATCAGTGAAAGACCTTTTCCTTGGATGTACTTCAAGCCATACTAAAGCTGGCTTGATGGGAATATAGGAACATGGGAAAAGGATGAGGCCATTCAGCTGCTCCAGCCTGTTGTGTCATTGTATTAGATCATAGCTGGTCTGTGCCTCAACTCCAATTACCCTCTTTTGCTCCATATAGCGTAAAAGCCCATTTATCTGGCACCCGATCAACTTCCCTATAACCGGCAGCACAAAAAAAAAGGTCCACATTTGATTAACTGGAATTTATCCAGAAAAATGCACTGAAAAAAAACTTTGGGTTTTTTTTTTGCGTTTTCAGCCGAATATCCGGCAGGCACTTTAATTGGCATTGGCCAGGTCCCAAGGGTGCCAGATAAATGGGCTTTTACTGTACCTTGACAATCTTATCTAACAATAATCTATCCACCTCAGTCTTGATAATTTGAATGGATCCAACATTCACAGCCTTAGGGCAATAATAAAGGAGCTTTATTCTGAATCTGACCCACACTTAATGGTAACACTAGATTTGAAATTCATCCATTTTCCAAGAGGAACACAAACTGACCGAGGCAAGAAACAGCCATTCCAAATTGTGTGCCATCATGTTGATGTTTCTGCATTAGGATCTCACTGTTTAAACAAGATTATAAAATGTGTTGCTTAGGGAATCCTTCCTCTAGTGATGTCCAAGGAAGGTAATAGCTTTCTAGCGTGAGACTGCCATAACCAACAATATAGTTATGGTCGTAGTCTACAATGTTTAAGAACTTCTTTGTAACGATATGACATTGATGATGACTTCTGTGCAACAAGTATCACTATATCATCAGCCATGATTGGTAGATAAGTGGTATTGTATGCTAATTATTGTGTTACTTTCTCTCTCTTTTCATCTCCTCCTCAACCCCTTCTGCCTTCACTCCATCCCCCTCACCATCTCTTAACACACAACAATCAACCTTGTAACCCGCCAATTAAACCATCATTCTTCCTATTAACCCTGGAAACGAATGATCCAAATGCCCATGTGGTGTTTGATCATGTGACTCTCAGTGGCCCTGAACCTCCATTTGCGTAAGTAGGTCCATCTTTGGTAATCAGCCTATTTTAAAAATATAACCTTAACCCACTCTCTGTACTAAACCCAACGTGGGGCAAGAGACACTGTTTCAATCCCAACTCTCCAAGGTGCGAGTTTCTGTTTTCTTGTGGGGTTTTTTCCACTCTTACTACATTTGAAATTGTGTCATGACATCTGCAGTTTTGGGTTTCTTCCATTTTTACAAACTTATGGAGGGCTGTTTCCAATGATGACCGTGAAAAGGGCAACAAGTCATGAATTGTATTAGCAGAGGGATAGAATCTAATAGAAGACATATTGGCGGTGCTCTATTCAGTACTGACAAGATCTCCATCTTGTCAGTAGAATTGTATAATAAAAATGATTTCATTCGATTATAGCACCTTATCATATTGTGGGATGCTGTAGTTTTAAGCACTGGTCCATGTCCCAAAGCCAGGTTATTATTTGACTTGGTGAGTTTTCAGCCTGGGGTAAATCCATCCAAATGGATGTCCTGAGAATTTATGCTCTGAATAACGTTTAAGGCAATCAAGGTTGTTCCTGTGGGGAAGGAGATCATCGCAAGACAACTGAGAGATGTTTTCAGAATTAAGAATGGGAATTCATAGTTTATCCAGAGGAGCTGTTCACATCCATGAAGGTTTAAAGAACTTTTGTAATTTAAACTTCCGGGTACATAAGGAATTTGGGTAAAGCAATTTCAAAAGAGAACGGCACACATGTGGAGTAAGATAACTGAAATATTTTTTGGCTTTGAGACAACTTTTCAGCATATCCTGTAAAGTGCTGTGAGATGTCTCAATGGCATGATAAGGTGCTATATCAAATGAACGGATTACTATTATAATAATCATGATCCTTACATTTTGTACAACACCTTTCATGTTTGGAGGATGTCCCAAAGCATTCACAGGATTTATTGTAAAGTTATATGATTGTAGGTTCTAAGGGTGATTATTATTAACTTAAACTTCCGAATACACAAGGGGTCTCCTATTCCCCATTAATTGTGTAATTTCCTATATCTGACAAATATACCAATGAGTTAGCCTAGTATTGGCCTGATAAAATATGGTGCATCAGTTATTGTTCAAGGTTATAGTTTCTCCATTGATTTTGGTTAAATTTGATACAAAACCTAAAAATGCCGATGTCTGGTCTGAAGGTATTGCATGGAATGCTGAATGAGTGTGACCTGCTTTGTGGTTCTAAACTCATACATTACTTACCTACATCTAGCTGGTATTAAAGGCTTCACAGTGCTCCAGAACACAATGTCCCCTGGATTGATGACTTCTACCAGAAGAGGCAAATGGTCACTAGGACAAAATTTGCTAACCTGAGCTAACTGATATGGTCAATGTTTTGTGAGGTGGTGCATACACTATCCATGAGATAATTAACTTTTTTATATTGTCTGCAATTTTTTTGACATTGACTACATAAACCAGGAATGCCCTGTGTGGAAGAGGGCATTTTGTTGGGACCTGTTTTGTGCAACCAAATACAACTTGTTATTTTTAACCGCGAGATATTCTAACCGGGCAGTAAAGCGTTCCAGTGCGTCTCATGTCAGAAGACATGATCAGTTACTGATCAACGAAGAGGGTGAGTCGTTGAAGACTAAGCAGAAATTGCTATCATTCTCTGAGCAAAGGCAACAACAACCTGGTCAATAGGAGAATTGTTCTCAACGCAACCAGGTGCTACTGTAAATCTGGATGCTAATGGGAGAAAGGAAGAGGTTGTGCAGAGGAGTAAGGCTAAAAACCTGAGAATGGGGCTATTCTTTGCTGTGTGCTGTTCTGGAGGCCTTTTTAACATTAATCTGTTTTAACAAGAGTCCATCTTAGCATGAGTTCATCAGATTTGTATAGTTTAGAAAGCATGCATTTACCCACAGGTATCTTCCAAATTTAACTACATATTTTGTAACCATGGTTTTGGTGATACATTCATGGAATGTTTATGGTAGCAGAAGATCCCAAACCAACTGCTGGGATTCCAGATTAATCTATTGCTGAGTGTCCAATGGGCAGTTGTTAGTGACTCTCTTCAAGGAAGACAACACTGCTCAGACTTCATTCGTCTCTAATTGTTCCATCAAAATGATCCAGTTTTATCTCTATCTTTGGATAAGATCTCACCTCTCGCATGGATGGCACTTTCTGGTTCTGTTGCCCCTCCCAGAGGTAGCTAGATACTTCTATCAGCCCAGTGTGTCATTGATAATTGACTATCTAAAACCAGCCCAAACCTAGTTAGCTGGAATCAGATATTGGTTCCTCTGACCACTGCACCACGTATATACTGGATATTGTGTTGAGGTTTCTGCTGTATTGTCCATCATGATGTGAACTAAGCCAACTAAGTATGTGCATTTGCCATAAGTAATTATGTCAACTCAGTGGTGATAAGATTATCAGATATAATTTGTGGGAGTGACTGGGGCTATAGGCAACAAAGGCCATTAGCCATTTCAGGCCACATTGTGACATGGTGTGGCACTGATATGCTGGGCATTGAGCTGGGATACAATCATAACTTCATTATGGATTTGGAATAGTCTTATTTGACAAAATGGACCATTTATAATATACAATATCCCAATTGTTCAAGTCTCTCGCTCCAAGGCTAGGCTGAGTTTTGCAAGGCACAAATGTATGGATCAGGCTAACAAATGGGGTGATAGAGGAACATTCAGAAAGATCCTGGATAGTATCTGGGTAAGGGAGGGTAGCAGGGGGATGAGCTTGGAAAGGCTTTTCTGATGGTATGAGATCACTCATCTTTCATTGATGAACATACCCATTGTAACCATCTGAATATGGTTCCATACCACCAGCTCAAAGACTAAACTGATATCAGTTATTGCCCCCTCTGTCTACTGCTCCATCGAGATATATATGTATGTGTGGTTGAGGTTTCTGCAGTATTGGTTTTGGGGAATCAGCCGGGTGTCTTAAGAGTTCAGCATGATGTGAACTAAGGAAACAAAGTCTAAGTTGGAAGGTAGAGGTTAAAACCTTACAATCCTACAGCCTGTTGTGAGTTTGTTTGGACAGTAAGTGACCACCATTTCATCGGTCTCATCATCTACTGATGCCCACTATGTTGGGGGTAGTCGGCAGGCTAGCTTCTCTCCATTACATTGTTATTGCTATGTTGTGTCAGTACACAACATAGCAAAGATCTCTATAGTCTTAGCCTCACAATTGTTCTTTTAAAAATTTAAGATCAGGCACAAATTTCTAAAAAAGTTGGCCAATCTTGCATTTTAAGGCTAAGACCAGGTGGAATATTGGGACACTTCATGGTCTTTTCGAGATTGCAATCATTATTTGTGGCAGTTCACATGGTATCAACCTTGAGATTGTGTTGTGAAGAAGGGTGGTTGAGGCCAGTATACTGTACTTATTTAACAAGCATCTTGATGTTGTGATGGTAGGATGTATTCTGGAAGGAAGAGGTCTAAAAAGCTAAAGAGTCTTCTGCGTGCAACCCTCTTGTTTTATCTGGTGAGTTACTTTAAGGCTTTTTTTGTGTACATGGAGGTACACCCCAAACCTATGTGGGAACAGCAATTACATTGTAATTTTTGTTGATCCATATGGCTGTCTGTGAGTTATCTGTTGCTCATGAAGCAGAATAGGTGTGGGATAATCATGAGACAGTACCGCCTTGCCATGATGGTTGAGGGCCAGAGCCATGAAGGTGTGAAAAATTAGAGGTTGGCTGTCATGGTGGCATTGTGATGACAGAATCTATCCAGTCTATTTAGTTCACATCTTTGAAAGCAGCAGTGCGTAAAGCAGTTACTCAATCATTATAATGTGATGTTAATTGTATTTTATAGACAATGTTTTTAAAACAAGAAGAGGCACAATTGTAAAGCATTCACATAACATGCTTATGCCCTTTGCTTAGTTTTAGTATCTTGAATTCTTGATGCTGATTTCCCCATGCACCTTCTCTGTTCAACTCCTACCAACATATTCTTTGCGTCTATGTGAGGAGTTACTCCTTTACTTGTTTCTCCCATTGATGCAATGGCCTAAGACATGCCCCAGCTTCAACTGAGTAGGAGCAAATTCCAGCTTAACCAATTATGGTTGAACATTTAACAGCCCGCTTCAACTCTATTCCCTTGACTACCTCCATTACTCTGTCCCCTGAGAGCTCCCAACCCGATGAATCTGTCACTTCCTGCAGGAATTTCATCTTGCTTAGGGAGATGGATTGTGCTCGTTGACTTCAGATCATTTGATGAAGGAAGAAACTTTCTTGATATCAGCCATCAAAATACATTTGTGTCTCAGCCCAGGCACAGTCGAGGCTTCGCAATACAGTATTCTTCTGTGCAACACAGTATTCTTCTCTAGGAACACCAAATCAAAGACCCTCCAAGACCCCACAGTGCTACGGATAAGGTAAGCAGCCTTGAGTTATGCAAGAAACCCAGCCAGACTGCTGTCAGATTCATATCAATTGTACAACAAGAGAACAAATGTTTGGTTCTTTTCCTTCACCACAGCAAGTCTCGACAAAGTTTACCATTTTGGATTTTCCACAAAACATTCATCCCATTGATGTGATCAAGAAGCTAAAACAAATATTAACATGGCAGATTCTCTGGCTATTACATTTAATACATACTTACAGTTATGGCTTCACACTTTACTGGCATTTTGACTGCATTCATCTAAGGAGAAGGTCAGTAAGTTCCTATAGATTTTTTTTAAATGTTTTTATCTCAAATGACTTCTGTCATTTTATGAAATAAATGTAACAAGGAGAATGTCATGGAGAGGGGTGGGGGAAGACATAATACTTCTAAACTGAAGTATTTCTTCCTTTCCCGTCCACTGAACATCCCGCATGACATGGGAGTGGCACTGGAACTCCCAACAAACTCCAGGGTTACCAGAAGCAAGGATGTCTCTCGTTCCATTCAGAGGCGGGGCATTTTTGTGGAAGCCATTATTCCACGGAATATCTCAAAACTTGAAGATGACATTGAGTAAATATCACGTAATGTGCTCTATTTAAAAACAACTTGATAGTATGATGGGAGGACAGTGGAGTGAGTATTGTGAAGGATGAGAGCCATTGGATCCCTAGCGGTAGTTGCACCAATGAGCTCACTAGGCTGCCAATGATCTTGGATCTTGTGAAATGCAGACGTTGCCCAACATGTTACCAGAAAATCCCAAAGACCAGATTTTGGATCCATGGATAACTTGTTTTTCCTCAGTTGTTGACCTCAAGAGGACTCCACTATATTCAGTAGTCACCAAATGCTTCTTTGAGCTTCTACTCAACTGCAGCGTCTCTGTTCAGTTCCAGTCGGTTTTGGATCTCGATTTGAACTTGCTGTATGACCAAGATCTCAATTTCAAGAAAGCATCTCGATGGTGGTTCGTTGTTGGAGGTCCTGCTTGTGACCATAGAACAGTGTGCTCACAATATAAAAGGGCTGAAATGCTGATCTCGGCTGCATTGCTATGGACCAAGCAGAGGCTAGTTGCTGTACATTTAAGTGAGAGGTGGGGGGGAAGGAGGTTAGTGCCCTCAATACAATACCCCTGGTCATTTTATACCCATAGACCAGCATTGACAGAAGCTTGGGAAATAGATAAAGGGATATTAGCTCGAACAAATAATAAGGTTTCCAAATTTAAGGATTTTTTTTGGTTAGAGAAAGTCTGGGGACTCGCAGGGTTGGGGCTGCAGAGGAAGAAGTTACGGGGCTAAGAGACAAAGTGAGCAGTTTTAAAATAAAAATCTCTCTATTTCAGTAACCTTCATGTTAAAGATCCTATGGTTGACAGCGCCTCACCAGTCTACCAGGCTGTCATTCGTAACACTAACAAGGCTCAGATGGTGGGCCCCCAGAATGAGGTGGACGAGTGGGCTCTCCGGGCTGCTAACCTGCAGTCTAAATCTTTCCGCATCCTCGCCCAGTTGACAGGAACGGAATACTGTAAGTATAGAAATCCTTTGATTCTAGTTTTTCCAGTGTGAATGCAGAGTAAGTGGTGCACAGTAGCCAACTGCCTCTTTACCTCTCCCAACCTGAGTTTAATGGGATAATGTCACTAGGATGGCTGATATTTAAAATTATAATGCTTGGAGGTTCTCCTCTGAAGCTGGCATTGAAGGCATTGTGTTGGGCATGATAGAGGCATTGTATAGAGGGAGCTATACATTGCCTCTATCCTCAATGTCTTGGTGATCAGAGTAATCTAAGCTTTGCTCTGTACCTGACCATGGATGCAACAAGACTATGTAATGTTATTAAATGTAATGGTGACTATAATGCTGTATAAATATTTGATGTGTTGGATTATGTGCAGCTGTGTTAATTTAAGCAATGGTGCAATAATACATTGTAGTGGTTTGGATACAGAATTATAAAAATGTAATCTCTTTCCGTGTTTACAAATATTAGAATTACAATCTTCTCAGGTTCCCATGCCTCTGTACATCTGCATATTGTGCTAAGACATTAATGTTTGAGTGATTTTTGTGGTCGGTTTTGGGTGCCTGACACATTCAGAAACCAATCATCTTGGTAATCCAAATCAGTCTGAATTCCATATATGTTTGTCACCAAAATCATGGACCTTTCCGGGGCGGGGGAGGGAATATTGCAATAGATCTTTACCAATAGTTTCATTGTTATCCTGGTAATGTGTCCTGATATGTCATAGCTTAGACCATCATGGTAAATATTTGGGGTTTAGTTTGTCTATCTACTACTTACTCAGTGATGCAATGTTTGGGGTAAGAACAGGTAACATACAAACCAGGGCGGGGAATAAATCAGTATTAATTCATAAATGTTTTTTGCCATGGAGAATATGGTCTGATCCAGATAACATTTACAAAACATTAACTGGGGAATGCTTTGATTCCATATGGTTCATTTTGGGGCTCTCATTCTGATGGAGTGTGTTGTTTTTGCTGCGGTGAAGGTGTGTGAACAGACAGGTGAGCAGACAGTATTGCCATTCACATACAAAATCGTGGAGGAGTGATGGAGGTAAATTAAAATTACAGGAAGGGATGCATCTGGACTGTGTTGTAATGTCAGAATACAGCAACTGCAGAATTTTGTTGGTATTCTGTATATGTTAAACAATAATTACTGAATATTCCCTTTGCCTTTTTCCCCCTGCACTCCCATGTCCTCTAGCCATTCTCAGGACTCCAAGTTATTTGGTTATCAACTGCTGTTACTAGTTCTTAAAGTGCAACAATCAAAAATTATTTGATCATTCCCAAGACTGAAATTCCTGAGATCTTTGTTTTTTAATCCATACCAGTTGTGAAAGCAGGGCGAGTGCATTTTTATCAAATTTTAAATGATAGATTATCTATTGACGTAAAGGTGAAAACAGGATGTGTTGTACATCATGAGATCTTTACAATGAAGTTACGCATTTTACAAGCGTTTTTGATATAGAGCCATGTAGACTTCATAAGAATGATAGGCTCTCATAGACTCGAGTCTCCCTTCTCTCAGGAAGTCAGTAATATTATGTGTTAGAATACCTATTTTTTATATGAGCAAACAATCCTAGTTACATTTATACAATGCATTCAGTTCAGGGGGTTATCTGAAAATGCTTTAGGTGGATGACAGTTAACTATGACAATTTGTAATGACCCACGCCTAACATTCATGTACAGTACATGCTTTCCTGCTGAGGTGCTGGACAATATTTGGGAACAGGGTCACTGTGGGAATCCCTTCCCTCTTTCCTTCCTTCCAAACCCTCACCTCTGCTCCTTAATCCAGGGGACTGAGATTAACTGTTGCCTGGGTATTTTATGATTCAGACGGATGTGCGATGCATATAGGAACCCACCACCATGCTTAAGAGTATTCAACTCAAACTGAGAATTTAACGCATCCCAACTACACCTGAACATTTTTAGATATGGGGAGTGTAGAAAAGAAAGCTATCCTTCTCAACCCCAGATCAGTCTAAATTCAGCTCAGTCCCTTTGCTTTGTACTCTCCATTAAATACATGGACACAGTACAGAGGTTCAGCTTGGCTGAGAGCAGATTTCAGGCTTGCAGAGAATATATCCCCAAATATCCTGCAAATGTCCCATCAGAGCCACAGTTTAAATTGGAGCCCTGTGCATGTAAAGAAGCCTTCTCATTGGTTGTATTAAACTATTTTCCCTCTTGTTGCAGTGCAAGATCCGGATGAGGATGCCATGAAGAGATCAAGGTAGGCACCTGGCGACAGCAGCAGTCACTCGGCCTACTTAACACATATATCAAACATTTTATTGCTCATAAGGCAGTGGGACATTACACTTAATTGGTCATTAAAATGAGAAATAATCAGCTTTCAATATATACAAAAACCTATCAATTGTACCAACCATATACCACACATAGCTAAGTCGGGCAGAAATCTAGGGCCATAGGGATGTGTGTACAATTACATTGTGTAATTCATGCTTATGTATGTACCATTAATGGGTGTGAGCCTACTTTGATAGGCCATGGTAAGGCATCTGTGTTGTCCTGTAATGTAGTGTTACCCGAATGGCTTTCGCCACAGCGAACATGGTCTGTACAGATTACATAAACAGTGACTGGGGAATGCTTTGATACCATGGTTCATTCTGTGTTCCTGAGACTGAATCCAATGGGTTCTTTTGAAGTTGAAAAAGGCTTCCACTTTAAAGGCCTTAATAACTCAAACCAACACGCAAAGCATTTTCCTCCTTTTAGCTGTTGTAGTCACAGTTCCATTGGGTTTTCTACAAGCATGTGACTGAGTAAGTTGTTTCATTTATAAGGCAGGGGAATGGCCATATTCCCTAATCCCTTATTCTTTCTCCTCCTCTCTTTTCTCTCTTTCTCTACGCCACAGGGAAAAGTTTGAACATGAAGTAAAAGGTCCACGATTTGCCAAATTGCGCAATTGGCATCATGGTCTGTCTGCACAGATCCTAAACATTAAAGGGTAAAATGCCCACGTGCAATAAGACAATTCAAGACGGTGACTAATCAAACTAAAAGAGCATTGTTACTGTCATAGTTGCTAAACAAAATTAGTGTAAGAACAAATAGATAACAAGTTAAATCAAGTGGTTGTTGAGTGTCTTTGGTCCTTAGCCTTGTATCCCTCCTCTGTTACAATGTACTGGTGCTTAGCAGCACGGGTCTTCCCAATGTACTCAGCCAATAAAATGCTAAAAGGTTTATTTCTGTATAAGGAGTCAGCTTCTACATCTTTGAGTTCATTTAGTACAAAGGTGCAAGTTGAAACTAAGTGGTTTGCTGTCAGACTATGGGGAATGCTCACAGAACACAGTTTAACTTGAACACAGCAATACATCCAGTTGTTGTAGTCAGCGGGCCACTGTCTGCAGAATAGATTAGGATATTTAAAGGAAGATAGATAGGTAGATGCTTGGAAGTTAAATGTATAGAGGGATGTGCAGAAAAAGCAGGGAGATGGATTTAACAAAGACTATTGACATATTGGATAGCCTATTCCTCCTACTTCTGATTGTGAATAGAATGGGGAAGATTTAATGAAGTGAAGCTCAGTGGCAATAAACAGCATCTCAACAACAACAATTTAAACTTATAAAGCACCTTTCACGTCGGGAGGATGTCCCAAGGCGCTGCAGTTAAAAAGCTGAAATCTTACCAAAGTCCAAGGTGGCTGCTTTGCAGATTCTTACAAATCCTGCAGATTTGGGACATTGCGGATCTCACTCAAAACAATCACACACATCCGTCACCAACAAGGCTTTAATAATCCACAATCACCAGCCCTTGCATGCAGTAATCACCAGATCATGTTTTGGCAACTCCTGGAAGATGCCTTTTCGATCCCTCCCCTGTCCTTTTCTGTGCCTTATCCATCCTCAGTCTCCACTTCTCAAATAATTAAACCACAGGCGAAAATTGGAGTCTAATTTCCAGGAACACTCTGCTGGTTGAACAAATTATTTTAACTGGATCGGGATTCCCAAAACACAACCTAGCTTCCTGAGAACTGTGGTACTTTAACGTGGATTTAGCCTAGTGTGAATCAGATTCCAGGGTAAGTGCTAAGATTTTTAGGTGAGATGAAAATTAATTAGTCTATAACAGACTACACAACATCAGGATGTTATAATAAAATGCTTCCAGTAGCAAAGAGTAAAGAGTGATTCCTTAATAATTTATCTACAAAATACATTCACTTCACTCTACAGTGAATCCTGTCAAGCATTGTGAGACATCCTCCTGACATGAAACATGCTGTATCAATTGCAATGATTTATTAATAATAGCACAAGCATTCCTTCAGAAGAGGAGGAAAAATAATGATAATGCATAAGGCTATTTTATGAACCATTTAATGGAGATGGGTGGGGTATTTAATGCTAGCTAAACTGGAAATTAATCAGGATGGGATGAAGAGATTCAAGCAAAGAAAGTTTGTCTTTAAAAACAGTTTGGTATTTGTAAATCTGTAAGATGTAAATCTGTATGGGATGGATTTCGACATTACTTTCTCACTCTTCCATTTTTGCTTTCTACCCCAATCCACTCCCTTCTCCCTCCCCTCCACCCCTCCCAAAATGCCAATTTCATGTTGTGATATGGTTCCGCAGGTGCCAGCAATACTCTGATACCTTGCCACAAGTCACTATTTTTCATGTGTGAGCCTAGGTAGTGAGTGTCTTTGGGCTATTCAGCCATTTGGGTCATCGAGACAATGCTTGATCCCACTTTATCTGTGCCACAAACAAGCACTTGCCAGTGGAGCTTATTGCATAGTGATAAGTAGAACCGTAGCTGATTTTTTTTTTTGCTTTCTTGCCACCCCAGCCAAATAATGCTGGGGCCAATTGTAGCTTTTTGTACTGCCTCCAGCACAGACTGGGGACTGACACACAGATAAAGTCTCTCATAGCTGAGTAATGTGTAACAGTGTGCAGTGCATTTTACCCATTGGGACATCTTGGGGCAATCTGCTTCTGTTAGTTTAATGGGAAAGAAGAGAAGAAAAATAAATAAAACTTTTATGCAGGATAGTTCACAAGTTTGCAAAATAAGACTAGATAAAAACAAATTATCAGTAGGATGTGTTGTCCATCAGGGGTTAAAGCACATATGCTGTATATAAATGCCCTGTATTAGATGTTTGGGACAATGGCTAGATGTTAGAAAGACTGAGCTGTGTGGACCTTTGGCCAAACGCCGAACTGTTGTGTTAGGCAGTGACTTGATAATATGTTTATAGTTGATTTGAATAGAGATGATGGGTGGACACGTGACATTTGATGGAGAATATGTAAAGTCACACTTGGTGTGGGAGATTGTTTGTTTGGTGAAAGGCAGAGTTTATTTATTCGGTTCCTGTATTATTTTGTGCTTTAGCTGCTTTGATGTGAAATTTCTCTGTATATACCAGCACGTATTTCTCTGAAATAAACTAAAAATGACATTTGAAACGGACAATTAGCTCCTGTTCCAGTCTTTCTCTGTGTTGCCCTGCTGGATCAAGCACTGACGCAGTTATTGTAAAACGCAAATCCTATTACTTCCAGCTAGACTATCTCAATGTGATTGTGTAGAAGCCCCGTTAAATAGACAGCATCAGTGTCAGACTAGCAAAATTGATCTGTAACTCTCAGAGGATATTACTGCAATTATAGGAAAAGAGGGTATAAAATTCTCCTTTCTATAACTACTTGTTACAAATATAAACCATTAAATAAAACAGAGAGTTATTACAACTGGAATGCACTGCTTGAAATGACAAAGGAAGCAGATTTGATAGTAGCTTTCAAAATGGAATTAGATTGGTACTTGAAAGGAAAAAATTGTCGGCTATGAGTTAAGAGTGGGACTAGTTGGTAGCTCTTTCAAAGAGCTGGCATAGGCATGATGGGCTAAATGGCTTCCATGTGTACTGCATGTATGAATCTAGGAGTCTATAATCCAATCCCTCCTCCTTCATAAAATGAGAGTAACGCGAAAATCTCCAATGAGACCCGAGTGTCTGTCTCCGTTAACCCGTGCTTCACATTGAATGTCTGCAGCTGTTAATTACAATTTCAGGCCGAGTTCTGCAGCAGGACTAAGCTGTCCATTGAAAAGAAAACCGATGGGTTTGAGATAACATACTTTTACTGTTTAATGCCCAGTTCACCGATTTAAACCCATGATACGAAAGTGCTGCAGTAGCTTGTTAATCTGTATGCTTCTACTGTTGAATCACTAGGAAGTGCTCACTTCAATTTGATATCACCGACACAGCAAATTCTTTGAGTTTTATCAAGGCTGAAGGAATGGTTATAGCTGGTGAGTGTCTCCGGCTGGGAAATGAGAGAGAATCGGATTTGGAAAGGTGGTAAAACTTTAGGGAAAGGATATATCTTTAGATATGTATTGCATGGACCTCGTTTTTTGGCTTGAACATGAGTAAGGGATACAAGGTCTGACACGTGGGCAAATAGAATCCCGCGCAATTAATTTGTTCTGGAAGATTCTGTCTCCGTGAGGACAGCTGAAACAAAAAGAGAGGCCTGTCAGGTAAACTGCTTGTCTGGTTGTGACATAGGGAAATACCCCATCTGCAATGGGCTGTTCATTTTCTAAACCAAAACAAACTAACCCATTTTCCACTGGAAGCCTCCTTGACTGGCTGGATGATTGACTGCATGCTCAGCATGTTGGGAATTGCTTCTATGAGAATGGTGAATTAACCTTCCATCCTCTCCCTCCATTCAACCCTGTTGGCAGCTTTTTGACTCCATGCTACCAAATAGCTCCATTGCATGTAATCATTGATAATAACCTATCTATTACTTTACTTTACACTTTCCCCTTCCATCTCCTCTAGAACTAAGATCCCAAACCATGATGCTACCAACATTCCCATTGCATTGAACCTTGTAACTACATTTATATATTTTTTTAAATTGCCAGGTAATTCAAAGCTAGATGTCCATCCTTCTCTCCTCCCTCTTCCCCCACTCCCTGCCCCCACTCTCCCCCACTCCACTCCCTTGTACCCTAGCCTGGGAAAGGTGGCTCTGTCTGCAATAACCAACTTTTAGGTTTCACACACTGACAAATGTATACAGTGTTTGCAAAAAATGTTTGTTTTTTGTGGGAAAACTTGAGACCTCCTTTATTATGGAACCATATTAAAGGAACCATAAGCACTGTGGAGTCCTGAAGCTGTACCCTATCCTGTAGTCCTCTGGTTTTTACTCTTGACTTGCAAGTGAGAGAAGCCGGATTTGATTCCCAGGCAAAAATCTTAGGCAAGTTTCTCCACGCACCTCTGTTTTCCTAGCAGTAAGTAGGAACTCAGTTGTTAGTCAATTGGCAGCTCGATTTTCTAGGGGTAATAATCCCTTCAAAAAAAATAATAATTTGGTCAATCAATCCATGACTATTGGTGGGACACTGCTGTGTACGATTGGCTGCTGTGTTTCACCTCACAAAATACAAAAGTCAATTCATTTTATAATATGTTCTGCAAGGCGCTTTGAGACATCTTGAATATGTGATAAAGCATTATATCAAATGCAAGGATTATTATTATTATTATTACCATTGCCTGAGAAACTTGTTTTACCCCCAAACTGGTGCTGGTCAAAAGCCATGAGTTTTATTGTCACAGAGCATGTGGTAAAAGAACCCATGACTATGAGCATGTTATTGTTACCAGGTCAAGGTGCTGTCATTGGACAAATCGAGGGCCTGGCTGGCATGAGTGGAAGCACTTGGTGGGAAGAATTTTGTCTTCATGCAATTTTTATAAAAATAGATCTGCATGCTCTACAATCACCGAGTGCATGTTGCCCCAAATAATGTTGACCAGAAAGTTTGAAATTGGGGAAAATAGGGGTTCATTTCTGTGTAACAGCAGTGTCTTCATCCATCTAAGTCTGTGCTTCAATCTTTGTTGATTCTGTCTTTCGATTCATGAGTGTACTTCTAACCATGTGCAATCCGATTGACATCGAAAAGGCAGCTGCTTTGGAAACTGTGTAGGTCTATTGTGCAACTCTCAAATCAGCTCATTGCTTAAATATGCTCTGTAGTGAGACACCCACCCTTTGTCTTCTTAAAGGAATGTAGAGACAGGAGGAAACTGTTGTTCCTGTTCTACAATACTCGAGAACTATTTATGAGAATGAATTCTAATCTATTTTCGCATCATTGGTCTAATTTTAATCTACTGTCTTTAAAAATGCAAGAAAGAACAATGTTAAGGCCATTAGCTCTTTAAAAATTGAGCATTTCATTAATCCAGCAATGAAAAATCTAAATCAAAATTGTAATAGTAAAATGAAAATCTTGTATTCAATTGCAAACATTTAGAAGGCAAGATCTAAGCACTTTACAGTGCAAAATGTCCATAATAATTCAATTCATTGGCCCTAGGTTTCCCATAGGATTCTATAGGAGTTAGTGGTATGGGACATGGAAATCCTGTAGTTAAAGACAACTTTTCTCAGAATAGGATTGAGAATGTTATTTGCGCAGGATAGAGGCAGCGTATCTGTAATGATAATCGGGGGCACTGATTTGTGTGAAGAAAGTTACATTTGCTTCATGTAATAAACACAAACATATCATTCACCTAACACAAGATACGAATTGTCTGAGAATTTGGGCATAAATCCCAAGAAATTCAGTTTATTCCTTTTTGCCTGGGGAAGGAAAACAGTGGCAGTCTTGCCAATATCAACAATTTAATATCCCATGGGAAATAAAATGTAATTCAGTATGGAGTTGAATGGAGCGCCATTCAGTTGCATTAATTTTAATTGTATGTGATAGATTTGGGCATATATGTAATGAAGGGCAAGATCATCACTAGCAAAAATTACAATGAGTGAGCTGAACAAGAGTTTTTTTAATGTATTGCATTATCATTAGTTTTACAGTTAGTCATTCAACGCAGACCACACAATTTTTGCTCTTTCTCATCATTGGTCTATGACAGCTTGTACTACATTAGGCTTTCTGCTTACTTAAAGTCCACCCTCTCAATAGGGTATTTTGCTTGTGGTGAGGCTGGACTGGTTCTGGCATTTTACTCTGTGTTGCCTGTGCTTTGACTTTTGTGCATGTTGATTCATTCTATACCTAACATTTCTTTTGATGGTCCCTGATTTTCATCTTCCAATCCGCTGCTTCTGTCTGCACTAAATCTCTTCCTCCTCCCCCACCCCACCAAACCCAATAGCCCCCAGTTATTTCCCTATGTTATACTGCAAGCAGACACAAATGCAGATTAAGCTGCAGGCCTTGACTGGACACCCTCCCGTGAGAGGGCCTTGCCTATAACCGCAGTGGCTGAGAAAGAGAGATATGGCTTTACCTGCCTCTAAAACAGTTGTGGACTAAAAACAGCATGAAATAGGCTATGTCGTTTTAACCGTCTCACCTTTCCTTTTAGTAGCTGTTGTCTCTTTATATCCTGCCACTTCTCCATTTACTGAATAAAATTGCAGCTCATGCAGTATCTCTTTTGGTGACCATACTGTCTCAGCCAT
Organism: Hydrolagus colliei; assembly: GCA_035084275.1. Taxonomy (NCBI): domain Eukaryota; kingdom Metazoa; phylum Chordata; class Chondrichthyes; order Chimaeriformes; family Chimaeridae; genus Hydrolagus; species Hydrolagus colliei. Next base: position 20,702,305 of record CM068748.1, read on the forward strand.
AGTTTTCAAGACCTGCCCTTCAATAGAGAGACGATCTCTTTGAAATCTAGTATTGAGATATCCACAGCTCCTTTATCTTTGGTCAGCCGGGTGCCTGACAAATGTGAAAACTCATCACTATGCTTAAAAGTAGGGTGACAGGTTTAAAGCAAGATGAGAATACCATGCATCCCATCTACACATGGAAATTCCAGAGATAGATTGTTGGAATGGTATGTGTACTTTCCCTCTGGAGGGATGCATCATGCTTAGCTAATTTTGGAAACTATTAGGTGCAGGTTGGCAAGACCCTAGAGTTGGGGACCCAACAGCTACAGATGAGGGAACAAATGTTTGTACTTTCTCAGCTAGTCCACGCCATAAAGTAGCATCCCATTGCAAGATGCTGAATCCAAAATGTACTGTTTCAACCTCTGCTATTAAACCTTTGATCATTGAAACATCAATGATAGTGCTTGTACAGCCCAGACTATCCATTTTCCTTGCATGGTGGGCTGTGGCTCCTCTTAGGAAATGAAGATGTTGAAATTGGAAACAACAGAAAATGGTATAGAATCTTGTTAAAACACATCTGTGTTCCTGGGTGAGGTCAAATATGGATGTTAATGTTTAGGGTGGAAACCATGAACATTTTTTTTCAATATAGGCCCATTCGGGGGGGAAAAAGATCCTGCATCGCTAATTAGAAAACTGACTGCTTGAATTCTCCCAACGTAATCCAGTTTAATCTTTGTGAATTAACAATCATCAGGCGGTATTGCAAAATATTTGGGAAATGCACCTAAATATCCGAGTCTGTACCAGCGGCATCCGAGCTGGGAGCCAGTATAGATAAAGTACTGATGCACCAAATAATCCCTGTGAAACTGTGGAATAGTTTTAGTGTTCATGAGGTTAGTGCACCAACTCAAATCTAAATAGTCACTAGAACATGACAATGTACTGTGACAAGAATGAATAGAACCAAAGTTCTATTCATCATTAAGAGATCCTTTTTGCTCAGTTTCTTTTGTTTGAATGTTAAGAATTTGTAAGTCTCTGGTTTTTATAATCTCTATCCTTGATATCTGTTTTCGATGGGATGTTTCAAACCCAAACTAATCTAACCATTTAACTCTTATTCTGGTTCCTATAACCATGTGATCTTATGATCTCGTTTGATGGAATAATTACTAATTATACAGCTTCCCCAAACCAAATCCTGATGCCAACTTCTTGAGTACAAATTCAGATTTACAGTTAATTGATTGATCTGAATTTACAATTGACTAGTTGGTTCCCTGTGTTACCTCTTACCCCATCAGTTCAACCTGTTTCTCTGTGTGGTCAATCGAAGTAAGCAAGCAAAATGTTCTCAATACCATTGGAACATTAAACATTGCATGTGTCTGAGATTGCTGTATGTGTTTCTAAATAAGTTTTTAAATGTATATATATCTATGCTTGTATTGTCCATATGTGCAAAGTCATCCTGTCTTGTCCTCCATTCTGTTTGTGTTTGTTTAAAGCTGTTGGTAGAACATGGTAATTGTTAATTGTGAATAATTTTCATTATTGATGCTCCAGCCCTTGGTTAATAAAGCCTCTGTTGTTTACCTTGTGATACAGAATTTCTCCAAAACATCCTCATCTTTTTTAAAAAAATTACTATTAAATGAAAGGTATAAATCATGCCTCCAGATTCGATATTAGATGTCTTCTTGACATTATCACAAGCCCTTGAATTCTTCCAACAGCCTTAGATATTCCATTTCCAAGGCCCATTTCTCAGTAACTTACTGAGAATTGATCCTTTTAATCCTCACTTCAATGCATCTTCTTAACCCTAACACACCATAAATTCACGGTCAGTTGCCCACATCAAAGCACACAGTTTGCCCTAGCAATGGTGGGAGGGAAGGCTTGGTAGGTAGTGAGCCTGCTGCTGCTCGAAGCTTGAAGAGCCACTGACTCCCCCGGTGCCTGCCTTGGTCGTTCCCCCAAATGATTGTCATTTTATTAGAAATAAAAAAAATACCCACAATGTGTTTATGGTGAGTGTGTTTCTTTGTGTGTGGACTAATGCTGTATTTATACTGCACTGAATTGTATTTCATTCAACATCCTCACTCTTCACCACTTATATTTTGCCATGTTTGTCATTTTTGTTTTGAACAGTTTTAACCTCTGCGTATCTTTTCCTTGTATGTATCTCCCAAACACAGTCACATTTATTCAACCTGGATGAAGAACAAATGCTGTGATTTTGAACAGTTACACATGCATGCATACACACTCACTAACCCACCAACAAAACTAGTGCCCTCGCTCCCATACCTGCTCCTGCATCATCACCTAATCTGCCCCAAAATGACGTTCATTAAGGAGAAGACCAAAATGAACCAGACCTGTGCTTTTTGGAATACAGGAACAAAGTTGATCCTTGGTTTAACAAGGCACAGTGAAGGTATTGAAAAAACTAATGGACAAATAATACCCCAGAAACCAGGACTCACTCAGTCAGTGTATTGGGGTACCTATAGCTGATAGGACGCAGAGACATGTTCCCAAGCTTCTGCCTAATCCTGCTCTATTCATATTCTCTCAAGATGAATAATTCTACTCTCGGGAGACCTCCTGGAGTTTCCCTATGGAGAGTGTCTGCCTGGTCTTTCTTTCTTGGTGATTTTTCTTTATCCGACTCCCAATTGACCAGGTTTGTATTTCCTGGCAATGATCTGGTGTAGTAACCCATGTTTTTAAAGAGGATTTATTGTCCAGGAAGTGGGTATTCAATTCGTACGAGTTTAGCTTATGCATTTGCATTTTTCCTATTGTGGTTCTTCACTTTGCTTTTCAGTGTCATTTTCCTTTAAATGTACCTCTGTCTCTCACTACTGCTTCTCTGCACGCTCCTCTCCTCACTCCAGTAACCTGACGAAGCACAGCACGGAAACCTCCGAGCCCAGGTAACACCATCTCTTTCTGCTTCTCCTCCTCTGCTTCACTTCACACGTATCTCTTACATTGTGAGGCTGTGAGTTTGAGTGCAGAAGTGGCTGTTTCTACTGTAGGGCTACATCGGGGACGTACAGTTGGATTTGCATCTTTCACTGTTGATACTAACCATTATATATGTTCTACCTTTTAAAATGTTTCAAGTCAATCTCTGAAATAACATTTTCTAGGGTGAAAATGTTACTCTATGCTGGGGTCTAACTGCCTCCCTTTCCTTTCATTCCTGTCTCTTCCACATAGCAGTCATCAAGCTGGCTGGAGGGTATTTTCTTCTAGGGCTTTTCGCTGGACACTATTCTTGGCCTAGCTCCTAGACATTATTTTGGAGCAGCCTACTTTGCTTCAACCCACAAGGATTCTCATCTTAATAAATAGGAGTTACACGTTTCTAGGATGTCGCAATTAATGCAATGTAGTGAACAATGAGGGTAAAAAAAACAATGGATAACTATTGATGTGATGGTAAATTAACATTTAAACAATTGTGTTTGAGCTGGATACAAGTTCAGTAAGTGCTTATCTTGGAAATCGGTCAATCAGAATAAAGTACTATGATGGTAATGAGTATCCCATTGTAACTTTGGCTACATAATCACTGTATCCCAGGACTTATAACATCCATTCACTGACCTGACTCACCGAGAAGCTCTGAGTCCTCTCTGAATGCTTGAGAGAAGTCCTGGGAGGTTTGGTGTTTGCAAATACAAACCAGATACAGTACCTCTTAAACTGCATTTACATAGTTGTAATACTTGGTGTGTACTCAGTGGAATATTGGCAGTGAGAATTGATATTCTACTTGTCAGTCCAGTGAGAATGAGAACCCACTGTTCAATGCTCCCTCGTTCGTGTTGACCAGATTCCCTACAGCAAGAACGTGGCACCCTGAAATTTGGTACTTTTGCCCTTCATACATGTTTACCTGTTGCGCATGTGCCTGCAGTGAAGGTTTAAAATCTAATCAATGGCAAAGAGTGTGCTAGCTCAAGGGACTGGATTCTCACTTGTAAGTAGCTGGTTCAAATGTTGACCATGATGTATGTTATCCTGCAGCATTGTATTGACTCCAGGTATCCTGAAGTTGAAGCCAGCAATATCCGATCACTAAATCAGGAATCATAAGGTCAAGAATCAGACACAGAGCCTGAATTAGAAATATTCAGTCGATCTGTACTTGTTTAATGTAAACTCATGCTTCTTAAGATCAAAATTCAGCTTGAAAATTCTAGTATTAAATGGGCTTTCGATGAATGCGTTTTTTTCTATTGTTTTGTCTCTGGGGAAATATTACTGTTTTATCTGGTGACACATAGCTCTTATATAGTTATTCTTCCTTCCAAGGGTAACTAACTTGGGTTCATCAATGATTTTTTGAGGACCAGCCGGTTATCTTGATTCATACAGAAACGCGTTACCACGGTTAAGAGGTGATGGTGATTAGTTTCTGCAGGTGTCAAGACAACCGGCTGACCAAAGAAATAATCATAGCATCCCATGATGGTGACTGTGCATATTGTATATGGGAAGGAACAGGCACGCTGACAGGTTCTTATTCTGTTTCATACCTATAATTTGCCAAGAGTTGTTCTAATCTAGAGTCCTGCGAAGTGCTTTGAGATGTTTTGATGTAGTTATAAAATAAAGTGCTATAATGTCATTTATATTATTATCATTATCTTTATATGTTTCTAAGGATATATTTTGATAGGCATTGCATAAATTACATATGTAAAAGTGAGACAAATTATGATTGTAAGGCAGGTAGCAAATGAGGAAATTCACAGATTTTTTTTCATACATTTTGTTAGGAAGACCCTGCTGGGAGCAGTGGTTGAGGCAGAATCCGTCTTAGTTTTCAAAAGAGAATACAACAGATATCTAAAGAGGAGTAAACTGCGGGGGAACGAGGAAAAGTATAATACTGTACAATGGTATAAAGCTTGACAAGGGACAGGGGCAGTTGAATGGGTAGGATCCCATTTGGTGATTGTCACAATTGCTAAGCTGCTCTCGTCTTGTTCCCAGTTTAGCTGTTTTTCTACAAGATATGTCCTTTTGCCTATCGTTCCACACACAAAATACAGTCACTACGCTTTACAGAATATTGGTGAAGCACTTTGAGATGTCTCGAAGACGTGATAAGTCGCTGTATCAAATGCAAGCATTATTATTATGTCCATACTGACCCACCCCTCAAGTCTCTTTATACTTTATTTTCCCTCTGAACTTCTTGCCCTAACCCATTCCTATGCTCCATACCATACACCCTCCCTCTTAAACTCTTTGCCTCCCCCCCTCCCACCACCACCATAGTGTGCCTATCACCCACTCCTGCCCCATGACTCACTAGATTGGTGATTCCATTTCTCACTTGCTTGTTCCACACCAGCATTCACTGTCAATCCTCCCACCGCACTCACCCCCTTTACATTACAGCTCACCCAAGCATGGCTCATTTTATTTCAACCTTCCAGAACGCGCATCCTACCATCTTCTCATCAAAATACTTGGAACCGAGTAACTACAATTTAAATCATGGTAAATATAATAATAGTGGTAGGTAGTGGGCGGTAGAGATACAGGTCTTTATGTAAAAAGGCATCTAGGGAGAGAGAGAGAGGGAGTGTTGTTGCCTTCTTGGAAATACTGTAGTTCCTTTAATTAAATAAGTCTGGATTGTGTTATATAGTAAGAAGATGCCAGCACAGCTGACTAACCTGCAGAGTCTCTATCACATTTGTCTCAATTGTCTCAACAGTGAGAGTGAAATTGACGCCTTTCATAATTTTGGTGCAACACGAAATTTGCATTTATATTGTGCCTTTCACATCGGGAAAACATTCCAAGTCAGATGTCACTCGCTTTCCAGATTTTTCCAGTGACCCATTTAAAATGAAACAACCTTCACACCATCCAACCATTCCTTGCACCCTCTTCCCCCACCCACCAAAAAAAAACAAGAGGGGGAAATGTTGTAAAAAATCTTGGATCAATAAAATCTAAAATACAATGCAGTTTTTCCATTTGTATCAAACTGATTCACTGGGTCAGTCAGAAATACCAAGCAACAGATGGAAAAGATTAAGAGTTTGGCTACCAGTGAAATGGAGCACATTACCTCCACACTCAAACTTTCTCAGCTGCAGGAAAATTATTAATTAAACTTGCAATGGCTAGGACAGCATTGTAAGAAATATGAAAGAAGGAGCACTGTGAGCTCCTCTTCCAGGCTACTCACCTAACCGTCTTCCCATCAAAGCATCAAGCTGCTTGTTAAATACAGTAGAGATACAGTCTTACCGGCCATCTGGAATTTGAACTCTGAAAAATAATCACTTTTTTTCTTAAATGAAAAAAAAACAAGGCTCCAAATTTCCACATTAACCTTTGATAAGATTTTACGTAAATAAATAACTGCTACTAACTCTCGGTGCCCGTACGGCACACTGCTTTGTAGCTTAGTTGTGTAACTTTGTTCAACTTGCTAAAATATTGACCCATCAATCGAGGTATCTGAAGCATCTGTGGACCAAAGCTGGTGCTGGGGGAGAATGATCACCTGCAGGTTTGGTTTGTCCCAACAGCATTATTTCCTCTGTCAAAAAAAAACAAGTACGGTTGAGGACTCTTGTTCCACTTGGGATAAGATTCCTGTCACTGATATCCGTCTCTTCATAGAATCTTACAGCACAGAAAAAGGCCATTCAGCCCACCATAACTTACCAACCCTTTGAAGGAGCTATCCAATTAGTCACTCTCTCCCGTTCTTCACCCATAGTCTTGCAATTCTTTTCTTTTCAAAGTATATCCGATTCCCCCTTTGAAGAGTCAATTGCAGTCCACAGTAAATTTCTTCCCTCTCTTCACTGCAGTTGTGAAGATGCCCTTTCTTCAGGCTCCTTTCTTTGACCATTGGATGCTTAATGCCCAGCCCCTACACAGTTGCTTTGGTTGCCAAAGATAATGGATGTTTAGAATTCGACTCTTGTAGAATTGCCAAGCATCTGTTCCAAGCTCACTGGAAAATGTTATCAAGATGCGACCAAAAAAATTTCTCTTTAACGAATTGTTTTTTCCTCTTCTTTTTCTGTAATGTGGATTAGTACTCCTATTGAGCATGCTCAGTCAGCTTCGCCAGCGGCCAGCCCCGCCAATGTCGCTATGTCTGTCGCTTCGGCCAGTCCGCCTGCTGCCGCCACTAACACGATGCCCACGCCGCTACCTGCTGTCGTCAGTCAAGAGCCTTCTGCCTCTCCAGTGGCTGTCTTTCCAGTGACCGCTGCTCCGGTGTTTCCTGCTCCGATGTCGCCTGCCCCAGTAAGGTATTGCATTTTCTACAAGGAGGATTTCTCGTGTACATTCGCAGATATTCAGGTTAGACAGTGTTTGCTTCAAAGGGATGTTAGACCTTCGGAGGGAGGGAATCCATTCTGTTTTCTCATTCTAGAGTTGCATGTGTCAGAAATGTCTAACCATGTACATTGGGCATGATGTGCATACTTTTGTGTTCTCAATTTCAGGCCATTCTGAATTTGGAGAAAGAACTCCATTAATTCTGTTTGTGTGTTTATGATGTGTTTGGATTCGGGTGTTGGTTGAACAGCTCACCAGGTTTTGTAATACAATATGCAAGGTGTTACCAGTAACATATGACTGGAGTGCAGACATTCACACACCTCTGCAAAGGGTGGTGAGTTTATAATTGTATAGGGGTATGAGTTTGTGTAAGTTCCACACTGCCAAATCACAAGTTTACTAACCCTCAATGAATCACCTGTAATATGTCCTGATATAATGATCTATATATAATAGATCTATATATAATGCCTATAATTTCTAAGACATGATTTAACAAACCTGTTTATCAAAAACACTATATTCCTTAAGACTTAATTCAATTCTGCTCCTTTATTGTTGTATGTTGTCCCTTCAGATTTTAGCGTATCCAATCAACATTTACTTTCAGTGATTTCAGGATCTGCTGAGTGTTTATTCGCTGATTTATTTGATTTTGTCTTTTTTTAAATAGTTTATTTGAACAGAAATTCCCTGTAGAAATGAATTCTTTTCTCATTTCAACGAGGTGTTAGTGAAAATCCTTTGAGCTTGGAGGACTCAGGATTCAGAGAGTGGAAACTTTTGTGGAACCTTCTGCCTCCTTGCTGCTATCCCATCCGTTCTATCTAATCGAACATCCTAATCCTTTTTTAACCTCAATGCTTCTATAGTGATATTGTCTCGTGCTATTCATTTAGGTTACGCTCTTGCTTGCCAATTAGCTAGACTGGAGGTTTGGTATGCTTTTCATGGTACATAAGTAGCTTTTACTGAACTCATGGACCTGCCTTGAGTCAGACTTTGGGAAATATACTAATGTTGCAGTTATGTTTTCAGTTTTCAGAGAAAACTTTGTTGATGTATTTAAACCTCTGCTGCTCAGTTAGTTGTACTTAACAGAGAGCATCTGATCAATAGAAATGATTCAATTTCCATTATGGTATCCCAATTAACATCAGTAACCACCTGCAATATTTATAATTTATAAGAAATATTGGGTGGCGTAGACAATAACAAAAAAAGACCACTGACATTTACACAATAGGGAAAATATCACAGCATTCACAGTGATTAGATCTCCTGTGACTATTTAAGCCCTAGCCAAGATAGTACATAAACTATCCTAACATTGACTGCGCATGACTAAGATAAGTTGAAATTAATGTTTATTGTGGCGGCAGGGTTTGTGGGATCTCTCTAATTGAAAAGAACTAGTCATTCAGGCAGATGTTCAGCCTTATGTCAATCACTCAAACCCAATAATAATAATAATACAAGCAATGTTAAAAGCAGCATCTAAAAACTCCATGTAGAGTGGAGTGTTTCCACCAAACCTAATGTTTACCTGATTTCTTTAAGTTAAAATTCCATCCCGACAACATACGAGCTACATCAAATGAAATTGGATTAAGGATCTGATTGATATCCTATCAAGGAGATAGAGCAAAATTCCCAACGAGCACGTATTACTTTGAGGAATAAGAATGCCATGGGAAAGGTGGTCCAACCGAGGCTCACTAGAGCAGTTAGGGAAAGTATAAAGTTAAAAGAAGAAACCTATAAAACAGCTAAGGTGAGCAGTAAACCCAAGGATTGGGAGAGCTTTAGGGATCAACAAAGAAGAACCCAAAAATTGATCAAGAGGGAGAAAATAGAATATGAGGGCAAACTAGCGAGGAACATAAAGACAGACTGCAAGAGTTTCTACAAATATATAAAGAGGAAAAGGCTATCAAGGGTGAATGTGGGTCTGTTACAGGCAGAGACTAGGGGAATTATAATAGGGGACAAAGACATGGCAGAGTCATTAAACAAGTACTTTGCTACTGTCTTCACCATAGAAGACAGTAAAAACCTACCAAGAATGGTCACAGATTTAAAATAGTTTCAAGGCGAAGTAGAGGGGAGCTGAGGAGAAATTTTTTCACTCAGCGAGTTGTTCGAATCTGGAATGCATTGCCTGAAAAGGTGGTGGAGGCTGATTCGATAACAACTTTTAAAAGGGAATTAGATCTTTATTTAGGGAGAACAGGTCTATTAGGCTATGGGGAGCGGGCAGGGCAGTGGGATTGAATCGCTCTTTTCAAAGAGCCGGCACAGACTAGTTGGGTCGAATGGCCTCCTTTTGTGCTGTAAAATTCTATGAATCTATGAATAGAGGGGAACCAAGAAGACAATGTTAGCAAGCAATTTAGGGAGATTAATATTAGTAAAGAAATGGTTTTAGGTAAATTGTTAGGTCTTAAAACCAATAAATCCCCTGGACCTGATGGCCTACATCCTAGAGTTTTAAAGGAGGTGGCCACTGAGATAGTGGATGGCTTGTCTATAATCTTCCAAAATTCTCTGGATACTGGAAAAGTTCCCTTTGATTGGAAGATTGCAAACGTAACTCCACTATTTACGAAGGGTGGGAGAGAAAACATGGGGAACTGTAGACCATTTAGTCTGACATCAGCGGTAGGGAAAATTCTTGAGTCCTTAATTAAAGACATCGTTATGGGATACCAGGATGACCATAACAAGATTAGGCAGAGTCAGCATGGCTTTACAAAAGGGAAGTCATGCTTAACTAATCTTTTAGAGTTTTTTGAGGATGTATCTAGCAGGTTGGATAGGGGGGAACCAGTAGATGTGGTATATTTAGATTTTAAGAAGGCATTTGATAAAGTGCCACACAAAAGGCTATTGCACAAAGTCAAGGCCCACAGGATTAATGGGAACATATTTAGCATGGATAGAAGAGTGGCTAACAGGTAGAAAACAGAGAGTAGGGATAAACGGGTTATTCTCGAATTGGCAGGATGTAACTAGTGGAATGCCACAAGGATCAGTGCTTGGGCCTCAGCTATTTACATCAATGATCTAGACGAGGACATTGAATGTAACGTGTCTAAATTCGCGGATGACACTAAACTAGGTAGGAGAGTCAGCTGTGAGGATGATGCAAAAAGATTGCAACGGGATATAGATAGGCTAGAAGAGTGGGCAAGTAGGAGGCAGATGGAATTTAATGTGGGGAAGTGTGGAATTATTCACCTAGGTAGCAAAAATAAAAAAACAAATTATTTTCTAGACGGGGAAAGGTTAGGTAGTATTAGAGTACAAAGGGATTCGGGTGTCCTTGTACACCAGTCTCAATAAGTTAGTTTGCAGGTGCAGCAAGCAACTAAGAAGGCAAACGGCATGTTAGCTTTCATTGCAAAAGGTTTAGAGTACAAGAGTAGGGAAGTCTTGCAGCAATTGTATGGGGCCTTGGTGAGACTGCACCTAGAGTATTGTGTGCAGTTTTGGTCTCCTTATTTAATAAAGGACATACTTGCCTTAGAGGGGGTGCAGCATAGATTCACTAGATTAGTTCCTGGGATGAGGGGACTGACCTATGAGGATAGGTTGAATAAACTAGGGCTCTATTCTCTAGAGTACAGAAGAATTAGGGGAGATCTTATTGAAACATATAAGATTCTAAAAGGGCTGGATAAAGTTGACAGTGAGGGACTGTTTCCCCTGGTGGGAGAATCCATAACCAGAGGTCATAATCTTAAAATTAAGGGTCAGCCTTTTAGAACAGAGTTAAGGAAACATTTCTTCATTTATGGAATTCACTACCCCAGAAGGTTGTAGATGCTCAGTCCTTGAACATTTTCAAGGCAGAGACTGATAGATTTTTTTTAAATAGAGGGATTAGGGGATATGGGGATAGGGCAGGTAATTAGAATTGGGTCAGAAGATCAGTCATGATCTTATCAAATGGCGGGGCAGGCTTGAGGGACAGAATGGCCTACTCCTGCTCCTAATTCTTTTGTTCTTATGAAAGGTTGCTATTATATTATTAGCCTTACTATTTAAATGAATGACTGCAATGGTTGGACTCTCCAATACATCTCTATATGCAAACCCCCCAAGTTAAACAATTATGTTATTTAGATACTGCCTATCAACAGCTTTGTGTTTTCCTGTCTTGCCCTCACAGCAGCTGCCTTGAAACCTTTATAATGCGCTGCTCCTCCCTTCTATTTCACTGCTATGCTTCATGCAAAGCATTTAGGTTCTGTCAGACTGGCTGAAAACCAGAGAAAATAGTTGCCAAAATGAGAGAGCGCTGTGAATAGTTTCTGAAACTATAGAATGCCATAATCTGACTGTTCCAGGAATTAACATGGAAAGTGAACACACATCTGCGTACATCTGTACTCTTCTGGCCACTCTATCATGTGCCATGGCACTTGTAAATGGGTTACAAGTCGCAAACCAATGAAGGGGTGGGTGGGTGCCCAGAACCATGTGCATGGTGGAGGTTTTATAACGCTTCACAGCTCATCAGAGCACTCTTTAACCCAACCCATGCCCACTATTCAATGTTTGTTTCAGTAATAATCAAGTCTGGCAGATGTCTGCTACTGTGTTCAGCTGTTTGTCAATGTGTGTTGATGCTTTACTTCTCTCTCTGTGCTCTGTGTTCTCTTCAGAGTGGCTACACCTTCCATTGCTCCGCCCTTGCAGCCTGGAATGCTTGCTGGCTCCAGGAACACATCCCTGGCTGTTGCCACTGTCTCTGCTGCTATTTCTGCCCAGACTAGGTACATCCATCTCTCTCCATCTTCTCTACATCTGTCTGTGTAGATCTAGTTTGCATCGCACTGCTGGCTATTCAGTCACTTAAAACATAGAAAGTCTGGAGAAGAAACTGCTTTGGTGGGTTGCAGACCACCTAAGCACGACTCTCTCCCACTCCCAGGAGAGTACACGAGTTTCCTGGTTTGAAGCTGTCCTTTGCCCATGCCCTGGAAAATTCCTAGTAATCTCATAATGTCTAGAATCGATTTCACGAACTTTCCAAGTTTCCTTGGGTCCAGATGGGGAATCAACATGCCAATGGGCAGTTGATCAAAAAATTTCAACTTCGCCTGCAGTTGATTCCTGTAAAACCTATCATAAAACGCAAGCTCCTTGCCATTGGCTAGACAGCTTGGCTGGTCTGAGTTGTAAGTTACTGCATAGATCCTTATTTTGCTGAGTGGCTTGCTGGCACTCCTAAATATTTTGCTGTTAAAGTACATGTTAATTCTTTTTAACAATACTGAAATGGCTCGATGCCTGAAACACTCTTGAGTTAATGACCTAAATTTGCAGTGCAAAATGTTTGGTTCTTTTGTGCTCTCCCATCAAAATGTAAATCCAGTCTGAGAGATGTCTGACTAGTTTTCTCCTCCCTAATGTAGGAAAGGTGAAAGCAACTATCTCCCTTGTGTCTTCCCCTCCGCTCTCCCCAAAGTGACTAACACAAACCAAACATCATCCTTGTGGGTTCACTCGTTCTCAAACCAAAGCACATATTCTCCTGAATTGCTCAACACTATCAAAAGAAGCTTACATTTTCCTCACCTTAATTTCGCTTGGTGAGCTACACCTTCCAACCAACATCAGTTGACTGTGAGGTGCATGTTTAACTGCTCACTCCCTTGTGTGATGACTTTCACTTTAGGATTAATACCCATGTTATCCTACGTTGGTGTTTCTCCTTCCTGAAGGCTTATTGCGCCATTTACCTTCCCCTCTAGATCATGTAAGGATGTTTACAATATTTTTTGATTGCCCAATTTGATTGACTGACATGATGAGCTGCTATATTACATGTATGAATTATTATTATTATTGTCCTATCTATAATGTTTATCTTTGGTATCCTGCCTTGAGTGTCTGTACCTGACTGTAAAGAGTTACGGTTGGCACCTAAGGCAAAATTAAAAGTACATACTCTCTCCCCTCTTCACCTCTCTTCCCCCCCAAATTAATTTGCACCTTAGTGTTTCCATGTTGCTTTTCTCCTCTATGTTGCAAGGACGGAGGCCAAGGTAAATCGACGCAAGCACGTCATCACATAAGTGTTGTCAGGAATGCTTGTAAATTACAAGACTGACATTAACTAGAGTGCATTATATGTTTAAAAGCAATACTAGAGGAACAGTTGTTAGCCTAGGGAGAAAAAGCTTTGCTTGCAAACTTCGAAAAGGAACTATCTTGAGTGGAAGCGACAAAAGGAGATAATTGCTGTTTGAGTGTAATTTAAACCGCTAATCCTGTGATCGCAGTATGCATTTAAAACACTCCAAAGGATGTGATGTGCTTTTTACACTAAAGGCATTTAGTTTGGGTTTAAAAAGCATTTTCCTTTTCACTCTTTTTAATTTTGGAGGCAAAATTAAAACCTGTTTTGGAAGAGTATTTAATGCAACCATTTCTAGGTTTTATTGCGGGCATTTCGACCACAAAATATACAATCAATTCACTTTACCGTATATTCTGTGAAGCACTTTGAGATGTCTGAATGATAAGTCGTTCTGTCAAATGCAAGGATTATTAATATTATATGCAAATGACTCACCTGAGCTGTTAGGGCAAGGACACAAGAGTCTTTAGCTTAGCCCATCACCAGAACAAAAGTGAGGGGAGACCTTTACACTTGTCTTGTGTTAAGCAGCTTTTGGTACTATTACAACTGACTTTTCCGGTTGAAAGTATTGTTTGCTTTTCTTTGGTTGATATCGATTTAAAGAAATGGTCACTCAATCCATGACTGTTTGTGGGGACACTGCTGTGCACAATTGGCTGCCACTAAACCCACAAAATATACGGTCAATTCACTTTACAATATATTCTGTGAAGCGCTTTACAATCAATCAATGAAGTGGTAAGGTGCTGTATAAAATGTCAGGATTATCATAATTATTCTTATTAGATTTACCATGAAGGAATGTGGGTTTTAACTGTGTTATCTGGATCCTCACTCACTCGCCAGTCAGGCGAGGTGCGAAAGAAATCATTTGATTGTTTTACTATGTTTGTTTTTAATTCTTTGTGGGGTAGATTCGGTGTGAGCCTACCCAAACCAACGACTGCCTTGGAGGCGATTCGTATCACTCCCATCATCAACTCACCATCCTTACCCAAACGAACCAGAGCTAGTTATGTTCCTCTTGGGAAATCAAACGTGAGGTACCGCAGTTCGATTTAAAAACTAACCCTGCCAGCCACACATACCCACATGTGCAGAACACATACGGATAAACCTGAATTTCTAAATGAACAGGCAACCCTAGAAATATATCACTATTTTAAAAACATGTACGATATGTGGCATATATATTGTGGAGTCCTGTAGCTCAGTGGTTAGAGCACTCACCTTGCAAGCGAGAGACCTGTGTTCAATTCCAGGCTGGTGAAACCTTGGGTGGAGAGTTTTCTTACTCTACACGCCTGATAATAATTCCTCGAAAAACAGTAATCAATTGGTCATTTCAATCCATGACTGTTTGTGGGACACTGCTGTGCATAATTGGCTGCCACGCTTTGCCACAAATATACAGACAATTCGCTTGACAGTATATTCTGTGAAGCACTTTGAGACATCTAGAAGACGTGAAAAATGCTGTATCAAATGCAAGGATTATTATTATTATTACACAGTAAAACCACATGTATGTGAACTGAGGTGTTGCAGATATATTTCAAGTCTGTGCAATGAGGACATATTTGGTGGGAGGGATCCTATATTTAATTAAACTTACAGATATATATATATATATATACATATATATCAAGAGCCAATTTCCCACTAAAGGGAGCATTATATGGTTAGCTCATCCTCCTTACCCAACCATGGGACATGTGGAAGAGAAATTTAGGTTGACCCACCCTCATGGGTCCTTTTTTACCTGCAAATACACAGTCACACAGTTTCACAGCAAATCCCTTGAAGCGCTTTGAGACATCTTCATAGCTTGATAAGGCGCTGTACTAAATGCAAAGATTATTATCCTTCCCCGGTTATCCTTCCTCCCCTACATTTGGTCCCTCACCAGTACTGCATTCGTCCACCTCTGCCACATTGCCCATCTCTGTCAATAGCTCACCCCAAAACCTGCCAAAACTTTGGTCCATGCCTCAGCTGGATTACTCTAATATCCTCCTTGTTGGTCTATTCTCCTCCACCATTCACAGAATTCAGCTCATCCGAAACTCCGCCGTCCACATTCTCATCTGCACCAAACTTTTCCCGATTTCCCCAATCCTTCCCAAACTGCATTGGCTTCCTGTCACAGAGCGGGTCGACTTCAAGATCCTCACTCTTGTGTTTGAATCCCTTTACTCATGAGCCCCCCACCCTACTTCTCTAATCTCTTCTCTCCTCACAGCATTACCCACTGCCTTTGCTCTACTGGGTCCAGCCTCCTCCTTGTCCATTTTACAATTAGATGGTTGTTATAACTATACAGTACCATTGTCTGCTATGTTCTCTAGAAGTAAGAGTTGCCAATCTTTCAAGGATGTGCTGTGAATGATACTGCAGAGTATAGAGTATACAAAATGTATACTCCATGATGCCAGGCACTGAAGACCACTTTCAAAAGCCACCGTAGACTAACTTCATGCCCTTGTTTTTAAAATGCTATATTCACCCTGTGTACATATTTAAAAGGAAAATACAGAACGTATCTTCTACTCATTCTCAACAACAAGTGGCTACTAAAGCTTCCATGCTACTTTTCAGTGCTCAATCTGCAACCAAAGATCCTTGAATGATCCAGTGTCAGATTCCTCCAAATATGACTGAAGAACTACTTCCACCTGTCCCCAAGTATTGAAGCAACTTTGGTCCATTCTCTTGGGTAGACAGGTAGATGGTACAAGGAGCCAAGGGAATGAAAAATAGGAGAGAAAATGCGTACATAGCCCTCCTTTCCTTAGCAATTCCTTTGTGTAATTCTGACTCCCTTCAGTCCAAGTGTTCTGAGCACCACAACTGCACACAGCTTGTTTAATCCACTCATCTCTCCGTGCCGTCCTCTGTACGGAACACGGGCTGAACAGGAGTGGCTTCTGACGTATTGTGAATTTTGACAGGTACTATTCAACCCCCAAAGTGGGCCCTGAAACAGGGGACAGGACAGACAGGCTGAGGCTTGGGAAAGGAATCCGATAGTAAAATATGGCAGGAGGATTTGAGGGTCACTACGCAGTACCACACAATACTTTACAATGGCCTAATCTTCCTGTCAGGGTTTTGAATATTAATCCATATATCTGCAACACAGTTTACCTGTAAATCGTAACACATTCTAACATCCTTCATTGCTAGGTATGCAGGGTTTCATTTGAAGATTTCAATAATTCTTTATTTGGAGATTTATTTCAGGGTGCTACATTCACAACTTTCGAAAGGTTTATATCTCCATCCTCTCTCCATGTGGACAGTGTGACAGCAATTCCATAACTCCTGTGCCTAATTTTCATATGTAATCCCTAAACCATCGAGTCAGTAATCTCCCACGCTGGGAAGGTTTTGTATTTTTCTGTGTTAGCATAACATTTTTATGCTCGTAATCGAATTGCTTAATCCTCAGTACCACTAATTGTTTTTCCAAATACTTTTTCATAGTAATCTGTGCCGAATCTAATTGTAGTTTATTATACAACGTCCTTATTTTGTGCTTTTTTTTTTACCAAAGTATACCAAAGTCGCTTGCTTTTGCCAGATATTTTTGAAAGGGTTTGGGTTTCAAGTCAGTCCGACAGGATCAAGTTGATGATCTATCTCACTTTTAGGTAGTGTAGTGGGACATCATATAGACAGAGTGAATGAGTGTCTCTTCTCCAATGGGCTTTGCGTCATTGTGACGTAGAGTAAGGTTTTTTTGTTTCTTATACCTAAGTTCAAAATCATCCATGGACAGAGATATTGAGGATCCCTTTTCTGGGAATGGGTATTGAATGTTGTCTTTCACATTTGGAGATATGGATTGAACTACAAACCAGATGATAGTTTCACTCCGTTCCCAGTGGATGAGAGTGCACAAACTATCAATTAAACACTGTAGTCCTTTACCAAAGTGCGTAACAAACACTTATCTGAATAGAGGATAGAAAAAGTCAAATGTCAAACATATACTGTGGCCCCAGTGAAGGTGTTTGTAGAAAAGGGAGCATTGAGACCTGAAATTCAACAGACTAATCGTTTGTGATCTGAGTCTGGAGTCTATTTGCTCGCATTGATCATAGAGTAATAGGAAGGAAATATTCCAGGTCCAGTTCTTTTCTACACTTTTCATTCAAGGTGTGATTTCAATGCTGAGAACTGAAAGGGTAACCTGACATGATGAACTTAAATTAGGCTCCAGAGCCAAGTCCTACTGACTGTGTGCTATCCTCTCCATATACACTGGAAGTGCAAAGAATGCATTCCTCGGTTTAAGCCATTATTTTCAAAAGTGCTGAAATAAATGGAGTTGAAGAGTTGAAAGTCCTCAATGGGTCCGAGGTGCAGTAATGGGGTCTCATCTCCTTTGATAAGGTAATATGTACAGTATATGTATTCTTCTTGTCAATCTGAGAAGGTAATAACGCTGCTTCATTGCTTTTCAATCGCCACGTTTTCTGTAAGTATCTTTACTGCTTTCTCCTTTAATCCAACTTTGCATTGTTTTTACCCTGTTCACAGTGTATTGTAGTCTTAATTTTAACCTAATCAAGTTCATTTTGATCAGAAACGCTCACCCCAAAACAGGCACAACTTCCTGGTATCGGGACATCTACATTCATTTCTGGAGATCTAGACCCATGGAAAGCAAATAAAACCCTTTGGTTTTAAGCAGTAGTAAGGATGCTACAGTGTGTTCGAGTACCTTTGGTTAAGAAGGGGATTAAATAAATGTTCCCCTCTTGATTTGCTACTGGGCCAGTGACTGGAGAAGTGAATACCGGTAGCTTCATGAAATGAGGAGAAAATTGGTGGGGAAGGATAGGAAATGTTAAAAAAAAATTCAAACTGAAATATAAAAAAGTTATTACACAGCATAATCGAGTAGAATATTACTCCTTGACTTCAGTGCAGATTGACTGACCGCTTATTGAAATCTGGCTGGTTATAACATTTGGAATGGACGGAAATCCGAGGGAGCTGTACAAGGTGGTATTTGCATTTAAAATCCCCTGGCCGGGAATGGTTTGGTCTGTGAATGGGTGAGTTACTGCAGTGCTCTCTGACGTTTGAATATACTGCATGAAAGAAATTGAGTGGACATTTAACATCACAAGGGAGAAACCTCCCTCCAGTCTTGTATTGTGATGGGAGAGAGAGGTGGGTGGCGGGTCTATTCTTGCTTTGCTGTTCAATGTATTTTGTCTCCTTTTAGCTACAACTGGCAGCAGAAGACATCATCTTCTTTCAACTACCAGTCTCAGTCAGCATATACTGCAAATATTAGGTATCTGATTGAGCTCTGTCACTGAATCACAAGAGATACTTAACACTAATGCTCTGAATAGTGTGGCTCTGCTATATTAACCAGTCAGTATGTATTCACATCCTTCTAAAAATTATTCACTCCTCCCATCTAAAATCTCAATTTAAATCGTATGTTCCAATTTCTAAGTGGTGTTTCTGTTTGCTGTTTGCTCAACAGTGTTCTCACCCACAACCCACCCCACCACTCCCACCATCACATCCTCTCCCCGATCTTCCTATTCTCCTTTTGCCAATCATCCATTCTTGCTGCTCCTCACTCCCTGCCTCCAGTCTGTTCGGCTCTAAAAAGATTCTAATTCCTTCCCAAACGAAATAACTGTAAAATATTCATGTACATCTTGTTGCCCTCTTAACAAATCCTCAAGATAAGGGCACAGTTTGTCCTGCCAACAGCTCGTGTGATTGGTAGGCTTGATTTTAACCTGATTGAGTTGATTTTGATCAGAAACTCCTTTGGCAATAAAAAAAAAAGCATGTTGGCACTTATAAAACACTAGATGAGAGAAAAGCTCTACAGTCCTGATAGTTATTATGCAGACATGGCATAGCTGAGAAGAGATAGCTCTCCATTCTGTGTGCTGAAATAGTCTTATTGGCTCCCAACTGTAGGGATAGTGAAGGATGTGGAAATGTGAAAGTCCAACGCAAATGTGGAAGGAGACAAAATCATAATGTGCACTGGACTCTGGTCTGAAAAGCAACAAAATGTTTTAAACACTAAGGTGATATATTTTGGTCAGACGAGTGTGTCTGATGCGTGCAGAAACCCATCACTATTCTTAAGAGTATCCAAACCAAACTGAGAATTCCATCATCAACAACAACAAAATTACATTTGTTAGAGCACCGTTCATGTTGGGAGGCTGTCCTGACGTGAAATTCCATGCTTCCCATCTACACTTGGCACTCAGCAGCCTTTTGTTATATAAATGTTTCCATCTTCCATCTCAAGAGTGTTTAGTTCATGCTGCTTGAGGGAAAGCAACAAATCAAATATTTTGGTTCTGACTCCTTTTTTTAAAGGATTTTTTTAGAAAGAAAAATCATCATTTCCTGCTGCTTATCTTTTTAAGGCTTGTCCTGTCCTCAATGCATTTTGCTTTCTAACTTTAATGAAGTTTGAGCTTTAAGCTGTGCACATCTCCATAATTAAACAATAAAATCTTAACATTGTTTTCAAAGTGGATCAAGTCCCAGTCTTCCCAACAAGCAGGAATAAATCATTCAGTTCCAACCAGGCACCCAGTAGGGTCTCAATAGTGATGGTTTGACTTGAACAACTAGTGTATAGTAAATCTTAACTGACACTCAGAAATGTCTGCCTTGATGCCAGAATGACTGCATTCTCACTCGTTTACCTTTGTTCAACTGCAAAATATAGTCACAACACTTTATTGCGAAGCACTTCGAGACATCCTTCTGATGTGAAAGTCGCTATATCAAATACAAAGATTATTATTTATATAAACAGCAACCTTGTAGTGAACTCCATTTGGATGCAGAGGAGAAGGTTTAATTGTCCAGCCATGCCAAAGCTTACTCGCTGGCTAAAACCGACAAATGCAGTCTAGGTTATCTCACCTTTGCCTCTGAACTGGTGTAGGAAATCTAACGCAAAATTTAGAAAATTGATATCATATCTCACAGTGAATAAGTGAATGATCAAATATTTCTTTCAATAACTGGATGAGGGATAGCATTGGCCAGGATATCAGAGAACTCCCAGTTCTTCTTTTTAAATGGCATCTTGTAGTTTCAATATCCACCTGAGCCATCAGTTAAAGTCTCATTACGAAAACAGCATCTCCAACAAAGCACCAGCTGTATCAGTACTGTCAGCCTAGCTCGAATACTAGTCTGCGTCTTGAAACCTCTGACCCAAAGATAGAAATGATACTAGTTACTACTTAAAAGGGAGTACAAATGAATTCTATCTGAAAGCTTCAGATTAGACCAGTGAGGAAGGAATACTGGACTTGTCTTACTGCCAATGAAGCATTTAAAAGGCAAATATTGATCATGATTTATTTCTGCTGCTGATACAGTGGATTATATATTGCTGCTTTTAGGAAGACTATTCAACTCACGATAGTTCTACAAAAGCATTTTGATGTATTGACACAATTGCTCATGAGATACAACACCTGCCCACTTGGTGAACATCTGTGACATTCATGTCTTTGTTGTTTCGAGGACTGTGAAGTCAGACGCCACAGACGTCAACACTATTCCTCGGAGATGTGCATATTTTCCAACCCACGTGGATTTAAGGATCTTGCCTGTAGCATTCCATTTCAAGGCTAATCACTTAATCCCATTTATTTACAAACTTGCTCTTTGTTAATTTTCCCAGTGAAGGCTTTGCCAGCAGCGGCGCCACCATGACAAGCCCACCAAAGCTTCCGCCTTCAGCTTCTTACCTTGGGCCGGCTGCTGCCCCTTCTCCCACACCAAAGGTTGTCAGCACAGCAAGCATCAGGCCTGCAGCCTACCAGCCAATCGCAGGTAACAAGAGCATTAATAATATAATAACCTTGCATTTGTAACTGCACCTTATCACATCTCAGAGACCTCTCAAAGCACTTTACAGAATATACTTTAAAGTGGATCGACTGTGTATTTTGCGAGTGAAGCATTAAACCAGTCCTTGTCCTTAATAATGGAGAGGGAAGGGGTTAGCTGGGGGATCCATGTAAAGGCTGAGGGGTTTCTCAATGGGGTGTTGTAGCTCATTGTTTAAGTTGTTACTGAGACTCTTATAAATTGTATCATTGCATCTCTGACTGTTTGAGTAGTTAGGTTTTCATAGCCAGTTTAGAAAACTTGTTAGCAGAAGATGTTTGAAAGCATGGACTGCAGGGCTCTGAATGACATGGAGCTGGTGGAAGATGGATTTGGATGTGTTCCTCCGCGCATTCCACTCCAATAAATAGCTTCAGAATTTCCATGTGTAGGCGAGATGCGTGCAATTCTCAGTTTGGTTTGGATACTCGAACATGGTGAAGGGTTTCTGCATGTGCTCGTTGTTAATCACACCCACTGCACACAAAAACAGAGTTGGGCAAACTGATGAGCAGAAAATTGGAAGAATCAAGTCTGGAGGTGACATGGGTGAGGGTTGCGAGTGATTTGCAGGGTGAGGGAGCAGCAGAAGTTGGGAAATTTTGCAGATGTAAGAAAGCGAACTTGGTCAGAGCCTGGATGAAAATTTTGAAGGCAGGTTGAAGGTCAAATAAAATGCCAAGCTCCATGAATAAGAATGAGTGAGGTACCCAATGCAGTCAGTGCCTGAGGTGGGGAGGCACTGGCGGTGGCCAAGCAGGAAAGCTTCAGTTTTTCCAATGTAGAATTTGAGAGTTACACTTGCGGAAAGCTGGGATTTGATATCTTTGTGTCTAAATTACCTGAGGGACAAGGTACAAACAAATAATTATTTTAATTAATAATTTCAAAGATATATATATTTTTATATTAAAACAAATTTATATGGATGCATGATGCAGATTTGGAAAATGTGTTGTGGAATTAAATGTAAGTGTAAAGCAAAGAATCATAATGTGGCCAGATGATGGCACCCAAGAGCCATGTCTTTCAATCATACTGGCCCATTGTCCACAGCCCCAAACTGCTCACAGCCCCAACCAACCCTGGCCATATACTGTGGTGTCTGATTGTTAACCGTCGCCTGGTAATCTTTGCCAGATTTAATGACTTTAAAAATCCTGGCAAATCAGTAAGTTTTACCCAGTAAATAAGTTAAGATGTACAAGGTTAATATTCCGTTCAGTGCCACATCTACGATGAGAAACAATAATAACAACTAGCATTTATAATAGCGCCCATCACACAGGGTAGCACTTTACAGTGGCAGAGCACTGGTGGGCAGGGGTGAGTGGTGGGCAGGGGGTGGGAGGTATTCCCATTAACGGTCACCCATCACCAAAGACTACACACGCAATCTTCGATGGAATTTTTGCCCCACAGACAGGGAGATAGCAGTTTCAATGACAATCTGTACTGAGTTAACTGAATCCCACTGTGGCTGCAGCAGAGATGCTACAATTGTTTTGGTGTCTGCCAAGGTTCCTGTTTCCAAATGCTAACCACTGACAGCATGTGTATCAGTGTTGGCTGGGGTTAGACCTTTAATTCAAACATGAATTAAAGGGCACCTGGTAAATATTTTGGAGTTAGTGTAAATGGAAGCGCTGTGACTTGTTCGTCCTGCTTTTACGCAAACACTTGTTTAAATCCAGTATGTGTTCTGGATGAGACGTTAAACCGAGGTCCTATCTGCCTGCTCACGTGGATGTTAAAGATCCCAGAGGACGATTCAAAAAGAGTAGGGAGTTTCTCATGCTGTCCTAGTCAACAATCCACCGGATAAAATTGCTCATTAGTTTTATGGTTGTTTGTGGGACATGGCTGTAATCAAATTGGCTGCCACTTGGGCATATAAAATACAGAGCCATTAACATACTTTACAACCATGTATGTTATGTGAAGTACTTTGAGATGTCCTCCCGACCTGAAACACACTACTGTACTGTATATGAAATGCAAGAGGATATTAACATACCTTCTGCCATCGTAACCCACACTCCCACCCCCCATCCGCCCCCAAACCCCCCACATCAACTCGCAGCACAGGTGCCCAGCCAATCCCGTCTAGTGTTTTGGAACATCCTCCTAACATGAAAGCTGCAGCCATTCATTCGAGTATTCAGGCTTTTTGCACTGTGGAACTCCATCCAACAGTCCCTTTGCCTTGTCCCCTCCTTTGTCACCTTCAAGCACGTCGCAAAAGCTTCCTCTTTGAACAGACCATTGGTTACCTCCCTACCATCCAAATAATAATCCCTCCCCCCAAAAAATTGGTCATATCAATCCATGACTGTTTGTGGGACAGTGCTGTGCACAATTGGCTGCCGTGTTTCGCCCACAAATTGTAAAGTCAATTCACTTTACAGTATATTCCGTGAAGCGCTTTGAGACGTCTAGAAGACATGAAAAGCACTCAACAACAACAATAAAATTGCATTTATATAGCTCCTTTCACGTCGGGAGGACGTCCCAAAGCGCTGAACAGTCAGGTCGGGACCGGAGTGGCAGGGTGGGGGAGGGTCGGGGTAGGGGGAAGGGGAAGGAGAGTGGGAGAAGGGGGAGAGTTAGTGGGGCAGCCGAAGGCGCGGTCGAAGAGGAACGTCTTGAGACCGGCCTTTAAGGTGGAAAGGGAGGAAGCAAGGTGGAGGGGCTGCGGGATGGAGTTCCACAGTGTGGGAGCAGAGAGGCTGAAAGCCCGGCCGCCAATGGTTGGGCGTTAGGGCGATGGACATGAAGCAGGCCTGAGTCTGCTGAACAGAGGGGACAGGCGGGCTGAAAGGGAGACAGTAGGTCAGAGAGATGGGCGGGGGCAAGGCCGTGAATGGAAGCTTGATTTTATGTCCTCTTTGTTTCTGGAATAATCTTTTACCATGTTGGTAAGAGATAAAACTCTAAGGTCACTGCTGCTCTGTAATTTTCCTTTAATGTTTTTCAGAGCCTATGCATAGCAGCACTGTTACATTCAGTGTTCCTCAGCCAGCATCAGCTCCGGCCCCGGCAATGCAGGCTGCTGCCCCTGCGTCCTCTAATCGACCTCCATGGATAACCGACGACAGCTTTGCACAGAAGTTCCAGCCTGGCAAAAGCACGACGGCCCTCACTAAACATGTTCAACCTTTGCCACATTCAGCACCACCAAAAGCACCAATCGTGCCCCAGGTACCCGCCCAGGGTCCCCCACATGCTCCTATGCCAGGGCAGAGTCCTGGAGGTGTTCGCAATATTATTCAAAGAGCTGAGCGATTCCCTGCCAGCAGCAGGACTGCTCTTTGTGGACAGTGCAATGGTATTATCAGGTAAGGACCCCTTCTCTATCATTATCATCACTCGGCTTTGAGTGATTGGGGAAAAAAAAACTGAACTGCTTTAGTTCCAGACACGTACCTTGCTATACACCTTCCCCACCTGAAGATAAGCTAAACAAAGGCGAGATGCCAAGCTGGTAGTCAGTATCTTTTTTTGGAGGTCAGCCAGGTGTCTGACGCAAGCGGAAACCCATCACTGCGCTTAAGAGTATCCAAACCCAGCTGAGAATTCCACACATCCCACCTAAACATGGAAATTTCAGAGATACGATTGTTGGAGTGGAACGCGCACTCTCTTCTCCCCTGGTCAGTGTAGTTCTGTGATCAAACGGTCAAAATTGTGGCAAATCAGATGTGATTAATTTCTCACCATTAGACAATTGGAATGTGTCAGCTCTGAGTCAGACTCATCCAGCCGGTCCAGAGGCCACCACGCACACTTATGCGTTGTGTACCATCCTTCAGATGAAGTGTTATCCCTGAAGCCCCATCTGTCTGTTACAAATATGCAGTCGTTACACTTTAATGTAAACAAAATCTTGTGAAGACACCTTAACAATGTGATAATGTATGGACAATGTTGAGCATTTTTGACACATATTGACTTTATCCTCTTTTTGCTTCTTGTCTCCAGAGGTCCTTTCCTTGTGGCCTTGGGCCGCTCCTGGCACCCGGAGGAGTTTAATTGTGCTTACTGTAAAACCTCATTGGCTGACACTGGATTTGCAGAAGAGCAAAACAGCATTTATTGTGAAGGATGCTACGCGCAGTTCTTTGCTCCAAATTGTGCCAAGTGTAGTGCCAAGATTATGGGGGTAAGTGAAAGTAGGAGGACAAGGATTTCAAGACCAGGTCTGTTAGGTTATGGGGAGAGAGCTGGGCAGTGGGATTGAGTTGCTCTTTTCAAAGAGACTAGATGGGCCAAATGGCTTCCTTTTGTGCCGTAAAATTCTATGATTCATTCATGTAGGAGAAAAGTAAGTGTCTCAACGAGAGAGGGCATAATCGGACAGGGTTTAAAGTGCTGATCCATGGCTGTTAATGGAAAGTGGGAACGGCTATGGTTGCTCACTGTGGAATAGTTTGTCTGCTCCCATGAGTCCAATCACACAAGCACCATTCTATAGACCTACCCCACTGGTTACTTGAGTGGGATAGGCCTATAAGAATGGTACTTCAGCATAAATGGCATCTTTAGATGAGAAGGGAGGTAATATTCATTAAAACCAAATCAATGCCTGTTAAAGTAGGAGACAGTAAATATGTATAGAATGAAGGGGGTGACTTTTGTGTTCACAGGAAACAGAGGGAATTTTTGTCTATCACTAGTTACCATTCATTGAAAGTTACCAGTGAATGTCTACATACACTTAGTTTCCAGCAGGTGTTCAGTAACAACGGGACTGGGAAGTTTATTGCTGTCCACTCTAGTTTGGGATTACTGAAGCCTATTGATGGGCAGTATCCTGGTTGAGATTATCTAACTCAGTGTAGATCAAGGGGCAAAATCTTGCTTGGTCCTGGGTAGTGTGTTTACCAACTGACCCAATGGATTAATGAACTTACATTTCTATACAAAAAAATTCTATGTTCCTCTGCTAAAATGTATTCATTGCCATTTATCTGTCTTATATTTGTCACCAAGTGACATAGTAACATCTTTCTATCTTTACAGATTAGAGGTACTTCCCCTCAAAATCATACATAAATTATTGGAACAGTAAAAAAAACCCAGAACATAACAAACAAAACAATGCCTCGCGTCCAAGCACTCCCCATTTATCATCAATCCTCAAGCTAACTTGCTATTCATTCTAAGAGCCTTACCCTGTTATTAAGGTTTTTCGTGTAGTTTATCAACTGCCCTCTGAAAACCTAAGTAAATTATATCCACCGTATAGTCCTTGTCCACGAGTTTTGTTACCTCCTCTAAGAATTCCATTAGATTTGTGAAGCATAATTTGTAGCTTTCTAATTCCACGCTGACGTCTTTATGGCTCCCACACTGACTGCTTTGTTTCACCTCTTTTGTCAATCCTAGTGGAGTCTCCACTGTCAAATTTCCTTTCAGCTTCAGCCTTTCTGTGCACCTCGTTTTTCTGTTAAAAAGTTATTATAAATCAGTGCAGCACTGCAACGATCAGACATGTAAACATTACATGGGAAAGGAAGGGGACGGGTGGGCCGGGGGGAGAGAAAGAGATTAATTCAGTCTTTTATTCTCTTCCGAGGAACCGAGAAACCACCAGTAAAACCTATGCGATTTCTTTTCTCCCTGTATTGTGAATGCAGGAAGTGATGCATGCTCTCCGGACCACATGGCACACTACCTGCTTTGTCTGCGCTGCCTGTGGGAAACCCTTTGGGAACAGTCTCTTCCACATGGAGGATGGAGAGCCTTACTGTGAAAAAGGTACATTGGTCTGTAGTGTCTAATAATCATAATAATAATGCTTACATTTGATATAGGGCCTCACATCGCTGAGACGTCTCAAAGCACTTCATGGAATATACTGTAAAGTGAATTGACTGTAAATTTTGTGGGCAAAACGTAGCCACCAATTGCGCACAGCAGTGTCCCATAAACAGTCATGGATTGGGTGACCAAATTATCATTGTTAGTTTTTTAAGGGATTATTACCCCACTGGAAAAGCGATCTACCAATCGACTAACAACAGGCTTCCTATTTACTGCTAAGTAAACAGAGGCGTGTGGAGTAAGGAAACGTGCCCAACGTTTCTGCCCTGTTGGGAATCAAACCCAGGTCCTCTCGCTTGCGAGGCGAGTGCACTAACCACCAAGTTATGGCTGTTCATAAAAGACTGTTTATTCACTACAATCTAACAGTGAGTTTGTTATCGGAGAGGGTGTGCATTCTTACTAGTGCTTGTTCACTGGAAATCTACATAAGAACTTTCCACCTTCACACATAGACTACATGTGTGAGGGTGGAAGCCTAGCCTACAATGAAGTGTAAATATATCCTCCATTTGATTATGTAAATTGAATTACCTTGAATCACTTAAGTCTTTTCACCTCCACTACCTCTCCTACCTTTTTGCATTGCACTCCTCTTCCCAGCCACTTTGCTCGATTGGCACAGCCCTCGTCCCATCTGCTCCATCATCGGCAGCTACGGCTTCCAAGCCATTATGCCCTGAAATTATGGAACTCTCTGCCTCAATCTCTCTGCCTGGCCTGCCTTCAGATCACACTTGAAGACCTTCCACTTCAAACTTGAAGGGAGCTACATAAATTCAAGTTGTTGTTGTTACTATTTGATTTGATAGGTTGTGTTGAATTTAAAGATACACAGCCCACTGGACCTCCAAAGTTTGCAAAAACTGTTCCACAAAGTAACAGGGTAGGCGTCCTGTTGTGCATTCAGAAGCTCAGCCTCCTGTTGCTAAACAGAGGCCAGGTGCTTCTCTGCAGCGAACAGAAATTCGCCACAAGAGTTGCTCTTGGCCGAGATACTTTCAAAATCTAATTCAGGAGCTGTGCAAGTGAAACCATTCACTCAATAAAACACACAATCCCTATAGTTTGTAGTATATCCTGGGACATCCTCCCGACATGAAAGGTGTTAAACCAAATGTAAGAATTATTATTATTGTTACCTGAATGCAATCACAATTGCTGCTCTCGGAATATTTAACAACTTGAAATTCTTACATTTTTTTTCTCTTTGGTTTTCAGATTACATTGCCCTCTTCAGCACTAAGTGTCATGGCTGTGACTTCCCTGTGGAGGCTGGAGACAAGTTTATTGAAGCTTTGGGTTACACCTGGCATGACAGCTGCTTTGTTTGTGCTGTACGTATGACACAACCTAGTTTTTCTGCACAGATTTTGGAAATATCTTATCAGCGTGCGCCTTTTCAGGATGCAGCTGGCAGTTTTGACCAAAAAAATAAGGCAATAATGGACTGCTCCAGAGTCTTTTTGTCTTTCGGAACAACAGACTGGGCAGATCACATTAAGCTTTTTATAACCGAACAAATGTCCCATTATGGTGAAAGCTGAAATGGAAACTTCAGATGAAAAATTCCTTCTGTCGCTAAGTATTAGTAGCACCAATGATGCACGTTGCGCTAAGAGTCTGCGGATCTGGTTACCTGTAAAGACCACCAGATCCTTAAGAACAAATATCAGATTAAAGTTCTTTGAAGCAAGTTGAATAGCCGCAGACTTGCCCACCAGTATGGCAGTAGATTGAGTGCTGGAACTGCCTAAACAAAAATGTGATTGACTCAGCTCAGTGAGCATCATCAGTTCTCAATTTCATTGATAGGTACAGGTCTGCATAGATAGGGGAACGACAGTTTCTGGGAGAAGAGACATAGCCTTATGTCAGGCAGGTAAAAAGTTCAACTAACTTGAAGCTGCAAGTGAGAGTTATATGGTGAATGGGATTGACAAAAAGTGACCACACCACTGTAAAAGCCCATTAAAACAGGCTTTATGTTGGTGGACACTGACATTTACTGACCAAAAAAGAACCAATTGAACACAAAAAGCCAGCCAGCTTGTCATACGTTTTAGAAACAAAAACTGGTAAGTATGGGTGTAATGGAAGACAGAGAGCAGCGTTACAAATTAGAAGATGATAAATACAACTAGTGCAAAGAAATCTAATTGTTTTTGATAGGAAACTGAATGGGACTCAGGTGATTGAACGACTTAGGCAATATTTAGATTTACATGTGTGTTTGTTGCCCTGCATCGCAATGGCATTCGGCCGCAGTCAACAAAAGAGCAAACAGCAACCTTTCTGTTGTGATTGTGCCGTAAATGTCCTCGGACAGTTAGAATGTTTTGGATACAAGTTGATACCGATTTGTTTTTTGCCCTTCTGAATAAAAGATAAGAATATCCAAATGGCAACCTCCTTCCTGTGATAACACTCGGTTGTGTACTTTAAAAGTTGGCCTTTAAAGTTATTATCTTGCACTTTCAGGTATGCCATGTGAACCTGGAAGGTCAGCCATTTTATTCCAAAAAGGACAAGCCTCTGTGCAAGAAGCACGCTCATGCTATTAATGTTTAAACCTTTGGGACCAGCAAAACGGAGGAAGAAAAGTGGAGGAGACTAGTTTGATGGAACATGGTGCATTTGGGGGAGAAGCGGTGTCTCCTCCGACGAAAACTACCCGCAAAATGCCTTTTAATCATTTTATTTCTTGTGCTTTTTTTTGGGCTGCAATTAAGTTGCAAATGTAATTCAGATTGCCAATATTTGTGAAAATCCGGTTGAATTCAGTGGGTTTGCTTGATTCTTTTGCTGACGTGATGCAGGAATGCATGGCTTTGGTGTGGTGGAATGAAATCTGTCCACTGCTAGGAAGATATCTGCATCCCACCAAGCTTTTTGAAATTAATATTTACAATCAAAAGAATCCTGTGGTATAGAAGTGTAACATTCTATTTAACATTGACAGAGTGGTCAGTGAGTGAGCACCTGCACCCCCCGCATATTAAATCCAAATGTTACTTAGAATTAGATCTCTAATTGAACAAGACAGGACCTGCGTTTGACATTCTCAACTTAATTGCAATTGCTGCATTAGACTTATTGTAGGTGAGTCTACCGCATAGAGATTTACGTCTTTAGTCTTTCTAGGATCTGTATGGTTAATGGATTTAAGTACTAGTCTTGTCATATGGAATGTGTGGTACTTGTGCGTCTCTCACTCAGATTCATTAAGAATAAGAAAGCAAAACTGGCGGCTAGAAATTTATAGCTTTGTCGTTACTATTGTGTTTTAGATGTTTATGAAGTAGCACAAATATGAATGTGGGTTTGCGTGATATTGGCAGCTTGCACTGATGTTCCCGCATTTAGATGGCCTTGAGGTGGAGGTAGAGGTAGTGATTATGACACTTCAGGAAATCTGACTTGCTAGTTTGTATCAGTAAGCTTCACAGTTGAAAAGCCCACTGACAATGTCTATCTTGGTTCTTATCTGAAGGATGGGAAATATACTCGAACTATGACTTTAAAAATTGTACTATGTCATAGAAAAGGATATAGTTTACAAAATTAATGTGTTTCAAGTCAGAATTTTAGCTAAACTGTTTACTTTGGCCTAGCAAGTTCAGAGGCACGGATTTGGGGGTAGAGTGTAGTGTGCAAGGGTCAGCTTTAGTTCTAAATGGATGAACATAATCAATGGTGGCATAACCTCGGAGAGTCAAGTTGACCAGTTTAACTTCTCGTCTTCATTTGAAATTCAGTTTCAGTATCCTTAAAAACTGAAGAATTTCTTGATCTTTTGTCTGTGGTAGATGTCAGTAGATTTATTTACCCAAATAATAGAGATACATCTCATAAATTCAGTAGTTGCAAAATTCGGCAAGTATGGAATCTGTCATTTTACAGTTTTTTTATAAATATGAATTTATTCAACTGTGATTGTTTTGGATTAATCCAAAAATTACTGGGCATGATTTTTAGTATGAGTGTACAATTTAGCCATTTAAGTGGTTCAAAAAACATCAGCTGTTTGTGTTTAAATGCCATAAAATGTTATTTACCACAGTACTGACGTTCATTGTTGAAGCAGTCCATTGTTATGGCACTGTTCAAATGCAAGCATTTATCACCACGTAAAACCAAATTGAAAAAAGGCCAGAAAGGGAAATATTTGCAGCAGAAAAATATTTGTTTTTCTAGACTGTTAATTGCTCACAGCCTTTACCTGACTGTAGGTAGTAAGGTATCCTTTGTTTACTGCAGGGCTGTAGAAAACCTTTGAAAGAGACTGTTTTACAGATTGAAAAATGAGGAATGGAATCATTGCTTCCATTAATAAGCCTTCCTGTCTCTTGAGCACACATGACAATGCACTGGATTGAGTTACACGCATTTCTTAGATGAATATCTAGATAGTGAGACAAAGAATCAGCTATTATCACTACCTGGTCAATTGGCATTTGTGGAGTAAAGTTGCTCGAGTATTTCAATTGCAGTTCCGATGCTGCTCGGATGATCAGTTTGTAATAGTGTTGATACGTAAGAGAAAGACTGCTCCAAATAGCATCAATCAATTAAATAAATCCATCACTACTAAAACGTTTCTAATAGATGTAATTCTATGGTAGGGATCTAATGCCCAATTCATTTGGCGACGCCAGGGCTGATCAGAGTTCTGCACATGCACAAATAATGCCCAGTTTATATTCCTGGAAGCAAATTAATATTCCCTTTCAGCAATAAAATGATTGTAAGCTTTAAAAAGAGAGAATTAACACTCTCCACTATTTATTGCAATGTGTCGGACTGAGGAGAGGGCTGCACATGCTTTTGTGCTATAGATATTAATGGACTGTGATTTTGAAGCATTGTGGAATGAATGCTGCATGCCCACGTATTACTTGTCATGACCGTAATACTAATTTTATATTTAGTGGTATGAATGTGCATACCTGGGGGCTGAGCATATGCTAACGTTGCGCACAGAATAAAACAATATTCATAGAATCAGTGACTTTTTAAAAATAAGTTTGAAACAAAACATAATCTATGGAAATAAAAAAAAACTCTCAAAATATAGTTCATCCACATACAAAACTGTTGCCTTCCATGAAAAATTTGTGGAAAGAAACACATCAGTGTTAAAATAAAACGTGGAGGAAGCATTTTGTATTTTGAGAGATTTCTTTTTGAATTATTTTGCTTACCCTTAACATATTTTGCTGGGTATGAAGTGCACATATCTATCAAAAGTGCACATTCCCATTTCTGAACCAAACTTGCAGAACTTACAGTATATAGATCGTGGCATCACTTTTAGAAGGTAACAGTTTGGAGAAAATTTTAGCTTAAGTTTGTAGTGACCGTGTACCAAGTCAGTGCAGCTTAATTTGTCTTTTTGCGGTCACCTACTCTTTACTTGCATCCGATCGGTAGTCGACCCTCCAACAACTATACAGCAGTGCTACAGAGGCTCTTGTTCCCAAAATCTCATTATCCTGTGCTTTCTCACCCTGCCTTCATATGCCTCTTTACAAATTGGAACAACCTCTCTGATTTTACATTCTGGGCTTATTATTGATAAAACCAGGCATTTTAGTTGGCTTTTGCATTGTTTTCTGTATTCACAAGCTAACATTTAATGAACTTCAATCCCAAATCCTTTTGCAATCATCCACCCCTCCCCTAAACCAAACTTACCATTTATAATATTTTCGTCTGCTGTTAGTATCTCTCACTGTACTACCTCACACTTTCCTATATTGAAATCCAATCTGTTGGTGTTCTGACAATATTCCACCTGTCTTTGCCACTTTGCAGTTTTCTGTCCGTATCATCCTACTTTATATGTCCTACTTTAACATCAAATGTAAATTGATATAAACTCTCCAAATTCCCAAATCCAAGTGACCGATATTTAGACAGATAAAAATTTGTCACTAATCATCCATCAGCGAATATATCTCATCTTAACTCTCATACTTTGCAACTAATTTCTTATCAATGCCGCAAAGTGTGCCTTGAATTTCATGCACTTTATTTTTTAACTAATAATCTCTCTTATCAAATGCCTTCTTGAAATTTACGTAATTAACATCCATGGTTCGTCCCCTTGCTACCAATTCTGAAGCTCTATCAAAGAACTCTATCAGGTTAGACAGAATATGACCTGTCTTTCATACTATGCTGACTCTGTAATGCTTATCCAAGGACTCCTTTATTCTTATTCTGTCCCTGATGTTAAATTCACTGACCTAATACTCAGTTTGTGACTTTTGAATAACAGTTTCAGGCCTGCAAACTTCGAAATTTGTTTCTCCAGAAAGCTTTGACAAGATTATAAAGTAAATCTCAAATTTCCTTGCCTATGCCTCGATAACAACTTTTAAAAGGGAATTAGATCTTTATTTAGGAAGAACGGGTCTATTAGGCTATGGGGAGCGGGCAGGGCAATGGGATTGAATCGCTCTTTTCAAAGAGCCGGCACAGACTAGATGGGCCGAATGGCCTCCTTTTGTGCCGTAAAATTCTATGATTCTATGATTCTATGATTTCTTTTAACTCCTTAGAATGAAACTATCAGAGCCTGCAGATTGTGTTTCTGATTCCAATAGTTTATTCACCACATTCATGTTGTTTATTCTAATGTTTTTCCTCCGTTACAAACTTAGCCCTCCCTGCGGCTCTCATATAAAAATCCTCCGTCATTGCCAGAGCAAAATATTAATTTACTAGATTACACATAAAGATATCCTCAATTATTGTTTTACCTTTATTTGTTTTAATAAGGCCTACCTCTTTTCCACATGAACCATTTCCCATGGTTTTTCTTCATGAACTCATTTATACCATCTAATATTTAGCCCTTGTTTTCTTGTTTGCTTCTTTAGGTTTTATAATCTTCTTAGTCTTAAATGCTAGTCACTTTTCCGCACCCTTATTTGGTCTTTTTCTTTTCGTGTAAAAATGGTTCTATTCATTTTTGTGTATGGTTACTTTCCATCATCAGTACCCTGCCTTTTAGGGACATATGTGTTTTATAATGCATAAATGACCTCCTTTAACAAATTCCACTGTGTGTCACTTGAGTTACCAACTAACAATGTGTACCATTCCCTTCAGGAAAGCTAAATCAAAAGCAAAATGCAAATTACAAAAAAATTAGAAAAGAAAACTCCCTAGGCTATCTCAATTGAGTTCTTATAGAGTGTGGGTTCATAAATGCAAAGAATGGCCTTAATTGGCATTGAATTGGCAGTCGCCAACAAGATGGCTGCTGTGAGAAATGGAAAATGACCTGATTTGCTGCAGGAATTGCATGTTGGAAACTAGTTCAAGGAAGCGGGAGCTTTATTCTGCAGCTAACTTTAACTGACCTTGGACTTCTTGTTGTTGACACTGAATAACCTAGGGAGGAAAGCATTCAATTCCATATCAGCACTTGTATGCCCCATCTTCATGTGCACAATATTCCAATTTTTACAATGGGAATGGATTTTTATGTAATTTGATTAGTGCGGCATCCCTTGGAGAGGTAGATAGTCCTGCCAGAAGATTGTTTTTAGTGAACAAAACAAACCTCTTCAGTTGGTTATTAATAGAGTGGGTAGCCATCTTACAAGATGCAAGCTACACAGCCTACCATGAGTAGCTTCAGGTTCCAATATAACAGGTCTAAATGCAGGTCTAAATTATTGTTAAATGCTGCAAGAAACTGCCTGTGTGAAGGGTGCTTTATATATAGATATATATATTTATTTTAAATTATTGTTGTAATCCGCAGCAGTAAGTTTATGCTTCCTTGTTTTGATTCTGGCTAGAATTCTAGGGTAAAAATTTAATTGAATATTTCTGTTCACAGTCTATACGGTAGTCCCATGTTATATTCCTGCATTACAGAAATTTAATTGGCATTTTAAGTTTCTAAACTGGAATAACTGTGTTGCATTCTACCCAGAATTGTGCTACGTACGTCCAACTTTCAGAAAGTAGATATAGCATTGATGAGATGTTAGGCAGGCTTTATAGAATTGTTTAGCTGACTTTCCTACTCAATAATATGTTGCTGTCATAATCACTGTAAACTGGGCTATAATCTTCCATCATACCATTTGAAAACTGGACTGTTTGTTTTATAAAATACACATTAGAATAGAGTTACTTTTTCTAAATCTATCAAGCATGTAGCCTGTAGAGCAAAAATACAACAGATTAATTAATAATTTGATAAATAATATGCTACCTCAACTCTGGTAGTTAATGAATAATGAAATTTACACTGGTTATATTGTTTGTGAGTGAACGCTGATTACATTGTTGGATAATAATGTGAAACTTACACTGGTTATATTAGTTTAATAACGAAGTGATAATTGCACTAATTAAGTTCCTCTAGTTAATGACTAATCATGTTGAAATTTGTCTTGGTAGGATATCCACTCAACTAAACAGAAAACTTATTTTCTATCAATTTGTATGTCTAATCTTCTCTTAAACTATATTGAAAGCAGCAATGCCCCAGTACTTTACAAAATAACCCCCAAGTCCCTGTATCCCAAAGCTAATTATATACCCCCATCATCTTGTTGGCTATCTCATCACAAACAGAGGACAAGTTTGCATCTACTTGATCTCCATTGCTTCGTGCCAAGCTAAATGATGAGCCTACTCATGAGTATTGGTAAGACAGGATATTTGGTTGGTGTAAATGGAGCAGAATTTATATTACCTGTATAGACTTTGGCGCACACTCCCTATATAGCACTTGTGTATTTTAGTAAATATCAAACTAATACTCAGCTTTGTTTCTGTGTAATTAAAATGTGATAATTTGGAACTCCCAATTCTTAAGTGCCTGATATCACTACAGTGTATTATCCATACACTAATACTTCCATTCATGTTTTCCATATGTGTGCAAATATCCAGATATGTGGGATGGCATAATTTAATATAAAGTTTTTAAAAATAAGATGCAATCCTAGTTCTAAATCTTTTGTTTGCCTTCAGCAGCATTTAAAATCCAGTAGAACCTAAGTACATTATATATTAAAGAATACGGAGAGCTCAAATATTTTCATTTTAGTGAAGTCCTTTTCAGAATGGTATCTTGATGTGAAAATCTGTAACTGTAGTGTACAGAGCAAAAATGCAAGAGGAAGGGATGCAGGGTGCAAGCAGTGGTCATCTGTTTCACTCTTTGGATGCTAGGATTTTAACAATATTTTTAACAAAAACCAATCCACGAAGGTATGTTAAGTTTTTGTTGAGAATCAATAAAAGCTATTGTACGGTATTCATCCCACATGTTGATTTTAAAAGGAGGCTTGTTTATCCACAGGACAAATTGTCCCCCAGTGACATCATTTTAACCCATAACTCAGGAAGCCTAACTGCAGAGTGGTCTAGCAAGTGGTATGTGAAACAGTTGCAGACAGATCACAATTTACAACCCGAGAGAAGAGTGAGTCATATAATGAAAGCGATGTCTTTACTTTGGGTTCAGCTTCTCTGATAGCGTTGATTTCTGAATGTGCATGGTTCATAGCCTGCAAACCATGTCTGTAAAGGAGGAAAGAAGAGTGGGGATTATTGTGCCAAAATATTCACTAATTTAACCAATTTTTTTAAAAAAAAGTATATACATAATATATAAAATGATAAAATAAAATGTTGGGGTGATATGATAAATAAGGCTGAGGTTAATCAAGGCGACCATTGCTAAATCTCCGCCCAGGTACATTACAATGTTGTGATTATAATAAATACAAGGTTGATGTGTCTAATACATACTTTCTTTCATGTGCCCCAACTCCCTGGGGCTGTCCTTGACATTTTGAAATGAAAATTGTGAAATTTGGTACATTTCGAACAAAACATCGCTATTTAAATCATGATTTACTGGTAATTTGATCATTTAAATTGTCTCCTTTGTTTGTAAATCGGATACAAATTTGTACTATTATGTCTTTAAACATTGTAAGCACTTGATATATTTCTTAATGCATAAACACTTCTGATATAACCAAAAAGCAAAATTGGTTTAACCTTATCTGTTCATCTGATACAAACGCTGAGTGAATGTGTGACTAGGTGTGCAGCCTACCTGGAAGTTATTTAATAGATTGTTTATTAGCTTATTTTTGTTTGACTTAGAATGTTTGCCAACCTCTGGTCGGCGATTTTAAGGATTGTTTTTTTTAAAAAAAAATTAGATGTTTATAGAAGGTTGTTTGATACCTTAATCATTGTAGGAATTGAAGGTGTTGCTACTAAAACAATGTTTATTATACTGTGCACGCTTTGGTGAACCTTGTGATTATCCTGATCAATTCCTAAAGTTAACATATTGATAGTATATTTCAATTCCTAGGATTTTGAATACTTTTTTTTATCCCCCCAAAAAAGGGTTTTAGTTTAAATACACTGTGTGACTGTGTGTGTTGCAAAGTCACTTTTTCAGTTCGAAAACCCACATATAAAATTCTAATTGTCCCCTGTACCTACAAACTCCAGGGGTTCTCTCATGCTGATTGCAAGATCTCCTTATGTAGTTGTAGGCCAAATATCTTGGTCTATGCTTTCACTTTTGCATGCCCTTAAATGCATGGATGACATTTCTGTGACAATGTATCAATAAAACAGTATTTGTCTGAAGTTGGTATTCAGTACATTTTTGTGAAGGTAGCAAGATGAATGAATGAGAATGTGCTCGTGTGTCACTAAGCATCATTTAAAAAAAAT
Source organism: Hydrolagus colliei (assembly GCA_035084275.1). NCBI lineage: Eukaryota > Metazoa > Chordata > Chondrichthyes > Chimaeriformes > Chimaeridae > Hydrolagus > Hydrolagus colliei. Next base: position 20,740,292 of record CM068748.1, read on the forward strand.
AGAATCAATGCATTAAAGTGATTTGGTTAGCATTTTTGCACACGATTAAAGATCTTTCCTTTTACTTATTTTCTTTGCCTTCTGGTCCCTTAAACCACCTACTATTCTCTCTGATTTGCAAGTCAACTTTTTTTTGCGTTCTGCCTCTTCCAGTGTCTGGTGCTCTGGGACCCTACCCTGCGTGAGGGGATCTATATAAATGCAAGTTATTATTGTTGTAGTATCACCAACTCCCAGCATGATATGTGAGCAAAACAAAATGAAGACACAAAATAGTACTCATACTTCACAAATAATAAACTATCTAATGCTGACCCATTTGAGGGCCAGGAGTCATCCCACTCAGCTCCTGTTAATCATGTGAACTGAAGCCCTAATTGGTAGGGTGATCCTAGCTGGACAAGCAGTGAGAAAGCTTGCCAAACAGCAATATCAATAACAAGCCATGTGTTTTTTTTCTGGTTAGATTTCAGCAGTTAACCCAACGCACTAGGGTCCACAAGCCTTAGCTCTTGTCAACCTATGCCCAATACTTTCTGGAATTAGGTAAGCAGATTGCGTCGCTCCACTCACAAGCACAGAGAGAGAGACACACATTTTTCGATTGGCCCAAACCATCACAAATCTTAAGGTTTTGTAAGATTATATTTGGGGTGATGAATGTTATTTAAGGCTTTCAATTAATAATCTCTCATATATATATATACACAGTATATATGTTTAGAATGTAACCTACACTTAATCCTTTAATAAGGTTCGTTTGATTTAATGACTGGCTTTATAGCAGGTGTTAAAAGTAGCTTTGCTGGACTGGTTGAGGTCAAGCTTTTGGTTACATTTTGTATTTTCCTGGGAAGATGTTCACTCTTCTGAGATAATGAGCCATCGGGTCCTCAAGCAAATATATACAATGGACCTCAGAAAGAAAAGGCTGTACATAGCCTCAGACACCTACCTATCTCAAGGCTAAGAAACAAGTAGGGTGTGGAAGGTTGCCCAAAAGCTGTCCATATCTCTCTACAAAGCAGCTTGTGAAGGTTGGGGCCTATCTCTGTGACAACGGGAGGCAGAATAGAAACACATAAAAGGAAGATGTAACTTTGGAACAGTTGGAATCATTGTCGGAGGAATAGTTGTGGCAGGTGGTCAGGACTTCCCCTATGGAATTGGATAATATAGTTTTTGTTGAACCTTATTGCTTCAATGTAACTTAACTATATAATGATTGTATGAGTCCCTCATAATCAGTGTGCAGTGCGCAATCTAGGTTCGACCCTCAGCTGTCCTTCCTCCAACACATCCAGTCCCTGACAGGACCACTTTCTTTCACCTCTGCCATATTTTCCGTCTCTGACCGTATCTTGCCACAAATGCAGCCCGTAACCCTCTTTGATGTATTTGTCACCTCCCGCTTGTATTACCCCAATTACTCCTCGCCGGTCTCCCCAGCTCTACTATTGAAAAGATCTAGCTCATTCAGAACTCTGCCTCCCACATACATACCTGGACCAAACTCTGTACACATACATCTCACCAGTTCAGGCCAAGCTCCACTGGCTCCCCATCACCAAACTGATTGACTTCATCCTCCTCACATTCGTGTTCAAATCCCTTCACTCTCTTGCACCTCCCCACCTCTACGATCGCCTCACTTTCCAATCCACCACCTGGCACCTCCGCTTGACTGGTACTAGCCTCCTGCTTGTCCCTCGCGCCCTCTGACCCACTATCAAACATCGAGCCTTCAACCACCATGCCCCGAAACTCTGGAATGCTCCACTTCAATCCCTTTGCCTTTCTCCCTCTGTCCCCTATACTAAGTCCTGCCTGAAAACCTTCCTCTTTGATCACCTGCCCACCTCCCCCACCCAGCTCGGAGTCAGGTTCCACCACTGTTAAGCACTCTGAGACGCTCCCCTGCAGGAAGGATGCTATATAAGTGCAAGTTGTTGTTGTGCATGTTAAAGCATTGACCTCTGAATGTATATGTTGTTGAAAGATTTGCAATCCACAACATCTTATTGTGTAAAGCCTTTCTGGGGAACCTTACAGTATCCATTCTCCAGAGATTTTCTTTTGTAAATGCATGTAATTCTTCAGCTATTTTGCACCAAAAATGTTGGAAAGCAAACACCTGCCAGCTGTTCCTGTCAATTGAATCCTTTCACCTGTGAGACTGGTTTGAACCGAGACTACACAAAGGAGTTGAATTTTTCTTGCTAAAGGACTGGATGGTTCATTGAATTTCAAACTTTGATTTGTTGTTAGTTTATTGCCAAATGTTTGATCCAAGGTATAGTGTGGTGGCATAGTACATTGGAACAACAAGAAGCAATTATCCAATTCTTTGGACTTGTGTTATGTGATTCATATCAAAGATTCTATGCACTGCTGAGATTCCAAACTTGCTTGCAGGTAAAAAGTAAAACAAAAAATCATCATCTGATTGCTGCTGTCATGCATCTTCAAGGAACTATCAGTGCCTGGCCTAAAATTGGCTTACGAAAAATTTCTAAGAGTTATTCAATTATAATGGCCAGAATAACCTAGCATCATATTCTGAGCTTCAGGTATCCGGTAGCTCAGTGGTTAGAGCATTCACCTCACAAGCAAGGGACCTGGGTTCGATTCCCGGCAGGGCGAAACCTTGCGCAAGTTTCCTTCCTTATTATGCCTGATAATAATCCCTCAAGAAAAAAAATTATGAAATTTGATCACTCAATCCACGACTGTATGGGACATTGCTGTGTTCAATTTGTTGCCGAGTTTCGCCGACAAAATATACAGTCAATTCACTTTATAGTATATTCTGTGAAGCGCTTTAAGACAACAACAAAATTACATTTAAAGAGCATATTTCAACTGGATTTCAACATATTTCAACTGGATTAAGTGTAAAATCATTGAAATGCATTAAAAATATAAATGTGGAACAGATCATTTTTATTTGTTTTTCAAAATCTTCTGGCTCTCAATTTTTTTTAATCCAACCATAACTACACGTGTAACAACATACAGCATGCACAATACAGAGCTGTCTGGGTACAACCATTTGTATTCTAAATCACCAATCAAAGTCTCGATTTATATGCTTTTTTTTTAAAGGTTCGAACACATCCTGTCTTGTGAAATCACATCTTTCTGACTTGGTAGTGACAGTTTGGAGCTGGTGGATTATTGATTATTCTGTGTTTTCTTAACATGTTAATGTATGTATCCAATAAAAGAATGCAAGTCTAGCACAGTGTAATGCATCCAACCAATGTACAAACTGTGTTAGTTTAGAATATTACATGGTAAAATCATTTGTTTAAATATTTACTTAGGACTGTTCAAAGTTGTTGTGTTGTCATGTTGTGAAAGACAGCAATCTATTTATTTATCTTGCAATTCAGTCTAACGGTAAGAGGTTACAACTATATTTTCAAAAAAAAATTACTTCTAAATGTAAGGGCACCTCCTGTATTCATTTACTATCCTAACAGCATTGTGGAGTCCTGCAACTCAGTGGTTAGAGCATTCGCCTTACAAGCGAGAGACCTGGGTTCAAATCCAGGCCGCGTGAAACCTTGGGCAAGTTGCCTTACTCCACACGCCTAATAATCCCTCAACAAAACAATAATAAATTTCAATCCACAACTATTTGTGGGACACTGCTGTGTGCAATTCGCTGCTTTGTGCCCACAACTGTACAGTATATTCGCTGAAGCACTTTGAGACATCTAGAAGACATGACAAGTGCTGCATCAAATGCAAGGATTATATTTAGAATAAGTACAAATTTGCTGTAATATGTAAACTGTAAGAAATCAATCCTTAAATACTGTCTTAGGCGTCAACTCTGATACTAGCCCATCACTGTGAAAATTGGAGCGAGAATGTCCATTTACTTGTTAGACATCAACTGACACATCGATTCAGGCAAGACTTTTGATGATGTTATCACATCAAGAGCCTCACTTTTCATTCCTGACATTACTTAATGTGCCATCAACAATATGTTGAGGCACCATTCATTGCAATACAATTGATCAAATCTATTGCCCAAATAAGCCTCTTTATGTACGCCAATTAATATATGCTCCTATGCTGATAAAGGTGCACATGGAATCAGCAGGACTCGGGGATGACACTGTATCTGAGCTGAAATTGCTTATTTTAGTTAAACAGTTCCAGAAATATCAAGCTGCTTTCTTCAAAGCCGAGATAACACTGATCCACAGAGCAAACATGTGCAGAACATATTGCATAAAAAGTCAACATTTTAAGAAAAACAATCAGATGTTACCAGACACACGTTAACAACCTAAAAAGGGCAGAAATGGATGGTCTAAAATTGCTCTCAGTTCTGTTCCCGGGGTTGGCTGTTCTTTAGCGGGTGGAAGCAACTTATTCTAGGGGAGATAAAAAAAAATGAACTACAGTTCCGTCTTCATTTAATACCTCTCATTTTAGTAGGCTGTGTGCGTGATGTATGTGCTTGAGGCTGTAGTAATTGTTAGTGTGTTTGGCTCGCAAATGAGTGGACCCAGGTTTGATTCTTCATCATTATTATTGAATTAGGATTATTAAAAGTGAATCCTTCTGTAAAGTACATATGCGTGGAGATTGAGAGTAAATCAAATACAGTACTCGGTTGTAATGGCCCCCACAGTCAAATAACCAAATAAATAGAGGCGTTTGGGTGCAGTAAGGAAACTTGCCCAACGTTTTGCCTTGACCCACCTGGGAATCAAACCCAGGTCCTCTCGCTTATGAGGAGAGTGCTCTAATCACCGAGCTGCAGCACTCCAGACAGTGTATAGGTGGACAACAACAAATTACATTTATACAGTGGCTTTCACATCAGGAAGACGCCCCAAGTTGCTGGATGTGTTTTAATTTCCACTCGCCCTGCACTCTCGGGTGGGCTGTGAAGGAGGAGGCGAGAGCGCCATTAAATTGCCCGAGGAAGAATTGCTACGCTTTTGCCCCCACACTTCTCTCTCCACACCACCCCCCCTCCCACCCCCCATCCAGATGCTTCTCCCTCCCCCCAGCTTCCCTCCCACAGCCCCATCCCCACTGCGCCCAGCCTCCCTCCCACTACGCCCCATTCCCCCCCAGCCTCCCTCTTCCCAATCCTCCCCCAGCCTCCCTCCCCACATTCCTCCCCCAGCCTGCCCACCCCCCCCATTCCTCCCCCAGCCTCCCTCCCCCCAATCCCCCCCAGCCTCCCTCCCCCACATTCGCCCCCAGCCCACCTCCCCACATTCCCCCCCAGCCTGCCCAGCTCTCCATTCCTCCCTCACTCCATTCCCCCCCAAGCTTCCCTCCCCTCCATTCCCTTTCCAGCCTCCCTCACCCGATTACTCCCCAGCCCCCTCCCCCATTCCCCCCCCCGCCATTCCTCCATCCCCAGACTCATTGCCCCAGCCTCCCTGTAACCCTTGTCTCGGGGTATCTGACTCTCTGGCCTGGCCTCCAGCTTGTCGCCCCCCCCCCCACCTCACGCTCCTTACGTGCTCGTGCCCGCGGCCTGCAGTGATTGAGCGGCCTCTCGCGTCAGTCAGTCAAGTCAGTCAGGCCAGAGCGAGACACGGAGATTTCTTGTGTGTGTGTGTGTGTGTGTGTGTTGGGGGTGGGGGGGGGGAAAGACAGACAGAGAGAGACACAGAGCCTGTGTGCGTCTGTTTGTGTTTCTCTGGTTTCATATGAAAAAAAAAGACGATTTTTTAAATGATTACGATTGGGCTTTTCTTTTAATTAAGAAAATAAAGACGAATATTTCACATAAAGAAAACACACACAGACAGACACACACACACAGACGCACAAACCGACTAACTTGTGAAGGCAATCGACCGTTTCTTTTTAAAATTTGAAAACGCGATCGGATCGATTTCCCGGAGCGACGGATCAACTCGGGGGGTGAGTGTTTGGTAGCCGACGGTTACTTTATATCTTCTGATTTTCTTCCCCTCCCCCCCCCCCCCCCCCCCCTTCCCCCCCACACACACGCCCGCTTCTCTTTCTCAGAAAGGTGGTTGGGAGAGGAGGGGGAAGGGAAGGGGGGGGGGGGGGGGGGGAGTTTTTAATACATATATATTTACCTTCCCCCCCCCCCCCCCCCCACACACACAAAAAAAAAGAAGTGAAATATGTGCGGGGGTGAGGTTTATAAGAGAGAAGAAGGGAAGAATCGGTATGTGAGGAGGAGAAGAAGGGAGGGAGGGAGGGAGGGAGGGGGGTGGGGATCGATCGCGCGTCGTCTGGTCCAGGCCTGCTGTACATTGGGATTGTGGATCAGGGTAAAGCAATGGGGGCAAAGGCGAGGTTACACACACACACACATTCCTTAACTCAATCCTCACTCCAAACAACACGACCATTTAGAAACTCGGTCTTTTGTTTCTCTCGGTGTCTTTGTGCTGCAATCTTAAGCTGTTGTGCTTTTGGTTGAGAGAGGACACACACACAGAAACAAAAATCAAAACTCCCGATTGTGTTTCGTTAGAGAGATTTTCCTTTTAACTTTTGTTTTGGTTCGTGTTGTGGAGGTGGGGGGGGTGGGGTGGGAGGGGAGGGAGGGGGGAATGTAACATTTGTTATGAATATGGTTTAAACTTTTAAATCGTCCCTTTTCCATTCCTCTGCAGTAATTTTTGAGTGGGTTATTTCAGACAGATTTATTTTCACACTTTGAATGTACCTACGTGATTTTATTTAACGACCCCCCCCCCCCCCCCCACTCCCACCACCGCGTACTTCAGTTTGTTGGCTGTTTTGGTTGAGCTGAGTTGGAGGTGAACCAAAGCTGGAAGTGTTCACTCCATATGACTTTTGAATTGGGTGAATGAAATGCTCCAAACAGTATAGAGGTGAGGATAATTCCCTACTTATATCAGTTTGTTGGGGTAGTGGGGGGCAGGGACCGAAAGCGTTTTGAATTGGCATAATAACTTCATAACATTTGGGAAGGAAGCGGCAAAGCCAGAGTCTGGTGAAATTGTACAGTTTTTAGGTTTTCGTAGTTTTGAGCAAATTGTTCTTATTTATTTGCATCCTCCATGCACAAATGGAGAGTTAACACGTAGTGGGAAACCTTTGTGTAGAGGTGAGAGGAGGGGGGAAGAGATCCCAGAAGCTAGAACAGTAATGCCACAAGACGTATTACCCATTGTACTATGTCTAAACAATAGTGCTCAGTAAAGTAAAGTAGTTGGATGATTCCCATGTATTTACCCTGCAGTTGTAATTGATGGAAACTTTTGAAAAGGTTGCCGAAGAGATGGCTGTTAAACAGTGGGAGACCCTCGATAGAACTGTACAAACTACGACACAGTAGGAGGTTTTCTATTCAACCTATTGTATTTGGGTATAAGAGCCACTAGTGGCGTTCTTGACAGATAGGTGAATAGCAAGTACACTGCACTAAGCCATTTACCTCGATTGTTTGAATTACAGGATCTAATCTTGAAGGCATAATTAACACAACTTTAATTTTTTAAATAATTTATTAATGTACAGTATCTACGTTCAGAACATTGGTGTCAGTATTCCAATTCGAATATATGGAAGTGTGGATAATAAGGGGAGGGGGAATTACCATCTTTCATTCAAAATCCAGCTTTAACAAGAAACTGAAGTATGTTTGAAGAACGATGTTTGAATGAACAGAGTGCCAAATGAGTTTGTCATGTGAAATCTAATACTTACATAGTGATTCAAAATGTTGATTTGTGTAGGAATGGGGTATATGTATTTATTTTCCCAATTACCTTAATAAGTGGCTGTTATGCATGATGGTGTGCCATAGAATCTTAGGAAAGTGTCATTCAAGGCAGACATTGTCATTGAATGAAAATGAATGGATGCATGTTAAGAATACAGGAATGTTGTATTTAAAAAAACAACATTTGCACACAGATCATTTATGTTTTCATAGAACACAACTAAACAAATTTTGTTTATTTCATATTGTAAGGTTCGATAAATAGTTGCCACAAGAAACAATAGCATCTGCTCTGTATAGTCAGTGGTCTAGTAATAACTGGGCATTTCACTCTGACTTGATTGGATTGCCTATAGTCACTGTTCAGCATTCTTTTAGTCCTTGAGAAACACAGGATTTATGGATGGTTTGAACAATTCCAGATCTGGAATATTTCTTTACAAATTTACATTTTTTATATTTGTGTGGGTGAAGTTTGAGAGTCGCATTTTCCAACTCAACTAGCTGGATATTCGACCTGGAATGTCACCTCGTTGTTTAGGCACAAACTGGCAAGCATTATCTTTTTCTTAACAGAACGAATGGGTCGAATAATTCTTTGTTGTTTTACTGGCTATCTGTCATCTTGTTTGGTCGGATTGAATCATGGGAAACGCAGTGTTGATCTATCATCATGGCACTTGCTGGCTGAATTGAATTACATATGAGCAGTGTGGATTATTCATTAAATTGGATTTTGTATGACTTGTATAAGTTTGCATTGCAACACAGACTTCACGGAAGTCACATTAAATGCTATACTTGAATAATCTGTGAAGGCAAGGGCACAGAACCTATTCAAGAAACAACTTGGTGATCTAATGAGGAGATGGTACGGCAGATGTGGTACAATTATGTGATTATCCTTGCATTTTTATATAAAACCTTATGTAGAAATAACTGTGCTTCACAGAGTTTCTATAAAACAAAAATGAATTGTATTTGTAGGAGATCAAATGTAAAGAAGGACCTTCTTCATCCAAAGTTTTCTTGTTATCTTGTTGAAAGGTAGCAACAATAAGCTATGACTGACTATCTATTTAATGTGAATCATTTGTAATGCTGCATTTCTTGAGTTTGAAGAGATCGTTGAATTTTGTCACCCGATTGTGGACAATATGCTGAAGTTCTGACTTATGATCATGCCTTTTAATCATAAAGTGATAAGGGCAGGATGTAGGTTTGCGCAAATTGATATCAAACTTTGTACAGTGTAAATTTGGGGTGTTAACCATGTAGTTTCTCATCAACGGGATTTTACTTATTCTAGTAGTTTTTGGAGGATACATCTTTAAAGAATGAAGAAGACCTTAAAATACAGTTAATCTTGAACTGTCAGTTGAACTTGTAAATATTATGTCAAATAATGCATGGAAAATTACTTTTTTGCATCCACAAGGTTTAAAAAGTTGCCATTATAGTCCATTAGTAAACTGTTTGGCTCAGTTTAAGACCTGATAATTTCTTAACTGGTGTTTTCACTCTAGTTTCCCTTAGAAAACACCTGAAGTGTTTTATGAGAAGAAGAGAAACTGCTTAAGCATTTCCGAATTGCTCATGAATGCTTTTGAATAGATTGATCAGCAGGACGATATAGTCCGGTTGTGAGGTGGTAGTACAACCTATGTTGGACAACAATATCCTGTGAAAAAGACTTCCAAAAATAATGGTGGGGTTGCACTGTGCATTGCAGAGTTGATCTGTTGTGCCACATGGAAATTCCCATATCTGGATTGGAATGTACAGTCTCCCCAGAGGGATGCTTCAGGCTTTATAAAATTCCAAAGAGTATTAGGCACAACTTGGCAAGAGCTGAGGGTTTGGGTTACATTTGGGACTCTAGAGTGTTTGGGATATTACTGGACTTTGCCATTGAGTCTTGTTAGGTGTTCCGAAAGGGCTTTAGCATGACCTGTTAACTGAGTGGGAAGAATCCTTGCCCCCAGAAATTTGGTTTGTGAAAAGCTCTTGGATGCTCGTGACTTCTGACTGATTGCCATACTCAGTCACAGTTCTGTTTATTGTATGAGTATCTTTCTTCAAAAATATTTTGGAATGTGTTTTGATGCAGTTAGTTGTTTGTGTTTTTGTTTCTTTTGAATGGAGTTCCTTGTTTCATTTTTGGGAGGTGAAGATGATTTGCAGTTGTGAAGGGGAAAGCATCTTTTGAGTGAGAAATACAGTGGATTACTGCCCTATATCCTAATTCATTTTTTTTTAGAAATAAACATTTTTAATCTATACTATTGCCATATAGAATATACTAACAATCGACTTTTGTGGGTCTACAGACCCAGCTGAATCTGATTTATTTTATTTACATACAATTATTTTAGCCAAGGAGTATCAGAACAAGTTAGCTTTTTGGAGAGAAGAAAGGGTCAATGTCAAGAAGATATTTTTTTAAAAACCTAGAAATACAACCTAATACATTTTGTTCTGAATTTTCCTCTGGTTTTCTTTCAATTGTGTGCCTTCTGTTGCTTTATATTGGAATATTTTCCGATATAATGGATGTAATGATGATTAAAATTTGGGAAGAATTTTCGTGGATTTCATGTGGGTTACAGATATCAAGATTTTTGAGAGAAGTTTTGCAAATTAATTATGTTATGATGAATCGATAAATAGTTTTATGTTAATAGCATCTGTAATAATCTGGGAATGTCAGTATGCTAACATGTTTAATTCTAGTAGTTCAAGGAACAGTGCACTGCAGAATAGATTTTACTAGGTTTGACAACATCACGTTACATGTATATGTTGCCTATCATGTTGGAAGGACGTCACAAGGCTCTGGACAGTCCAGGGTTTGCACCTGAGCTGGGGATTAGAATCAAAAGCAGTGGCGGGTAGGGGGAATATAGATGGAAGATGTCTAAAGGCGTGGTCAAGAAGGAATTAGGTCTCGAAAAGGGCATGGGGGGGGAGCAAACAATTGATTCATTAATTAATGCAAACATTTGTGACTTTGATGAGACCTTGGTGACTGGTGGATAGTTGTCATCTTTCCTAATTACAAAATGCACTAAATATAAAATCAGCTCCTGGGTGTGATGCAAAAATAGCTTCCAGTAAGCACTCCTGGGTTGTTAAGATTGGTTTTGATGGCCTCCTGCATATAATGCAGGAAGCAACCAACAGCTGATATGAGCCTTTTCAATGGTTGCTGGGAATACTGCTAAATGCCACAGTCACTTATGCTCCTGCACACATTAATCGTGAAGCTAAAAGTGTACCTTCTTCTGGGTTATACAATGGTGCACCCATGCTATAGGCATTTCCATAAGGATGTGAGTGGAGTGGAGATTTGACTTGACATTAATGAGTTTCAGCACCATTAATTGTGTGTTTGTGTGGCAGCTGGTTGTATAATAATATTAATAATAGTCTTTGCATTTGATATAGTGCTTTTCCTGTCTTCTAGATCTCAAAACGCTTCATAGAATATACTGTAAAATGATTGCACTGTATATTTGTGGGCCAAACGTGGCAGACAATAGTGCACAGCAGTGTCCCACAAACAGTTGTGGATTGAAATGACCAAATTTATTACTGTTTTTTTGGGGATTATTATTAGGCATGTAGAGTAAGGAAACTTGCCTGAAATGAAGCCTAGTTCTCTCATTTGTTAGGCAAGTACTCTAACCACTGAGCAATAGGACTCCACAATAGAGATCAGACTCAGCCATGGAACCACACCTTTGCAAGAAGGGAGAGACGAGACCAAGAGGAAATTAGGAAACAAGTTGGACAGACTCATTTTTTAAAGAAGAAAACCATTAACATATTACATGGTGCATTTGTCGACCATGGAAGATCACTGGTTTGATGTTCATACTGAATTAACTGATTCTCCTAGGGCAGCATGGGGACACTGCCTCCTGGATAAATGAAGGATCGGAGAAATCAGACAGTTTCCTAATTGCCTAATTTCCTAATTGCTCTCTGTTGTCTTATTCTGGCAGATGTATATGTGTGTGGGCATGTGCTGTTATAGACCGCATTAGGTCTGACACTTCTCTTGAAATTCAAAGATTATTATTAATATTTTACTATCCACCCTCACTGTGGTTGAATAGTATTGTTTAGCAAAACATACTGTCCCGGGTGCCCCTAGATTGTCCCAGATTTGTAATTTTGTATCTGCATTAGGACTGTATTGGGTAAAGGCTGGATAAAGGCTGGATTGGAGAAATCGGCTCCAATCCCAATGCAAAATTACATTTGTAAATGTCTTTCATGGTGAAGGAGTTTCCAAAGCGCTGAACAGTCAGGGATTAGGACCTGGGTGGCGGGGAAGAACAGGAGGGGCAGAGGGTAGAGGGGGTATGAGGTTGGTTGAAGGCACAGACAGTTGAAGAGGAGGGTTTTGAGTTGTGCTTTGAAAGAGACAAGGGACAGTGTGAGGCAAAGGGAAGGTCGGATGGAGTTCTAGAGGGTAGGGTCAAAGAGACTGAAGTCCTGACTGTCGATAATGGGGCCAGCCAGGTGGAGCACATGGAGCAGGCCAGAGACAGCTGAGTGGAAGGAGCGGACAAGTTGTTAAGGGGTTAGCAGGTCATAGAGGTAGGAGGGGGAAGGCCGTGGAGGGCGATGAAGATGAGAATTTTGAACTCGATCCAGAGGCGGGCTCATATTGCGGGCTCCCAAAGTAATGCAAAAAATCATTGAAGTGGGAAGATTTGAGTGCTATGCTCTTGTCTTTTGTTAAATATAGCGAAAACCAGAGCTCTCCCAAGCCCAGCGGAGCAGGCGGTCCGCCTAAAGAAATCCACCGAAAGTTAATTTTTGCATAAAATAAAACTTTGACTCACTTACAAAAGAAATATGCTCATTTGTTAGCAGGCAGATATAACTTTACCAAAAAATAAGCATACGGCGCGGCCATAATGTTTATGTCGTGTGACTTTAATAGTGCAGTGATTTGGCGCACACTATGTACTGGTCTGTATAAAGAGAGACTTGCTTCCAACTTGGATCGCATGCACGAAAGTACTAATAACCATTGACGGGCCCCCTAAGAAAATTGCACAGAGTAGTTTGAAGTCTTAGAACGCCTCTGACTCGATCCACTGAGGAATGGGGGAGCTAGTGGAGTAGCGCGAAGGTGGATGTGATGGGATCAAAAGAGCTTGGTATTGGAGAGGAACACAAGCTGTAGAGTTCTTGATGATTGCCAATTTGTGGGGGGAAGAGTTGGGAAGGTCGACAAGAAGGGTGTTGATATAATCGAGTCTGGTTTATTGAAGGCATGTACTGTATAAGGATTTCTTGGGCCTGAAGGGTGAGGCAGTAGGGGAGAGCCTCAGTTTTGCTGACTGTAAAAAGTTGGCTCTCATCCAGGATTTGATGTCTGTTCACTTATTTTGGCAGATTTGTATGTGTTTGGGCATGGGCTATTATAGACTGGCACTTCTCTTCAAATGCAAAGATTATTATCTATATCTGAATAATATGTATCTGTATCCCAAGCAAGATTAATTGCTCTTAGGGTAGGACAGGAGGAAGGATAAAGTTGGGACAATATATTAAAAATCTATTTTTTGGAAGGTGTTTGGGAGTGACTTCAAGGCTATCTATTCTCTGTGCTTCAGAACATGGAAGCTTCTTGACGTTTCCCCTTGCATTTAGATCTAATCTGAATCCCACAGTTAGATAAAAGTCTTACAATTGTTCCAAAGGATAACCATTTGATATAATTATTGTGTGTATATGAAATCCTAGGAGTTCACAAAACAAATTAATGTACTTTTATTTAGTGAAATACCCCCAATATTATATTGTCAGCTCGTATCTGGCTGAACTAATTGCATGTTTGTTTCCCTGAGAATACCCTTTTGTCCAGGGCTGCTTGGCAATCATAGCAGGTTAACTTATCTCTGTCATAGTCAGAGTTGCAGTATTCCATGTTAAAATCTATACTTGTTTTGTTGTTAGTTAATAATTTGCTGTTGAGTGGCTTTTTTTTTCTATTTGTTTCAGTGAACTATATTTTATGTTTGAACACTGAGGTCTGTGACTGGCATGTAGGAAATGTTTGTAAAAACAAACATCCTTACAACTGTTCTTTTCAATATGGTTTTGTTCAGCACCTTACTCGACCCTAATTATAATGCGCTCATTGGGAGCCAAGCATGTTGTGTTCTAATGAGGTGCGTCCTGCAGTAAATGTCCCATTACGTATCATAAAATGTAACCTGAAGGAGGTGAGAGATAAGATCCATACTGAGCATTACAATCAGCAGGATTCTGAAGTTTGGGTTTACCTGCAGAGTTTGAATTATGCGTGCTTTTGTTTTTTCACTTCTAGTTTTTCCTTCTATCTCTTAACTTTTTTCTTTCCTAGTCTGTGCATTTTTGTTTAATCTAATGTGTACACAGAGCGCTTGGTTATCATTCTATTTGTAACCAATTGACATCTTCCTCTGAGTTGACTTTGTTTCCAGGAGTTGCAGATCAGCTTGATATTCAATGATGTTTGCAAACTTGAAAACTGAAATCCTTTTCTTCCTTTCTCATGGGAAGCTTCTGAATGATGACTGAAAATTTTAAATATTGTATGTGCAATCGCAAGAGTACTTATTTTCTACCACTCTATGGCATGTTACGACTCAGGCAGACCCTCGGCATTTAAACTAAAGCATGTATTTAAGATGCCACATCTTTTGTTTACCGTTTGGTAATTGTTGTTTGTGGTTTGATCATCAGCATTTTATTTATCTAATTCAACTAACTGGAGTTTTAGAATCTCTCATGAATTGGGTAGATAGTCCTCTTGGAAAAATCACAGAATGTTTGTTTTGCAATCTGGAGAGCATGTGTGTGTAAATGTGCTTGAATTGTTTGTCATAGAGGAACATTGTCCCTAAAAAATAATTGGTCATTTCAATCCACAACTGTTTGTGGGTCACTGCTGTGCGCAATTGGCTGCCACATTTTGCCCACAAATATACAGTCAATTCACTTTCCGGTATATTCAGTGAAGCACTTTGAGACATCTAGAAGACGTGAAAAGTGCTATATCAAATGCAAGGATTATTATTGTTTTGGTTGTGAAAAGTGCTGTACAACTGAATACATTTTGTGATTAATAAAAGTGTGTGTGCTTATTGGATGCTTATTGCACACCTTATTCCTAGATGTCTAGGTTAATACCACCAGGGACTGGATACAGGATGGGGAGGAGCAGGAGAATTATAAGGCTGACGTACCTTAAAGATATCGGGATGTTGCCCCTACCAATGCATTTTGCCCATTCCTGTAAAAAAAAAGTCTTACCTTAAATTTAAATGTTTATGTTTTCCTCCCTATTAGCAAATTTATTTTTATTTACTTATATTGTTGCAAGTGTGCCATCAGATTAGTGTTACTGTATGTACCATACAATAGCAGTGATTTTTTGATAATAAATAATTGTTTCTGGAATGTCATAATACAATCTAGAATTTTTTTTGCGTTAATCAATCTATGACTGTTTGTGAGACATTGGTATGCGCAATTGGCTGGCGTGTCTCGCCCACAATCAATTCAGTCTACAGTATATTCTGGGTACCAAATACTGTATTAAGTTTCCCACCGCTACTGACTCAGTATCATCAAATATTATTTTTCAAGAATCCTTTGGTGAAAAAAAATCTGGTGTTCTTTGATCGTTGCTTTGATTCACCTTGAATTCATAATTGAGAATTCAGAGGATCAAGGGTATACTTTAAAATAATTTAAATTCCTATTCCCAGTCAAAATGCTCACTGCTTTCCTGCCTGACATTGCATGTATGCCTGAAAAAAAACAATTTCCATGTGTATCACCACCCCAGCACTCTGTAAATGAGTTCAGTGGAAACTAGCATCAGCTCTCCCTCTCCCGCCACCCCCTTCCCTCCCATCTTGGGCTCCACTCTGTCTTCAGTGTTTTGAGATGATCTCCCAACATGAAAGGAACCATATACAGTATACAAATTGTTGTTAAATCAGGGTAATTTCAGCCAGGACCATTTTTGACTAATGCCAGATGAAGAATATTCTTGTAAAAACTACACTAGCAGAAGATAATTTGGAATACACAGTCATATTTTCTTTGCATTTATTTGGAGTCTTTTTCAAAATTACATGAAATGATCCAACTCATTGATGCAATTGAAGCCATAGATATCTGTGGAAAATTAGAAGTGAAACGATGGGGGTAAATTTCCATTATTCTCCTCACCAACCTCTGATGGTTCCATGAATTGATTTATTTATGATCTTTCTTTCAAGTAGTTAGATTAAGACAATCTTTGTAATGTATAATAGTTTCAGGATTAAGTTCAGATTATCTCAATTTTATATTGTTTGTTAACCACAATCTGTGAGCGTCTTCTGTAATGACTTTGAATGTGGAACACAACCAACTGTAATTTGAAGAAGAAATTCAAGAGAATATACAGTACATTATTCCCTGTAATACTACCCTTAGGTAAATATAAAACCTTTATTATCATATGAAGGTTTGTTGCATGTTACAGCATGATAAACCTTTTTCAAACAAAGTCAGTATTTATAATTGTTATCTTTCTTAAAATGCTAAACTCAGAGTGTTGAACTCTGGAGTATTGAACTGTTAAGTAGAATAAGAACTTTAAAAAAAAAATATTTCATGCTATTGAAATAAAATGGAACCCCCATTAAATATCATTTAATATAATTACAGAAATGAGCCAAATAAATAATGTGATAAGCTGTCATATGAGCCATTACTAAATTAATAATAATCCTTGCATTTGATATTTATCACATCTTAGAGTCATCTTAAATCACTTCACAAACTATAATGTAAAGTGAATTGACTATATTTTGTGGGCAAAGCATGGCAGCCAATTGCACAAAGTGGTGTCCCACAAACGGTCATGAAGTGAATGCCCAAATTCTTTTTTTTAAGGAATTATTACCATAAAAGAATTACCAACAATAACAAGCACTTTGTTTCCTGGCTTGACAATGAAGTATTTCAATCAACTGTTAGGAAAACTAGGACACCTTTGGGCGTGAATGTGTGTATCCTTTCTCTCCCTCACCTAAACTCTTAAAATTTATTACATGGCATTTGGTGTTTTTTGTGAGGTAGTTCTACTATCAGGAACAAATTTATTCATCTGACAAGGGACTTCAAGATGTAAATTCAGCTCTTTTGGTAATACAGACACAGACCCAATACAGCTCTGATCATATTGGCAAATTAACAAATCTGGGATAATTTAGGGATTTCATATGATCTTAAATTAATCTGAAACAGCGGGTATAGTTTCTCTACGGTTGGATTTTCTTATAATCAGTAATTTAAATTGAATTCTACAACTTGTGCAATTTCATGCTTTTTTTCAACAGTGAAGTTTTTTTCCTCCATTTTCAGAGGCAAACCAATAGTCACACAGTACTACAGCAAAATGACAATACAGTGACATCTGGTAACATCATTGGTGACTAATTCATGAAGATCAGTATCAAATTTCAAAGACTAAAATGTCTTAACTTCCGTATTTATCTTATGGTGGCTTAAGTACAGAGCAATTTTGCTGGAAGCATAAGTAGCTTCCACAGAATTAACCCTTCCTTTCCCTATGCTTATTTAAACTACGGAAAGGGTGCAGGTTCACTGGTTTGATACCGGTCAGGGGGAAAAAAAAGGTATGACGAGCTGGGTACCTGTTAGAGAAGCTGGATTTGGGCATTTAAGAAAGAATTGGACATCTAGAGGAAGGATATTACAATATACTTTACCATACAATTTATATTTATATAGCTCCTACATGTTGGGAAGATGTCTTAACATTAAATAGATCGGGAGAGAGCAGTGAAATGGATGGATGGATGGCTTCTTGGAGAAGGAATCACTGATATGAACACCCCCCTACTATAGAACATGTTTTCATGGTTATCAATATGTCTTCCATGGTTTCTAGAATACTGTACAGTACTGTATTCATATGGTCATTGTAGCCTTATATCAGAGACAACCAGACAACTAGAGTACAAATGCTTTGACACTATTGTGGTTTTGAGTTGGAATGTTTCTCAGGAAAACACAAATTCTATTTGATGTGATGTTATAACTGTATCCTCCCGGGAGATGTTCTCTGTTGTAATTTCCTAATTCTGAGATAAATGGGTCAATTAGAAGTTTTACTTTGAAACAGTAAGATTTAACATAGTTCACCGTGAGGTTGGACAAACTTTTAAATAATTTTTTTTTTTCTTTTCAAGCTCCTATAAATACAATAATATGTGCCAGATAGACTTGACCTAAGGACAATTGAGAGTAAATTTGTACTCCATATATTTTTCCTGTCCCGGGCAGTCAAGACAGGTGATTACTTTGAGCCTAGTCTAACATTTAATAATTGTGCCTAGAAGCATCTTGTTTCTATATATACAGTTCATAGGAACCAAGTTGAAACAAAGATCTTGGAGTTAAGCCATATACTGTTGCAGATTTCTGCAGTGTGTCAAGAGAAACTTGATGAGAGATGTATTGCTGCCACGTTATTCAGAATTGACTGCATTTTGCTAATAATAGATCTATGTTCAATATGTAAATAGAAAACTTCAAGTCTGCCTGTTTGCTTATTTAATTTTATGTCCAATGAAAAATTTCCAGTGGAGGATTAGCCACATTGCACTCACTTTAAAAAAAAGCTCTACAATTGAAGTTGTATGACAATGTATCCGCCAAAATATGTAACTTTCTGAAACATGATGGGATACTTATCCCTTTTTAAACTATATCTGCCCTTGAAGTAGCTTGATGATCCATAAGACTTGGAGGGATGGAAACAAATGCCTCTTTGTATTAGATGTTGGTAATATTATGTTGTCAGAAATTAGGCTTGACTTTTAAAGTTCCTGGAAGTATTTTGTTATTTTGTCTGTCTCTCAATTATGTAGAAAATAATTTGTTGGAAGGTGTTTAAAGTCACCAGACATCCTCCTGGGTAGAAACACCAGTGTAGCTTTCAGCTATATGATCAGAAGACTACAGGTAAAGTTCCTTATCTTTACAGAGTTCTGATGATCTCAGCTGGGGCAAAATTGGGATAATAGGATAGATCTGTTCATTTCATTGGTGGGGTTGGGGTGGGGGTGGAGAATGATGAAGTTTCCAACCATTGAACCATTGCAAGTTGGTGCATGTGTGGAGGTAGATCTAGAGTTGATGGCTAGAAGGACAATTCAATGTGTCTGGATATTAATACAATTATTTAAATGAAAGAATTTGGATCTTGGCTATTTGTGGACCATTACTATCTGCCAATTAGCTGCTGACTATCAACAAATACACAGTCACTAATTAATCTTCACAGTACAATCCTGAGATGTCTCAACAATATGAGAAGGGACTATATCAAATGCAAATGATTATTGCTATCTGTGTACATCTGCATTTCTCAAATTTTTGAGGGTTTTTCATGTTTGTTTATTTTTAGATTCACCTTACAACTTCACATGCTTGAAAACTCACAAATTATGCCTTACTTTACTATAATTGCTGGAAATTGCAATGCAATAATATTAACAAGATCATTAATGCTAGTGGTTCTACCAGCGTTTCAGTATGCAGGGGGAAAATGTGTCTTGCTGTGTGTTTGGGGTTTACTGAAGTGAAAAATGGCCAGTGAAAAGAATATTTGGATCTCTTAAAGAAAAAAATGCTATTCTTGACATTTTTTGGTACAAAGCAAAATGAAATTTCATGCCAATTGTGTAACTCTACTTGTCTCATTGGACAAGGTGATGAGTGGTGTGATTGATTGCTATGAGTTTGTTCATTTTAAGGATTATGATCGAAATATTAAATGGTATTGGCAATGACTGGTTTAGATTCACTTTTTTGTCTGCTTCTCTGCTGCTGAGACACCAGAATTTACTTTTATTTCCTGCTGTATACTCGATAAACCATCAGGCTTTTTTTTCTTAATAATCATACCTTTTGAAAACAATTAGAGCTTGTTAAAAAAAAGTAAATAAAAGAATCCTACATTCTTTTATTTATTTGCCAAAGATCAGTGATAAATGTTACTATACCTGAGTTGAAAACTTGAGTAGTTCCTTATGTAACTTCTAAAATGGGGGAAGGGAGGGGAAAGGTGGAGGGATAAAGGAGGATTGTTTCAGAATTTCAGGGCATAGTGGCTTAAAAAGGATCAACTATAGGAGTGTGGGGAAAGGCAGGTAAACAGGACTGAAAGGGTTGCTCTTGAGGGAACCGGCACACACATTATGGGCCAATAATATTTCTGGACAAAAAGCCAGAATTGTATACTGATGCTCATTGTCTACTGATGCTTTCCCTTATGGCTACAGAGAATATTCACGTTGAATACCAGTGCCACTATCATTGAACAATGAGGACAAATGCTGCTGTGAGCTGGCAACGAGGAGTCATGTCTTTGCACAACAGGATTGAAATTAGGCATTCAATTAAGTTGGGGGAGCGGAATGGAACAAAACATACATCCGCCACTGACTGCTGCTATAACATTATATTTTAGTTTTGTGGCCAAAGAGAAACTAATCATTAAAAAAAATTAAAGCTTGTTGTTGGTTTCTGACAGGACAGGTCCAACCAAATTGCTGATAGTAACTGACAGTACCTTGCTGTTTGAGCTAACAGACACACTGATTTGTGATGATAGTGGGAAAGAGTTTGTGCCTTGAGACTCGAGCAATGTTTAACATGGAAGAACCTCTGGAATTATGTTGACATGAACAACAATAACAGCAACAAAATTACACGTGTACAGCACCTTTCACGTCAGGACGACATCCCAAGGCACTGGAAAGTGCACTTCACAGGGCTGAGAGTTAATTCTTGCAAATATGTATTTTGCTGAATGACCACGATACCAAAACTATATCAATCAGATTCAGAATTGTGAAATATAAATTAGGTTGCTAGAATATTCTGGTTTGATACAAAAGTATAGTAAGAGACAAATCTGTTGCAATCGGTCTGTGTATAACAAATAAAATGCACAATGGAACACATTTCAGCTTTGCTTTTTTATGGTAAGTGAACGCAAGTTTTGCATTAAATGTTTCATTCACAGAATGGAAATTGACTATTTTAGACATTGGGAGTTTTTTGGGGGCAGGGGTGTGAAGATCCCAGGGTATTGTTTTCAGATCTAGAATTACTCTTGGCAAACTGTTGGTGGGGGGGAGGCGGGTGGCAGGCGGGGAGAGGGGGGGAGGGAAAACATAGTCTGAGAGCTCAGGTTACAATCTGCATTCCATAGTCTACTGCTTCACTGTGCTTGGAGACTGGCTGGCTGCTCCATAAACGTGCAGTTAATTTGACACTGCCTTAGCCCAACCCCCAGTCTGACAGCGACAAGCATTCTGCACAGCGCAAGCAGTAAAACGGCGGTTCTCAAGGGCTTTCACATTTTTTGATTTTATTTTTTCTTTGTGGCCTGTTTTACAGTGAGGTTTGGTTTTTTTGCTGTCTAATTTGTTTTTGAAAAACACTTTCTCAACTCTACACATTGAATTCCTTTTGAATCAGAATTTTCTTTTATTTGTATCTATTTAATCATTCCCGAAGATAGTGTGTATTGGGATGTTCTTGGGTTTACAGTGTTGCTAAGGACAGCAGCTGTTACTTGGTTATGCGGTTTATATCCAGTATTCTTATTTTTTGCTTGCACATCTACTAGCATCACTGATGGTGTAAATCATAATAACAAATCAATTAAACGAAAATGATTCAACTTTATTGTTTAGAAATCTTACTTTCAAACCACTTTTAGCTTTATAAAGTGGCATCAGCATCAAATTCATTGAATTAATATCTACATGTGTGTGCATGTAGCATGGCATCCTGGAAGAAGAGAAGTGTAAAAGCTATTTGGAGTTGCAGACAATTTAAAAAACATTACTCCTTCAGTAGTCTAATTACATCACCCCAGTGTGGTACTAAGCTATAAAGATCACAGGGTTGCAGGTTACATTCCCAGTCTGTGCTGAATTAACTGATGGTTGCAGTTGGGATGCTGTAATTGGCTTTAGCACTCCTGGACAAGAGAGAAATAAATATCAGGGTTCCCGCTCCTGAACTCTGACATGGAATCTGAATCTGGAAGATAATTTCTTTTACTGTTTTTTTTCTTCCATATATAGTCACTACATTTTATAGTTCAATCCTGTGAAGCACTTTGAGATGTTTCGATGATCTTTTTGCACGTGGAAGTTTTAATATTACAGCATAGTAATGAATCCCTATTCTTTTGTTTACCTCCCCTTTCCATCATTTTGTGCATGTTTTACATTGAATAATATTAATCCTTGCATTTGATATAGCACTTGACTATGGCTGCTTTAGAATATTACAAAGGTGACACAGTGACAAAAAAAGTTGTGATAACATTACAATGTCTAATAAGTCTTAAAGAAATTATGATTTCTAGATAAATTTTTAGATAATTGGTTAGCTGAAAAATAAGACTTTTTGGTCACCCAAAAACCTCTTTGTGAAGAGATTTATACACTTCTTGGTATATATAGATGGACACAGTCCACAATCAGGGATCTACGTTTTTAGCCTAATCAAAATACTTTGTTCTTGTGAGAGTTCTTGTTTCATTGAATGCAATGGAAAGATCTTAGAGACATTTCTAGAATTTATTGCATTTGTTTCCTGATTCTTTAGATCTGATTGTGACAGAAGATGGTGTGTTTTTCTTTAGAAATAGTGCAGTGGTACATTTGTACAGCTGTTTAAAATCAGGACTAACAGTAAAAGTACTGTGTAAAAGAAATTATTGTACTGTTATGGTCTGGCAACGAAAAGGAAATATTTTCCATTTGCTTTGTAATTGTTCTGTCACCTGATGTTTTGCCACCACATTCTTGGGGTTCAGGTTGGGGGTTCACAACTAGGTCAGGACACCAAACTTGCATAAGCTAGGCTGGCACCTCAACCTAATGCTGGAAGTGCTATCCTTGAGAGGAAATATGAAACCAAGTTCTTGTCTTGTGCGTTTATGGATATTAAAGATCCCATGGTACTATTCATTTTCAGACTGCTACTGATTTTGTTTTACAGACAGGAGCATGAGCAGTGGTCCTACTCCCTGCTGGAAACGGGCTCACTGTTAATTTTTAGATGTTTTAAGCTTATTGCTCATGTATTTATTACATTTAAAGTCAATGATGGTCTCTCCTACTGAAGTACAGTATTTGGATATTTATTGCATGTGGGAAATCTAAGGAAAGGAAATGTTTACGATGTTTGATCTACAACATTTCAGTTTTAATTGTCCTCTTTATTTCTGTTGAATAATATAAATGTTAGCAACCTGTATCTCAACAAAGCTGATTGTTTGTTAAAAAAATGCATTCTATGCTACTTATGGATGGTTAAACACCAAATACATGGCAGAGGCTACACAGTGGATTATATTTACAACAAAACAACAAAATTACATTGCGCACTTCAAGGAGAAATATTAGTATACCTGTATTTTCAACAGAGTAGATGCATTGGATTGTAGTACATTAATTGGTAGGCACTTCCCTCAGATGTTCAGTAAATTGCATGTAGTTTGACACTTTCACAATAGCTGTGTGTTTAATTATGTACACTGAGAGCTTTGAATAAGCTCCCTCTTCATTACTTACCCATCTGCTGTGAAGCATATAGCTCAAATTGAATCTAACTACTGCAGTTCAAGAAATACTATATATTTTTTACGTAAAATGATTTATCTAACATAAAAATCTTGGAATACTGTACTTATTTTTCTTCTGCCATGCTAATGCTTGTGAATGGAACAGTTATGTTCCACCAATGTGTATTGACCCCAATCCTGAGAAAAGCTTCCTGCAGCAGTGTGTCTTTTCAATATTCCACATTGTACCTTGAGTGTCATTATAATTCAATATTGTGTTTTGAGACTTGTTGAGGATTTCAGTTGACAAAGAATACAGAGAGTGCCCATTTTTTAAAACCATTTCCTTGTTTTCCTGAAGTTAATTCCTTTAGGGGCAGAATTCTGCATATGCTGTCATCCTCTGTTACCTCATGTAGCAGCAATTATTCATTTGAGACTTTTTCTAGAATTTTCAGATTTGATTTCTAAAGGTATGATACCAGTGTCAAACATGTAGGATAACAGGCTGTTGGAGAAATATCTGTAATTTTGACCTTTATTAACAACAACATGAAAAGCTTTAAAATTCTTTCTACATTTTTCTAAACATTATCGTTGATACTTCAGTATTACTAAACAAAAAGAAAATAATCATGAAATAACTGATAATTGTCCAATGCATTTGTTATTTAGTATTATTATAAAATTAAATGTTCCCTTTGTGCCAATGTTTAGTACCGTTTTGCAACTCGCAGTCCTGTGACCGCTCGGCCGGGAGTTGAATTATGTATTGAACATTTTGCTTTCTGCTTCCTTTAGGAGCCCTAATACCTCTGTAGTACAAAACTGTTGACGATTTCTCTTTTTTCAAAGTCTACAATTTTGTGGAAATTGCTGGTTCTGAAACATACCTGGAGGGCTGCCTGTAAGTCATCATCAGTTTTTCTGTTGTCAGATTTCCCAGAATTGTTTCCTGCACTAAAGCATGCTGGCCAGCTGTGCTGGTATTTGCTTGGATTATGCAAGTGTCATGAAGTCAAATGGATCGATCATATATGACTGCATTTACTAACCCACATCAAATCCCAACAAGAGAGCTGTAACATTCTCAGCTCCTGTTAGCATCCATTTTTGAATTAGTATCTAGATTATCAGTTATACAATTTTATCCTGGCGCAAAAGCATTTTTATTATAGTTCTAAATGAAGTTCACATTTGCAATTATTTATTGTGCTTGTGTATTACTTACATTTTAACTAGCCAACCAGTCTTGCGACTGTCTTGGATAGATGATATGCTTTTGAGACAATGCTTCTTTGTCACCAGAACAAGACTTGGACATATCTCAAACCTATTTAGATTTAGAATATGTAGCATGAAGTTACACACACAGATTGTTTTTGAATTCAGTAGAAATGTACTTAAAATCTATAAATGAAATGTTGATATGTTACTTTAAGATGTATGAATGTCACAAAGCAATTTATAAATGAGTTTAGATTACTAAATACAAATTGGAAACAAATGGGGATGTATTTAATGAAACTGGATCTAAACCTACATAACCAACACAAATGTAGTGGACTCGATTTTCTGCCATACATGCCAGGAATAGAAAAATAATAACAGCTTGCATTTATATAGGGCCCCTCATGCAGGGTAGCTTACCAAATTGCTTTGCCGCCATACACAAGCACAAAAATGAGTGACCTTCTCCTATCAAAAATTACATTTGATATATCATCTTATATCGGGAGTATGTCTCAAAACGCTTTAAAGGATACATTGTAAAGTACAGTGACTATTTTATGGTTGAACACCGCACCTATGAAATGAATAAACAATTTTATTTGGGGGATGATTGGCCAATGACACTAGAAGAAACTGCCTTCTCTTTTTGAGTAGTGCCATGGAATGTATAACAAGCACCTGAACAGGCAGACAGGATCATGTTTTCATAATGCATCTGAATACTGTAGCATCTGAACAATGCAGCCCCCCCACCACCACCCCAGCTATGCTTTGGCATGTTAACCTGGACGATAAGAGTTGCAAGTAAACCAACTGAGTCAGACTGACATACAGAATATATTTATATCTAGTAAACGTTAGATAAGATGAAACTACTTTCATTTTGGGTTGGAAGTTATATATTTTGAGGCATTATTAGCACTGTGATGGATACTTGCATTGATTTCTTTTGCCTCACAAAGAAAGTGGCAAAAGATTTGCACCAATGGTATACGCTGCCTGGTGCTTAAATCCACAACCCTATCTTTACCTAACTTGAAAAATGTTCCAAGTAGTGTAGGTGTTTTTATTACAAAATACTATCAGTTTAAATTTTTTTAAATCTAGACTGCTGGGACATTGCTTTTGTCCCAAAGGTAGAGATTTTAATTAAATTTCCACTAACGTGTTTTTCATTCTGAGTCTGGCTATTTTATCTGGAATTGAAATTGCCTCAGCCATTATTTAGTATGAGTCATGATCTCCTGGGTTTTGTTGATTGTGATGAGGTCTGCATTTCTGGCATGCTGTCTTCATACTGTAACTATGTATTGTCTAAAATTAGAAAAGGCTTTGCAATTCTAAACTCAATTGAAACAAGAGAGAGGAATCAAGGTTGTCTTTGTAATAACCTGACCACTGCAAGCAAATCACTTTCCTTTTCATTGCAGTTTTAAGGTCTAAAATTTGATGGTTTGTGTTTTGAATCAGCAGGATAGGAAAATTGTTCTCAAACCTGGAGGTAGTTATCTGGTCTACTGATGCAGTACTCATTTAGATGTCACTTGTATGTTTACAGTTTGCTGATGGTTTCTATAGGGATAGATCAAAACTAAATTGTGGGGTGGGGGGATGTTAAATGATCCATTCGCCCAATTAATCACTTTACCGCAAAATTTAATTTAGAAATTGAGAA
The DNA here is from genome assembly GCA_035084275.1 of Hydrolagus colliei. Lineage (NCBI taxonomy): Eukaryota > Metazoa > Chordata > Chondrichthyes > Chimaeriformes > Chimaeridae > Hydrolagus > Hydrolagus colliei. The sequence goes on from CM068748.1 coordinate 20,766,599, forward strand.
GAGTTATTAAGCAGTTATGTTGCATCTATTTTAGCACAGAAGGAGGGAGAGATTAAATGAGAGATCATGAACAAACAGAAGAGAAACTAGACAGTACCTTACAGTGCTCCGAGTTGGTCTCCCATATGAGGGATACCTATACAAATACAAGTTGGTGTTAATTTTTTAATCATTTGCAATTTACAATACTAATTTACCTGTACAATTTATCTGTATTCAGCTATTCTTTCTCCCTTTGTGGTGAATGTGTTTTTTCATGTTGATACAGATGAAACTTATCTCCCTCTGTGATAGGTATACGGTATATAATAATCCTTGCATTTGGTATAGCGTTTTTCACATCTTCTAGATGTCTCAAAGCGCTTCACAAAATATACTGTAAAGTGAATCGACTGTATAAATGTGGGCAAAATGTGGCAGACAATTGCGCACAGCAGTGTCTCAACAAACAGTCATGGATTGAAATGGTGAATTTATTATTGCGTTTTTTTAAGTGATTGTTATTAGGCGTGTGGAGTAAGGAAACTTGCCCGAGGTTTCGCCCTGCCTGGAATTGAACCCGGGTCTCTTGATTGTATGATGAGTGCTCTAACCACTGAGCTACAGGACTCCACAGGACTCCTAGTTTGGAGACTAGGTTGCTAATTCCCTCTTGATGTAGTGAATGAAACATTTCTTCCATCATCCCTTGTGTGAAACACTGTCACCTCCCCCCAGCTCAGTGTTGTGCTGCGCCACTCTGAAGCACTCTGGGATGTTACACTGCATGACGGATCATGCCTACTGTGTGTGTGTGTGTATAGATATATCTATATATATATAGTGTAGAGATCAAGCCATGATTTGGAATCAAACACACAAAGTCCAGATTGTTTTTAGAAAGAAGAATGGATACCAATGAATTTCTTGTGATTATAAAAGTATAACAATACAATTAGATATTACTGAATTAGATATTTCTGGATCAAATTTTTTAATGGCTTTTCTAATTGTAGAGATGATCACTGAGAAACTGGATCGTGTGCCGTGATCAGATTTATTTTGCTTCCTAGAAAGTATCAGAGACAGGAAATGACATCACTAGTTGTTACCTTTATCTGTTGCATATTAAGGAAATGGTAAGGAGGAAATGGTGAGGTGAGAGTGAAACGACATGAATCTCCTGTCTGTGATACGAATGCTTTGTCTCCTAAGTACAGCGGACCCAGGCAAATATTGAGAAGAACAAATTACAAAGCCCATAGCACCAACTGACGAGCTCAAACAGGATTTGTTTGGGTGTTTTTTTTTCTTTTCTTCCTATGTTGCCCTTTTTGACATTGTTGTAGTGAATTATGAATTTCCTTTCGACACTTATTCATGAGCACTTATGGTGGTCTGGATGGCAGCTTAATGAGTTAATTCTGTTTCTGTCTGTTTCTGTGAAAATGCCGAAGGGCGAATCAGATCATGCAGTCATTAATCAATTTCCCAAATTCAAGCAGTAAAAATAACCTGTTTGAAGTACAATTAGCTACTTACAAAAATCAGCAAGAGAATAAAGTTTCTGTAAAATTCCATTTCTGTTGCATGAATTTATTGTAATTCAATTTGTTCTCATGCAACTTACTTACTCTTGTGCTCTGTAGACTAGATTAATGCTTGCTTTCAGGTCGACGAGAAACTGAAAGCTATCCAGTTACTGGTTGTGGCCATCAAAAAAAATTGTTTGTCTACCACTTTGTTCAATACTTGATTTAATTCAAGATCATTATGGGACACCTGGACTGTGAGTAATTTTTTTCTTCTGTCCTTGTTCCGAAGATTGTCTTTAGTCTTATAATTTCCAGATTTCTATATGAAAGATTTTGGTCAGCGGATTATTAAACTTCTGTTTATTACAATCATAAAGCAGTGTTAATGTAATCCTGCCTTTGTTTGTGGTCTTTAAAACAGGCACAATAACTCAGATTAGTTTTCTAGGTTTTTTTTTGCAGCTATACATTGGATTTATGGTGTCATAGGTGTTTCATTGGATAAATTTGACTTCATGACTGAGATAAGGGGATTTTTTTGTTAAAGGAGGAAGTTTGTTTCCATGCAGTACCTATAAATACCTTTACATGGTCTCCATTTGTATACATGCGTTTTGTCACAAAGAAGTCTTGTTAATATTTTATAATGGTTCTGTAACTGTTTTGGTATACTGTTCTGTCTAACATCTTTTATTTGCCCTATCGTGTTCAGATTTTAAAAACCTGATTACAGTACTGGTACTGTTTTTTTTAGCTGTCAGGAGTCTGGATTTATGTGATATTGAGCTTTCCGTCTGTGTTCTTTGGGACCTTCCTGTTTCAGATTGTACTTGAATCCTGGTGAGGAAGCATTAAATTAATAATTTGTTTGGAGGTCTACTTCTACAGTGGATACACGTGCTGACTGTGATTTTCTAGTTATTGTATTGAAGACTTGAGTGATGCATTGGCTATTGGTGAATAAAGGTAATAAATCAAGTATCATATTGGTACATTTGAATAATATTAAAATGTGGAGGCTGTTCTTCAATAGTACAGTAGCATATGTGAAATTAACTATTTGATGATTTAATCTTAATATTTCAGATTTTTTGTTGTTGTGATTCAAAAGTACAGACATATGATCCTTTAAAGTTGTACTTGGAGCCTTAGGTTTTGTGCTCGTAGCTATTTTCACATAATGTATGCTTCAATCCAATTTTGATGCATTTCGCCCACAAAATATAAGGTCAATTCCCTTGCAGAATATTCTGTGAACCTCTTTGAGATAGCTCAATGATGTGATAAAGTGTTCTGTCAAAAGCAGAACACTTTATCACTGTCAAAAGCAGAACACTTTATCACTGTCAAAAGCAAGGATTATTATTTTAACCAGATTCTACAATGGCTTTTACAACATGAAAAGCAGAAAAAAAAAGTTAAAAAAAATTAAATCAACTTGTACACTCAAATTCAGTCATCCAATCTTGCACTTTGTTTTGAGTGAGCCTTATTGTGGGCTGGTCTTGCAAATCTACCGCAGCATAACTCTTCCAAGTATATTTACATCCTTCAAATTAATCCTTTTGAGAAATCTTTTGCTGTTATACACATGTCATAGCTAAAAATAATAGTTAGAATTTCCCACTTCCTCTGAACAATCTACATATAGACACATTGATGTATCATATAAACCAACGGATATAAATAACTTAACTATTCAGCTGTGATAGACAAAAATCTAACTGATGCACACCTGTTGTCTTTCCCTAGGATGACTGTGGCAGTTTGCATATTTAAAGCCACATGCTATACTTAACCCAAACTTCTTTTGTTAAAGTGGTAGTGTATTTGTAAATCCTTTGCAAATGTTTGAATTCTTATTTCGACTCATTTTACATTTCGTATCTCAAAGGGTCCGTTTCGTTTGCAGTTTGGAAATCATAAACCGTGACTTTGAACAATATTTGGTTTTGGCATACAGAAGAACGCAATTTACATTTATATAGCACTTCCACATTAGGAGGACATCTGAACGCGCATCAAACAGTTGGCAGAGTCCCTGGGCGAGGGATGGGCATGGGTGAGAACTGAAGAGGGCAGGGGAAAAAATGACTAAAAAAACTGCAAATGTTTTGTGTATAACCCTGCAGCCTCATTTTATTCCATCGTGTTGCTTTTTGATATGTTAATATTTGGAGTTGTGATCGAGTTTATTGTTCTCTCAACAGCTGCAGTGGTAAATGTTTGCAGAGATTGACAACTCCACTCTTTGTGGAGTTGTCAATGCAAGATTTTTTTTAAATTGTGGGAAATTGATTATGTACTCTGCACAAATTCAGATGTCATTATGTTCATCTTGAATTTATAGTTATACTCTACTTGAATTTATGTTGTTGTTTATAGTGAGTGCTGCTGCAGATGAAGCATAGAATCTTACACATTGTGCCAGTTCTTTGAAAGAGCTATCCCAACAAGTCCCACTCTCCTGATATTACCTTATCGGATCTACTTCCACCACCCTTTTGGGCAGTGCATCCCAGATCGTAACAACTCTGGGTAAAAAAAAAAGTCTGCTTGACTCCCCTCTGGTTCTTTTGCTAATTATCTTAAATCTGTGTCCTCTGATTAGTGATTCACCCGCCACAGGAAACATTTTCTCCTTATTTGCTTTTATCAAAATCCCTCATGACAGCCTGATTCACTGCGATCAGTTTGCACCCAGAACAGACCTGCACGTGTGAATTTGCAGTTATCGATGCTGCTACTTTAGATTTTGTCCCGCTCTTTAAATGGCAGAGAATATCGGCATGAGTACTCAGACTCCTTCGTATCTATTTCTAAACTACAGTACCTTTCATTATAATTGGTGGATTTAATTTGGATCTCCAAATGTTGCCCCGAAATAGCAAGATAATGAAAATATTTCCACTGGAGACTGATTCAGTCATCTTTTAGTCATCTTTCCTGATCAGAAACTGACTAAGTGATTCAGCGTGCCCATACATGACAGTAATGTGGCTCGGAGGTGTGGTTCTTGTTTCTGTACCCCAATTATTCTTCATGTTTGGGCATGGACTATAGTCATGATCCATCATGGGAGGCAGGAGAAAAGAAAATCACAGCTGTATTAATTCTAGCGTGGCTGATATTCACTCTTATTTTCCAGTAGGGGTCATTCAATATTAAATTGGGAGATATAATCTGTGTCATTTTTGCATGAAAGTGGCCTGGTTGACTCGCTCTTTATTCTGCCTTCCCACTTTATCCCACCCCCATTGCCCTGTACTAATTGCTCCTCTGTTTTACAAGTCTTATTGCCGATGCTAGTCAAATCACTATGTTGCCCCATAAGCACAAATTACAGTCTTCTGTTTTCGCTCCATTCCAAAGATTATAATATTCTAAAACAAAAGAACTGATTTTTTCAGATGGCTGTAGACTCCACATCACAATTTTAAAATATCTCAATTGATTTTAAATCTCATCTCATGTTCATCAATATTTGCCCAATTTGTCAGTAATATGACTGCTATAATCCTACCTGACTTCAGTTTACATTGCTGCAAATGATATGCACTGTCTTCCCCCACCCCAAGTAATGCAAAATAGAAAAAAGGAAAGATGTTACCCTATTTCAAATTATTTGTGATTACGGTAAGCAATTTGAATCTCTTTGAAAGTGTTAAAGAATCTTATCTGTAAATCATTTCAGGGGTTAATGTGAAATCTCTGTTTCCCCTTTTCTGCTCACGGTGACAGTCTGTCTGCTGTGAACAGGGTTTGGCTGTTGGCAATTGATTCCATCTGATATTCCCCTACGTTTCTGGTTGCTGAGTTTCTGGAGATTTAGTCTTTCCTGAATGTTATATCTTTATGTGACTGGTAGATTTCTTACTGTTTGTAAGTAGAAGTGGAGAAGATGAGGAAGTGACCTTCAATGGATGTTCAACTCCAAATTCAGTTTCAATAAAGCTATAGCATTTCTTTGAATTAACCACTGTAGAATATATACTTTTCATTTAGGCAGTGAAATACTGCAAGTCACCATATTTACTCGACTTGATGAAATGCTGCAGCAATGCTTGTACTGTACAGAACTGCTTTTATTTTTGTTTTGATTGGAACTTGCACCCTTTGAACAGTTACACAACACTAACATTATGTTTTGAATTGCTTGGAACTTCTTTTAAATTTTCTTTTCAACAAATCATGTCAGTTACAAACATCAAAAGCTGTTCATTATTTAACTGTAGCTTTATTACAACATTCTCTGTGAGGAATAGTTGTGCTTTGATTTGATGTTGAAGACCAATTTTCCAAATTTAAATTTCTTATGCTAAGAATAAAAGTCCCAATTTGGGAAAAAAAAATCCTTGCATTTGATGTAGCACTTTTCATGTCTTTTAGATGTCTCAAAGTACTTCACAGAATATACTGTAAAGTGAATTGACTGTATATATGTGGGTGAAACACAGCAGCCAATTGCACTCCACAGTGTCCCACAAACAGTCATGGATTGAAATGACCAATTTGTTTTTAGGTACTGTATTATTATCAGGCAGGGGCATGAATGAAAATTGCCCATGGTTTTGCCCTGCCTGGAATCGAACACAGGTCTCTCACTTGTATAGCGAGTGCTGTAATCACGAAGCTACAGGACTCCACAATGGTGGCGCATCACATTGGTTTTCCTTGGCTATCAGTAAGACATTGAGCACAATCAATTCATTTGCTTAAAGTGGTAAGAATACCAAAGGTTCTTTTACACTTAGCTATCAATTGACTTAAAGAGATAGGAAAAGGTTGTCTGTCTAATTAGGAAAGGCTATTGTACGTGGATATTGGAAAGGTAACTTCTATAAAGTACTAGGGAACGGCGATATGGGATTTTTCCGGATATGGATATATCGGTTTGCTCATACCTGCTTAAACCGATCTATCGAGTTTTTATACTGCGCATGCGCGTGCATTCGAAGTGCGCGTGCATTGATGGCGCGCGCGCATTTATGGTGCGCGCTCAGTCGCGGTGCGCGCGCATTGATGGTGCGTCCGCACTGACGATGCGCGCGCAGTCGCGGTGCACGCACATTTCGAAATGCGTGCTCTAGGTCCAGAAAGTTTGTAATGTTGGTGTCAAGGTCTGTTGAATTATACAATGTTGTTTGCTCCCTACCTCCCCCTCTCCTTCTCTCCCTCCTCTCCTCTCTCCTTCTCTCCCTCCTTTCCCCTCTCCTTCTCTCCCTCCCTTCCCCTCTCCTTCTCTCCCTCCCCCTCCACTCTCCCTCTCTCCTCTCCCTCCTCCCTGTCTCCTCTCCCTCGTTTCCCCCTCTTCTTCTCTCCCTCCCTCCCTCCCCTCTCTCCTTCTCTTCCTCCCCTCTCTCCTTCTGTCCCTCCCTCCCTCCCTCCCCTCTCTCCTTCTCTCCCTCCTTTCCCCTCACTCCTTCTCTCCCTCCTTTCCCCCTCTCCTTCTCTCCCTCCCTCTCCTCCTCTCTCCTTCTCTCCCAACTTTCCCCCTCTCCCTCCCTCCCCTCTCTCCTTCTCTCCCTCCTTTCCCCTCGCTCCTTCTCTCCCTCCTTTCCCCCTCTCCTTCTCTCCCTCCCTCCCTCTCCTCTCTTCTTCTCTCCCTCCTTTCCCCTCGCTCCTTCTCTCCCTCCTTTCACCCTCTCCTTCTCTCCCTCCCTCTTCTCTCTTCCTCTCTCCTTCTCTCCCAACTTTCCCCCTCTCCTTCTCTCCCTCCCTCCCTCGCCTCTCTCCTTCTCTCCCTCCTTTCCCCTCGCTCCTTCTCTCCCTCCTTTCCCCCTCTCATTCTCTCCCTCCCTCTCCTCTCTTCCTCTCTCCTTCTCTCCCAACTTTCCCCCTCTCCTTCTCTCCCTCCATCTCTAAACACAAAATAGAACACACACACACCAAAAACAAAATCTAGAGATTTATTCTCCTCCATTTCTTGCTTGAAAGTAGCATGTAATGTCCACTTGTAAATGAGATTACACGTGGACATTACATGTTACAATAGAAAAGAGCGAGACAGACAGTCTGACTGTTAGAGTTAGAAGCCAGATTATCACTGTTTCTATGTGTGTGTCTGACTAGACACACACATAGAAGCAGTGATAATCTGGCTTCTAACTCTCTCACACACAAAAATAACACTTACAGCCACAAAATGCCACTTATTTTTATGTAGTCTGAAGTCTGAATTAATGTCCTTCGCCATTGGCAAGTTCTCCTTTGCTATGCAAAAAGTGACAGCGTTTGTGATACTTTGCCACTTTTTGTCCCCTCTCTGGTACAATGTTCTCCTCTTAAATAAAGCAGGAATTGTTTGAGCTGCACTGGCCCCACTACCTGTCGCTTTCTCCGAAGCGCTGGTTCGACTTCCTGCTGTTGTCGACAATGATTTCGCTCTGAGGGCAGCGTGCTGGGCGGGGTGGTGCTGCTTAATGTGATGTCGCAGGTTGCTCGTGCTCGAATCAGATGTCTTAACCAAGACCTTGCAAACTGTACATCTATACACACCATTACTGACTGCATTGTTTTCAAAGTAGTCCCATACGGGGCTTCTTTTCCCCATGATGAGAAAGGTAAATTTTCAAACTACAATTTTCAGCGATGCGACTTTGTTAAGACGCCACGACTCACGTCGAGTATACACAGTAAAGTGTGCGTGCGCATTGGATGTGCGCGCCCGTTAATTGTGCGCGCGCACCGAATGTACGCGCATGCCATGCTCTAGATCTAGGAGGTTGCAATTCCGGCGACAAGGTAAGCTGGAAAAGATCGCATTACACTGATAATATCAACAATATTGATATATTGCCAGGAACGATATTAAAAATATATCGATGTATATTTTTAAAATCGAATCTCTCGATATAACGTTTTTTTTAGAATCACCATATCGGCATACCGATCTGAAAATCATATCGGGTTTAATCGAAAAACCGATTAATCGCCGTTCCCTATAAAGCATCCATCAATCAATCAATCAATCAATCAACCAATCAAAACTTACACTTATATAGCTCTTTTCACGTCGTGAGGACTTCCCAAGGCACTGTACAGTCAGGTAGGGACAAGAGCAGGTGGGGAGGGGTCGCGGCAGGATGAAGAAGAGTAGGAAAATTGACTATATATTTGTGGGCGAAATGCGGCAGCCAAATTGCGCACAGCAGTGTCCCACAAACAGTCATGGAAGTGGGATTAGGGGAAAAAGGTGGGGTGGGGGGGGAATGGCAAAGGGAGGGGGAAGGAGAGCAGATACCCATAGCTAAAGATTGCAGATAAAAACTTTTACCAGCCAGTGCATCCTTGGTGGGAGGCAAGTAGATCTTCTCAGAGCTAAGCTTGCTCTCAGGTGGTTTAGCTGGCATGGGAATATCAGATTTAACTCGATCCTGTGTGGTCAGCTCATTTGTCTAGTTTCTGAACCAGGCAGGTTTGCAAGGCATTGGGAAAGTGAATTAACCTTTTAGGTCAAAGACCGTAGTCAGTTTTCAGGCATCTGCAGTATTTTTCCATAATTTCTCAGTCAGTTTGATAATTTTCACAGTTTTTGTTCAGTAGAATGCATTTTTGTGAGGCATTAACTTTTAAATAACTAAGTATTATGATCTATAATTCAGGTGTCAGTTTGGTTTGTCTCGTCTCCAGTCAGAAGGTTAAAGTGGGTTGAACCCCAACTTTGGCATTTGAACTTGCTGATACTCAAATGGAGTGCTTAGCAATGACAGAGATGCCACCCTTTCAATGATACCTTAAACTGAGGACCCATCTCCCAGTTCATATGGGTGTTAAAGACATCATGGTTCTGCTAAAAGTGAAAAGAGCTTATTTTGGTGTCTTGACCCCAATCACGCCTTCATCACATCCCAGCTCGACTATGCCAATGAGTTGCTTGTCGGCCTTCCAAATTCCTCCCTCCATAGGCTGCAGATAATCCAGAACTCTGCACCTCGTGTCCTCTATCGCTCCAAGCTTCGTGACCCCATCTTCCCCATGCTCACTTGACTCCCATTGGCTCCTCATCACCCAGAGGAGTCAATTCAAGATCCTGGTCCTCACCTTCAAAGCCCTCCATGGCCTCAACCCACCCTACCTCTGCGACCTCCTAAACCCCTACCTACCTGCCCGTCCCCTGCACTTAGCAGGCTCTGGCCTGTTCCGTGTCTCCCGACCCACCCGCCGCACAATTGGCAGGAGTGCCTTTAGCCGCTCTGCCCCCAATCTCTGGAACTCCATTCCACAGGCCCTCTGCCTTGTGCCCTCCATAGCCTCCTTCAGGTCCCGCCTCAAGACTCTCTGCTTCAACGGTCCCATTGGTCACCCCTAACCCCACTTTTCCCTCCACTGTCCCAATGACTGTCTAGAGCCTTGGGATGTCCTCCTGACATGAAAGGTGCCATACAAGTGTAATTTTGTTGTTGTTGTTGTAGTTACAAACAAGGCATTGAATGTACATCTGAAAGAGTAAAATAAATTAACGTTTTGGGTATGGCCTTTTAACCAGAGCTAAAAGTGTGGTTGGCAGAAGCCTCTTCAGTTCTGATGATCTATCATATTCAAAAGTTGCATGCCTCTCACTCTGCTGTAGAAAACCCTGTGTTTTTATTTGAGGTAACCACATTAAATGACTGAAATAGAGAGGAAAAGGAGATGGTCACAGAAGGCACTGAAAATGAGATAGGATATAAATTATCGGAGGGTATGAGGCAGCTTTCAGTATCAAAAGGAATATCAGAATCAAATGTTCTCCAGATTTACAAAATAGTAAATGGGTGAAAGAGGCCAAGGGAGTACTGCTTGATAACTTCAATAGTTTAGATGTACTGAGAGCATATCCTGATATGATTAATACAGAAAGCAAGTATGATTCCCTTGCCAGGACAGCGGTGTGATACTATTGGTTTGTGCTTTATATTAATTTATATGTATGGTTTTATCTGTAGTCAATTTGACAACCTCCTCTAAGCTTTAAAAACTATATATAAAATTGAAGTAATCAGATAATTGAAGATGTAATAATGAGACTATTTTTTCCAGTAGATACTTCCCACTCATTCTAGACAAAGTTGCACCACAGGGGTTTCTGCAACAACTGTTTTGGCACACATTGAGTTGAACTTTTTACAACATGTCTGAACTTCAGCAATTTCAAATGAATGCTCTGTAAATATTGGCATTTAAAATTTCTGGCACAAAAAAGATCAAAGGACAGTTTACATATTTCTTTGCTTTTTTTTTAGTATTTCTAAATGTGCAGTGTGGCAGTGTACCAGAAAAACATGGCTTTACAGTGTGCATGTGTTTGCGCATGTGTATTTCTAAAAAAAAAGTTCTCTTATGTGTTCCATTGGGTGTAAATTTTGGCGTGAGAATTTCTAAATGTTAATTGCACACTTTTGTATTTGTTTAAAAAAAAGCTCAGATGATGTCTTAAAGCGCTATTTCTCCTCGAGTATAATATTGTACAGTGCTACAGTTGCTTGTAACATTGTGATCTTTGCAGCTGCTTCAGGTTACGTTTTTTTGTGGGAAGCAGGTTCATCTGACTAAGATTTATAAATGGCTGTGGCTCTTTTAAATATCAACATTCATTCATTGCTGTACATTAAAATCAAGGTTATTATTTTAGTCACTGGCAGAAGGAGCAGTCTAGTACTGTGTAGAGTAGATGTACAAAGATATAGGCATGTTATTTGGTACAGTATTAAATGTGGATGCTGGATCCATTCACATGTTCAGGACTGAGGCAGATAGATATTTGAAATGTCAGGGTATTAATGGATAAAGATCAAGGGCAGGTAATTGGACTTGAGGTACAGATCAGCCATGATCTTATAGAATGGTGGAACAAGCTCGAGTGGCTAAATAGTCTACTCCTGTTTCTATGTTTCTAAATCTATGGTGTTAATTATTGGGCATCAAGTTGTTCAAAGCTTGGACCATTTCTGAAGTGTCTAAAAATGCCTTGACAATTCATGGAAGATATCCAAACATCAGAATTAATTAGAAATGTAGTACTTTGACAAACTGCTATAATAATGAACAATAACGAATGCATTGTCTTTTCTGGAGGGAAAAAAAAGTGCCCTCCCTATTGTAAATTAGTTCCCCTGCAGAGAGAATAGACTGAAATACTTTGTAACCAACTGGTTGGATATTTGTGATAATTGTATGAGTTAATAGAACATTCCAATTTCCCTATCCTTTAAACGTTACGTAGAGGAAAACTGTCATTTCCATTCCAAAATAGCTCAGCTCAGTTTGTGAACTTACTGTGGTATTATTTGTTGATGGTAAGGAACAGGAGAAAATGGAATACCATATCACTAGCTACTACAGTTGTTATAGAATAGAAGTGAACTTTACACATTTTGTAATTTTGTTGAGTACTCTGTAGTACTCATATACATTTATCAATGATATGCCTGTTAATCCCACAGTACCACCATTGGGGGACACGCATTCAGTCTCTTATGTCCCTAATCTGCATTTATCCCTTTATCGAGCTATAGGGAGCTAGCAGTACAAAGCACTTGGAGATGTCCTCTCAACATGAAAGTCTGTATATAAATGTACATTGTATTGTATTAGTAAGGAAACATAATCTGGATTCAAAGAGCAGTTAAACGTTTTAATGTTTACGTTCACTGCTGTGATGTTGTTGGTACCATGACTACTCCTCTATTTATAGAAATAATAGTATTTACAGAAAATATGAATCATAATGATTGATCATAAATAGAACAGGATTCCTGTTTTGAGGATTTTTAAAATTCCATTTGTAAGTGCATTTTCATATTTAGGGGCATCTAAATGATAAATATATTCAGTCAAACAAGCAACTTTGTAAGAATTAAATAGGAAAGCCCTATCAGTCATCTGATAAACTTGAGTTTGGTGGTAGATAACTAGTATACAATGTCTACTGGTCATTGGCTGGGCTAGATATGAAGGGAAGTGCATTGGATAAGGAGAGGCGACTGCCTGGGCTATCAGTACAAACATTCATTGCCTAAGTCTCCATAAACATGACATTGTATGGAATGCTTATCCCATGGAAAATACTGCATAGGGAGTCCAGACCCTTAATCAGCTGAATTGTATACTCAGGTATTGTTTATACATTGAAAAATCCCTGGTTAAATTGATCATTTTCAGAGCACCACAATTCAAAATATTACAGACATTTTGTGCCATTGTCCTGTTAGCTATTGTTTCTCTCATCCTGAGAATAAATTTCCGCCAGGCAGTTTTCTGGAAATGTGATCTCAGGTCTCCTCAAATGCTACTCTAAACCTTTATGTGAACCTTGATTCATGTTTCCTTTTGTGTAATGTGTAATCTTCGTCCATCAAATCATAAGATATTGTCTATGGGCTGTAATATATTGACAGGTGTTTTAAGTGGGGGGGTTTTGAGTTGGAGAAAATGTAATACATATTCATGAATGTCACACATTAGTTCTCACCCTTTACTACCCTTTTAAACTGTGTCCCAGTTTTATTTTATTTTTCTTCTCTTAGCCTGATTGTAACATGATAATATAATCAGTAAACTGCTGATAGATCGGCACCCCCAAGAGAAACATGATTAGTTATGGCAAGTGGCAAGTTATGCATATGCATAAATACATTCATAAATTTGTCCAGGGCATTGAAACAATGATGACTTAAAAATGAAAGTAACGAGTTAGACCAAGGTTGGTTTATCAGGAGTTTGCTGCATATTATATTATCTAAGGATACAACACATCAATATATCCTGTAAAACAGCAATTCCTTCATTTTCCTCTTATGATAGTTATGCACCGTTTCCCACTATGGCTATAAATCTTGCCTTCAAATGTGTTGTTTTGTCAGATGCTGTTTGACTTTTTTTTGTAAACTGTGCTCTCAAGACCAAACCTTCGGAGGCTTTGAACAGGTGGACATATCAAGCACCAAAAGCCTTTGACCACTTTTGTAACCTAATGGGAATTGGGCAGCTCATGCATGCACAATGTGAAGGTGAATTGGCACTTGTATTAGCTTTGAGCATCCAAGCAATGCTAAATCTGCAAACCCTTGAAGCTCCAAAACTTTGTGCAGCCCTAGTTAAAAGTGTGTTTTTCACCACTTTTAACATTTTGTCCCTCCATTTAAAACTATTTCCTAAGCAATGTCAGTGTGATCCGGCATGATCTCTCTAAATTGTGCCAGAAAGAGAACCTAACCATTTGAGTAAGACAGTTTTTAATTCTGTATAGCTTGTCAATAGTTGATCTTACAAAACTGTGAACAAAGTAATATAGTTTGATGCTCATGGTTAGTTGGAAAATGTTGGTTTCTTTGAACCTCTACTGCTAAAGTCTGACTCAGTATTTTAGAAACTTCCAATTTCACTTGTGAAATTGTATTGGGGCAACATTATTAACAAAGTGTACATTCTTTATTTGAATTTTAGGAATAGAACTCAGAATAATCTTTAACAGATTTATGGCCGCCTGCAGCCTTATTACACTATCGTAATAGGTAATTGTAAAACTATTTAAGCTCTCTGGAACACTATCCTGCATAACGGGTGCCACTTATATGTAAGTTCTTATTGTTGTGTTGCAGTCAATTTTTTTTAAATCAGCAGGTAAATAGCAACAAGAAATTAATCTTATTTAGCCTGGCAATGAATGTTGCAGAACTTCATAGTATTTATACCTCATGCATTTCTGCATCACCTTTAACTAGTAGCATTTTGATTAAATTGCTATTGCTTACAGAACCTTTTTTCCTCTACAGGATACCTGAATGTTGCATTTCCTTGGTGTTTCTTCAACAGTGTAACCACTGCAGATATGCTGTGTTTGAAAGAGCAACATGAAATATGCCAGTTACTTGATTTTTATCACGTGAGGTAAGTCTGACTGATTTTATCACAGTGTGCTAAATGACCAAAAAAAGTTTTATCAACAGCTGCTCCCATCCCAACAGCTAAGAATTTGGTCTGCTGATTTCAATGATCGGCAGCCACAGGATCAGTTGGCTTGCTTTCTTCCATTTTTCTTGCATATTCAGAGTGCTATGTGACTTGGATGCAGTTGCAATTAAGTAAAATAAGGCACCAATTTAGCTGAGTCCATTTTGCTATTGGTTGAATAATTACTCATGGTGACGAACAGTTAACATTCCACTGAGCAATTGCCCACTTTTGTCATTATTGTTCTTCTGTTTAGAGGTACAGGATGGTATGTACTGTTACAAATTGTACTGTGATTACTTCTCAAATTAACTTTGAAATCTGCCAGTTGTGTTTATTGTCATATCTGTTCTACTTTATTTTTATATTCTGTGCCAATATCGAATACTTAACCCTGAGTTACTGCAGAGGGAGGGGGAGGAATACAAATGGAAAACTATCAAAAGCAATGACAAAACAGAAATCACTGTTCCTATACCCATGCCAAACAAATCGCAGAAAAACAAACGATTGGGAAGAAAGAGTACAATTTTAATTAAATGATCACTGAAGCTAAAGCATACGTGGAACAAAGATAGTGCCATATACCCTCTATTGTTCATCTATTTGTGGTTTGATGAGGGAAAGATTGGCACCTTGATTAACATTTCAGTGATATAGTTTGAATATTCCCAGGATCCAAGTAGAAAGGCTCCGCTTTTTGTAGGTTTGGAAAAAGTAGCAAGGAATCTGATAAAAGTCTGATTGGTTTCAATAGTTTGAAAAAGTATTTCATGAATGAACAGCCCATCAGGATGCACTGTCTAGAGTTGCACATTGAAAAACACTGATTTTGTGACCTAGAGGATTGCTGTTACTCTCAGAAGAGTAGGGAAAACATAGGATGGTGAAATGTTCCCTATTTTAAAAACCTAGTTTCTATTAGTAGAGATGGTTATTAGCTATGTCTGAAGGTAAAATATGGTACTTTAGTACCTTGATTAGAGAGAGATAAGCTGTTGCCGAAGCTCCAAACTTAGTATCGGTGGAATCACCATTTAATCATTTTAATGGGTAGGATTGAGTGTCTGAGCAGAGGACGGGTTGCAGTGCTCACCAGGAGGCTTGCAACAATTTCCATGTAGCTGTTATCCATTTTGTGCGAGCTCAAATCTGCACTTTTGGAAGTCAAATGACCACCCAGTGACCCAGCTTATTTGCCCCTCAGTGACCTCTGAGGGGCAAATAAGCTGGGTCTCCTTGGGGCAGAGCTCGCGCGTTGGCTGCAAGGTGACATCCTTGGCAATATAGTGTCAGAATGAAATCTACCCTCTGTGGCAGTGTTGGCATCTGGTTCTTGGGCCAAGTGGTCCTGCGCAATATTCCTGGGAACTGATGATAGGTTTGTCAGCAAGATGGGGGCAGGGATTTTTCCCCCATGGCTCCTGTTAAACCTGCAAACCTTATTGGTAGCACAGTTCTAGCTGGAACCTCAGTGGGAACTAACCAGACAGTCCTTGCTGTGACAAGCTATACAGCGTGGGCAATTTTAACCCCAACAACCACCATTTGCTCTATGGATAAGGTACTCCCCATCCCAGTCGCTCCTTCTACATCGGTCTTTAAATCCCACTCTTATAGTCAACTACCCTTTCTCTGTTACTTATCATCAACACTGCCACTGTGCAGCATTCTGAGACCCCGTCCTGATTGAAGGGTTGCATAACATAACTGGAAGCTGTTATTGTTGTAAGCAGGAGGAGTCCAGTCGTTTCCTGGAAAGACTGTTCATTCCACTCCAGATGCAGGAAAGCTTCAATGTGTCAGTGGAATGCTTATATAAAACTCTGCTTGATTTGTTTATTCTTAAGCATAGTGATGGGTTTCCACCTGTCAGACATCTATCTGGCTGACCAAATCAAAATGATATCTATTTATCTTAGATTCTCCATGTGCCCTCCAATATATTAGCAACCCATGTAGTTTAACTTAGAATTATAAGGTGATCAGTGGATTTTATTTTTCTTAATTGTGCCCCCAATTTCATAAATGATTCTCCATTGAAGCAGTTTTCAAGATATCGAACCGTTCAGAAACCAGGACAGAAATTAACTTTACCAGACAAAAAAATTATGCAGACTTTAAGTCTGTTTTTTGGTGAAAAACAATAATACCAGATATTTGTTTGAGTTGTAGGTTCATATTGTTGAACTGGGACTTTTGACAATCAAGTGTTTCCTGCAATGTGTCTGCCTGATGTATAGACAATAGAGCCGTTTGAATGGACCTGTTAAGTTTTAAAGCCCCCGAAAGGACCTTAAGAACACCAAAATATATCTAACTTGCAGAGGTCAAGCGTTGCTGTGTTGAGTTTGGTATTTTTTTCAAGACAAAAATGGTTAAGAATGTGAGTAGTAAATAGTACAAGCTCTTAAGCGATGACTGATGGTGACGTCAGAAAGGATTGCACGGACCATTTAAAGTGCAGCAGAGAGTGGACTGGTGACTGAGTGTCTAGGCTGCTGAAACCTGATTTAGAGGAAGATATGTAAGATGGAGGGTTGAAGGTATTTCTAAATATAAAAATCAGAAATGTTAAAAGGTTAGTGGTGTGGTGGATTAACTTCCAGTGTGTGTTAGTAAACAATCATGCATCTCTGAATTACTGTGGTTAATGCAAATACTAATGCACACTGTATTGGGAGGTGGAACAGAACCAAGCAGGTTTATTTCTGTTTTCTTGTGTTTTTAAATGAGCCTCCATTTCATCATTTCCAGTCAAACAGATAGGCAACCTAAATCATGGAGTGTTACAGCAATCAATGCACATTTTAACAATCTAGTGTTTCTCTGCACATTCGTCCCGTAATTTAATTTCATTCTTCTACTTCTCCACATAGTCCTTGTTTTTTTTTAATTATTAGTCCTTGATTTAGTCCTTGTTTTTTAATTATTATTTAATTCTCTTTCAAAATAATTAATGGACTCTGCCTCAACACAGTTTGTGTCAGAAAATTCAATATTTCAGCCACTGTCTCTTATTCCTCTTGCAAACAAATATCAGCTAAAATGAAGCACTTTGAAACGTCTCAAAGACGTGATAATGCGCTATATTAAATACAAGGATTATTATTTAAAGAGGGGGGTGGAAGCCTTTTTTTTCTTGCATAGCCCATAACTAACTATTTATAGTGCAATTTGTAGCCCACAACAACAACATTACATTTATAGACCACCTTTCAAGAGGATGTCCCAAGGCACTGGGATGCAAGCTGAACATTTCCTCTCACACAAAACTTCAGACTAGCGATTGTGGAGCAGCAGTTTAGTATAGGGTTATTGTGCATATTGGGAAGGGGGAATAGGGGGAAGCAGGATAAAATGGAAAACTTGTCGTACATTTATATTATAATACTGTGAATGAAAGTAGCCTTCCTTTGCATATAATGCTTCAGTATCAATGATATCGGATTGTTCCTTCTATGGTTATTGTCATCGTATTCCAAGCTTCATCTTACCGCTGGAGGCAATAGTAAAAGAGGAAGAAGGATAAACTGCCCTTTCTGCTTCCTTTGGATGAACCAGTAAATCTTCCCCTTACTGTAAAATTGACAAACATTTTAATCCTATCATTCCAGAGTGAATGTGATCCCTGTCTCCCAGGTGATGGGCAATCCACTGGACCACCCAATTATTATTTGGTTAGGGATACTACTCCAGAGAACCATTTTTCAATTTATAGTACTGTACTTACATTTGATCAAGAATAAAACGTAGTAGTTCCTGTTGGTCAAAAAGCTTCTACTTTTCAACAATTATTTTTATTTTGTAGTAGTCTTCCCCTTCATTCCTCTTTGATTGAAGGAATTGCTTGTTTGTTTGGATCTTATAGAGATAGGGAGCTGGCTGTCATCAATCATTTCAATCCAAGCAACTCCTTGCATCTTGTGTAGTGAAGGAGAACTATATGGTTGACTAGGTTCTGTGGGCCAAATGGCCTTCTTCTGTTCCTAAATTCCTATGATCTCATATTAACTGATCTCAGCCTTCCTCCCTCAGTCCTTGTTTGCAGGCATCTTGTGTTGTGACGGCGAAGTTGATGCCTATCAGTCCCTGGAGCCTTTAGAAAATGAACTGAAAATATATTGCAGTCGGAATGATAGAATCAGAGATCAGATTTCAGGTTAGCCGTAGAGGTAGCTTGTGAATAAACTGGAAAGAAATACTCTTTTCTCTTGTTTACAAGCAGCCTTTCATTTCAGAGTACCTATACAAACCCCTGTGTAGCCTGTAGGCCTTTAAACTCCATCCAAAATGTTATATCTCCAATGTAAACACTCACAAAAGTTGGAATGCAAAACCAGCACTTCCAAAAGTGAGAAATTCTGAAAATAATTCCTTATTGTATTGATTTTGTGTTAAATCATTTTGACGTGTGGAACTAATTTACCCGCTGCCTAAAAATGTAACCTCCCTGAGGCACCAGAAGCTTTCGACACACCTGTAGGCATAAAATAGTTTGCATTGGTAGCAGTATTATGAGTTGCAGCCTCCATTCAGGGTGAAATGGAAAATATATTGAAAATGTGTTTCTGTTTAATATGGGAGGGGCAAGACAATTGATGTCATGCCCCAACAGGAACTGTGGGTTGAGTTTGCACTAAAATGCATCTGATAGGAATCCTGAGAGTGTTTGAAATAACGCATGGAATTAATGCTAACAATTTCCCTGAATTGGAATGTCGGTGTTTGTATTATTCGCTTCAGGCTTCAGGATGCTTGCATACAGTTTGGTTAGATTTTTTAAAAAAAAATCAAATTTGAGCTATGTGAAAGTTTTGAAAAGCAAAAAAAAGGTATAGCACGTTTTCTCAGATCACTGATCCAATGAGTAAAAAGATAAGCTTTGCATTAAGATCTAAATGGGGCTTAATATCTTTCAAGCTCTCCTGAGACACTACCCTGTGTAGGGGTGCTATATAAATACAAGTTGTTGTAATAAAAAGAACTAGTCTAATACAGAGAAGCTCATTGAATACGTGTGGTCTTTTCATCCAAGACGCCATTAATATTTCAAGCTTGAGTTAATGTCAGATTAGCCCCTCAAATATCTGCAACTTTATCTTGTTGGTGGTGCCATTCTTCAGAGATGTTAAATCAAGATACCAACTGACTGTCCAAGTAGGCCTTAACAATCTCATTGTACTATTTGATAAGAGGGGGGAGTTTTTCTTCGTGTCCTGGCCAACAAACCCTCAAATAAAATTGTTCATTTAATGACTATTTATGGGACATTGCTGAGCGCAAATTAAATGCATTTGCCTACAAAATAGTCTCTGCACTTTAAACATATATTCTGTGAAATGGTTTGAGACATCCTCCTGATGTAAATACCAGTATACCAAATGTTCAGATGATTATTATTATTACAACAACCAGGTCCAAAGCACAAGGGTACTTGCTGCTGCAAAACAAAATTAAAAATCTGAATCGTGTTTAGCTATCATATTTTATTGTGAAATCATTACAAGGTCAAACAACATGAAATTTGATATCTAATATTCCCCATCCTTGCCTGACTCCATTGGCTCCCCATCATCCAGAGGACCAATTTAAGATCCTGGTCCTCACATTTAAAGCTCTCCAAAACCTCACCCCACCCTTTTTCTGTGACCTCCTAACCCCTTACTAACTTGCCCACCTCCTCTGTTCGGCAGGCTCTGGCCTGCTCCATATCCCTCGACCATCCGTTCAACTATTGGCGGGCGAACCTTCAGTCACTCTGACCCCAACCTCTGGAACTCCATCCTGTAGTCCCTCCACTTCGCCCCCTCTTTGGCCTCCTTCAGGTCTCGCCTCAAGATTCTTCTTCGATGCGATGGACCCATCGGCAACTCCTCTCCCACCCACCGTCCGGTCCCATCCCCGTCCTCAGCTTGGGTTTGAAACATTATCTGTCCAGCACCTTGGGACTTCCTCCTGACATGAAAGGCGCTATACAAATGTAATTTTGTTGTTGTTGTTAATACTCAATTGTATTGCAGGGCTGCTGTTGCTGATAGCAATTCTTAGATGGTCTGTTATGTGCTCTGAGATGCTAATCTGTATTTAGTGCGCTATGTTAGTGCAAATTGTTCTTGCTTCAACAGCAGTATGGGAATGCAATGGAGTAGCATGGGACTATGGGACTGCCATTGTCACTTAACCATTTCTTCTGAATATAGGTGGGATTCAGCCTGTCGGTACAAACCTTGCCCTGTTATGAGAATGTGATCAGGTTCAGCTCTTCTCTTTCTTCCCACCCCCTAGCTTGTTGACATTCACCATCAATGCCCATATAGAAGACCCATTTTGTATCTACACCTCTCTCTCTCTCTCTCTCTCTCACTCACTCCATTCATACTGCATGGACTGTCTGAGCATCCAACCCAAGGAGGCTCTATTTACTTAAATTGTACTCAAGTGGTAATTGAATGGTAGCCCTGGTTAATGAGCAATGCTTATGGTTGACTAGGAGACCATTTTTCCAGGGCTGATCTGTATTTTAAATGCTTCGCATATAAGTGACTGTGATCAACATACAAGCTATATATTCATTGAATGAAGACTGAACCCATGTAACATTGAGCTACACAGATCAGGTCATTAGTTTAACCACCATTTTTTTGTTTATTTATCGCAGTTGAGCAGAAGAATTATCTTTGGGCTAAGGAGAGTGAGTCAGAGAGAGTTTGGAATAATGCCTTCCACATAAAGTACTTTCCTCTCATAATAGGAAGTGTTCTTTCCTTTGAATAGTAATGCATACTTACCCCTCTGATGTTTCTCAGAAACTGCTGAACAGAAATAATAATAATAATAATGATTGTATCTTTGAGACACCTTAAAGCACTTCACAGAATATACTGTAAAGTTAATTGACTGTATGTTTTGTGGGCAAAAGATTCAAATACAAATCTTAGAACTAAAGGCATCATTTCAAATTACTAGCATGTAGCTTTGAACAATGTACTTTGGGCCCATATTAGTTGTAGCATCATTGTGTTTGAAATTAAGGTGAAAAATTTAAACATTAGTCTTTTCTGTTATGGTATAAGAGGCAACGGGGGCAGGAAAGTGCCCCCAAATCACATGTCTAGCTCAAATTCAAAGCTGTTAATTTATGTCAAATTGCCAATTTCGTAGAGCATTAATGCTTTGGGTAAAAGTTTGCACCATAAAGCAGTTTGTTTCTTTAGTAGTTTTTTTGCTGCTGTTCTTTCACTGCCCTGTCATGCTCCAAATTTGTGAGGTGAATTATTACTGCTCAACGTGCTCTTAGCATGTTTTCTTAAACTTAGCAACTTTTATAGAAGTTGTGAGTTATGGGTCTCAACACTTTGAAAGAACAATGGCAACACAGTTTGAAATCAACCAACCAAAGATCTTAGATGATTTTTAATGTGATTGTGGGGCAATTGAAATTTATTTTTGGGGTAGCGGGAAGTTGAGAGGAAGAGTGAAGAATTATTTTATGACTCGTGTCTGAGATTTTATGTTTTTGGTTTCGTTTTGGACGATACTATTCAGTGAGAATATTATTCATAGAATATTACAGCACAGAAGGAAGCCATTTGGCCCATTGTGCCTGTGCTGGGAATGGCACATGCTCTGTTTTTTAGAACTTCAAAACAACATGCAGGAGAAATCCATTTACCAATGTTTGGTGAGAAGGCTTTATGTCAAGCAATGTGGTTTTGGTGTCCCTGTTTTTTAATTCTATTTTTGAAAATTACTACATTGCTGAAATAGAATTTTTTTCAAGTACAATAGGAACATTCTTCGTTTTAGGTTTCTCTCTACAAATGGCAAACTCACCAGATAGCAGGGATATAATCTTGGACTCTACTAGTCTATATGGTTCAGCTGCTCACTGAACAATTTCTTTGGGAGTTGGGGATAATTGTATACTTACCTTTAAAATATTAATATATGCATTTTATGTCGCACCTTATCCCATTGTTGAATTATCTGAATGTGAATCACAGGATTTACTGTAAAGTGTAGGGTATTTTCTGGTATACTTGGCACCTAATTTGTACACAACAATGTCCACAAACCACCATGATGTGTGTGATTTTTATCTGGAGGACGGTTGGCCAGGATACTGAGAAAACACTTTTTGAATTCAAAAGTGCCATTTGAATAGTGCCTTTTTTGAATAGCCATACAAGAACTCAGTTTAATGTCTCATCCAAAGTGTGACCTACAATGTAGCGCTCACCAAACACTGCACCAAAGGTCACCCTACTCAGTCTTGACGTGATATTGTGAGAGGGTTGTAACATTGTAGATTGAAAACTGTAAGATGCTCTTGTGCTGGAAACTGTAAAAGTTTACATGTGCAGAAGAAAAGCACATGAAGAGGAGGAGGTCGGACGCGACGGTGCATTGCAGAACAATCCTCGTGGCTGGGTAGGACAGGCCCATCAGGTATCACAAAGATGAGATGGATGATCACGGCCATGAAAAGGCTGAATGGTACATGAAATCTTTAACATCCACCTAAATAGATCGGTGGAACCTTGGTTTCATATCTTGTCTGAAGGCTGGAACCGTTGACAATATCGGATGTTTAACATCTCATCTGAAAGACTGATTACATTAAAAAAAATTATGTAGAGAGTGGGGAAACTTGAATTGGGACGTCCTCCCGACGTGAAAGGCACTATAGAAATGTAATTTTGTTGTTGCCTTTGTTAATTGCAAACCTAGAATCTGAAGTAAATGTTTTAAGTGGGCCAAACGTTAACCAAAACACAGATGACACCAAGGTAAATTGGAAGTTGATGCATAGGAATTTGTTGGCTACTTCTGTTGCCTTGGCTATGTCTATGACCACTCTTTTCAGTTCTATATAGGAAACTTTTAGTTCTATTCACCTCCCAGCATTAGCTCTCCCTCAAAACTATGCCATGTTGTTTTCAGAGATTGGATTTCTCGAACAATCCACTGAACATTGCGAAACTAACCATTGCAGACTCTAGATTTCAGACTGAGAAGCTTCCAGGTTTGATGTATGGTCTGTATTACAAGTTCGCTACCTGTGAATGAACAACATTGGCCTGAGCCACATTGGCAAAGGACAAGAAATATGTTCCTATTCCTAATTGTTTGGTTATGTCCCTCGTTGAAAAATGAACCTAATCGGGCAAGGACAGGATTGCACTGAGCTGTCGTCATCTTCCACAGTTTTATAGCTTGCTAGTTGTATATAAGCTCATTTAATGGTCACTTGATCCAGGTAACCGAGGATGATAATCCCCTGTAGACCAATAACCAAGCAGAACTCACTACCTTTAGTGATAGTGCTGTACAATTATATGGTAGTGAGTACTATCGAAGTATAGCATTCAGGTGTGACCTCCCTCCTATCTTTGCTCTACAGAAATTTTAGATGATCTTGAACTTTCCTGCTCGAGTTCTCTCCCCACGCAAGACACGACCTTCACATTAGCCTCCACATTAGCTCCAAATAGGAATGAATTGATAATCATTTACTTGGTCTTAAAATCCCTTCTTGGTTCTGATCACCTCACCATTGCAATCATTTCCAGCCTACATTGAATAGGGTAACCTGTGTTATTCCAATTTCTTTTGCCTTGATACATTTTTCCCTGTTTTCGGAATCATCCTTAATAACATCTCTTTGACCTTGCCTTTGGTAAACACCTTCATATCTATTATTTCCTTGCTTGGTGTGCACAATTATATTTGTCAAGCACATCAGGATGTTAAGTTATGAAGTTGCTATGATAGATGCCCACTATAATGCAGTACTTAAGATCCATAAAATTCCAGACCTCCATGTGGGTGAGGGACAATTGCTGTTCTTAGCCACGTAACCAATCACCAGGCAGAGGTAACCCATCAGGGTGGAAGTAAAGACAGCATTTGAAATCTACTTTAAAAGCGTGGCTCATTGTTGTGCTTCAAAATGAGTCATCTTATTTTCAGCATGACAATGCTGAAAGCCTGTTGTTGCGTTTGGATGTGCAATGATCCATTTCACAGTATGATTAAAAACGTGTTTAAGCAACATTTCAAATTTGGATTGCACAATGCTGGGATTTTCTATGTTCAGGTAGGAAAAGTTTGCAGTTCATACCTTAATTATATAATATGTTTGATATTATATGTTTGATAACCATTACATAATTTAGTTGTGTTAAACATCTGCATATGTTTAAGTTCTTTATAGTATCATTCAATTTTTTAAAACTTTGACTATTAGAAGTAAATTTTGTTTACTTCGCTGTATGTGATCCCTTTGATCTTGAATTTCTGTACTCTGGTAGTATATTAACTCTGAACAAAAAAATTACAGATGACCGCTGTTTAGTCAGTGGTCATTTATAATTTTTAATGCTTGCTTTATTTAAATTCAATTTAGTTTCAGCTAACAGGTCTGTATTTTATAACCTATTCTGTTTTTGCTTGGTGACCCCCTTTGATCTCTTAATTTCTATTCTAGTGCTGTATTAACTCTGAACAAAGTGGATCCTACTACATCAGTCGTTTTTGAATTGTAATCCTCCACTGGCGCCAACTTTTGAGTTATGTTCAGAGACCCTGATCTACATGCACTGAATTCTGAATCTGGGATTTTTTTAATAGCTTGCTCAGACAGAAATGGGCTTTGCCTATCACAGAATAATATAATGCTTGGTTTAGCTTCCAGTACGCTGTTAATATTTGATAATACTGCGAATGGATCCTATGTTAGTTTTGTAAAGAATTAAACTTGCTAATTGGGGCATGCTCACTTTTTGTTTCCAAAAATGTGTTTTGGTTATTGTATGTATTAGTTTTCATCCAAAGAAAAATCTACATCCTTCACAGAAACCTTTTCGATCTCAGGATGTACTGGTGGAGAACTGTCCAATAGCTGACAACGTGCCTCTCAATGTGGCCGACATAAGCTTTAATAGATGTCCACGTGTTCAACCCTCTGGTCAGAAGGGAGAGTGAATTGGTATGCATCTTAGATTCTGCTCCCAGACAACTTGCTTATTGGCTACCAGTATATAGCAGTGGAGTATTGTGGCAGTAGAATGATTTTATATAGTATAAGTGCTTGATATCTTGGCACAGGTCAGATTTAGATTTTGTGGTTGGTGTTTACAACCAGTGATAGTGTTTGATCTATCTGGACAGTTGATTGGAAATCTAGATTACCCATTTCTTTAGTTTAATTCACTGTAAATATGTGGATGATTATTGGATCTGCATCAGTAAAGGTTTTTTCTATTATCCCAAATCTCACATTGCAACAAGAGTCATGTCTGAAAATGATGCAAATGGACAGGAAATGACATCATCTCAATGGGGGGAGGGGGCTGGCAACCACACAAGTCAATGTGGCCAGTCTGATTTAAACAAAAGCAGACTTCTTCATCCAGGAAATATCACGTGGAAACAAAAACCATCTGGAAAACATTTTCAGCGCAGAGAGATGCGGGTAGCAAAATAGTATGTGTATTTCTGGCTCACATGTGCCTCTATGGCTTAAACATTAACTCTTCAGGGATCAATTTGAATTGTTTCCTTACTAGTCATCAAATTAGCCAATAAGGAAGAGTCTAGCCAGATTTAAAATTCTTTGGAATTTATTAATACAATTGTTTCACCAGATGAAATTGGATGGTTATTAAGCAGTATTCCAGTTGCTAAACTATCTTGTAGATTGTTGTACCAGAATGATATTTATTGGTATTTATATCTGGCTTCAGATTCTAGGACATTTATTGCCCTAGAGAAGAATTATACCGCTGCTAATATCTAAATAACGTAAATAGAACTTTCAAAATGCCTTATACGCTGTGCGGTTTCCCTCCTCTCCTGAATGCCCTTTCTCACAGTGGGGTACAGTTTTATGTTCACTGATATACATCCTTGTCCACATATCCATTTTTTAAAAGCCAATGTCTTGGGCCACAATACTGAGTGTGTTGGACAAGGTTGTTCCAGCAATTAGTCAAGTCTTGCTCTCTTGCAGCATTCATGTTTGTGCATTTTCCAATAGCAGTTATTGTATTGTAACCAGAACCAAGAACGTTGACTGATATTTAGTGATTAGTTTTCCATTTCTCCATAGATTTTCAGTACTCAGTAGAACATTGGGCATTTCATTTAAGCAATGAAAGCAATTTAAGCGGTTAGAAATGCAGTACATTTGTCACACAATGTTCTCTAAACAAATAAACGTATTTAAATTTACATTTTCTATGTAGTTTCATATTTACCTCTATGAAGGGATTCATAGTTGTGTGGTTGCTTAGCTCTGCAGGGATCTAATGAAGAATATGTAAAGATCAGCCTGTTTAAAGTTTTTAACTCATTTTGTTGAAAAAAAATCAAGCTTTCTTCAGCCTGTCCTTCTGCAACCAATTTATTCTGGGTAAGATTATTGGCCAGGACTCCAGGAGAAACTCCTTTTACTTTTTCAATAGTGCTGTGGAATCTAATATGTGAACAGGCAAACAGGATGTCAGTTTAGCATCTCACCTTACTTAAACAATACAGAGCATCCCCAGCACTGTATTAAGAGAGTCCTGACATGGGCCTTGAACTCACAACCTTCCAACTCTTGAGGGTGTGGGTGCTTCCAGCTGAGCCAAATTGTGAATATGATTACGGTAAGCACTAAGATGAATTTTTGATTTATGGGCACCAGAGGTCTAATATTCCTCAAGACCGTAAGCTATAAAGAACTGCAGAAAACAATTTAGGAATTTTTCAAAGTAGTGAAAAATCTTACTTTTAGAAAAGGTCTTGAAACTAAAAATCATAGAAATTTTTGGCATTATGTGCTACTGTTTCTTCATACTTATCCCAAATGGACATTTATGTTGGCAAGCCATTCGACAAATTGTTGCTCCTCTACAACTGAGCTTGAGATAGAGCAGGGTGGGACCTGCTGGATCTGCAAGATTAATTTCCATACTTGGCAACGTCTTTACCATTGAGGCATTCAGGGAGCTATTTTCTACAAATTTCTGTTGTAAGCATTGATTGATTTAAAGAAGTTAATTCTCATTTGGGCGAATTGGAGGTCTGATGTGGATTTCTGTGCATGAGAGTGATGATTGTATTCATGGGAGTCCCATAAAGGTACTGTTTCTTGGCCGCTAGAAATGACAACTTTTTTTTAAAAAATTGTATGCTTTGAAAAAATTGCTTGAAGAAACATTGCGAATCTGATGAAAATTTTGTATTCAGTTTCGTTGACAGTAACTTTGCGAGTGGTGGCTAGGCTGTCAAACACAGTGTGGGGAGCTGTAGGTGTAAAGGCTATTCTGACTTGGAAGGGTAACATATTATGTAGACAGTACAGTATCAGTATTAGCCCTATTAAGTTAATAAATCAGTCTCACAATACTAGATGAAAAATTAGCACATCATTTGAAACTACTTTCTATTTGGTTGCTGATGATTGGCAGTGTTGTAATAACAGTAGAGAATGTGATCTTCACAATGTTACAATAGTATAAGCATTTGCATGTGATGTAGTATCTTATCACGATTGCCCTGTTGTATTTACGTCATACAACTGCTATACAGTCATGTAGTGGTGCCTCCTCTCTCGTTTTGTGTCTCTCTCTGACTGTCTCTCTAACTTTCTATGTCTTGGTACCTCTGCAATATGTGGAGTCTGGTAGCTTAGTGAATCCACCTTGCATCTGCAAGGATTATTATTATAAGTGGGAGGACCTGGGTTTGATTCTAAGTAGGGCAAGATGTTGGGTATGTTTTCTTACTCCACACACAGCTGTTTACCTAGCAGAAAGTAGGAACCTGGTAGAAGTAAAAGACGCTATACAAATATAATTTTGTTGTTTTTGTTAGTCAATTGGCGGATCGCTTTTACCCTCTATACAACAAAGTAAACGGCAGCTGCAATTTGTACAGGCCAATTTTTGTATGTGGTATGGTACCTACCCCAAATAGACCAGCAAATTAATTTCAACATTGGTTGCTTGTCTTTGCCCTCCCCAAGTTTGTGCTGTTTTCATTTTACTATCAGTGCCCTGGTGTTATTCACCAGGTCAAGTATCATGTATTCCAGGAACTGCCTGTGTTTGGTGACACAAGTAGTTGCTTTAAAGATAAATGATTGACTCACTTGATTCATTTATTGCCTGAATTGCAACCACCTTTTTGTCCAAAATAAAATGGTAGTCGGGTCTAGCATTTTATAGTTCAGTTTATGTTAACCCTGAGTCTAAATGACAATTAGAAAATTTACTCTGGAAATCACGCACTGGTTTCCTGTATGTTTTTTTTGCATTTTTTGTTTTTTTGCAAAATGTTAAGCTCCGTGACAAAGAATTGTGTAATTATCCGTCTTTTTACTGCTTTATGAATCTGTCCTGTAACAAAGACAGAAACAGTAGTCTGAAAGTTAAAGATAAACATTATATTATTATGTTTACAATACATTCTATAAAGCCATTAGAGATGTCACGAAGGCACGATAAGGTGCTAAATCAAATGCATTTATATAAAATGAAAGCATTGTTTTTGTGATCCACTTAAAATACTGCTTCCAAAAGGATGTCAGCTACCTGCATATAAAATTGCATTTGGTGTTATCATGTCTT
Organism: Hydrolagus colliei; assembly: GCA_035084275.1. Classification (NCBI taxonomy): domain Eukaryota; kingdom Metazoa; phylum Chordata; class Chondrichthyes; order Chimaeriformes; family Chimaeridae; genus Hydrolagus; species Hydrolagus colliei. The sequence continues at coordinate 20,795,667 of CM068748.1, forward strand.
GTGATACTATGTATGGGACATAATACATGTTGTGCATCCTGAGCATGCATGTTAGCACTTTGTTGCTCCAATCACCCAACTGTTTAAAGGTTGTTTCACCCGAACAAGTGTGTGCACAACCTTTGTGCGAATTTTTGTTCTTGTACTTGGTTTTCGATTCATTTCATAAATATATATATTAAAAAGGTTTTGAAAGAAGTGTCCTTCACAAAAAGCATGTGCACAACCTGTGTTTGGTGAACAAATGTACTGCAAACAATGGAATGTTTTTGTATTGGGAGAAAGGAAAATAATAGAATAAAGAAGACATTGTATTGTGTATCTGTTTTGGATTTCTGTTGTACCAAATATTATATTTATACGTCTCAAAGCGCTTCACAGAATATATTGTAAAGTGAATTGACTGAGTATTTGTGGGCGAATTGTGGCAGCCAATTGCACACATCAGTGTCCCATAAACAGTCGTGGGTTGAAATTACCAATTTATTATTGTATTATTTGAGAGATTATTATTAGGCATGTGGAATCTTGCCCAAGGATTCCCCCTGCCTGGATTCAAACACAGGTCTCACGTATGTAAGGCGTCTTGCCAGAAGACAGGGAAGCTGAACTAGTAGCTGTATCACACAGCATATCATTGGCCAATATTGAATCTGAAATCTGTTAAAATGACTAAATGTGTACTGCAGGCTTCTTGGAGAAAACAATCTAGGTATCGAGAAAGTAGTCAATAGATTTGCCCTGGACCTTGTGTTGGAACACACTGTTGAATAGGTTTAATTGTAGGAAAACCCTCTAATTTTGTTAAAAACACATTCAGAAGCACTTGTAATGAATGGGTAGGCTTGAAAACGAAAGCCATTATGAATGTCAAACATGATCTTTGGCCTCAGCTGTTAAAGTTGCTGAGTGACATGGAGTTTGCACCTATTGTAGGCTGCACAATGATGGTCATGTTTACACTAAATGAAAGTTTACATTGAACTGAAACTGTAACCTCTGCTGGGTAAACATGGCCGTTTGATTTCTGCATGATGTCTGTATTTACAAAGCTTTATGAAAGAGTGCTTCTTATGAGATCAACAACAATTTATATTTATATAGTGCCTTTTACTCTGGGAGGATGAGATCAGTACCAATAATGTTATTTATGTATTTGGAGACCATTCCGATTTTTAGTATGGAACTTTCATTTGGTGCATTTATATTACTGGAAACGGCAGTGTCACCTTTGGTCCCAATTAAATTTTCTCTAGTTAATCATGGATAAGACAGAAACCGTGATAGAGCACTACATCAAATATAAGGGTTATTATTTTTACTATTGTGATTTGCATTATTACAAAAATCACAGAGGGATCTGAGGAAAAATGCACATTGAAAAATGTTCATTCATTTGCACGTGATTTACAAGTGCAAACGTGCATCAAATTCAAACATTGCCATATTACACAACCACAACTTCAGGAAAACCAATGGCAATTGAGAATGCAATGTGATTTCCATCTTTAAATTCCTGAAGCCCCCAGACTGAGACTAACTTGAAGAATTTTCCAACGTTCAGCTTCATCTTAAATTTTAAAACAAAGGCTGAACCCATGAGAAATTTTCAGATCCAGGTATTTGCTGGTTATCTAAATAATGGAAAGGATCATGGCTGACATAGCTGGTAGTGTGCAGTTATAATACTGGTATAAAAGCTGGCATGATAGTGAGATGTGCAGGTTGAAAAAGTTTTTCCTTTTTCAAAACGAGCGTGATGCCAGGTGTTGAGTATCACCTTGATTTGCCTTTCATTCAGGATAACCTTCATCTAATTTACACCTTCATGTATAGGGTAATAAATACATTGCTGGCCATGAATAACAAGGTCATGCATTCAAGTGGGTTCAATGTCAAATTGAAAGAGCACAGCTTGTGTAGCTTATGAACTTCATATCTGGAAGATGGAAGAAACTCAATGGCAGGTATTTATGCTTTGTATATAATGTAGTGCTTGAGAATGCTTTTAAATTTATTGATGTATACACAGAAGACTTGATGCTGCATAAAACAGCACCAGCCGTAAATCAATGATCCTTGCATTTGAAATAGTATCTTTAATGTCAAGAGAATGTCTCAAAACGCCCCATAGGATTTACTGTAAAGTGTAATGCCTATTTTTGTAGGCAAACATAACTAGAATTTTGGATACATTAACTGTAACTGAATTACCAATAAATATACTGCAAGCTTTCAATATTATGTGCTTAGTAGGAATAATACGATAAAAAAACTGCTACATATGTGTCAAGTGCAAAGTGGTTCTCTGTGCAAGTATGTACTGTTGTAGAATATTTTAATAATTTAAACTCTAGACATTGCACAGCAGAAGCACTTATTGGTTTCAAAAATCCAATTATCTCCAGGTAAAAAGTCTTCTGAGCTTTTTATCGTGTCAAGAGCTGAACTACTTTACTTGTCAGCCTGACTCAGTTGGTAGCACTCTTCTAAGTCAAAAGGTTGTGGGTTTCAGCAATATGTCGGGATTTTAAATTCATACAATCTAGGCTGACACTTTAATGCCTCACCTCCAACAATGCAGTGCTTGGGTATGCTGCAGTGTTAGAAGTGAGCATTAAACCCAGATCATGTCTGCCTGATCAGGTGGACTTTAAATATGCCAATCGAAAAGACAAGGAAGCATCTCCTAAGCATCATGGCCTCAAACCCTCAATAAAATAGTACATTCACTTCAAAGCTGTTTCTTGGATTAGTGCTATTTTCAAATTGGCGGCCAGGTTCACAACACACTGCATCTCCAGCTGTGACAGGCACTACCACCTTTCACATGTGGATTATTGTCAGGATTATTATTCACATCTTGCATTAATGTAAAGATAGTTGAATTACTATAAGTAAATATTATTACAATTTCAATGGATCTTCATTTGGGATTAGGGTACAGATTTATTGCAAGTTTTTATATGTTGTCATTTATAACTAACCATCATGAGTTCTGTACTACAAATATATGTCGTACTGGTATCTTTCAACACAGGAATTTGGGAACTTTAAATAAGAACATCCTGTCACATACCGGTACATGGTTACCATGTACTTGGCTGACCTGAAGATATTGTTCTTTGATGATGTTACTTAAAAATGTAGAACGTCAGCGCATTGTGACATCCTCTGATGTGAAAGGAGCTACAGAAAGTTAGCTGCCACAGGACAGCATGAATGGAAAATTGAGGTTTACGTAACTAATTAGGTGAAAGATCTTTCACACAAGTACTGTATATTGAATCATGTCAATAAGTTGTACTTTGTGATCACACTGAAGTCTATATTGATTAATAAAAGAAGAAATATTCCTTGTGTTTCATATAGCACCTTATCATGTCGTTGGGAAGTCTCAAAGTGTTTCACAGAATATAGAATGAAGTGGATTGACTATTTGTGGGAGAAACACAGCATCCAATTATGTACAGCAGTGTCCCACATTGAGTGAGCAGAATTTTTTTTCTTTGAAGAAATCATTAACCCTGAAAAATGATACACCAATCGACTGAAAACCAAGTTCCTATTTACTTTTAGGTACACAAAGGTGTGTGAAGTAAGGAAATTTGTCTAAGGTTTCTCCCCACCCAGGAATCAAAGGTGATTGTGAGCGAGATAACCACTTACACTACAGAACTCCACATTGCTCAGTGTTAGCAGTGTGGACTCCAGTGTGAATCTTGATCTATATGCTAGAAATATGATTGTGAGACTGAGCAATTTAACAGATTTTTCTGTAGTTAAATGCTTGGTATTAAAATTCCCTCTGCCATAATTTTTCTCTCCATCACCCCCCAACCACCCAAATAAATTAACAAAAAGTACCTCTTGCTCTTGAACAATTGAACAGGCAACTCTCCATAGATGCTGCCTGAGTATTCCCAGCAACTTGCTTTTATTTCAGTTTTCCAGCACCTGCAGTATTTTGCCTCAGGAAGATGTCAATGCTGTGCCTAGTTTCACAGCCAGGAGGTGTTATAGTGGTATTATAGCCATCTTTGTCGTGTTTCTCTTGGCCCCCGTCAGTGCTTCAATATCTTAGGCGCTGACAGAATCACCTTCCAAGGATGCACACTCCACCTTACTTATGCAGTCCAGAACCTTGGCATCTTGTTTGACCCTCAACTGACCTTACTACCCCACATTCATACCATGATATGCTCTGCCTTCCCGAACCTCCAAAATATCGCCCAGCCTCACCGCTGTCTCATACCACAGGCTGTCAAGAGCCTCAAACACACATTCATAACCTTCTAGGCTTGACAATGCAAACTCCCTGCTTGTCAGCCTCCCCAAATCCTCCCAACATAGATCATCCAGAACTCTGCAGCCCATGTCCTCTCTTGCTCAAGGTTACGTGTCTCTATCACCCACGTCCTTGCTCGACTCCACTGGTTTCTCATCACATAGAGGATACAGTTCAAAATCCTAGTCCTCATCTTCAAAGCCCTTTATAGCCTCGCTCCCTTCTATCTCTGCGACCCCCTAACGCCCTACCAACCTGTGAGCACCGGCCTGCTTCATGTCCCCTGCATCGCCCCACCATTGGGGCAGGCCTTCAGACACTCTGGAAATCCCACATTGTGGAACTCCATCCCACAGTCCCTCTGCCTCGCCCCATCACCTTTCTTCAACACCTCCACCCTCCCCGATCATGACCCTCAGTTCGGGTCTGAAACACTGACAGCACTTTAGAACGTCCTCCCAACATGAAACGTACTATACAAATGTAATCTTCTTGTTGTTCTAACGACTTATAATAACTCAATAACCTCCCCCCCCCCACCCACCCCAAGTATTTTGGGTGTGAACATTTGTCCAAGCGAACCATCAAACTGTGCTGTTTGACCGAATCCATGGACAAATATCTGCACAGATTTGAGTCGGAACAAGGAATTCTAAATTCACAGCTTTACACATAAACATCTTTGCGCATAACCGTTATTATAGTAGGTTTAGTAAGATTATTAAGACATTTAACAAAATAGTCAGTTCAATAAACTTCAGCAGTTAATTGGTTAAGTATCAAAACTTAGCTGTGTTCTGCCTGATTGCTTTTGTCAAAGTCTGTTGATATTAAATTGATGTTCGACAAAGACTGGTCTATTATGACTTTTTTTATAAATAAATTGATAATGGTACAGTACAGAATTGGTCCACGAAGCTTTGAATATGCACGGCAATGATGAAGGATTGGAGGCGTTTGGGCAGTGCCGATCACAGCAGCGATTGCTGGTTGGGAGATGGCAATATTCTTATGCTAATCCAAGGCCTGGATGTGTGGCAGAGCAGCCGAGCAAACAATAGAGCTGGAGCCAGAAAGTCTGTGCTGCAGTCTAGCAGTGCTTAAAAGGCATGTCAGCCAGGGCGCCTAGGGCCGCTTTAGGGGAGGAGCCTGCGAAAAGGGAGAACTCAATCCGACTCCTCTAGCCTTCAGTGTAATGGAAGGTGGCAGAGAGCCAACAGTCTGAAAAGCTTGCTGCACACGATTAAAGGAAGGGGGGTGGGGGGGCTAGAGACGTAGTCTAGGCATGCTTTCATTAGAAGGCCATTTGTTTAAAAAGTCTCCGATTACAGCTTTAAAAACATTGGGTTGGTTGCCAGACATCATTCTTGGTATGTGCTTTTTACTTAGCTAACAAAAGTGGCATTTTAGAAAGCAGGCTCCGTTGTGCTACAGTCATTTGTTGCTACATGTTATTGTTTCTAATTGAAACTGGAATGGGTCTAGATTTTGAACAAACGATTCACAAATCGATTTGATTGTTGCTGTTGATACCTGTGAAAGCAGATTTTGTTTACAAAGCAAGTGATGTATAGTTGTTTGAAACTAAAATAATTGCTGCTGGTAATCAGTGTAACCCCTTCCTTCTTATTCCCATTTTAAAACGGGAATAGTGTTTAGCCAGCACCTTGGGACGTCCTTCCGACATGAAATGTGCTATATATAAATGCAATCTGTTGTGTTTGATACAGCACCTTATCAAAGCGAATGTCTCAAAGCTTCAGTTTTCTGTAAAGTGATGGATAACAATAGAAAAATAGCTTCTCGCTGTATTTGCTGGGGATATCATTTGCACTATAAAGGATTTTGTTTCTTTTTACCCCCAAACACTTCTCCTATTTGACCCTCGCTCCTTGATAGGGATTTCGTGTTAAACACAATTAGATTCATTGCTCCTGACTGACTGAAGGTCTGAAATTGAAGGAAGTGGGGGGGGGGTAATAAAATTAAAAACATTAAAAAATGTTCTTTGAGTGGGCAGCTTGCCTGTCTAAAATCAATGAGCAATGGTGCATTGAAGACCCAAATGGTGGGGAAAAGGTTTTTTTACAATAATTTCTTAATTAAAGCGATTGAGTGCAGTCCATATTTCTATATAAAAGATGCATATCAAAAAGATGTTGCATGTGATATTCATCCAATATGTAAAAACAACCATATAAATCAGTTTCACCAATTGGCTGTTCCATTGAGTCAGTCCATTTGATCAATATCAGATCCAATGGATCCCATCAATTTGCATTGAATACAGTTCAATCCCGTACCTCACAATAATACTTGTTTGCTTAATCTAGGCCCAGAATTTTTTGTTACCCGAAAATCCCACTATTGCACCACCAAATCATCGCATTTCACATCTCTCGCTGTGGCAATGTAATGTGTAACAAAATGTGGACATTGTGACCCCTAAAAGCATTGACCAAAGGCATTGCAGGCTTTCTGTGCACATTGGCAGGGACATAACCAGTTATATGTTTGTTCTCTTACTGCCTCAGATTGGTAGCCACATTTGAGCACACTGTTGTAAATCAGGTTAGCATTTTATGGAACCCGACTCCTGCCTTACAACAGGGTTGGTTGCCCTGTACTTTTTCCCAGTTTAGGATAGGCAAAAAAAACAAAGAGACTAAGAGAGATATAGATGGATCTAGGCATTCTGAATCTGCTTCTACCTTTCAAGAAGCTTCTCAGCAAAACACAGGTAATTGCTTTTGTCAGCATCATAGCTGAGGGTAAGAATACTAATTGGCTAGTTTGGGTCTACAAACTTGTGATACAGCAAGTTCTTAGAAGGTGGAGGGAAGACACTTTATGTGCAGTCCACAATTTTTCATCAAGCAGGAGGGTGAGGGGTAGACTTGTTAAGAATTTAACTAGTGATCACATTTTGTTTTTCTCATATTTGCAATGAAAATATTTATATGGAAACTATTTTATGTGCATTCTCTCATGGAGTGAGCAGTGCAGCATGTGGTACAAATTATAATGCACCCAGGTATGGGGGGTTACAGAATACCACCTGCGCAAAACATTCTGTTGTGATTGTGTGTCAGAAATTAAATGTAATTTAAGTGAATTGAAAGCCTGTACTTTATTATTGTAGGTATTCGTCTTGGATGAGGTAAGCATTTGTACTTTATTTAATATAAAAAGCATTGAATTACAGTGGGAATTCAAAACAATTCAGCTATTCCAGTAAAACTATTTTCTAAAGTAGGTCTGGCACATTCTAGAGCCTAAATTGGTCCAGAAACCATTTACTCACAGCCTGAGACCCATAGCAACTCCCAAGGCTAGGAGGAAAACAGCATTATATGCACCCGTGCGAGACCTGAATCTCCACTTAAAGAGTGTCACCTGCAACTCTACATCTCTTTGTCCAACTTGCCCTCCACAAGTATATATATATATTGCCTTGTCTTCTTAAGCTACTGCTTCAGATGCAAATTTTAACTGCAGCTAAACACACAAAAACATTGAATTTATGTGGAGAAATTAATTTCTTTTAAGTAAATTCTGAGTTGATTTTTGACAAATTAGCTCATTGCTGCACTCCTATATTTCTATCCTCTAGTGTAGTTGAAATTTAAAATGATAAATTTCACCCACAAAATATACTCGGTTGACTTTACAGTATACTCTGAATCCTCTTGGGATGCCCTCCTGATGTGGGTAGTTTAAAAAGGTAGTATAAAAATGTAATTTTGCTGTTGTTGTCTCAAATGTGTACTAAGGTGCTTGCCGTCCAGGACATTATTTGGCATTAGGGCCTGTGGGACAGTGAGGATAATAATCAACCTGGGCTTTCCCTTCCTGAACAGTGTCAAAGTTTGGATACTGGATGTAAACAGTAGAGTGCACAGCAATTGGAAATATAGTCTCTCCTGTTTATTATTTAAATAGCGATCATGTTCTATTTGCTTCTTCTTTGTAATGAAAACATGGAAATTGTATTTTATGGGTGTTATCTCATGAAGTGAGCAATGCAGTCCCATGTTATAAAATAAATTGCATCCAGGTAGGGGTTTGCAGAATACCACTTATCCTGTGCAAAATCTGTTATGATGGTGTGTGAAAATTAAGTGTAATGCGAGTGAACTGAAAGTCTGTGCTTTATTATTACATGTATAAATCCAGTTTTTAATTTCCCCCTGTTCCCTTCTCAGTAAGGGAATGATGAATTAAATTGTGATCCCATCAATGGTGTCCAAACTTCTACCAATCATTTTGGCAATCCATTCCAGCTGTTTCATTACCATTACCATCTGATATCAGGTAACTCAAAAAAGATGAGAGCTTTTCCTTACCTGCATGGATCAGAATCAGATAGTTAATTTACCCATTGAGACATTGGGGAGAGCTTTCGAGATTGAAGTAAGGGAATTTGTTTTTCAACACACGTCAAATCTATTTACATGCATTATCATAATTTATCTATGGATTAGATTTCTAGCACAGTGTCCTAGCCTCTACCAGCCTTCTTAGCAATCCATTCCAGCTGTTTTATTACCAAGTATATAATAAAATGCAGTCAAACCTTTGTAACCCATCAGGATCAGTCTCATTGATCTCTGCCTCTCGAGCCAGGTGCAGTCTGGCCTGGACATAGTACAGCTTAATTCTAACATGAGGTTTGAATCAACACCAACAACTTGCACTTGTGTAGTGTTCTTCACACAAGGTAGCGTCTCCAAGCACTTAACATTGGTAGAGCCTGACGGTGGCAGAATCCAGTTTGTTTCGTTCATTGCGTACCTCATACTGTATGCTTCACATGGCTTCTACCTTCAATTTTGGATGTAATTTTCTCATAAAGTTCCAATATTCATTAGGGACAAATTGTTCCTTCGCTAGAACAAATCTGATTTTTCAAAAGAACTAAGAGGCTACTGTTAGAAAGTAGATTTCCCTTGAATGGACCGAAGAGCAATGTTTTTAATATAAACGGAATCAATGTGATCTTGCATTTATGCTGAAGTAAAATTAAGCCATTTCATTTTATTGCCTTGCTATTAAATTTATGAGTACTAAGTGGAGGTAGTGTTTATCTGTGTCATCTTGCAACCAAGAGCCTACATATGGATTTTAAAACATCCATTACTTAAACTGATGCAAAAAAAATTCTTGCTAGGCAGACTATTAAAATTTACACAGATCAATGACATTACAGATACAGGCTTTGCAGCATTCATGTTAAATATTGAATTGTTTTTAAGCCTAGTATAGCACCTTATCACAGCAGGAAGACCTCTCAAAGCACTTCACAGAATATATTGTAAAGTGAACTGACTGTATTTTTTTGGTAAAACACGGTAAGGATTTGCACACAACAATGTCCTACAAACAGTCGTGGATTGGCTGACCACAATGTATTTTGATAGTATTATTAAACCCGCAAACCAATCCTCCAATTGACTACCTACTTACGGATTAGTAAACCGAGGCAAGCGAAGTGAGGAAACTTGCTTACAGGTTTGCCCTGCCCAGGAATTGTACCCAAGTCCTCTCTCTTGAAAGGCGAGGGTGCTAATCACTATGCTGGGGGTCTCCAAATGTCCTCATTTTTTGAGGTGGAGGCTCCGGTTGGGAAGGGAGTGTACATTGTAGGCTTTTGTGTTGAGCATTTTTCATTCAGGTTCATTTAAACCAACAAACATGTGTTCTCTGTATATTTTGCTTGAAGGATTGTTTTCTGCAGGGCAACCTGTTAATCCCAAAAGCCTGTGTACAGTGTTGATACCCAAGCTAAAGTACAATAATTTAATGAAGACATGTAATTACACTAGTCATTGTGATTAGTCAGCAGTGTTGGTTTCAAAGTTCCACCTGATGTGAAAGGCGCTATACAAATGTAACTTTGTTGTTGTTCTTGTTTTAATTCTGTAAAGGCTACCTTTTTAAAGACTATCAATTGAAATTATGTCAAGACCTGTCGAGGTATTGTGAAGAGTGGAAAGTTCTGTTTAGAGTTTAATCTTCAATGAAATGCCGTTTAGGTCAGGTCAGATTCCTAGATGTGATTCTTCCCTACTGAACTGTCTGCCCCCTTCATTCAGTGGGCTCCGGTCTGCTCCCATGTCTCTCACCCGACCCACCATAGCATTGGTGACTGGATTTTCAACATCTGCCCCCACACTCTGGAACTCCATCCCACAGTCCCTTCGCCTCGCTTCCTCCCTCGCCTCTTCCAAGGCCGGTCTCAAGACCCTCCTTTTCAATCGTGCCTTCTGCCGCCCTCCCACCTCTCTCCCCCCCTCCCACCTCTCTCCCCACTACCCTGCCGCTCCCCCATGTTTGGGTCCTGACCCCTGACTGTTCAGCGCCTTGAAAAATCCTCCTGGCATGAAATGTAATTTTGTTGTTGTTATTGTTTCCCTTCTCTTGACCGCCCTTCTTGAAGGATTTATGGAGGGAGCTGTCCCCAAGTTACTTACTATATCATGTCATCTTAAATGAAGCACTGATGCTCTTTCCCATTTCTTAGGAAATATTAGCTGTGTTCTGCTAGTTTGTTGTTCCCATCGACTCGGAGGTCAAATAGTAGGATGGCTGGGAATAAAGAACTTGTATTTTAATTATACTTTAACATGCTGAAACTTTACAGTAATTATTTTAAAGTGTAGTGACTACCTTTGTGGAGTAGAGCAATAGCCATGTTGTAAATCATAAAATGCCACAAATGATCATGAAGGTAATGACCAATTATCTGGCGAAATTTTGGCTAGAGAAAAATTCCTTCCGTGTTTCTAATAGGGTTATGGAAGCAGACCAGAGAACAGGCAGACCAATCGAGACCTCACCAGATCACAAGATTGGTTTGGCTTAAAAAGGCTCTTCAGCCAAATCAACCTCATCCTTTCGGAATGCCCATTTCTTTCATCATTGCATTACGTTCCTTTGAGTCCAGTGTCTTGGCCACAACCGTCTTTCCTGGAAATCTGTTCCAATTGTTGATTCCCTTGAATTTAAAAAAACTTGTCAGGAAATCGCATCTGAAGTATAGCACTGGGTATGAAAAGTACTATATTAGATGTAAGTACAGTAAAAGCCCGTTTATCCGGCACGCTCAGTGGGGTTGAATAACTGACTGTGCCGGATAAATGGGCAGCATGTTGCCAAAAATCCAACACAAAAAATTAACTTATTTTAATACATACTATATTAATAATATACTAAAAAGTAACAGAATATTGTATGGCTACTTACCAATAAAGATTTCAGCACACTCGGTAAAAGATCGGTAAAAGGCATTTTTTACCGATCGGTAAAAACCTCTAAGTTCATAAGTTTAATAAGTGCACATGCGTACGCATTGCGCACATGTGCAAAGTGAGCATACCCGCGATTGCTGGAATGGAGAATTGCCCCTGGAGGGGGTCGAGCAATCCGGTTGATCAGGTGCTAGATAAACGGGCTTTTACTGTATTACTTTTTATTATTTTCTTGTCTCTGACAATGCACGGTTCCCTAGTATCAGCCAGGACTATGAGCTCAAGACCAGACTTGACTGTTGTGGCTTGAATTCACAACTTTCAGGATCACAAGAGAATTTGGATAAAGAAGTCCCTTTGGCTCATTCAAGTGTATTCCGGAATACACACACTGCCATCTTTCAATCAAAGTTTCATGTTCTAAAATTAGATCAGGATTCTGACCGTAACCACCTGGCAAGCTGTTTCAGACTTGAATTACCTTCTGGGTAAACAAATACTTATCCTTTACAAACCCCAGCCTTATGACCTCTTCATCTGCTGTCTCAGAGCATCCAAAAGTATTCAGAAGTCAAGAATGCTACCAACTGAGCTCGTACATTTTACTTTCAATTTAAATATCTTCACAGTATCTTATACTTAAGTAGTTACAACAACATAAAGTACAATATTGCAAGAACTTCACAACAAAACCAGATCTGTAGACTGCTACATTTATTTCCCCAAATAATGCTTTGTTGCAGTTCATTTATAATATTTATTGCTTTGAGGTTTGCGCTGCTACTGCCCTTGGGAATACATTTTCGTAAATGAGTCTGCACCTTAGAATAATGTTTAGAATGGTAGATGAAAGCTGCATAGTGAAACAGAAAGAAAATGGTGATGTATTTGAAAACAGATGTTGACTGTTTTTCACACTGTTGTTTCCTTGCAGTTCCCTGGCCTGCAGCAGCCATGTAAACACACAAAGTCAATCCCCAGGCATTTGGACTATTTCCTATGTGCTAATGTGCATTTGTGTTAAATATGGAGACCTTCATATAAAGGGGCCAACTGACCGTCAAGCTGAATGCTTGCTGGCTAAAGACAATTATATAGTGAGCTGATAAACAATACATTTGCACTTTCTTGCCACATTAGCTTGGCTCCCCACAGAAGAACCTTCAGTTAAATAGCTACAGAGCAAGTTTGCTGCTCATGTGACAATCTCTTTTGTTATTTTACGATGCACAAAAGCAATCAAGAATACTATCAGCAGTTTAATCTGGAGTACATTCTAGATTAAGTGCAATGTAATGTTGGCTGTATAATTTAAATAGTTCCTTGAGATCTTTTGCAACTACTTTTCCTTAGCTAGGTTAGTTGAGATTTTCTGTCGTTAAGTAGATTTGATGTATTTTACACCATTTCCTTTTTGTTCTATCTTCGTATCTCATTGAGATACGAAGATAGAACTTAATCCTTAATCCTTTGATTTTCAATTTTATTGAGGATTGTTAAAAGAAACAACAGATGTACCAGTATTGGTAGGATTAAGTATTCTGCTCTTCTAACAAAGTTGCAGGTTTTGCCAGTTGTAAGTCTTCCACAAATTGTTCTCTACAAATGTTATCCACTTGACAATGCTCACCCAGTACCACACTGTTCTTGTTTTGTGATCAAAAACAAAGCTCTATCCTGCCATCAACTGATGCCCACACCAAAATACCTCAAACTTGTGGGGTCATTGAATAGGAACATGCATATGTGAGGGGGAAGGGAATAGAAGGTATCGTACAACAGCAACTTGCATTTATATGGTACCCTTCATGCATGATAGTGTCTCGGAGCGCTGAGAGGAATAGGAGAGGAAAGGGCTCATGTGGAATAGCATGCGGAAAATGAGCTGGCTGGCTGCACACATGTTCAGTGTACCTGCATTATAACCAAATTTACACTATAAAGAAACATGTTATAATGGAGATGTGCAGTCTATAAAAAGTGTGACTAGGGTCATCGTGGCAATGTGTGTCAACATGTTAGAAACAGTCCAACAACCTGTAGACTCCACTAGCTGACATGGGAATCGGTTGGTGCCGTAGTTTGAGGCCCTGACTTTGTTCTTCCGTCTTTGTTTTTTTTGTTGGTTCTTTGCAGTAAGCAAACCTTTTTGTTTCCTCATTATGGAAGAGTCATGGATGTGTGAAAACTAGGCCACAGGTCACGGGTCGTTTTTACGTGAGAAAATCAGATGTGACATAAACCTCTCCAATCTGCCACTAATTTGACATCCTCATGAATGCTGCTCTGAGCCACAATTAAAATAAAATATATGAAGGCCCCAGTGAGCAGACAGATCAAGTTATTAATGATGGAAGTGGCTACTGATGGTAATTGCAGCACATCCTTTAACAAGTACCTCGGACATGTTTAGCCATTCAAGAATAGCGCCAGGCTGACAGGGGTCATGGGGTCAAGCCCACAGAAACAAGAGGCCAAAGAAACGCAATGGGAGCCTTCTATTCATCTTAACACAAATCTGCTTTGTGTTAGATTAACTGTTTAAGTGCAGATGTTGTTTTCGAAGTCTTGTGACGACATTCCTCCATATCATTGTTAAAAAATATTGACAGAGTGATTGGCAAACAGAGGACAGTAAGAACCCCATTTGTTTTACCTTGCCTGTAATTGTAATTACAATAGCACTATTTTTTGTTCTACACAGATTTATTTTGAATCTGTCAATATAATAACTGGGATTCGAATAATAATAATTGTTAATTTGGTAAAGTGCCATGTAGGAAGACATCTCAGAGTGCTTCACAGGATTTACTGGAAAGTGTAGCAACTATCTAGTAGACAAATACAGTACAGTCTATATTACACATTTACACAATTTACACACATAGCAAAGTCCCACAAATGACCAATATTGTTTGGGGAATTGTTGGCCAAGACACAAGAAGAAATTCCCTACTCTTCAAATAGTGCCATGAGATCTTTAATGTCCACCTGAACAGGCAGACAGATCTTGGTTTAGCATTATAATGCAGTACGACTAATAATAATCCTTGCATTTGAAAAAGCACTTTTCACATCTTCTAGACGAATCAAAGTAACACTCGTGTCTTTTAATTAGCAGGTTGTTGTCGTTAGTGATCCCATGGCACTATTTGGAAAGGGAAGGCAATTTCGCCCCATGTCCTAACCAACAATCCCCTGGATAACATTGTTCAGTCACTTCATGGCTGTTTGTGGGACATTGCTGTATGCAAATACAGGCTGCCACATTCTCCCATTAAACACACAGTCGCTTCATTTTACAATGTTATTATTTTATCATTTATGCTGTGAAACACTTTAAGACTTCCATCTGATGTGAAATGCACTATATCAAATGTAAGGATCACTTGGTGTAGAGATAGCCCTGGAGCTAAATTGTGAATAACTTGACCTTTTGTCAATCTGAGTAGTTTTTCTGCATTAATTTGGACCACCCTATTGCAGATACAGCCAGTGTGGGTAATTGGGCAGCACACATATTACAAATTAGTTACAAGTAAAACATTGTTGTATCAGGAGTAATCCTACAAATGATCACCTACTAAATATACACTCACTAGACTTTACAATAAATCCTGTGAAACACTTTGAAACCCCCTCCGGACATAAAAGACAAGGATTATTATAGGATTATTATTATACTACCACTATAGTTTACATAGTGGCAGCCCTTTTTTTTCCATTGTGTTTCTCTCTTGAGTATGTGTATGTATGTTTGTCTCTCTCTGTCTCTTCTGACTTTGTCTATCTGACTGTCTATTATAATAATCTTTGCATTTGACATAGTTCTTTTCAAGTCATCTAGATATCTCAAAGCACTTTTCAGAATGTCCTGTACAGTGAATTAACTGTATATTTGTGGGCAAAACGTGGCAGCCAATTGTGCACAGTAATATACCACAAACAGTCATGGATTGAAACGGCCAATTTATTATTGCTTTTTTTCTTGAGGGATATTATTAGGCATGTGGAGTAAGCAAACTTGTTCAAAGTTTCGCCCTGCTGGGATATGAACCCAGCTCTCACACTTGAGAGGTGAGTACTCTAACCACTGAGCAACAAAACTCCACAATCCCAGTCCCTCTAACTTTCTATCTATCTCTTAGTATCTCGACAATATGTGGAATCCTAAAGCTTAGTGGTTAGAGGACTTGCATCGCATGCAAGAGGACCTCGGTTCGATTTCCAGGCTGGACGAAACATTGGGTAAATTTCCGTACTCCACGCGCCTCTGTTCACTTAGCAGTAAGTAGGAACCCATTTTCTAGTCGATTGGCGGATCACTTAACCTGGGATACTAGTGTCCAGTGATATATCGATATATCGGTTATATCTGTATAATTTTTCATATCGATATGCCGATATTGGAAATTTGAATATATCGGTATATCGAAAAATTCAGTATATAAAAGAAATCGGTATATCACAAATCATCGGTATATAGTGTCCGGCGATATATAGATATATCGGTTAAATCGGTATAATATAAAGCTTTTTCAACTTACCTTGTCGCCGGCATTGCAAACCTCCTGGGCCTGGAGCACGCACATCGGAATATGCGCACAACGGAATGCGTGTGCACCTCCGAATGCGTGTGCATACACGGGATAAAAAAACCGGTGATATCGATATATATCGATATGAGCCCACCGATATATCGATATTAGAAAATTTCCATATTGACGGACCCTATGGGATACTATCCCTTTTTAAGACAAATTTGGTCACTCAATCTACATCTGTTTATGGGATACTGATGTGTGCAATTGGCTGCTGCGTTTCGCCCACAAAATGTACAGTCAATTCACTTTACAGTATATTCTATGAAGTGCTTTGAGATATCTCAAATACGTGTTGACACTATATATATTAAATACAACGATTATTATAATATCTTATCTTTAACCTTAATATACTTATATTTTTAAAAGTTGTTTACTGGTGAAAAGAAGTCCCACTGTGGATAGTTGTGGAAAGTTGTTAGGATCATCTACCCAGAGTCAAATCGTTCCTAGAAACCTCAGAATCTATTTTGCATGCACAGCTTCCTCCTCCCCCTCCCAGTGTTTTCTTTTGCCGGTGCTGTTGCCGACCACATCTAACTTCCATATTGGATCCAAGTGAAAACAAACGAGTGCAGTTGAATGGTATGTGAATAAATGGCATTCTAACGTAAATCTCTTCTACTTTCCAGAAATCTGTTCACTTTCTTTACAGTTGAATTGTTTCAAAATACACTAACTTAGTTTCCACAAAACCAGAGTGGTGTTTAGGTGTGGAATTCATTACAAGTGCCTATTGAGGCTGAATCAACAGAGTGAAAAGCAAGCTAGATAAGCACCTGAGCAGTAAAATCATAAAGGGCAATTGCTGCAATATAGGATTAATAAAAACAAAATGTGGCCCAGAACAACAGGTGGCCATGGCACAGGCATGCTGCATACTAAATGTGTTGAAAATTTCTATGCTTTTAAATTCTGTGTTTAGATCAGGATTGATACCGATCTTCATATTGGACCAATTTCTGGGTAGCTCATCTTGCCTAATATAGGGATAACGGGGCTCTTTATATAGATAGGAGAAGTGAATAAGTGTGTTGCTGTTTGGCTGAATTACGATTGTAACCTAACCTAGGCCTTTACTCAAATCAGATTCCACTTCTAGCAATGCCAATTGAATAGTTGTAAACAGATGGAATTATAGTTATCGTTTTGTCCTTACCCATTCAAGGCTGCAGATGTTGAAGCCATATGTAGTGCTCCTCTATATCCCAACTTAGACCAGCTAACCAATAATAATAATCCTGCATTTGCCGACAAACAGGGCATTTGTGTATTCGAGCTGGGATGTAATGAAGGCATGAATGAGGGTTTTAACGGCTGTGGGGATAAGGTAATGGTAATGGCGGAGTTGGGCAATATGTGGAGGTGCAGGAAGGCAGAGCAAGTCATTGCTTGGATGTGGAGGAGGAAACACAGTTGAGGATCGAACAAGACACTTAGGTTCCTGACTGGGTTGATGATGTTGAGTGAACAACCATGGAGATTGATGCTGCCAGTGCCTGATACGTGAAGGTGTTGGCACAAGCCATCAGAAGGGCCTCTGTCTTGTTAACATTCAATTGTAGAAAGTCAACTCTCATCTAGGACTTGATGTCTGACAGGCAGTCTGTCATGAGTAGTAATAATAATAATCCTTACATTTGATATAGCACTTTTCACATCTTCTAGACCTCTCAAAGCGCTTCACAAAATATACTGTAAAGTGAATTGACTGTATATTTGTGGGCGAAATGTGGCAGCCAATTGTGCATAGTAGTGTCTCACAAACAGTCATGGATTGAGCGACCAAATTATTATAGTTTTTTTTTGAAAGGCCCTACATCAGGCTTGAATTCACAATCTCCTGACTCAGAAGTGTGAATACTATCAATTGAGCCAGGCTGACAACTGGGAATTCTCCACAAAGAATATCAACCCTCTGATCAATGCAATAAACGGCTCAATACTGTAGTATACTCTAAACACTGCAAAATTAACTTCATTCAAAAAAAATCAACACTTACATTTTTAAAATAAAAAGAACATTGTCCAAGAACTTTACTTTTCATTCCCCAGCCCCTAAGCCATGAAGCCAATTGTAAACTGCTTCTTCACCGAGACTGGCTAATTCAGCATAACATAGAAAGTGAACTTGTGATAGGTCCTATGGCGTAGTACAGCAGTCCTGGAGTCGAGGGTAGAGGCAGAAAGATAGATTTGGGTGTCATCTACATACTTGTGAAATTTAATCCCATTTCTGCGGATGATGACACTAAGGGGGGAGCATGTAGATGTTAAAAAGTAGGGGGCCAAGGACAGAGCCCTGGGGGACGCCATAGATGACAGTGCAGGGACTGGAAGAGAAGCCGTTGGTGGTATCAAAGTACAGCAATGTCCCACAAACAGCCATGAAGTGAGTGATTTTATTTGGAGAATTGTTGACTACGATCCCAGGAGAAATTCTCTTTCCTTGAATAGTACCATGGAATCTTTAACATCCACCTCAACAATCAGTTCGGCATCTAGTCTGAAGAAAGGAACCTCTAACAATGCAACACCCCCCTGCACTATATTGGAGCGTCAGCATAGCTGATATGAGGTCCTGATGTGGGGATGAAACCCACAACCATCTGATTCAGGCAGGAGTGTGTCCAACTGAGCCAAGCTGATAAATTTAGCACAAACTACAGTTTTATATGGGATGCTTATTTTATCTGTGGCTCTGTGCTATACCATAGTGTGTGTTTACGATTGGGAAACTGGAGGAATTGTTGTTCTTCATGCAAATGTACACCTAAACATGTAATCTCTCTTATAACTAGTGTATTCTAAAGCTATTCAAGCTTCCAGCAACTAAAGTTATTCATTACCCGAGAAAGCTGGATTTATCTTTTTGATTACTGGTCTAGTTTAGTCAACCAAATTGGTATTTTGTTTACCAGGCCACTGGCCTGAAAGGGGTGACTGGCAGCATAAAGATGGCGCAAGTCAGATTCTGGAAGTTTTTGTGGCAGGCATTGTAGTTTGGGATCTTGGATTGGGCCTTACAATACTGCTTTACAGGATTTAATTTTGGTCAGCCGTGTATCTTGACATATGTGGAAACCCGTCACCAAGCTCGAGTATCCAAACTAAACTCAATTCCATATGTCCAAATATCTGATCTCTTTCAAGGAAGGTCATTAGACATGATTTTAAAGTGGGGGAGGAAGGGGGCAAGGCGAAGAGTTTGAGGGAGTGAGTTCCAGAGTTTTGGGTTGAAGCTACCAATGATGTAGGAGGATGGGTGAAGGGACAAACTGGAGGCTATTAAAATCTTACCCAGTAATAAGCATACACAAAACATTTGTCCCTGCTTGTTACTGACTCGCTGACCAAACATTTATTCTTAATACTCTTTCAGTATACAAAGGATTAAAGAATTGCTATTGATAATACCATAACACTTTATGACCATAGAGATATCTGTCACATCACCCTTTAACTTTCTCAGCTCTAGTAAAAATATGGGAACCATGAACATGGACCAATTCCATCTGGGTCTGAAAGTAAAGTGTTAACATTTTTTCCATGTCAATATATAGTCATCTTTCAACTTTATATATTTCTTTGAAGTAGTAATGAGTACAGAATACTGTACTCCCAATGTAATTTAAAAGAAGTTTTCCAAAATAGGGGAGTCCTATTACTGCTCCTGATAATACTTTTCCACAGTAGTTCGATATTGATAATGTTGTTCATAAATAAATGATATAGTATATGTCCTCCCAGGCTATGTTTCCTGAAACTTTAAGATTATTTAATGTTGCCATTATTAAATGCAGCTGCATAACTAACTTTCAATGACAGGATTGGCATCCGACTGATGTTCAGTTTGGCTAGCTTATTTGCTGCTGATGACAGTCTCACCATCATTGGCACAGCAGGTAGTTAAATCAACAGTTCACCTACCACCAGACTCACTTCTGCAGGTCACCAAAATTTACTGTTGCTGTGAAAGCATATGTGATGATGTCAGAGATGTTGCAGTTTTGCTTGTGTGATCCAACGACATCATTTATCTTATGTGCTGGATCCTCCAAGGAACATGGACAACAGTAAAATAAAGAGATTGGAGAACAGAATGGCACCTGACAATCAAGTGGAGCTCAGCTGCTTTTATTTTGCTCTTGGCCCAGTTCCATGGGGTTCCAGTAAGCTTGGCAAAGCAATTTCTTTATGCTTTTAAATATATTTTATGCATGTTATATTACACATTCTTTCCTCTGCTCCAATTGTTTTAACCTCACTTGCCACCCGTCACCAATGCACACAAACTGTCTTAATACACAGCATGTTTCTACGTCGGGTGACCCGACACTCAATTTGAATTGCAAATTTAGCCACCATTTTTAACCCAACATTGACTGCGTGTGATTCCTCCTTTCCTGGAGCTCACCTTGCTCTCTCAGAAAGCATCTGGAACACTGACCTGTGTGTGGAGGTACTACTTTTCGGGTAAGGTTAAAGAAGTACTGTAGTATTAAATTGCTCTTAAGATTTTTAGATTTTTTTTATAGCTCCCCTGAGCATCGAGCCAATATTGAATGCAAACCCACTGCAACCTACTGCAACAAGAATCTGATGTCTAAATTCTAGTTATTGGTTATAATGTAAGTTGGCATTAGAATCTGAAGTGAGACTTCCAGAACCTCTGTAAGTTTATGAGTCCCATTCCTACCAATTTATGAAAATGTTGTTTTCCACAACACTTGCACAAGGAACTTTTTCTCCCTCTCTCAAGTTGGACATCTTATGTCCAAGTTGTATTTGTAGCATTAAGTGGTGTTTCATATAAATAAAATAACTGTTCCACTGAAGAGACATTGACGTGAGTCTTGATGGTGGTGTCCAACAACAACAACAAAATTACATTTCTATGGTGTCTGTCCTACCGGGAGCATGTCCCAAAGCACTGGACATTCAGTGATTCGGCCCCTAGCTCGGGTTGTGATCATGAATGGTGGAGGGAAGTGGGGTGACAGATGGCGCCAAAGAGGAAGGGCAAGAGGCTGGTCTTAAAGGAGGCTAGGGAGGGGATGAATGGGAGGGATTGCGGGATGGAATTCCAAAGGTTGGGGCAGAGTGCCTGAAGGCTCGCCCACTGATGGTGGAGAGGATGGGTCAGTGGACATGGAGCAGCCACACCGATTGAGCAGAATGAGAGTACAGGTTTAAAGGGAGTTAGGAGGCCGCAGAGGTAGGGTAGGGCAAGGCCATGGGGGCCTTTAAAGGTGAGGATCAGGATCTTGAATTGGTGATGAGAAACTAGTGGAGTTGGGCAAGAATGTGGGTGATAAAGGCTTGGTGCGGGAGCAGACATGTGCTGGAGAGTTCTGGATGATCAGCTGCCTATGGAGGGAGGAGTTGGGGGAAGCCAACAAGCAGGGCGTTGGTGTAGTCAAGCCTGGACATGATGACGGCATGCATGAAAGTTTCAGCAGCCTAAGGGGTGATGTAGTGGCAGAGTCGTGCAATGTTGCAGAGATGAGAGAAGGACCAGGTGAGGAAAAGAGCATGAATATGGGGGAGAAAAGACAGTTGAGGATCGAACAAGACACCTAGGTTTCTGACTGGTTTGATGAGTTGGAGCGTGCATCCATGAAGGTTCATGCTGCCAGTGCCTGAGTTGAGAAGGTGCTGGCATGAGCCAATCAGGAGGACCTTGGTTTTGTTGACATTCAACTGTAGAAAATAGCTCTCATCCAGGACTTGATATCTGAGAGACATCAAGATAGAGATGAAGAAAGATAGAGTTGGGTGCCATCCGCATACATGTGGAAGCTGACTCCACGACTTCGGATGTTGTCACCATGGGGGAGCATAACATTTTGAAAAGGAGAGGGCCAAGGGCACAGCCACCCTAGAGCCACAAGTGACAGTGCGGGGTCTGAAGGAGAAGCCGTAAGTAGCAACAAAGTGGAGATGGTGGGAAAGGTAAGATTCAAACCAGTCAAGGGCAAGTGCACAACGATTGCGCTGAGAGGAGAGGCGGTGTACGAGGATGGAGTGGTCAACTGTGTCGAAGGCGGCAGAGAGGTTGAGGAGGACAAGGAAGCAGAGAGATTCCTGATCATAGATGTTTAGAATGTCATTAGAGACTTTGACCAGGGCTTTTTCCATGCTGTACGCAGAACAGAAGCCAGATTGGACGGGTTCGAAGAGTGAATAGCGAGAAAGAAAAGAGCAAAGTTGGGGCACAACAACTCATTACAGGCCCATGGAGGGCAATGGGAGGTAGGAATGGATGGTCTTGGATTATTTTCAGGATGTGGATGATGAAAGCTGTTTTTTGGTAGGTGGGAACAGTGCCAGTGGATAAGGAGAGGTTGATGATGTTGGTTAGGAGAGGAGCCAGGAGGTGGAGCTGGAAAGTGTGGGGAGAAATGGGGTCAAGAGAGATAATAATAAGAATAATGATCCTTCCATTTGATATAGCGCTGATGGAAGTGAGGGAGGAGAGACAGATAGAGGTGAAGGTGTATGGGGGTGGTTGGGTGGTGGGTGGTTCATGAGGGAGTGTTAATGAGGAGGTAGTGGTGGACAGGGTAGAGATAGCTGAATGGATCCTCTCAATTTTGGATTCGAGGAAGTCCAGCATCTCCTCACAGTTGGAATTTGAGGAGAGAATTGGCAAGGCATTGGACGCTGGATGGAGGAGAATAGATGCCTGGGGTTGCCCTTCACTCAAAGGATTATCTTGGCAGTAGAAGGACATTTTGGTGGAGGCAACAGCGGAGTGATATATTTTGATGTGATCCAGCCAGATATGACGGTGGACTGTTAGGGCAGATTTCAGCCAGGAGCACAGCAAGTGAGGTCTTGGAGTTGAGGACCAAAACACCACCATGGCAGTTATGGTGGGAGATATAGCTGGGTGGCATGGCCTCAGTGAGAGAGAAGATGTCACCTGGGGTGATCCAGGTTTCGGTGAGGGTATTTTCATCCAGGATGAGGTTGTTCATGGTCCAGGCTAATTGTTACTAACCCTGTCCTGAATGGTTGAAACAGCAACAATCAAACCTGTCTAACAGCAACTCTGGTACTGGGTCAAAGGTGTTTAGATAAGTAACAGATTCAGATAACCCTGAGTAAGGGTTTGTCATTGATGTGTGAATCGGGCTGTTCCAGTGTGGTTGTTAACTGTAGGTGGTTGGTTGAACATGTTTGAATGAACTTGCACTTGTATTGAAAACACTGCCCTGTAAAGGGAAAATATTGTGCTGGAACTCTTCGTTATCCGTTGTCCCGCTGTCCGTTATTTAGATTATATGTCGTTTATAAAAGAATCACAAAATGCGGTAATTTTACGACAACCATCGTAAAGTTTAGGAAAAATGTGCGCAAATCTCGTGCGCAACCATGTGGTAGCGATCAGCTGTATGGAGACGCAATGTGGGGAACGCAGCTCAGCAGCCAACGGGATAATAATGAGTGGCTTCAACTGCTACAAGTAGTTGTACCAGAAGAAACAAAAAGCAGTTCAGTAAACATTGGAGAGATTTTTTAAACGGCCATCCCGCCCCTTCATCTGAATCACTCCACTCCTTCATCTGAATGACTCCGCCATTCACCATTGCCCACCACTGCATCAACCATCTCCCAATAAGTTTCCTTGTATTATTATTTAATTCATATATTGGCACTTATTAAACATTTATTTCAATTCTCAATAGTAGTACAGGTAGTGTTTTTGCTCCTTATTTAATATTTAGACAAGAAATGTACCGGGGGAACGTAACCCCTATTTATATCATTACGACTATGGTATATTTGGGTTTCATTATCAGTCGTTTCAGTTAAAATCGCATTTTTCAAGAACACATTCCCAACATTAACCGAAGAGGAGTAGTATTGAATTTGTTTAGGGTTGGGCACAGATTGGCCGTGGGAAAGGGAGCTGAGAGCAAACCTTACCAAGTAAGCATCAGCAGGGTCAGGATTTTCCCATCGCTTCAACACTACACAAATCTGTTACTCTTATTTACCCTTGGCACAGTCCATTGTAGAACATTGTGTTCTTCTGCTAACTACAAAGTGATAATTTGCACCTACAGATTGTGGAATGAAATGTTGAGCTGAGGCCACAAAAGTAATTGTACTCCTGCAAGCTTTCAACATTTGCCTATGTGTGATTTTGTCAGATATTTTGTCCAGTACATGAGACAGTTGGGTCTGCAGTACTTCCAACAGACTGTTGACAAAGGACCAGCCAGCCTGGATTGTTGGCAAAACTTGGAGGAGAGACAAATCACTGGGAGCAGTGATTCTTCCTACTCGATTCGTTAAGGCTGCTAATGTTAAGGCCAAGGCTGGACGAGCAGAGGGAAGCTTGCCAGATTGTGCTTGCGATGGTTAACTTAAGTGGCTAAATTTCAACAGTACCTCAAAACATACTTTGGGGTCCCCAAGTTTCGGTCGTCTAGCGTGTGCCTAACACTTCTGGAATTAGGCATACGAGGTGAGAGAGTGCATTCTAAACAAAGAGGAATCTCCATCTATAGGTATCATGCACATGCTGTCTGATTTGGATCAAAGTATGGTGATGGGTTTTCACGTGTGTTAAAAAATACCTAACCTAGCAAAAAAACAGGTGCATAATTACAAAGATTCTAATTTTGCTTATTAAAAAAAAGATAATGACAGAAGAAATGTAACCATGTGTAAGATGCATGGTTTCAATGTGAATGCAACATGATTACTTAGTTGTTCCTGAACTTTTCACACCATCCCACTGAATCTTCTGCAGAGATTACATTTTGTAGTTGTTCTGAAATGTGGTTAAAATTTGTCAAGGGCTTGTTTGAGGGCAAATGGCTGCTAATCACATATTTCTGCTTTCTTTCAGGGTTGTCAACTACCAGAAAAAGTAAGAACAAAATAGTACTTCTACTTCTTCCTCCATCTCTCCTCCTAAAAAAGTGTGCAGGAGCTCCCGTGCATACCTACATTCAGAGCTAAGCCAGCAGCAGGGAGTAATTGTTGAGAGAAATCTGCATAGAAAAAGAACATCATTTTTAATAAGAATAATGACTGTGCATCGAGTTGGTGTTCTGGTATTGGGAGCCTATCTATTGCTAATTCTTCAGATCCAAGGTAAGCGTATACCTGTCCCCCTTGATTGATCAGTTAGTGTCCATGTAGCTGCTATATATAGTTTCAGTAGGAACCTGTTTGACATGTTATGACTTCTATTTTGTGAAGGGAGAGCAGAAATTTAACTTTCAAAAGATGCACTGTTTCTGCACCTTTATACAGTCAAACCTATATTCAGCAACCACTGGGGACTGGAACAAAGTGGCCTTTGTGTTGGGGTGGCATCTGAATAAGAGTTTGTTCATTGATTGGACTAGAATAATTTTTCAAAATGTACTACAGGCAAGAATTCCACAGGCCAGGATGTTGACTCCTGCTCTGACTCCTGGTACATTTACCATTGCTGCTTCACCAGTGAAACAGGAAGCTGTGGGCATGACATGGGCAGTCTAGTGGGAGTCTGCACTCTGTCCTGTGGAAATGGGTAATGCATTACCAATCAGTACACTAACATTTACTGAAAACTGGCTGCCGGATAGCACCTTTACACCGACAGGGAAAAAAATAGTGTCCATGGATTGTATTAGGCAGTGGTTGCTGTGCAGTGACACATCGCCTATCAAAGCTACTTCCAGAATTTGCATTTTGGAGCAAAACAGAGTTCCTATTTTTGCACAATATCCCTATCACAGCTATTATTAATAACAATCCAATTAAAACATATTGAACTATCTAGAGATCTTAGCTTTGTAAATCTGTCTAAAGAACGATGGGGAATTTTTCATTATAAGAACCACAGATGTCAAAATGTCAGCTTCACCCTTCCTATTCAAAGCATTCTTAAATGCTGCCTTCTCTTAAATGCCAAACTACTTCTGATGGAGGGGCCCTTACTTCAGCTTACTTAATTCATGAATGAGAATTCATGAATTCTTGCCCAGCCTTTACAGGGTAACGTCTTCACCCCCAATTATATTTTAACCTGATAGCGAGCCCACTTCTCCCATTCACGTCCGACCCCATTGGCTCCCCATCAGCCAGAGGATGCAATTCAATTTCCTGGGCCTCACCTTTAAAGCTCCCCTCACTAGCCTCCTCAAGACTGTCTTCTTCAACAGTCCCCCCCACTATCAATTCCCCTCCTCCCCCCCCCCCCCCCCCCCCCCACACACACACACACACACTTTCCCCCCGCCCTCCCGAATCCCGACCAATACTCAGGTCTGAAACACTGACTGTCCAGCGCCTTGGGATGTCCTCCCAATGTGAAAGACACTATAAAAAAAAATTAATTTTCTTGTTTTGTTGTTCAGTTATTCAATAATTTCAAATTCAAATGCTTTCTTTTGAGTATTTGAATACATAGTATTGGATTTGGATACCACTTCAACACTTGTTTACGGAGTCAAACGAAAGAAAGGGTTACGTGTGCTGTGTGAATAATATTTAAATTATTATTTAAATATTAAATAATATTTAAATTATTCCTTTTGATGTGTCTTTTTTAGGATCAAGTCAACATTATTGCGATGCAATATTTTCACCAGGGAAATTCAGAAGTGAAAGATCGTTCCCATTATTCTATTTGTCTTATTTTTTAAGTGGTGTCATTTGTAATTTTCAGGGTAAAGCTCATGTGTTGCTTATTATGAAACATTTCCAATAATTCTTTGGACAACTAGAGTCCAAATGTTTCAACTGCTTATTTGAAAACTAGCTGTGCTGAAGACACTGTGCCACTGTAGGTCATTGTTTTGCTCTGAAATGCAAATTTCGTGAAGTACTACAGATCAGTCACTATATTTTGTGGGTGAAATGCGGCAACTAATTGGTCATAGCAGTATCTCACAACAGCTGTAGATTGAGTGACAGGGGAGCTTTACCCTGGCTAGAAAATAATAATTACACTTAAATTTGAAGGTAAAAATTATACACCATAAACTTAGCATAGACAGATATCTGTCAACATACAGTTTAAAATTAATGTCTGTTAAAACTTCTGTCAATATGTACCGTGAAGTGCATGGATTATTTTTATATTTAGCACCTATACCGTCAAAATAAATCCAGAAGTGGTTTAGTGCCTTTTTTATATAAGCAAACACCAACAAAGTCCGATAAAATGAATGACCAATTAATCTGGAGCATTGTTGGCGAGAAACTCAGTTCTCATTTTGTATACTGTAGTACCATAGAATCTTTAATATCCACCAGATGCAACCTTGGTCTTTAGCATTTCATCCAAAGAACCGCATTTGCAACAATGCAGCACATCCCAATTATTACTAGAGTGTGAGCACAGATCAAACTGCACTAATGCACTAATGGGCTGATTCCAGTCCACTGGACAGTCAAGTGGTGGTCCCCAACATTCAGATTAGGAAGGTAAATCTGTGTTTAATAGGTAGTGTGTTTCCAGGTTTTTCTTGATTTATGGCAATCGAGAAAATTTATTTTGTTGACCAACCAAAAGGATTGGCTGCCGCTGTATAATGTTTTGGATGGCCAACAAAATAAGTTCAAAACTTAAAGTAAGACCTGAACCTATAAATGTCTGACTCGGAAGCATGAATACTGTTGTCTGAACTTAAATGACAGCTAACCTCTAGTACTTTTTTGACGGAAATAAAAAAAGGAGTGTGACTAGTACTTAACATAAGTTTACACAACACTTATAAACTTGTTTTCAACTACTTTAAGAATCTATTGATGTTTGGAAAAGAAAAATTGTTCCATCAACTGCATTTGTTGGAAGTTCATAAAAATAGTAACAGTCCAGTCTCTAGATGTAAATTTCTGCTTTGGAAAAACATGTGGCTGAATGCTGGTTTCTGCTGAAGCAGAGATGCATTGTGCTGTTGGGTTTCTAACTGCAGGAACCTCATACAGGAAGTCATTGAATTGATTGCTGGAGAGTTTATTTCTCTCCACACACTGGCTGCTTCCTGCGCACAGCATATTCGGCAGCTCCTGGAGACAATACAAGCGGTTTTATTACATCCAGTTTCAAAAACCAGAACAAACATTAATCACTTCCAGGAAGTCATCATTTGGGTTCAGTAATTGTAAACATGGCTTACGAAATAACCAGACAATGCAGTGCCCTTCTGTGGAACTGAATAGAACTGTACGAATCTCAGTAAAAAGCTGATGTCTCTGGTAGAAATTTGGGCTTGATCCTTAAAGGATGTGCTCATATCAAACAACTCAGATTTGTATAGAGTTTTTCATGTAATATAAATGATTGTTATTATTAATCCGTATTGCTTTTTTTATTCAAGAATTTGCTTCCAGAAAATGTTACTGTACTTTTCAGAGTTCATGTAAAGATCTTAAATATTGTTTTGAGTTACTGGAGTTTAACCAGTGCTCTCTATCGTGTATTTTACATAGCACCTTATCACGTTGTCAAGAGGTCTCAAAGCATTTCACCCAAATTTTATTATCCAGTTTAGTGATTTGACTGTTTGGCTGGTGAACGAAGCAACCAGTTTGCGAATTGCAAACCGCTTCTTTCCACTGACGGCAATGTCTGGCAAGCTTTTCACTGCTTGTTCAATTTGGACCACCTACCTACCTACCGATTAGGCTTGAATATACAATATAAAGGCAATACAATTTATATTTCTGTAGCACCTTTCACAACGGGAACAGATCTCAATAGATTCTGAGTGAAAACATTTCCTGGCATGAAAAGGAGTAACATTTCAGGGCAATGTTTGCTCGCCTTCCTCAGCTGGTGTTTGAAGAACAAGCTCAAAGGGGTGATACCGACTGCATTTCTTGGCAACCACTACTAGTTAAGTAGGGAGCAAATGGGTTAAAATCTTTGTTGTTTCCCCGTGACATCCGGGTGGGTGTAGGGACATTATAATGACATAACAAACTCAATCAGACCATGTCCAGAACTGTAGCCAAATGGTTCTTTGGAAAACAACAAAGCAGGAGTTGCACAAAGAACTATAACAACAACAACAAAATTACATTTATAGAGCGCCTTTCACGTCGGGAGAAAATACAATGAAGAATAGTACCTACCTCTGCTCTTTGTGCAGCAGAAAACATAGCCTGACCAAATTGTAGGTTGAGGATGTCATAGGGTCGATTTTTCAGGTCACCTTTCTCCCAACCACCTTCCTAACTAAAGGTGCAGGTTGGTAGTTACCACAGGGATGGAAAAAGTGAGGGTGAAACTCTAAATAAATTAACAAAATTACCAATGCTGCATTTAGTTATGTTTCTGATGTCGCTCTGCTCTAATAAATGTTTTGTTCCTATGTTACAGGTCAGAATCCTGATAGCATGCTCATGGGAACAGGCATGAAAGCAAATGGTGCCACAGTCGCTCCTGAAGATGCAGAGCCAAATCTTCATTGCTTCTGTTCTGGTCACTGTGCCACCGATGAAGGCAACAACACATGCATGTGAGTTCCTGGTCCTGCAAGTATGAGAACTAAGTCTGTTCAGCAATAGGAACTGTGTGAAACCCACAACATAAAACTAAAATGAGCATAATAAAAATGAAAGATACATTTATGAGAATTTAAAATCTTCTCATCTGTTCTGCCTCCTAGATGCAGTCTCCAAATGCTACTTGTCGCATAAAGCGTGCAATATAAATGCAAGTAGTTGTTGTGGCATCATGTAGCTCAGTGGTTAGAGCACTCACCTTACAAGTGTGTGTTCGAATCCAGGCAGGTCAGGGCAAAACCTTGGGCAAGTTTCCTTACTCCACATGCCTAATATTCATCCCCCCAAATTTTTTTTAAAAAAGTTTTCATTTTAATCCACAACTGTCTGTGGGACACTGCTGTGCACAATTGGCTGCCACATTTTACCCACAAATATACAGTCAATTCACTTTCCAGTACATTCTGTGAAGCGCTTTGAGACGTCTAGAAGATGTGAAAAATGCTATATCAAATGCTAGAATTATTATCACTCCAAAAGTGAATTATTTGCATCATGTTGCATAATTATCATATCTCTATTTGAGGTTTTAAAATAATAAAGGGATTTGATAGGGTAGATACAGATACAGAGAAACGTATTTCCTCTGGTGGGTGAATTTAGAACAAGAGGGCCTAATCTTAAACTTCACAACATTGTTGTGCAATTCACCCTCATTCCCACTTTGGGGCAGATTCTGGCGGCAAGACAGAAATAAATATAAGTCTTTGATTTGGAAGAATACAAATTCTGTTGATTATCTCTTGCATGTCTGTTGTCCACCAAAAAATGTTTGTTTTGCTGCCATCAAAAAGATGAACTGAGGAGTATGTCTGCCGCCCGCAAGCATTCTCACCCGCACCAAAATTTGTACCCCGATTACCCTGGTCATTGCCAAAACAAACATTTTTTGTTTGCCTTTGCCTTTCACAGAGTGGATTGACTTCAAAATGCTCACTCTCGTGTTTAAATCCCTCCACCTTACCCCACCCCTGTACCTCTCTAACCTCCTCTGTCCTCACAGCAGTAATTGCTACCTCCGCTCTACTAGGTCCGGCCTCCTCCTTTTCCCCCGAATCCTCCACTCTACTATTGGCAGCCGTGCTTTCAGCCACTATGCCCCGAAACTTTGGAACTCCCAAGTTGTTGAATGTGAAAGATGGTTTCTGTTAGGTGAAAAGTAAGGTGAACAAGTGGTATAATTAGATGGATTTAGAGAACATCGGTCTTCGGAAAGAAGACAGAATGGTCGGGTGAAAACAGAGGTGTTGCAAGCCAAGTGTTGCATAAATGAGGAAACATTGCATTTGAATTTGTTTACAAACTCACTGGTATTTATGGCAACAAATCAGTGAACTGTAAAAACAACTGCATCCCACTGTGATCGGCATGTAAGTTGGCCCAACTTTGATTACTTTTTTCCCAGCCCAGCTTCCCTATAGAGTAGAAATATCTTGCATTTTCATAGCAATGCATCACATTCAAACATCTTAAAGAGCTGCACATGTAGTTTTACTGTGACATTCAATGTCTTTTTCTTCTTGCCCATGGCAGTTAATATAAGGTGAAGAATGAATCTGCGAATTTGACCGTCATTTTGACATCCTAGACAGTTTAAACGATCGTACTAATATCCCACTTAAATAATTATTTTAAAGAGCTTTTCCCCTGCACTCTGACTAAGTATACTCCTGTGGTGATTCATATGGTTTAATACTCTTTGGTGTGTGGCCATCTGGTGGACATTTTAGGAGGTGTTTGCTGGGTCATTTTATAAGGATTATTAAAATTGTTTTTTATTTAGAAAACAAAAATTCATGAGGCCTGTTTTTCCTTATCAAAGAAACTAGAAAAAAATGTGTGAGGATTTTTTTTTTAAAAAAGGAAAATTCTGTGAAAGTTGTGTTTTTTTTAAATAAAACAAATCCAGCAAATTACATTTGTATAGCTCCTTTCACGTCAGGAGAACTTCTCAAGGCACTGAAATGTCCTCTTAGCTCTCATATTGAGCGTATTCTCAGGTAACAATGTTGGACTATGAAAATCGTAAAAGATTGCTTTAAAGATGCTTAGTCATTTACAACTTTGGCATGAAATGCATTCTTGGAGATGAATGAAGCAATCCCAGAACTAATTCTTTAGCACATTCTTAGAATCCCAACCAGCTGAGTTTCCAATTAGTCCTCAAAGAATCAGCAAATTTCATTTTTAAATTTAAATTCGGACAAAAATATTTTCTTTAACTGATTTCCGTTCATCAAACAATTAGTGTTTTATTGGTGAAAATATTAAAAGTTGACTTTAAAGATGCATAAACATTTACAATGTTGGCAATTAAATGCATTTTTGCAGATCAATGAAGCATACAGGTGGAATCTTTTGCATTAAATAATAAGGAAAAGGGTGAAAAAACATAAAGATAGTGTGTTATATACGCATAGGAATACTGTATAGAGAGTACACATTAAATAATGTGTTACACACTGTGCATCCTGAAAAACACATTTCAGCAATGAATGTTTGACCGTTTTAGCCAAATCCCTAACAGAGGAATGGTCCTAGCTGGAAGAGCATGCCAGTCATTACCCTCAATGGCAAGCTATACGGTGCACGCTGGGGTCCCCAAACATTTGCTTTTGTCAAACTGCGTCAAATACTTTCTGGAATTAGATAAGCAGGATGTGTCCCTCCAGAGAGAGGGGGGGCGCATTTCATTCCAACAATCTCTCTTTGAAATATCCATGTTTAGGTGGTTTGCATGGAATTTTCAGTTTGGTTTGGATACTCTTAAACACGGTGATGGATTTCTGTGTATCTCAGACACCTGGCTGACCCAAAAACATCTATCCTTCTCTCCCTTCTTCCTCTCCTTCCTCTACCCCAACAAGAATCTCAACATTTGAAGCTGCTGTGCTTAAGAATTTGCCTAGGACCTCCCCATCCTAGCTAGGCACAATATTGTGGGGTGTTTTCCAACATAATAATGAAATGTCAGCAATTAAAATGCTGGCTGCCAGAACTATACTTAATTTCATTTGTCCCGGTGATGACTCTGAGCCCTGCTGGTAAAAATGTTTCTCTTATAACAGGACAAATGGAAACTGCTTTGCCATCATTGAAGAGGATGAAAATGGGGACACTACCCTGGGCTCTGGCTGTATGAGGTTAGAGGGAGCAGATTTTCAATGCAAGGTAAGACCCACATTATACAGCAAAGATACAAATTACAATTTAGGTTTACATCTACGTCTTTCATGTCGGGAGCTGAAACAATCAAACAATCTGCATCGCATTCTCTTGTAATGAAAACAGAAATTGGTAACATGAAGTGTGCTGGTAGTAGTCTCTGAACCAGAAGGTTGTGGGTTCCACCGCCTACTTGAACCTTTAATCTCATATAATCTAGGTCAAGGCTCCAATACAGTGCTGGAGGTATATGCTGTATTGTTCATTTGGACATTAATTCCTATAGCACTATTTGAAGCAACTGTAGTTTTCCTGGTGCCCTAACCAACTGCATCCATGTAACACTCTTCACTCCTCATGTAGGTCTTGGAACGCTTGACAATCCCACAGATACAGTTGGTCATTCATTTCACGGTTGTTTGTGGAACATTGCTGTGCACAAAATACATTCACTTTACAGTAAAATTTCATGAAGGATGTCTTGAAGTGTCTTCCCATCTTCCTGATATGAAAGGAGCTTCATAAAATGCAAGGTTTACTATCAACAAACAAATATTATTATTAAAAAAAAAAGAATTGTACTAAAACTCTGCAAATGATGTGTTGAAACAATTGCTAGAGGTGTCAGTTCTCCATCAGATCCTAAAACTGGCTTTAGGCAAACACTTGTTATATATGTGGAAAAGCAGGGTCCATAGACTTTTACCAAGGTCCAACATGGAAACCTTTGAGACATTAGATGGTGCTGAAATTGCCTCTCCGTAGAGAGTATTATGAGTACTGATTCCCAGAAACACTAGAAATAAGTTAACGAGAACTAAGGGGACCCCAGAATGTGCTGCTTGTCCAGCTAATCTCTAATTCACATTCGGTGACTAAGACTGCTGTTCTTCCACCTTTGCTTGTCTCTGCTCCTATCTTAATTTCTAAATGATACAAAACCCATTGGGCACATCTTCCACACTGCCTGCTGGATATTTCTAATCACTGGTCTCTTCACTGTTCTCATCAAGTTGCAGATAAAGTATAAGGGTGTTAGAACAACAACTTGCATTTATATGCAAATCCGTGAGGATATTGGCTCACAGTTACATAACTGACTGGAAAGAATCCCTGCTTCCAGTGACTGGACTGCTCTCCAAAGCCTGCTGATGAGTTAGCTGGCTGGGTGACCTGGCTCAGGAACCAAAATAGATTGTCCAGGAGGGTTGACTCAGTTCTGACATTCCATTGCCCATAGTTACTGGTTGGTCATTTAGATTGAGGTATGTAGATTGCAGATTTGAGCGTTGATTTAGTGGATAACTTCTATAACTGAAGGTTATAGGTCTAGATTGACACTCTTAAGTGCAATGATATGGGACAGCTGGGTTGTTGGAGGTACCGTTCTTCAGATGAGATATTAAACCAATGCCCATCTGGCTGTTAAGGTGAACAATTCAAATTCCATGACACTGTTTAAAAAGTGAAGGGCGTTTCTTCCTATGTACTGACCAACAATCCCCCAAATGTTTTTTTTCATACATCTTCTCTTTGAATCTGCACAGAATCTTATTTGCTAAAATGCCTAGTACACTGGTGGCCAAGAATCGTCTATCTGAACATTCGATCAATAGCGTGTTTTCATTTTGGGGAGGATTAAATGTATCTCAATTACAACAACAACAACTTTGATTTATATGATATAAATACAACAACTTCCATGCTGGATGGCATCTCAGAGCACTTAATTAATGGCATAAATCAAGAAATATTCCATCAAAATTTATTTTGCTGGCAAGACATAAAGGTTGGCTACTGCTGACCTAGAATAATCAATTTAGCCTCTCATTTGTACAGTACTTGGTGTCCGTAATCCCAGAGTGTGTAGCGAGGCTGTGCTGTCTGAAATAACATAAAACCCCTTCAACTCAGTGGAAAAAAACAGCAGGAGCAACTTAGAATTCAAGTTAAGTAAGATAAATAGGCAGATTTCTAAGAAACTCCCTCCCAGTCTGATTCTTGTTTTTACATCTGTGCAGTGTCCCATTTACAAACAGCAGGACCTAATTAAGCTAAAATCAATATAAATTCCCTGGCTGAGGCCTTCTGGAAAGTGAATGATTGTAAAACCACAATTTTAAACCGCAATTTTTAAATGGATTAAAAATGTTTCCCTTCTCATTTAAATGCACTTCACTGAACCTGTATGTAGCTTCTTCTTGATAATTGTATTAAAATGTTTCAATTATTCCATTCAGTATTGTTCCTCCCAATGTGATAGGCACTATACAATTGTAAGTTTATTGTTGTTGTTTCTTACTTTTCAGTGCTTTAATGTTTTTTACTCTACTCTTACTTTAATGTTTCCATTTAAAATGTCAAACTGGCACCATTATGGCATATATTGCTGGAAATTACCACCCATCATATGCATGGCGGTTTGTTCATATGGTATTCCATTTTGACATCAAAAGGAATTTCAATACCAAGACATGCGGAACATCAGACAAAAGTTCTAGACAAGAATTTCTGAGTTAGTGCTGTATAGTGTGTAACACAAATTCTGGCTGTTCACCACATGAGAGTAAATGTCCTTCCATTGCATTTGTTACAACTACTAAGGCTCTAGGAATTGATGCCAGGTGCTTTCACTGAAGGAACACGAACCAAGATACACTGGACCTTGTTACAATGCCTTTTAAATACCAATGCATCGCTCATAGATTAGACATATAATAATTAGAAACTAAACCAGAAATCACTGGGAACACTCAGCAGATCAGGCAGCATCGATAGAGAAAGGAAAAGTGAGTCACTTTTCCTTTCTCCATAGATGCTGCCTGACCTGCTGAGTGTTCCCAGCCATTTCTGGTTTAGTTTCAAATTTCCAGCATCTGCAGTATTTTGCGTTTCTATGATAATCAGAAGTACCTTTCCTGTGCTAAACAGTCGGCATCCTGTGTTAAAAGTGTTTGACTTCAGCTTGTCATGTTACTACTGTATCTCACAACCATATCAATATTTGCAAAGCACCAGAAGAAAGCTCACATGTGCACTTCAAGCAGTCAGCTGTTGAATTTTGTTCCTGTATAATTGCTGTGAATAGAAAAATCTACAGAGATTGACAACAACTTGCTATTGGTTCACATAAAATAATATCTCGGATATATAGACACAAAACAGGAAATGGAAGACAGAGAATCTACCTTTGGAAAAGTTGAGGGGTTTTCAGAATGTTTTGTGACATTGATTGTGAGCCTCTGCGCTTCTACTGTTATTAACAATAATCCTTGCATTTGATGTAGCGCATTTCACATCTAGACATCTCAACACACTTCACAGAATATACTGTAAAGTGAATTGACTGTATATTTGTGGGTGAAACCCGGCAGCCAATTGCAGTGTCCCACAAACAGTTGTGGATTGAAGTGACCAATTTTTTGTTTCTTTTTGTTTGAGGGATTATTGTCAGGCATGTGGAGTAAGGAAGCTTACCCAAGGTTTCACCCTGCCTGGAATTGAACCCAGGTCTCTCGCATGCAAGGCGAGTGCTCTAACCACTGAGCTACAGGACGCCATAAGATGGCTTAGAAATTCACAAAGGATGTGCAGTATTATACTGTTTTAGATTTGGCATTATTTTGTTCTGCAAATATTAATGAAAACTCAAACAAAATATAAAATAATATGAATTTGCCTGGATTTCTTTGCATCATTTCGAGACTGCCTGGAAATATTGTGTATGTTAATACGTTCCTTTGTTTTCTGTAGGATTCAACAAAAGTGAAAAAGCGGAGAACCATTGAGTGCTGCAAGACAGATTTCTGCAACAAGGATTTGCATCCTACACTTGCTCCAATTTCTGCTCCAGGTAAACTGGACTTCTCCATTTCTGGCATCTTGAAATAATGTTAGCTAATATTATGTTTGATTTTGAATTAAATTTGATTGCCTCTGGTACAATTAATTGTGAACTTTTGTTGCTAAATACTCAGCACTATTACAAAGAGTAATGAAGTCAGTATTAAATAAAATGCCTTGTTGGACAGAGGCTTATAGCAGGTTTAACCAAATGGAATTTAACATCATTGCAGTATTAGCTCAGTCATTAATAATGCAGCTAATGGGATTTGATGTGCATTTTTCATAAACAGAGGGTAAAAGATTTCCTGATGACGTGCACCGTTTAGGCCTGTTAATCTCACTTATTGTCTGCATCTTTGTGCTGATCATCATCACGACTGCCTTCTACTTCAGGTAAGAACTCACTATTTCTGTATTTATTGCACTCATTTTAGCTGCTGATATGTAAATGTGCACTAAACTGGCATCATTTCAAGTAAAGCTCCTCTGCATCCCCTCTATCGCCGTGATGCCATCTTTCCCCCCCTTTTCCCCTAGTCCCTCTTCCATGACTGTTTGTGGGACACTGCTGTACGCAATTTGGCTGCCGCGTTTTGCCCACAAGTATACAGTCGGCTTTCCTGCTCTCCTTCCCCCTACCCCGACCTCTCCCCTTGACATCTTTTTCCCCCCTTTTCCTTTAATCCAGCTTCCATAACTGTTTGTGGGACACTGCTGTGCGCAATTTGGCTGCCGCGTTTCACCCACAAATATACAGTCAGTTTTCCCACTCTTCTTCATCCTGCCCCGATCCCTCCCTCCCTGCTCTTGTTCGTATCTAACTGTACAGTGCCTTGGGACATCCTCTCAACGTGAAAGACGCTATATAAATGTCGGTTTCGGCTGGCTGATCAGATTGATTGATTGATGCCTTTTGTAAACTCGTGAGACCAATACAGTACAATACAGTATTCTAACTGAGGTTTAACAATTTATGCACATTTAGCATTACCTCTTTAGTTTTATTTTCTAACCCCCGATTTATTATAATAAACCTTGCATTTGATAGAGCACTTTTCATGTCTTCTAGATGTCTCAAAGTGCTTCTCAGAATATACTGTAAACTGAATTGACTGTATATTTTGTGGCCGAAACGCGGTAACCAATCGTGCACAGAAATGTCCCGCAAATAGTCGTAGATTGAAATGACCAGTTTATTATTGTGTATTTTATTTATAAAACATAGGATTGCATTAACCTTTTTTGACAGATTTGTCCACCTTCCTTCCAATCTTTGTTGTTCTTGCAAGTGTGCAGTTTCAATCTCAGTCAACAATCCTCCAGATAAATTGGTCGTTCACTTATTGGGTGTTCGTAGAAACTTTCTGGCACCAGTGGCTGCCCCATTGGCATTACAAGAAATCATCATTCTTGACTGTAAAGTGTTCTTGTGCCGTCCTGAGAGTAAATAAGCAAAATAGCAAAAGGAAAGTAAAAGCTGTGTTTTCTCTCAGGTACAAGTGGCAGGCGGAGAGGCGTCTCTACAGCCGGGACCCTGAACAGGACGTGGCGTTCATTCCACCAGGGGAATCTCTGAAGGACCTGATTGACCAGTCACAGAGTTCAGGCAGTGGATCCGGACTCCCTCTACTGGTTAGTTTGCAAATTAAACACTTTCAAACCGGAGTCATGGTTGCAAATTGATATGGGTCTCCAGGCAGTTGACCCCAATTATATTCCAATATCCTTTTCACCATTGTAGTCCTGAGATTCCATCACTGTCCCGACTGAGATCAACTAATTTAACGTCTCCCCGAACTACAGTCTCTTGACTTTCCTGATCTGTTTGGCTCAGCTCCACACCACATGGTGCATTTAGTCATTAAGCCACAGGAACAATTTTGTGGGTAGCCAGATAACAAACAAAATCAGCCAATAATTTACCTGCATGGTTGTTTCTGATCACAGTTTTGCAACCAGCAGGTTACATTTACACGAGCATTACAGAGACTATGTTGTGGAGATGTTTCAGCCTCAACATTCACAGTTATTACCAGCGCCAATAGAAAATTGTGGACATGTTTGCCCCAAAACTGTGGGGTGTTGATTTGTGCTACTGAGAAGTACATTTTACTGCCACTTTATTGATGAAAACTAAATATGAAGAAATCACATTAGATTGTTGCCGAAAAAAACGTAAGGCTTTCTTTAACAACAACTAGAGGGGGATATTAGTCTTGGTGCTCCAAGGTTACTACCTCTCAGGACCACCACAGAAGACAGATACGGAGAGAGATTCACAGACATAGAGAGACACATACTCAGAAGATATAAGAGAGATACAAACATGAATACACACTCACAGCTACATACACACGCACATACCATAAGGAGAGAGACACATAAACAGAGACACACACTCACAAAGACACACACAGATAATGACACACAGACCTAGCTCCATGTGGAAATCAACATAGAATTAATTGTGCAAACATCACTGGAAATAAAAGAACTTTCTTGTAATATTGATTGAGAAATAGGAGTTGTTAGTTCCTTTGTCACTGTTCAGATGGCCTGCAATGATGTTTTCTGGCCCTGTACATGCTGATGTTGCTGTCGCTGTCGCTGGCAGACATAAGATTGGTTTTGCCTGGAATGTAGCTGCAGTATTTGATATCTTGCAGCTGTCTGTGCTTTTCAGTGTGCGATTTCAATCTCGGTTGTCAAATTTATAAACTCAGAAATGCTACCTGTCCACATTCTAGTGTGGAGTGCACAGGGTAAATCATCCCGCTTCTTGCTTGCAGATTACAATTTGAACAGCAGTGACTGTAAGAGATATGTGGTTTATGGAGTTTTCCAATAGCAATATCAAAGAGAACTATTCAAAAATGCTGAGTACCCATTTATGGATATAGTGACACTAAGATGTTTGTTATTAATTATTCTAATTTCTACGTTTTTATGTTAATGTGCCAGGAATTAATTCAAGGGTGTGTAACCAAATCTCCAGATTTAGATGATATTTTTAAACTAGTTGAACTTCACTCTAACAATTTATACGTTACTTGATCCTTTCTATTAGATTACATACAAGCAACACCCTGTATAAATATTCTATATTTAACATGCTGGCTGATGCATTGAAATGGTGCAGAGTTTCACAATGCCATGGGAGGCTTTCATCTGCAATAAGGTTCTCACACATTACTATGAAAGAAACAAACCTTTAGTGCTTTTGTGGGTTTTTATCTATTTACAGTGACTGCGTGGATTACTCCAGTATTATTGGTATAAGGCTCCTAGTGCCTCTCGCTGTCAAACTATTAACTGACTTCCACACCGCAATAACTTTTAAAGGGGCAACAGTAATACAAATCAGCTCATATTTAAACTGTGGAGTTTAACATGTTTTAGGCCTATGTTTTAGGTTTTTTACACTTCCAAGAAAATATATTTTTATGTCCTTATGGACTCCACAGAAATTGATTTAGGCTCCGTAAAGTTAAAGATGTCAGTCAACTTGTCCCAATTGGTAATGCTCCGTTAGTTCTAATCTCTTGATTCGGAACATTGTGAGTTCAATCCCCACATCGGGATTTTAGATTCACAGCCTAGCCTGACATTCCAGTGCAGCACTGTGGGTGGTACGTTGCAGGAGGTGCCATCTGTGTGTTCAGGTGGACAGGTGGATGTTAAAAGATCCCATTACCCTGCTTGAAAAAAGAAAGGAGTTTTTCCAATACTCCCAACCAACTTTCCTCCTTTTTCCTTTCTCTTTAGGTCCAGCGTACGATCGCAAAGCAGATTCAAATGGTACGTCTCGTGGGGAAAGGCCGCTATGGTGAAGTATGGATGGGAAGGTGGCGCGGTGAGAAAGTAGCAGTGAAGGTCTTCCCTTCTGCTGAAGAAGCTAGTTGGTTCCGTGAGACTGAGATCTACCAGACTGTGCTAATGCGACACGAGAGCATTCTAGGTGAGCTGCCTCAACCATGTGCTTAATGTGTGCCAGATACTGGTCTAGTGCCTCTGGAAGCTAAACAAGTTAAGCTGATTTACATGCTAACTGTGTAATAATCATAACAATGCAGTACTTTTGCAGTTTCTTCCAATGCCCTTTTTTTATGACATTTATAGTTTTTTGCCAAATGTATGATTTATGCTGGAGTTAAGATGCCCCCTCGTATCTTTCACTTGTGACTGTTCACGCGTGAACCTGGATACAGTAAACTTTCTCAAGGTACTCAACCATGAGGGTAAGAACATTGGAGGCAGATCCTGACATCCATTTTCTAGTACAAGACACTGATGATGATGAGTGAGAATCTTGCCTAATCAATCTAACCTAGATTGCATCATGTCATTGGGACATTTCAAAGTGTTTCACCGAATATACTGTCCCACAATGTCCCCCAAACAGTTGTGGAGTGAGTGCCATTTAAAGAAATAAATGAAGGATTATTACCCCTGGAAAGCGATCTACCAGTCAACGAACATACACTTTGCTACTTACTGCTGGGATAAACAGAGGCTTGTGGAGTAAGGGAGCTTCCTGAAGGTTTTGCCCCACTTGGGAATCAAACCCGGGTCCTCTCTCTTGCAAGACAACTGTGTTAATCACTACACTATGGGACTTTTTGCCTGATAAGAAAATGATTTGCCCTGAGAGGAAAAAAATCTACAGTTTTGATTTTGCTTGTGTACATGTGTACACAAGCTCTAATGCAAAACACTGAACTGGATGAAGTTTTTTTTAAGAGGCCTGTGATCAGCTCTCATTGGGCACATCAAGGTATCAAACCATGGGAAAGGCAAGGCTGTATAATATCTGTTTCCAATGAATTAAAATGTTTTAGATTATGGTAATCAATAATTTTGAAGTGTTTCTCTTCATAGCAGCTCCATCCCTATTTTAAGGTGGTGTCCAGGTGGGATTCCTGGAGTGAATCATGTACTTTTTCAAACATTTCTGATTTGCCATCAACTTTCCATTGAATATGCAAAGCCAAGGTTTGAAGTTTCATCGATTTTGTTTCTTTAAAAACACAGGTTTTATTGCTGCCGACATTGAAGGTAAAGGTTCGTCAACGTGGCTGTACCTGATTACAGATTACCATGAGAGCGGTTCACTGTATGACTATCTGAAATGCACCGTGCTTGATAACAAAGCCCTCCTGAAGTTGGCGTACTCAGCTGCTAGTGGACTCTGTCACCTGCACACAGAAATCTACGGAACACAGGGCAAGCCCGCCATAGCCCACCGTGACCTGAAGAGCAAAAACATCCTGGTGAAAAAGAACGGAAGCTGTTGTATAGCTGACTTAGGCCTAACGGTGAAATTCAACAGGTATTCTCATCTGCTTTTCAATGCAAACTGTTCTGTTGAGACCTCAAATCCTCACTGAAAAATTATACAGTAAATTCCTGGCGTACTGGCCTCTGGGTATCTAAAATTTGAAGCTAGTGAAACCGGGCCTGAAATCTAAAAACTAAAATAAAAAACATCGGGCTGAGTAGCTGCCAAACTCCTCACTCTCCTAGCACTCGCCCACATACACACCAAGCAGGCTCACTGTGCTTGCTGGCCTGGTCGCCAGCAAGGGATATTGATTTTATCTCAGATTTGATTCCCCGGAGCATAAAATTGCTTATTTGCTATCTTTTGCTCCGCTAGATTTATTTACAATGGCTGTACCCACATTTACCAGCATTTTTTTAAAATAATGCATTATCACAACATGTCTCAAAGAACATACTGTCAAGTGAAATGACAGTAAATGCCATTGCTGACATTATAATTACACTTGATTGGATTCTCCCCCCATTAAATCTGGCGAGATAGGTTTTAAATGTGGAGACACAGAGTTAACTAAGAATCTTAGAAAATGTAAGGAATTTAAATGAATTTGGCGCAATTTATGAAATCTTTATTAGCTGCACATTCTAATTGCCCATTATTTCTTATTCCTTCACAGTGACACGAATGAAGTTGATATCCCACTGAACACCCGAGTGGGTACCAAGCGATACATGGCACCTGAGGTGCTGGATGAGAGTCTGAACAAGAATCATTTCCAGGCCTACTTGATGGCAGATATTTACAGCTTTGGTCTGGTCATATGGGAGATGTCACGTCGTTGTATTACAGGCGGTACGTTAACACATGAGATAGGGAAGCACCATTCTCTGAACAGGTAGCTAGAATTCCTGATTTACGATTCTGCACACTTCATTGATGTGTCTGAGTCATATTAACTGGACATATATTCTATTAGGGAGGGGTTAAATCACTGCCTTCAATGTGTAATACCTACCAATCATTTTGTAAAGGCTGCTAAACCTGATAAAATCAGTTAACCTTTCCGACAAGAAATTGTGCTGTGACAGAAACTTGTATGTTAGGATATTGTCCAATCCTATCACCTCAAACTTTGGTGGGGGAGGGGTGGTAGGATTGGACAATATTCACCAGAGGCACAAACAGAGCAGTGATTTTATTAGGAGAGCTTTGAAGGCAGGGAAAGAGGGCACAAGGCAATGGGATTGTGGAAGAGAGTTCTAGAGCAAAGGATCACAGTGATGGCAAGGTAAAAGATGATGGGATGATAGGTGAGCACAAGACCTGGCATAATAGAGATTTGTATATACACTTTAACTATGAATTCCCTAGGAAATGTATAGCAATAGGATGCAAATAAATTAATTAGTTGAGTTGCTTCTTGAATTCCATACAGCCATTTCACATTACCGGAGTCTTTTCTCCGAGTTGATCCCTCACAGTGCCCCTGCCTCTCTCCTGGTATTTACTGTCTCTCTTCCCCACAGGCATTGTTGAGGAGTACCAGTTGCCATATTATGACATGGTGCCAAACGACCCATCGTATGAGGACATGAGGGAAGTTACCTGTGTTAAATGTCTCCGTCCAACAGTTTCTAACAGATGGAACAGTGATGAGGTTAGTCTTCCTCACCACTGAGCTAGAAGTGTTAATACTGTGTTATAATAATCATAATCCTTGCATTTCATATAGCGCTTTCCATGTTTTTTTTTCTGGATATCTCAAAGCACATCACAGAATATACTGCAGACTGTGGCCTTGTTGTGGCCTTGCAGATTCTCTGTATAAGAATGTAAAGGATCCTAGATAACAGCTGAAATATATTGCACAGAACTTTTTAATTTAGATTAGGAACAAGGTACTAGATATATTATTGGGCTCCCATATTGATCAGACTGAGTGAAAGGACATTTAGGTTCTGCAGATCAACAAGAATCAAATGTATTGTGTGAATTTCACAGAATTTGTGCATGTAGTTTCTAGAACTTTATAAGAAAATCTAAGATTTTTGATCATTGGCAGATGTTATGACCTTTCATTTACTATCACTCAACAATTTGCGTCTGCAGACAAACGACATATGTAACAGGCTAGCAACAGAAACTATAACTTATTACATTTAGTTTGTGGAGCGATTTAGTCATGCGGATGGCTATAGACTGGCACAAGATTTGCATCCCCACATCTTAAACCTATTTGTTGTTGTTGTTTATGCTGCAAACATGGCAGAAATTTTGTTCTGTGAGCATCAGGATAAACCAAGCTAGAATGAGATTTCCTCTGTTTGTACTAAGGCCCACCTCACTAGTCTGGCTGTGTTTAGTTTGTAGTCTGCAGGCTATGCCTACTTCAATACAACAATTCGTATAACAGCCTTTACATAGAAGGTGCACTTTAGGGAAGCCAGAGCCTGCTGAATGGAGGGAGCAGACAGGTTGTTAGGGGGTCAGTAGGTCAGAGAGATAGCAGGGGTCAAATCCATGGAGGGTCTTGAAAATGAGGGTGAGGATTTTGAATTCTTCCTCTGAGCGATGTAGAGCCTGGCGAGGGTGGGGAAATGGGGTCAAGGAGCCTGGTGCAGGAAGAATAAAAACAACAATTTACAGTTTTATGCTGCCTTCCACATTAAGAGGATATCTTGAAGCACTTCACAATTCACTGAGAGAGATGGGGAAAAACAGTAGATGCGTAATCCTGCACTGGTTAATGAGGGATGATGGTAATACCACTGGGAGCAGAGAGAAGTTTTCTGGTACCAAGAGATCTCTCACTTGGGAGATGGTGAGAATATAAAGGTGGAG
Source organism: Hydrolagus colliei (assembly GCA_035084275.1). NCBI lineage: Eukaryota > Metazoa > Chordata > Chondrichthyes > Chimaeriformes > Chimaeridae > Hydrolagus > Hydrolagus colliei. Next base: position 20,840,466 of record CM068748.1, read on the forward strand.
ATTAATTGTTAAAATAATGGTGTTGTTTCAAACTATGGGAATTAAATCATTGCTTTGAAATGTACCTTTCACTGAAAGTGATCGTTCCTCTCATTGCCTCCATGCATTTGTTTTTTCAGTGTTTAAGAGCAGTCCTGAAGCTGATGTCAGAATGCTGGGCACACAATCCAGCCTCCCGATTGACTGCATTGAGGGTGAAGAAAACACTTGCCAAAATGGTGGAGTGTCAAGACATCAAGATCTGACCGATTCCTGAAACTGACTCTATGTGACTCGTAATGTCCCCAAGGAGGGGCAGAGACTTCTGGTGTGTAGTTAGGCATTTGCTCGTCCCAACGCCATTGCACACCGCAATAGATAGGCTGCTAAACGATGACCTTTCGAATTCAGAACTGTTTTGTTGACGGCATAGTGTGGGAAGCCAGAACCTCTGGTCACGAGTCTATACCCGAGCTCCAAGATAGACACAAACACATTTAAGAATAACCCTGCATAAATTATTGTTATTGTGGAGCTTCTTAAACTTCCTCGGGATTCCTACGTCTCACTGTTTCTGTCGTGCTCTGTCTAGGAGCCACAGTGAAGAAATGATAGCTGGCGAGAAACCTCTGCCACGGGAAGTCTGGGACTGGCACCGCACAGCCAGCAGATGATGCTTTCTGTGAAAGCCTCGATTCTGAATTTGCAACCAGTTTTTTGTTGAGAGAGAGGTTGATGCTCGCTTTCCACCTGTTATTTTCAAACGGGGCTAGACAAAACCAATCAGCCGTCACCTACCATCATGAGCCATGAGGGTACAGCAACTTCTCCCATAAAGTCTGGTATCAACTGGGCATTTCAGCCCTTTACTGCGACACAATGGGTTTGTGCTGGCACCAAGTATATAAAGTAAACGGCAACATTTAACCCCTTGAATCCTGAACCTTCTCTGTTTATAAGCTTTGCACTGATTGTACTGATCGCTTTTTATCAGTCGCAAACAGAGATTCATTCTTGCTTCTGGAAACAAAGGCCCTTTTCACTTTTAAAAAAATGTATTTAATTTCTTCTTTTGTTGCCATCCACAGGCACCAGGTAGTGCACTTCCTTTTGCAGGACTCGATTTGTGGTTCCTGCTTGCTGGACAAATGTCAGTCATGGATTGAACACGTTGACAGTAAAGTATTACCACAAGCAGTCAGGCTGTCAGCAATCCTGACTTTGTTTTCTGGTAAAGGACAAAAATATTTGACATAGACGTTTACGTGAATTGTATTCTTTCAAACCTTCTCTCAGCAGTAATATTCTATGAGTGACTTTATCAATGATGTCAGGAGCTAGCTTTTTTACATTATTTTATATTAAAGCCCAATAATATTCGAGCACTCTTGTTAGTCCTCGGTGATGCTCGTCTGTGTTTTGGTAACGAGAAATGTGTTTGCTGTGGGGATAACAAACCTGCTTTCTGGGTAAATTTCACCACACTCGGAAACGTCTTGATTCAAGGGTCAAAGCTGCTGCTCCACCTGGGGAGTTGGGGAGGAAGATCACTATACAGTGTAGCAGTGATGGTGCATCTTTACCATCCTTCTGCACAAGTGTAAAAGACTTGCTCCCAAGTGGCGTAGGCTCACAGGTCTGCGAGTTACGAGAGACACTGAATTGGTCATTGTTACTTGCACTCAATATTAGTCTATGCTCTGCGGCCCACTGTTTGGTTGGAATACGCGGGGCCGAAATTCCGTTCCGCCAAGTTATCACCAACTAGAAACAATGTAAAGTATCACTGCCAGGGATTGCAAGCAATTCACCAAAAAAAACACCCATAGAATAATGAGTAGTACTGTACTATTAAGGTTTTGTCCCCTCGTAGAGCTCCAGGCCCTTTGTGTGTTGGTTGTTGATTCTGGTCTTTCAGTGGGTGTCAAAAAACGAGTCTGAACGTCCTGTGAACCAGGAGAAAAGGAGAAGCTGTGAAGGTATCGCATGTTGTGTTATTGAATTGAAACTATGTAACAAAAACCCTTGTGTATATTCTTTTCTTTGGAAAAAAAATTCATATATCAAATAATTAATCCTTGTTAATAGTGGTTCTCTCGTTCGTGCCAGGATTCCAACTGCCATGATCTTGTAATGTTATGTAACAATATTGAGAGCTTGTGTATCATAGCTGACCTAGTCTTGCAATATTTGGTGTAAATATAACAGCCAAAAGTGATGCTTGGGGAGGGGAAGAGATATAGTGCAGCTTGTTAATAGAAGTCAATCATGGGCATCTGGGCTCAAGATTCTCATATTTCACTGACTTCAATGTGAAGTGTGATATTGCACCTCTTGTTCATTGATGCATACTGCTGTGTATTGTACACTTTCAGCTCATGTAGTCCAAGAGTTGTGGGAATATCACATTGGAGAAGGTGCGTTTCCAATTTTCTTTCACAACCATTAAGTCCCACTGCGAGAGAAAATGTGAAATTCTGTGTTGGCATGCTGTACCTTAATTTATTTTTTTAGTATGAGGTCTGGGCAGTAATTGTCACTTTTTAAGAAAGCTCTGTTGGTTTAGGACTGCCTTTATCATTCAGATATGCTGCGGTGAAATACTTGAGTATTTCCAGGCACTGTGGAATAGTGAGTGGATTAATGCAGTCCTCAACTAGCTTTGGGGCAACCATGCTGTGTAGATATTTCTCCTACCCCACGTTATGAAGTAGTCAAGTCTGTCTTCAATAACCTCTCAGGAGAACTGGGCCAAAGTGATGTTTATATAGGTGAGTGGAGGGGGGGGGCTGGGGGTTTCTGAATAGGGTTTGTTGCATCCTGACGTGGAAGCTGCTATACAAATGTAGTTTGTTGGTTGTTGACTGCCCAAGGCGGTTGTTAACGGGATGGTTATTGAATGTAGATGGTTGCTTGAACTGGTTTGACGTACAATGTATACAGGTCATCATTTTGACTTGCCATCATCCAAAACCATTTGCCAGCATCACGTGGCGGGGGATTAAGTTCAGGGGTAAGCAGGCATTTGATACAGAAGTGCAGCATACAACAAGCAAAAATATAGGGAAGTAATCAGTATTTTCTGACTGTGTGAAAGGACTTGTAATGCTTCTCTGTAAATAAGAAGGGGGAGGCCCTGTATATATTATAACGGATACAGTACTCTTGCCTTTCAAAGAAAACCATGTGAGCCAGAGGAGTCTGTTTGAAAAAGTTTTGTATAATTGCCTTCTTTGTCACAGCAGCCTACCTTTATTTTATTTAAAGTTGGGGTGGGGGGGGGGGGGGGGGGGGGAGAGAGAGAGTGGGAATCTGCTAACTGCAGAGCAGCATCAATCATCCTGCCCAATGTGTCAGTGTAGAGTAGATAGAAAACATGTACAAATCGATTATAGAATCATTAAGTTAGCATATTTGTACATAGCAAATGAACAGACAACAGAGGGTTAAAGCAGAAATGTTACTTTACTCTAATGCTTATGTCATGTAAGAAAAACAAAATGATTATCTTAAAATTTAATGATTTATAAACCTATTTTGTACAGCATCTGCTAAAAGGTGCCTTATTAAGTTTACCACAGGTTGCTTTGCAAGAAGTACATTGTGTACACAGATTATGTCCTGTATCTGACTTTTAAGTAAATAACATTATTTTAGTACACAAATGCTCTGTCAGCTGTACTATTTGTTTCCTCATTTATTGTATGTGTCTCTAAATAGTGCCCACTGCTGCAGAGTGTTGGGTTCAAAGGATTTTCACACCATACATAATATTTACTGATAACATTATTACAATTCACCCTGATAACATTAGTCCATAACGTATCATGTCCGTTAATTCAATTTGGTAAATTCTAAGGACAAATAAACAATATTCAAATGCAAGAGATTTACGCACCAAGGTAATTTTCTTTACACACTGTATGTATATCAGCAGCTATATGCTAATTTTCCATACATACCTGATCTTCCATACCCTCCTTATCCTTAGCACAGAGTTCAGAGATGGCTGGTTTACTAGCTTTTGTAGAATTGAACTCTTAAAAAAAAACTTTGCATTTGATATAGCTATTTATCATGTCTTTGAGACGTCGCAAAGCACTTCACAAAATATACTATATAGTAAATTGACTGTATATATTGTGGGTGAAAGCAGCAGCCAATTGTGCACAGCAGTGTCCCACAAACAGTCATGGATTGAGTAACCTCATAATTAATTAAATGTAAAAGATATTAAGTTCAGAGTAGAAACGCTGCATTTTTGAGCCAGCGTTCAGTTAACATTCTCAACCCTTCCTCTCAGTGATCAACAACATTTCTGTAAAACACTTTCAGATTTATCCTGTGTGAAATGTATAATACTAGTGCAAATTGTGTGGCACCAACACTATTCATGGAGTTACAATATTGGGAGAAAATGGAAGGTCACCAGAACAGAATACATAGCCAGTGACTGGCCACAATATGTACAAGCTCTCAGGTAGGAGTTTCCTTTTGCAATGCTGTAACTTGTAGGGAGAGCTATTTCCAGCAAAAAAAAAGGTGAGGTCCTGAAGGGAACGGTGAACATGGTGAACCTGTTAAAATATCTTGTTAAAGGTATTTGCACTTTTCAGAACAAAGCCTTAGAATGTCTTGAACAACAAAAATCCACCAAACGTTGTCTCGGGTGGATTCCGCCGTACTGCAGCCCCCTCTTTCACCTCTAACCATACTTGCTGGCCTTTGTGGAGCTGCAGTATCACATAGCCGCCAGTTGAGTTGATGCTGTGGTGTTTCCTTCTGCTGTTTTGCACAGCAACAGTGTGGCTGCCATCAACCATCAGGGAAAGCAGACCCGGGCCGGGAGCAAACGCGAACATGTAGACGCCTGCTTGTGAAGCCCTGAACTGACCGTCCTTCGGCGAGTATCCATTTCCGTAGTTCAGGAAGATCTGGTCGAACTTCAGAATCCCATTTGTTTCTGAACTATTGGAAAGTCCTACGAAGAATGCTGACGAAGACTCTAAAAAATAAGAAATAAAATTAGATCTACGAGGGTTAATTAAGAATTGGACACAAGAAGGGGAAAAAAATCCTCATTAGATTATACCCCTTGTTGGCCTAGTGTGGAAAGGCAAAAAACACCAATAGACCAGAAACTTGTAGGTTTGGATCCAAGTCTGTGCTGAGTTTGCTGCCTCTGGGGTAGAGAGAGAAAGGAATGAGACTGTGTTTCCCCCATTGTTATCTAGAGACCCTGGCTGAAAAGTGTGTATGTTTGGTGAGCTTAGGATGAGACTCAGCTGTATTACACCCGTTGACTGAGCAGTTTGCAGACGGGCACTGTCTAGGCTCACACATACAAATTGATCAGTTGGATGTAGTGGAGGGCGGCTGGAACCCGTGTAACTACACCTTAATACTAGTCAGGGTCTTATGGTGAGGAGAAAATTTGCCAAACTTTGACAGACATGGGTTTGATTCCAGGCATAACAAAATGTTGGGCAAGTTTCATTACTCCAAACTTCTCTCTTTACCTGGCAGTAAAAAGGAACCCAGTTGTTAGTCGAATGTCGGATTGCTTTTCCGGGGGTAATAATTCTTTGCTTTAAAAAAATTTGTCACATCAATGCACAACTGTTTGAGGGACACTGCAATTGACTGCGTGTTTTACCCACAAAATATACAGTCAAGTCACTTTACAGTATACAGTGAAGCATTTTCAGCATTTTGACTAACTGCACTATCAAATGCAATTATTACTTGTGGAAATGCTGCAAATAGAAAAGTCGGTCTGCAGAACAATTTAACATAAGAGATCAACACAAGTTTGTATCACCACCAATTATGTGGGTACATGTTGTCAGTGATAAATGCGCGTAGATACTGCAGATCTAAGAGAAACTACCTGTTAAAATATTTGCATTTCCAAGAATCTTCTATGAACTATAGAAACATACAGTGCAGAAGGAGGCCATTTGACTCATCGTGTCAAATGTTCTTTTAAAGAACAATCCTTTTAGTCCCATTTACCCACCCTTTCCCCATTAAGCTAAATAAATCCTATTTAGTCAGGAAAGTCCTGGTGTCTTGCAATAATCAGGTGGCATCTCTAACAGTGGCAGCACTCCATAGGTACAACACCAATATGATTTAAAATTATGAAGTTGAGTCTCCGATATGGAGCTCAAAGCCACAACCTCATGACGCAAAGGATTTCTCCAGGAGGTGATCAGTCTCCAATTGCTGTTGACAATCTTACATCTTCTAACGCTGCCAATTGACAGGTAAGTGAAAGAACTTGAAGACTTGTGTGACAGGGGTCCTCAAAGCTGAGATAGAGAAATAATAATTCTTGCATTTGATACAGCACCTTATCACATCATTCAATGTCTCGGAGCGCTTCATATGATTTATATATAGTATACCCATCAGGGTTTCCACATGTGTCAGACACCTGGCTGACCAAAATATTTTTCCACACAGCAATGTCTCATAAACCGGTCCAAGTGAATAATTTGATCACCTGGGGAATTTTTGGCCAGAAGCAGGAATCATTATTTTTCAAATCCAAGAATTATTCGCTTTTTTAACTTCAGCTTTAAGGAGAAAGTTGCTTCTCTTTTTGAAAAGAGCTATGGGATTTTTAACATCCGCCTGAACTGACAGGACCAGAACCACCAAAAGGAATGGCACCTCCCAACAATGCAACGCTCTCCCAACAGAGTCCTTGTATCCGCACAGTACAATCAAACCCAGAGTGATCCTGTTTGCCGCATTCTTGGCTCCCAAGTCTTGGATGAGATCAGCCAACTCCATACAGGCTCAGTATTAAACCTTGGGCCTTTGTTGTCTGTATTGATCAATGGCGCATTGATTGTGATTTACTTGCTTCCTGTGCTGTAGACATTTTAACATTAATTCTTAACAAATTTTAACATAAGAGATAATAAAAATACTTATAGTTTTGGGCACAGCTATATGGATCTTGTCACATACAGATTGCATGACAACTAGTCTATGTATTTACATCCACATCTTTACATAACAAGTTAGAAACATCTTACCCTGTGCAAATGAGTGGTTTCTGTTGTCTGGTGCGACTGAAGGGCTCCCATGCATCTGCATGTGTTTGCTTCGCTGCTGGCTTTGCTCTTGGAGCTGTTTCTGGAATTTTCTCAATTTCTTTGAGCCAAAGCCACTTCGCCCATTACTGAACGTTCCATTGGAAAGTGTTTCCATAAAGCCCGGCAGGTTCTGGAACACAGCGAGGGTGTGTTTCAGAGATGACACGTCTGACTTTAGATTCTCCACAGACTCTGCGAATAGTTCCTTCCCATCTTCTAGGCTACAGTTACAACAACCTTCGTCATTACCGCATCGGGATTCCAGTTTATTCACTTTCAAACTCAACATCTCAAAGTCTTTTTTGATAGTTAAAATGCTGAATTCATATTTGTTAAGATGGTCCATCTTGTCTTCTTCCAGCGCCTGGTGGTTTGGTTCCATGTGTTCTCTGACATCTAGACCCGATGAATTGTCCTTCACCGAGTGTTCTTGCTCTTCAGATTGAATAGATTCACTGATTTCACCGGTCGACCTTCTAGCCTCCAGCAATTTTAGCCTCTCATCAATCGTTTGCAACATCATTTTATGTACAGACAGTCTGTCCTCCGTTTCGTTGAGAATCTCGTACACGTCATTGATGGAGAGTTTCAGAAACTCAGGCGCATCGTCGGCTGTGACTTCCAATATATCCTCTCCCACCAAACTCTCCAGGATGACCATGTGACGAAAAGTGTCCTCCAAAAGAGAATTAAAAGAACTATTGAGGTATTTGACATGCTTGTCCAGAATGGCCTCCCTTTTTCTTAAGTGGCTAATCTCCCTGCCGAATATGGTAGAATGATTGTTGAGCATCGCAATGTCTTGGACAACGGCTCGAATTGCTTCTTCCTGCAGTAGGTGGAGATCCTGCATTTGTTGCCGGATTTGTTGCAAAGCTACGTACAAGTCCTGAACAGAATCGTTCATGTTGTTCCTTAGGTCCAGCTCTTGCCATTTAATGCCGTCAAGATCCGACTGCATCTTGTCCAAAAGGTTACTGGTGTTCCTCAGATTGTCAGTAACTGTAACACTTCTGTGCAATTGGTGACTTAGGTCTTTTATTTTATTTTCAAGACTTTGAAGAAGATCCTCATTAATTGAAGACTGATGGGCAAAGGAAGTATTCAATCCCAAGAGGTTCTTAGTTAACCCTACCCTGGTCTCGTTCAGTTTTTGGTTCACTTTTCTCCGCAAGCCATCCACCATTTTCATACACCTTGCATCCAGGGTCCTCACCTGTTGTTGCATATCCACCATCTGTCTTGATGAGAGACCACACATTCCATTTAAGTATGTGAGGTTCCTTGAATGAACTTCCACCATTCTGCTGAGCTCGTCGAAGTTGTGTTTTGATACTGCGTTATCTGAGCTGACTTCCTCAGAGCTACACGAAGGACACCGTTTTAGGACATTGAGCTCATAGACATTTGCCAAGCTTCGATTCAACTCGGTTAGCTGGGCTTCCTGTCTCTCTACAGTACCCATGACATTACTCAGAAGCTGAGTATTTCTGTCTATCCCACTTTTGATCTTGGTTAGGTTGATGTGAATGGCAGTCTGTTGAGCATCCATTTCTTCCTGCTGGTCACTCAATATCGCCTCAAGTTTCTTCAGTTTCTCACTGTTCTCCTTAACCTTTGACTGTAACTTTTGGTTGTAATCTTCCATTTCCCCTTGAGACTCCCGCTGCTTCCAGAGCTCATCAATGCTCTTCCTGTTGACCTCCATGCCCTGTGACAGGTTGTGGACCACGGCGGAGAGGTCCTGCAGGCTTTTGTTGAAACTTTCCCACAAGGAGTGAAAGTGCTGCCTGAGGAAGTTTTCAACATGAGGCTTTAACACATTCTGAAGCTCTGAAAGTTCTGTAAAATCAAAATCACTGGGTGGTATGGACAGTTCAGGTTGGCTTACATGTCATTGCCCAATCACAGAACCTCCACAAGGAGAAGAGTTTATTTAAAAACCAACAAATCACAAGAACCAAGTACAGTAGTAGCCCGTTTATTCGTGACCCGATTAACCAGATTGCTCGACTCCCTCCCGGGGCAATTCCCCATTCCAGCAATTGCGAGTATGCTCAATTTGTGCACGCGCAATGCGTGCACATACTCACTTATTAAACTTACAAACTTGAAGGTTTTTACCGATCGGTAAAAAATTCTTTTTTAATTATTAATATGGTATGTTTTAAAATAAGTAAATTTGGGGGGGGAATTTCGGCAACTTGCCGCCCGATTATCCGGCACAGTCAATTACTTCCCCCCCCCCCCCCCGAGCATACCGGATAAACGGGCTTCTACTGTACTGTAGTTTTACAATAAAGCGGTTGATTGAAAGTCCGGATTTCAGTTCCTTGCATGTTCTGAATGTGTCATGAAGCGCTGGACAGACATTTTAATCTATTGAATTTCACTTTTTTAATCAGGGTCTATTTATGATAGTAAATGATAGTCTGCCCCACTATAACGCAATGTGATTTAATGGACCCTCATTCGGGTGAAGTGCACATCTGGCTAGCAGTTCCTGGGACACTAGAGGTAGGGAGGAACTTCTGTACTTTCACACTAATCACACAAGGCCACTCAGCACTGACCTAGAGCTGGATGTGTACAGGGTGTCCACAAGCTCCTTTCACCTTTTTATTTTAAAAAAACAGTGCACTGACGCTCAACAACTGAAACATGTGGAAGAATGATTATAATTGTATTTAGAAGTACTTAATTGTATTCAGTACAAGTGTTTAATTGTATCTAGTCGTCCAGAAGATCGCTTTGTATGAGCGCTGTCATTTCTATATCACAGATCTGTGCGATACTTTCCACAACATGGATGGAGTGAGGAGGAAAAATGCCTCTTTGATAGATTGTTTTCAATTCCTCTGTATCACTGTTTTATGACAGTGGGGGTAACAAGACGTTGTGGACACTGTATGTAAATATTTTCACGTCAGACTTTCACAGATGACCATTTTCTCATCTTTCCACGCGGGCAGATTTTGGTGGATATCAACTCACATTACATAAAATTGGGTTAATATAAAGCAGGATGCAATTTTTTTTAACAAAACTTACATGTGAGTGCCAGAAGCCGTTGAGATGTGAGTCCGCACTTGAGCCTCACAAGAACAATTCAGACTGTTCTCTAGAGGCTACCTTTGTAAATAATTACGCAATTATTTATTTTCCCAAGGACTGTGATTTCCTGGAGCAATTATTGGACCCAAAAATATTTGTCTGTTGTAACTAACGAACATGGGAATTCCAAAGAAAAAAGTCCCAAAGTCCATCTGGTCCAGCCTGGTAGTCACAGGCTACAATAATAGAGATGGTGAAGGCAATTAATTCTGTATGGATTAGTCTGCAATAGAGTGGAAAACTTTGGGAATCTTAGATCCAGAGTTTGCCTGGTTCTTCCACACACAATACATTTACTATGTCATGTCTCAAATTGTCATCTAAGGTATCCCAAAATATAATTTTCTAAATCAACACTATCTAATTTGAATTTGAGAGAATCAACGGTTTCTGCTTCCACTGTCTCTCTGTGGAGAAGTCTGTTCCATTACAGGAATAACAGGATCGAAGTCCAATTGGACCCCAGTTACACTGTGTTTACAAACATACTTCTGCTTATCGAAGATCCGCAGATACAAGACTGATATATAGAAACGCTATTACAGTGTTACACTCTTTATCAAATTAGATTTTGTTCTGAAATCTGCTGGTAAATTCTTACATTAAATTAAATAGCCTGTAACAGTCCTGCACTTGGAGACTCCACCGCTCAGCTCCCTTAAGGCAAATTTTAGAGAAGAAATTAAATACGTATTGGGAACAGATATAAATGCAATTCACTCACTCTCTTTCGCCCTACCTGTAATGTTTCCATTCCTATCAGTCATTTTCTGAAAGTCCTGGATGGAGGCAGTAGGATCGGAAATGTCATCCTGCAAATGGTGCAGCCACGATTCCTGGTCCTGCACCTTGTCCAAAATCTTACTGGATTCTTCTGCAGCGCAACAGAATGTGATAGTTGTTAGATACACCACCACACCAAGCCAAAAAGAACCCCTTACCATCTGAAGAACCCCTTACCCAAAAAAAGTAACCCCCCGACCCCCCACTTATGTCCTGAACCACAAAAACATGTAACCTTTCCCCCCCCCCCCCCCCCCCCCCCCCAAATCTCTATCTCAAAGGATAGAGATTTTGAACTCTATCCTTTGGGGACTGGGGAGCCAGTGGGGTCAGGCGAGCCTGGGGTTGATGCGGTTGCGGAGTGGGAGAGGACACTTATCTGGAGAGTTCTGAATAACCTGCAATCTGTGGAGGGAAGAGAAGGGAAGACCGACAACACAAACAACACATTACACTTGTATAGCCTCCTTCAGTCCGGTTTTTTGGGTACAAGCTATGAGTTGGGGGGTGGAGTTGTGCAGGGGGTGTGGGTGGGTGGGGAGGCGTGGAGGTGGGAGTCTGGCCGAGTATGGCTGCAGATGCTGGATCCATTTATATTTTTGAGACTGAGTGGACAGATATTTGTTAGGTCAGGGTATTGAAGGATACTGGGCAAGGACGGGTAATTGGACTTGAAGTACAGTTCAGCTATGATCTTATAGAATGGTGGAACAGAATTGAGGGGCTGAATGACCTATTCCTGTTTCTATATTTTTATGCCCTCCCAATGTGAAATGTGCTACACAAGCATAATTTGTTATTTGTGTTGGTGTAGGGTTTGAATCCACAGCTTTCTGACTCAGAGATGGTAGTTTTATAGACTGAGACAGAGACACATGTTACACCTGCCATGACCAAAATCCATCCAGTTCAAGTTTCTTCTAATTGAAATGTAACCTATTTACTTACCAGGGTTTAAGACCTCTGCAGCCATTTCAATGTTCTTGTTAGTGTGCTTCGCGGAGGTTGATGTGGTCATCTCAGCAGGAACTGTGAGAAACAGGAGTTCCTAGAGGTCATATAATAATCCGTGCATTTTCATATTGCAGTGATACCTGATTGAGGTGTCTCAAACCGCCTCTCGGGAATATCCTGGAATGTGTAATAACTGTGGACTTTGTGAGCAAACACATTCCCTTCCCAACTGGCACAGGGATCACTGATTCCCATTCAGTATATTCTAGGCTATTGCAATCCCCTTCCTTTGCCTAACTACTCCTGTATTTAACATACATTGCACCTGCCTTGCTACACCTGCTGACAGCTACTGTGAATTTTCCCTGATAGATCTTCCAGCCTTGAAGAGTATCTCCAAGAACCTATTCTTGTTGTGATCATCCACATCTTGACTCCAATACAATTGCACACTTCCTTTGGTAACTCACAGTGACTCTCAGCACCACCCATGTTGGTGAGAGCGAAAGCTTTACAATACTGTACTAACAACCCTTGCATTTGTTATCACTTCGTTGAGAGGTCCCAAACGCTGTGTGCTCGTAAAGCAATCCACCAATCGACTCACACCCGGATTCCTACTGACTGCTAGGTAAACAGAGGCATGTTGAATAAAGGAATCAAACCCAGGTCATCTCGCTTGAGAGGCGAGCATGTTAACCTCAACGTTACAGGACTCCACACAAGCTTCAGTCCTTCACTCACACCAGTGGCCCAATCTAACTCTCCACTTTGTGTCAGTGACTGACACTTGCCGTTGAATTTTGTTTCATTGGGTAAGAAGAGGTATCAATTTGGCAACAAGCTCATACCTACCCTTCTGCTCACAGTTGTATCCAGTAAATCCAAGACAACATCTCCACTCCAAGTACGTCACAAGCATCTGCTTCATCTTGTACATGGGCCTGAAAGCCAACTGGTACCTGCAAGGTGAGGTCCTCTGTTATACAATCACACAACATCACAACAGAAAACTTATTTCACCATCAGCCGCTGTTCTGCTGCTGTTCTTCTCCACTTCAAGACACAATCTGATCCCAGTGCTACTCGCTCCGCACATGTGTGAGGTTCCTGAAATCGAGACGCTGTCTTTCCTTCTTTTCTTTCTCACGACAATCTCTCCCCCTTTCTCCCAGTAAGTACTAGCTAATGCCAGCACCTCCACCGCTACATGGCGCCATTGATCAGCACAGTTGATAAAGGACAATAGCTTACTTACACTACATTCTGGCAGTCTGCCACCCCATTCCTGCAGGGCTCCAGTGACCTTTCAACAAATCGTTGCATCCCACAGAACACCCCTGTCGTGGTTGGACCTGATTTCACAAACGGGCACCAATTCCTGGAACAAGACACAGAGAGAGAAGATCAGCGTCAATCCAGGAACAGTTTGTTTTTGATCAGCCAGTATGATCAGCAGGCAGAGAAGCAATCCCCATGATTAAGACTATCCAGATCAAAAGAGGCTTAAAGCAGAACCTGTCAGAGTCCTACAAACAACTCTTTCTTTTAATTTGGGGGAATGTCGTCCAAGACACCTTCTCCTTTCAAATAAACTAGTGCCGCAAGATCTTTAACGTCCACCTAAACAGGCAGATTACTGCGCTGGAATGTTAGTTTACGCTGTGAGCTCGGCAAAACATCTTTGAAGATGATATCTCACTATAAGTACTTTTATGCACCCGGTCTCGCAAGTTCGGAGAAGCACACTGTGTCCTGTCCTCTGTGATCATTTGGTCTTTAAATTTAAGAATTTGTCAATATTCTGCACCATTTTTATATTTGATTTGGTATGTTTTCTTTCAGAATCAGCGAAATCCAGCTTCTAAATTGGAACTGAATTTTAAAAATTGTCCACAATTCTGCGCAACCTTAAATGTTTAAGCCAAAAAGCCTCACGGCTGATGCTGGTGAGACAGCATGCCAATTGTGGATCAAGTGGACTTTCTGTGGGAACAGCTTAGCTGCTGTACCAGGTTTGGCCATTAGAGGGCGGTGTGGGTCTGGAGGTCCAATTCTCTAATGAACCAGATAAAGTTGAAGGATTGGTGGTTGGAAATATCAGTCAGGATCAGCATTTTGGGATTGGAAACCACCTGACTGAGAGAAAATACAAATCAGCCAGGAATCACATAAGTCTAAACTGACACTCCAATGCAGCAGTGAGGGGTTGTTGCAATGTCGGAGGTGGCCGCCCTTCGGACGAGACGTTAAACTACCTGTTCAAGTGAAACATCCGTATATCTCTCCTGGTGTCCTGATCCCCAAGTAAAATTGGTCACTCACTCTATGGCTGTTTGTAGGGCGCTGCTGTGTGCAATCGACTACTGCCTTTTGGCGCTATATCAAATGCAATAATTATTATTATTATTATTTAAATCCCACCTTAAGACCTATCTCTTTGACTGCACCTATCGTGACCTCCCACTCCCCCGTGCTCGGGGTCCAACCCTGTACAGAGCTCCAAGACACTATCCTGTGTGAATGGCGCTGTGCAAACGCAAGTTGCATTTAGTTTTGTTTCCTCCACTGTCTCCTGTTTTGTCAGATGCTTTTTTCCTTCCATTCAGTTTATCCTCATTCACTCGTGGCATCTCATTACAATCCTTGCATTTGATCCGCGGCGCTAGATAATTATCTGTCATAAAAATGATGGCACTCACACTCACACTGATCCTCTGGGTATCTAAATAAATTTAAACACAGGCTGAGATGCATTGCCCGCCGGGAAGCTGACAGGGAGTTCCTGCTACCTAATAGCCACCTAGTGAGGGCTCAAACTCTCGCTTGTTTAACAACAAACTACAGTACTAGCTATCCTCCTGGCGGGAGCTAACCAAATAGGGACTTCAGAAGAAATTTCTTGATGCAGAGAGTAATGGGAGTGGGAATGTAGAATTTGCTACCACAAGGAGTTGTTGAGGCAAATAGCATAGGTGCATTTAAGGGGAAGCTAGAGAGGTACTTGAAGGAGAAAGGAATAGAAGGTTATGTTTGGAGGCTCATGTGGAGCATGAATGCCAGTGTAGACCAGTTGGTCCCCATGACCTGTTTCTGAACTGTATATTCTAACATATTCTAATGTAAGCAGGGTCTCCTTGAAGCTGAATTGGCAATTTCTGGTTGAGAATGTGTGAATCAAGCCAGCCCTCTGTGACCATCTCGGGAGGTCAGTTCCTGAACCAGGTAAGTCCTCAGTATTGCAGGGCAATGCTCATGACACCACAGCCAGCCTGGCTCATCGGCCGGACTTGGAAAGGCAGACCAGTCACTGGGGGCAGGGAATCATCCAACTCAGCTCCTGTTAACCCTGCAAGCCAAAGCCCTAATGTGCAGCGGTGGTCCCAGCTGGACAAGCAGCAAGAAAAGCTTGCCCTAAAGCGATATCAATGGCAAGCTATGTGGTTTTAGCTGATTAAACTCCAGCAGTTTCCCCAACACACACTCTAGGGTCCCCCAAGCCTTGGCTCTCGCCAACCTGCGCCTAATATTTTCCGGGATTAGGTAAGAAGGATGCGTCCCTCCAAGGAAAGAGTGAGAGCGCATTTCATTCCAACAATTTCTCTCTCGAAGTTCCATGTGTTGGTGGGATGCATGGAATTCTCAGTTGGCTTTGGATATTCTTAAGCGCAGTAGCGGTCAATAAAGTTACACTAGTAATCTGAAATCACTTCAATGTTGTAACGGTGAGATAAACAATCAGGATTTTAAAAAGCAGTTGATATAAACTCTACAATGTTAAAATGTTTCAAAGTGTAGTGATTGTTTGCTGCAGGCAGACACAGTAACCAGTTTGCGCAAAAAACCAGGAGTTGAATGAAAATGCTCTCACATTTGATATAGTGCTTTATCACGTTGCCAAAACGTTTCGCACACTCGCCTCGCGAGCGAGAGGACCTGGGTTCACTTCCCGGGCAAGATGAAACCTTAGGCAACTTGCCTACACCATAAGCCTGTTTATCTAGCTTTAAGCAGCAACCCAGTCGTTAGTTGATTGGCAGATCATTTTCTGTGGCCCTTGAATCCATAACAGTTTGTAGGACACTGCTGAGCGCAATTGGCAGCTGCATTTCACCCCTAAAATCCACTTTACAATATATTTTGTGAAGCGCTTTGAGACGTCTCAACAATATGATAAGGCATTATATCAAATTCAAGTACTGTATTATAAATAAATGTCGAAAGGCACTTCCAGTTCAATTTACATATATATTATTCATATAATCTTTGCATTTTGATATAGCACTTCTCACATCTTCTAGATATCTCAAAGCATTTCACGGAATAAACTAAAGTGAATTAACTGTATATTTGTGGGCAAAATAATCACTTATTTTTCAAAGAATTAATTAATTGTTTGCGGTACACTGCTGTGCACAAATTTCATGTTTTGCCAACAAAATACACAGACAATTCACTTTACAGTATCTTCTGTGAAGAGCTTTGAGACATCTCAAAGATATGATAATAATAATCTTTGCATTTGATGTAGCTCCTTTCATGCCTTCTATTCTGTAAAGTGGATTGTCTGTATATTTGTGGGTGAAATGCGGCAGCCAATTGCACACAGTAGTGTCCACAAACAGTCGTGGATTGAGTGACCAAATTATTATTGTGTTTTTTGAGGGATTATTATTAGGCATGTGGAGTAAGGAAACTTGCCCAGGGTTTCCCCTGCCTGGAATCGAACCCAGATCTCTCGCTTGCGAGGCAAGTGCTCTAACCACTGAGCTACAGGACTCCATGATAAGGCGCTACATCAAACACATGAATAATTATTATAAATTCCCACTTGAGAGCACGAGTGAGAAAAACAGGCTGCCCCCAGGCTATTTTTTTCAGCACTTTGTAACACATGTACTGAGGCTGTTTAGCGCTGTATAGTGTGACGTTAATGTGACTGCAATGTGGATAATGTGCTTAGCCTAGCTTACATTTGGGATTGTTGAGTAGTGAGTCACTTTCAAGGCCATTCACAGCCTTGCCCCCCACCTATCTCTCTGACCTACTGTCTCCCTATCAGCCGCCCACACCCTCCGTTCAGCAGACGCAGGCTCTGCGTCCACCGCCCTAACCGCCCAACCATCGGCGGCCGGGCTCAGCCTCTCTGCTCCCACACTGTGGAACTCCGCAGCCCCTCCGCCTCGCTTCCTCCCTTTCCTCCTTCAAGGCCGGTCTCAAGATCTTCCTCTTTGACCGCGCCTTCGGCTGCCCCACTAACTCTTCCTCCTCTCCCACTCTCCTTCCCCTTCCTCCCTAACCCGACCCTCGCTAGGAAACCCTCCCCATGCAAAAGGCACTGTATCAAATAAATACCTTGTTAATTATTATTGGTATTGTCCCTTTGAGAGTCAAACTTTCAAAGAGCCAGACTTGCAGATGACAACACCTCCCGTTATTGAAAGTGTGTGTGAACTGCAATGGTGAGTAGAGAGAAGAGGGAAAAGAGAGCAGAGAGGGAATTCAGAGGAGAGGGAGAGATAGAGAATAGAAAGAGAATACAGAGGAGAGGCAGAGATTTCTGACATCAACACAGAGTTAGCCTGTGAAGCACTTTTAAGACGTCTAGAAGACGTGAAAAGCTCTATATCAAATGCAAGGATTACTATGAGTCTCAAGAGGATGTTCACTTACCTATTGTCTCGTGAGGGTGTGGAGGGCCGTGTGATGCCAGCCAGCGTGGTCAGCCTCCGGGTTGAATCGGACTTGGTGGTCCGCTGGTAGGAAAATGGCTTGTTAGTGCCTTGGACCATCTCGTACCCCCACCCGTTCACCTCTGTGCTGACATGTCCACCCACGTTCCCTGGTCCCACAGCACGAGTTTCCCCAAGTCTCTGGTGATGCCCATCCCCTTCAGACTTGGGTTCCAACAAACCCTCCCGGCTCTCGTCCTCGCCTCCAGCACTCCGCCAGTCCTCGTCCAATAGGACCGCGCCCAGCGGGAGCAAGAACACAACTAATCGATACATGGTTGTATACATTGACTGATTTGTGGTATCAATTCAGATTGAGCCTGAGCCTGAGCTGGATTCCTTCAGATTACTCTCCTTAATGTTGCTGCTACTGCAAAAACGCTGGAACAAAGAAAGGAAAAAGCTTGCCAGTCCTCCCAAGCTTACGTGGAAATATGTCAAACAGCGGGAAGCAAAGTGATCCTGGGAAGGTCTGTTGAAAGCGTACAATGGACCACAAGGAAACAGCTCTTTGGTCAGTCTGGGGACAGGAACAGAGAGGAAGGTGCTTATCAGCAGCCTGTTCCCTCAGGGCAGGAAAGAGGAAACTGGGGATCGTGAAAAACCAATAAATACAAGGTGTTCTTCAGATGTCTGCTGTGGATTTGTTGGGCACAGTCGGCCCTGCTTGTCCAATGTTGGCTGTCAGAGCAGACTCAACAGATTCATCATTGAGGGTTTGCAAAATTGGATGAAGTTAGAAGATCCTAGTCGGGCAGACAATCCACAGTTGTTTGCAAGACAATCGCTTTCATCACCAAGCAAGGAACATGTTTCCTTCATAATTTTAAATGGGTTAAAAACCCCATTTGTTAGAGGGGGTGGGTGGGGGTGGAGGGTGGCAGGGGAGGATTAGAGTAATAATAATAAGAAGAAGAATCCTTGCATTTGATATAGTGCCCTATTGCGTGGTTGAGATGTGTCAAAGTGCTTCACAGGATAGACTGTAAAATGGATTGACTGTATTTTGTGGGCGAAACATGAAAATTGTGCACGGCTGTGTCCCACAAATGATTGCACACAACCATAGGGTGAGTGACCACTTTTGTATTGGTGGTGGTGGTGGAGGGGGTAGGGGGAGGGGGATTGGTGAGTGGGGGTATTATGGGCTGGGAAACCAGGAGAAAATGCCTTCTCTTTTCAAATAGTGCCATGGGATTGTTAACGTCCACCTGAGCAGGCAGTCAGGATCTCTGAGGTTTAACGTCTCATCCGAAGGACGGAGCCTCCGGCAATGCAGCGCACACCCCCAGCATTGCACTGGAGTGTCATCGTAGACTGTGTCATTCCAAGTCCCAAAGTGTGGCTTAAACTCACAAACTTCCTGATTCAGAGACGAGAGCGCTATACCCTGCGCCAGGCAGGCCACACAGAAGCAGGAAAGGGCGTTTTTTTAAATTAAAAACCTAAGGGAAAGAAAGAGTCAAGGCTCCACAATGCTCATAGAATTACAATTACATTCATTGGCCCTAAACCAGTACTTTACAACATACTTTGTGAAGCACCTTGAGATGTCTCAACGATGTGATAAAGGAACTACATTAAATGCAAGGATTATTATTCTCAATTAAACTCAGTCATAGGGTTTAAAAGCTGACCAAGTGTAAATTGTAGAAAGTAAGGTGATTTACAGCTGCATTCATGTAAGACCATTAGGTTTTACAACGCAGACGGAAGCCATTCAGTATGTTATGTGGGTGTGTGTGTGTGTGTGTGCCGGATCTCTGAAAGAGCGTCTCACACTCTCATCCTTTCGCTGTTTCCTGTTCAGATATTTGTCCAATTTCCTTCGAAAACTGTAATAAACTTCACTCCGTGCATTGTTTTTGATTGAAAATTCCATGTTCTAATGACCGGGATAGAAAAAAATCTCCCTTTGTTTTGAGAACCTGAGAACAAGCGAGATTATTAGAGGGAGCGAGAAGATGTGAATTTCAGCTCGGGGAAAGGGGACTGTGTCTACTGGTCTCAGCACCCCATTTCCTATACCCTCAGCCCTATCCCCACACCTCCAGGGCTCAGTGTAAGGCACAAGGAAGTGAAAGCTCTTTCTCCTTTCTCCAACAAGAAAACGTAAGCATTTATTTCAACACTAGATGGCATTAGCTTCTGAATTCCAAAATTTGGATTTGGAAATAATGCTGTGATCAACATGAGAAAGCGTGACTCAAAATGACAAGTCAGCCTAGCTCAGTCTCGCTCACCTCTGTCTGGCTCAGTCTCTCTCTCTCCTCTGTTGTCAGCTTGACTTTGAGTTCATAATAATAATTCTTGCATTTGATACAGTGCCTTACCTGTCATTGAGATGTCACAAAGCACTTTGCACAACATACTGTAAAATGAATGGGCTATATATTTTGTGGTCGAAAACCGATAGCCAATTGCGCACAACAGTGTCCCACAAACAATCATGGATTGAGTGACCAAATTATTATAATAATAAATAATAATAATCCTTGCATTTGATATAGCGATTTTCACATCTTCTAGACAGACGTCTCGAAATTCTTCACAGAATATACCATAAAGTGAATTGATTGTATATTTGTGGGCGAAACGCGGCAGCCAATTGCGCACAGCAGCGTCCCACAAACAGTCGTGGATTAAAATGACCAATTTTATTGTTGTGGTTTTTTTGGGGATGTATTATTATTAGGCGTGTGGAGTAAGGAAACTTTACCAAGGTTTCGCCCCAACTTGCCTGGATTCGAACACAAGTCTCACGCTTGTAAAGCGAGTGCTCTAACCACTGAGCTGCAACACTTATTTTTAAAAAAGGAATATTATCCCAGAAAGCGATCTGCCAATCGACCAACCACCGAGTCCCTACTTACTGCTAGGTAAACAGAGACATGTGGAGTAAAGGAAACTTAACTAAGGTTTTGCCCTGCCCTGGAATTAAACCTGGGTCCTATCGCAAGGCGAGTGTGTAAACAACTGCGCTACAGGACTACACACTGAAAGGCTTTCAGAGGCTAGATTGTGAGAACTATTTTGGCTGGTTGGTGATCTAATGACAAGAGGGCAGGAATTCACATTTGTATCCAGGAGCATAAAAGGGACAGAACTTTTTATCTTTAAGTGGGCAATAGACTGTGAGATGATTTTGCAGGAATGCTTTTGGAGCAGAGATGGGGGGCATTTATAAGGACATACAGAGTAAGGCAATTAGAGGGTCCAGAGATAGAGAATGGAATTGGAACGAGAATAGATGGCATCAATGGAAGACATCAACATAATGGGTTGACTGGCCCATTATGTGTGAAGAATCTCTGTAATTCCAAGGATTCCTGTTTATCAGTGGGATGGTGGGATTTTGTTTGACAATGGCATTAAATTTACGATTAGCTGGTAGACTATTGAATGAATTATTGAGGTGGATTACCGGTAATAGTCAAATTCCTCTTGCACAAATGTAGCTGATGCAACTGTGCCAGGGACATAAATATTTATTAATTATTGATTTCTTCCGACGTTCAAAGTTCTGGCTGTACAGGAAATAGCTGCAGCATTGGGAGAGTTCAAATACTAAAGGCAGTGAGGGCTGGAGTAGGTCAGTGACAACTTACTCTGACATATAGACCTAGTGCGGTCTTAACCCATCACACTGGAGGGTGCATGAGGCTGGACAGTGTGGAGGGAGCTTTACTCTGTCATCAACCCATGCTGTCACTGATCTGAGAGTATTGACAGACAGTGTAGACAGAGGGAGCTTTACTCTCTCTAAACTTTGCCGTTGCTGTCCTGGGAGTGCTGGAGGGGCAGTGTAGATGGAACTTTAGTCTGACTCCATTTTTGTGGGTGCAATTGGGTGTCTGACCCATTTGGAAACTCATCACCATGATTATTAAGAGTATTCAAACCAGACTGAAAATTCCACATATGTACGTTACCTATACACTCGCCTTGCAAGCGATAGGATCCAGGTTTAATTCCAGGGCAGGGCAAAACCTCAAGCATTATTCTGCCATATGTCAGTCCAGCCTGTACCACTGCGCCCACAACCCACACCACTCTCGCCCTCCCCACCCCCAGCTTTAGAATCTGGAGTTTGGCCGAAAGCTCCTTCACAAACTTATGTCAGTGTGGATCAAATCAATCAATCAAAACTTACATTCATATCGCGCCTTTCACATTGGGAGGTTGTCTCACAGTAGCAAGATAAAAGAGAGGAAGCATGAACGCACACACACCAATGCTCTCTCATACACTCACACACTTACTCAACCTCTCTCACGTGCCCCCTCCATCATTCTCCCTCCTTCTGTCCTTCCCTACTCACCACCACCCCCACTCCCCCCACCCACCACCCACCACCCCTCTCTCCCTCTCTCTTTCCCTTTCTCTCCTACGCTGCAAAACACAAACTCGAACCTGCAATGAAAGTCTCAGTCTCAAAGAGATGCAGATTTTCTAGCCACATAAATCAAACCTTATAAATTGTATTTTACACCACCACGAGCCTTCAAACACCTCGCCGTTTAGTGTTGAGTTCCCACAGCAATGTCCACAAACACCCAAGGAACGAGGGACCGATTTTATTTTGGGGGTGATTGTGTCATAAGAGATTCTTTCATGTCCACCACTGAGGCAGCCAGTGATTCTGTTTCCTCTGCCTGACCTTGAAATTCAGCTCGAGGGAGGGAAGGACAGTATTTAACGACCATTCCCGGCATTCCCTGTCGGCAGCACCTGGACTCTGTAATGTTCCAGAGTGTTGTTGAGCACTTGCTGAGTTAGCAGCCAGACCGCAGTCTACGCGGGAGCCTCAGCTCAGCTTCAGATATGACGGCAAAATCAATAACTACTCAGTGATTGAAATTGCTTTAAGGTTGACTTAGATGCTGGATTATTTCAAATCTCTTCAACACAGGCAGGGAGGTCATTAGCCTGATGTTATTAAAGCAAAATTTACTGCCTCCAAATTCCTACTCTTCTCCAGTACTGGCCTGCACCACTCTCCGCCCCTGGGCTGGCCTCCTCTCTGCCCCTCGTTGGGGTGTGGTTCCACATTGGTCACCCTGTGGTATCCCCTCCTTCTCCCTTCACCACCGCCCCCCCCCCCCCTCCCACCACCCAAAATTAGCTATTATGCATGTGTGTGAACCTGGGGATAGAGTGTTGGGAGGTCAGTCACAGCTGAGCTTGACTTCTCCCCACCCTGCTATCACATGAACACACAATTTGTAGAGAGACAGGGACTCTGGCTGGTTTACCCCTCCGCAACCCTAGGAAGATCACACCTATCCCTATCACACAGCTGCACCTTCCACCCCCACCCCCCCCACCCCCCCCCTCTCTAATCCAACCCCCAGCTTGGCTGCAAATCCAGCGCCTTAAGGCATCCTCCCGACATGCTAAACTCTGTATAAATTAAATTTGTTGTTCTTGTTGCCTCAACTAGATTTTCCATCACATCATAATAACTCGGCACAGAGCTATCCTCCCATTCTCTACTTTTGGTCCCTTTGGCTATCTATTTGAATTGGTGACCTCCAGTCACTGACTCACCGGAACAGTAACCTTGAGTCATATTGGGTAGAGCACGCGACTCGCAAGAGAGGATCCGGGTTCAATTCCCGGATGGGGCGAAAACTTAGGCAAGCCTCTTTACTCCACCGCCTCTGTGTGCTCAGCAGTAAGATAGTTCACCGAATGGCGGATTGCTTTCTGGGGGTAATAAACCGCGCCAAAAAAAGTGCTTTGGGATCACTTCATCCACAGTTGTTTATGGGATGCTGCTGTGTGAAATCGGGCGTTGCATTTCGCCCACAAAATACAGTCAAATCACTTTGCAATATATTCTGTGAAGTGCTTTTAGACGTCTCAACGCTAAGGCGTTATATCAACTACAAGATTTATTGCTTTTATTAAATTGACGTTCTCTGGTCACTGACTCAACAGAACCATTGCATAGTAAGTGAGGGGCGAGACTATGAAGCATTTCAAGGTCAGGAGAAGAGCGTTAATATTCAATCTTTTGCGAAGCGGTGTGTGTAAGACTAAACGCAGAATATTAACGAGCGATCTGACAGTTCACTACCTCTCTGGCTGGGGATTGGGGTGTGAGCTGTGAGAGGAATTTAAAGTGAGGAAGTAAAAGTAAAACATACATTTAAAAAAATCAGTAAATACCACCACAAAGTGGTTCTAATAAAATCCCAGTTGTTTAACCCTAGCATTTGATATAGCACCGTACCACAGCCTTTTGACGTCTCAAAGCGCTTCAGAGAATATATTGTAAAGTGTATTGACTGTGTAATTTATGGGCTCATTTGATTTTATTGCTAAAGGTTAAATCAGGATGAAAACTGTGAAGCATCTAACTGCTTAAAACCGCTGAGTAACCGTGTGTGTCTGGACTGAGAATGCAGCATTCAAAATGCAAGCAATGCAGATCTAACAATGTTAAAATATACGTGCGTGTTTTTTTAAAAAAAATCTGCAACCGCATTGTAGGCATTGCAGAGGTTAAGACGTTGAATACAGGAAAAATAGCTCCTGCCGTCCTGTGCAATAACAGTGGTGCAACTGAGGTACTCTGCAGTATTTGAGAGTGGTGCATCCATGGGCTGCAGTGATTTTTAACCAATGCTCTGGCTCCCTGGAAGCTCACCAGGGAAGATACCCGGTCGTTCTATCTCCCTCCCAGATCGATGTCATTAATATTGCAGCCCTGGATACTCGTAGGTACTGCGTTGGACCAGTGACAAGGTGCATCATAAATAGGGCTGGTGGGAGCCTGAGCAATTGGTTCATCGGCTTGCATACTGCAGAGACAGCGAGAGCTAGAGGCTAGTTACACAGCAGAGAGCCAGACTAGTTACACAGCGTAGAGCCACACAGCAGGGACCTGTGCTTAAGAGCTGCGGCTGAGTGAGACCTGAAGAAGGTTCTCGGCTGATAGGGGCTGCGTGTGTGCGCGCGTGTAGAAGTCCACTCTTTCCACCATGGATACCCTAAAGAAAGGTCTTTTCGCTGCCAAGGAGGGAATGGTTGCCGCGGCTGAGAAAACCAAACAGGGCGTGCAGGATGCTGCAGAGAAGACGAAAGAGAGCGTAATGTATGTAGGTAAGGATTATCACTGAATACCTACAACTTAAACCGGGCACTAGAAACTGTCGATGGCATTTCCTACCGTACTTCTCATTTCGCTTAGGGGGAATTGACTGGAATCTCACCAATTAGCCGAGCAAACTAGGTGTGTCCACTAGGACAGTGCAAGAAAGTGTGGGAGGGGTGATTGGCGTGGGGGCTGGGGGGGAGAGAAAGAGAAGCAAAAGTGTTAATTCAAAACTCCTCATTAATTTTACAAGTGAAACAAAACTTTTCTTTTGTTGCTTTAAAATTTTTCTCGTGTCAAATGTTTCTGGAACATTTTGTGATATTAATGGTAGTTTGCTGTTAGTTAATAAAGGAAAGATTAGTATTATTATACTATTACTATTGATAATAATCCTTGCATTTGATATGTACAGCGCCCTATCATGTCATTGAGATGTCTGAAAGCGCTTCACCAGATATATTGTACAGTGAATTCATTGTATTTTGTGGGCGAAACAAATACATTTATTTATTTATAATGATTAGAAAGTGGGTTTTGTGGGATTGCAAAGTGTGCAGCGTTCCCTCCTTGCGCTTGCCTTTCTGGGACAGGGTGTGCATGTTTTGTAGCGGGAGTCAGTGCTGGCTGGTGTGACGCTCTCACTTCTGCTGGATTGTATGTTTCCCAATAGCAACACATTATATAGCACCCTGCATATCAGGAGGACGTCCCAAGGTGCCAGATTATCGAGGGGTTTGCATCCGAATGGACTTGGGGGCAGGGCGGGGCGGGGCAGGGTGGGGTGGGGAGCGGGGACTGCGAGTTGGATTCTGGAGGGGTGGGGGGCCAAGGGCGTGAGGAAGGTCTTGAGATGGATCTGATCTGAAAGGAGGTGAGGGAAAGGATCCCATGGGTCAGAACAACCAGAGCAGTAGTTAGCGTTGTGTTATTTTGGTGTACAAAAATACTTCTCGGTCATGTTCCCTCCCTCTCTCCCTCCCTCCCTCCTACCTTCTCCTTCCCTTCCCTTCCTCTCCCTCTCTCTCTTCCTTCCTTCCCTCCCTCCCTCCCCTTCCTCTCCTCTGCTCTCGTCTGGTCTAGCTGCAGTGTGAGATGGTGGTGAAGCGTGGTAGAGGTGGGAGGAAGTGAGGCTGATACACAAGGTCAGCTCTACGACCTGTAACTGATGTTGGTGGGGGGAATAGGGGGAAGAGGAGGCGAGAGAGGGAGGAGAGGAAAAAGAGGGACGGAGGAGATGGACAGAGAAAGGAAGGGGAAGAGGAGGAAGAGAGAGAAAAGAGATAAGGAAGGGAGGAGATGGGGTGGGAGGAGATGAAAAAGAGGGAGGGAAAGGAGGGAGGGAGGGAGGAAGGAGAGGAGGAGAAAGAGGGAAGAAGAAAAGGGAGGGAAGGAGGAAGCAAGGACGACAAGATGAAGATAGGGAAGTGGAATGGGTGTGCTGCCCTTCATTGTGTCTATGGATTCAATACCCACCACTAGTTCCACTTCAGATTAGCAGATTTAGACAGAAGGCAAAAAGAACAGTGGACTGTCTTCAGCCTCTGGACAAACATCTCAGTCAATATACAGTCAATTCACTTTATAGTGTATGTAGTGGGATAGGGGGCCATGCATGAAAAGCTCTTGCATTCCAAACATTCTCTATAACATTTCTCTGTTGGTCACCCGACTCTATTCAGCTCTATTGAAAGCTCCCTTCAGCCTATCTCCCTGAAACTCACCGTGTCAGTGTGGAGGGGAGGTGGAAGGCAGCCATCAGTGGAGCCCTATAGCCAATGTGGTCTGTACTCAGAACGTCAGATGTTATTGTTGTAAATTTGTTATTTCAATCCGCAACTGATTGTGGGACACTGCTGTGCACAATTGGTTGCCGCATTTCGCCCACATATATACAGTCAACTCACTTTACAGTACATTCTATCAAGCGCTTTGAGACGTTTAGAAGATGTGAAAAGCGCTATATCAAATGCAAGGATTTTTTATTATTATGCTATTTCCCTTCACCTTGGCACTTTCATTTGGCTGTCAGCCTGTTTCCCCATCCCTCTTTATGGATTCCCTGAGTGGAATTGCACTGGTCTTCCCTGGTTAGCGCTGGTATTGAAGCTAAGCGCACAAAATACCCCCACAAAATATAGTCACTGCACTTCACAGTCCTTCCATGACACCACAATACTGTACTGAATGAACTAGGACCTTAGAGTCGTATACTGCAACAGACAGAGAAGACCTTTGTCTCTTCTGTCAGTCTGAATTGATTGATCCCATGCCCAAAGCTTAGAGCTGAATCTCCAGGCTGCACAATGGTTCAGTCTCTCTCTGCTCAACTCAGCTCTGATTTGAGATAAGGTTTTGATGAACACAATAGCTTCACATCCATGAAAAATTCTCATTAGAGCAAGTTTAATTTCCCACGAAGATTAGCAGATGTGTTCCCCACTCAACCAAGTCTGAGCTCGTATTCTCAGCTGAGAATAAAATTAAATTTTGCCCTTATTAGAATTTCCCAGCGCTCGCCTCGCTGCTCTCCCTTATCCCACCGTTGACGAGCTACAACTTATTAAAAATGCTGCTGCCCACAACTTTACCCTCACCAAACGCCATTTACTTCATTGCAACACCCAGAAGTGGACTTGAACTCAAGCAGTACTGCATCACTCCATCGTTAGGATCATCTCCTGTGATCTTGAGGATGGGGAAATATTACAAGATTGGCTCGGTTGAAGAAGGCCCTCAGCCTGTCTGATCTCATTTTTCTCGAACACTCACCCTCCCTTCACAGCATCAAATTGCTTTTCAAATGAGTCCCAGTATCCAGACCTCAAACACACATCCTGGCAAAACTGACAGAATCAAATGGGCCAAAAATTGGGTCTCTTTGTGTGTGTGTGTGCGTGTCTGTGTGTGTGTGTCTCTCTCTCTCTCTATGTGTGTGTGTGTGAGTGTAAAGAGGGTTGGAGGGTAGTAGGATTGGGGGTGGGAGTGTGGCCAATGGCACCGGCAAAGAGGAAGGACTTGAGACAGGCCTTGAAGGGAAGGGGCGGGGTGGGATTTGGGGATGGAGTTCCAGATGGTGGGAGCAGAAAAGCTGAGGTCCCATTCACCGATGGTGGGGCAGGCAGGGTGGGGACAAGGAGCAGACCAATGCCTGCTGAACAGAGGGAGGTGATGTACAACACATTTGTAACTTTTTTCCCCTTCCCTCTTCCTCTGCAAAAACAGGCACCAAAACAAAGGAAGGAGTTGTACATAGTGTGAACACAGGTATTGAACCGATCTTTCTCTGATTTGAAAAGATATATCTGTCTTCAGACCATTTGCTGTTCATTATTAACATCTACTTTGGTGGGATTGGCAGTGGCTGAGAAGACCAAAGAGCAGGCTAACATGGTCGGAGGAGCTGTCGTCGCTGGAGTCAACACAGTGGCCAATAAGACGGTGGAAGGGGCAGAGAATGTGGCAACTTCAACTGGGGTAGTGAATATGGTGAGGTTAACATTACACCACTGAGCCAGGATCTCAGTCTGGCTCAGTGGTAGCACTGACAGCTTTGAATCAGAAGGTTGTGAGTCCAAGTCCCACATTAGCACTTCGAATCACACAGTCTAAGCTGATACTCCAGCTGGGAGTGTGTTGCATTGTTGGAGGTGCCTTCGGATAGTGGAGTCCTGTAGCTCAATGATTGGAGCACTCGCCTTACAAGTATGAGACCTGTGTTCGAATCCAGGTAGATCAGGGCGAAACCTTGGGAAAGTTTCCTTACTCCACACGCCTAATAATAATAATAATAATCCCTCCCAAAAAAAAGAATAATAATAAAATTGGTCATTTCAATCCACAAATCCAGTGTGACACTGCTGTGAGCAATTGGCTGCCACGTTTCACTCACAAATATACAGTCAATTCACTTTACAGTATATTCTGTGAAACGCTTTGAGATGTTTAGAAGAGGTGAAAAGCGCTATATCAAATTCAAGGATTATTATTATGGAGGTTAAACTGAGGTCTCGTCTGCCTGTTCAAGTAGATGTTAAAGATCCCATGGCACTATTTGAAAAGAGAACAGAGTTTCTCTCTCCTGGTGTCCTGGCCGACAATCCCCTCCATATTGGTCACTCACTCCGTGGCTGTTTGTGGGACATAGCAGTATGCAAATTGGCTGCCTCGTCCACAAATACACAGTCACCGCACTTCAGTCCTTCCGCCGAGATGAGGCGCAATATCAAATGCAAGGATTATTATCCTTATTATTAGTGTTTGCAAACCATCGCGATAACCAACCAGAGAATCCGTGGATGTTGAGCGCACTTTAAAGCCACTAGTTTGCTACGAGCTTTCCCTCTGCCCTGCGTTTTTTCTTGAAAAAAAGACGAGTGAGTATGGAGCAGTGCAAGGTGTTGTGCATTGTGGAGCAGTGCATGCCTCCCCCCCACCACCTAGGGCATAGCCCCCCCCCCCCCCCACCCTCATGCAGTGAGCTGTTGGGCACCAATGCAGCATGTTGGGGTACTGATCTTCACAGGCAGAGCCAGGTTAAGCTTGATGGGGACCCAGAGTTATTATAGTTCTGAGGGCCCCTTTTCGCCAGTTCAATTCCTTCCCTTTACTGTGTTAGGAAGGACACTATATCAAGGATGATGGTCATTATCACCACCACCCATACCTGCAGCAATGCCAAGCACTCGATTGTCAATTTACTTTCACAGAAACACAAAGAGACACTCATCTACACAGACACACGGAGCCAGGGAGGCACGCAAAGACACACAGGGGTACACACAAGCACAGAGAGCGAGAGTGAGAGAAATGCACACACACACAAACAGAGAGAAGCACACACACACGCATACAGACACAAACAGAAACAGAAAGAGAGGCATGCGCACAGAGACGAAGTGACACACCGAGTGAGACACACATGCAAACACAGAGAGAGAGATACACACGCAAACAGATATATAGTACAGCTCTGTATAGTCCTTACCTCAGTACAGATTCATTGTAGACTGACCGGCCGTGAGCACTATTTCAAGACTTGAACCCATCAGTAATTGTTCTGCACAAAATGAAATCATCCCAGATGTACACTGATGTGTTAGAAGAGCACAGAGTTGACACACAGTCAACTTTACAGCGAATCCTGTGAAGCGCTTTGGGGCCCTTTCTAACATGTACCAAATGTGAGGTTTATTATTAAGGATTATTATTTAATTTGGTCACTCAATCCACAACTGTTTGTGGGACCAATATTGCTGTGCGCAATCGGCTGCCATGATTCACTCCCAAAACCCAGTCAACCCTCTTTACAGTATATTCTATGAAGCGCTTTGAGGCACCTCAAAGACGTGACAAGGCGCTACATCAAATACAAAGAATATTAAGGATTATTATGCACTGGGCTCAAGTTAAAGTTGTTAACGTTGATACTCTCTTCTGTTTGGGTAGATGGGAGTGTGGGGAGCAGGGGGAAATTAGTTAAACATGTTATTTGCTTCAAGGTTACTTGGCATTTAGTTAAATGCACAGCTGATGCCTACAACAACACCGGTCCCCCCGGTTGCTGCATGCCTCCAGATGTTCTCACGCTATGCATTATTTAATGCGACACTTTGGAAAGTTTGCTGCAATGCAGATGCAGCAGTCATATGACGGGAGTGAGTAGATGCTATTGCTGCTCCTCCTTCCGCCATCGTTTCCCCCTCCCCTCATAAATGCGTTGCACGCGATTACTGAAACGGGATCCGACATTAATGGATTCGCCCTGGGCTGAATAGCAAATGAAATACTTTGTATCTCCTTCCGTCTGGGTGATTTCATTTTGTGCAGAACAATCACTGATAGGTTCAAGTCTTGAAATAGCCTTCACAGAGATGGGGTCACGTGGCTGGCGCCGAGCTGTGGAGTCACACAGCAAACCTGCTTTGAGATACAAATTTCTCCATGAGCGCTCAAACAGCCTGCAGTGAACCTGCACTGAGGTGTAGACTATATAGAGCTGTACAGTAAATCTGTATTGGATACAGACCCTGCAGGGTGGTTCAGTGTACTTTCTCCTTACCCAATTTTAGTTTTCACAACATGAAAAATGTACATTTTATTTCACAAAAAAATGTTTGCTTTATGTGGGAAAACAGGTTTGATTCCCGGGCGGGGAGAAATCTCAGGTAAATTTCCTTACGCCACATGCCTGTTTACCTTGTAGTAGGTAAGAACCTGGTTGTGAGTCAATTGGTGGATCGCTTTCCAGAAGTAATAATTGCTTTTTAAAAACAGTCACTCAATCCATGGCTGGTTGTGAGCCACAGCTCTGTGTAATTGCCTGCCACGTTTGGCCAAAAATAGTCAATTCATTTTAAAATATGTTCTTTGAAGCACTTTGAGACGTCGCAAGGAGGTGATAGGCACCGGCTCTCTCTGCGGGAAGTGCTGATCTGTTCTGTCCTGACTGTTTGCAGAATGATGTCCGTCGGGAGGTTCCAGCTGGGGAGGCGGCTGAGGGAGAACAGACCATGGAGGAACCACTGGTTGAAGCTACAGAGGCCACTGAAGAGGTATTGTGTAGTCTGTGACGAGGGACCTGAAATCACCATCATCCTCCCTCTTGCCTCCCCTTGGTTTCCTCCCTCACCCTTTGCCTCCCTACCACCCCTTCTTTGGATTTGACAAAGAGGAAGGGCTTGAGTCGTGGCATGAAGGAGGCAAGGGAGGGGAGCAAGGAAAAGGAACTGTGGGATTCAGTTCCAGAAGGTGGAGTGACAGGCTGAAAGCTGAGCGGAGGGAATGGACAGGTCGGTATGCAATTAGGAGGGCACAGCAGTAGGGAGCAGCAAAGTCACAGAAGACTTTCAAAGCAAGGACATTGAACTGTCCTTTGGAGAGTGGGGACCAGTAGAACTGGGCATGGGCTCAGAGAACTTGGTGAACTCCAAAATGATTAAGCAATGAGGGTGCCCATGACAAAGGCACAGCTGACAGCATGGCTTATTCTGATGCTTTGCTTTTCCCCTTACAGACTGCAAAATGAAAAGTCAAGGTATCCCAGAAAATTATCGGTGCACTTCCTTCTTTCCCCTGCCCCAACTTTCACACCAGTATTGCCATAATGAATTGAGGACCATGGGCATACGGATCCTAGTACTAAAGGAGTCAAGCTCCTCAAAATCTCTTCAAAATCACATTCTCACTCGTTCTGTGGTCAGCATACAATGTCCTTTGAATAACCGACTCAGAGCTGCTGTGGATTAATAATATATTGTGGTCACCTGTTTGCCATTACCCACGCACACACCTGTCTCGTGTCTCTGTCTTTGTCAGCTATTCTTTCCTCGGATTGACGGATTGTTGTTGGTTAGAATTTGGTTGGTAGAAATCGCAAGGTATAGTTAGTGCATGCTGCCCATGTCTGTGTCTTTCCCCACTCATTAGTTCTGACGCTTGCAGATTTTATAATAAATGAAGAGTAAAATAAACTTGAAAGCTTAAAGTGTCCTTTCCTTATCTTCTCACTCCTTTTACCTTCAGAGCCAATGCATTGAGAGAGAATCATAGAATCGTACAGCAGAGAAGTAGGCCATTCAACCCATCTTGCCTGTTCCAGCTCTTTGAAAGAGCTATCCAACTCCCCCACTGTTTCCCCGTAGCCCTGCAAAATGTTTTCTTTTCAAGTAAATATCCAATTCTCTTTTGAATCTTAGCTGTCCAAGATGTGCAACTCAACAATTAGTAAAATACACTGGATACATTCATGCATTTTATTTTGCTAATATTTCTGACCATGGGCAGGTGTTAGAACTCAGATTGTTTTGTGTTCCTGGACCACAACTAACAATACTCCCAGATGGGTGACACCACGGGTTAGAGACAGAATAACACTCCCTCTACGGTGTCCGTCCGCTCTCCCAGGTGAGTGATAGCACGGGTTAGAGACAGAGTGAAGCTATCTCTACAATGTCCATTCACACTCCCAGGTCAGAGTTAAAGACAGAGTGAAGCTCCCTCTACACTGTGTCCACATCCCCGGGTCAGCCACAGCATGGATTAGAGACAGAATAAACTTTGTCTTAGCACAAAAACACATCTTCGTTAAGCAGAGAACTAAGATTTTTTTTCAGCACATTACAGCAGGGAGCTCCACCTGCTTAGTCGTGAAGGTTTAGAGGGCTGTGTGCTGTGATAATTAACATTTAGATTAAAAATTACAACCCACAAAATTCCCCCAAACATTTGAAAACTTTTAAAGTAAATATCTTTCTTTAAAAAAAAGGAATAAAACAGCAACATTTTGTTTTGTTGGTGGTGTGACAATAATTTTTATTAATTATGAATTATTGATTGCAGTAATTTCTTTTTAATACAAGAGACAGAGTGAAACATGGCAAAGCTCGTCAATCACTTGATGCTGTTGAGCATTGCTAAAAGGATAGTTTTTGGGTTACTTGCTCCCCAACACTTTTAGCCATTTGCTTTCCTTTCTCCTCTGCCAAGTGAGTGCCTTGATGAACAACTGAAAGAATGGAGAGAGAAAGATTGTCAGTTTTGATCCAGGTCCTCCAGAGGAAACCCAATTGAAAACCTTCGAAAATGCGCAATGGCCTTTCGGCCTGAAGAGAATCGTTGCTTCAGCCATTGCTTTCAGATATATAATAATTATAATCTTTGAATTTGACATAGCGTTTTCCACATCTTCGAGACATCTCAAAGCGCTTCACAGAATATACTGTAAAGTGAACCTCATGACTGGACAATGGAGAGAGGTGGCAAAGCTCCGCACTTGATAGCACTGTAATGATAATCCTTGCATTTAACATAGCGCCTTATCATGTTGAGAGGTCCCAAAGCACTTTACAGGACACAAATGTGCTGAAAGTGGATAGACTATTTTGTGGATGAAACACACAGACAGTTGTGTGCAGCAATATTCCACAAGTAGTCATGGAGTGAATGACCAATTTTATTTGTGGAACTGTTCGCCACTCCCATCTCTTTTTGAATAGTCCCATGGGATGTTTAACATACACTTAGAAAGGCAAACGGGACGTGGGTTTAATGTGCGACGGACGGCACCTCCGAAAATGTAACGCTCTGTGCAGCACTGCACAAGGACATGACATGAGTAACCAATCTTATCTAGAGCAACAGACTGGGAGAAACACCTCGATATTTTTTGAATGGTACCATAGGATGTTTTATCATCCAATGAGGCAGCCAGGTCCTCAATTTCACATCACCTCGGCAGTGAGGGGAGAGTTAGACATGAGAGCACTCTGCACCTTGCAGATAAACGGAGGACTATTGAAGCAGATTAAAAGCAAAGGATGGAAGAGATTATACCTGTATTCAAGGCTTCCTGGGCTTTCTTTCCCAAATCGTTGGTATTTCCTTCTGCCTTTTTGACTGGAGATAAAAGAAAGGAGAGCAAGCAGTGAGGACGTGTGAGAACAAGTCAAAGATTCCAGGCCCCCAATGTACACATTCAATGGTTCTAACATGATTGAGGATTCTCACATTTACCGTGATCATATTTTCAGCATTTTACATGGAAATACATCACATACCTGCCTAGAAGCTCATTCAGTTTCTCTTAAAAATGTAAGTTTTTGAGCATTTGCTCAACATAAAATCATAAAATTTCATGGCACAAAAGGAGGCCATTCAGCCCATCTAGTCTGTGCCAGCTCTTTGAAAATAGCAACTCAATCCCACTGCCTAGCCTCTCCCCATAACCTAACAGACCTGTTCTCCCTAAACAAAGATCAAATTCTCTTTTAAAAGCTGTTATCGAATCGGCCTCCACCATCTTGTCAGGCAATACATTCCAGATTCGAACAACCCGCTGAGTGAAAACATTTCTCCTCAGCTCCCTTCTGCTTCGTTTTGAAACTATTTTAAATCCCCGACCACGAGTCACAGATTCGCCCACCAGGGTGAATAAGGAAACAGTTTTTCCTTATTCACCCTGTCGAATCCCCTCATGATTTTATAAACCTCTATTAGGTCTCCTCTTAACCTTCTCTGTTCTAAAGAGAATAAACCTAGTCTATCTAGCCTCTCCTCATAACTGAAGTCCTTCAATCCTGGTACCATTCTACTAAAGTTTGCCATGTTTGCCTTTTCTTTCAACAACAACTTGCATTTATATAGCGGCCTTCATGCCTTCACGCTGGGCACTAGACAGTGGCTGGGGGTTGGGCAGAGGTGACCATAAGCACGGTCAAAGAGGAAAGTCTTCAGCCATCATCTAACTGAGGGTGCAAGGAGGAGGAATTGGGCTGGAGTTCCAAAGCTTCGGGGTGTAGTGTCTGAAAGCAGGGCAGTGGATGGTGGAGTGGATGGGACAAAGGCCAAGCAGGAGGTGGAAGCTAGTTGAGTGGAGACAGTGGGAAGAAGAGTGTGGAAAAAGGAGATCAGAAAGGTAAGGACATGCCAGGAAAGGATTTGCTGACAAGTGATAGGAATCGATCCATTGTGTGAAAGGGATCCGCCTTTCATCTCCTCGTCAAGTTTATCCCCAATTCTAATGAATTGACTGCTCAATTGTTCCTTGTAGCTCATCTCATTGTTCCACAGCACCCGATGACATTCCCATGATGTAAAATACAATACATTATAGGACTTGCATAGCACCATTCACCTCCCAGCGCTCCACAGCGGCAGAGCCCGATGCCAAGCCAGAAAAGAGGGGAGGTGATCATAGGCATGGTCAACGAGGAAGGCCTTCAAATGTGATGTGAAGATGGGCAAGAAAGTGCGATGCTGAGGCCTTAAATTCTAACGGCAACACTGAAGGGACTGACTCAAGGGCTGTTTATGACAGCCACACCCGAGCGAAAGACTCGGCATGTCTGTTATGTGACTGAATAACCTTCAGCAATCTCTTGTGTTGATGTTATTCAATCGTTTATAATAATGTACATTACACAACTGGTTGTAACCCCAGTTTGAGCTGTAACTCTCTGATATATCTCACACCCTCTGTCCAATATATTGATATACCCAGCACTGTTCACCACTGTAACACAAAGTCTAGTTAATCCAGAACTCTGCTGTCTACATACCCATCTGCACTAAACTCTGTACCCCCCATCACAGCAGTTGTCACCAGCCTCCACTGCCAAGCCATCAGCGAGCGGATTGACTTCAAGATCCTCTCACTCATTTTCAGTTGCCTGGCACCTCCCTACCCGTCAAATCCATAAATCTATACGTAAATCCAAGTTGCTGTTTATCTCTCCACTCCACTGCTTCTGCTCGACTGGCTCTAACCTCCTGCTTGTCACTCGTGCCCTCCGCTCCAGCATTGGTAGCCGCGCTTTCAGCCTCTACTCCCCAAAACTCTGGAACTGTCTCCCTCAATCCTTCCACCCTGTCCCCTCCTTTCCCATGTTCAGGTCGCTCCTGAAGATCTTTCTCTTCAATCATGACTAGTCACCTCTCCCCTCCCTCCGGCTCAGAGTTGTGCTCTGCCACTGTCAAGCGCTCTGTGATGCTACCTTATGTGAAGGGCGCAATGTAAATACAAATTGTTGTTGTATATTCTACACCTCACTGTAACTGATACATTTCCACTGAAACTCTGCAATACCTGTTATAGACTTTCTGCAGAATATATACTTGCTATAAACTTTCTCATGTACTGTACACTACCCACCCTTCGCTATAAAACTCATTAAATCCCTCTACACCCCTTAATAATAATCATAATAGTAATCCTTGCATTTGATATAGTGTTTTATCACATCATTGAGACATTGTACAGCGCTTCACAGAATATAGCTTCACAATGCCTTGGACATCCTCCCGACTTGAAAGGCGCTCTATAAATGTAATTTTGTTGTTGTTGTATATTGTAATTCCTCAAATTAGCATTCAACATAACAACCCGCATTATAACAATCTATGATGTACCCCAAATTGCTCATGGAAACACTTTCTGATACAGAAAGTAATACATAGAGTCACCGTAACATGCTCAGACCCAATGCACAAACCACTACAGACAGATTATGCAATATGTACAGCTCCAGTACCTTCGTTATTGATGGTGCTCTGCACATCTTTAGGAAGAGAATACATTTTGTCGAGCAAGAGATGGGAGACGTTGTCCGTGAGATGAGATGATTGCAGGATGTGAGGCTGAGAATCCAGTGCAAATGTGATTGTTTGGGGAAATGAGTAAGAGTTTATATTCTGTCGGAGAGGCCCGCCCAGTCAGCCTGGTCTAAAAATGCCAGGGGTGTGAGACAGATCTCTGTTTCCTACAGAAAGCAGATAATTCAGCCCTGAGGGCAGGGAGGCACAAAATAACAGGATAATTGTAGTAGAGAACATAAAGGAAGCAGAGGCTGAGAAAAAACTATTCGGTTGATCTGTGATGCACAATCGATTGGGATTATTAATAAAAAGGGAAATAGATACTTGGGGAGAAAGTATGTTAAAAAAAATATGGAAGAACGGTGGGAAAATGGCATAAGATTTCAAGATCCTCACACTCAAATCAAATCCCTTCATGCCCTGTTACCTCCCTTCCTCTTGGACCTGCTTACTCCCCAACTCACTACCCATTGCCTCCTCTTGACTGGCTCTGGCCTCCTGCACGTCCTTCAGTCCCAAGATCGATGGCCGTAATTTCAACCACTACTCCGTGAAACTCTGGAACACTCTTATTGTATCCCTCAGCCTTGAGCCTTCCTTCCCTATCTTCAGATCATGCCTGAAGACCTTCCTCTTCAACAGTGTCTAGTCACCTCTCTATCCCCCGGCACAGTGTCATGCACTGCTGCTGTCAAACATTCTGGATGCTACCCTGTGTGAGGGGCGCTGTATAAACACAAGTTGTTTTTGTTGTGATCTATTAAGAGGCTCAACAGGTTGATGTTTGTTCCACGCGTCACACAAGGCCAATTCTATCCCACTGCATCACTCATATGTGCAGAGCCTGAAGGTAATCTAATCCGGGAATATCCTCTCCCCTCCTTGCACAGAAATTAAATGTCCAACGGAATTTTATTCCTTGTATTCTCAATTAATCTCTTTACACCAATAAAAAGTTGAAGCAGATGTTTTTCTGGTTCTTTTTGGTAAGAGGCAAGTTACACAACCTTTTGTTAGCAGCCTGGTTCCACACATCCTGTCTGGGGAAAAATATTTCTTCTGATCAAAGGTCTTGCCAAACACTTTGTAATTTTAAGACTGTTTCCCCGAGCTCTGTTTTATCTTTTAGATGTCCATTACATCAGCATCATTTTTGCTTTTCATTAATTTAAAATACCGCAATTAACTTTCATGAGACATACACACACAAAAAGGACACAAGAGATAATAAAATAGTTGAAGAAAGGATTAATGAACGTGTAGAATCTTGTGTGGGAAATGATGTGAACACATAGTTTGGGATGAGTTGGAACTTGTGGACGAAGAGAGAATTGGAGAAATCTAAGATCAACGTGATAAAAGATTGGACGACTTTCAGTTTATAATGGTTGAGAAAATATTGGGAACTCAATTTCACATAACTTCGGAAGATGACACCTCGAAAATTGCAGCACTTCCTAGTACTGCACTAGATTTTGAGTTAAAATTCCAACATTGAACATGCAACCTTTTGACTCAGAAGTTAAAGTTGTGATGTGCATGTAATCCCCCCCCAAAATCAAACAATCAAAATTACATTTATATAGTGCCTTTCACGTCGGGAAGTCGTCCCAAGGCAGGAAAATGTGACGAGCCTGTACATATAGAAGAGACATGGATTCAGGTCCTTCAGGGGAAGAAGCTGATTATAATAGTCAAATCCTTCCTCTGAAACCAGCCTCAAATATTGCCTGAAGGGCTTCGTGAGATCCCAAGCTCAGCGCAGTTATGATTCTTAAGGATATGGTGAAGTATCATAGTTGGTTTGGTTGCCACAACTTATATAAGGGGCTTCACACGGGGTAGTGTCTCAGAGCACTTTACAGTCGTGTAAGAGTTGGTGAAGAACTGGTTAAAATTAGTATAGACTGTTAAAAACAGAGAGTGGGCTAGAATGATGCTATGTGATGTTTTTGTATAACTGCTGTATAAGATAAGGGAAGTTGCTGCACATAGTTTGAGTTGTCAAGGTCACCATTAGAAACCAGTTAGAACAGACTGCGATAAGAAGAGCTCATTTGCGAAGAAAGGCAGAGTTGGGTGTAAAAGAGAACGTGAATAAGCACGAGAGTGGCATGAGATGTTCACGTGAGCACCATGTGTCCAAGAAAGGATAAAAAGGTGTTGAGACAAAGGAATAGGTCAGAGAGAGTTGGAGTAGGTGAGCAAGCGGAACGAAGGAAGAGGACTGACGGAAGAGACTGTCGCTGGACAGTAACAAGCCACCCTCCATCGAAGGATTAAAATTAGGAACACTCAACTGAACGAAAGAACCACAACTGATGGTAGCCTCGTGACGGATTAGAATCAGACTGAAAGAAGAGTACCAGTAGTATAAATTGTGAACTGTAATAACTCGACATTGACTTGTTTGGTTATCAAAACGACGTTGCGTAGCCATTGAATTGTCTTGTAACGGGCATAGTGTATTGTTTGTGCCTTGTGGTCGTTTTATATGCTTTAGTGTCAGCTCAGTGAGCATACCTGAATAAAGAACCTGTTTTAAAAGAAATGAATCAGTAGTACCTGGTCAATCGGAGGCTGGCTGTAACCTAATGTTTGACTGGAGAAATTGATATTTTCAACCTGAGAATTTAATCTCTAACAGTCGGGGAATCTGATGCCGAGCCAGGGGGAGGTAGGAGGAGGTGACAAAAGGAGGAGCCACCTCTGCCATAAGAGAAATTCTCATCAAAATCCTGATCCAAACCCCCCAAGTACAAATCCTTGACTGACCAGTGCCTTGAGATGTCCTCCTGACGTAAAGCCACCCTACAAGTGTAATTTGTTGTTGTTGCTACAAGAGAAAGATCCCAACTCCAACTTGTCCTCTGCATTCCTAAGAATCAAAATTCTTTTCAAGAGCCATTCCAATATAATTTGAGGATACAAATGTGATGCTGGACTTTAATAACACAGGATTAGAAATATAAATATCACATATTGCTCTGGATACAGTGTGCGGATCAGACCTCATTTGAAGCGTTGTATTCACCTTAAGACATTCAATCAAAGAAAGGATATACAGTACTAGATTTATATAAAATCCTTGCATTTGACAAAGCACCTCATCAGATTGCTGAGATGTCTCAAAACAGTTCACAGAATATACTGTAAAGTGGATTGACTGAATATTTTGTGGGTGAAATCTGGCAGCCAATCGTAGCCAACAGTGTCCCACAATCTGTGGTGGATGATCAGTATCTAAACTAATAATCCCTGTATTTGATATAGCGATTTTCGCATCTTATCAACGTCTCAAAGCACTTCACAGAATTTACTGTAAAGTGAATTAACTGTATATTTCTGGGCGAAACATGGCAGCCAATTGCACACAGCAGTGTCCCACAAACAGTTGTGGATTGAAAATGACCAATTTTATTATTGTGGGGTTTTTGGATGGATTCTTATTAGGCGTGTGGAGTAAGGAAACTTGCCCAAGGTTTCGCCCTGATCTGTCTGGATTCGAACACAGGTCTCACGCTTGTAAGGCGAGTGCTCTAACCACTGAGCTACAAGAGCTCCACATGTGTAAAAATGTACAGCAATTTTAGGACTGGGGTGTTTCCTTACAACACGGACCGGTTTGATCAGAACCTACCTTCAGAACAGGTTTCCCTTCATATTGTGACAATTGCACTCAGTGGCCACACCCTGTGGTACGGGCCACTGCAGGCCACCACATCCCTCCAAATTAACTGCGGGACTTTGCTAGAAAATATGGCTGCCGTGTTTGTCTAGTTACATTTTGTGTGCAAAACACAGCAACCAATTGTGCACAACAGTGTCCCACAAACAGTCATGGATTGACCATTTAAAAAAAAAGGAATTACCTCTAGAAGGCAATGCGACAATTGACTAACACTTACTGCTAAATAAACAACGCATGTAGAGTACGGAAGTTTGCCGAAGGTTTCACCCTGCCCTTGAATCGAACCCAGGTTCTCTCGCTTTGCAAGGCGAGTGCTCTAATCATTACACTGCAGGCCTCTGTAGAGTAGTAGTTAGATATATTATTAGGAGGCCATCATACCAGCAACAATTCATTTTCTTAATCTCTGGGATGAAGGTGTTAACTACAATTAAAAGCTGTGTTATACTTCTAAAAGATGTGTGTGCTGGAAGATATAATGAACCCAACATTGTGAGGGAGCTGGATTATCAATCAAGATGGTTAATTTGAATTAAACTCCTTAAATTGAGAAGCCGAATTGGTGATGACTTTGTCGTCTGTAGGCAGATCCAAAGCAATGGGGCGATCTTAAAATTAGAAATAATACTGTAACAATCCTTGCATTTCATATAGTGCCTATCATGTCATTGAGGCATCTCAAAATGAATTGACTGTATAATTTTGTGGGCAAAAACCAGCAGCCAATTGCACACAGCAGTAACCCACAATCGGTCATAGATTGAATCAACAAATTATTATGTTCCAAGTTTGTTTTTGGAAGGAAATATTACCGCAGAAAGCAATCCTCCAATTGACGAACAACTGGGTCCCTAGGTAAACACAAGCGTGGAGCAATGAAACTTGCTAAGGTTTTGCCCCACCCAGGAATTAAACTGGGTGGGGCAAAACCCATTTATAGAAAAATGTAGGTTGCTCTACTGACCTTCTGAAAGCTAAAAGGTAGGATGCATGCTGCGTACCTTCTGAACACACACTGGAAACTTTCTATAGGATATACACTTGATACTTTTTGTAGGATACACACCGCACAAAAGTCACGGAAAGCACCTCTGCACATTAATGTGATGTAAAAAAAATGCTGCAAAGGACACAGAGTGAAATAAACGGTCACAATACATCAGCATAAGCATGGTGTTTCTTTTTTAAATTCAAAACTTTTAATAATCGGTCAATTCACCTTCATGCAATTACAAAGAATTGTAGAAAAGAACACAAGACTCGGTTTTAAAAAGGTTCATCCCAGGCATATAAATTACATCGGTTACTTCATTCCACCCACATGGGCAAAGGCCAAAAACTTGACAATTTTGACATGCTTAATCCGACAGAAACACACAACACATTCTCACAGCATCCCTTTGTTTAATTCCCGACTTAAACCGAGGTACACAAAAGAGGTGACAAAACGTACTGCATTGACAATACCCTGGGGCGGGTTGTTGCAAGCGACCCAACCCTAACAATTAGATCTAGGCGGTTCGAAGGAATCCAGCTGCTATGGTTGAAAGTGCATTGTTGTAAAACTAAACAGGAACAATTACAAAATGGTCTTGCCAAGTCGTTTGCCTGTTTCTGTCTGCAAAACAAAATAATCTTCATTGCAACACAAGTTGCTCTCACGCGGACAACACCATTAAACGGGTAGCCAATAGGTGCCAAGTCTCTATGGCTTTACATATATATTGGGTGGGGTGAGAGGGGGGGGAAGAAAGATCAAAAGAAAAAGTCTATACACAAACAACCACTTACAGCTCATAAAGGAACACCGAGATTTTTATATCCTATATTTGTTATTCAAAGATATGTTTGAGGCAAATTTGAAGATTGAAGGACACTAACTGCAGACGTTTGACAGCTGTAGGTTTCCAATAAAGCTTACAGAATCCTGTACACTTCAATCCTTCTCTCGATCACCCCCACCCTCTCCCCACTGCAACCTCCACAGGGTCGCAAAGAAGCAACGGAGACCTGCACGCACTCCATATCATCAGCTCATCTCTGCCGACTCACAAACTATAGTCATGTACTTTGTTCGTAAACCCGAGTGGTCTCAATAAAATACAAGCGATCCATTCCTCAATGGGAACGTGTGCATTAATGAGCATGCCTTCTCTTTAAGTATAGGACAGTGTAGAAATGACCACACTGTTCGTTTTGTTTTTTTAAAAGGGGGAGGTTGGGGCAACTGAGAAGTGTTGAAAGCTCCCCTTGGTGGGGAAGATGCTATCTGTGCACCAACTACCTCTATCCACTCCATGTCTCTGGTATGGGAAGCGGATTCCAAATTCCGATAACACATGGCTAAGTACAGCTGTGCTCTGGCAGTCCATATACTGCTGAATCGTAAAGACCATGGCTGTATCTCTCAATCCACTGCAGTGCATTGCTCAGCTCCGACTGCCTGTAAACAGTACAGAAACTTTATAAAGACAGTAGGCTTCTGAAGAGGCATGCTACTGAGAATTCAGGGGGCTGTCTTGCACAGACATATGGAATAGTAAAAGAAGCAATGACAATCTGTTGAGAAAACCCATCCCATTGAGGCCTTCTGCAATTAAATGTAGTAACGAATAGTCCAGGCCCCAATCTCAAACTGGTTCTCACCTGTGGTTTCATGTAGTGATCAGAACAGGACTGGCTATCAGTTCCAGAACAGGATGGGTTACAGACAAAGTTCCATTCATGGGTACCACATAAAGTGGCTCTCACTAAGCAACAATAAGAATATTTTGCATTTATATAGTGCCCCTCATGCAGTCCCAGAGTGACTGACTGTGGCGACGCACAACGCTGAGCCAGGGGAGGAGGTAACTGTAAGCAGCAGTTTGAGGTTGCAAAGGTTTTCTGTAAGCCTTAATATCGACACTTAGACAGTGCTAATTAGATGATTATAAAATTATTAACTAGTTCCGACAGCTTCTATTGGAGAACTAGTGTTTTGATGGTTTAAAGGTAAAAAAAACATTAAAAATCTCTAGTATTATATGTAAACATGTGATATGTTTGAAGCCAGAGAGGGGAAGGGGTGATTTGAAACAAATATTGGCCTTGTGGTTCTCTATGTAAAGGTCAGGCCAGCCTCATTATACACTTTGAAGACTTTCTCAATGGCGTTGACGTAAGCTGAGGTTCTCAAATCCAGACCCAGGTTGTATTTCATGCCCGTGCGCATGATTTGCTGAAAGAGAAAATAAGATTACATCTAAATACACAAAATTACACACCAGTAATTTAAAAAAAATCAATATGATTAATATAAGAGTCATGTAACAAAGACCCGCACCCAAGGCAACTGGGAGGTGCTGAAAGTAGCATAGTTACATGGGCTTAGTAAAATTTTTTTTTTAGAATTCATCTCTATGTGCAAGCCGAAAGCATGAATACTTGTAGCACCAAGACAACCAATAATATTAGTGTCATAACACAAGCCATTGCCCAATGGGTTTAATGACCTTGGAAGAGGAAACATTTCTATTTTAACTTATATTTGCAAATATTGTGTGCATAGAAAAGTAGGTTGTCTAAAAAATTTCCATACTTCACAGGCTTCTGGCTGTCAGCAGACTACCTCACCTTAGACCACATGAATGAACATAATAATAATAATAATAATCCTTGCATTTGATATAGCGCTTTTCACATCTTATCAACGTCTCAAAGCGCTTCACAGAATATACTGTAAAATTAATTGACTGTATATTTGTGGGCGCAATGCAGAAGCCAATGGTGCACAGCAGCGTCCCACAAACAGTCATGGATTGAAAATGACCAATTTTTATTATTGTGGGTGTTTTTTTTCACTTATGGGGGAGAGAATGCTTATCTTACTTGGAGAAAGGGCACATAATGCTGTAGGAAACAATAAGTCTAAAGTTTGCTGGTCTAACTTGCAGATCATTAATAATGAGCTTTTCCACTAAAGAATACCCATTGTACGGATTTAGCATAAAAGTCATACAGCATAGAAAGAGGCCTGTGTTGGCTCTCTGAAAGAGCTATCCAATTAGTCACATTCTCCGATTTTTCCCCCATAACCTTGCAATTTTTTTTGTTTCAAGTAAATATCCAATTCTCTTTTGAAAGTTTTTTGCAATCAGACTTTGAGGTTAGACTCAATGTCTCACTGGCACTTAGGATAGTTTTATTTTCTTGGGGGTGGTTGGGGGATTTTAAGATATTACTGTAGCTGTCCTGAATCTCACTAGGGTGGGTATTTGCTGTAGCTGACTAGGAAAACGCAGCAGTTTCCAGCAGCCAACCTTCCCCATGTTGCAATTAGTCAGAATTGCATTAATGGCAAAGATAGGGTGGGGAAAAGAAGGGAAAAACTGGGAAGGAAAGGAAGATGCCGATAG
Organism: Hydrolagus colliei; assembly: GCA_035084275.1. Lineage (NCBI taxonomy): Eukaryota > Metazoa > Chordata > Chondrichthyes > Chimaeriformes > Chimaeridae > Hydrolagus > Hydrolagus colliei. The sequence continues at coordinate 20,885,420 of CM068748.1, forward strand.
CTTACTGAAAACTAAACCATGGGAAAGTATTTACAGAATAAACCAGAATAGTAGGTCTTATGGGAACAATTATACTAGAATTAAGCAAGACAAGGCAAGGCAAGCAAGCAAAATTCCAAACTGCAAACAAAATATTGCCGAGGGCTAAATATTTAGCAGCTGCGTGTGAATAGGCCTCTCCAATATTGAAATGGGGGAAAAACACAAATTTATCTTTTACTGTACAATGATCTCTGAAAGGATTTGCTTATTCAATTGCTCTGTATACAGCTCTGTGTTTGCAACTGAGGCTTGAAAGGAGCCTGGATCTTGTTACATAAATTCAATTTGGTAATCGGGGATGCAATGTTAGCTCTCAATTCATTACCACTCCCTGAAATAGGAATACGAGATCCCTTTTAGCACAACATTGTTCAGATGTCTCAAAGAGCTTCGCAAAATATACTGTAAAGTGAATTGACTGTATATTTTGTGGGTGAAACGTGACAGCCAATTGCACATAACAGTGTCCCACAAACAGGCGTGGATCGAATGACCAGTTTGGGCTGACATTCTAATGCAGAATTTAGGGGAAATGCTAAAGAGGAAAAACCTTTCAAATTAGTCAATAAACCCAGATCTTGTCTGGCTATTCAGTTGAGAGTTAAAGATTGCACGGTAAGCTTGGCAAAGGGAAGGTAGATTGTCCTAGTGGTGTGACCCACCTTGTGACTGTTCAGGGAACTTGCTGTAATTTGCCTATCAAATCAGTGCTCTCAGATGTTACCAACGTGATAAGGCAGTACAAACATGCACATTCTTTCCACTATACCCAAGAGAAGTTGTTTTCTTCATGTACATGTCCCGACGGAAACTTTCAATAATAATAATAATCCTCAAATTTGATAATAGTGCCTTATCATGTCGTTAAGATGTATGAAAGTGCTTCAGAGAATATACTGTATTATAATGTAAAATGAATTTACTGTATATTTTGTGGGAGAAATGTGACAACCAATTAATTGCACCAGCAGTGTCCCACAAACAATCCTGGATTGAAGTGACCAATTTAATATTATACATGTTTTTTAAAGGCATGATTACACCTGGAAACGTGATGAGCCAATCAACTAACAACCAGGTTCCTATCTACTGCTAGGTTATCTGAGATGTGTGGAGTAAGAAAACTTGCCCAACATTTAGTTCTGCCGGGAATCAACCCCAGGTCTCTCTCTTGCGATGCAAGTGCTCTAACCACTGAACTACAGGACTCCAATATGCAGAATGTGGGATGTTTAAATGCCAAACAGCCAGCAGACCAGAGCTTTGTATTTGTGCTAGTGATAGGCAAAAAAAAAGGAGAATCTTCACAGATCAGTGAATTTAAAGTTCCTCTGTAAAACCTGAAGAATAGCTAAATCGGTTACATAGCAAGGGATGGGAATCAAAACAAAAGCAACTTGAATTCCAAAGCCAGAGTTAAGTCTACAACTTCTCAACCCCATCTCTCCAGTCCTTACCCTGGCTGAGCGTTCCATGGTGTATGCAAGTCCAGAGTGTACAATATCCTTCTCGGAGGCACCCTGTGAGCGAGAGAGAGAAAGGACACTTTAGTAAAGCCAGCACTTCACTCACAATTCCTGTTGTTCAGGGATGACGTCACTTTTTGCCCCTTTCAACAACAAGTACTTTGATTTATATAGCGCCCTCCACGCCAGACGGCGTCTCAGAACGCTTTCCCCTTCATGGCTGTCAGTTCATCTAACTAAAATGATTACTCCAAACCAGACAAACACTTTCTACTCCAGGCACCTGGGGCTTTTCCCTCAGGCTTCACAAGAAACTGGTGTATAAGGTAATTCAAGACGTGCTTACTCACCAGCACCAGGAAACAACAACAATCTACATTAGTGCACCTTTTACAACAAAATTACATTTATAGAGCACCTTTCATGTCGGGAGGTCATCCCAAAGTGCTGAACAGTCAGCGGCTGGGACCCGAGAATGGGGGAGGTGAGGGGTAGGGGGTAAGGGGAGGCAGAGAGATAGGAGAGCAGCTGAAGGCACGGTTGACAAGGAGGGTCTTGAGACTGGCCTTGAAGGAGGCAAGGGAGGAAGCATGGCAGAGGGACTGTGGGATCGAGTTCCAGAGGGTGGGGCCAGTAAAGTTGAAAGCCTGCCCGCCAACTGTGGGGCGGGTACGGCAGTGTGGGGGACATGCAGCACAGAATTAAGACACACTGATGGTTACCATGATTTGATCACAAAGTCTCTATATTTTTCAGCACAGCCTGATCAGAGGTGGATTTAAAATGGTTAAAAGTTTCTTAACCCAGACAGCAGAGGTCTGATGGAAAGTTACCAACGATAGGCGTCAACTTAATAGCCATCCTCAACTGCGGTTCACCGCAGTTGAGGATGGCTATTATAAAGCCATGCCTGGCTTTATAATGAGAATGAGTCACTGCCATTGAATGTGGCTACCGCACGGTTATTATAAAGAGATCAACACTGGAAATGAGAATACTGTACATAGATATGGGCAAACATCCTGAGACAAACTCAGGTTATGGACAGATGTTTGCTTTAACTGAACGGACTCCCAGTTTAAATGCGAGTCTCTGGTACTGTAATATCAGGCTCACGGTGTAAACGGATCTCCCTCTGCTCTCAGTTATTTTAAATAGCAGTAGATCGGTTGAGCAATTGAGATGGCACCACCTCCGAACACATCCCAACATGCTTTTGGTTGCACCCTCAAACTCGCTTTCTTGCTCAGTGATTTGCATTGCCTTTGTGAAGTGCTTTGAAACAATAATTATTAACAATAATCCTTGTAATTGATATCGATTCAGTGCTACTTCAAAGCATTGAAGAGTCCCAAAACACTTCCCAGAATATATTGTAATGGATTTGACTGTATATTTTGTGAGCGAAATGAGGCAGCCAATTGTACACAGCGGTGTCTCACAAACAGTTGTGGATTGAATGACCACATATTCTTTAAAGTGATAATTACACCAGAAAAGCAATCCCCAATTGGCTGATAACTGTGTTCCTACTTGTGGCTACGTAATCAGCGGTGTGTGGAGTAAGAAAACTTGCCACCCCCTCCACCCTCACCAGCTCAGGTCTGAAACACTGACTGTCTGGCACCTTGGGATGTCCTGCCAATGTGGAAGGTGCAATACAAATGTAATTTTGTTGTTGTTGTTTATGCTGCCCTTTAATCTCCTGCCAAGATAGATCTTGGGAAAATGAATCAAACAGACACTAAACTTGAGTATAATTATCCAACAATGTCTTTTTTTGCTCACTACACAGACACCTCCCAGCACCAATTGGCACCATCAGAACTGGTTAAAAAAAATTCAATCATCTCAGTTGAGAAGAGATTACCCCACCCAGACATTTCACAGCTCATTTTCCAAATCACCCCAAATTTCTCCCTTACTTCCCTCCTGATTGAAGCCACTGACTGAAAGTGCTGTGGCTGTGTTTTAACAGGTTTCATTTGAGAGGCGAGACATTGAACCAGAAACCTGAATTCACCCCTCACTGAACATAGGCCAAACAGACCACTGAGCCTGCTCTACCAGTTTAATAACATCACCAAACCCCGAATTAGTCTGTTCAGACCGGTTTGTCTGTCCGCTGCAAATATGGGAAAGGAAACCCAATCCACAGACTCACCGCGATCCTGGCCTGGAATTCCGCTGTTGGCACCACTGGTATCGTACCGCCGTGCTTGCCAAACTTCCTCTCCAAACTTTCTTGGACGGACACTGTGAAGAAATGAGCTTAATCGTAGAGACAGAATGGAACAGTGTGTGGCGCCAACAACATTTATATTGCACACATCACGCAGGGCAGCGTCTCAGAGCACTGTGCAGGAAAACAGTGAGATCCATCCCCATCAATCCCAGGGATAATGATAATCTTGGCGTTTGATACAATAGTGACATTACATCCCTCAAACTCATTTCAGGAGATATTAGTGGAACTATTCTCTCATTCACATCCAGGTACAGGGATAATTAGACTCCCATCACATCACCCGATATTGCAATTTTATAATAATAATCCTTGCATTTGATAGTGCCTTAGAATGTCGTTGAGACGTCTTAAAGCGCTTCACAGAATCTACTGTAAAGGGGAGTGATTGTATATTTTGTGGGCAAAACATGGCAGCCAATTGCACACTGAGTTAGATAACTAGAGGCATGTAAGGTATGGAAATTTGCCTAAAGTTTTGATCCCGTCTGCGAATCAATTCGCAGACGGGGTCAAAACTTTAGGCAAAAATCCTTGGGAGGATATCCCAAAGCGCTTCACATGAGTTTACATGTAAAATGTTGTTACTGTGTGTTCTGGGGTGATGTAGCCAATTTATACAGAGCAATGCCCCAAAAACTTCCATTATGTTAATGACCAATACTAGGAATAAGAAACTCCTTTCTCTTTACAAATAGTACCAGGAGATATTTAACCTCCACCTGAACAGGCAGGTGGGTCCTTGGTTTCCTGTCTCATCTGAAGGACTACACCTCTAATAATGCCTCACACCCTCAGCACTGCATTGGAGTCCCTAAGTGGGACTTGAACCCACAACCTTCTAACTCTGATGTGAGTGTTTCCACTGAGACGGCCAGTGGTACACATGATAGTTCTCCAACAATACAGTAAAAGCCCTTTTATCCGGCACCCAATCAACTGCATTGGGTGCCGGATAAAAGCACCCAATGCTTTTGGGCATTGCATAAAAAAATGTCTGCATTCGATTAACGGCAATTTATCCGGATAAACGCATTGAAATATATGTTTTGTTTTGTTTTTTAAATCATTTTCAGCCGAATGTCCGGCACGTGCTTTAACCGGCATTGGCCAAATCCCGAGGGTGCCGGATAAACAGGCTTTTACTGTACTTAGCAGAAGACCTTTCCTGACTCCCCTTTCCATGATGGATCAAACTGAGCTGCCACAGGACAATGTACCCATTTACTGTGCAGCTAATCATTGCTGCTAAGTCTGCCAAATCAGGATTCTACACCGTTTTCTACCAAAATAAGTGCGATCATTAATGTGGTACAGCGCTCACAGAAACCCTAGATCTACTTACTGAGTACACATCTACTTACTGAGCAGGTGGTAGTTGGAGTCCCGTTCATATTTGAAGGTCAAACGGCCGTAGCTGACATGGTTCAGGTTTTTCAACCATTCAAAGTAGGAGACGGTGACTCCTCCAGCATTTAAATATAGATCCTGTAGAGAAACAGTGAGAACGGGAATGTCAGGCACAGGGAGAAATGACAGGGGAATGGGTACTTGAACTGGATTTACTTAAATCAATGCCACTGAACATTTGATTTGTTTGGCAAGCTGGGTGTCCTGACTCATGAAGACTCCCATCACTGTGCTTAAGAACAGCCAAACCAAACTCAGTTCTGCGCGTGCCTAGAAATTTCCTTTTGTCCAGCATGGAGTGCATACTCTCATGGAGAGATGCACACTGACCACTTATTTATAACTCTTAACATATGTTATCATAATTATTAATAATTGTTATGATACATATTCATAATTATTAAGCAACGATGATGATTATTACTGCCAGATAGAATATTAGGCGCAGGTTGGCTGAAGCCCAAACCAAGGTTTGGGACACCAGAATGTTTGCTGGGGGAGCTGGAGATTAACCCACTAAAACTATCTTGCCATCGTGAACATGGTTTGTCCAGCCACGATCCATTAAGGTTTGGCTTCCAAGGTTAATAGGAGCTGAGGGGGAAGCCTCCCAGTGTCTGGTCTGTTCCTCCAAATTCTGCTAATGTGCCAGGTTGGATAATTTTACATCAATATTGCCTTGGGTTACTGCAGACCTCCCCACCTGAGGAACCAGAAGATCAACTGATTCCGATATTCTATCAAAGCCAAATCAGTGACTTTCGACTTTGAATATCAGGGTCCCAAGGAGAAACATAGTGCACCATCAAATAGTTAATTCCAGCTAGTCCCTACTGTTAGCCGGAGACAGCCAACTCTCATCTGAATACTTACCGGAATCACCATGATGTTCCTCTCCAGGAAGATCCTGTCAGCTTCAGGAGTTATTGGTCCATTGGCTCCTTCAGCAATGATCTGCAAAACACAAAGCTCCAGTTAGTGCTGCCGAGGTTCCGAGATGATATAATCAATCACAGAAGATACTGATGTAGATAAGCAATACAATTTCCCCCATTGCTGGAACCAGACTATGTATAATTTAGACTTATAACGATTTTCATGTATATAACACCCATCATATAGGGAGAACATCGCAAAGCGGTTTACAAAGACTGAGCAGGAGCCCAACCTGGGCAGGAAACTGGAGAAGGGAGGCAGCCAAAAAGAACAACAATAAAAACTCCAAAATTACATTTGTATAGCATCTTTCACATCAGGAGGACATCCCAAGGTGCTGAACAGTCATTGTTTCAAAAATATAGCTTTTTTGTCAGATCTGAAAAGCTTACCAGGCAGGGGTGAGGATTGGAGATTTGGAAGAGTTCTTATAGGGGTGAGGGCAAAGTGGTTGAAAGCTCATCCATCAATGATGAGACAGTGGGATATTAATCGTGATCCTTACATTTCATACAGCATCTTACCATGTCGTTGAGACATCTCAAAGAATATATTGTAAAGTGAATTGATTATATTTTGTGGAACAAACGCGGCAGCTAATTGTGCACAGCAGTGTCCCAACAGTTTCTTAGATTGACTGCCACTTTTTTTTCAAAAAAGCCAACTAACAACTGGGTTCCTACTTACTGTTAGGTAAACAGATGCGTGTGGAGTAGTTTTGCCTGGGAATAGAAAAGACCCGAGTTCTACTTCCAGACCCAGCGAAACCTTAGGCAAGTTTACTCAACACGCCTCTGTTTACCTGGCAGTAAGAGGGAACCTGGTCATTAGTCAATTGATGGGATTGCCTTGCCAGGGTAATAATACCTTTTAAAAGATATACATTATATATAGTCTTTCAATAACAACAACAACTTTGATTTATATAGCGCCCTCCATGCCGGACGGCGTCTCAATCCATGACTGTGAAACACAGTTGTGCAGAATTGGCTGCCAGGTTTTAGAAACCTGTCTGTGGCAAGAGTGCTTTAGTCGGGTTTTGACAGTCATCATGCTCTAGTGCAGAGGACACAGGGTGGGGCATTGGCAGAAGAATTAGCTCATTAAATTTGCCCTGAAGCAAACATAATTGCATTTGCATGATGAGTTTGGAGATCATATTTCATCATTTCATGAAATTAGATAACCCATCTCTATACTCACTAATAAATAATTACATAGTTACCGATGAATGAGTCATCCCTTGAAATGTGCACATCTGTCACACTCCTTGAGGTGCTCGATAGGCAATTATTGTAAAGTGTAGGAATAAAGGAACAGCAGGATCCCTTTCAGACTAATTAATCTGTTCCACTAAAATTTTACTGTCATATTTTAATCCCAGTACGGTACTTTTAAACACCATCACAGATTTTCATAACAAAATCTCCCAAATAGGCATTTACACAAATGAATAATCCAAGGGGTTTTTGTCGGCTATGATCCCTAAAGTCCACATGAACAGGCTCCTTGGTCTAATATGACAACTGTAGGAAGACAACTTTGAAATGCAGCATGCCCAGAGTATTGCATTGCAGGATAAGCCTACACTGTCAACAAGACATGAGTTTGAACCCATTACCTTTTAGTGTGGGAGGCTGACTCAGCGAGGATGTTAGGGGTTAACAGTTTGTAATTCTAGAGTGAAGGGAAGACTGAGAAAAGCAAGGAATTCTACTGAATGAGGCTGTGGGAAAGAAAGAGTTGGGTGAAAAAGGGTGATGCTGATTGAATGCCTCACCAACATAGAACAGTGGTTGTTGGGGGTTGTGGCTCACATTCTATTATGACCCTATTAGATATTATAAACCATGTCTACACAAGCTGAGCTCCTCCATCTTGAGAGAAGATGACTCAGAGTTGGCATCATAGAGGTGTTAACATTTTAATTGGGATTGAAAATGTAAACCTGAAACCATACTTTAGGATATACCAAGACAGTAGAACAAGCAGTTATAGGTTTAGAGTTTTAAAGGGCAATTTCAGGACAGGCATCAATACGTTTTTTCTTATCTCAGACAGTAATTAACGACTAGAGCAGGAAGGGTGGTTGAAGCCAGGACACTGGGACTCGTTCAATAAACAGCTTGATTCTGTGATGGGCGAGGCTATTCTGTAGGGATAAGATGAGATGGGTAACTGCTATGCAAATGTTACAATGCTTCTGTATATTCACTAAATTAACGATTAAAATATGGTTAGATGAGGTCGGATCCCAAAACACGCTATCTCAAAGCCGCACGTTCCTCTTCCCCCTCTACCTGAGGTTAGCCACAAGTCCCCTCCACTGTGGAAAATTTCCCCAAATCTCTCGGTTTTTAAAATCCACTTCAACCAAGCCTGCGTGTACTTCTCGGACGCCCGTGCCATCTGGCACTGTCTGAAATGCTTTGAGACTTCACCCTATTTGAGCGATACTAAACGCAAACTGTTTTATACTAAGCTAAACAAACAATAAATTCCTGCTGGGGGTTAACCCTCCATCACCACAATCTCCAATGTAACGTGTACGAACCTGACACAGACTGCTCTGTGGAATTGAATATTGTATTGTAATATTGTAATGTACAGAGTATTGTATCCTCTCCACTGACACAAACGGCTGAAGTGAGCTGGGAAAGATTCAGGCTCTGGCGGGCCCCACTCACCTTTGCCTTGACTTTGTGGGCGTTACGCTTTGTCATCTGCTTCTCTCCGGCGGCGGGGATCAAAATGTCACACTCTGCCTCCAGGATCTTCCCTTCGTACGGCTTTGCTTTAGGGAATCCAACAATGGTTCCATTTGCCTGTAGCCACAACGCCAGACATTTGGTTACTCTGCGACAGGTAGCCTAACAGCTTTTCCTATTAGAGAATCCAGCTGCACAGAAGGCCATTCGGCCCATTAAGCCAGTGCTGGCTCTTTGAAAGAGCTAACAACTTGTCACACTCCCTTGCTCTGACCCCATAGCCTTGCAAATGTTTAATTTTCAAGTGAATATCCAATTCCCTTTTGAAAGTTATTATTGAATCAGCTTCCATTACCTGCGGAACCTCTATTTCAGTGAGTGAGTAGTAAATGTATGGAACAGGCTCTCTAGGGAGACGGTGGAAGCGGAAGGTTTTGATTTTTTTTCAAAAGCAAATTAAATTTATTTTACGAGATAATATCTCAGGATACAGTGTATGGTTTAGGATGCAACATGTGCAAGTGACTGCCAGGATGGTGGAAGACGAATTGGATTGACTTTGGTCTAGCAGTTCCTATGTTCTAGCAGTACTCCCGTCAGAGGACAATTAATCCCATCTTTCTTCCCCTCCTCTTCACACTCCTGTAATAGATTCCCTTACCAGTTTATAGTCTTCCAGCTCCTTAGGATCGATGCCATTGTCATTCCAGATGGACCCATCTATTTCACCAATTCCCACACACTTGGCTCCATAGCGGTGAAGGTACCTCATGGAGTGCAGACCCACATTGCCGAATCCCTGTAGGTTTTATTGAAGACAGATATAATCCCTTCGTCTTCAAAGAGACACACCACACTCACCCATTATGTTTTCGTACTTTTTTTCTTATTATGCTTTTGTAACTCCTTCCCCTCCAACTAAATACCTTCCTCTTCAACCGCGCTTATGGTCACCATCCCCCTCCACGGCTCGGCATCCGACTCCATCACTGTTAAGCGTTCCAAGACACTGCCCAATGTGAAGGGCGCTGTGTTGAACTAGTTGTGGCACTGACCTGAATGACAAAAGTCTTGTCTCCAAAGCCTGGGGTCATGCCCAACACACTCATGTAGGAGGCTTCATTGATGAAGTTCTCAATCCCGTGGAAGAGTCCACGGCCTGTGGCAGAAATGCGGCCGTGAATGCCTCCCTGGCTGATGGGCTTCCCTGTTACACAAGCGTGGGCATTGATATCCTGGAACACACAACAGCTCCAAAATAAACATCAAGAACCTCAACATTCTTCCCTGCTGCCCGGCCTGGAAATCTATTTTCACCGAAATATCCGAGGAAAGTTAAAGTTTTCATATTCCACAGGAAGAACAATGGAAACTGAATACTGTTGGGTAAAAAGTGAAAGAATGTGTCCAATAAGTCTGTTAGGATGACTAACAGTTGCCTGAAAACTGAAATTTAATAACTTCTCAATCCACACCCAGGTAGATGCGTTCACTTAGGATGCATTTAGATGCATCTGGAATGATTTGTAACATGTGTGGCCTGCCATCTTGTGACAATGTTGTGCTATTACAAGCATTTCGATCAAGGCAAGATTTTGTTTGGTCAGCCACAGGCCTGATCACTGCAGAAACCCATTACCCATAAGTTTATGACCAGACAGAAATTCTGGCTTGCTATACACGATCTCCACTCCCACACCAAACCAATAGTCTAGCCAGCTGGGGTTTAAGTGATCAGAGCCAAAACACTACAAGTAGGGAGGATCGACCTGTACAGGCAGGCAAGCATATGCGTTTGTTTGCTCACCCTGTTCATTGGACGAAGCAAAACACTACGCAAGTCAAAGGAAGTCTGCGTTCGCCTCATGGTACTATTTCTCAGTTACTGGAATATATTAACAAGCTGTGATAAGGAACAGAAGACCCACAACAAACAAATACCTTCCAATGCGTTCACGTGCCTCTGTCTGACATTCTCTTCCCCACCACCCTTCCTGTTAATTCATTTACAAAGCAGACTATTTGCCCATTCGCATGACTCGCTTGGTGTACCCACCTGGTGTCCCATTGTAGTAGCAAAGGTGTCAGCGATCCAAGACATTTCTCTCTCACCCGTACTCATGTCAGGGGCTGGTACATCAATGCCAGGCCCTGAGAAAAACAAAACACAATTGACTTTGCTTTCATTTTTTTTTAATTGGTCTGCAATGATATGCTCTCTATTCTCTTTCCTTCACCCATTTGCTCCCAATATCAATTTCTTTATGTGTGTTCTTAAGACTGTGATTGTCAGCAGATCATTCGACTTATCTAGGTGGTGGTGGTGGGGACAGGGAGGAAATTAAACAAAAAAACTTCATAACAAAAGCCTGATTCTGTCCTAACACTTGAGTTTTCCAGCAAGGGCAGCAGGAGTTCATTTTCCTCTATAAATCAGCAGGTTATAAAACCAATTACTGAATTCAGTTGGAATTTTGTGTATCCACGTAACAGGGCCTAAAGTAGAGTGATTTCCCACATAGATGACTTGCTCAATTCTCAATGTTCTTTTGTAACCCACCATTTAAGTTTTGTCTCTTGTGATGAATCTTCACAGGATATCATTTAAATAAATAACCTTCTTTTGGAAAAAACATAAATCCCAAACAAAATACAATATTTCCTTTTTCCAATACCCCAAATTACCATTCCCTTGTTCATGGTACTGTACTTTTTTTTTGCAGCACTTGATATGCCACTCTCAGAGACCATAAGAGCAATCTCATTAAATGGTATTCAAGATGCAATATTTTCTGCCATATTTCAGCTACGATTAGTCACGAGTCAGAAGGAGGTGAAGTATTTAACCTCATCTTTAACAAACAGAATGAGTTTACAAAGATAGCAATTTTCACCCTTTGTTTAATATAAGACAAGCAAATTAGGTTGGCTTTCAGGTAATAATCCTTGCATTTGATTATAGTACCTTATCACATCGTTCAGATGTCTGTAATATCTTCACAGAATATACAGGTAGACCCCGCTTAACGAAGGGGTTAGGGACTTTAAAACCTTTCATTAAGCAAAAATTTTGTTAAGCGAGAGTTTAACTGTATTACTGTATTTGGCCGTAGCCAAAATGCCGCCCAGACCCGAGCCTCCTTGCTCAAATCAGTTTAGTTCCTAGCAGTTCCTAGCGCTAACATTTTCGGTATACAGGTTGAGCAGCCAAAAGTCTGGAATTCCGGAATCCGGAATGTGACAAAAATTGCAGGAATAAAAATGCCAATCCTACCTGCTCCAGGCCAGGTCTTCACAGTCACCGCACTGAAATATCGCAACCTGGGCCCAGGCATTTCCAGACACGTGACGCGTTTTTCTTCCTTCTCCCTCCTCTCTATGCCCCCCGCCCCGCTCCTCTCTATGCCACCCCTCCTCTCTTACACACCCCCCACCCCCACCTCTCTTTCTCTCTATCCCGCTCTCCTCTCTATTTCTCTATCCGCCCCTCATCTCTATCTCTCTATCCCCTCTTCCCTCCCTCTCTATCCCATCTCCCCTCTATCTCTCTATCCCTCCCTCCTCTCTATCCCACCTCCCCTCTCTCCCCCCACATCTCTCTATCCCCCTTCCCCTCCCTCTCTATCCCTCCCTATCTCTCTATCCCCCCTCTTCTCCATCTCTCTTTCCACCCCCATCTCGAATTACTATTATTGAAGCCACAAAGCATCCTGCCGCTTAAGCTCCTCCTATATTGGAGGGGCTGCACTGCACTGCTTAACTGAGGCACGCTAAAGACTGAGTGTGCATTGCTGGGACAACCAGAGAGAAGCTGCGCATAAGAAGCTGCGCACGAGAAGCCCTCGAGATTTAAAGTGTGTGTAAACATTCGTTATAGCGAAAGCAGCCTTTGTTAAGTGGAGTAGTGGTACAAATAGAAACCCTCGCTATAGTGAAGTTTCGGTAACTGGGCATTCGGTAAGCGGAGTCTACCTGTACTGTAAAGTGGATTGACTGTATATCTTGTGGGTGAAACTTGGCAGGCAATTAAGCAATTGTCCCCAAAACAGTCATGGATTAACCACATTATTGCCTCTGTCATCTCTTCCTCACCACCCCCACCAAATTGAGTGACCAAATTATTATTATTATTATTTTTAAAAGGGATTGTTACACATGGAAAACGATCTGCTAATCAACTATCTACTGGGTTCCTATTTACCACGAGGTAAACAGGAATGTGGAGTAAGGAAATTTGCTTAAGGTTTCTCTCCAGATGATGGAACACAAGCAGTCATGGAGTGAGTTTTGAAGGGACCATAACCCCCGGAAAGTGATGCCTAATGTAAGGAAGTAAGGAGTAAGGAAACTTGCCTAAAGTTTTGCCCCACCCAGGAATTGAACCCAGATCCTCTCGCTTGTTACGATACTATGGGAAAAGTGAGTGAAGCAAGTACCTTGTAATCGTTTCCTGTCAGGCTCTCACAAGTTGCTAACAAGGCTCCTTCCATTATATTGGCCAACTACCTATTGCTGAGTCTTCGTTTACAACCACGAACTACAGCAACATGGTGGACACTCCACCACACAGTCTCAGGATGAGCATGACATCTTACCAATAAACCCTTTCTTTGCCAGCTCGATGGTGAACCTTCTTGTGATTTTCTCTAATTCTGAATCCTGCAAGTGGAGAACAGTAGTCAGTCAGTCAGGCACATAAATAAAAATAATAATAATAATCCTTGCATTTGATATAGCGCTTTTCACATCTTATCGATGTCCCAAAGCGCTTCTGTATATTACAGAATATACTGTAAAGTGAATTGACTATATATTTGTGGGCGAATCGCGGCAGCCAATTGCCCACAGCAATGTCCCACAAACAGTGGTGGATTGAAATGACCAATTTTATTATTGTGGTTTTTTTGGACGGCTTATTATTAGGTGTGTGGAGTAAGGAAACTTCCCAAGGTTTCGTCCTGACCTGCCTGGATTCGAACACAGGTCTCCCCAACTTGGTCTCCCAAGCTTGCAAGACAAGTGCTTTAACCGCTAAGTTCTTATACTTATAGTTGACTTAATTCACTCTTGAGTTTGCGGGAACCAATTCCCTGGCTGCGGAATGGGTGGAGAGAAGAGAGGGAAAAGAAGAGTTTAGAGATATTTATCCCACATATTTAGCATGTCTCCCAATATTTCCCTTTAGTCCCTGCCACGCACAATGTCACGCACGTTGGGAGGCTTTGTAAACTTGTCCATGTAATTATCCTGGTATCTGGGTTTATATAATCCAAACTGAATAAAGCTACCACAGGCATCGGGGTGTAATGAGCTAGTACATGAGTCAAATACATGAGAAAAAAACTTTTCAAAGTGGCTCATCCGTATTTAATCAAATGTAGTGATACTTTTTCCACGCCAACACAACATCTAATTGCACTAGCAATTAGGTCCCACAAAAAGCATAAGATGAATGACCAATTAGTAATAATGGTAATAATCCTTGCATTTGATACAGCATGTCTTCGAGACGTCTCAAAGCACTTCACAGAATATACTGTAAAATGGAATAATAGTGAAACTTGTCATTTGTGGGTGAAACGCAGCAGCCAATTGCGCACAGCCACTCAGAAAGACAGTGTCAACAATTTTTAACCCAGGGATAGGGTGAACAATTGCCGCTGTTACATTCCTAGTCCTCATAGCTTTCTTGGCCTTATCATAGAGCCCATCTCGGCCTGCCTCAAATATCTGAAGTGAGGAAAACTCTGTCATTTGGTGGCCTGGCAGACAATTTGGCCAAAGTAATGTTTTACAACAGAGGAAAAGAGAGTGGGGGGAGGGGGGGCAGCAGAAAGCATGAAGGAAGGGGTAGGAGAGAGAAAGTGAGGGGACAGAGAGGGGGAATCAGAGAGAGGGGGGAGAGAAGAGAGGGAGAGAAAGTGAAAGAGAGAGACGGGAGTGGGGGGGATCACACAGGAAAGAGAGAGAGAGAGTGCAACGGAAACGAGTATTACTATGGAAAGATCACTGTCTTTTTGGGAATTCTGAAAACCACTTCTGTCAAAATACTAAATTGCTGACACGTGGAACAAAAAGCTGCTAACGGGAATGTGGCTCCCAGCCCTCAGCTCAGGCAGAGCCAGGAATGCTAACTAGAGTTTTGAGCGATACACACAATATCGGCCAAGGCAGGCAGGGTGACCAAACGCCTGGCCAAAGATAGTCCTTGAAGGAGGGAGAGAGAGGACGAGCAACGGGCAGACAAACTGAAAATCTTACTGCCAGTGCTGCAGGCTGGCAGGACGGGGGAATGAAGGAGGGTGCATGAATCTTGCATACTTAGCAAATAGAAGTGTTCCAAAGCGCTTCACAGTTAATTACTGCCGAGTATAGGAACTGTTTTAGTAGGAAACACAGCCATTTTGTTCCCTCAATCTCCTCCTCACTTCCTGCCTGCTCGGTGATCTCCACCGAGCAGGCAGGCTGTAAACTACTTACAGAAATTAATCCACCGTAGAAATATTTACATAAGTAATAGCAGTTGTTAGCACCACATACACAGGCACACAGATTAACTTCTAGCTCGATGTGTACCACTTTCCTTTTGGAGTCAGAATAAGATCCCCGACTCAGTCACCGCCTGACAGGCCTCTGTTGCCGAACAATGAGCACTAAACACATTTCAGTGAACCCAGAGATACAACAGTTTAAATACAGTCAATTAGGCAACACTAAAGAGGATTACAAAGCTAATGAAGGGTTCAGATGTCAAAGCACGGTTATTATTTGTTCAAGCGATTGAAATTATCCAAATAAGTGGAGGCAATAAAAGCTCAAATTGCTGCACACAATAGAGCTGTTTTATTTTACGCTGATATCTTACTCTTGACATTTCCCATCACCAAATGTTAAGGCATGCATTCAGCAACATATGAATCTATCACACACCAATCACTAAAAATAGCAATTGGTTTATATGGCTATTTTCATCCAACAGCATATGATACCTTGTCTGGATGTAAATTAGTCAGTCCAGGTTTACTACACGAGGCAGGCTGGGCTGGGTTTACCCACATGAAAGAAATAAATGTTAAATGTAAATGAAGAAAGATACTTACTGAGTATTTCTTTGGGTTAATCTTCACTCCAGCTTTGGCACCTCCAAACGGCACATCTAGAAGACAGATCATTTCATACGAATTAGGCAAGTGAGGTCATTCTTTGGGTGTAACGGCTCAAGACGACCAAGTTTAAGTTTAACGTTATTTTTTCTGCCTCACTAAATCACAGATTATCTGCACAAACAACAACACATTACATTTAAACAGCGCACTTCACAGTGAGAAGACATCTCATGGCGCTGGCCAATCAAGGATTTGCACCCGAGCTGGAAGTTAGGATCAGGTGGGTGAAGGACAGGTAAGTTGGAGGTAGGAGGGTAACAGAAAGTGTGCTCAAAGAGTAAGGTCTTGAAGTGGAGGCAAAGTAGAGGGCGAGGTGAAGGACCTATGTGATATGAGTTCTGTAGGCAGCATTCAAAGCCTCATGAAACGGTGACAAACCCAGTCTACAGTCCAAAATGCTCTCTTCCCTTCCCCACTCCAATACTGAATTATCCAGTAACACAGCCGCGATCCATTTTCAAAGACTGGAAGACATCTGAGCCAATAGATAAAACCCAGGAAATTATATTTAGGAATTCTTTGTATTGGTTTAATTTTCAATTAACGTCTTGCTTGCTTTTGAAACAAGCCAGATCAGTGCTGTCTGCATGACTGATTCTGTTGTGAGTACAAACCAGGGTGTGCTGTATATTGTAATGCTACAAGGGAAGAGGGGACATCCTGAGGTCCTTAAAGGAGAGATTTTATATGTACTAACAGGTAGACCAACAAACTAGGTGCTAAGTGTAGCAATCGCCTAGCAGAAGGCCAGAAATGCTCTTGTCCTCCCTCTGCTTAAAAGTACAGGATGACCACTCCCCCACACTTTTTTTTCTTTACAATGAATTGTTACTTTTGGAGGCACCGAGTCAAGTGAACCAGTAACTTCCTCCTCACTCCATTCATGTTACGGAAGATGTCACATGAGGTGGTCCGAACATGGTGACAGCTCATTATGTGCCAAGAAAATGATGGTACTCACACCAATCCTCTGGACATCTAAATACAATTAATTACTTGTACTGAATAGAATTAAGTACTTCTAAATACAATTAGCATCTTTCTTCAGTTGTTTGTCAATGCGCTGCAGAAAAAAACCCATGGGGGTAGCAGGACTTTGTACACACTGTACTGAATGCATGCTTACACCTATGAGGAGAATTGTTTTTACGTAGCCAGTAGTTACAATCTGGAATGCACTGCCTGAAAGGGTGGTGGAAGCAGATTCAATAATAACTTTCAAAACGGAATGGAATATTTATTAGGAAAGAAAAAAAATCCTGCAGGAAAGAATGGGGGAGTGGGACTAGTTGGTAGTTCTCTCAGAAAGCCGGCACAAAGCACGATGGGTCAAATGGCCTGCTTCTGTCCTATAGGATTCTATGATTCATTCAAGTTTGGAAACAATTGTGTTTTCTAGGAGGCAGAGTTTAAAAATGTATTTTGCTGCAAACAATTACAAAGGACATGTTTACATCTTTGTGGTGAAACCCTGGGGGGAGGGGTGGGGGAGGAAATGGAGGAGCATTACTGAAATTGCGAAATCAAAAAGCTGATATCAGCACTTACCGACCACAGCACACTTGTAAGTCATCAGAGAGGCCAGAGCTTTAATTTCATCTACAGAGACATCCATGCTGTAGCGGATCCCTGTAGTTAGAGAAAGGCTGCCAATTACTAAACTGTTATCACACAGCACTTACGAAGCTACAAAACAAGAGTGGTTCAAGCGCAACACTTCACAAGGAGACCCACATTGTTACAGTCATACATACCTTGTACAGCAGACATGACAACCCCCCATTTTTTGCTCCCCCTCTTCTAAAAGTTTGAATAATATTTATTCTCAGGAAGACTTCCAGAGACACAAGTTACCACAGGATACTTTGAGGAGGTGGTTGGGAGACTTTAGAATACCAGGAACTCATACAATAAGCCAGTGCATTCTACAAGCTCTCCAGTACAGCACCCAGGGAACATGTAACATCAAGCATTTCAGTGCAAGGAAAGCATTGTATTTTGCACACTGGCTGCAATGATCCATGTTAAGATACATTGGCTCACAGAACTGCAGACATTAAGATTTATACCCTGGTTTCCAAATGTCTCCAGTCTTGCTTCCCATATGTATGCGCGTGCATGCATACATACATGTAATCGACTGTTCCCTATTAATTTAACATAATCTCTCCACTCCCCGATTGTCTTCCAACAACCGACATGCACATGGTACATTCGCATAGCATAACATCTCCTTCCCCACTCTTTCCAATAATAAAAATAATTAGGATTAAAATTAATCCTTGCATTTTATAGTCCATTATCAAGTCATATTAAAGCCATTCATGCAAGAGACCTGAGTTTGATTCCAGGCAAGTCAGCAAATTATTTTAAAAAGGAATTATGATAATACTATTCCTTGTATTTAATATAACAACCTTCACATTAGGAGGACATCTCAAAGAGCATCACAGGGTTTAACTCTAAAGTGTAGTGATTGTGTATGCTGTAGGGGAATTAAATGCATAAAGAAAAGGAATACTGTACTTAAGAGTATGGGTAGCAAGCAAGAAAGTGGGATTAGATGTGGTGGTTTACATGAAGACTAACTATATTATTATATGTGGTCCAACAGGTTTCTTAATTTTCAATGCACAAACACATTGCCGACAGCCAGTATGGAGATTTTAATAAGATTTCTACAGATAAACCCCATTCTCAAACCACACTGAAATTCCATTTAGGGGTGTAACAAAACAAGAGATTCCTTTTCTGAATGGATTCTGCAGGTGTCCAAGACTTGCCCGGACGAGTAATCAGATTCCCTGTTTGCCATGAGTCTGTGACAATATAATAAATCCCATCAGATGGGCACACATATAGATTCATAGATTCATAGAATTTTACGGCACAAAAGGAGGCCATTCGGCCCATCTAGTCTGTGCCGGCTCTTTGAAAAGAGCGATTCAATCCCACTGCCCTGCCCGCTCCCCATAGCATAATAGACCTGTTCTCCCTAAATAAAGATCTAATTCCCTTTTAAAAGTTGTTATCGAATCAGCCTCCACCACCTTTTCAGGCAATGCATTCCAGATTCGAACAACTCGCTGAGTGAAAATATTTCTCCTCAGCTCCCCTCTACTTCGCCTTGAAACTATTTTAAATCTGTGGCCACGAGTCACAGATTCGCCCACGAGTGGAAATAGTTTTTCTCTATTTGCCCTGTCGAAACCCCTCATGATCTTATAAACCTCTATTAGGTCTCCCCTCAATCTTCTCTGCTCCAGAAGGAAGCCTCCTCCGAATGTTTGTACTCTTACATGGGGTGTGGAGGGGGGGGGGGGGGGGGGGGGAGGGGGGGTGAAGGGGGAGCTGGGGGGAAGAGTCACCATCGTAAAAGCTGTAAAGTCAGGCGTTATAACAGTCTAGTAGGTTGGATCAGACAAGGCAAAAACACTTGGCAAGTGTGACAAAACTATCACAATGTGACTAATAAATAGCCTAATAATGCTGCACTTGCACGTGAAAAGCTAGCAATACATGAAAAGTCAGCAAAGTACAATTGCAAGTCGTGTGGAGAATATTTGTAAGGACATTATTCAGAGAGCAATACTTAAAATTTCCATTCTCTTTTTAGTTACAGTGTAATTTACACAAGTCTGATCTGTATAAATCGTACAAAAACCCACTCCTGTTAAACAGTTTATATTCTATGTAAGTTGGACATAAGTCATTAAACGTATGGTCCCAACGGATATGACTTTTATGTGAGGTTTTCTGTATTCACGAACAACTGGATACAGCCTGCCCCCCTAGGCCTGAGGATTATTGGACAGTATTGGGAGATTTACCAAGCTAGAGAAGACAAAATAGAAATCAATTTGGATAAAAAAATTGTAAACAATACTCTCCGACGATGCAATTAAAGCAGTTGATGCCATGGAATATGTGACATGTTCCTACATTTTGTGTGTGTAAATAAGAAAATTTCAAACAATTTTTCAAACAATACACAAATAATGACAGCAAACCAGCAAAAAAATAGGTTGGGAGCAAAGTAACCTGAAATTCAGGCACATCTATCAGTTTCCACTGATATTATTTTGGTATCAAGTGATCTTGTGAATGACTTTGAAAGATCTCGTGCACATGACGAAAGAAAAAACAGGAAGCCCGAAAATGATTTGTGAATGTGACTGCTGCAGCGCAGAGAAAAGCTCTAGTGTCAGTCGTGCCCTCCAGATCCATAATATAAATGTGACATGAGAAATTGAAAACCATCAACTTTAATGGAACAATGGCTGTCTCCAGAGCACTTAGGCATGAGTCCAACTAACGCAATAGTTGGATATGAGGTTAAATTGGGTTGCAACATCATGATCTTTTTTTAAGATCCAGGATTGAGATTTTGATGGAGTGGGACTGTGAAGCAGAAGCATGAGGTTGGAGAGTTCTGTTCAAAGTACAGTAAAAGCCTGTTTATCTGGCACCCAATCAACCGTAACTTCTGTATAACCGGCAAAACAAAAAAAGGTCCGCATTTGATTAACTGGAATTTATCCAGAAAAATGTATTAAACAAACTTTTTTTTGCATTTTCGGCTGAATATCCGGCACGCGCTTTAAGCGGCATTGGCCAGGTCCCAAGGGTGCCAGATAAACAGGCTTTTACTGTAAATATTCAGGCACGCACTAGTTATAGCTCGACTCTGCTAACATTGCATGTATGTGTAGTACATTGCAGACTCACACTGAGCAGGAGATGCTTGTGCTTGTGCATGAAGTCAGTGCCAGAAATAACATCATGGCAAATTGTTCTTGATTGTGGATCAATACTGTAAAACTGTGTCAATGCAATGAAATAAACTGTGGCCTGGAAAATGGGTTAGAGGTATTCCTAAGATTTTGGGGTACATTCAGTGACTACACTACGAAACTCTGGAACACTCTCCCTCAATCCCTCTAACCTTATCCGCTTTCTCAAGTCCCGCCTGAAAACCTTCGCTTTCGACCAAGTTTACGGTCATCTCTCATTCCAATGCAGTATTCTCAATATTCTCTCTTTTACTTTGATTTATAAGCTGGACACACCCTATATTGCACTGCTCTGTATAAACTAGGGAACGGCGATTAATCGGTTTTTCGATTAAACCCGATATGATTTTCAGATCGGTATGCCGATATGGTGATTCTAAAAAAACGGTTATATCGAGAGATTCAATTTTAAAAATATACATCGATATATTTTTAATATCGTTCCTGGCAATATATCAATATTGTTGGTATTATCAGTGTAATGCGATCTTTTCCAGCTTACCTTGTCGCCGGCATTGCAACCTCCTAGATCTAGAGCATGGAATGCGCGTACATTCAGTGCGCGCGCACAATTAACGGGCGAGCGCATCCGATGCGCACGCACACTTTACTGTGTATACTCGACGTGAGTCGTGGCGTCTTAACAAAGTCGCATCGCTGAAAATTGTAGTTTGAAAATTTACCTTTCTCATCATGGGGAAAAGAAGCCGCCCCGTATAGGACTACTTTGAAAACAATGCAGTCAGTAATGGTGTGTATAGATGTACAGTTTGCAAGGTCTTGGTTAAGACATCTGATTCGAGCACGAGCAACCTGCGACAACACATTAAGCAGCACCACCCCGCCCAGCACGCTGCCCTCAGAGCGAAATCATTGTCGACAACAGCAGGAAGTCGAACCAGCGCTTCGGAGAAAGCGACAGGTAGTGGGGCCAGTGCAGCTCAAACAATTCCTGCTTTATTTAAGAGGAGAACATTGTACCAGAGAGGGGACAAAAAGTGGCAAAGTATCACGAACGCTGTCACTTTTTGCATAGCAAAAGAGAGCTTGCCAATGGCGAAGGACATTAATTCAGACTTCAGACTACATAAAAATAAGTGGCATTTTGTGGCTGTAAGTGTTATTTTTGTGTGTGAGAGAGTTAGAAGCCAGATTATCACTGCTTCTATGTGTGTGTCTGACTAGACACACACATAGAAGTCAGACTGTCTGTCTCTCTCTTTTCTATTGTAATAGATCTCATTTACACGTGGACATTACATGCTACTTTCAAGCAAGAAATGGAGGAGAATAAATCTCTAGATTTTGTTTTTGGTGTGTGTGTGTTCTATTTTGTGTTTAGAGATGGAGGGAGAGAAGGAGAGGGGGAAAGTTGGGAGAGAAGGAGAGAGGAAGAGAGGAGAGGGAGGGAGAGAATGAGAGGAGGGAGAGAAGGAGCGAGGGGAAAGGAGGGAGAGAAGGAGAGAGGCGAGGGAGGGAGGGAGAGAAGGAGAGGGTGAAAGTTGGGAGAGAAGGAGAGAGGAAGAGAGAAGAGGGAGGGAGAGAAGGAGAGGGTGAAAGGAGGGAGAGAAGGAGCGAGGGGAAAGGAGGGAGAGAAGGAGAGAGGAAGAGAGGAGAGGGAGGGAGGGAGAGAAGGAGAGGGGGAAAGGAGGGAGAGAAGGAGCGAAGGGAAAGGAGGGAGAGAAGGAGAGAGGGGAGGGAGGGAGAGGGGGAAAGTTGGGAGAGAAGGAGAGAGGAAGAGAGGAGAGGGAGGGGGAGAAGGAGAGGGGGAAAGGAGGGAGAGAAGGAGCGAGGGGAAAGGAGGGAGAGAAGGAGAGAGGCGAGGGAGGGAGGGAGAGAAGGAGAGGGTGAAAGTTGGGAGAGAAGGAGAGAGGAAGAGAGAAGAGGGAGGGAGAGAAGGAGAGGGTGAAAGGAGGGAGAGAAGGAGCGAGGGGAAAGGAGGGAGAGAAGGAGAGAGGAAGAGAGGAGAGGGAGGGAGGGAGAGAAGGAGAGGGGGAAAGGAGGGAGAGAAGGAGCGAAGGGAAAGGAGGGAGAGAAGGAGAGAGGGGAGGGAGGGAGAGGGGGAAAGTTGGGAGAGAAGGAGAGAGGAAGAGAGGAGAGGGAGGGGGAGAAGGAGAGGGGGAAAGGAGGGAGAGAAGGAGCGAGGGGAAAGGAGGGAGAGAAGGAGAGAGGGGAGGGAGGGAGGGAGGGAGGGAGGGAGGGAGGGAGGGAGGGAGGGACAGAAGGAGAGAGGGGAGGGAGGGAGGGAGAGAAGGAGAGAGGGGAGGGAGGGAGAGAAGGAGAGGGGGAAAGGAGGGAGAGGAGACAGGGAGGAGAGGAGGGAGAGAAGGAGAGGGGGAGGTAGGGAGCAAACAACATCGTATAATTCAACAGACCTTGACACCAACATTACAAACTTTCTGGACCTAGAGCACGCATTTCGAAATATGCGTGCACCACGACAGCGCGCATCGTCAGTGCGGACGCACCGTCAATGCGCGCGCACCGCGACTGAGCGCGCACCATAAATGCGCGCGCGCCATCAATGCACGCGCACTTCGAATGCACGCGCATGCGCAGTATAAAAACTCGATAGATCGGTTTAAGCAGGTATGAGCAAACCGATATATCCATATCCAGAAAAATCCCATATCGCCGTTCCCTAGTATAAACATGTGCTGGTTATTTCAAACAGCTAGGGAAAAAGATATATCAACAGCAGACTGTACGTTTCTCTAAGGCAGAGATCGTTAATCAAATATAACATAATGAGAATTCCTCAGTTATTAATCATCTTCTTTTGTTCTTCCCTTTCTATCAGAGCAACACTGAAAACGGTATTAATGTGCTTCTTTTACTGGTATCCAGAGAAACACTACTGTTACCCTTTCCTCACATTCCACTCGCTGCTCCACTAAAGCCGCAGCTTGCTGTGCCCAGACGATAACACATAGCTTCCTCATCAGAAGACTCTGATTTTCCAAAGCTTTTTTAAAAAAATTTCCGAAGCTTGCTATTTTAGTTTTCCCTTCCTAAAGTCACATATTCTTTGCTATGGGAGGTTCCATTGAGACATGCTGGCCAAGTGGCCACACTTTTAGATGTATTTAGGGAGTCCAGTAGTGGTTAGCGTGCTTGCATCGCAAGCGAGAGAACCCAGGTTTGATTCCCGAGCGGGGCTAAATCTTAAGCAAGTTTCCTTACTCCATATGCCTCTGTTTACATAGCAGTAAGGAGGAACCGGGTCGTTTGTCAATGGACGCATCACCTTCCAGGGGTTATGGTCCCTTCAAAACTCACTCCATGGCTGCTTGTGGGACACTGTGGATGCAAGGGTTATATATTGTAGTTAGAGACAAACACTCACATGCAATCAAGGGTGATCATCTCTCACTGAATGCATCTAAACTTGTGATTCAGGATCCATTGACTCTATTCTCCTGTACGTGCCCTCCACTCCAGGTTGTCGCCCAATGCTTATTTCTTACTCCCTCTGCCAAAAGCTACCAATGTGTCACTGCTTCAAGAGTGAAGGGAAAATACCTCCTATTGTTGGCAGATAACACATCGGGAGAGTCTCTGGCAGGGTGTCAGGGAGACCAACTGCTTTGATTCCAATTAGGCTCTTTAGGAGCTATCAAATGCTCTGTAAAGCTCTCCGTCTAGTCCAGATTGAATCCAGATAGCAGTTTTCAAGAGGAAGTATTACTCTAAAATAAAGGATGTATCTTACAGATGGGTTCACACATTGGGCAAGCAACAACAACCACCACTACAAAATTACATTTATCCATCAGGTCAGGAGAAAGTCCCAAGTTTATCACAGAAGTGCGTGTGATACGAAAACAAACAGCTGGCGGATCACCATGGCTATGTTAAGCATTTCAGGTGAACTGGAATGGCCTTTCTTTATTCCAGCACTGAAGAAAATTGCTTCAATGTGAAAGGGATTCATTAATCTATTGTACACAGTGAGCAGGAATCACTCTCAGCAATTGCTAATTCTGCTGCATATAACAATGTGCATCAGTTTGGTGCAGTGGTAGCACTCTCATTCTGAGTCAGAAGATTGGGAGTTCAAGCCCAGCGTCAAGATTTGAATTCAGATACGCTGACACTCCAATGCAGCATTGGGTGGTGGGATTGCAGTGGATATTAAACCCGTTCAGGCGGACATTAAAAGGTTCCATGGTGCTATTTGAAAAGGGAGTTTCTGTCTTCCGGATTCCTGGCCAACAACCTCCCAGATAAAATTAAGTCACTCACAACTTGACTGTTACTGGGACACTATTACGTGTAAATTAATGCCACATTCGTTCACAAATGCAGTCACTCTTGTGATACGGTTTGGATGTCCTCTCAACATGAAAGATGCTATGCCAAATGCAAGGATTATTATTATTATTATTATTATACAGCCTCAATCTTTCCCTAAAACGGAGACAAAGGGAGAACTGTGAATGTTGCAGGTCAATCAGCATCTGATCAAGAACCGCTGTAATGTTTCCAGTATTTCCTGAACTTCTTTTGTTTTATCTACTGTGATACTGTGATGAACAGGCACCATATCTAAATATATGACTACAATGAGAATTCCTATAGGTGAACAATAATCATCCTTAGATTTGATTGAATGCCTTATCACGTTGTTAAGACATATCAAAGATCTTCCCAGAATATATTGTAAAGTGAATTGACTATTTTGTGGGTGAAACATTGCAGCCATTTGCACACAGCAGTGACCCACAAACAATTGTGGATTGATTGACCAATTTTTTTTAAAAAAGGATTATTACCTCCCCAGAAAAGTGACCCGTCAATTGACTAAAAAACGTGTTCCTATTTAGGTAAAGAGAAATGTTTGGTGTAAGGATACATGCCTAAGGTTTCGCCCTCCCCAGGAATTTCCTCTTGATTGTGAGGTGAGTGAGCTAACCATTACTCTACAGGACTCAACATGAATACTTTCCAGCTCAACTCACCTCTGACTGACTTTGCCTCACACAGCTACTGTGAGTGGGTGGGAGTGGGCCTTTGCTGGGGGTGGGAAGTTTTTCCAAGACTGACAAGATCAAGGTTGTACAGCTGTTTAACGAGACTTCACGTCATGTGCACAAACACATTCAGCATTACGTGCTTCGTGAACATTAGCTAGTAGTGGACTGGCAACTGGAGCCAACTGAATTCTGCAGTTCATGTGTCACTGTATGCGTAGATGTGAACAACCGTGGCCAGACTTCAACATCACATTCAACCGTTTCTCAGATCAGCACATGTATTGCAAACACTCTGTTAACCAATAACCCTCTGAGCAGATTAGGAGACACAACCTAGATCTGGTGGAGCTATTCTGAACTCATGGCAGCATTAAACTTGCTTTACCAGCACAAACAATATCTACAGGGTGGCCACAAAGTCCAATTACCAGCTCTCGATTATCTTTTTTCTACTTCCTATGAAGAATTTTTATTTTCTGTTGCAGGTGAGTTGAATGCAACAACGCCTGATACCAGTAGTTTCCTCATCACTCCATTCATGTTACAGAAGATATCGCACCAAACAAGGCAACACATCATTATGCCCCATAAAAATTATAGTGCTCACTCAAACCTCTACATGTCTAAATACAGATAAACACTTGGACTGATTACAAATAAGTACTTCTAGATAATTATCATCATTCTTTCACAGGTTTCACGTATTAGTCAGTGCAATTGTGTAAAAAAAGGAGTAACGGGTCTTTGTGAAGCCCCTATACACATATTGCTAATAAATTTGAACAAAGTTTTCAGCACACATTTTTTGGAAAATCTTCCCTATATGGTAAAGGGAAAGAGAGGAGGAACTGTAGCAGTTATAATCCATATTGCCTTCAGGAAGGTTTGAGGGAGCTAACTGCATTTCCTTGGCTCATACTTCATGTTGCCTACCATTAAAAAAAATTAATTTGAACTATCTGTTGAGTAATTTGTCTTTAAACTGGTCCCATCCACAGCACACACCAGTGATAGCTCAGCTCCTCTTCAATTTCCAAGTACTCTGTGAAACTCCAGAGAGGGAACCTTGTGACTTGCACAATTACAGTGATATACTACACCCTTTCTCAGCTGTTACCCACACAGTTCCTTCCAAACAAAAGTTCAGTCATTCAGGCCTTTGCCACCAGCAATACAGGTCATGATAATACTACGATAATACAGAACTGAACTAAAATGATACAGTAATTATCACATGCCAACCCCATGACTTCAAAATCGTGGGTAATTTAGAACTGCTATGTTATCTACTGGTGGGAAAGTCTCATTCCTCTTTCAAATCTGCAGGGCGAGTACACTTTTGGCTTGTTGCCACTGAATTTGTTCAGTGTGGTGGGGTTGGAGGAAGAGGAAGGAAGGGAAGAGTGTATTTTAAACACTAGAAATAATTTTATTTCATTAGCCATGGTGTTTCAATAGCTCAGCTTTCTCCCAGGCGTAGATGCAATTTGTCTGTAGCCATTGCTTTCAACTACACAGCTTCAAACTCAACAAAGACAAGATGTTACACTCAAAGCAGCAGGAAACTTTTTTTAAAAAAATTCAGGGCTGAGTCATTCTCCACAGACGAATCAACAGACCTGCTTTGATGCTTCTCCTTAAATCTGACTTGCTATTGATTTACTTTGGCACAGCACATCACAACATTGATTTATTAACTCACCAACACAAATGAGTCAGAATAGAATGTATACTGAGGGGAAATGGAGCAACTAATCCCCAACAGCAAGATCCAACTTACACTGATGTACGGAGTGGAGAGAGGAAATCTAAAATCTAAATCCCTACAAATTTTCATTAGCGAGTGTGCAGGTTTCTGTCGCATCAGTACCACAGATCCATCTCGCTGCTAACTGCACACCGGTAGAATTAAGTTGCCATGTCGCCTTGCAGCATCCTGTCACCATGGCAACTACTGTATCCGTTTCTGCACATTCATTCTGAAAACTTTACTTCCTTTATACGTCTTACCATCTGCGGTCAACAGTTTCTATTTCTACTCACTCTGTCCCCATAACTCAGTTGGTATTGTTTAGGATAAATACAGTAAGCACCATGGGTCCTCGCTTTTTAACCCTTCTCTACTGTATTATTTCTTACTCTGAGATAAAGATTTTAATAGTGTGATATTGCTGTGCCAACACAACACTCTACTACCAGTGTGTGTATATAGGCTTTCAGCTTCTCTTCTTTAATCCTCAACTGTCTTTCCTTCCCCCACATGGCTTCCCCCACAAGCCATGACCCGCTCTGCCTTCCCTTACCTCCGTAATATTGCCCGACTCCGCCACAACCTCACCTGCCAGGCCTCTGAAACCCTCATTCATGCCTTCATCACATCACGGCACGACTATGCCAATGCCTTGCTTGTCGGCCTTCCCAATTCCTCCCTCCATAGGTTGAAGATAATCCAGAACTCTGCGGCCTGTGTCCTCTACCACTCCCAAGCTTTGTGACACCATCTCGCTAACTCCATTGGCTCCCCATTACCCAGAGGTTTCAATTAAAGATCCTGGTCCTCACATTCAAAGCCCTCCATGGCCTTGCCCCCTCCCTACCTCTGAGACCTCCTAACCCCTACCAATCTGCGTTCCCCCTCCATTCAGCAGGCTCCAACCTGCTCCAGGTCCCCGACCTACCCGCCTCACCATTGGCGGGCGAACCTTTAGCCACTCTGCCCCCAAATCTTTGGAACTCCATCCCTCAGCCTCGCACCCTCCCCAGCCTCCTTCAAGTCTTGCCTCAAGACCCTCTTCTTCGACGGTCCCATTGATCACCCCAAAACCCGTCCTTTCCCTCCACCCTTCCCATCCCCAGCTCGGATCTGAAACAATGACTGTCCAGCACCTTGGGACGTCCTCACAACGTGAAAAGCGCTCTATAAATGTAATTTTGTTGTTGTTGATGTGAACTGCAGAGATCGGGCAGTGTGCTGAACTCAATACACCACTGTCAATTCGTTAACTACTAAAGAAATTATGATAATAATATTTAGTTCATTGATGCACTTCAATTACTGCTTCTCTTTGACCCAATCCTATATTTCATGCAGGGTAGCGTCCCAGAGCACTTGACAGTGTTGGAGCATGATGCCAAGACAGGGGTAGGCGACTGAAGGTCCGGTCGAAGAAGAAATTCAAATTAATTGGCTGCTCATTTAATCTTACAGGATGTTGCTGGGGCAGATTGTCTGTCACGTTTGCGCATCTAATCAATTACATTTCGTAAAGGGTGAAAGGCACTGTGTAACAGTTATTACTGTATGAGAGAGAGAGACACACACACTCAGCTGATTTATGTTCCTAAGCTCCATTCATCGTCTCTTCAATCCTCTTTCCTGCACTGCCTGTATTTTATTGCTAAGGAATGTACTTTAGAGTCATCACTGCCAGGTTTTTGTGTCAAGGGCCAAAATGCTAAACAATGTTGTACCTCCCCACCCAGCTCTATTTTAATTGTGAAATTTGTGGGAGCTGTTGAATACAGACTAACAATTTCCTTTCGAAATCATAGAACGATACAGCACAGAAGGAGGCCACTCAGCCTATCTTGTCTGTGCTGGCTCTTTTAAAGGAAATATCCAAATCAATCCCACTTCCCCGCTTTCTCCCCACAGTCCTGCAAACTTGTCGTCCCCAAATAATCATCTCTTAAAAGTGGTTATTGAATCATCATCCACCATCTTTTCAGGCAATTCCAGATCCGAACAACTCGCTGAATGAAAAAAATTCTCACCTCCCCTCTGTTTGAAATGGGTGTCCTCGGGTTATCAACCCACTCACCAGTGGAAATAGTTTCTGCTTGTTCATTCTCTCGAATGCCTTGATAATTTTGAAATGATCAATTATTTCCCCGAGGAGAATAATCCTAGCTACTTTAGTCCTATCCTGGTAAATCTCCTTTGTACCCTCTCCAATGCTTTGACATCCTTCCTAAAGTGTGGTGCTCCAGACTGAACACAGTATTCTAGCTGAGGCCTAACCAGTGTTGTATAAAGATTCAGCACAACCTTCTGACTTTTGTATTCTATTTATAAAGCCTAGTATCCATATGCTTTCCTTTTAAAAAAAAACAGCTTTAAGGCAGGGAAAAGGAATAAGAACGAAATTAAATAGTGGCCAGTTTCCTATTGAATTATATATTTCACTTGCTTTATGGAGATTGGGTAAATGCAGTTTCCTGAGAGGTTCTACTGGCAAGAAACAGAGGTGGCCCAAAATTAAATTTGAACTCACTCAACATTCCATATCTGGGCAGCCTGTGGGGGTCGGAAAAACATTGGGATGTCAAAATTGGGAACCTCCTATCAAATGGAAGAGGATCGGAAACAGCCCGTGGACTATATAATGAAAACCAGCTGCTTCATATAATTAGATCGCAAGCTAAATTACAACGATGGCTGTGCAAAGACATATTCTTGCATTAGAGAATTGATTTTCAGGATGTACATTCCTGCAACAAACACAATAGGGTAGGTCAGAGAATTGGTGTTCCTGTAAGACACCTGCAGAGAGGGCACGAAGCCTATCTAACATTACTTCTATCGGTCCCCTTGGGAGGACAATCTGGGAGGACAGTCGGGCAGGTATTACTGTAGTAAACTTTTCAAATAATCCCAATAGGTTTATTGCAGCAATTGTCCATGAGAGTTATAAAATGCTTTTGTTTCTGCAGCCCAATTACAGAGGGTATAGAGACAGGTGCCACTATAATTGTTCCACAAGAAGGGTGATAAGACAGTTATTACTTCACACACAACATATGCAGTCAATTCACTTTTGGATATACACTGTAACTAATCATAACTGATGTACAAGTAGGGACAAGTACAGTACTGCAGAGGTAGCCCGATGGGAGGAGAAATAAGATCAGGTTATGTGCTGCAAGCGACAGGTACTGTACTGCGGCAGCAGCCGCCACACACACACACACACAGCATTTGCTCACCTCCTTTGCACGGTGTTCTGTGCTGACTGTGCTGGGCTCTATACGCCTCGATCACATCCCACTCGCCATTGTCCCTCTTGATGGGGAAGGACAGGGCCAGGACATGATTGCAGGGTTTGATGATCTTCAGGATCCCCCGCACCCGGTTCCTCTTCTGCTCGTCCGTCTCCCGGGTCTTCACATCCTCCACCAGCTTGTCCTCCACGATCATGGCACCGCGGTCGAAGAAGCCCTCCACCATTTTGAAGAAATTGGGGTCATCGTCCTCGCCCTCGGCGGGCTCGCTGGAGTAATGCCTGCACTGGAGCAGGGCGGCCGGGCTGCACAGGCGCTGCAACCCGCTCTCAGCCGCAGCGCTGGACGAGGCGGTGGCAGCCACCCCCCGGGCCAGGAGCTCGCCGAAATACCGGTACATAGTGACAGGCTGACTGGTGGGGTTGGGAGGGAGGGTTGGCAAGGCACCAGTGAGGGAGAGCGGGTTAAACGGCGAGAGTCTCTGCACTCAGTGAGTGGAGTGAGTGACAGAGCAGAGCCGGTCTCTCTCGCCCCCGCTTCTATGACCGAAGAGGAGGAGGAGCAGGAGATGGGGTGGGGGTGGTGGGGGGGAAGGAATAGGAGCAAACACCGCCCCTCCCCTTCCCCTCTCCCCCCCCCCCCCCCCCCCAAACATACCCATTTGCGCATGCGCTCAGTCGTGTGAGCCCACACCGAGCATGCGCGTGGGAAAGACTCGCGTTGGGAGCCAACCGGCGGAGTTGCCGGATTGGGCGAGTTCGAGCCCAAATGGGCGGGTTTTTTTGTGTGTGTGGTTGTACTGTACTTTTTCTTTTAATCATTCAAGACCAGCAAAACATTTTTTCCCGCCCCCCCTAAGTCCCCTTTGGAGACCATTTCAAACTCGTACAGTTTCAAGAATCGCTTACCTAAATTGGCCACTGTTACCCATAGGAGGCAACGCTTCAGTTCGTCAGCTAGGCTCAGGGGGTAGGTAGCAGTCGCCTCCGAGTCAGAAGTTTGTGGGTTCAATCTCCACATATATAATTCCAGGACTTGGAATCATATCGAGTTAAATTGGGCGTCCAATGCAGAGCTGGACCGTGTTGCATTGTCGGAGGTGCCGTTCTTTGGCTGAGACGTTAAATCGGGGCGTCCCATCTGCCTGTTCAGGTGGATGTTAAAGATCCCGTGGCTCTATTCCAAAAAGTTTGTTCCCTGCTTAGCAATCCCCCCAAATAAAATTTGGTCACTCCTCTTATGGCTGTTTGTGGGATGTTGCTGTAATCGTGCTGCCGCGTTTGCCAACACTTTCTTTGGGATGGAAACACATTTCCGGCAATCCTCTCAACACATGTAAAGGTCGACTGAGATCTTAATGGAGGGGGCGTTTACGGAATATTCGACCACAAATATCCAGTCAATTCACTTTACAGTATAGTCTAGCAGACGTGAAAAGCACTATATCAAATGCAAAGATTATTATTATGATGTTGGTGATGATGTTTGGTTTCCATAAAGAGCGACTGCGACTTCCAAAGGCTTTTTTGGAGCGCTTTTTAGTTTCACATGTTGAAGAAACTCGGTGGAGTTATTACACATGCGCACATTGGCGGTGGTTGACCCTGCAAGTTTAAATGATTTAAAAAAAATTACAAACTAAGGCACCCAACCCAAAGCTATCTTTTCTTCACGCCCAGTAATGCACTGACACCCGCCCATCCTGACCTCGCTCCACTGACGATCACCTGACAGCAAAGCGGCCAATCGTATCGCGCCGTTCACACAGCGTTGTTCGCCAGCACTTCGGGAACCTTCGGGCATTTCCGGACGTCCCTCTCCCCCCCACCCACCCCTCTCCATTCCGCACCCACCATCGGAAAGGCTCTGTTCAACGTTAAAAGTAAATGTCTGATTCGTGACAAAACCATTGGAGATAGTCATTGACACCCACCCCTCTGCCCTCCCCCACCCACCACCGCCCTCCACCCTCCCCACCCCTCTGCCCTCGCCCCCCACACCACCGCCCTCCCCCCCCCCACCACCACCCTCCCCCCCCCCACCCCTCTGCCCTCGCCCCCCCCACCCCACCGCCCTCGCCCCCCCACCACCGCCCTCCCCCCCCCCACCACCACCCTCCCCCCCCCCACCCCTCTGCCCTCGCCCCCCCCACCACCGCCCTCGCCCCCCCACCACCGCCCTCCCCCCCCCCACCCCTCTGCCCTCGCCCCCCCACCACCGCCCCCCCCCCCACCCCTCTGCCCTCGCCCCCCACACCACCGCCCTCCCCCCCCCCACCCCTCTGCCCTCGCCCCCCCCACCGCCCTCGCCCCCCCCACCACCACCCTCCCCCCCCCACCCCTCTGCCCTCGCCCCCCCCACCACCACCCAACCCCCCCCACACCTCTGCCCTCGCCCCCCCCACCGCCCTCGCCCCCCCCACCACCACCCTCCCCCCCCCCACCCCTCTGCCCTCGCCCCCCCCAACCCTCTGCCCTCGCCCCCCCCAACCCTCTGCCCTCGCCCCCCCCCCCACCCCTCTGCCCTCGCCCCCCCACCCCTCTGCCCTCGCCCCCCCACCCCTCTGCCCTGGCCCCCCCACTACCGCCCTCCCCCCCCCACCCGTCTGCCCTCCCCCCCCCCCACCCCTCTGCCCTCCCCCCCCCCACCCCTCTGCCCTCGCCCCCCCACCCCTCTGCCCTCGCCCCCCCACCCCTCTGCCCTGGCCCCCCCCACAACCGCCCTCCCCCCCCCCCACCCCTCTGCCCTCCCCCCACCTAACCGATTCCTCGCGATTTGAGATGATAAACGTTTTTCGTTCGGGTCTTTCCTAACGTCATCGCCATCTTGAAGTTGTCAGTGGCAGAGGTAGGGAGGCTGTCGGAATTCTGCAACTTCACTTTTTCCTCCCCCCAAAACACACACACACACACCACACACTAGCTCAGTGGTTGGAAACTCGCCTCACAAGTGATAGACCTGGGTTCGATTCCCAACAGGACGAAACCTTGAGCATGTTTCCTTACTCCACAAGTCTAATAATAATCCCTCAAGATAAAAAAAATCACTTCAATCCCCGACTGTTTGTGGGACACTGCTGTGTGCAATTGGTTGCCGCGTTTTGCCCACAAATGTACAGTCTATTCACTGTACAGTATTTTCTGTGAAGCGCTTTGAGACGCCTAGAAGACATGAAAAGCACCATATCAATGCAAGGATTAGTATTATTATTATACACACAACTCTAATCAGCTCGTTATATTTTCTGTCCAGCGCGGTAAGGTTAAGCTGTTTTAATTATATTCTGAATTACACTACAATAATAAAAACAATAATACAGTAAAAGCCCGTTTATCCGTGACCCGATCAACTGTAACTTCCGTATAACCGGTACCTCAAAAAAAAAGTAATACTAATTGGTATTTGAAATGTCAAGGCATGCTTGCCCTCAGCCATCTTGAGCGCCTTGGGACGTCCTCCTGATGTGAAAGGCGCTATACAAATGTAATTTTGTTGTTGTTGATCTATTGGTGCTGCACTGCTTCACAGTGATTGTGTTGTAGGCAAATGCAGCAGCCAGTTTACACACAGGAATGTGACAAACATGAAATGAATGAGCAATTGCTCAGTGTGGGGCAGCACACTGGGAGAACCTTTGCTTTAAAAGAAATGTCCTGCATATATCCTGTGAAGCAGTTTATAATAATCCTTGCACTTGATATAGCGCCTTATCACATCTTTGAGATGTTCCAAAACGCTTCACGGAATATAAAGTGGAGTGACTGTATGTTGTAGGCGAAAGGTGGCAGACGATTCCACACAGCAGTGTCCCACAAACAGTTGTGGATTGAGGGATTATTGCCCGTGGAGAGCAATCCAACAAACAACTAATAATTGGGTTTCTACTTACTGCTAGGTAAACAGGTGTGTGGAGTAAGGAAACT
Organism: Hydrolagus colliei; assembly: GCA_035084275.1. Lineage (NCBI taxonomy): Eukaryota > Metazoa > Chordata > Chondrichthyes > Chimaeriformes > Chimaeridae > Hydrolagus > Hydrolagus colliei. The sequence goes on from CM068748.1 coordinate 20,920,086, forward strand.
TGCCTAAAACTTCAGACATCCTGATGTGAAAGGAGCCATTTCAAATGTAAGGATTATTAATATTTCAAATAGCACCATGGGATCTTTTATCATTCACCTGAGAAAGCAAATATGACATTGGTTTAACGTCTCATCCGAAGGTCGCCTCCTCGAATGTAGCACACCTCCAGCATTGCAAGTGTCAGCCTGGACTCTGAACTCCAAGGCCCAATGTGAGGCTTGCACCCACGAACTTCTGAGTTAGAGGTAAGAGTGCTACCAAGTGAACCAGATGATGAACAAATAACCCACAAGCCTGGTAATATGATAAAATGCAATGGTTTGCCTTGGTTTGTTAGATGAGCTTCTGAAAATTGCTCATATTTTAAAGAATTTTCAGGGGCAAACTTTTCCTTCCTCTGTGGTGCTTCTTGCTCATTCCACGTATGCCTGAATGCGTTCAGATGATTAAACACAGTCCAGAGATTGAAGATGGGATTTTACTGGTTTTATTTTCACTCCAATTGAGCTTATTGGGAAGTCATCAAATACAAATGCACTGGAACAGTGGGGAAGTAGAATATTATGAAGTACAGTACTGTATATGAAACTGGGTGTACTCATGGGTTGTACTGAATATTTTAAGATCATGAGCTTCCCTTAGGGAAGATGAGAATATTGTGTCATCAGCGCTGGGTCACATATAGATACTGTGAACTGTTTTGCTTTATCACTGTCAAAAGCCATCTGACATTAGTTGCACCAGTAAACCTATGGAAAGCAAAGCTGTATACAGCAATCATCTGTTGGCACTGGAAAGAGGCCAACATTCCCATTCCTTTTTCACTCAGAATTTCAACTGCCAACAGGTTCAAAGTCGAGAGTCAAAGTCATTCTCACTGTGATTGGACATCCAAATCTAAACCAGTCAATCAGATGCTTAGATACTGACACACCTCTACTCAGGTTGATCTATTGAAAGCAGTGCCACAGGATTTTTGACACTCTTTGTGAACTTATGTTCTGATTTTCAAACTTTTGATGTAATTCACACTGGCCATACCTCCTTCTATAATAGAAAAATATAACCTATTTTCTCCCTCCATTAGTCAACCCCCAAAATGTCCAGCTAATTTATGAATTATAAATTGGATTCATCGACCCTGTGCCAACTTTTTGGAAGAACTATCAATCAGTCCCACTCCCCAATTCTTTCCCCATATCCTTGCAAATGTTTCCCCTTCAAGTGCATATTCAATTCCCTTTTGAAAATTATTATTGAATCTGTTTCCACCACCCTTTCAGGCAATGCATTCCAGACCTTAACTCTATATAACAAAAAATCAGAATTTCAACAGTTAAACTTTTTCATCCACAAAACATACAGTCAATCATGGCCGTACGCAGGATTTTTAATGGGGGGGTGCAAATTGCTAGTGATGGGACCAACAATGGCCGGGGGCTTGCGGGCTGCCCCTGAAGCCCCCTCGAGGCTCCGACGTTTTACACAGTTTGAGGTCTTATTTAATCGGTTCAGAAGATCAGGAGGTTAGGTGACTCATGAGGTATATACCAGGCTTCTAAGAGACGCCCTGAACGTTTACTGGCGACAGCATCTGACAAATAGTGAGCTATATGGTACACCACCACACTGGTATCACAGACATTACTGCAGAGGCGTCTTAGGTTTAGCGGACATAGCTGAAGAAGCCGGGAGGAAACTGTCCATAGTGCTACTATCCTATGGGAACCATTGCACGGTCACAGAACACGAGGTAGACCGACCCTAACCTACATCAATACTCTGGAGCGCGATTCGGGTATTGGCAGGCGGGAGTTGTCAGGCTGCATGGAGAGAAGGGATCAGTGGAGAAGTGTGGTTGTCAATGCCCGAGTTCGCTCGATCAGATGATGGTGAAACTATTTTTATGCCAAATTCGTGCGACATTGATGTTTTTTCACTCTGGGTACAAAGCTGAATGTGAAATAAAGTAGCTGTAGGTGTTTATCTTTGCGGTCATATTTTTTTGCATGCCAGTGGACGTCTCTAAAAGCAATTTTTAATTACAGGAATACATTTTTAATAATATAAATTGAATGTGATAATCAAGACAAAACAAGAAACATGATATTTCAGAAACACGCCTATCAAAACTTAAGTCATTTTTACTTACATTTATCAGATTAAAATATGATTTCAGCTTCCACAAAGTGGTGCTACCTTTTTATGTAGTGACTGTATACGGGATGATTTCCGATTGACACACCACGTAGACATAGGCGCTAAAGCATAGGCCTACGTCCATGAGTATTTCTTTTAAAGATAGGCATTCCCGTCCAGACACATATAACTTTTTTGTTGGGTTCTCAAAAGCTTTAATTTCTCAGAAGCTTGTAAATATGTTGTCATTGTTTGCTAGCATTACAGTCACACCTCTCAAAACTTGAGTAATTTTTACTTACGGTGATCAGATGAAAAGATGATTTTAGCTTCCAGTAGTGGTGCTACCCTCGTGGCTGTTTACGGGATGATTTCCAAACGAGGATGGATTTGAGTCTTGGCGCGCGCCTATGTTTATCCAGTGAGTCACAGACTCGCCGCGTCATTGACTCGTCTATCGACGCGGTATGTTTTGGGGGTAGACGCCGATTCTGGTGCGTGACTCGATAATTTTATATTAATACTAAAACATTCAAAGATGTGCGTTTATAATTTATACATAGTTTTGAAGAACTGATTGTTACACAAATGCTCAATAAATTTACTTTACTTGGTATTTAAATTTCATAAAAAATACAATTCTCTACCCCGGAAAATGTGGACCTTTTATAATTTGGGGGGGTGCGTACGCACCCGTCGCACCCCCCCTGCGTACGGGCCTGCAATTCAGTTCACAGTATATTCTATGAAGTACTTTGAGACACCTTGACGACTTGATAATGAGCTATATCAAATGCAAGAGTTATTATTATTATTATAATTTGTGTTAAATACCCACAAAAGTATTTAGTCTTTTTGGTCCTTCCATAGAGGTTTAGGTTGGAGCTTCAAAAGATTCATTCAATGAGTGTGAAAGAACTTGGCTATTGACTTTGGAACAATCCTTGATGTTCTTAATTTTCCCTATATTAACAAATGAGCATCACCAGCTAAGATTCAATAATCTGAAGAGATAATGGAGCCACTAATAATAATCATAATAATAATCCTTGCATTTGATATAACAACAACTTCGAATAGCGCCCTCCACGCTGGACGGGGTCTCAGAGCGCTTAAATATAGTGCTTTTCACATCTTTTAGATGACTCAAAGTGCTTCACAGAATATACTGTACTGTAAAGTGCATTGACTGTATATTTGTGGGCAAAACACAGCAGCCAATTGCGCACAGTGGTGTCCCACAAACAGTCGTGGGTTGAAATGACAAATTATTGGTTTTTGAGGCATTATTATTAGGTGTGTGGAGTAAGGAAACTTGTACAAGGTTGGAATCATACCCAGGTCTCTCACTTGTAAGGCGAATGTTCTAACCACTGAGCTATAGGACTGATGTTGCTGGATATTTTGTACATACAATGTATATAAAAGACTGACAGCTTCTGATTTAGACAATTGCCACAGTCACAGATTTAACCCTTTTTTAAGTCTTTCCCCCTCCTAGATTGATAAATTGACAGATTGGAGGGAATTGATGGTAAATTTTCAAACATCTAAAACTCCATTTGGAATCTAATGCTTTACTGCCTAACCTTTGGGCTCAAACCATATGTAATCTGATAAGTGTCTTTTGCAAGCCAGAGCATACTATTTATAGAGCAGGATTAGTTCAGTGTGTACAGATATATTGGAACAAGTATAATATGGAATTTAAAGGTGCATTGGTCCAATATGGTATGGTTAGATTGGCACTGACTGCCAAATAAAGACATAGAATAAGGGATTGGCCCTGGTACAATGTGTAGATACACTGATACATTATAGCACTAATAGAATGCCATCAGTTCAACACACTGTATAGACTGACAATGTTGCCACATGTTACTGCTAGTCTGTTACAGAATGGCTTTATGAAAGATTGACTGAAACATTGTGGCACAAATTCAATCACTCTGCCTCAGTCATGTAAAGATAGAGCTACCGGTATTCTACTACACGGTGTAGCGTCCAGCCACATGGCTAGAATTTTGTTTGAAGTTTGTGAACATTAAAACCTTTGTTTTATTTTATGTGCACAGTAATTGCACAGGTACAAAAATGGATATGAAGATGATAATAATAATAATCCTTCCATTTAATATGAAGTGTAATTTTGTTGTTGTTGTTATGTCATTGAGATGTCTCGAGGAATAGATACAATACAAAATTACATTTGGGGGATCGTTAGCCAGGACACTGGGAGAAACTCCCTTCTCTTTTGAAATAGCGCCATTGAATTTCATCATTTTGGACTCTGGATCATAGTTACCTCTATTGTGATTTCTGGAGCTGCAATTAAGTATAATAGCTGTTATAAAATGATTGTTAGAGTTGTCAAATCTTTTAACTCCGGTAAAAAAAAAATTATCTAGCTGTGCTCTGTGGACTGCAGTGGTTTTGACAATATCTAGAGATAGTGTTTGTTTAAATTTTTATGGCAGAATGAAACTGATACTGTTTGTACTTTGTCATGTGGGATTACTCTATATTACTCTATAGTGAGGATCAAAACTGTCCTCATCAAACTAATGGACCTCATCTTAATACTGTACTGATAATCTCTTTCAATAATGGATACATTTCCTCCCTCGTGTCAATGTGTACTTTACTTTGTAACAAGGATGTTTCAGGTTTGACCAACTTTTGTGCTGAGTTAGCTATTCTCAGCTGGTATAATTGGATGGCAACTTGATTCGAGAAGGAAAATTCAACTGGGGGTCCTGCTCCAGATTGCTAGTCAGTTACTCTGATGGTGCATTTGTGATCAGGATTCCACCGGCAGTCACACAGCCCGTCAACACTGGGAAATACCTGAATTATGCAAAGGCTAAATGCTTTTTGGGGCTATGGTAAATTATAGATTACTAGCTATGGTGGATAAATATCCCGAGGCCTTGCTAAATGTTTGGTTTGTAAACACGTTGAGAGAGTCTTACATAAGCAGAAATTTACATTATGCAGGGAGGGTGAGATTGGGCAGAAAATTTGAGAGAATGTTGACCATGTAGCAATCAGCACAATGTTCTGTATTACACTATAGCTTTGAGCTCGGTGAAAGGTAACATAGAAACTAGAAATACTCAGTTGAAGGGAAGTTTTAATTTTCTGCACCTAAGTGAATGGAGTTTTGTTCACGGCCTGTCTCTGTAACTCTCACAGTGGTTAATCTCACTTTCTCTCTCCCTGATTTGATGAGACTCGTGGGTGTTAATGATTCCATGGCATTATTCAAAAAGAGAGAAGAATTTCTTCTGGTTTTTTTGGTCAACAAATCCCCCCAAAATAAAAAAATATGGTCACTCATTTCATGGCTGTTTATGAGTCATTGAGTGCAAACTGGCTGCAGTGTTTCAGTACACAGTACCCTGAGACATCTTGACAATGTGACAAGGCTCCTATATCAAATGCCTGGATTTGATATAGGGCCTCTCCTTATAACACACACAGTGGCAGCTACAATATCTTTGATCAAAATTATGCAAATAATATATTATTTTCATGTTGCCCCAAGGTTATTGCTAGAAGAAGATATTTGTTGGTGCCATCTAGATACTCGCACATCTGCAGACCTCTGAGGCCAAGTCATTACTCCCATCCTTGTACTCCCATCCTCCAGTAGCTCTCAGTACTCAAGCAGATTGACTTCCAGATCGAGCCGGCCACACTCAACCTTTTCCATTTCCTCTTCCTCCTCTGTCTATTTATTTACACCTTACTCCATTACCAGTAGCCAAGCATTCAGACACTGTACTGTTACTTTGGCAATCTCTCCAAAAATCACTTTGCTTTTTCTTTCCAACAAAACCCGGATTTTGTGCCTTGGGTTAACGCCCTCAAAATCTATGGCCTTTCTTCCCTTATTGCCAAACTATTTTGCAAAAAGAAAGATGCTATTGTTGCAATGGATTCATTTAAAAAAATACAATTTGAATCAAATTGAATCTTTCAATTCTAGAACAAGTACATTTTTTCTTTATCAGTCCATACAAATTCTGTTAATAAGTATGACTAAACTGCTCATAAATAGATATTGGGTTTGGTGTTTTAATTTCTGTTTACTGAACAGAAACACTTAGGTGTTCCCTTGAGGAAAGCTGACTGTTACTAGGCAACTTTGATGTTTGATTAGAGAAGCTGCATATTCTGGCAAATTTACATTCTTTCACTGTTCCAACATAACAGCTTTGGATGAAGCACACATTTCAGACATTCTAAAGAGTTCTACACACTGGTTACTGCATCAGGAAAACAGCATGTCAGAGTAAAGATTCATTAACGAACCAGCATTAAAAGCAAAGCATTGGGTGCATTATAGTTAATTTAGTACTGTATTTGTCTCATCTCTCAATAAATGAGATTTTATCTAATTTCTTTATTTCTTCCCCCACTATCTGTCTCAAAACACAGAGATAGACTCACTGACTTTTGCCTGAAATAGAAATATTTGTTTACATCTGAACATGACTGCAAAATGGATGTAAGTGATTCTAGATTCTCTGCCGTACATGGCTGAGCTTGACAGTTAGTGCAACCCTTTTTATTCCCCTTATTTTCCCACAGCTTTAGTCTTTTTAGAACTGTTCCTGTTCCCTAGTTTCAATGCAACCAGCAAGGAGTGGCCTTGACATATGGAGTACAATCTCATTTACACTTATGTACATAGTATTGTACCTCTTATGTTGAGAGGAGGTCTCTCCATGATTTTTTTCTAAATTTTGAATATTGTTAAGACAGGAAACCCATAGAAACTCTTTTATATATTGAATAGTCAATAGTCCCATGGACTCTTTATTTCCGGTGTGTTTAATCTAGATATTCCTATAAAGAAGAGCCATAGAATTGTCAAAGACCTTACAAGGATTTCCCATAGATTAGAAGGAAGGACAGTTCAGCTTTGTATCTCACTTTCTCTAAGGACTTTATTTATTTAGGAGGATGAGAAATTTGGGGCATCTTGAGATATGGCCAGTGTCTTCTGTGGGATTGTTCAAGTCTCTTAACCTATCAAGTTTAAGCTGTGTAATTGAACCATGGCTAAAATGTGTTTGGGAAGTTCGGGATTTCGTTTTTTTAAATTGGTTTTCATTTTATCATTATTGTTGTTATTATTTTCACCCATTAATGAATGTTGGCAGCTTGTGTCTGTGCATGTGTCTGTGGGTTGCGTGTGAGTGCGTGGTTGGGTGGGTCTGGGGGGGAGAAAGAGAGTAAGTAGATAAAATCACATGTTAATCTGGTGTAATTAATAATAATACTCCTTGCATTTGATAAGGCGCTTTTCATGTCTTCTAGACGTCTCAAAGCACTTCACAGATATCGTGAAGTTAATTGACTGTAAATATTGTACAACAACAAATTACATCTATGTACACTTTTTTAGGTGTCAAGAAGATGTGAAAAAGCACTATATCAAATGCAAGGATTATTATATCGTCCTTCATATTGGAAAGACGTCCCAGGGCTCTGGACAATTACTGGTAATCAGTTCTAACTTAGTATTCACACATATAAATTCCATCAGGGTCACTAGAAACCAACCAGGAACCTTGGCTAGTTTCAATCCAGAGGCATTGTGGCCAATTGTAACATATTATTCTGACCCTGGTTGAAATCTACTAATTTAGCACAGGGATTAAACTTGAGACCTTCCCCTGGCTCAATTACAACCAGTAAGGGGTACAATCTCAGTCTTTGGGAGCTATATTTCAAAGTTCAATGATATCCATTGTTAATGAACAGGGTAGACTGTGTGTATGCCAATATTTAATTTGTAAATAAACTCAAGCTTTTATTCGATGAACTACAGGTACTTTCCTCCCAAATAGAAGGGTAGTGCTTCCATTAGAAATAGAGCTACAGTACTAATTACATTACAAAAAAGCATTATTGATCACAACTCTGTGCAATATGTGCACAGGGTTATTGTCTCTGTTTGTACATGTCTTGTTTGCATCTGTTTATACAACTAACAGCAATCACACATGTACAGAGTGAAGAATGACCTTGGTTCCGACTTCGTAACTGACCATTGGCGAGTTCTCCAAATGCACAAGCTTGCAAGTCAGGAGAGAGAGAGAAAAGCTGCAGTCAAATTGGAGATCCAAAGGCTGGGCCACTCTTAATTTCCCTTTGCCTGGCAGGAAGCCACTTATTTTCGTGTCTCTCGATGTGACTGAACCAGACTTCCTGTCCTAGGGAGGAGGCGACGTTATATTAAAAGCTGATTCTCACAAGGCATGATTTGCAAATACAGCTGAACTGGCTCCAAACTCTCATACTTGCCAAACAGCTTTGCAGTACTCCAAGCACTGCTGCTGATAGCCCAGCCAACCTTGCTCATTGGCAGGATTTGAAAGGGTAGACCTGTGATTGAAGGGCAGGGACTCTTCCCACTCAACTCCTGTTTACCCCGCAAACCAAAGACCTAAGGGTAAGGGAGGGTCTTAGCTCAACAAGCAGCAATAAACCTTGCCAGACAGTGCTCTTAATGGCAAGCTATGTGGTTTTAGTTGGTTGGATCGCACTACTGAGTTTACAATACCATACGCTTCCAAAAGATGTGCTGCTCAGACTATTATAAGTCGTGACAGAGGAGTTCATTCATGGAAATGGAGTCATGGAAGTATTAGAATCTGACTGGGGCAGGCAATTATGGCTGATGTAATTAAAGCATTGACCCAGAATCTGGGAATCAAACATAATCTTTATGTTCCGTATCTCCCAGAAAGCACGGGAAAAGTTGAACGGATCATTAGCATTATCAAAAATGCGCTTTGAAAAAGCCTGTTTAAACAGAGGAAGTAAATGGGATGAAATAATTCTGTGGGTTTTGATGGGGGTGAACAACTGAATGACAAACCGAATCTTACACCGTTCTATCTGTTCCATGAGAGATAAATGATCATTCCATTAACTCAAAAGCCTGCTAGTATCAGCTCTGCACAGCTAGAAGAGTTTCAAGAATCCAAAGTACGCATTCTGACACTGAGAGGAAAGACTGTCATTGTAGCAGATTAAAAAGATAAAGTGGTCTACAAAAAAACAAATGCTGGGGGAGAGCATTGTGTTTTAGCCAAACCAGATTACCGTGTGGTGAGAGAGGGAGAGAGAAAGGAGCCACAGAGACAACTATGAAAAAACTTGAGAATTGATAAAACACTGGAAAATGTTAAACTGAAGAAGGTTGCATGAATGTCAAAACAAGGAAATCAGTAAAAATGTCTAAAATCTGCTAAATGATTTACCAATCCCTAAAACATTTCTAAGAGTGAAGGGGTTTGTAACAAATGGTTTATGACCTGCCCTATTGCAACATTTTTAACATGGTTTACAAACGAACGTGTAGCATAAGACTTGTTGAACAAATTGCTGTTTTGAGACTTTTTTGTTTTCTAGCAGACTCGGAAGGAGGCTAGAGAGAAAAACACAGAGCTGAGGAAAGCGGAGAATATCCAGAATCCTAGTGAAGGACCTTTATGCAATTGCCAGTTGCAGATCAATAAGCAAAGGGAGATAGATACACAAGCAGATTCTTGCTGACGTCAGCTGTCTAGTATTGCGAAGGACACTGATTGATGTATCCCATTGTGACACTATAAAGCATTGATTTTGTGTTAATTTTCATCCAAAAGTTTCACATGGAAATGGCATGGTACGTCAAAGACTAGAATCTACACAGAGGCCACCTAGTACAGCGTGCGCTTTACATAACGCAGGTATACATTAAGGGGAGAGAACTGTCCCAAAGCACAATCTACTATCTCCGAGTCTTGGCTCTTGCCACCTTGCGACTAACAAATTCCAGAATTAGAATACATCCCTCCAGGGAAAGAGTGCGCATTCTATTCCAATAAATATCTCAGGGAAATTCCATATATAGGCAGAATATATGGAACTCCGTTTGATTTGGATCAGCACATAAGTATGATAATGGGTTTTCACATGTGTCAGATACCCGGCTGTCCAAAATAAAAAACGGAATGTCGGAATTGAGTCAACCCTCTATGGTGGTCTTGATTAGTCCAGTCCCTCCAGGGGTGGGGGTCTGCAAGGGCACACTGCTGATGACCGCCCAACCAGCCTGGCTCATTGACAGTCCAGTCACTGGGGACGTGGAATCCTCCCACTCAGCTCCTGGTAACCGAACAAGCCAAAGGACATGGTTAGGATGGCCCTAGCTGGGGAAGGCTTACAAGACAGTGCAATCAATGACAAGCTATGTGGTTTTAGCTGGTTAATCTCCAACACTCTGGGATCCCCAAGTATTGGCTGTTGCCAAGCTGTGCCCAACAACAACAACAACAAATTACATTTATAGAGCGCCTTTCACGTCGGGAGGACGTCCCAAGGCGCTGCACAGGAGGTGTGTGACCCGAGCTGGGAGGGGAATGTTTGGGAAGGGGTGAAACACGAAGGGGAGGTAAAAGAGTTCGGGGAGGAACAGAAGGCACGATCGAAGAGGAAAGTCTTCAAACCGGCCTTGAAAGAGGAAAGGGAAGAGACGAAACGGAGGGATTGAGGGATTGCATTCCAAAGGTTGGGAGCGGAGAAACTGAAAGCCCGGCCTCCGATGGTGGGGCGGTTCGGGCGGGGGGCTTGGAGCAGGCCAAGTCCTGATGAACGGAGGGTCCGGGTGGGCATGTAGGGGGAGAGTAGATCGATTAAGTAGGGTGGGGCAAGGCCGTGTAAGGCCTTGTAGGTGAGGACGAGGATCTTGAACTCGATCCTCTGGAGGATGGGGAGCCAGTGGAGACGGGCGAGGGTGGGGGTTATGTGGTCGCGGAGGCGGGTGCGGGATAGTACACGGGCTGCAGAGTTTTGGATGGCCTGCAGCCTGTGAATACAGAGAGCCCAATACTCTGTATTTAGGTAAACAGGGTGCGTCCTCTAGAGAGAGGGTATGCAGTCCAAGAATTATCCTGTAGCTTCTGCTTGGACACAGGCATTCTTTTCAGGTTTCAAACATTAATCTTTGTGTGTTTCTTTTAAAAGTTGGCCGAGGAGAGGTAATCTTCAAGTGATGTGAACAAAGCATGTCCTCAGTAGAAGCGTGTCCTGTGCTACTTGTGAGATTGTAACACCACTGAGATTACAAGATACGTTACCAACATTCCATTACCAGCAGTGGGAAATAGTAGTGAAGTGCCATAAGTCTGATATGGCAATCTCTCTCAATACCTCAGCTATTATTAACTGGAAATGTACTCCCCTTCTGAGTATTATGGATTTGCATGGCAAAGCTGGAACTAATCTGATAGACTCTGCCACCTTTCCCTCCAACACAAGATCACAAATCTTCAAATCATTTTTAAAAATTAGAATCAAATTTGTTTTGTAACTGCGTCAGCCTTTTAGTACACAGCAACATCTCATCAACAGCCATGCAATGAAAAATAATTATCTTGAGATTTATTGTCTAAGACTCAAAAGAGAAACTCCTTTTTCCAGCAGTTATTCTTGCATACTTGCAGTCATACTTGCTTATGATAACAACAACAACTTTGATTTATATAGCGGGACGGCGTCTCAGATCGCTTTACAATAGCGGATCCCGAGACCGAGCCAGGGGCAGGGCCAGAAAGGTGACCAAAAGCCCGGTCAAAGAGAAAGGTCTTCAGCTGTGACCTGAAACTGGGAAGAGAGGGGGCGAGGCGAAGGGAGTGAGGAAGGGGGTTCCAGAGCCTCGGGGCGTAGTGGCTGAAGGCACGGCCGCCGAGGGTGGAGCGGAGGATTCGGGGGACATGGAAGAGGCCAGACCCAGAGCGAAGGCAGCGGGTGCTGGGTTGGGGGTAGAGGAGATCAGAGAGGTAGGGGGTGCCGAGGAGTGGAGGGATTTGAAAACAAGGGTGAGGATCTTGAAGTCAATCCTCTCTGTGATAGGGAGCCAGTGAAGTCTGGCAAGGACTGGGGTATTGGGGAGGCGAAGCTTGGAGCGGGTGAGTATGCGGACGGCAGAGTTTTGGATTAGTTGGATTTTGTGGATTGTGGTGGAGGGAAGACCGGAGAGGAGGGCATAGCAATAGTCCAGCAAGAGGTGACAAAGGCACTGCAGATTAAGGCACTACAGATTAAGGTTGTCGCAGCATGAATTGATCTATGTAGTCTTGTTGCAGCATCACTCTTCCCCCACCCCCCACCACACACACACACATACTCTATTTCTGGTTTGACAGATCTGGTCCATTTCATACTTGGAACTGTTGTGTGACCAAACCATATTGCACTGCCGAGTATATGAAGCTCAGGTACTTTCTACCCAGCAAAGTAACAAAGTTCCAGGAAGTCTTTATCCAGTGGCTTGGTTTATAGCATTGTTGCAGCTTTTTGAAGATTAAAGTTTATCTGAGTCTGTTGTTGGACCTGCAATACAATACAATTCAAACAACACCTTTCACATCAGGAGGACGTCTCAAACTGCTTGACAAAACTAGATGGGCACCCGAGCGGGTGGTGGGAGCCGAGGGAGATGAGAGGGCTGGTCAGTTGTATGAAGTTGGAGCTGAGTCATGCATCATAATAATAATCTTTGTACTGTATTTGATATAGTGCTTTTCACGCCTTTTAGATGTCTCAAAGCACTTCACAAAATTTCCTGTTAAGTGAAATGCGGCAGCCAGTTGTGCACAGCAGTGTCCCACAAGCAATCATGGATTGAAATGACTCATTTACTATTTTTTGTAGCTTGTAGATTTGTAGATTTGTAGCTTCCAGGGTGAATGGCACTTTACAGTGTGTTTCTGATAATAGGAGAACCTTTTATATTTCCCCAAAACTGCCTTTTACAAAGAAAAAACTTGCATTTTTATAACACCTTCAAATATTGGAACAACAACAAAATTACACTTGTACAGCGCTTTTAACATCAGGAAGACTAAAAAGATCTCAAAGTGCATATCAGTAATTGCTGCCAAATGCTTTGTTGGCAAATGTCTCAACTATTTTGTACACTTCAAAGACCTGCAAACCATGATGTGAATGACCAATTTATTGCAACCCTGCTACTCCTGTTTCTTCTCCTTGTTCCAGCTTTGGGCTTCACTACAGTTTTTCATTCCCCTCTGAAATGTTCTAAAATGGTTAAGTAATTGAAGCCAGACATGATCTGTTTAAAAACTTGTTAGATAATGATAGACAGAGCTGCACATGCAAAGACCAGTTGATTTTGGATCAGTATTGTGGGTGTTGTCCCTCTACATCCTATTGGTGTCAAGGTTGGAATGGTCTGTTACTGTATGACAAACAGGCTGTGGAGAATACAATGTAGTATTTGTTCCTTTGAACCTGTAATCCAGTCGATCAAATCTTCTGTCGGGCAGCAAGACTTTAGCTGTTTCAAAACAGCTGGGGAGGGAGGGAGGGAGGAGAAGGAATGATTGAAGTTATTAAAATAATTTTAACACTAAAACCTGTTTTTGCTACAATTACAATTTTTTGAACTGCAACTGAGATTAGTCAGTCTGCGTTATTCATGCACTGCTACAGTGACAAGACTGTGGAGTGGAAATGTTGTCATCTGTCAATGTCTAAAGTGAGGCAGAAGTACAGATTGCAATCCCCTTTTTGTAATCCTGGTATTTGGCAGTTTTAATATCCCAAATCTCAGGATCCCAAGGTGCTAAATCTTACGTCAGAAAAATGGCAGGGAACTCGGCCAAGATCACAGATAAAACACAGCAGCTTCTCCCAGAGCCAGTCACTTCCTCCCCTCCCTCCCTGCCTTCCTCAGCAACACAATGTACTGATGGAAAGAGTGACAAAACAATCAGTGGCACAAACAGATAATACTCATTAGTCATTTGATATAGTTCCTTGTCATATAGTTGAGATATCTCAAAGAACTTCATAAAAAACATTGTATACGTAGATTTTGAATTTTATGGGCGAATCGCGACAACCAATTGTGCACAGCAATCACCCACAAACAGTCGTGGATTTTTTTGGAGCTATTATTGCCCCCGGAAAGTGATCTGCCGATCAGCTATCAACCAGGTTCCTACTTGCTGTTAGGTAAACCTTGGTGTGTGGGGTAAGAAAATTTGCCAAAGGTTTCGCTCTATTCCGAAATTGAATCTGGATTTTCTCACTTGTGAGGGAGCGGACTCTAAATGCTTACATTTGATACATATCTCAAACGTTTCCCAAGGAATTGCCATCAAGTGTAGTCACTGTATTTTGGGGTAAATGCAGCACAGAATTGTCCTACAAACAAGGAACCTTCCCGAGTACAAATGTTGAAAACCGCAATCTGCTCAATCATTGTTAGAAAGCAGCGCAAAGAGAACAGTAGGTGTTCTGTGCAGATAAAATGCATCACCAATCTTGTTTGTTCGCATAGCTCCTTATTAATAATTGTTATCGGATTTCCCAATACTCTAAAAGCAAATCTGGGGGCAAGACATCAAATCACTTGCAATTTTAAGCCAATGTCTAACTGTTAACGGTTGATTTAAGATTGAAAGGCCAGATTCAGCAATTTCTCTGCGCTCATTAGTCATTGAAAAAAATGGCCCAACTACAGTTTACCAGCTGTTTAGCTGGTCAGTGCCTTTACCAGTTCAATCTGGTTGGTTCAATTTACTAGTACAGTTAGTAGCTTTAAATGGTATAAGGAACCAGAAAACTACACTAGTTTGAGATCTGTGAATTTTCTGAACCTTTTCCCCTTTGAGATCACATCCGTTCTACTCCAGCATTTTGAATGTCATCTTTTCCCCAGTATGACATTGGGTGATTGATCATTTTGTTTGTGATATCTTGCAATGGTAAACAGGGAGTTTGAAAACTGGACTTTAGCTGGACTAAAGCTGGGTTTTATCCAAAGGAATGTTGACCAGGGCACGGGGAGAAACCCTATTCTCTTTTCGAGTAGTTTTAGGATAACTGCATCTGAGCTCACAGATGGGATCTGTTTAATGATTCACCTGAAGGATGCATTGTAGACAACATCCACAAAATTACATTTGTATAGCGCATTTCACGTCAGGAGGATGTCCCACGTAAACCTCCCTTAGTTCTACACGAGAGTGTCAACGAGAATGCTAACAAGTGATCTAAGAAATGGCTTGATACCTTATTATTAAGATGGTAAGGAACATAAGGAAAGGGCTAGGCCATTTAGCCCATTGTCCACACCTCCATCATTAGTGCTCCATGGTCAGTACCCTATCATCCGCAGGCACCCCTGTTGCCAGCAGCCTATTATCCAAGTGGTCCATTTACAGTTCATATCTTTAACTTGAGCTCGGAGGAGAAAGTCCTGTGGAGGATCACAGCCAGTCCTCCGAGCAGCCCTATTGCACAGGTCTTTTGTTACCCCTCCCGACTCATCAAATGTTGCCCAGCCACTTCCCTTCCAGTGGGCCACCTGTCAGGGCGTCCTCACCTCTGTTTGGCTGATGCATCTGTCAGTCGAGCCAAAAGCTCACTTGTCCTTAAAGAGGACTGATCTTTTAATATTTTAGCTCGCTAGCTTTGACCTATTATGTGCCACTTGTCTTACTGTTGTAGATGTATGCTAACAACGCCTCAGCTAACTCCCAGGCGGGGGGTACTGCATGGGTGAATTAATTTATCCCAAGAACATATTCTGCGATTTTTCAATATGCAAACTCATTGTCCACAACATTAACTGAATGCAGTCTTGAATGGTATTTAATATATATTTCACTCGAAACAAATCCTCTTGGCTTATTCCTCAATCAATAATCCACTGCAACGATGTTGAATGAAGTGCAGCACCCATCCTCCATCACTGATGGTCAGATCAGAGCTGTAAAGCTCCCAAGATTTAGTGATGCCTGGCCTGAAGCTCTTGTCTGAGCTCCCATTACACCACACAGAGAAAATTACTTTCTGCTTTATTTTTGTTTTGAATATTGCAAAGAACTCAGATTATTTTATACGGTAAGAAGATTTAAACCAGAAGAAGCTGTACATCTTAATTGCATCCAGCTATATTTAATCCCAAACTGTTTTTCCCCAAAAATGTCATCTCAGGTTAGTGATTAATGCTTTATCTTTCCATGACCAGCAATTGTTAAACACGCAACTTGATACTATGTGAGCGGCATTCCTCTGGGCTCTGTCCTTGGTCCCCTCCTCATCAATATCTATATGCTCCCTCTTGGTGACATCATCCATAGACAAGGTGTCAACTTCCACATGTATGCAGCTAACACCCAACTCAATCTCTCTGTCTCCATCCTTGACTCCATGACCACTGTCCTGACAGAATATCTGTCAGACAACAACAACAACAAAATTACATTTATAGAGCGCCTTGCACGTCGGGAGGACATCCCAAAGTGCCCAAGGCCCAAGACATCAAGTCCTGAATGACAGCTAACTTCCTGCAACAAGACCGAGGCACTCCTGATTGGCTCCTGTCAGCACCTCTACTGGTGCTGTAGAAGTGAAAGCATCACCATCGAACGATGCATACTCCATCTCATTGAGCCAGTCCGGAACCTTGCCGTCTTTTTTGACCTTCAACTATCCTTTCTACCCCACATTCGTGGCATGATCTGCTCTGCCTTTCTCCAAACTCCGCAACAGCCATCCATCTCTGACGATGTCTCACCCCGCAGGCCACCAGACCCTCATACATGCAGTCATGACATCCAGGCCTGACTGTGCAAACTCACTGCTTGTCGGCCTCCCCCAACTCCTCCCTCTGTAGGCTGCAGACAATCCAGAATTCCGCAGCTCAGCCCTCTCCCGCACCAGACTCGGTGACCCTATCACCCCCATCCTCACCTGACTCCACTGGCTTCCCAACACACAGAGGATATGATTCAAAATCCTGGTCCTCATCTTCAAAGCCCTCTATGGTCTTGCTCCCCACCTACCTCTGTGACCTCCAAACCCCTTACCAACATGTATGTCCGCTTTCACCACTCCGCCTTATTGTTGTGTGTTATGCTGGGGAATTGTCTCTGCTAAAAGCCACTTTTAATTATTATTATCCAATTTGTAAGTATTTTCTACGAGAGTGTACACTGAACAATAATCAGGACCAGGACACAAGCTGGTTTATTTTCTCTTTTCATCTTTCCTGGGGCACACAGTAGAAGCTTAGTCCCACATACTTACCACAGCTGAGATCGGCTAACCCAGCAGTTCTGGAATCAAGTCAGTGGACCTTCCTCTTGGTCTGTATGACTCAGTATAATTGTACTGTCTAAAGTCCCCTTTTTGTTATTACCCAATTTCTCAAGTATTTGATAATTCATAATACAGTAGTATAGCTGTTTGTGGGATCCTGCTGTGCGCAAACTGGTTAACGTGTTTTACCTACATAGCACATAATCAAAAACTACTTTACAACAAAACAACAACAAAATTACATTTGTGTAGCATCTATCACGTCAGGAGGACGTCCCAAGGCGCTGGATTTACAGTATATCCTGTGAAGAGCTTTGATACGTCTCAATGTCACATTGTAAGGCACTGCTGTAAGCATTATTATCATTGTTGTCATTCATCACCAAACTAGGGAGATAATATGCCAGCTGGGTCACTAGCCATTGATGCACAGGCTACACTAGACTAGGGTTTGTGAAAAGGATTAACTCACACTAAGTTTTTGTTTCCCCCCCACCACACCCTCCCATTCCATGTAGAGATCTGTTCTTGACTAACTGGGGCTTTCTTACCCAGCACAGACGCTCAATTTTGCTTTCATAAAGTAAGTGAGATACAAGGCAATTCTTTTTGGACTTTTGAAAGTGATTAGAGGAGAATGAGTGTTGAACATGAAGCATTCACTCTGGGTTTGGGCTCCCTCCAGAGACTAGAGGTGTTACTGCATCTTGTTTGCTTGACATTTGCATCATGTACAGTATTAGATTAAAACAAAACCAGAAATGGTGGTATTGTATTACACTGGAGGCAGGCTGATGATTTGAATTTTGACAACCTCAACTCTTTTAGTTTTAAATAAACATTTCCATTTTACCCCATAATCTGGGAACTCAGACCCATTACATTCAGTCATCTGGTCTAGTCATAGAGTCAAGACAGGTCCTCCTCACTTGTCGGCCTTCCCAACTCTTCCCCCCACAAACGGCAGATCATCCCTAACTATGCAGTTTGTGTCCTTTCCCATACCAGGCTCTGTGACCCTATCTGTGACTCCTATCGTCACCCGGCTCCACTGGCTGCCCAGTGAATAGAGTTCAAAATCCTCGTCCACACCTTCAAGACCCTCCATGGCCTTGCACCTTCCTACCTCTGTGACTGCATGACCTACTAACCCGTCCCTCTGCTCGGCAGGCTTCATCCCCTGCCTGGCCTACCCCACCATTGGCAGTCAGGTTTTTAGACCTTCACCTCGATCCCTCCCTTGCCTCTTTCAAACCACATCTCAAGACTCTTTTAGGCTGATCCTACGGCCACCTTCTAACCCTTTCTGCCCTCCACCTCCACTTCCATCCTCCCTTACCCCAACCCCCTCCCCCCTCTACCCCCTGCTCGGGTCAAAATCCTGCCTTGGGACATCCTCCCAATATGAAAGGTGCTGTACAAATGTAATTTTGTATTGTATCTAAGTAAAATTGGCTGTCATGTTTCGCACACAAAACACGCTGAATTCATTTAGAACATATTCTGTGAAGCACTTTGAGACATCTCAACGACGTGATAAGGCACTATATGAAATGCAAAGATTATTATTAAATGGGAAGAGGCTGAAAAGAAGACCTCTTAGAAGCGCTCTGAGACGCCGTGCGGCATGGAGGGCGCTATATAAATCAAAGTTGTTGTTGAAAAGCTCCTGGGGAGAGCAAAGCAAGTATAAATACAAATGAGCGTCAGGAAACATAATTACATCAGGAAATGCGCATGTAGAATATAGTTCATGGGAGGGAAGAGCAAAAGAGTTGGAACATTGTAGTAGGAAGTACTGTATCAGTGTGTCTCACAGCAAGAAAAGGAAAAATCTGTGAGCAATAGAGTAGCAGAAATTATTTAAACAAAAGGATCTTTCAGATTTTTAACAATAAATTGTCCCAAAGGGTTATATAGTATTTACCGTAAAAGTGTGGTGACTTTTTTTTAGAAAACAGAGATATTTAGGCACTGCAAGGTCCCACAAACAACTCTGAGCTAAATAACCAATTAATCTGTGAATTCAATCTACATTTATCTGTGCCTTCATTTTTAAGGACAGGTTTCCTCCCTGCTTTGGTTTAGCTCTTGTTGATGCCAACTCCTCCCTCTGACATTCCTAATATTGTTGTTGGTGTGGCCCATTGAGTTTCTATAGGAACAGTGCCTCAAAGTGCTATGGTTTTGCATATTGAATTATTTTAAATCAACCTCAACCTCACTATTACTCTTTGCATTCCAGAAGCAAATGTTTCTTGTTGTTGTTGAAAAGTACATTTATCTGGTTGTTAATCTCACACGACTCAACCAACCTACATTTTTCCCTTTGCCTGATCTAACCTGCTAATTGTGTTCAAACAAAACTAGAACACAGGATGAGAAAAACATTAAAAAGAACAGACAATTATACCCTACTATGTGTATACAGTATCTCAGTTTAAAAGGGTGTCAACATTTTAACCTTATTACTGTGAACATAGATTCCTATGGAAAACAAAGGTCTGGAAAACACTGTTACATTTATAACTAGCATTTCTCTACATTTGTTTTTGACAACATCCACAACTGTTTGTGGGACACTGCTGTGCTCAATTGGCTGCGGTGTTTCACCCATAAAACACACTGTCATTCCACTGTACAGTATATTCTGTGAAGCTCTTTGAGATGTCTCAACAACGTGATAAGGCGCTGTATGAAATGCAAGGATTATTATAATAATAAATTGGGCTTTAAAATTTCCCACAGAACTCTGATTCTCATATGCTTCCACTGAATTGTTTAGCAAATAGCTGTCCAATTTATTCGTTAAACTAAACATTAAACATGGATTCGGTTAACTATGTTACGGTACTGTATCTGTTATCAAGGAACTTGCTATCGGGACCCTGTTCAAAAGGGTTCAAAAACATACCTTTTAAAAAGTTACAAGGAATTATGATTGATTCTAAAAAAATTTTTATTGGAGCTTATTTTTAAAAGAAAATACACTAGATTTAATAGTGAAGCTGACAGCGCAAGGCAGTTAGAGTTGCAGGAAATATACTGCCAGTAACACAGGGCACTGGATAGCTGAGATTACAGTGTGGCAGAGCTGAGATGCAATGCATAAAAAGAGATTTAAACAGTAAGGCATTGTAATGGCCAGCTGAAGATATTGGCCCTGAAAGTGAGAGGATTTTTTTACAGTCGACATTTCTTTGTCTCCAGGTGCTTGACTGTTTTCATGGAAATGTAGTTTCCTTGAATTATTGTTCTCAGTAATAACTTGAAAGCCAGATGTCATCAGCAATTACTTTAATAAATTAATAGAAGTTTAAAAATAGACAAAACAAAATATTAAGGCTGGATCTGTTGGCTAGACTGAACTGCAGGTCTTTATTTCTGTGTTTAGGCTTCCGCACAGCTAGACAACGATTTCCTTTCGAAGCTGAATAATGATCTGCAGAAGTAGAATGATTCTGCTCTTAAAAAAGCCACACGCAGATGACCTGCTTCTGAGCAGTCTTCACACTAAACTAGAACCAGTTATCAATAGAAATCAGTAAGATTAGAAAATATAAATCATCTCTTTTCATCGGTGATGGACGACCTCACAGCTGTAGCTTATTAGGTTCTCCACTGGTTCTTTTCAAGTTCAGACGGGACTTTCCTGTCTTCAATCATATACCTACTGTAGGGTTTTCATGTGGTACAACCCTGAGGTAAGATAGTGCAGAGGCAATGAATAAATCAATTGGTCAATGTATTAATCATAAAGACAGTTAATAAACAGTTACAAGTTTCATGCTTACAACTGCAGAAGATGATTCAGGGCAGGCTTATCTTGTCCTTCCCTGGGGATACCAACACAACAACAACTTTGATTTATATAGCGCCCTCCACGCCAGACGGCGTCTCAGAGCGCTTAAACACACCAATAACCTTTGGCTAATTCTTTAACGAACCCACACTGACCATGGGATAGTGTATCTCATAGTGTCCAACTAACACTGTTTCAACAATGTTCCAATGGTGTCCCAATGGTGTCCAACCTCTTAACATTTGTTTTGTACCTTTACACGCAAATGTAGGACACATGATGATGAAATAAGGTGTAGCCAGAGGCTATTCTACCCAATCAAAGTTCACACTTGATTGTTCACTCATATCCCTGAACTGATCCATCCAATCATCTTTCTACACATGGGAGGCCCCAAGGTTTATCAGGATTTTAATCTCAGGAATTTGGAGTTCCTCTGATAACAAATGTGAAGAGTTTGATTGGACAGGTTAATTGTCCTTCCTTAATAATAATCCTTGCATTTGATAAACCGCTTTTTGCATCTTTTAGATGTTTCAAAGCAGTTCACAGAAGATACAGTAAATTGAATTGACTGTATATTTGTGGCGAAACGCTGCAGCCAATCGCACACAGCATTGTCCCACAAACAGTCATGGATTGAATTGACCAATGCTGTGTGCAATTGGCTGTCGCGTTTCGCCCACAAATACACAGTTAATTCACTTTGCAGTATATTCTATGAAGCGCTTTGAGACGTCCAGAAGACTTGAAAAGTGCAATATCAAATGCAAGGATTATTATAATATGTCTTCAGCAACACAATCACAGAACTCACACACATAGACCTCACTCCATTTGGTCCAAACTCTCTCTCTCTCTCTCACATCCCTTAAGATCAATCAATATTGTCCAAGTTTTTACATACACTTTAGGGTATCAAACAATGATTTTTATGATTTTAATGCTCTTTTTACTCTACAGTCTCCTTGTCATAATGTATTTTGTTAAAGAAAGGGAATTACAACTTATTTGCAGTATGGGAAAATGCATAACTTTTTTTTTCCACTAGTTTGCTATCACCTGGATTTTTTAAGTCTCTTCAATGTACCTGAAAATTATAACAGTTTAACTATGATGGACATTTTGAATTGCTTCGCATGGTTGGGCTGCTGGTGTTCTCTCTGTGTCTAATTATTTCAGTGCTCGTATTTTCTAATGGTTGAATCAGCATTTTCTGCTAAGACGTGATCACCTCCGACCACACAATGTCCCTCAATTTGCACTGATGGACGTGGTGGGGGGGAGGGGGGCGGAAGGGGGGGTTGATCAGACAATGCGGGAAATCCTGTGAAATATTTTGATATATCCTCTCAGCATGAAAGGCTCAGATCAAATGCCAGGATTATTTATTATCATTCTTCTTTTCCTCCAGTGTGACTAACCCGGATTTCAATGCAGTGATTGTTTATGGGGTTGTTTCCTGGTTATTCTCCCGTTCTGGCACCTGACGTCTAGAGTTCTTGCATCTCCTGTAGTCCGGTAGCTCCGTGGTTAGAGCACTCGTCCCGTAAGCAAGAAATCTGGGTTCAATTTCCCACAGGGCAAAACCTTGGGCAAGGTTTCTTACTCCACACTCCTGATAATAATCCCTAAAAAAAAATTGGTCACTCAATCCACAACTGTTTGTGGGACACTGATGCAATTGGCTGCCGCGTTTCGCCCACAAATATACTTCTGAGTCCTTTGCTGCTATACTCTGTTCACGTGATGATGGTCCCTGTTTCTTCTTTCTATTTTGTTTCTCCATTTGTTGCCTGGGGTCCTGTAGCATCTTGGTGGGAGCACTCGCCTCGCATGCGAAAGGACCTGGGTTTGATTTCTGGGCAGGGCGAAACGGAGGCAAGTTTCCTTACTGCGCATGTCTCTGTGTACACAGCAGTAAGTAGGAACCCAGTTGTTAGTTGATTGGCGGATCGCTTTCTGGGAGTAATAATCCCACAATTGGCTGCCGTGTTTCGCCAAAAAACATACAGTCAATTCACTTTCCAATACATTCTGTGACGCACTTTGAGACGTTTCAAAGACGTGATAAGGCGCTATATCAAATCCAAGCATTATTGCTATTAAGATGCTTCCAGTAAATTGGACCAGCTAATTCTTTGCAGCTATTCCTAAGTGAATATTGTAATTATATTTCCAACAAAACCAAATAATTTTTTTTGTGAAAGTACCTCATCCAAACAGTTATTATTCATGTGTGAGTTTTGCCAGACTCTTCAGCCAAAAGAGACAGCCTGATCATGAACTTACCTGACAACCACGACTTGCACCTTCCATCAGAATGTCTGGATATCGATCAGGAGTGAGAGGCTGACTAACTCGTGCCCTACTTCAATAATAAAAAAGAACTTGCATTTGATAACAACAACTTTGATTTATATAGCGCCCTCCACGCCGGACGGCGTCTCAGAGCACTTCATTCCTTGAGCACTTGATAAAATGCCTTTCACGTCAGCAGGATATATTGTTGCACTAATGGCTTAAGAGTGACTCATGCAATCCTGTGGTATAGTGATTAAAGCACTCTCCTTGATTCACGGGCGGGCGAAACCTTAGACAAGTTTCCTTACTCCACGCTCCTCTGTTTACCTAATCAGTAAGTCAGAAACTGGTTATTAGTCGATCGGCAGATTGATCTCCTGGATAATAATCCCTCCAAAAAATATTATAATAACTTGGTCACTCAATCCACCACCGTTTGTGGTACACTACTGAGCAATTTTATTTCGCCGACAAAATCCAGTCAATCCACTTCACAGT
Source organism: Hydrolagus colliei (assembly GCA_035084275.1). Classification (NCBI taxonomy): domain Eukaryota; kingdom Metazoa; phylum Chordata; class Chondrichthyes; order Chimaeriformes; family Chimaeridae; genus Hydrolagus; species Hydrolagus colliei. The sequence goes on from CM068748.1 coordinate 20,943,968, forward strand.
GCATTCTGTGAAGTGTTTTGAGACATCTCAATGATGTGTTAATATATCCAATGCAAGGTTTATTATTATTTATCCACCAAAAGAGCCAATTTGGGAGCTTTATCAAGAGCTCCTGTGTCATTGGAGGTCAAAACATTTTGTGCTGTCTGGTTTGTCTCTACCAGTTCATTAGATAATTTAACTTAGTGGCAGATAAAGACCAAAATGTGGGTACGAGGATTTACTGTTAACCGTGTGTGGCCACCAAATCATTATCAGCAAAGGAAGTAACTAGACCTCTACTGAAAAAGTCATAATTGACTTAACTATGCAATCTGTATTCTGATCATGTATCACAAAGGATAGTGGCAAAATAGGATCCTGTAATTCTTTAGTAGCAGTTGGTTACGAGGATAAGCTCTGAGATCAATCAAATTGCCTGGCAACGTTCCACGGCAATTAGTGAACTGTCTGAAATGATTTCCGACAGTACTTTCATATTGTTCCCCGATCCCTTTCATTGTAACTATCTGTATTCAGAGGACCCGGGTGGGTGCAGTGAAGGACTGGCAATGCTTACCAGAGGGACACTGGGTTGCTACTGTTTATCGCCAGAGAAGCAAGCAGTACAAGTATTCAGACCCAGTGCCCTTCATTCTGTTGGAGCAGAGTCTTGAAGGACTTAGCTACTGGTCCCGTCTGTCTAACAACCACTGTCATTCTCACCTCTTTTATGACATTTAGCTTGTCAGAGGATTGAAGTGTTCCCAAACTACTCGGACTGGCTAGGATCAGACCCCCCCCCCCCCCGCTGTTGACGTTGGAGCTGTATCAAATGCAAGGATTATTATTGTTATTAGTGGCATTTTTATCATGTTTACTGAGATGTAATTCTCCCAGTGCCATGGTTCTTTCAACTGCAGCGGCTCTTGTAGAGAATGTTCAAAGTGTTTTGTAATCCTATTGCACCATTTAAATGCCTCAAGTATTATTTTTCAATATCAGCTGAGTGAAGCTCCTGTAGTTCAGTGGTTACAACACTCATCTTACACACGTGCGACCTGTGTTCGAATCAGGGCGAAACCTTGGGCAAGCCTCCTTACTCCACATGCCTAATAATAATCCGTCCAAAAACACATAAGAATAATAATTGGTCATTTTAATCCACGACTGTTTGTGGGACACTGCACTGCAGTTGGCTACCGCGTTTCGCACACAAATATACAGTCAATTAACTTTACAGTATATTCTGTGAAGCGTTTGGAGACGTCCATAAGATGTGAAAAGCACTATATCATATGCAAGGATTATTCTCTATAACTCCAGCAGGAAAGATCGAGTGAAAAGAAATCAAATCTCCTGAGCTATAGAGGAGTCATTCCATTAGGCCCTGACCTGAGCAGCTGATCTCAGTCGTTCATCACAAGCTGCAGAATACTTAAAGAGACATACATCAGCAGAAAAAAAAGATAAAAATGGATTGGGTTACCAGCGAAGGAGAATGGAATCAGTCTCCTGCGGATATCAGGGCTGCATCAATCAATATTGGTTTCACAGGAACTGACAGGTTAGGAAGTGGTTAATTTATCTCTGGTGGCTGAGCGTAAGAAGCTTTCTTTGCAAATTTTCTCCTCTGTCAAGATCACAACAGAGATTCGGATGAAGAAGTCCTTTCATCTCATTTGATCTCGCCTCGCAAACCCGCCTTATCATGCTTCCCGCACAATATCATCTTTTTCAAATAAATCCAATGAATGTCCTCACCTCAGACACGCTTGTTGGTAACATGTTCCAACCATTGATTACTTTCTGGGCCAAAAAATGCTTCCTGATGTCTGCCCTAAAATAACCTTCACATCCATAAATATGTGTCCTCTTGTTCTGCTGTCTCAGAATGTTCAAAAGTATTTTTCAGAGTTTAATGTATGTTCCTCTAAAGGTCCCCTCTGGGAGGTGTTCAAGACTAAAGAGCACTAATTTGCCTAATTGTTGCTCATTTCTAAAACACTGGGAATCCCTGTTGCTCTCCTCTACATTCCTGGAGGGTAACTCCCTTATGTTGCTGTGACCAAAATTGTACCCTGTACTTTCTGTACAGCTTGACCAGAGCACTAAACAGCTTGAATATGACTTCTGGGGATTGAATCTCAACTGATCTTGCAAAACAGCCCATCATTTTTGCATTCCTTCAATGGCCACAGTTTTTCTTTGGATCTTCTTCAAATTTGCATTCCATGTACCATTTTGGATAATGGAGCTTTAAGAAAGTTAAAGGCTGTTAAAAAAGGCACTACACGAATGTAATTTTATTGTTGTGTTATCTGTTTAGAAGTGTAAATTATAAATAACCATTTTACTCCACATTATACAATGCGGTAAAGGTGGCCTTTTGTCTCCAAGTACCTGGCTGCAAATGGGGGTGGTAGGAGCAATTATAAACCTCTCACTGGGATGTTAAATCTTTTCATTTGTTAACCCATTTTTTATGTTGTCTTAAACAGGTAAAAATGTTGAAAATGCAGTTCATTGTGAATCTAACTATTTGAAAGGATTGAAGAGCCTTCTATCACCCAATGGCCAGTCTCAGAAAAACAGTCCACATTTTCCTTGGAGCACCAGCTATTCCAGCAAAGCAGCAAAGTTCAGCTCAGAATACAACTTGGGACAGCTTGGAAAAGTGGCGTCACTGCCATGTCTGGTATGATAAAGAATCTCTCAGTATTGCTCCCAGGGGAGCCAAGGACTTTGGGCAACAATTGGATGCCAATGAAGGAATGCTGCTCAAGGACATTGGAGAATCTTCCATCGTAGGGTGTGGAAGTGGTGTAGGGTATGGAACAACAACTAAGGAATGTTCATTTGAAATCTGCAGTCCTACTTGGCAGGAAAAAGGAGGGAGCAACCAGTCTATTACAGGACAGGTGGGTGTCCAGCACCACGGGGCATTAAATAATCAAGAACATTCTGAAAGAGATTTAAAAATAATCAAAGAACATGACACAAACCCTACTCGCACAGGAGAAAGGTTTGAAAGATCTGCAGGACTGTGTCATAAGCTCATTAATAGGCAAAATATTCAGGTGAGGATGGGATCTGGCGAGACCCTGCAGCCTATGGTGACTGAGGAAATGGACGAAGATCAGCCTGATTTTACTAACAGGATAGAGAAACAGAATACTATTTTGGTACAAGAATCATCACTTGTAGATTGCTCAGAATTGCTCCATGCATCTCTAGTGGAATACCTACAAAGCAGTTTTCCAGAGGAAGTCAAGGACCCAACAGGGTGTGCAGGTTTCTCAAACAACGCAGAGTCCCTCAGGGTGCGGCCTGCTAGCCAGGGTACTATTCCCTCACAGAAATGCTCTAACAAACATCTCAACATCCAGATAGCTTGTGGAAATGAACCATCACAAATGGAAGGAAACTTGAAGCCTGCTGAAATCTCCTGTCAACCGTTTGAATCGAACCGTAGTCCTGATAGGCTGTCCAGATCGTGTGCCATTGAATCAGTGAGCAGGCACGTGGCCAGTTCTGACAATACAGCAGAAGAGCTGTCCAGCTCATTAAGTCAACAGAAGCCATTGGCCACCGAGGAAATGCTATGTGGGCACGAAGAAATGCTATGTGGGCATGAAAGAATATCAGACGGTTCAGAGCTACTCTTCAGCCCTTTTAATGACTGTTCCAAAGGTAATAGTGAGGTTAATGTGGAATTGTACAGCGGAGGAATCCTGTGCTCCCAGGTTTCAAACAGCGCCCAGCAGTCTTTCAAACAATCAAGAGTGGCTGACAAGGAAACCGAGGAACTAAACCAAACTCGTGTCAAACCTTCAGCTTGTGCACTTGCAGAGTTGCCAGCATCCAAGAGAATGAAACCGGGGGACTCTGAGAGAATTTCTGATCTTGGACAGTACCTGAAGGCAAAACAGGACACACAACAAACGTCCAGAGTCGGGTTTGTAAGAACAGAACGGCTTGGAAACTGCGCTGACACGGGTAGAAAGTACCACCTATTGGTAGCAGTCCTACGTCGCTGCCAAGTGAAGGAGATACTAATCAAATCAGGACCGTTTGCTCGAAACAGAGTACCTATAGCGACTATTGTAGTCGCAGACCAATCGGGGGCCAACCGGAAGATTGTCTTGTGGCGTGCGGCTGCTTTCTGGGCACTGATAGTCTTTCCAGGGGACATTCTGGTAATAACAGGTAAGGAAGCAGAACCAGACACTCAACCATTTCAGTACAGTAAAGTTGATCTATGATTTGTTATGTTACAATTTGTTCCTTAATAATAGACATCTCAAAACGCTTCATAGAATTATACTGTAACGTAAGTTGACTGTATATTTCGTGGGAAAAAACAACAGTCAATTTGTACACAGCAGTGTCCCACGAACAGTGATCAATTGTTTTTTGAGGGATTATTATCAGGTGTGTGGAGTAAGGAAACTTGTGCCTTGCTTAGACTCGAACCCAGGTGTCTCACCTGATGCTTTAGCCTATGTGCGAGTGCTCTATCCGCTGAGCTTCAGGAATCCTTGCCTAATGTAAGCAAGTTAACTGTCCAGATGCAAAATGTATGGCGTTCATTTCTGTTCATGTAAAGAAAGGAAATAGTTGGGAGTTGGGATAATACCTGTATCCAGTAGAGAAGCCGGCATCAGGCCTGCGGACAACAACTTTCTTCTGGGAAACTGTCTGTTTACGAGTTAGTGTAATACCAACTTAAATCCCTTGCCGTACCTGCACTTCCCACTTGTGTCAGGACCGTCACCCTTGCCTTTGTTGTTGAATCTCCCATTTTTAGGATCCACTCGCATCATGCTTTATTACATTCTCTGTGTGTGCTCTTGTTAATCTGTACCCGCTTTGTTTCTATGGTACAGGATGGTACTTATTCTCATCTCCTTCTTCTACTTTTGTAGTCTTTTCCATCTTTCTGCACGCATTTCTTTCTCCACCTTATTCCAATCATAGAGCTTTGCTTGCCTCTTTGGATCGCAAAGACAGTACAGAAGGAGCCATTCAATGCATCGAGCCATTGAGATATACCTTTATTAGTGAATACAGTATATTATATTGCAGCTTTATAAATGATAGGAGATTGCTTACCGAGGGATCCATGTCACTTCTTCATCCAGGCTCCTTTCTTTGCTAAGGATCCCTAGAGTCATTGTCAAAAGGAAACTTTGACGGAAATCTCAAATGCTTAAACCAAGCCTCTGTGCTTCTCCTAATGAACTGGCAAAGGAAGCTGGACCAGATGGCTGAAAAAACAATCTACAGGCCTAATGTTTCACCCCTAGAGCTAGGCAGTGACACATCCGCAAAGTCTGCCTCCTTATACGAACAAGTTGTTTTCTCATACCAATAGTACTTTAAAATAATCACAAGTCTTTTTGCATGCTTGGATTAAGGAATGACAGGTAAAGAAGTAACTTGTATTTTTAATAATAATAATCCTTACATTTAATATAGCACCTTGTCACATCCTTAAGATGTATTTTGTGGACGAAACAGTTAATTGCGCACAACAATGTCTCATAAACAGTCATGGATTGAGTAACTGGACTGTTGAGAGACCTTGATTCCTGCCACTGGAAGCTCTTATTGATCTAATCAATTACTTTGGAGTTGTTTTAACACCAAAGGAGTTTGGATGAAGGCCCTTCAGCCCATTTGGTCTCATCTCTCCTCAGTGTCCACACTATTTTCTTTCCATTCCATCATTAAGGTATTTCTTTAAAGAGGCTAGTGACCTGGCCTCTGCCACCGCTGCTGGTAACACACTTTATGGACTCAGCGAATCTTACGTTCGAAAATCAATTGGAAAGAAAAAGAGTAAGTGCTATAGAAACCACTCATTAGATGTGTTGTGGAAAATATCGTGGAAGGTGAAACCCCTGGCACTTCTCGCTGGACTGTTTTAGACGTCAGGAACTCCACTCGCCTAATGCCTAGCCTGTGTGTTTTTTATTTCTGCTTAGTGACTTGCCAAGTATATTGTTTATGACAAACAGAATTAGAGTTGTGCAAAGTAACAGGATGTCTTTAGCAGTGTGGGAAAGGAACTCTGCCAGAATCCTTCTGGGGGGAGGAGGATGCAGGAGGAAGGTAGTTGCAGTAAATTATGTTCTGTGATGTTAACTTTCAACCCTTTCAAAGCTTGACAGCCTTATTGTGTAGGTGTTAGAAGTGATGTTTTTGTCTCCTTGCCTCGTACAACCCGCAGATCCTCTGTACAAGTGGGATGTGTAGAGGTGCTGTTCCCTCTCCCCATTGCGAGGATGGTGAGAGTAGCCCGGGTGACTGTCTGCGTACAGATAGATTCTGTTTGTTGCTTCCCCCATTGGGACCTGGCATTCCAATGGGCCTTCTTGTTAGGCTGTGTTCTCTGTGTTGTTGTGAAAAATGTTAAAAATGTCTCATTCACTATGTTCTCAAAAATGGAGGGATCAAAGTGTCCTGACTGTTGTTTGAATGTGAATTTGGTTCGTACAGCAATGTCCCACAAGCAAATGTGAACTGATCAGCTTTGCTGATCAGGACACCTGGAGGAACTCCCCTCTCCTTTCAATATTCAAACCTGGGACTTGAATGCACAACATTCCGTACTGGACATCCATCTCTCACTATTTATTCTAATAACTCAAATCCCAGTTCTAACCAGATGGTCATCCAGCTGTCTAATTGTAATTCCATCAGCGTCAATCTTCTTTAAAATCTTTGCAATTGGAACATTGGCAAATTCGTTCTGAAAATCTTCATAGATTACACTTCCACAGTCTGATTACAGGGAGACATCACATCTTAATTCTCTCCACCGTTTCTAAATTTATTTATTTATTTATTTATTCCCATGTCCCTGAATCCCAGGGACTGCTCGCTCACCGGTAATTTGCCAATCTATCATTTGTCATGTGTCAGTCAGGTCATAGGTGTCAGTAGCTTATCCAGCAACTGGAATCCAGTTACCAACAGTCAAACGCTCACAAACATTTTAGCAGTATCATTGGGAAACAAAGAACAGTAATAATATTAATAATAAAAATAATAATAATCCTTGCATTTGGTATAGCACTTTTCACGTCTTCTAGACAAAAACAACCAGTGTACAAAATTACACTTGTATGGTGTCTTTCACGTCAGGAGGATGTCCCAAGGCACTGATAAAACTTCCCTCACTCTTCCGAGAATGTGAACTGAGCACAAGCAAATCTCACACTCAAAGACATCTCAGTGCTTCACAGAATATACTGTAAAGTGAATTGACTGTATATTTGTGGGCGAAAAGAATTTTGGTCATCTCTTCTGATAATAATAATAATCCTTGGATTTGATACAGCAACATATTACGTTATTGAGACATCTCAAACCACTTCACGGGGTGTACAATAAAGTGAATGGACTGTATATTTTCTAGGAGAAACTCTGATTATGGGACCATGTTGCCTGGAGAACACAGTATCTGGACCAAATCCATTTTACTATCACCGCACTGGCACCAGCACACATTGCTATTCCAGGAACTGAATTGGGGCTGTGTTAACTCTCCCACCCATTTCTCTGGCAAATGCCAACATTGTCTCAATATCGGCTCCACACGATTTAGAATTATTTTGGGAATTTTATTTGTTTTGAATAGCAATTAAAAGTACAAATGGACAGGACCTTTACATCATGCAGGGTGCTACCAGTTACAGAATTCTCAGGCCTCCTAATCAGCCAGGACCACATTTCCTCAGACTCTAAGGGAATTCAAAACATTTAGGAATAATTGCTGCCAGCTAACCCTTTGGAGTACTGCAGTTTCACGAACAAAGAAGCACAATAGAAGAATGGTGAATATTCAAAGCACAAGTTGCACATACTGTATATACACCACTATTTATTTGATGCAATACAGTGTTGAATCTATTTGCAGTGTTTATCTTGTTCCAGATGGTAAGGAGCTCACGGGGGGCTTTATCACATTGTTGAGAAGTCTCAAAGCACCTTGCAGTAAAATGAATTGACTGTATATTTTGTGGGCGAAATATGGCAGCCAATTCTTCGCAAACAGTCATGGTTTGAAGTGACCACATTATTTTATGAGTAACATGACTGCTGTGTTTTTTTTACAAAAATGGTCATTACATTTGACAGTAATACCTGTGTAGTAATAGCTATTTACATGTTTTGATTATAAGACACTCAAAACTGTAGGATGTTTCTGTCTAATTTCAATGTAACTAGTTTTTTATGTTTCTCTGTGTTGCCTCGTGGTTCCTGTAACCTTATAGGGTGTTTCATCCAAAGCTGTCCTGTGGCTATTTTTCTGAGTTCGAGCTCTTGTCATGGATAATCTGGGGGTGGGAGAAGCACAGGTGACATTGTCGACTCTCATGTCCAATAGAACTAGATTGCCACCTGCTGTTCCAATTGCAGCTACTGCAATTAAAGCTATTAAAGGAAGCCACATATTTTACACCACATTCAGCTCTTCCTCTCATTTTATGCTGACACCAGGCTCCTCAGAGTGGTTCCTCATGCTGAGTACAGTTACCAGGCACACCAGCAAATCTCCAATCACATCACTTGGATCCTGACTCTCAGTCAAGTCTAATCCTTTGGCGTCCTGTAGCTCAGTGGTTAGAGCACTAGCCTGACAAGCGTGAGAAACCTTGTTTTGAAACCGTGGGCAAGTTTCCTTACTCCACACGTCTAATAATAACCCATCCCCCCAAAAACCTATAATAAATTGGTCATTTCAATCCACGACTGTTTGTGGGACACTGCTGTGCGCAATTCGGTGCCATGTTTTTCCCACAAGTATACAATCAATTCACTTTACAGTATATTCTGTGAAGCCCTGTGAGACATCTAAAGATGTGAAAAGCGCTATATCAAAATGCAAGGATTATTATTATCCTAGTCTTTCAGCTGCTCCATAGTCTTATACCGTTGTTTGGTAAGAAGGGGAAAGAGGACATTCTCTGTATAGAGAGAGTTTTACTCTGTATCTAACCTATGCTGTAGGTGATTTGGGAGAGCTGGTTGGGATAGCATAGAAAAATATTTACTCTGCTTTTGATCTGCTCTACCCTTCCAGATGTCACTTTATACAGAGATCGCTGGCGAGGAGAGGAAATGCTGCAGGCGACTCAAAGGAGTAAAATGATCAATCTGGGACCCTGCCTCCTAGTTCAGCCAACAAAGTGTAGGTATTTGACTCTAATTCATACAGAAAATAAAACTGTAGGCTCCCAATGTACTGGGTCTGGAGAAAACTCCCCATTTTACTGCAATAGCGTGTGATGTACGTCTTTCTAAATGCCACAGAGCGAGTTACATTCAGGTGGTTGTAATGGGACCTAAAAGCAGCCACGTGTATTTGTTGTTTTTGTGTGAACCCACTGAGCTATGGGGAGGCGAGAAGTGTATTTTCACACTGAGACAGTGGGATTGAGCATTCCTCTTAGCCTGATATTGGCAGTGTGCTAGTTGGGAGTTTGCTCACCTGGGTGGCACCATTGTCCATTAGCTGGGGCGTTCGGCTTTTGGATATGGCTACAGTTATCAGTTGGATAACTAATTAATTACAATGAATAATTAAATAATTAATGAATTTAATTTGTCTAATTAATCAAACCTCAAATTACACCTCTTCGTACAGTATATTAAAAATAGCCATGGTGGCATTGGCCTCCACCTAAAGACGCCAGATGGTTGAAACCTTTTCTTTACTCCGCACCTTTGGTCACTCTTTAGACCGGTTTGTGGAGCATGAGTGCAGGATGTTTCACCAGCTTATTCTTAACCCTACAAACTTGATTTTTTAACTGAGTCCTAAACCTAGTCAGTTTGGTGGGTAAATATTTGCAATGTTGCCTGTTTGTAGTGTTGTAATATTTCTGTCTATTTCCATAAGGGTCTCACACAGTGAGCGCTGCTGCCCTGGAGGAGCTCATCGTCTGGATTACTACACAAAAGTCTTACCTTCTGAGTATGGGATCCAGAAACCATCAACACCTTGCATCTATACAATATGCGAGTCTAGACAAACTACACCCAGATGCGGTGGTCCATGCACTTCTGAGAGTCGTCCTCATCACCGTTCTCTCAGGTCGGTATCTTCTGACCTCACCAGCTTTCCCCGCTGCCAGCTAAAGAGCATTGCAGATAGATAAGAGCGTATAAAGACTTTGGTTTCAATGTGGAGGTATAATATTCAAAAGTGAGGAGGTAAGGCTGAACTTGTACTGGACCTGGCTTACACTACAGTTGGAGAATTGTGTACAGATTTGGTCACCCCATTATATGAGGGTTAGCAACAGAAACGATACTAGTTAGAATCACTAGTTTGTCACCAGAGATGATGGGATTATGGGTGTCTTTATTATAGCAGATTAGATGATGGGTTTCTTTATTACAGCACATAAATAACATTGTAATAACGAGTACTTTTAAAATTCTGTTACTTCATTTTTCAAGCTCAAGTAATATTTAAACCTCCCTGTAAGAACTGAGAGAGCAGTGTTTGTTTCATTGTGTTCTATATAGAAACTGAGTGCATGTATGGGGGAAAGGAGCAGCAGAAAGTGTTGCTGGAGGTGGAACAGGTCAAAGGACAACAAGTCCCACTGATACTTTGGGGAACTTCAATATCCTGGCGTGCTCAGATTCAGAAGAAACAAGGTGAGGTCAACTCCATCAATAAAGCATATATTGAACAGTGTGCGAGGTATGACTGATTACTAACACACAATATTAATGTTCGGCAAAGTTACATAAAATAAAGTAAAGCTAATATTAACTCTTGCCAAGCATTGTCTAATGCTTACCGGAATTAGGCAAGCAGGATATGTCCTTCCAAGGGGAGTTTGCATTCCATTCCAAAAATCTATCTCTGGGATTTCCACATGTAGGTGGGATGCATGGAATTCTCACTTTGGTTTGATACTCTTGAGAACGATGATGGGTTTTTGCACATGTGTCATGACCCCAAAATAAACTTTGAGGTGTAAATAATAAACCATTCACTGAGTATAAGGTGTGGTTGAAGCTCAATACATTCGTTATCAATGAATGAACAGCCTTTCTAATCTCTGGATTACTGCTTCCTTTGTTCATATTTCATAGTGAATTCTTGTTTTTGTCATTCATTTAGATCATGTTTGGAGCTTTAGACACCTGCTAGTTTGTCAGAATGTCATCACAGGGGACTTAGAACTGCATAGTACCCCTTGGTCATCTTGCGAGTGTCTATTTAACGATGATGAAAGAGCTATTGAGTACATGACAAAATACCACTCCAGTGAGACATCTTCTGTCAGAACCATGGCCCTTTCAACCCTGCTGCATATCAGATACTCAGGTATGTGGCCACTGATAACTGCATTACATTCACCTAATGGGTATTGAATGATTTGCTCAGCAGCAAGCACTGTTTAATGTCTGTATGGCAGATTTCTGTAGTTGTGGAGATTGTGATATGAATAAAGCATATTACAAATTATTTTATTTCCAGCTATATTAATCCCAGTGTGAGAATGCAACGTTTAGTCCTATTCTACCTACTTTCATAAATTATTATTGATATCTTGATAGGTTAATACTTGAGCTGCATAGTCAAGATCAGATAACAGGAAGTTTTTCTTTATCCAAAGCGCAATTAATAATAATAATCCTTGCATTTGATATAGCGCCTTATCACATTGCTGAGAAGTCTCAAAGCACTTCAAAGAATATATAAAGTGAATTGATTGTATGCTTTTGTGGGCAAAACTTGGCAACCAATTACGGACAGCAGTGTCCCACAAACAGTAGTGGATGAATGACCACATTTTTACAAAGGGGATTCATAGAATCATAGAATTTTACGGCACAAAAGGAGGCCACTCAGCCCATCTAGTCTGTGCCGGCTCTTTGATAAGAGCAACTCAATCCCACTGCCCAGCTCTCTCCCCATAACCTAACAGACCTGTTCTCCCTAAATAAAGGTCTAATTATTACCACTGGAAAGCGATCCGCCAACCGACTAACAACTGGGATCCTACATGCTGCTCACTGCTAGCCATGTGGAGTAAGCAAAGTTAATTGACTTACTGGAACAGTTTACCAGGAAGGGTGACTGAGGCCAGGACACTGAACCGATAAAAAAACTTTATTTATATAATGCCCTGTATGCGGGGTAATGTCTTGGAGCACTTATAGTTTGGTCTGGTGGGGTGATGGATGAACGATAGGATGGGTTAGAAGTTTTAGATCAGTTAGACTGAAGCGCCTTCTCTGCCTTCTCTGACTTAATCTTATGATCTGGTCCATAAGTTGTTCATGGAAGGAGAGAAGGAAATGAATGTGATTCCTCATTTTCAACAGATTTTCAAAAGCTATGTGTGCTGAGCTCTAGGGAGCGCTCTTGTGCTTTTCTAAACACTGATGGAGATAATCAGAGCTGGAGCCTGCCACTAGATAGCAATAGAATGCGAGATCTAACGTCCTGGGAAATCCTGAACAATAGTATCCAATTATCCAATAATATCATAACCCATTTGACGTACTATCTTACCATCCTGTGAGTATTTTAATTTCAATCACTTAATCCAGTCACATAATGATGGTTGAAAATAAAAACATCAGTTTCCTGCAGTATTATAGAGCAACAACAACAAAATTATACTTGTATAGCGCCTTTCACGTCAGGAGGATGTCCCAAGGCCCTGGACAATCACTGTGTCAGACCCGATCTGGGGACGGCGGGGGGAAGGGAAGGGAGTTGCTTTCGAAGAGGAGAGTCTTGAGGCGGAGGGACACAACCTTGTTACAGTAATTTTTATTTGAGTTTCACGTCAAGCTGTAAACATGAACTGCAATTCATCACAATTCCAGTGGAACCGCAGACCTCTAGACTGCTTTCATTTACCAAATGACCCTGCTTACCCAATCCCCCGCTTGTGTGTTCTTTCTTTGTAGGAGATGTTCAATTCAAAGCCCACATTGTTGGCATTCAATGGAATAGCTCTTCTACACGGAGTTCATTGTTCAGGATGGATGCCCTGACACCACTGGATACCGTCCTAGCCTCTCTATCCCATTTTACATACTCGGGCTGTGGAAAATGTGGCTCTGAGCTGGGCCTAGATGCCAACAATGTGTATCAACAGTGCATCGCATGCCTACCACACAACACTGTGCAGATCTATTTCAGGTGAGTACTAAGTGCTTCTACTTTCAACTTGTATAGGGAAACCTGCAAGCGTCAGTGGGTTACAGAGTTCAGGCGTTTCCATAACACAATAACTCAAGAACAAATACTTAGATGAGTAACTAGCCAAACAAGACTGTTGACATCAGGTGATGCCTTTTGAGAATCCTGATTGTTGTTGTGTGATTGACTGTGTGACATTGGCTTTGTGAGTGAAACAGTAACTAACCAGGGAGTGCTGGAGAGATAGTATCAGTTACTCAGCATCTAACCAATATTGCTCCTGGCCTGGAAATGCTACAACGGTACAAATGTCTGTCTAATCTCAGTATCTAATCTGTACCTAGACCTATACATTATTAAAGTGCCTTTGGTATAGTATGGCTCACTTATAGCATGGGTTTACTGACCAGATTCATCTGACTTCCGGTACTGACAAGTGTGTTTACTTCACTATAAAGGTCACTACCTGCATACCGCACCTGCACATCAAGTGCACAAAATAATAATACTAATCCTTTGATTTGATATAATGGCTTATTACGTCTTCAAGACTTCTCAAAGCGGTTCAACAAATAATACTTCCTGTATGCTTCACGGCAGAGATATGCACCAGAAGTGCTTGAGATGTTGCTTCATAAAGGAAATAAAATCACCTGTGCTTCATGCGTTGGCACTCAGGAAGTGACATGAGCAGGCTATCTAACAACCTAGGAGGCAGCCATTTTGAATGTAGTTGCTTATAAGGTGGCCTATAATCTATTGGATTCAGCTGGCTGGGCGACAACATTATCCTCCTGACGTGAAAGGCGCTCTAAAAAATGTAATTTTATTGTTGTATTTTTGAGTACTTTGTGTTTGGGAGGACTTGCTCATTGGGGTTAACTTTTTGCATTACATAACATTGTGAATACTTAATTTTGGCAACAGTACCAGCAATTAACAGTTCTTAATTGTGGTGTTCCTCTCTCCTTTAATACAGTTTTGTGTTGACACAAGCATGAATCCCAAGAACTCCACTGATAATTGTGTATATGTCTCAAATATCAAGGTCAACCATGCCTTGCAGTGAATTCACTTTTCCCCCATCCCTTGTCATTACACCCTATCGCTGACTGTCGACAATTTGGTTAATCGAATTCTAGCCCAATTTCATAACATATTTTTTTCTCCTTCATGAAGAGGAGATCTCAAATCATCCCATGAATAACATTAAAATATCAACCAGGGTTGCCTGATGGAAAGCCAATGAGTGTGACTCATTGCAAGCCAAGGAAGCTAAACTCACATAAGCACCTGAAATAACATAATTGACCTGTCCTAAACCTTTATTGATTCAGATCATCGGCATTGCTTCTTAATATTAAGCAAGAATATTACAATATAATGGCAAATTTTGTCAAGTTTCAATGTTGTCTCTTTACATCTATTTTCTTGAAGGTTATGACTCATGTGGTGGATGGCTGCACTGTCACAGGAAAGCCTTCTGGTACCTCATCTATCCTTCTCCTTGTCTCCAGTTCCATCTCCATCTCCTTGCCCACTACTAACAGACATCGTTAACTTCTCTCTCTGTCCACTGGCACCATTCCCACCCCCTTAAAAACAGCTGTCAACACCCCCACCCTAAACTAAAACTTCCCTTAATCTATCTCTGTTATCTAATTATCACCCTATCTTCCTTTTGTTTTCAATGTTCTGGAACTAGTCATTGCTTCCCAGTTTTGCTATTTCTTCTCCTACCTTTCCAGTCTGGTTTCTCTGTTGCCCACAGTCAAGTATAGAGATAGCCTTAGTCAAAGTTACAAATGACACTGTGTCCAACTGTGTCAAGGGCTCTCTCTGTCTCCTCCTCCTTCTCAATCTTTCTGTCGCCTTCAACACAGTTAACCATTGTATTTTTCTTCACCGATTCTCCTCTCAGCTCCAACTTCATGCTTCTACCTTTGCCTGGTTTCACTCTTTCCTTTCCCATCATCTCTACTTTGTACAGTTTCACCTCCATGGGGGATTCCTCATGACTCTGCCCTTGGTCCTCTCCTCTTTAATCTTCAAATGCTTCCATGATACCATCACAGACATGGAGTTAACTTCAACATATATGCAGATGACATCCAACTCTATATCACTATCTCTACCCTTAAACCTAGGAACACTTCTGTCCTGCCAGATTATCTGTCAGTCATCAAGTCCTGGATGAGAGCTAACTTTCTCCAGTTGAATGTAGACAAGCTTGTCTTAAAAGACAGACACAACACTGGGGTCCGTCGATATGGAAATTTTCCGATTTAGATATATCGATGGGCTCATATCGAGATATACCGAAATACCGATATTTTCGGTTTTTTCGTACTGTGCATGCGCGCGGTGCACGCATTCGGGGTGCGCGCGCATTCCGGGTGCGCGCGCATTCGGGGCCTATTTCCTCAGGAGGTAAATATCTTTCTCTCTCTGTGTTCTGACTCTCTCCATCTATGTGTTTTTCTGTCTGTGTCTCTGTGTCTCTCATATTCCCCCCATTTCTATCTATCTGTATATTATCACATCCACCCCGTCTCTTCCCCCCCCCCCCCCGCCGTCTCTCTCACCCCCCCCCCCCGCCGTCCCTCTCCCCCCCCAACCTCCCCAGCCATCTCTCCCCCACCCCCCCACCCCCCCAGCCATCTCTCTCTCTCCTTACCCCCCCGCTGTCTCTCTCCCCCACCACCCCTCCCAGCCGTCTCTTTCCCCCTCCCCCCTGCCGTCTCTCTCCCGCCCCCCCACCGTCTCTCCCCCCACCCCCACCGTCTGTCTCTCCCCCCCACCCCCCCAGCCGTCTCTCTCCCCCTCACCCCCCCCACCGTCTCTCTCCCCCTCAACCCCCCCCAGCTGTCTCTCTCCCCCTCACCCCCCCCACCCCCCAGCCTTCTCTCCCCACCCCCACCCCTTGCATACCTGTATATTATATTCGAGGACTATGAATACAATATGGCGGCTTTGCACCTCGGTCTGTGCATTGTGTATAGAGATGAGCATTCTGGGTCTTGTAGTTCAGTGTGCGCGCATTCTGATTTTTTACCTCGATATATTGATTTTTCGATATATCGATATTTTTGAAATGCCTATATCCGTGTATCGATGTGAAAATTATATTGGGTTTTAGCGATATATCGATATATCGCCGGACCCTACACAACACACACACACACAGAAAAACATACATACATATTCAACCCATGGCATTGGATAGTGGTCAGAAGCACAAATCCATATTCTGCAAGCCATGTTCTCATTACCTCTATTTCAGGCCCACGATTCTTGTGGTTACGGATGGAGATTCCATCATTGATGTCCAAGTCTCATCCAAAATCATGGAAAAGATCTTTCACAACATCCCTCCTGGGTGGCTGCGCAAAGTCCAAGGTAAATGGCAATTATCTCAAATACCAAAATTTACCAGCAGCCTGAGGAGCTCCAGCTGATGAGCTGGGATTGTTACCTACCTAGCCATCATTCCCAAAATGGTGTCAGCTCAGGGCATTCCCTAGAGCAGAGGTTCCCAAACATTCTGGCTTTCTAACTGAGGACCTCGACACAATAAATCCATAGAAATACGCCATCCACTTTGCTGGTTTATGATGTTTCATTGTTGACATGCTGATAAGCAATCATTGAAAATGTGTACGTTAACCTTGAAGATAAAGGCATCAGCAACAGAATAGATATGATTGACAGTTTTGCTCAGTGGTAACTGTGCAAGCCTTGGGCAGTGACTTATTGCTGTTGGGAGGGCATGAGCCCTCTTGGTTCTGATGCAGATGTGTGCTATTCCACAGCCACTGACTCAAATCCTACAGCCCGATGGAAAGTGTTAGAGCCTGATTCCTTATTAGATAAACCATACTGTGAATTGCTGTGAGCCTCCCTTTGGGCTGAGAGGTGGTCGCAAGGACTCTCGGGTAGTCCAGAGCTTAGCGAGTCCTGCCTTCTCTGACGGTATTCATTGGGATTAACTCATCAGCTCCTTGAGATGTGCAGACTTCTGTAGTCCTCCATGATACTGTCCATATTGCCTTCCATTCGCGGTCTTTGCCCTTGTGGTTCCCTGGTGATGGAAACCATCTTGCACCCAGCCACCCCCCCACCACACTCCACCCCCCCCCACCCCCCCCACCTCCCCTAAGGGGTATGTGGACCCCAATTTAGAAACCAAAGTCCTAGAGTGTGTGATGTAGACAAACATATGGGTTAGATGTGTATCAGAGTGATGTCAGGCAGGCACTCTCTTGATATGTGAAGAACTAATCAATAGATAACATGTAGCCTTGTTAGAGAGACATGGAGTGATTGAATTGATGGAGCCAAGTGATTGATAATATTTTTGCAACTGCCTTCGTGTGAACCACAAATCCCTGCTTTTTATGTATAAAAAGGCTGCATTTTCTGATCACTGGGGCTCATTCTCGTGAGTGTCTAATGGTCTACTTGGAGACTGTTGTATTCTGGGAATTAGCTCTTGCCGGCAAATAAACTTTACATTTCCTTATCCACGGTGTATGGTCTGTTTGTAAGACAACGGTTCTGGGAACGAGAAAAAAATTACAACTTCACATTGTATATATAACTTCAGTATATAACACAGTTTACTGGAGTGACCTCAGGCTAGAGATTCAGCCAGTCACCAGGAGTTAGCCTGGGACTTTAGTATAACATTGCCTTCATTTTTTAAAATCTGAGCCCTGACATTTATCATGGTCATAGCCTTAAGACTTGCCTTAAAGCTGAAGTTCATGATGACTGCTTTAATATTCTCAATTTGGAAACAAATTTTCTACTGTTAAGACTAATTGAAGAATTTTCCCAAATTCTGCTTGATTTAAAATTTTACGATAAGATATTTTAAGGCTAAGATAATGCTGAGTTTCAGGCTTCTGTTGTCTCAAACAACTATTGGTTCATATTATGCAGTTTTTACTATCACTGAGCAAAACTGTCAGTCACATCTATTCTGTTGCTGACCCTCTCTATCTCCAAGGTTAGTGTAAATAATTATCTAATCTTACAGTCCCACCACTTCGACCCATCCCTTTCCTCCTTCAAGACTCACCTCAAGGTCCTCCTCTTTGACTGTGCTTTCGATCAATCTCCTTCCCCCTCTGCCCTACTACCTCCCCGACCCCTTATCCCTAGCTCAGGTCTGGAATACTGTCCGACCAGCCCCTTTCTATAATTGGAAATCTATAAATCAAATAAACTTGTGAAATACTGTTTTGTTGCAGATCCATCTGAGAAGGTCTCGCATGGGATGGTGATAGCAGAGTTGTGCTGCTCCCTGTTTGGAGACTCTAAAGACCACTGCTTATTGACTGTACAGAGCCAATTTGACCTTGATGAAAACAGCATCTCCATGAGACAGGATTTCTACTTGTTGGACTTCCACCTGAATGTTTAACCTATGATCTGATTGGAAATTCAAAACCACCATTGGAGCCTACACATGTCCTTTAGGAGGGAAAGTGGGCATCACTTAAATTCAACTTCATGAGTCACATCAAGTACGTGGACAAATAAATAATAGTCCATGACTGTTTGTGGGATGCTGCTATGCGCAATTGGCTGCTGCGTTTTGCTAAAAAAAAATACACATTCAATTCACTTTACAGTATATTCTGTAAAGCTTTTCAAGACCTTTCAACAGTGTGGTAATGCACTATTTCAAATGCAAAGATTATTTTTATTAAATGTGAGTACGTTCCTGGCCGCTTTAGTTTCTGTATACTCTTGTAAATAAAGTGTCAATTTTTGACAACCTTCGTATTACCATGAAGCTGCATTTTACAAAGTAATTGCTTGTTAACCATGATTCTTCTATTGGGGTTACTGTCGCCCTCTGAAACCTTGAGGGCTGTCGTTGGCTCTGTTAGACTCTGCTAGGCTCTGTTTGGCTCTGTTTTGCCCACAGATATACAGTCAGTTCACTTTACAATACATTCTGTGAAGCGCTTTGAGACGTCGATAAGATGTGAAAAGCGCTATATCAAATGCTACCATTATTATATTATTTATTATGTTTAATATATTTCTTATAGATAAAAGGATTAAGGGATATGGGGATAAGGAGGGAAGGGAAGGTGGAGTTGGATAAGAAGATCAGCCATGATTTTATTGAATGGCGGGGCAGGCTCGAGGGGCCGAATGGCCTACTCCTGCTCCTTATTCTTATGTTCTTTTATTCTAAACCGACAGATGAACAATGGGAAGTATTCAAAAAAGGATTTGATATAATATAGAACAAGTAAACGTCTCTAAAATGCAAAAGCTCAAATCATGTAGTTAAGTAACCATGGTAGACAAAATAGGTTAGAGACTATAGCAAGCTAAAAGAAACAGCTTACTCAAACGCAAAAGAAAGTGGGAATGCAGAGGACTGGGAGAACTACAAAGGCAACACAGGGATGCAAAGAAAGTAACAAAGGGAGTGAAAGGGGAGTATAAAATAAAACTTGCAAGGGATATTAAAACCAATAGTAAAAGCTTTTATAAATATATTAAAATGGTAAAGGCGAATGTGGATTTGATAAAGACAGATGTAGGTGAGACTATAACGAAAAATAAAATACAACATTGTATCATTTTTACAGTGGAGGATGAAGACAAAATACCAGCTGTACAGGAGAATCTCAAAATAAGTCAAAAGGAAATGCTTAATGAAATAAATATAAATTTAAAAATGGTAAACAAACCATTGTCAAAATAGGCAAATCTCCAGGATCCGATAATTTCCACCCCAGGGTGTTAAAGGAAATAAGAGAGGAAATTGCAGATGCATTCATCATCATTTTCTAAAGCTCACTAGATTCAGGAATAGTGCCCTTAGAAAATTGTGAATTTATTTAGGAAAGTGGGGAGTTACAAAGGGACTTGGACAGATTAAGTGAAGAGGCAAAACTGAGGCAGATGGAGTTCAACATAGGGAAGTGCGAGGTCATCCACTGGACTAAAAAAAGATACGGCAGAATATTTTCTTAATGGGGAGAAATTAAGAACCATGGAGGAGCAAAGAGATTTGGGTCTCCGTATCCACAAATCACTAAAAACTAGTAACAAGTTCCCAGGTGCAAACACATGAACCATGGCACAGATGAAGAAATCCACACATACGGCAAAGTGTCTTTGCTTGGTTTTCGAACAGTGCTCTGTCCTAGCACATGAACAAGTAAGTATAAGTAATAGTAATTGAATAACATCGTCTGAATATCAAGTTAATTTTCATTCCAATTTATCTTTAAGTAACAATTAAAAAAAAAACTAAAATCAGAAAAGAACCATCCCTCAAATTTAAGTTACAATACTTTGGTCAGGGGAGATGTGAAACATAAATGTTCCATTTCTGTACGTTGATTTACTTTCATTTCTCCATAAATGCCGCCTGACCTAATAACATTCCCAACAACTTTTGTTTTTTGTTTCGTAATACTTTACTCAGCTCATTTCAACTGTCTTTTTAAATAGAATCATGCAGCTCAGTGGTTAGAACACTCGCCTTATAAGTGTGAGACCTGTTCGAATCCAGGCTGGTCAGGGCGAAACCTTGAGCATGTTTCCTTATTCCACATGCCTAATAATAATCCCTCAAAAAAATACTAAAACTGGTTATTTCAATCCACGACTGTTTGTGGGACACTGCTGTGGACAAGGATTATTATATTATTATTATCTCCTTATGTAATATAATACATATCTTGAAGTGTGTGGGTCTGTCTATTACAGTGGGGTTGGGTCGATCACTGTGTGCCCCCCTCTCTCTGTGTATGTCTCTGTGTGTCTCTGTGTGTGTGTCTCTAACCAACAAGCCAAGCAAGCCATGTTTAGCGCCCCTGAACTCTGAGGGGCCCCCAGCTATACTGTAATTGACTCCTTTGCCTCCTGGCCGTGCCTCTCTCTTCGGTCGCTCTCCGCTATCAGATAGCCTGGAGTGACGGGAAGAGGAGCGGAACTGGAGGTCTGAATCACATCTCCAGGCGGTTAGCCAAGGGCACAGGCAGCTGGAGTGTAGGAGCTGAGTCTGGCAGCAACGCAACTTAATCTAGTGGCTCCCGAACCACTACCACATTGTGATGCAGACAGACAGTGTTGGATGAAATTGTACACTTTCTGGATTTCGCGTCACGTATCTCAAGTGCGAGGAAACAGTGCGGGGAAATGCTGAACAATTCAATGCAGAATCGCTTGGTGGGAGCGACGTTTCCGAATGTGGCCGCTGCTGTCGGTACGTCCCTCACACGACCAGTAACCAACCGTCTTTGATAGTCTGTCTGTGTGCGCAGCTCGAGCCTGTGAGGCTGACAGTGTTGCCACTCGCTGAGCCTCGCTGAAAGCTGCTTGCCGAGATGGTGCAGATTCCCCCGCCTCCCCTCACAATCCTCTCCCTCCCCCCCCCCCCCCCCCCCACCCCACCACCACCACCACCACCCCTCTGCAGCTGCTCTCATTCGCCGCTGGCTGCCCTGAGTAGCTATCTCTGGCTGTAAGCACATTAGAGTAAAGCTGAGCGAGCGCCTGTGCTCATGTGAGCTGCAGTCTGTCTGCGCGGACACCTCACTCCACACACCTCTGCCTTCTGCTGATCGGCCGAGCTCTGGCCATGGGTAAGTGACCGACTGGCCAGCGATCGGCGCCACGGGGCGCAATCCGGTTTCTGATCACTTGCCAACTTGTCACTGGCTCCCCTGTCTCGTCTCCCCACTTCCCCATCTCCGTCCCCACCACCTGCCTGCCTCTCCGAGCACTAAGCTGCCATTTGAATCTTTGAAACTGAATCTTCCGAGATACCAAATTGTAACTCTCCTGTAACGGAGAAAGAGAGAGAGAGCGCAGAACAGAGAGGCGTTCAGAGAGAGAGAGAAGGAACGGGGAGGGAGAGGAATAGACCGAGAAAGAAACAGTGGAGTTACACGGGAGAGAGAGAAAGAGAACAGAAGAGAAAGAGAACTGGAGATAATGAGAGAAAGACAAACAGCATGAGAAATAGAGAGACCAGGCAATAGAGAGAGAGGGAGAGAAATACACAGAGAGAGAGACACACACACAGATTGACAGAGAGAGACGCATAGAGAGAGACAGAACATGCATTCACAGATACAGAAGGAGAGTAATACGGAAAGACAGAAACTGGGAGAGAAAGATGAAGACAGGGAGAGAGAGAGAGAGACACACACATACGTGTGGAGAGGATCTGGGTCTAAGGACTAATCCAGTCTGTCAGTTTATAGTGGCAATTAATAGCCTTCCAGATTACACAGGTCACAACAAGTCCTCTACCTGCTCTGCACCAGTTGGTTCCCACCCCCACCACCCCGATCTCAAACCCCCACCCATCTCACCTGCTCTGGATCTTCAAATCCCACCTAAAAAACGATCACCTCCTCCTTCCTCTCACAAGGTGTCCAACCCTGTCCTTGTGAAGCTCTCAGATATGTTACACTGTGTGAAGGACACTGTATAAATGCAAGCTGTTATTGTATGTTCAGTGCATTCTTCAGGTCTGAATGTGCTGTGTACAATCTGCAATTCATTGGCGTCTGATGCTACATAGTTAGTGCACATCTATCTCAAGTACTGTACACTCCCAGTGCAGTGGAAGCTCTCTCACCTCTGAGGTTTGGAATCACATAGTCTAAACAGACCTTTCAATACAGGTCTGAGACACCGTCCGGCATGGAGGGTGCTATATAAATCGAAGTTGTTGTTGTTGTTTATTGAAACCTAGGTCTTATCTATCTGTTCAGGTGGAGTTAAAGATCCTTTAACTATTCGAAAACGGAAGGGAGTTTCTCTCTCCCTGTGTCCTGGTCAACAATCCTCCAAATAAAATGTTTCACTCACTCCTTGGTTGTTTTGGGGACATTGCTGTGCACTTTTCACTCATAAGCAAGGATTATTATTATTGTGTGTGTGTCTGTGTCTATGTCAACCTACAACTGCTTGTGGAACTGCTTGTGGCTGCTGCGTTTCGCCCACAAATATACAGTCAATTCACTTTACAGCATATTCTGTGAAGGGCTTTAAGATGTCTAGAATACGTGAAAAGCGCTATATCAAATGCAAAGAATATTATTATTATTATAAAATGCAAAGTTACTCCACAGTATATCCTATGAAGCACTTTGAGAAGGCTCGACGGCATGATAAGACGCTATAGCTGTATATCAAATACAAGGATCATTATTATTATATGTGCAGCACACATTAGATGAATAATTGTGAGCTCAGTGCCCTGTTCCTGATACCTGATTCCCTGTTTTCCGAGTTCTTGAGTGGATGGGCGGACAGCCTGTATCTGGGGCGTAACATACCCTGTGTCTGAGAGTGGCAGACTCAACCAAACATGTATCTTGATGGACATTGGGTCCCTTTAAGAGCGATTGTTCTCTACAGAGATAATGATATTCTTAGCAACAGATCTGTCAATGTTGATAAGTCAATGACTGGATAATGAAAGGCTGGCAGAGTGGGTTTCCCTGAGTTCCAGCTGTGCCAGAGAACAAGGCACTGAGAGAGATTGATTCCTACGCTCCCTGGTTGGGGGGGAAGGTCTCCTTGGAGCTCCTTATACTAGCTCCAAACTGGCAGGTTTGGCAACAGAATTTCTGAATCGAGCCAGCCATCCGTGACAGTTGTCCAGCTCCTGAGCTAGGCAGGTCTGCAGTATTCCCAGGCTTTGCTGGTGACATTGATGCATGAAATTCTCAGTTCAGTTTGCAGACTCATAAGCATTTCCACATAAATCAAACAACTGGCTGTCCCCACCCCACCACTGTACAAAAAAAAATTGTGGGACATTGCTATGCACAAAGTTGTTGGCACAAACACATAGTCACTACACTTTACAGCACCTCCACGTAAAGATGGCTGTAATGTTTTGATGTTCGACAAGGCACTGTATCGAATGGAGGGAACATTATGACACTGATCCTTAACAATCCTTGCTTTTGGTTTAGTGCCTTTTACGTTAGGTGGATGTCTCAAAGTGCTTCACAGTTCTCCTGTGAAATGGAGTGTTTGCGTACTTGTAGGCAAACGCAGCAGACAATTTGGACACAGCGGTGACCCACAAACAGCCGTAAAGTGAGTAGCCATTATTTGTGAGATTGTTGGCCAGGGAGAGAGAAACTTTCTTTCTCTTTTCGAAAAGCAATTTGAGATCTTTAACCTCCACCTGAACAGGCAAACAGGACACCAGTTTAACATCTCATCCAAGGACAACACCTCTGATAATGCAATACACGCTCAGTGTTGGATTGGAGAGTCAGCTTGGTCTATGTTGGTTCAAGTTCTAATGTGAGGCTTGAACCCACAACCTCTGACTCAGCGATGAGAGTGCTACCACTGAGCCAGGCTGACCTCGTGACAGTGGAAGTTGTGTTCTTACCTTGTGACTAACTGCGACCTTGTTGTAGATGCTCTGAACGAAGCTCTGAGCAGTCTGCGGATAACAGTGAAGGGAGGCGAGGATGAGAATATTCTTCACTGCCTGGACACAGTGCTGGAAGCTCTCAGCAAAGATAGTTAAGTATCAGCTTTAAACTTGTCTGATCCGAACGGAAAGATTGTGGAATGGAATGGAATACTCACTCTCTCCCACGAGGGACACATCCTTGCTTACCTAATTCCAGAAAGCATCAAATGCAGGCTTGGGGACCCAGAATGTGCACTGGGGGGGTAACTGCTGGAGTCTAACCATCTAAAACTGCACAGCTTGCCACGGAGAGTGCTATCTGGCAAGCTTTCCAGCTGCTTGTCCATCTAGGACCACCCCACCCATCAGGGCTTTGGCTTGCAGGGTTAAAGGGAGCAGAGGGTAGGGAAGATTCCCTTAGGGTTAGGGTTACTAACTGGTCTGCCTTTCCAGGTTTTGCTGATGAGCTTGGCTGGGCTGTGCTGTCATGAGCAATGCCCGATCGCTTTAACACTCAGCTACCCGCGGGGGGCTGGACAGAGGATCGTTAAGGAATTGTGCCCCAGGAAAGTAATTGGAATCACACACGTCACACAGTGTGGTTACTTGAGACGGAGTGGGAATTTGCTCCCGGTTGAGGATCCCTGCGGATATCCCTACAGGAATGTGCTTGGAATCCTCCTTCCCTTTCATCTGTGCACATTATTTCTTGGCAGTCTGTTTCCCCATCCCCGGAGTCGGCCAACAGAGAGAGCTGCTGAGCGACTGAACCCACTGCCAGTTTATGCTTTGAGATGGTTATTTATAACCAAATCAGCATCTGCACTAAAGACTGCAATTTGCCCCCATTGCTACAGAAACCAAGGCACTAATAACACTCCACACAGACAACAAAGCTGGGTCCCCTCCAGAGCAAGTGACGGCTCGGAGGAGGAGGGGAGGGGGGGGGGGGCGAAGGATACAACCATCAATGACTCTGTCTGGGCAGGGGACTGGTGGGGAGCGAAACTGAGCCATCACAAGCTATGCTTCACGCACGCTATGATTGACACACAACCCTCTGCCCCAAGGAGAGCTTCTCTCTCACTTGCTCAGAGGGCACTGAGGTCATTTGTGGCCCAGACAGAGATAATAATAATCCTTGCCTTACCACGTCGTTGAGACATCTCAAAGCACTCTGCAGGATATACTGCAGAAGGGCCGTGACCGTGCATTTTGTGAGCCAAATGCGGCAGCTGGTTTTGCGCACCACAATGTCCTACAAACGGCCATGGAGTGAGTGACCAGTTTTATCTGGGGGATTGTTGTTGCCCAGGGCACCGGGAGAGAGAAACTTCCTGCTATTTTTCGAATCCCCTCAAAGCCCTACGAAGGATGCAACTGTAAATTGGATTGAGTGACCAAATTCTTATTTTTTAAATGTATATGTTTTTGAAGGGATTATTATCCCCTTAAAAGCAATACATTGGAACCCAGTTATTAGTCGATTGGCGGATTGCTTTCCAGGGGTAATAATCCCTCCAAAAAAAAATTTGATCACCCAAGCCACGGCTGTTTGTGGGACACTGCTGTGAACCGGCTGCCGTGTTTCACTCATGAATTACTCAGTCAATCTATTTTACAGCAGATCATGTGAAGCGCTTTGAGATGTTTCAACGATGTGATAAGGGCGCTATATCAAATGTAAAGATAATTATTATTATTATTACTGTTGTTGTTTAAAGATTGTTTGATCTTTCCCAGAGAAGGCTGTGTCTGAGGCGGTGGTAGACAGTGATGTGCTGCCCACCTTCTCCACTCTCCTCACCTGGAGCCCCACCTACAGGAGCAAGGCTGCCAATGTCATTGCTGAGCTGGCGAAAAACGGTCAGGGTCTGCGTCAGTGTCTCTGCCTGTATCTGCGTCAGTGTCTCTGCCTGTGTCTGTGTCAGTCTGTGCCTGTGTTTTTGTCAATGACACTGCCTCTGTCTGTGGGCTACTGGGCTGTGTTGGGCCTGGGCTGTGCAAGAGTAGGACTGTATATTGGGCTTGTGTTTAGGCTGGACTGTGCTGGCCTGTATTGGGGTCTGTTGAGGGTGGGCTGTGTTAGGATCTGTTGGGACTGGACTGTGCTGGGCTGTGCTGGCCTGTATTGTGGGTGGGCTGTGCTGGGGCTGGGCTGTGATGGGGTGCATTGGGGCAGGGCAATATTGCAGTTCCCTGGGTGGCTGAAGCCATTCTCTGTGTTCTGGTCACAGAAGAGGTGAGGCAGCCATGTATTGATGCCCAGTTGGTGCCAGCGCTGGTGCTGCTCTTGGATGGCACTGAACAGGAGGTTCTACTACACGCTGGCAGAGCCATCGGCCGCATCTGCTTTGAGAATCGTGAGTGCCTCCTCTCTTCCCATCTACTCTCTGTTTCTTCTCTCCCAACCTTCTCTCCTCCCCCACATTCTCACCTCTTCTCTCCTCCCCAACTTTCTTTCCTTCCCCACCTTCTCTCCTCTCCACCATCACTCTCTCTCCCCCAACTTCTCTCTTTCTCTCTCTCCACACCCTCTCTCTCTCCAACGTCTCTCACTCTCCTTCTCAACCATCTCTCTCTAATTCCACTCTCTCCGTCCTCTCTCACCCTTCCCTCAGCTCTTCTGTGTTGGGCTGCTAGGCTGTTCTGGGTTTGGTCAGGCTTGGAGTTGAGCTGATTTCTGCCAGGTGGGAGGCTTGGATGGGGTGTGCACCAGTTGGATTAGGCTGGGGTTGGACCATACCCTGCTGGGTTGGGTTGGGTTGGGTTGGGCTGGGCTGGGAGCCAGGCTGGGGTTGAGGTCTGTAGCTTAGATTCACCCAGAGCCTGTGTGTTGCAGGCGAGCTGCAGGAGGAGCTGGTGTCAATGGGAGTCATCACGTCATTGGTGAAAATAATGAGCGAGTCATCCACCAATGAGCCACTGGTCAACGTGTGTCTCCTGGCTCTGGGCAACCTGTCAGACATTGGTCAGTGCTGCTCAAGACCTATACATACATGAAAGAGCCCCCTCACGTACACACACGCAGACTGCCGCAACTCCCACACACACATATACACGCGCAAACACACACACACAAACTGCCAGCACCCTGAGTCTCTGCAGTGTTGTTCCCGACGTTCACTGCCTGATAAAGTGACTCAGTCACTCAGTAGCAGCAGTGTCTCTCGGTTGTGAGGAACAGGGATGTAAGTCAGAGGATTGACTGTCAGTGTTGGGTGGTTTAGCAGTGTTATAGAATCGTAGAATCCTACAGCACAGAAGGAGGCCATTTGGCCCATTGTGCCTGTGCTGGGTCTTTCAAAAGAGCTACCAACTCATTCCACTCCCCCCGCACTTCCCTGTAAATTGTTTTCTGTTCAAGTAAATAGCCAAATCCCTTTTCAAAGTTATTATTGGAGATGCTACCGCCATCAACCTTTCAAGCAGCGCACTCCACATGTTAATAACTCACCTTTTTGGGGTGGGGTGAAGGGATTGAGGTTGACTTTCTGTGATCCCTGCAGATGAGGCCAAGGAGCAGCTGTGTAAGACCCTGGTGGCCACGGAGCTGGTCAAGGTACTGAGGAGAGCCAGGACCCACGACCGGCAGGAGACTGTCATTGAAGTACTGGCTCTGCTCTCAGAGAATGGTGAGAGACCAACAGCAACAAATTACATTTGTCTAGTGTCTTTCACGTCGGGAGGACGTCCCAAGGTGCTGGACAGTCAGGGATCTGCACCCGAGAAGGGGATTGGGATCAGCAGAGTGGGATCAGGAGGTTGTCATCAGGAGGGACAGAGGGCAGGGAGATTGGGGGTAGGTGGGCAGCTGAAGACGTAGTTGAAGAGGAAGATCTTGAGAGGTGCCTTGAAGGAGGCAAGGGAGGGAGCAAGGCAAAGGGACTGTGTGTGGGTTGGAGTTACAAAGGGTGGGGGCAGAGAAGCTGAAGACCTGACTGCCACCGGTGGGGTGGGGTGGGGTGGGCCGGTCGTATGATGTGGACTAGGCCAGAGTGGACAGGTTCACGTGATGTTAGTAGATATACAGTCAATTCACTTTACAGTATATCCTGTGAAGCACTTTGAGATGTCTAGAAAATGTGAAAAGTGCTACATCAAATGCAAGGATTAGAATTGTTATTATTATCACAGAGATAGAGAGGGGCAAGGCCATTGAGGGCTTTGAAGGAGAGGAAGAGGATTTTGAACTCTATCCTCTGGGGGATGGGAGCCAGGCAAGGGTGGGCATGATAGGGTCACGGAGCTAGGTGCAGGAGAGTACACGAGCCATAGGTTTCTGGATGATCTCTACAGCTTTGGAGTGAAGAATTGCCTAGAAGGGAGTTGGGGTTGTCGAACCTAGATGGATGTAATAAGTGGGTGGATGAGGGTTTTGGCGGGCTAAGGGGAGAGGCAGTGGTGAAGTCGGGCTATGTTGAGAAGATGGGGGAAGGCAGAGCAGGTCATCACAGGCTCTCCACCACCACTGACCACTTTCACTGACCGTCCTCACCTGACCACAGACTCTCACCGAAGGACCATCAATGTCACTGTGTTTTTTCCAGATGCGCTGAAGATGCAGCTGGTGGGGGCAGGTCTCCACGAGGCTCTGGCTGAGCTGGTGCAGACTCTGATGGACAGCTCGAGAGGGGAGGACAGGAGCAACCTCAAGGCCGCCTCTGACCTGATCGTTCACCTGCTGCTTGGAGGTGAGATCCCCCACTCCTCCACACCCGATGCCCTGAGACCCCCGCACTCACCAAGCCCCTCCATGTATGTCACGTAGGCATGTCCTTGATATGTGCAAGATTATGCTGTGTTTGTGCACATGTGTGCAGGGTATGTTTCGGGGGGGTGGGGGGAAGGTGCGCAGGTTATATGCAAGCACAACTGAACCACACCCAGGTTTGTGAGGGGTATGAGCTGGCATGTGGGGAGCTGTGCTGGTCTGTGCTGGTTTATGTGCATGTATGTGCTTGTATGTGTGGGGGGAGAGTGTGCTAGTGTGTGTGGTTGTATGTGCTGGTATGTGTGTGTGTGTGTATGTGTTGGCATGTGGGGTGTATGTGTTGGAGCGTGTGGCATGTACATACTGACGTGTGAGGTGTGTGGTGTGTGAGTGCTGGTGTGTGGTGTGTGTGCGTTCCCTCAGGTCTCTCTTCTTCTCCCTACAGACGAGTCAATGCAGAAGCTGTTTGACGATGGCTCTGGTGTTGTCTATCGTACAGTCATCTCCTGGCTCCAAATCAACAACAACCAGCTCCAGCTCGCTGGGGCCCTCGCTGTGGCCAACTTCGCTCGCAACGGTCCGTCCTGGGGGTGGGAGAGAGGGGAGGGTTGGGGGTGTGTGAGGGGGGTGGGGGGAGGTGGGTTTAGGGAAGGAGAGTGTGTGTGTGAGAGTGTGTCTGTGAAGGAGGGTGATAGTCATTCTCTTTCTCTCTACCATTCAGACCGGAACTGTGCGCGGATGGTGTGGGTGAGGTGGTGGGGAGTGAGGAGGGGAATGGGTGTGGGTATCAGGTGCGTGGGGTGACGGCTATTCAATCTTCTTCTACTCAAATGGGAACTAGGTGAAGATGGTGTGTATGTGTGTGTGTGTGTGTTTGAGTGGGGGGGGCGGGGGGGGAGAGGGGAGGTGGGGGCACGTTGTGAGTATGTGTGGTGGGGTGGGTGAGGAGTGGAGATCGGAGTGATGTGTGCGGCATGTGTTGACAAACATGCTCTCTCTTTCTCAATCTTTCTCTCTGCTCAGATGGGAACTGCGTGGGGATGGTGGCTCTGGGTGTGGTCCACCATCTGCTGGACCTGCTGCAGCAACACATGGACAACGGCAATGTGACTGTCCAGCATGCGGCCCTCAGTGCCCTACGCAACCTCGCAATCCCAGGTCAGCACAGGCCAGCCCAGCCCCCTCCCTCCCACCCAACCCCATCCCAGGGCATCCTCCCCTCACCACCCCCACCCCCACCCCCCAGATGAGACATCTCAACGATGTGAACAGGCCCTATAGCAAATGCAACGATTATCATTATTTGTATTACTATTACTGGCAGTCAGTGTCTCTGCTACACTGTTACACTGACCATGTCCCTGTGACTGACTGTGGCCTGTGCTGCCTTACAGTTGCTAACAAGGTGCGGATGCTGGAGGAGGGGGTGGTGGAGCGGATTCAGAGCCTCCTCACCTCAGACAGGCCCCCTGTCCAGTTCAAGCTGCTGGGGACCCTCCGCATGCTGGTGGACGGACAAGGTAATATCTCAACCACAAAGACAAATTACATTTGCATAGTGTCTTTCATGTCGGGAGGATACCCCAAGGCCCTGGATAGTCAATGATGCGCACCAGAGCTGGGGTTCGGGTTAAGGAGGGGTGGGGGGGCAAGGGAGGGTGGTCCTCACTTCTGTAGATAATTTCCAACTGATGTCTTTTTATGGGGGCGAGGGAAGAGTAAATGCCCTCGGACACTCGCTTCAACCCACCTCACTCCTACACGCGTCCAATGCCATGCCAGCCTTTGCCAGGCACAGGGCTGGTTCCCAGGGGGCCTGCAGTGACCACAGTGGGTAGTGAGATACCGGATCTGTCCACTCCCTCCGTTCAGCCGTGCCCCGCACCGATTCTGAGGAGAGACTCGATTCCTATGATTCTATAAGAGTTGGCGTATGGTGACTGTGATCTGTCTCTGACCCCTCTCTCTCTCTCCCCACTGTGGTGACTGTGATCTGTCTCTGACCCCTCTCTCTCTCTCTCTCTCTCCCCACTGTGGTGACTGATCGCCTGGCTGCTCTAACCTGTGTTCCCCGGTTACTGTT
Organism: Hydrolagus colliei; assembly: GCA_035084275.1. Classification (NCBI taxonomy): domain Eukaryota; kingdom Metazoa; phylum Chordata; class Chondrichthyes; order Chimaeriformes; family Chimaeridae; genus Hydrolagus; species Hydrolagus colliei. Next base: position 20,975,370 of record CM068748.1, read on the forward strand.
CCCCCAGCGGAAGCGGCTGACCTGCTCGGGCAGCAGCGGGATTTGCTGCAGAGGCTGGTCCAGTGGTGTGAAGCCAAAGACCATGCCGGTGTCCGGGGGGAAGCCAATCGTCTCCTGGCCTCGCTAATCCGGCACAGCAAGTCCCAGGTCAGTGCCCGCACATTTCCCAATCGCCCACACATGCGCTCAGTGGATGAGCGCAAATATTTTGCTTGCAAGACAATGTAGGTGTGATCCCGGCAATTCAGGCCCTTTCCCACGGCCAGCTCTTTGCAGTAATAATTCTTGCGTTATCACATCATTGTGACATCTTATGGGAACTTATGGATTAAGCTGTGACTCGTGGTCACAGATTTAAAATAGTTTCAAGGCGCAGTAGAGGGGAGCTGAGGAGAAATTTTTTCACTCAGCGAGTTGTTCGAATCTGGAATGCATTGCCTGAAAAGGTGGTGGAGGCTGATTCGATAACAACTTTTAAAAGGGAATTAGATCTTTATTTAGGGAGAACGGGTCTATTAGGCTATGGGGAGCGGGCAGGGCAGTGGGATTGAATCGCTCTTTTCAAAGAGCCGGCACAGACTAGATGGGCCGAATGGCCTCCTTTTGTGCCGTAAAATTCTATGATTCTATGATTCTATGATTCTAAGCCATACATGCATCTGACAAGCTGATGGGATCTGTGAAGCACTTTGAGACTGGTGTAAGTAAGTATGAGCAGATGGTGAAAGGCCTGGTGTAAGTGTGAGCTGTGTTGGACAGGATGTGGTGGCAGCTGTGGTGCAGTCGGGGGGAGTGAAGCATCTGATCTCAATGGCCATCAGTGAACACGTTATTATGCAGAACGAGGCTCTCATCGCACTGGCCCTGGCGTCAGCCCTGAACTTAGGTAAGAGCATGTCATCCTCACAACAACAGCAACTACTACTTGCCGCCGACATTAGTAATAAGCCAGCGACAGGAAATCTAAAGGAGAATTCAGGAAAATCCACTTCACACAGAGGGTAGTGAGGTTGTGGAGCTCACTGCCTGAACTGGTGGTTGGATCAGATAGTGTGGCATTCAAGCCATGAGGGAGAGGGGAACAGAAGGGTGTGGTATGGGAGTGGGGGACATACAGACTGGCGAGGCCAAGTGACCTGTTTCTGTGCTGTACATTCTGTGTCAATCTCATATGGGGGGAGTGCCTAGGAGCGCTTCACCCGTCCAGAGACCTTAAAGCTTGGGGGTGGGTGGGGGGAAGGATACACAGCCATGGTTTAACTTCAACTGTGAGGTCCCAGTAGGATTGTTCCGGTAAAGGCACATCTGTGAGGAGATCCCGGTAACTGAGATGACTGGTTTCTGGTTACCGTGTGATGAGGAACTCCTGGTAACAGTGATGTCTGGTTCCTCGTAACTACGTGATGAGAAACTCCTGGTAACTGCTCCTCCCAACATGGAAGACACTTTACAAACGTAATTTTGTTGTTATTGTTGTAATAACTGTGTGATGACTGACTCCTGGTCACCGTGTGGTGAGGGGGCTCTGGGTGTCACTCTGTGGTGTGTTGGGCACAGACGCAGTGGTTGGCGTGTACCTGGAGGCCGGGCTGGTGTCGGCTCTGCAGCAGCTCCTGGAGAGTGAGGCGTCAGCGGAGGAGGTGAAGTACAATTCTATGGCGTTGCTCTGCAGCCTCAGCAACTCAGGTCAGCAGCCGGCAAAAGCCGCATCTCTCGGGCGTCGTGTGTCACTGGCGCTCCCCGAGCCAGCTGCCCGGCTTCGCACAGTCACGATACAGTGCCACCCCATCCATACACTCACCCACAAACACCAATTCATATGATCCAACCACTGTAATAATAATAATAATCCTTGCATTTGATGTAGCGCTTTTCACGTCTTCAAGACGTCTCAAAGCACTTCACAGGATATACCGAAAAAAATTTGACTGTATGATTTGTGGGCAAAACGTAGCAGCCAATGGCGCAGTGTCCCACAAACAGTCATGGATTGAGTGACCAAATTGATATTATTTTTAAAATTTTGTTGAGCGACTATTATCAGGCATGTGGAGTAAGGAAGCTTGCCCAATGTCTCACCCTGCCGGGAATTGAACCCAGCTTTTCTTACTCGCAAGGCAAGTGCTCACACCACTGAGCTACATGACTCCACGAGTCCTGCAAAGCCCTGTAGAGTAGTGCTTATCACACTCGCCTCGCAAGTGAGAGAACCCGGGTGCGATATCCAGGCGGAGCACAATCTTAGGTAAGTTTCCATACTCTACACGCCTCCGTTTCCCGAGCAGTATGTAGGAACCCGGTGGTTGTTAGTTGATTGGTGGATTGCGTTCTGGGGGTAATAATTCCTTCAAAAAAATCTGTTTCAAGATTTCTTTCTCTTCTCCTTACGTCACATCCCAACCCCATCTTCCCTTGTCTCTCAACCTCCCCCCCACCCCCACCATCACCACGCCTGACTCCAGCCCACAGCTCTGGTGCAAACCTCTCACTGTCCAGCCTAGGGACTTACTCCCAATGTGAAAGGCGCTGTGTAGATGTGCTTGTTTTCCTCGGCGAGGGATTGATTGCTTTTGTCTCTGTCAGGCGACCTGAGGCAGCAGATCGACGACAAGAACGTGAAGGAGTCACTGGAGCGCCTGTGTGAACACACCAACCCCCGGGTGTCTGAGCAAGCCAGCCAGGCCCTGCAAGTGCTGTGTGGGGGTAGCTGAGGGCCTGCCCACCTCCCTCCATCCCTCTAGGCATCTCGTAGTCTCAGTCCCTGCCTGTTAGTACCGTGTTTTGAATCCAGCCCTACGGTCTGTCTCACCAGGTGTTCTGTGCTGGCTGTTGCTGTAGACAGTGCCAACTGTGATCTGCGCCACTGTATCGACATACACCACTACGTGTTTATCGATTACACTGGAGACAGCTCGCCCGACTTTCCCGCTGGAGTGTGACTGGATGGCCAAGGTCTGTTTTAAGTCTGTCCTTCAGATGAGATGTTTAAACCCAGGTCTTGTCTGCCCATTCAGATGGACGGCACTACTCGAAAGGTTTCTCGCTCCCGAAATCCTGGCCGACAATCTTCCCAAAATAATAAATTTGGTCACTGACTTACTCCATGGCTGTTTGTGTAACGTTGCTGCGCGCAATTGACTGCCGTGTTTCGCCCACAAATTAGTTACTACATGTCACAATATACCCCATTTTGAGACATCTCGACGAAGTGATAAAGAACTTATAGTATATTCAAGGATTATTATTGCGATTGATGGTGTTTGGTAAGTGTTCCTGAGCAAGGGGGAGGGCAGGAAAACAGGTGGCACTGACACACAGATCGTGAAGGGTGAGTGAGGATCAGTAAAGTAGGCAGATTATGGGATGTTTGGCAGCCAGTAAATTCCCAAGAATAGGGCACTTAGGTTGAAATCCCACCGCCACCGATCAACTCCCATTCCCATCACCCTCCCCACCACACTCTAGGGTTATTTCCCCTCTAAAAGAAACACGCGAGAGGGGAACCTTCCAGCTGGTAAATGGGATTGGAACAAAGAATAAAGATAAGGCCCTATATCACATAGGATCATTATTATTACTTTTAAAAGTGTGTGTTCTTCCACCAAAGTCCATGGGGAGGATATCTGTGTTGTGTTAATGATCCATTCTGGATCTCTGCTGGGGAAATTGGCTGCAGATCTGGGGCTGGGGGCGGGCGGGGGGTGGGGGATGGGGAAGAGGGCTGTTCTTTCTCTGTGTTTGTGTATGGAGGGTGGGGAGCCTGAAGCCTTGTGGAGTTACAATGGCTGGATTTCCTGGCTGTGAGCCAGTCACCACTGACCTGACTACTGAGTCTCACAATCCACATACCACAGAGTGTAGTAGCTATGTGTATAGTGAGTGAGCCCTGTGTATATCATGTGAACTCTGTGTAGTGTCTGTGCTGTGTGTACAGTGCATAGTGTGAGCATAGCCTAGTGTGAGTGAGCATAGTGCGAGTACACAGTATATACAGTGATCAGTGTGAGTGTAGTGTGAGTGAGCGTAGTGTGAGTCATTTTGTTGTTGTGTGTGAGCAGTATGGTGTGACTGTAGTGCGAGGCCAGTATACAGTGTGAACAGGCAGTGTGAGCACACCGCAGTTTGATGGCATCATTGGACACATGTTTATCAGCAGTTGTTACAGGAACAGACAGAGTCACAGACACACAGTAATAAAATAGAGTGAGGCATTTTAAATACAAAAAAACAATACTCTTTGGTGATTTCTGCAGAAATCTTCTATCTAACAGCAGACAGGCAGTCAGTGGCATGGGACTTTACAGTATGGAATTGTGCAACGAGAGAGAGAGAAAGAAAAAAGAATGAAAGAAAGAAGTGTGTGGGGGAGAGAGGGAAGGAGAGAGTGAGGGTCCCCGAAATGATCCACTATATCACAGGTGAAATGGTTGTGACCTCGGCTTTACACCCTCATCACAGCCCATAAAACACACACACACTCGTGTATATATACACACACGCACGCACACACACACACTAACACATAGTCTCACACATACACAAACACAAAATTCAGTCCTTATTCTCAGTCCTCGAGAGTAAAAAATATATACGTTGAGTTTTTGTTTTCTATAAAATGTACGAAAAAGAATGATTTAGTGGTTGGCTTTTGGGTGTCCAACACCCCCCCCCCTACCCCGCCAAATTATTAATTCACGAAGATTAACACACACACAGTCACAGACTCACACACACAGTCACACTGTCACAGTCTCACAAACATACAGTGTCACAGTCTCACACACCCACAGTCAGTCTTAAGATACACATACACACCACACCGTCAGCCTCACACATCTACACTATCAGTCTCACAGACTCACCAACCCACCCCATCAGAAGATCACACGCATACATATATATCATCAGTCTGACACACACACACACACTACAAGCTCACACACACAAATGCACGTGTTTGCACTAATGTGCGCACCAGCATTTACACAGGCACATTGACACGCACAGTAGATGGCTAGAAAACAACTTGCATTTATATACAGTAGCGCCCTCATGCGGGACAGACAGGCAGATGTTGATCTTCACCTGGGTTGTTCCTCTGGCACACAAGACAATGTTGCTTTGGTTTAAATGTGACTTTGATCTGGTGACAGAAGCTCTGAGGCCACAGTTTCCTCTGCTGCTCTCAATGACGCCAAGTTGACTGGACAGTTTCAATGTCACTGATAAGGGAGCGGGCAAGGTAGATACTGAACATCTGTTTGGAGACACACATGCACACAGAAACAGACAGAAGGAAACAGAGACACACAGACGTGCACAGAAACAGAGACACACACAAAGAAAAAGAGACATGCACAGAATCAGAGAGGTACAGTTCCAGAAACACAGAGTCACAGGGAGACAAACACATTGACAGAAACAGAGACAGACAAGAGACGCACACCAGATACACCCAGAAAAAGAGGAGGCGTGCACACATACACACACACCGTAAACAGAGGCACACACAGAGAGAAATAGAGGTACACATACACAGAGACACATACACACACCAAGAGAGGAAAAAAATAAACTTCGGTTAGATCACGTGTTGACCAAGTGATAAGAGATTTGATTTTAGGTTGAACAGGAAATACCTTTGAACTGAAACTTATGGTGCCTCAGAGATTACACCACAGTACACCCCCATCTGAAGCATCGTGTTTAAAACAGAACATGCTCCTCCTGTGCTTCTCTTAAATTTCGATCGGTTTAGAACCCCCATCAATGTTATTTGCTGGGTATATACTGTTCTGGGATTCTGGGACACATTTCAGTGTTTGAGTCAAACGGTTACTAAGGAAAGGTTAGTTCAGACTTACCCGAGTTCACAATACACAACTTGACAAAAACACAACTTGAACTTATATCACTTCCTCCACTTAGGGCGCTTAATCAGCTTAATACTGGCAGAGCCTGACTTTGATTCGGGAGGGGAGGAGGGGAGGTGGACATAAACACATAAACACGGCCGATGAGGAAGGTTTTAATAATAATAATCATCCTTGCATTTGATATAGCGCTTTACACGTCCTCTAGGCGTCTCGAAGCGCTTCACAGAATATACCAGGGAAGGCGAGGTGGGTATTACAGCCAGGGAGTGGGGGAGCTGTCCTGTAGCTCCGTGGTTAGAGCGCTCACGTTGCAAGCGAGAGACCTGGGTTTGATTCCAGACTGGGCGAAACCTTGGGGAAGACGTGAAAAGCGCTATATCAAATGCAAGGATTATTCTTATTACTGTAAAGTGAAATGCCTGTATATTTGTGGGCGAAACGTGGCAGTCAATTGTGTACAGCAGCGTCCCACAAACAGTCGTGGATTGAGTGATCAATTTTTTTTTCTTGAGGGATTATTATCAGGTGTGTGAAGTAAGGAAACTTGTCCAAGGTTTCACCCTGCCTGGAAATGAACCCAGGTCTCTCGCTTTAACCACTGAGCTCTAACCACTGAGTTGCAGGACTCCATACGTTTTCAGGCTGGACTTGATAAAGGGGAGAGAGCGGGCAAGGCGGAGGGATTGAGGGAGAAGGTGCCAGAGTTTCAGGGTGTAGTGGCTGAAAGCACGACCTCCGAAGGTGCGAGGGATGGGGTGCCAGTCGAGCAGAGGCACCGGGTGGTGGATTGAGGATTGAAGAGGTCGGAAATAGGGAGATGCCAGGGGAGGAGAATATAGGAAATACAAAGATCAAACTGATGTAGATTTTACTGAATGAAAACAAGCCCTCAGCCTGGCGGGCACTGCCTGGCAGAGTGAGGCGGGGGGGGAGGGGTGGGGGGCGAGCGAGCGAGCGATGCTGACCTGCAGGCAGGCGATGCCCAGGAACACACCACCCACGATGTAGATGTTCCGCGGAATCCAGTCCTCAAACGCTTGTATACAGCCCTTCAGGTAGATAACCGTCGCCTGCTCTTTCTGAAACCAACCCAGCACACAGCACTGTTACTGACCATCTGTCTCACACACACGTAGCACTGTTACTATCAAGCGCGCGCGTGCACACACATACACACACACAGCACTAATGCTGACTCTCACACACGCACACTATTGTAGCTGACGCACGCGCACAGCACTGTTACTGTCACACACACACTATTGACTGTCACACACACAGCACTGTTACTGACTGTTAATAATAATAATCCTTACATATGATATAGAATCTTATCATGTCATTGGGACGTCTCAAAAGTGTTTCACAGAATATACTGCAAATTGGATTCACTGTATATTTTGGTGGTGAAACTCGGCAGCCCACTGCACACAGGAGTGCCCCACAAACATTCGTGGAGGGAGTGACCACATTTTTTTTTTCTCAAAGGATTCTTACCCCCAGAAAGTGATCAGACATTCGACTAACAAGTGGGTTCCTACACACTGCTAGCTAAGCAGAGGCACGTGGAGTAAGGAAACGGTAAGATTTTTCCCAGCCTGTGAATTGAACCCGCGTCCTCTCAAGCCAGCCAACCACTGTGCTGCAGGACTCCATGTTATTACAGTTAGCTGGAAATTACAGCTCGCCTTATGTGCCCCCACATTAGTCCAGCCAGCTAGGGTTTTAGTGCAACCACAAATCTCATGACCGAGAACAACGAGGGGAAGGGAAGGGAAGGGGGAATTAGACATTAACCCCTTCCTGTTCCTCACCGTCTTCATGTTGCGGATATCGTAGCCACACTGTGTGTTCACCACCATTTGCTGTAAGAAAAAAAGAGAAACCACGTCACAGACAGTCAGTGTCTCTCCCCTGAGAATGCCCCACACCAGGCTGTGCTGGGCTGTGCTGGTTTGGGCTGCGCTGAGCTGGGCTGGGCTGCGCTGAGCTGGGCTGGGCTGAGCTGAGCTGGGCTGGGCTGAGCTGGGCTGGGCTGAGCTGGGCTGGGCTGGGCTGGGCTGGGCTGGGCTGGGCTGGGCTGAGCTGAGCTGGGCTGGGCTGAGCTGCGCTGCGCTGGGCTGGGCTGGGCTGGGCTGGGCTGGGCTGGGCTGGGCTGGGCTGGGCTGGGCTGGGCTGGGCTGGGCTGGGCTGGGCTGTACTGTGCACTCACCGCAGGGTCGGGTTTGCAGCAGGAGAAGGGCACACCGCAGCGCTCCCGGCTCATATTGCTGATCGTGCAGTTGAAGTAAATGTTGTTGTTCCAGTCTTCGGGGCCGACAGCTCCACAGCACTGCATCTGCAAGTCAGAGATCAGAGGGTCCTCATCAAGGGGGAGGGGGTAGTGCGGAGGAGGCGGCAACGAGTGGGACGGGTCAATGAGGGGCCGGGTCAGTAAGCAGACATACATATATCTGGACAGAGTCAATGAGGTTCTGCAGGTCGATGTCGTCTCTGTAGGCCCCGAGGTTGTCTGTGACAAACGACTGCACTTTTCTCTTCAACCAGTCCTGGAACACGAAGGCCAACAACCCTGTCACCAACTCCACCGTCAGGATCCCACTGATAATCACTGAGAACTGGAACACACACACACTGATAATTCCCGATAACTGTAAAAGACACACTGATTATCCCTCCCTCCCTCCCTCCCTCCCTCCATGATAATCACTGAGAATTGTAGAACAGACACAAACTCGTGGTTGACTCACAAACTTGAGGAGACAGATGTTCTCCCGCAGGGCCCCGATGCAGCCAGTGCAGCCCAGGATGAAGCACATGGCTCCCACTATCAGCACGATCCATACCGGGTCAAAGCCGTTCAGATCACTGATGGACTGAATTTTCAGCACTCCCTGTTACACACAAACAGCACTGTTACTGACTGTCACACGCAGAGCGCCACGCACTGAGCTCCGCACAGCCCGTCACACCCAAACTGCTTCACAACAGCCACCGGATATACTCTGAAATGGGAGTGACGCGTGCATTTGTAGGCAAATATGGCAATACACAACAAACAGCCACGGAGGAGTGAGTGACCAATTATATTTGGGGGATTGTTGGCCAGGAAACTGTGAGAGAAACTCCTTGCTCCTTTCGAACAGCGTCGCAGGATCTTTAATGTCCACCCACACAGGCTGATAGGCCCTCGGTTTAACATCTCACCCGAAAGACGGCACCTCCAGCACAGCAATGCTCCCCCAGCAATGCACTGGAGTGCCAGCTCAGACTGCGATGCCAAATCCCGATGTAGAACTTGAAACCACAATCTTTTGACGGTTAAACTCCGTTCTCTTTTCAAATAGTGCCTCGGGATCTTTAACATTCGCCTGAACAGGCACCGGAAACCTTCCACTTATCCCCACCACTCCCTCACCTCCCAACACCCATCACCCCTGCACCCCACAACAGTTATTACCTTCTCACTCCAAGCCCAGAAGGTGACTGCTAGGAGTGCGACCCCCACCAGCTGTGTGTGTGAGAAAGAGAGAAAGAGTTATTATACTCTTAACTTCCACCGACCATCACCACCACCCCCTCGGCCCCAACCCCTCCATCCAAACCCACTACACTGAGATCAGTGGACAATGCTGCATTTCCACCCCATCCTCCCCCCACCACTGAACTGGAGTGAGAGCCTAGACTCTTAAGTCAAAAGCCCTGATGTGGGGAACTTGAACCCACAACTCTCTGACCCAGAGTTGATATTGCGTGAGCGAAACTCAGCCCTAGTTTGACACAATCAGCCCGGGATGCAGTCAATGTGTGTATGTGTGTGTAACAGGAAAGGCGTTAGCTAACAAAACAGCTGATGTGACTCCGTCCACTCACCTCCCCCCATCCTGCCCTAGGCACGAGCTGTGAGAGCAATGAAACTTCGCTCTGGCAAAGCTCTCTCCAGCTGCACTTACTGATAACAGAGATATCCAGCACCTAGCTCAGGGAGTGGGCTCTCACACTCCATATCAGCAAGGCTGCATCTGGCTTCGGCCGCTTTATAATTAGCTCAACAAAACCACTCCACATAAATAATAATAATATTATTGCATTTGATATAGCGCCATATCACGTTGTCGAGACATCCCGTCCCAAAGTGTTTCACAGGACATATCGTAAAGTAGATTGACTGTGTATTTTGTGGGTGAATAAACGTTAAAATAGGTGCAAACCTCAGACAGTTCGGCATTTCGGGATGTGACAGACACTGTATAAATGTAAATTTGGTTTCTAAATTACTAGAGCAAAGGTCTCAAAGCATTTTGATGCACTGTAAAGTGTAGTGACTGCGTTTTGTGGGCAAACTTGGCAGCCAGTTGCACACCACAATGTCTCACAAGGCGCCAGGAAGTGAGTGACTGGTTTTAATCTGGGGGGGAGCTGGGACACTGAGAGAAAGAGACTCTCTTCTCCAATAACTTTGTGTGGACGGCAGGAGGGAAAGGAGCAGGGAAGAGAATGTGGTCATCAGGGAAACTGGAAAGTGGCAATGTGGGAATGTTGGGAATAATAATAATAATCCTTGCATTTGATATAGCGCTTTTCACATCTTATCGATATTTCAAAGCGCTTCACAGAATATACTGTAAAGTGGATTGACTGTATATTTGTGGGCGAAACGCGGCAGCCAACTGCATACAGCAGTGTCCCACAAACAGTCATGGATTGAAGTGACCAATTTTATTATTGTGGTTTTATTTTGGATGGATTATTATTAGGCATGTGGAGTAAGGAAATTTGCCCAAGGTTTCGCCCTGACCTGCCTGGATTCGAACACAGGCCTCACTGTGTCTATCTGGAATAAGGAATATCCGCAGGGCTTTGTCCAGGGGGACGGAGTGAGTGGCTCTGTGCTCTGATCTTAATTTCCACTGTTTATCAGCCTGTGCACAGGCAGTTCCTGGGAAAATTCTCAATCTGATCGCTGAGCCACTGCTATCATTCCCGGAATGCATCCTGTGCTTGGATCTTTACTGTGCACCATTGATGTCAGGGAAAACAGTAAATCTGCAGATCAATCAGAAGTTTAGGTCATGGAGAGCCTCATAACATCAACACAAGATACATAGTCAATATATCTTGTGAAATGCTTTGCGACGTCTCAGTGAGATGATAATAGTAAAAATCCTTGCATTTGATATAGCGCCTTTCATGTCTTCTAGACGTCTCAGAGCTTCACAGAATATACTGTAAAGTGAATTGACTGTAAACTTGAGGGCGATCCGCGGCAGCCAATTGCGCACAATTGCCCACAAACAGTTGTGAGTGAAATGAACCAATTTTTTTTAGGCATTATTATTAGGCGTGTGGAGTAAGGAAACTTGCCCACAGTTTCACCCTGACCTGCCTGGTCTCACACTTGTAAGGCATGTGCTCCAACCACTGAGCTACAGGACTCCACGTTATCAAAGATCAATAATAACACCAGCAACCTCAAACCCTCCTCACAGGAAGATACGGCGCTTTATCAAATGTAAGAATGATTACATCCTGGAGGGTTTACAGAATGATTCAGTGCCTGAGCCTGTGCTGGCCTCCCACTGCCATTGCGCAAACCCACATTCTAACAAGCTTCACAGCTCAAACAGGACAAGTCTGTGGCTGCCTTCAGCATGGCATTCTGAGTACTCAGTCCGCACCACTCCCAGCTGTTAATGTTTGCTTGATGACCTGCAGCAGAATGTAAAGGGAGCTCCCATCCTTGATCATCACCAGAAGGTTTCAGCCACGTAATCTGAGTGTCACTGTCACTGACGTGGGACTGTGGACAGGCAGTGTTAGAGGCAGCTTTATTCTGTCTCTAACCTCTGCGATGGCTGACCTGGGAGTTTTAGTGGGAGGGTGGACGGACAATGTATTGAAGGATGTGGGGGGAGTGAAGGGCAAAAGATTGGGTGGGTTATATGGAAACATCAACCATTAATCTGCTGATGTGGTTCTGTGCGAGCAGGAAGTATAAAACAATGTCACTATTTCCTTTTTCCTTCTCTCCCTGGCGCCTCCTCCAACAGCACTTCTGAATTGTGTGCACAGGCAGAGGAGGGAGGTCAAAGATCAATAATAACACCAGCAACATCAAAACCCTCCTCACAGGAAGTTAGCAACTGATAGTGCAGTGATTGTATAATTTGCAGACAAACACATCAGACAATTTGTTAAGAGCGAGGGTTAGAGACAGAGTAAAAGCTCCCTCTACACGGTCCACACTCCCGGGTCAGCTAAAGCTTTGTCTTGTAACATCAGTATAAGATGTGGAGGGGGATACATTTTCAGTGTGTGTATGGTAGGGCAAGGGAGAGAGATATTGCCTGCATTTCCTAATTAGAAAGAAAAAAATATATTTTTAAACTCCTGAATACAGTGAAATGTCTCACAGCGAATCACAGGAATTGCCGCCAAGCATAGTTACTATTTAACGAGGGTAGACCCAGCAGACGGTGTTCAGAACAAGGTCAAACAAACATCTAGCACTGCACTGGAACATCACACTGGACTGTGAGCACAACTCATAATGTGGGGTTTGATGCCACAAGCCTCTGACACAGAGGAGAGAGAGATCATGAGTGACTGAGCCAAGCACCAGGGCTATGGATGCTGAATCCATCCACACCTTCAAGATTGAGGTGATAGGTTTTCGGCAGGTCAGGGTATTAAGGGATATAATAATAATAAGAAGAATCCTTGCATTTTGATATGGCAAGTTTCACGTCTCATCGACATCTCAAAGCGCTCCACAGAAGATACTGTAAAGTGAATTGACTGTATATCTTGTGGACTAAACGCAGCAGCCAATTGCACACAGTAGTGTCCCACACACAGTCGTGGATGACCAATTTTTTATTATTGTGTTGGTTTGTTGGAGGGATTATTATTAGGCCTGTGGAGCAAGGAAACTTGCCCAAGGTTTCGCCCTGAGCTGCCTGGATTCAAACACAGGTCTCACTCTTGTAAGGCGAGTGCTCTAACCACTGAGCTACAGGAGCTCCACGATATGGTGAGAAAGCTAGAAATTGAAGCTAAAGGGATTAGTTCAGGTACAGATCGGCCTTGATCGAATTAAACGGTGGAACAGGCTCGAAGGGCTGAATGGCCTACTCCTGTTCCTATGTTCCTACCGACTTGTAATGGCCCAAGTATTGCTAAACTGCCTTGTGGTTTTCAGCAAAAACAGGAAATGACCAATATAGGTCAGAGAGTTTGAAAGAAGACCTGATAATTATCCCAGCTGAAAAGGCACTCACAAAAGAGTATGGAGAAAAGAGTGGGGGGAATCGGTAGTTAGTAGACAGAGACAAGAGTGGAAGCAGCCAGCACCAGCACAGGATTAACAGGTGGAAAATCTTGACATCATTCAGCCCTGCAGCCCTGCAACCAGAGAAAGACAGAGAGGTAGAGATATATACAGGACAGTGTCTCTGTGTTAATAACATACAGAGACGCAGCTCAATACGAGACACAAGAGTGTGTTACGGTGTTAATGACATACAGTACAACAACGACAACCTGTGTTTGTATAGCGCCCTTCAGAGAGACACAGAGAGAGAGACACCGATATGAATGTACACAGGAGGGTCTCACAATGTTTATGATGTGCAGAGAGAGACACGGACATCGAGATATTCACAGACGCATGTCATTGTCAATGCACAGGAAGACAGTGGCAGGCAATGTGAGTGGCAGGGGGGCAGTGTGAGTGGCAGGCGGGCAGTGTGAGTGGCAGGCGGGCAGTGTGAGTGGCAGGCGGGCAGTGTGAGTGGAAGGCGGGCAGTGTGAGTGGCAGGGGGGCAGTGTGAGTGGCAGGCGGGCAGTGTGAGTGGCAGGGGGGCAGTGTGAGTGGCAGGCGGGCAGTGTGAGTGGCATGCGGGCAGTGTGAGTGGCAGGCGGGCAGTGTGAGTGGCAGGGGGGCAGTGTGAGTGGCAGGCGGGCAGTGTGAGTGGCAGGCGGGCAGTGTGAGTGGCAGGTGGGCAGTGTGAGTGGCAGGCGGGCAGTGTGAGTGGCAGGCTGGCAGTGTGAGTGGCAGGCGGGCAGTGTGAGTGGCAGGCAGTGTGAGTGGCAGGCAGTGTGAGTGCCAGGCGGGCAGTGTGAGTGGCAGGCGGGCAGTATGAGTGGCAGGGGGGCAGTGTGAGTGGCAGGCAGTGTGAGTGGCAGGGGGGCAGTGTGAGTGGCAGGCGGGCAGTGTGAGTGGCAGGGGGGCAGTGTGAGTGGCAGGCAGTGTGAGTGGCAGGTGGGCAGTGTGAGTGGCAGGGGGGCAGTGTGAGTGCCAGGCGGGCAGTATGAGTGGCAGGCGGGCAGTGTGAGTGGCGGGCAGTGTGAGTGGCAGGCGGGCAGTGTGAGTGGCAGGCGGGCAGTGTGAGTGGCAGGCGGGCAGTGTGAGTGGCAGGCGGGCAGTGTGAGTGGCAGGGGGGCAGTGTGAGTGGCAGGCGGGCAGTGTGAGTGGCAGGCGGGCAGTGTGAGTGCCAGGCGGGCAGTGTGAGTGGCAGGCGGGCAGTGTGAGTGGCAGGCGGGCAGTGTGAGTGGCAGGCGGGCAGTGTGAGTGGCAGGCGGACAGTGTGAGTGGCAGGCGGGCAGTGTGAGTGGCAGGCGGGCAGTGTGAGTGGCAGGCGGGCAGTGTGAGTGGCAGGCGGGCAGTGTGAGTGCCAGGCGGGCAGTGTGAGTGGCAGGCAGTGTGAGTGGCAGGCGGGCAGTGTGAGTGGCAGGGGGGCAGTGTGAGTGGCAGGCGGGCAGTGTGAGTGGCAGGGGGGCAGTGTGAGTGGCAGGGGGGCAGTGTGAGTGGCAGGGGGGCAGTGTGAGTGGCAGGCGGGCAGTGTGAGTGGCAGGCGGGCAGTGTGAGTGGCAGGGGGGCAGTGTGAGTGGCAGGGGGGCAGTGTGAGTGGCAGGGGGGCAGTGTGAGTGGCAGGCAGGCAGTGTGAGTGGCAGGGGGCCAGTGACTTACCCAGAAGACGATGTTCAAGATGAAGAGGGTGTATTTGAACACCAGGCTGACCTGGAGCCCCGTGTACTTGTAATAGGGCATCAGGGAGACAGAGCCACAGCCTGATACACTGTCTCACTCTGTGTCTCAGCTTCTCACTGACTCAGTCAGGTCGGGATCCAGTATCGATCAGATTGTTACACAGTCTCAGGCTCTGTCTGTCTGTCTGCCTCCCCCCCCCCCTCTGTATGTGTCTCTCTCCCCCCTCTGTGTGTGTGTGTGTGTGTGTATCTCCCCTCTGTGTGTGTGTGTGTCCCCCCCCCTCTGTGTGTGTGTGTATCTCCCCTCTGTGTGTGTGTGTCTCCCCCCTCTGTGTGTGTGTCTCTCCCCCCTCTGTGTGTGTGACTCTCCCCCCTCTGTGTGTGTGTCTCTCTCCCCCTCTGTGTGTGTGTGTGTCTCTCTCCCCCCCTCTCTGTGTGTGTGTCTCTCTCCCCCTCTCTGTGTGTGTGTGTCTCTCCCCCCTCTGTGTGTGTGTGTCTCCCCCCTCTGTGTGTGTGTGTCTCTCCTCTGTGTGTGTGTGTGTGTCTCTCCCCCTCTCTGTGTGTGTCTCTCCCCCTCTCTGTGTGTGTCTCTCCCCCTCTCTGTGTGTGTGTGTCTCTCTCCCCCTCTCTGTGTGTGTGTCTCCCCCCTCTGTGTGTGTGTGTGTATCTCCCCCCCTCTCTGTGTGTGTGTCTCTCCCCCCTCTGTGTGTGTGTGTCTCTCTCCCCCCTCTCTGTGTGTGTGTGTGTGTCTCTCCCCCCCTCTGTGTGTGTGTCTCTCCCCCCTCTGTGTGTGTGTCTCTCTCCCCCCTCTGTGTGTGTGTGTGTCTCTCTCCCCCCTCTCTGTGTGTGTGTCCCCCCCCTCTCTGTGTGTGTCTCTCTCCCCCCTCTGTGTGTGTGTCCCCCCCCTCTCTGTGTGTCTCTCTCCCCCCTCTCTGTGTGTGTGTGTGTGTCTCTCTCCCCCCTCTCTGTGTGTGTGTCTGTGTCTCTCTCTCTCTTTCTCTCGCCTGTTGTATCCGCTCCCGGCCCCAGAGGGAGGAGCTGCCACAGGAAACAAACAGACCCCACCCTCTGCCTCAACTCAAACCACAACTCACAGGCAGACAGACAGGCACCCAGAGAGACAGGCACACAGGGACAGAGAGACACCCAGAGAGACAGGCACACAGGGACAGAGAGACACCCAGAGAGACAGGCACACAGGGACAGAGAGACACCCAGAGAGACAGGCACACAGAGGGACAGAGAGACACCCAGAGAGACAGGCACACAGGGACAGAGAGACAGACAGGCACCCAGAGAGACAGGCACACAGAGAGAGAGACAGACAGGCACCCAGAGAGACAGGCACACAGAGGGACAGACAGACAGAGAGACAGGCACACAGAGGGACAGACAGACAGAGAGACAGGCACACAGAGGGACAGAGAGACACCCAGAGAGACAGGCACACAGAGGGACAGACAGACAGAGAGACAGGCACACAGAGGGACAGACAGACAGAGAGACAGGCACACAGAGGGACAGAGAGACACCCAGAGAGACAGACAGACAGGCACCTAGAGAGACAGAGAGACACCTAGAGAGACAGAGAGACACCTAGAGAGACAGACAGAGAGACAGACAGGCACCTAGAGAGACAGACAGACAGGCACCTAGAGAGACAGACAGACAGGCACCTAGAGAGACAGAGAGACACCTAGAGAGACAGACAGAGAGACAGACAGGCACCTAGAGAGACAGACAGACAGGCACCTAGAGAGACAGAGAGACACCTAGAGAGACAGAGAGACACCTAGAGAGACAGAGAGACAGACAGGCAGAGAGACAGACAGGCACCTAGAGAGACAGGCACTCAGGGGGACAGACAGGCACCCAGAGAGAAAGATAGACACCCAAAGAGACAGACAGGCACCTAGACAGACAGACACTCAGAGAGACAGACAAACAGAGAGACAGACACCCAGACAGACACATAGACACACTACCCGGTGAATGATGAACACGATACCCAGTGGTACAGGATGTTATTGAGTTTCTCTCTATATTTGAGCCACAAAACCTTTGTGACTCTTTTAAGACAATGACCGAGGGTCCGGCGATATATGGAAATTTTCCGACGTGGATATATCGGTGGGCTGGGCTCATAGCGATATATACCGATGTCACCGGGTTTCTCTATCGTGTGTGTGCGCGCGCGCATTCGGAGGTGTGCGCGCATTCCGTGCTTTAGGCCCGGGAGGTTTGCAATGCCGGCGACAGGATGTGTTGAAAAAGTTCGTATTGTATCGATATATCGCCGGGCACTACTATGACTTGAGCCAAACTGACGCACGGCTGAACTGCACACTGACCGGACAGCCTTGGGGGTCCTTTACTTTAGTGGTGACTGCGCTCGCCCCACAAGAGAGAGGACCGCGGTGGGTTGGATTCCAAGGTGGGGCGAAACCTCAGGCAAATTTCTCGCACTCCACACACCTCTGTTTTACCTCGCAGTAAGTCGGAACCCGGTCGCCAGCCGATTGGCAAATCCCTTTCCGAGGATAATAATCCCTCAAAGAAAAAACAACGCTCGTCTTTGGCACAGCGCCTCGATCACAGCGTTTCACAGAATATATTGTAATGTGGATTTGACTGCATATTGTGGATGAAATGGGACAACCAACGAGTGTCCTACAGACAGTCGTGCAGTAAATGACCACATTTTGTTTTCTAAGCAGGATTATTACCGAGCAGCTAGCAACCAGGTTCTCACTGCTAGGTATACAGAGGAGTATGGACGAAGGAAACTCGCCCAGGTGTAGAAACCCACGTGCTCTCGCCCGTGAGGCCAGAGCGCTACCCTACAGGGCTTCACAAGACACCTTCCAGCCTGGTTCACAAACACCAAGCTTCATTGTGCTGTATATTGGCATCGCTCGACAGTCACGGGATTAGACGGGATCCAGAGGTGGATTAACGGGCAATGTGCTGGGTGTTAAGGTGCCTGTATTGTGTGCTGTCACCTCTCAAGCCAGTCTCCAGTCTGTTCTCATAGGATTTCAGCCCGGCCCCCACATCAGCCCCCAGAGATCGGCAACACATCCTCAGCCCTTTGCCAACTCATGACAACCAAAGCCTCCAGCTTTTATCACCAAGCCCCCATGGCCCAGCCACTATCTGTGTGACTCAGCGATAGCGGTGGTGCGTTTCACATAGCGCATTATCACACCATTGAGCATCCCAAAGCTCTTCACAGAAATATGAAGTGAATCGAGTGTATTTTGTGGATAAATGCGGCTGCCAATTGCGAATTATCCTCCCATATACTCGGCTCCCTTTCCTAATAATTTGGCCACTAAATCCATGACTTTGTGGGACACTGCTGTGCAAAGTTGGCTGCTGCGATTCGCCCACAAAATACAGTCAATTTACAGTTTATTCCATGAAGCGCTTCGACACATCTCGCGGACATGACCAGGCACTGTTTCAATATATTCCCTTCGGCCGACTCACCACATTGTCCACGCTATTTTGCCTGCGAGCTGAAAATGCAAACTACATTCAGATTGTAATGCAAAATACATGGGTAGAAACTACAAATTTGCTGGTGAGAATTAACCAAAGTATTTAATGCTGGCATTATCCAGTGAAAGTGAGTAGGTGTGTCAGCCTGGCCCAATGGTAGCGCTCTTGCCTCAGAGTCAGAAGGTTGCGAGTTCAAGGACTTGGAATCACAAAGTCTAAGACGCACCAAAGCAGCGCTGGCTGGTGGGGCGGGGGGGTGTGGGGGGATGGCATTGTCACAGGTGATGTCCTACAATGAGAAGTTAAACCGAGGTACCTTCTGCATGTTCAGGTGGATGGTAAAGGTTCTGTGACACTATTGGAAAAGAGTGAGTTTCTCGCTTCTGGTGAACTGGCCAACAATCCCCCAAATAATATTGGTCACTCACTCAATGGGATGTTTGTGGGATGTAGCTGTGAATAACTGCCTGCCAGGCTTCGCTCACAGAACACAGAGTCACTACACTTTACAGCATATCTGGTGAAATGCTTTGAGACGTCTCAAAGTGCCACGGGCTCTTTAAGGTGCACCTGAACATGCAAACAGGACCTCTGTTTAAAGCAACAGCAACAACATAACACTGCATCGGAGCATCAGCTAAAGACTGTCATTCCAAGTCCCGACAAACGTCTAACTCAGAGACGAGAGCCAGGCTGATACACAGTAGAGCACTGGCTTCCAAACTTTAAATAGCAGAGTGTGTCGCTAACTCAGCAAAGTTTTAGTTGCGCCTCCCCACTCCTTCACACTCAGCTCCGCACACTCGGGTCCTCAGCTCCGCACACTCGGGTCCTCGGCTCCGCACACTCGGGGGCTCGGCTCCGCACACTCGGGGGCTCGGCTCCACACACACTCGGGGGCTCGAGACTCTGAAGCTCCGCAGCCCCCATGGGAGGCAGGCCCCAGTTTGGAAACCACTGAAGTAAAGTCTCAACACACAGATGTGTACACACACACACACACAAACACAACACAAGCACACGTAGGATTTCCAACTCACGTTCTTTATTGAGATTCTATCAGTTAGGAGCAGGCTGGGAGCCCATTTTCTCTGCTCTGAGCACCTTCCCCATGGTCTGTGTGTTTGTTTTGATATCGAGCCTGACCCGCAGTAGTTTGGAGTCAGACTGTCATTAATACAGCACAACCGGCCAGGGTGGGTGTCGGGGCTGAGGTTCAGTCACGCTGGAGAATCTCACTGGCTGGCGGTGGAGCACAGACATGTCCAGTCAGACAGTCACTCTCTCTGGCTTTATTCAGTGCTTTGCTGGGTGGAAATCTTGGCGGCAGCTTCCATCACTGCCGTGAGGTTAACGGCGTCCCCGAACTCCTTCTCTCGGTGTTCCAGGAGGATGCCCTGTGGAGAGACACTCGGAAATCCGTCACCGTGATCAGCCGGGTGCCTGACACGCACACAGAAACCCTTCACTGTGCTTAAGAGTATCCAAACCAAACTGAGATTCCCATCGATCCCACCTACACATGGGAATCCCAAGATAGATTGTTAAGAGTGGAATGTGCACTCTCTCCTTGGAAGGACACAACCTGTTTACTGAATTCCAGAGAATATTAGGTACAGGTTATCAAGAGCCAAGGCTCGGAGGCTCCAGAGTGTGTGTTGGGGTAACTGTTGGAATCTAACCAGCTAAAGCCATACAGCTTGCCATTGACATCACTGTCTGGAAAGCTTTCCCACTGCTTGTCTAGCTAGGACCACTCCACCCATTAGGGCTTTTGGCTTGCAGGGTTAATAGGAGCCGAGTGGGAAGATTCCCTGCCCCCAGTCTGCCCTTCCCCAAGTCCTCCCGATGAGCCTGGGTGGCTGCGGTGTCATCAGCAGTGCCCTGGAGTACCGGGCCAGGAACAAGACTAAAGACCGGCATAGTGGGGGGGCTTGGTTGGGGGTTCAGCGAGTCGCTCCTCCACTCACATACCTGATCGCCGGCTCCGATGACGAACACGCCACCCAAGACGTAGCCCTCGCCCTCCAGGTTGCCGCTAAAGCCATGTTGATGCGCTCGTCGGAAGTTCTGCCAAACACCGAGCCGCAGGAAACCCAGCAATCCCATCCGGCGCTGGGCCGGCCCGTAAAAACACATCTACACAGGGAGGGAGAGTCAGAGAGAGAGAGAGAGAGAGAGAGAGAGACACACAGAGAGACACAGAGAGACAGACAGACAGACAGACAGACAGACAGACAGACAGACAGACAGACAGGGAGGGAGACAGGGAGGGAGACAGGGAGAAAAAGAGACGCAGAGAGAAAGCGACACAGACATGCAGAGAAAGACAGAGACAGGCAAAGTGAGACAGACACAGAGACAGGCACAGAGAGTGGGAGCCAACACAGAGACAGACACAAAGTGAGACAGAGAGAGAGTGAGACAGACGCAGAGATAGAAAGAGACACAAACGGAGAGAGATGTAATGAGTGGGCGGGTGGGTGAGTGAGTGATAGAGACTGCGAGAAAGAAAGACTGAGAATCAGAGACAGAGACAGGGTGAGAAAGCCACCCCACCCACCACACACACTCACCTGCTGATCAAGATAAATTTCTCCTTCAAAAAAAGGCCGAAAGTTCTTGATCTCGTCCTTCAAGTCCTCCTTCACCACCGCACAGAGTGGTACACCCATCTGTGCCAGGCTCGGGCGCAGAGAGGAGAGCGCTGCCGCCTCCTACACGAAGGAGGAGGGCGGAGAAGTGGGGGTGTGTGGTGGCGGTGGGAGAGAAGGGGGAGAGAGAAAGATTGGGGATGTAAGAGAGAGGGGGGAAAGAAACAACGGGGGAGAGAGGAGAGAAAGTTGGCGAGAGAGAAAGGTTGATTATTTTATCTGAATCTGGAACACCATCACCACACTACAGATCTCACACCCCCCCCCCCTCACTCCCATGGAGAAATTTGATGAGGGATATTTTGATTGACGGGCAATAATAGTTGCATTTGATATTACGCCTGATCATGTCGCCGAGACTCAAAGCGCTTTACGGGTTACACCTCAAAGTGGAGAGAATTAATGTATTTTGTGAGCGAAAACGCGATAGCCAATTGCACACATTCGTGTCCCACAATCAGTCATGGATTGAGCGACCAAATTTTATTCAGATAGCATCTCACAGCACAGAAAGAGGCCATTCGGCCCATCGTGGCTGTGCTGGCTATCTGACTAGTCCCACTCTTACCCCATAGCCCTGGAGTGGTGGGGGTGGGGGGGGAGGAGAATTGTTGGCCAGGACGCCAGGAGAGAAACACCCCTCTTGTTTTGAATAGCGCCACGGGATCTTTAACAGGCAGATGGCACTTCAGTTAAATGTCTCATCTAAAGGATGTCACATCTGACATTGCAGCTTCTCCCATACACTGGAGTGTCAGCTTAGACTGTGTGATTCTCAGTCCTGATGTGGGGTGGACGTACCTCTCTGCACAAAAATCATCCTGGTCTCCTGACTGCCATGATGACAGCCCCTTTCTTAGCCCACAGCTCACGAGCCCGGAACGTTCGGTTCTCTGTGGATACAGAGAAGACACACAGTCACTCACACACAGCAACAACAAGTACTCACTCACACACTGGCACAACAGTCTCACACACAATCACTAACACAGTTACTCAGACACTCATATGCATAGTCATAACAGTCTCACACACACAGTCCCTCACATTCATACACAGTGCATCTGCACAGTCTCTCACACCCACACACGTCTCTTATGCAAACACAGAGACTGCAGATTTACAAATAGGCCAGTTTTCAAATCAAGACAAAGATTTTTAAACTCTACATCTGTTTAAACTGTAAGATAGAATCATTTTGCAGGGCAAAGTGATGAGAAAGTTCATGGCCAAAGAGACTGACAGAGAGAGGGAGAGCGAGAAAGAAAAAGAAAAAGAAAAGAGAGAAGGAAACCTATCTTTGTGGAGATCAGAGATGAGCTATGTGATGATCAGTTTCCCCTGACAGTTATGTGCTTGTACACCAGCGTTAGCCACACTGTGACTGAGGTAGTCAAAATTAGATACAACAGCACACTCGACTCCCAACACTGAGGAAGCCAGCAGCCAGGACTGCAGCCCCCTGACCATTAACCTGCCTCCATCCAGGGTCCTCAGTTCCGCCACGGAGAGGGCCGCCAACATTGCTCTCTGTGCCTTGGGCAGCAGCAAGTCTGTATTTGCCAGGAGGATACCAGCGAAGGCCGCACCCAATGCACCGAATCCCAGAGACCAGAGTCCCATACTCCAATCTCCGGCCACAATACACATCCCTGTAACACAGCACAGTTAGTTAGTCACTCAATACCTCTGTCATCACTCGCCACAAAGTCAGAAGGTTGTGGGTTCGAACCCCACTTTGGGCCTTGGAATCACATCATCTAAGCTGACGTCCCAGTGCACGTCCCGGGGCTGCGTTGTTGGAGGTGCCGTCCTTTGTGGCCACGTTTGCCCACAAACTACACAACTACTACACTTGCAGGCAATTGCTGTGAAGTTCTTGGGATACATTATAATGTGGCGGATATAGAAGGGAGATCAAATTTGAGTTCTATCAATATTTTTCTCCACACACACAGACTAAGAGGAAATAAACGCCTCTGAGGGTAGATATAGATGGAACCGATAACGTGGAAGCAGCCTGCCTGTCACCAGCAAACCTGACACCTTGTCGTCCCCCACCACCATTACCTGTCCTGTCCCAATCCTCTGCTCCGTGTGTAAATCGACCCACAGTGCTGATGGTGTGGCAGCTGCCAGTGATGGTACACCAGCCTCTGTACCTTACATCAGCCTCTGGCACACGGAAGTGGAGGAGAGTGATTTGCATCTCATCATTGGTCCATCAATCACAAACACACTGTTCAGGCCATCCACTCCACGCTGCCGTTTCTCTCCCCTCACTTCCCCCTGTCTAACCCCCACTCTCCCCCTTCATTGTTGCTCTGCTGGGTTAGGAACGCTATGTAAGCACAAGTAATGGTGCGCACAGTCTCTGAGCACACAGCCTGTGAACCCAGTCTGCAAGCACACAGAGGAACATACACACCCACCCACACACGCACAAATACGCACACAGCCTTTTGAGTTTCTTGTGCTCTGTTCAGCAGATGGCATTGGATCAAATTCCACCTGCTCGCAAGGAGAAGGTCCGGGAAAGGCCCCACCCAGTGGCTGAGTGGGGAAAAGCATCGGCCATGCGACAATGGAGATAAATACTGCACGGGATTACAGTACCTAGTCTAGAGTTACTGATCTCGGTCAGGGCTACAGCCTCCCTCAGTGGCCCTGGGTGAGGGCAAGGGAGGGAGAAATCAGCCAGGGCTCCCGTTCACTATCCACTTCTCCCCCTATGTGGGGGGGAGGAGGGGGGGAGAGCGTGCATGCTTATGTGAGTGTGTGTGTGTATATGTGTGCATATATAAGTGGCTGAGGACATGACTGTGAGACCAACCCCCGGTTGACACCCTCCCCCCGCCCCCCACCCCTCCACGCGCAAACAGACTCCTGTGTTTTGCCTACAAAATACAGAGTCACTCCAATTTACAGTATGTCTTATAAAGTGCTTTGAGACATTCCATCAATGTGATAAGGCAATGTATCAAATGCGAGGATGATTATGATGACTGGGGGAGCGAGGGAGGAATGGAAGAGGGAGGGAGCCCATGGAGCTGGAAGTCCCCAGTACGAGGAGAGGCAGGAATTTCAGGGTAATAAGAATATCAGCAAAAATAAAAACAGTACAAAGTTCCTGGGTGTACAGAGTGTGACGGCCTTGAACACAAAGGGAGATGGGGGAGTGCCTTCACGTGTTTTGTGCAGAACATAAATCTCACACCAACAGAATTACAGCAGCTAACGGCAACTGTCAACCACACCAGTGGTCAGGCTGAGTGTCTCTCGCTTGTGAAGCAAGTGCTCTAACCACTGAGCTACAGGACAGTTAGAGATAGTTTTCTAGAACAGTATGCTGAGGAACCAACCAGGGAATAGGCTAGTTCTTGTTCTGTGTAACGAAATGGGGCTAATCAGCAATCTGGAAGTTAAGGCTACTCTAGGGCAGAATGATCATAACATGATGGAATTTAACTTTAAGTAAGAGAGTGATGTAGTTAAATCCGAAGCAAAGGTCTTAAATTTAAATTAAGCCAACTTTGCAGGTTTGAGAGAATATTTGGCTAAAATAGACTGGGAAATTAGATGAAAAGATATGACAGTAGACCAGCAATGGCAAACATTTAAAGGTATAATACATAATTGCCAGCGATCAAATATTCCCTTGAGAAATAAAAATACAATGGGAAAAGTGGTTCAATCATTGGCTAGCTAGAGAGGTTAGGAAAAGTATAAAATTAAAAGAAGATTGGCAAAAAGAGCAGTAAATCTGACGATTGTGAGGGCTTTAGAGATCAGCAAAGGAAAAAACAAGAAACTGATTAAGAGGGAGAAAATGGAATACGAGAGTAAACTAGCTAGGAACATAAAGACAGATTGTAAGAGTTTTTACAAGTACATAACGAGGAAGAGACTATCAAAAGTGAATATGGGCCCATTGCAGGCAAGACAGGAGAAATTATAACAGGGAATAAAGAAATGGCAGAGTCATTAAACAAATATTTTGTTTCTGTCTTCACGTTAGAAGACACCGAAAACGTACCGAAAATAGGTTAATGTTAGTGCGGAACTCAAAAGAAATTAACATCAGTAAAGAAATAGTTTACTCAGCGGAGCCTGAGGCCGAGGAAGGTGACCGTAGGCCACCAGAAAGGTCTTCAGGCATGACCTGAAAATGGAAAAGTGAGGTAGAGAGATTGAAGGAGGGAGTTCCAGAGTTTCGGGGCATAGTGTCTGAAAGCATGGCTGCCGATGGTGGAGTGGAGGATTCAGGCGACTAGGAGGTGGCCAGACACAGTAGAGCGTAAATTTAAGAAATAATTTAACAAAGGACTTGCTCGCCTTAGAGAGACTGCAGCATAGATTCACTAGGTTGGTTCCTGGGATGAGGTGGTTGACGTATGAGGATAAGTTGAGTAAACTAGGCCTATATTCTCTAGAATAAAGAAGAATTAGAGGGGATCTTATAGAAACCTATAAGATTCTTAAGGGGCTTGACAGAGTAGACAGTGTGAGATTGTTTCCCTTGGTTGGAGAATCTAAAACTAGGATCATCGTCTCAAGGTTAAAGGTCAGCCTTTCGAACAGAGTTGAGGAAACATTTCTTCACTCAGAGGGTAGTGAATTGATTCAATTCTCTACCCCAGAAGGATGTGGATGTTCAGTCTTTGAGCATATTCAAGACTGAGATTGATAGATTTCTAAAGGGTACAGTGATTAAGGGATATGGGGATAGGACGGGTAAATGGAATTAGGTTAGCAGATCAGCCACAATCTTGTTAAATGGCGGGGCAGGCTCAAGGGACCAAATGGCCTATTCCTGCTCCTAGTTCTTATGTTCTTAGGACAGGCACAGAGACATGGACACAGAGAGCAGGCACAGCCAGTGAGCAGACACACAGAGACCGGCGCAGACACACAGAGACCGGCGCAGACAGTGATAGGCACAGAGAGAGAGCAAGCACAGACAGAGAGCAGACAGTCTGTGCAATGTATAAGATAAGGAGATAGCGTTGCCCTTGAGGTTGTGTTCTGGGCTGGCTGCCTTACCAAACAAACATCCATAGACAGTCAACAGGTACCAGACAGATAACAGGAGGTTGGTTAACAGTAGGAAGGGAGACCACACAGTTCTGTGTTCCCAGAGGAACACCCAATGGCTCAATGAAGCGAAAACAAGTCCTGAGTGGAGGAAATAAAAACAGGAGATAAGGACTCCCTCATTGGGGCAAAACTTGCCAAGGGGTGAGGTGGAAGCTGATAGGTGCTGACCCTCTCTCACCATGTGCATACTGTGTGCGGCAGCAATAACAACAACAACAACAACAAATTACATTTATAGAGCGCCTTTCACGTCGGGAGGACGTCCCAAGGCGCTGCACAGGAGGCGTGTGACCCGAGCTGGGAGGGGAGTGTTTAGGAAGGGGTGAAACACGAAGGGGGGGTTAAAGAGTTCGGGGTGGAACAGAAGGCACGATCGAAGAGGAAAGTCTTCAAAGTCTTCAAAAAAGTCTTCAATAAAGAAGGAAAACAGAATTCTGGGCTGAATAGTCAAATAAACCTTATCGAATTCTTTGAAATTGTAACTGATAAAATAGACACGGGAAATGCAGAGAATGTAGTGGACCTTGATTATCAAAAAGTTAATTTAGGGCAGCTTCTCAGACTGGCAAGAGGTAGAAAGTGGGTGGATCCTCAGGGAGCCATGTTAGGACCACTGCTGTTCACCCATTTACATCAGCGATGTGGATTCAGGTACAGGAGATGTGGGTCGATTTATTGGGTCGAAATATGACTTTTAGTGTATTTTGTGGGCGAAACCAGGAAGTCAATTGCGCACAGCAATGTCTCACAAACAGTGGTAGATTGAGTGAGCAATAATTTTTTTAAAAGAGATTATTTCATCCGGAAAGCAATCCACCAATTACCAACAACTGGGTTGCTACTTACTGCTAGGCAACAGAGGCGTGTGGAGTAATAATAATAATAATCCTTGCATTTGATATAGCAAGTTTCACATCTTATCGACATCCCAAAGCGTTTCACAGAATATACTGTAAAGTGAATTGACTGTATATTTGTGGACGAATCGCGGCAGCCAATTGTGCACAGCAGTGTCCCACAAATAGTCGTGGATTGAAATGACCAATTTTATTATTGTGGTTTTTTTGGACGGATTATTATTAGGCGTGTGGAGTAAGGAAACTTGCCCAAGGTTTCATCCTGACCTGCCTGGATTCGAACACAGGTCTCCCCAGCTTGCAAGACAAGTGCTCTAACCACTGAGCCACAGGAGCTACACAAGGAGTAAGGAAACCTGCCTAAGGTTTTGCCTCGCCCGGAAATCAAACCCATGTCCTCTTGCTAGTGAGGTGAGCATGCTAACCACTGCACTACAGGACTCCACAAAATGAATGTTGATCCTGTCTGTCAAAATCCCAAATACAAAATAAAAACTTGCAATGCTACATGCAACGAACATTAAAAGGAAGAATCTCATTAAATAACTAAGTGGGACTGGGGCCAGAGGGAGTTTCACTTTGAAAGTTACAACTAGGAAGTGAATCAAGACTGAGATTGATAGATTTCTAAAGGGATATGGGGATAGGACGGGTAAATGGAATTAGGTTAGAAGATCAGCCATATTCTTATTAAATGTTGGGGCAGGTTTGAAGGGCATAATGGCCTACTGCTCCTATTTCTTATGTTCAATTGTAGTTAATGAACATCTTTAGGTGTGATTCCTGGGAATGTGATCTTATCTGAGATATGCCTGCATGTTCAGGCAGGTATTAACAAGATCCCATGGCTCTATTCTAAAAGAGAAGTGAGTTTCTCTTTCCTGATGTCCTGACTGACAATACCCCAAATACAGTTGATGGTTAAGGTCATGGCTGTTTGTAGGTCATTGCTGTGCTTGAGTTGGCTGCCACTTTGACCTACAAAATAAACCAGTCTAGTCAGTATTTTCAGTGATATGGAGGGAGGGGGCGAGTTTGCACGTAATCTCTGGTGTTGAGAATAGATTTGATTGTAAGATTCCTTATTTAACTCAGTGACCTGCATTTAGGGTACGTGAAATCCAAGTTTTACTTTCAGCGAACGAAGAGTGTTTATAAATTGGGGTTATGAATTGCAGAGAGAAATCAACAACTTCATAATAATCTTTGCATTTGATAAAGCACCAATTCATGTCGGGAGGATATTCCAAGGCGCGGGACAAGAAGGGATTTGCACCCGAGCTGGGGGTTGGGATCAGGATCGGTGGAGGGCAGGGAGACTAGAGGAGGGAAGAGGACCAAAGGCGAGGTCAAAGGGGAAGAGACTGGCCTTGAAGGAGGCAATTGAATGGAGTGGCTCCAGGTTGACGTTCCAGATGGTGGGAGCAGAGAGAGTGATGGCCCGATCGCCAATGGTGCAGGGGGCAGCGCGGGAGAAATGGGAGCAGGTCAGCACCTGCAGAGCAGAGGGAGTGGACAGGTTGACAAAAGTTAGTAGGTTGCAGAGGTAGAGCAAAGCCAAGGAGGGCTTTAATAATAATAATAATAATTATCCTTGCATTTGCCATGGAGCCTTATCAAGTCTTCTAGACTCTCAAAGCGCTTCACAGAATATACTGTAAAGTGAATTGACTGTGTATTTGTGGGCAAAATGCGGCAGCCAATTGCGCACCGCAGTGTCCCACAAACAGTTCTGGGTTGAAATGAACAATTTATTATTGGGTTTTTTCAAGGGATTGTTATCTGGCGTGTGGAGTAAGGAAACTTGCCCAAGGTTTCGTCCTGCCTGGAATCAAACACAGGTCTCTCGCTTTGTAAGGCACTTGCTTTAACTACTGAGCTACAGGACTCCTTTAAATGTGAAAGGGCTTTGAAATCCTCACCTCAGAGTTCCGTCAGTACAGGCAATTCTTGAGTCTGGGCAGGGGAGTGTGATAGTGGGTGTGTGATGGGAGAGGCTGTCATTGCAGGAATGAGAGAAAAGTGGAAGCTAATCACAGGCAGAATTAGAGAAAAGGTCAACAAAATGTCTTTACAGAGCTTATTCCCCATCAGCCAATGAGGCAAGCAATTTCAGATCATCACATAAGGGTTTTATGTTCAATCTGCTGCTGTGGGTGCTAAACCAGGCCACCCATCCAACACACGGCAGCTTGCCACACAAACACACACACACACACAGAGGAGCTTGTACACGCACACAGACACACACTGTCCCCCTGCCCCCCCATACACACACAGTGGCCTGTACACTCCCCACCTTCCCCAACACCCCACATGCACACACAGGAGCCTGTGTCCACACACACACACACACACAGCAGACACATACACAGCAGCCAAACACACAAAGCAGCTGTCCACACACACACATGCACGCAAAGCAACTGTTCACACACAGAGCACGCTGTCCATACATGCGCACACAAAGATGGTAGCAGACACTGGCCAGATATTTTTGGATTCTGACCAGACTCTGAGCCATTTCCCAATTTACATCTGTATCAGATGAGCGACAATCTTATTAACCTGGCAAGTCCTCAATGATTTGTTTCCATCAGCAGTTTTACAATATATAGTATAAACATTCCTCAAAATCATCCCACATACTCCCCCTCCCCCTAACAGTTTTCATACCCGTGCCCCTGAGATCCGGGTGTCAGCCCGGCTCAGTCACTTCTCTCTCCATTGTCAAAAAGTTTGGGGTTCAAGCTGTACGTCTATAAATGGCTTCAAGCCTTCCACCTCCCTACGTCTCCGACCTGCTTACGCTTCACTCCACTACCAGCTGCCTCCGCTGGGCTGACTCCAGCCTCCTGCTGAGTGCTATGAGACACTGCCCCGCATGAAAGCCGTTATATAAATGCAAGTTGTAGTTGTCATCAGGGGTTTGAGCTCAATGACACTCAGTGACATGCTGGGGTTGTATTGCTTTATCGGAGTTGCCATTCCTGTGGATGAGACATCTGTCTGTTCAGCCGGATGGAGCTATTAGAAAAGATAAGGGAGTTTTCCTCTCTCGGTATCCTGGCGACAATTCTCCAAATCAAATTGGTCGCTCACGCCGTGGCTGTTTGTAATACTAATCTTTAGATTTAAAATAATACTTTCCAAGTCGGGAGGGTGCCTCAAAGCGCTTTACAGTTATACTGTACAGTGTAGTGACCGTCTATTTTGTAAGCAAATGCGGTAGTCAATTTGCCCACAGAAATGTCCCACAAACAGCCATGGAGGGAGTGATCAATCATATCTGAGGGATTGTTGGTGGGACGTTGCATTGCACAAATGGCCTGCCGCCTTCACCTGAAAAACACACAGTCACTACACTTCGCAGCAAATCCTGTGAAAAGGTTTGGAGACATAGAGGTGGTGCTATATGAAAAGTAAGTATCATTATTCTCTTTATCAAAACCACAGGCATCTAACATGTACCCAGACTGTACAAACCACCCAGTCTATGATGGTGTTTATCTACATAAACTGGCTAGTCTAATCTCTCTCTGTCTCATTCTCTAATCCACTTCCCCTGTGCCATTTCCCTACTCCCCACCCCCAAGTGTCTATTTCCATTTTATCAGACTGCTTCAACCGGTTTCACATTCCAATTACTGTACTGTGTGTGATTAAAAAACGTTTCCATTTTGCTGCCACCAGTGCTAACACAGAGCAAACGTGAACTTTAACAATACAGCGCCACCCCACTCCCCCACAATGCTGTACTGGAGCGTCAACCTGGACTGTGAGCTCAAAATCCCAACGCTGGGCTTCTGACCCACAACCTTCTGACTGTGAGATGCGAGCGCTATTGACCAAGCCAGTAATATATATTTTTTGGCAGCTGAACGTCTGATACATGCAGAAATCCCAGATAGTTGGATTGGAACGTACACGTTCTCCTTAGAGGGAAGCATTTCCCAATGTCCATGTGCAGCCGGGATGCAAGGAATTCTCATTCTGGTTCGATACTCTTAAGCACGGTGATGGGTTTCAGCAAGAGGGCGGATACTCGGTTGACTAACCATCCCCTCACAGAGGTAACAGAACAAGAGATACAGGTGATGAGCAATTTCAGCACACACACACACATACACACGGAAGTTTTTTCTTTACCCAGAGAGTAATTAATAATGGGGCCTGGGCGGGAGGTAAGTGAGGTTTCCTTGGAGCTGAATTGGCTCTATTGTAACATCTTTCTGAATGGAACGTCAGAATTGAACCAGCCCTCTTTGGTCGCTAGTCCGGTTTCTGAGCCATGCTGGTCTGCAGTATTCTAGGGCACGGCTGATGACAGCGCAGCCAACCTGGTCCCAGGACTTGGGAGCAGGGAACCCTCCTATTGAGCTCCCGCTAACCCTGCAAATCAAAACTCTTAATGGGGAGGCCTCTTCCCTTTCCTCTTTCAAGGCCGATTTGAAGACTTTCCTCTTCGATCGTGCCTTTTGTTCCACCCCGAACTCCTTTACCTCCCCTTCGTGTTTCACCCCTTCCCAAACATTCCCCTCCCAGCTCGGGTCAAACGCCTCTTGTTTAGCGCCTTGGGACATCCTCCCGACGTGAAAGGCGCTATATAAATGTAAATTGTTGTTGTTGTTGATCCTAGCTGGACAAACAGTGGAAAGCTTGCCAGCCAGCAATATCAACAGCAAGCTATGTGGTTTTGGCTGGTTAAACTCCAGCAGTTACCCCAACACACACTCTGGAGTTCCCAAGCCTCGGCTCTTCCCAGCCTGCGCATAATGTTCTCTGGAATTCAGCAAGCAGGTGCTGTCGCCCCACAAAGTGAGAGTTCACTTTCTTAATCTCCACCGAATAGAAGTGGACAATCGACAATAACTTGCATTCCAGCAGCAGCCTTCACACGTGTAATGTCTTAAACAAACACAGAAGCCAAATCACAACAACAACAACAACAACAACTTTGATTTATACAGCGCCCTCCACGCCGGACGGCGTCTCAGAGCGCTTTACAATAACGGATCCCGGGACCGAGCCAGGGGCAGAAAGGTGACCAAAAGCGCGGTCGAAGAGAAAGGTCTTCAGCTGTGACCTGAGACTGGGAAGAGAGGGGGCGAGGCGAAGGGAGTGAGGAAGGGGGTTCCAGAGCCGGGGCGTAGTGGCTGAAGGCCCGGCCGCCGAGGGTGGAGCGGAGGACTCGGGGACATGGACGTGGCCAGACCCAGAGGAACGAAGGCAGCGGGTGCTGGGTTGGGGGGGAGAGGAGATCAGAGAGATAGGGGGGGGGGGGGGGCAGAGGAGTGGAGGGATTTGAAAACAAGGGTGAGGATCTTGAAGTCGGTCCTCTCTGGGATAGGGAGCCAGTGAAGTCTGGCAAGGACTGGGGTGATGGGGGAACGAATCTTGGAGCGGGTGAGTATGCGGGCGACAGAATTTTGGATTTGCTGGATTTTGTGGATTGTGGTGGAGGGGAGACTGGAGAGGAGGGTGTAGCAATAGTCCAACCGAGAGGTGACAAAGGCAGGGACCAAGGTTTCAGCGGCTTTTGGGATGAGGGTATAAATCACAGGGTATAACTGTGCCATGCTTCATCACAGAGCGCTGTGCGGACTTGTGAGCAGGATGTGTGTGTGTCCCTCAGCCTGTATGTCTGGCTCTCAATGTGTTTGTCCCTCTGTGTACCTGTCTTTGCCTCTCACATCTCTGTGTCAGTGTGTGTGTGTGTGCCTCTCTCTTTGCCTGTGTGTGTGTGTGTGTATATTTCTCTCTGTAGGTCTTTCCCAGTCTCCTGTACATGTGTATGTCTCTCCTTCACGGTGAATGTGTGTGTGTCTGTCTGTGTGTGCGTATCTGTATAATAATAACCCTTGCATTGGATAATAGTGCCTTATCACGTCATCAAGAAGTCTCAAAGCATTTCACAGGATACACTGTAAAGTATGAAGGGAATTCACTGTATATTTTCTAGGCAAAACGCTCCATTCATAAAATGGTCCCACAAAGTATTTTTGAAGGGATTATTAACCCCGTAAAAGCGGGTGAGCTACAAAGTTGGAAATACTGGGGTTTGTGGCTATTGCTGACATATACATCAGATATACGTGTTTGTCTTTCTGTCTCTTCGTCTGTGTCTTTCTCTCTCAGTGTATGTGTGTGTCTGTTTAGGTAGGGTGTGTGGTGTACGAGGCAGAGCCAGGCTACTCACAAAGCTGCCGCTCCTCAGCTCCGATGACACAGCACAATCACAGGCAGCACTGCCTGGCTCAGCTGGATGTTTGTCGCTTAACGTGCACAGCGCGGCCAATCACACAACATAGCCGTGCCAGTCTGTCACACACACACACATCCAATCACACACAGTTCATACACAGCACAGCCATTCACACAGCAGACACTCATAGCACCCTCCTCCACCCCCACTGCAATTGATCAGACCAATCGTTACTCTGATTAACTATCTCCTAACTAAAACGGGTGTGTGTGTGTGTGGCGGAAATTGCTGTATCTGTAATAGAAAACACACTTTCACTGGGTCATTTTTTTGTTGTTCAGCCAGTTATAATTGCTAAAACAACATAGGTTCCCATTGCGAGCACTGTGTGGCAAGCTTTCCTGCTGCTTGTCCAGAAGCATTACCCTACTCATTCAGGCTTTGGCTTGCAGGGTTAACAGGAGCTGAGTAAGAGGATTCCCTGTCCCCGGTTTGCCCTTCCAAGTCCTGCCGTTAAGTCAGGCTGGCTGTACTGCTAACAGCAGTGCCCCGGAAACATACCCTTCAGATTAAACTGCTGAACAGAGGATCGGGGGCAGTTGGCAAAAGCCAAGGCTTGTATGCATATGTGTGTCTGTATGTGTGTGGGAGGGAGTCAGAGCATATGCAAGTATGTGTGCGCGCAAATAGTTGGGTCACGCAAAAACTTGGAACCATTTTCTCAGACACAGGACAATTGGTCTAGATTTTGCAAGTTGACCAAATGCTGTTGTTAATTAAAATGATGTTTAATAAGAATGCTTGTATCTGTGAAGAGCTCAGTCCGCAGGGTCTGGGTCCGGGTTAGGGGCAGCAGCCTTCATCTCCTGAGCATCTTGAACTCCTTCTCGATCTTTGGCATTCATGATCTAACAAACAGTCAAAGTCAGCAACACTCTCCCCACCCACCGCAACACACATTTACTTCTGTGTGGGGCATTTACACCACCTACCCCCACCACACACACACACACAACGCACACACCAGTCATCCAATGATCCTCTTAGAAGCAAATCCCAGTGGCGCAGGACAGGTGATGTTTCAATTGTGAGAGAGCAGAGAATGGGATTAGATAAGAGAGTTCAGTGGGACAAGAAGCAGCACAGACACGGTGGGGAGAGAACATGGAAATGGGATTAGTCCTCAGGAATGACCTGAAGATGGAAAAGAAGGGGGCAGAATTGGTCTGTGGTATCTCATGCAATACGAGTCACTGAGGGGTGGTGGAGTGACAGTCATAGAATCATAGAATCTTACAACACAAAAGGAGGCCATTCAGTCCATCGAGTCTGTGCCGGCTCTTTAAAAAGAGCAATTTAATCCCACTCCCCAGCTATCTCCCCATAACCTCGCAAACCCGTCCTCCCCAAATAAATGTCTACCTCTCTTTTAAACGTTGTTATCGAGTCAGTGTGTGGTTTAGGGTGGCAGTGATTACAATACAATGGTGAGGGTGTCTCTTTGGGGAGAGAGACTGAAGAGTGAAAGAAGGGAAAGAAAAAGAATGAGAGGGAAAATGAGAGAAGATGAGAAGGAATGGGAGATATACTGGTGAGGGGTAAGGGGTTCGACTGTTGAGGTTGTGACTCACTTGCTCAGTAGAATCCTCGTCTCTAATGTCCGCCATCTGCTTGCTGCCGATGTGCATATTGCCCTCCAAGGCTTCTTCTTGCTGCAGCAGAATCAGATTGGCTGCTTCCTGATGAGCGAGGGAAGGAGCAAGACAAAGGGAGTCACAAAGAGAGGGAGCGAGAGAGCAAACGAGAGAAGGAGAATGAGGAGACGAAAAAGTGATGGCTCAGAGCGCTTCACAGGATATTTTATGAAGTTAAAATTTATGTATTTTGGTGGTGAAACTTGGCAGCCAATTCCGCCGAGTAGTGTCCCACAAACAGTTGTGGATTGAGTGATAAAATTATTATGATTATTTTTGAATGGATTATTACCCCTGGAAAGTTATTCACCAATCAACTAATAACCAGGTTCCTATTTACTGCCAGGTAAAGAAGGAAGCTTATCATAGATTGTTGCAGCACAGAAGGAGGTTATTGGGCCTCTTGTCCTTCTCCTCCACTCTTACCTCATAGCCCCTCATATTTTTTTCTTTTTGAGTAATTGTCCAATTCCCTTTTGAAAGCTATTATCAAATCTGCTTCCACCTAAAAAACCTAAGGTTTTTGCTTCATCTGGAAATCAAACCCAGGTCCTCTCGCTTGCAATGCAAGGCAAAACGTTCTAACTTTATGCTACAGGGCTCCATATAGTATCTTATATCGTTGAAACACCTCAAAGCACTTCACAATGATTTGCTGCAGTGACTGTGTCTTGATAGGCAAACACAGCCGAATTGTGTATAGTAACAAATGGTCCTGACACAACCGACCAGTTATTGGCTAGGACACCAGGAGAGGGAAATTCCCTTCCCTTTTTGAATAGCGTCAAGAGACCTGAACAGGCAGACGGAACATTGGATTATTGTCTCGTCAGAAGGAGGCATTGTTGACAATGCAACACCCCATCGGCATTGCAGTGGTGTGTCAGCTTAGACTATGTGTCAATTCCTTACATGGGGCTTGAACCCACAACAACAAAAATTTACAGTTGTAGAGCGCCTTTCACGTTGGGAGGACGTCCCAAGGCATTAAACAGTCGCTCCCCCTGAATTTGATCTTCAGACGAATGGGGAGCCAGTGCAGCCAGGCAAGGGTGGGGGTGATGGGGTCGTGGAGCTTGGTGAGGGAAGGGACATGAGCTGTAGAGTTTTGGATGACCTGCAGCTTGTGGAGGGAAGAGTTGGGGAGGCTGACAAGGAGGGAACATAAGAAGTAGGAGTAGGCCATTTGTTCCATCGAGCCTGCCCTGCCATTCAATCATGGCTGATATTCCACTCTAACTCCCAGCCTTATCCCCATACCTTTTAATCCCTTTATAAATGAGAAATCTGTCTATCTCAGATCCTACCTCTAATACCATCCCCAGCACCTCAGGAAGGGAGTTGCCATAGTCTGGCTATATCTCTGGATATGCAGGGTCAAATGAGGTTCCTGACTGGCTTGGTTAGGTGGAGTGTGCATCCGTGGATGCTGATGCTGTTGGTGTCTGAGGTGCAGAAGCACTGGCACAAGCCAATCAGGAGAGCATCGATTTTGCTGCCATTCAGCTTTAGAAAGTTGTCTCTCATTCAGGACATGATGTCTGACAGGCAGTCTGTCAGTTCACCGATAGTCCTGGAATAGAGGGTGGAGGCAGAGAGATAGAGTTGGGTATCATCCTCATACATGTGGAAATTTACCTCATGTCTGCTGATGATAGAAGGGGACCATGTAGAGGTTGAAGAGGAGTGGACCGAGGACACAGCCCTGAGGAATATTGCACAAGATAGTGCGGGGGCTGGAGATAGTATTAGAGGTAGGACCTGAACCAGTGAATGACAAAACCTTGAAGGCTGAGGTGACAGGAGAGGTGGTGGAGGAGGAATGAGTGGTCCACGGTGTCGAAATCTTCAGACTCAGAGGCGAGAGCGCTACCATTGACACACCCAGTGTAAGGCGAGGGTAACAGGGTGTGGGGCAGAGTAAACAGGTGGCAGGACAATGCGCTCAGTCTTTGTACCTCGGCCTCCAGCTGTTCAGCTTTCAGTCTGTCAGTCTCTATCTGTTTCAGCAGGGCTGCCTCTTCCTCCTCCTTCCTCCTTTCCTCGTCCTGTTTCCTCCGTTCCTCATCCTCACGCTGTAGGCATGGAAAGCCATAAATATATATGTGTGAGTGATATAGATCATATGCATTTGTGTGTATTTTACTATTGGCATATCTGTGTGTATTTGTGTGTCTGTGAGCAAGTATATGTATGTGTGTTGTATGGATGTGTGAGTATGTATGTAAATGTATGTGGATATGTGCTTCAGTCTGTGTGAATGTTTAATAATGATCCTTGCATTTGATATAGCACTTCATCACGTCTTCGAGATGTCTCAAAGTACTTCACAAGATATACTATAAAGTGAATTGAATGTATATTTTGTGGGCGAAATGTAGCAGCCAAATGCACACAGCAGTGTACCACAAACATTTGTGGATTGAAGTGACCAATTATTTTGGTTTTTTGAAGAAATTATTATCCCAGAAAAACAATCTCCCAATCGATTAACAACCGGGTTCCTACTTACTGCTAGGTAAACAGAGGCATGTGGAGTAAGGAAAATTGCCCAACATTTTGCCATGCCAGGAATCAAACACAAGTCTCTCACGGGATCTAACCACTAAAGACCATTCTCTTCGACCACACTTACAGCCACCTTCCCCCTCCCCCTGGCTCGGCCTCGTGCTCTGCCATTGTTAAGCGCTCTGTGACACCGCCTGGCTTGGAGGGTGCGATATAAATGCAAGTTGTTGTATATATGTATTTGTGTGTTATGTATGTGTGTGTGCATATATGTGTGTGTGTATGTGCTAAACCTTTGGGAAATGAAGCCCAATGAAAAATATACAGGACTGCTGAGCTATCTCACCAGGATGTGAGAGTATTTGTACAGTCGGAGCCCCACTAGTTACCATCTTCTGTTTGTGTGCTTCCTCGATTCTCTCCTGCTCACTTTTCAACATCTCATCGTAGGCCTTCTGCAGCTCAACCTCGGCCTGCTCCTTATCCAACTCCTGACTGTCCAGCTTCCTCTGGGGAGGGAAAGGGCAGCTTCCTAATAACAATAAGTATAATCCTTACATTTGATTTAGCGTCTTACCACATTGTTGAGATGTCTAAAAGAACTTCACAGGATAAACTGTAAAGTGGATTGACTGCATGGGGTGGGCGAAATGCTAATTGCACACAGCCATGTCCCACAAACAGTCGTGGATTTTTGAAGGGATTATTACTCCCAAAAAGAGATCTGCGATCGACTAAATCCTCTATGCAAGTTATTGTTGTTGTTAACAACTTACTGCTAGGTAAACCGGTTACAGCTCGATAGTCCGAAGGTTCGTTAGTCCGAAGGTTTATTAGTCCGAAGGTTCGTTAGTCCGAAGCTTCCCGTAACCCTGACCCTAATCCTAACCCTAACATTTGGACTAATGAACCTTCAGACTATCGCACCAAATGTTCAGATTAACGAACCTTATTTTCGGACTATCGAGCGGTAACCACAGTAACCACCCCGGGTATAGGAAATTTGTGTGTTTGGACTATTGAACCTTTGGACTATCGAACCTTCGGACTATCGAGTGCCCCCCGGTAAACCAAGGGGTGTGGTAAACCCAGTTCCCCTCACTTGCGAGGTGAGTACACCACACTACAACAGCAACAACAAAATTAAATTTGTATAGTGCCTTTCACGTCAGGAAACCTTCAGGGGGATGATCCCAAGGCGCTGGATAGTCACTGTTTCAAACTCAAGCTGGAGTCATGAAGGGAGGGGAGGTGGGGTGACTGACGGCACCTTCGCAGAGGAGGTTTTGAGACGGGACTTGAAGGAGGCTAGGGAGAGGGTGAGGCGGAGAGCATATAGTAAATCCACTATGGGTGACATGAACTAAACAGAGCAAGGTATTGGCAATGGAAAGAGTAAAACATTGAATAGAGGAATAGAGTCTGTGTACAGAGCAATATCCTGAATGAAGGTAATGTGATACTGTCCAGTAAGATCCTGAGTACAGGCAGTGTGATGCTGTACAGAGTCCCTGAGTATAGGCAGTGTGACTATCATGTTCTGGTTGCATGCAAGACCAGAGGCCTCCAATCTCCAATGGTCTTAGCCTGAATACCGTTGTCCTTAACATCCCCGAAAAATCGCGTGAAACTTGAACGTGTCCTCAACGCTAAAACAGCCACCATCACCCCTATCCTGAAGAAACCCTCCCTTGATGCGTCGCAACCATCAAGCTATCGACCCATCTCCAACCTCCCGTTTTTATCCAAGGTCCTTGAAAGAGTGGTTGCCTCCCAGCTCCGCTATTTCCTTTCGACTCACTCACTCCTTGAACCCCTCCAATCAGGTTTCCGCCCTGTTCACAGCACAGAAACTGCCCTGGTTAAGGTTACAAATTATATCCTAACTGCCTGTGACCAGGGCTCCCTCTGCCTCCTCGTCCTCGTTGACCTGTCTGCTGCGTTCGACACAGTCGATCACACCATCCTCCTCCAACGTCTTTCCTCCCACCTCAACCTTCAAGGCACAGTCCTTGACTGGTTCCATTCCTACCTGACCCACCGTTTACACTTTGTATCTTCCAATGGTTTTTCCTCAAACCCCTGCACAGTTTCTCACGGCGTCCCTCAGGGCTCTGTCCTCGGCCCCCTCCTTTTCACCATTTATACGCTCCCTCTGGGCGATGTCATCCGCAAACATGGGGTAAATTTCCACATGTATGCGGACGACACCCAGCTGTACCTTTCTGCCTCATCCCTCAACCCCCAG
The DNA here is from genome assembly GCA_035084275.1 of Hydrolagus colliei. Classification (NCBI taxonomy): domain Eukaryota; kingdom Metazoa; phylum Chordata; class Chondrichthyes; order Chimaeriformes; family Chimaeridae; genus Hydrolagus; species Hydrolagus colliei. The sequence goes on from CM068748.1 coordinate 21,015,004, forward strand.
ACCATCGATGTTCTGACAGCATGTCTGTCCGACATTGAGTCCTGGACGAGGGACAACTTCCTCCAATTGAACGTTGAGTAAGACCGAGGCCCTCCTGATCGGCTCAAGCCAGCGCCTCCGCACATAGGGCGCTGCCAGCCTCAACATCCAAGGCTGCACTCTCCACCTCACAAAGCCAGTCAGGAACCTCAGCATCACGTTCGACCAAAAACTCTCCTTCCTCCCCCACATCCGTGCTTTGACCGGCACCCCCCACGCTGCCGAAACACTCGTGCACGCGTACATCACCTCAAGGCTGGACTACGGAAACTCTCTCCTCGTCGGCCTCCCCAGTTCCTCCATTCACAGGCTGCAGCCCGTGTATTATCCCGCACCCGCGACCATATATCCCCCACCCTCGCCCGTCTCCACTGGCTCCCCATCCTCCAGAGGATCGAGTTCAAGATCCTCGTCCTCACCTTCAAGGCCTTACATGGCCTTGCTCCGCCCTATTTAACCAATTTACTCTCCCCCTACAAGCCCACCCGGACCCTCCGTTCAGCAGGACTTGGCCTGCTCCAAGCCCCCCGCCCGAACCGCCCCACCATCGGAGGCCGGGCCTTCAGTTTTTATGCTCCGACCTTATGGAATTCCATCCCCCAATCCCTCCATCTCGTTTCTTCCCTTTCCTCTTTCAAGGCCGGTTTGAAGACTTTCCTCTTCGACCGTGCCTTTTGTTCCACCCCGAATTCTTCGACCTCCCCTACTTGTTTCACCCCTTCCCGTACACTCCCCTCCCAGCTCGGCTCACACGCCTCCTGTGCAGCACCTTGGGACGTCCTCCCGACGTGAAAGGCGCTTTATAAGTGCAATTTGTTGTTGTTGCTGTGTTAAGCCAGCTCTCGATTTTATGACTGATTTAAAATTTTTCCATTATTCTGCACATTCAGAAATAAAGGGAACTGAGACTCTGGGAGAACAACAACAACATTGCATTTACACAGTGGCTGTCACATTGGAAGGATGTCACAAGGTGCGAAACAATGAAGGGTTTGCATCCAAGGTGGGGGTTGGGATCAGGAGGGCTGGAAGATGAGTAGGATGGTGACCCGAAGGTGCGGTTGAAAAGAAAGGTCTTGAGATGGGCCTTGAAGGAGGCAAAGGAGGGAGCGAGGTGAAGCAATTGTGGGATGGATTTCCAAAGGGTGGGGTGGGGGCAAAGAGGCTGAGGGTTCGACTACCGATAATGGAGCGAACAGAGCAGACGTGAAGAAGCAGGTTAGTGGCTGCCGAGCTGAGAAAATTGACATTTCGGTGAAATGGAATGCGGCCTGTGGTTGCTCACCTTCTCCTCTATGTTGACGTTGACCCTGTATTTGTAGAGCCAGTGAGCCAAGTAATCGATGGGGTCTGGGGGTCGTTTGACTGCCACCTCTGCCAAGCCCTCTGCCAGGCATTTGCCCAGCACTCTCTTCAGGTAGTTTGAATCCATCTTCCTCTCCACTCAAATGCTGCCAATATGAAACGAGCAAAGTTATAGGGCATCACACCTGTAACTGGTCCTCCAGATAAAATTGGTTAGTCACAGCATGGACGTTTGACTGGAGTATGCACAAATTGGCTGCTGTGTTTGCCTACAAATAAATTAGTCACTTCAGCTTACAGTATATCTATCCCCTTCATATTTGGATTCCTGTAGTGTATTGGTTAGCGCACTCACCTCACAAGGGAGAGTACCCAGGTTTGATTCTCAGGCAAGGTGAAACTTTAGGGAAATTCCCTTAGTCCACACTCCTGTTCACCTAGCAGTAAGTAGGAATCTGGCTGTTAGTCGATTGGCGGATCGTTTTTCGGGTGTAGTAATGCCTCTACAAATTTTTTTTAAATTGTTCACTCAATCCACAACTGTTTATGGGACACTGCTGTGCCAATTGGCTGCCATATTTCACCCCTCAAAATTCACAATCACTACATATATATTCTGTAAAGAGCATTGAGACATCTCAACGACGTGATAAGGCACTTTTTCAAATGCAAGGATTATTATTATCTTATCAGCAAATCTCACAACACAAAAATCACACCTATGAATGTGTGTGAAAGTGTGTGTGACTGTGTGGGGGTCTGTTTGTGTGTGAGGGTCAGTGCGAGTGTGTGTGAGTGACTGTGTGTGTGTGGGGGGGGAGGTCAGTGAGAGTGTGTATGAGGGTCATTGTGTGTGAGGGTCTGTGTGTATGTGAGGGTCAGTGTAAGTGACTGTGTATGTGAGGGGCAGTATGAGTGTGAGGGCCAGTGTGAGTGTGTGTATGAGTAAATGTGTGCGTTAGGCTCAGTGTGCGTGACTGTGTCTGTGTGTGAGTGACTGTGTTTGTGTGTGAGTCACTGTGACTACGTGTCTATGACTGTGTCTGTGACTGACTGACACAGTGTGTCTGTGTGTGATTGTGTCTGTGTGACTCTGTGTGTAAGGGTCAGTGACTGTGTGTGTGTTTCTGTGACTGTCTTTGACTGTGTCTGTATGTGTGACTGTGTTTGAGATCCTGTGACTGTGTGTGCATAAGGGTCAGTGACTGTGTGTGTGTTTCTGTGTGTCTGTTTGACTGTGTCTGTATGTGTGACTGTGTGTGAGTGACTGTGTGTGAGAGGCTCAGTGAGTGTGTGACTGTGCCTGTTTGTGACTGTCTGTGTGTGTAAAACTATCTGTGTGTGTGTAACTATCTGTGTGTGTGACTGTCTGTGTGTGTGTAACCATCTGTGTGTGTGTAACCATCTGTGTGTGACTGTCTGTGTGTGTATCTGTGTGTGACTGTCTGTGTGTGTATCTGTGTGTGTGTCTGTCTGTGTAACTGTCTGTGTGTGACTGTGTGTGTGTCTGTCTGTGTAACTATCTGTGTGTCTGTCTGTGTGTGACTGTCTGTGTGTGTGTCTGTCTGTGTGACTATCTGTGTGACTGTCTGTGTGACTGTCTGTGTCTGTGTGACTGTGTGTGTGACTGTCTCTGTGTGTGTGTGTGTGACTGTCTGTGTGTGTGTGTGTGTGACTGTCTGTGTGACTGTCTCTGTGTGTGTGACTATCTGTGTGACTGTCTCTGTGTGTGTGACTATCTGTGTGACTGTCTCTGTGTGTGTGACTATCTGTGTGACTGTCTGTGTGACTGTCTCTGTGTGTGTGTGTGACTGTCTGTGTGACTGTCTCTGTGTGTGTGACTATCTGTGTGACTGTCTGTGTGACTGTCTCTGTGTGTGTGTGTGACTGTCTGTGTGACTGTCTCTGTGTGTGTCTGTGTGACTGTCTGTGTGTCTAGGTGTGTGTGTGACTGTCTGTGTGTGTGTGTGTGTGACTGTCTGTGTGACTGTCTCTGTGTGTGTGTGTGTGACTGTCTGTGTGACTGTCTGTGTGTGTGTGTGTGTGACTGTCTGTGTGACTGTCTGTGTGTGTGTCTGTGTGACTGTCTGTGTGTCTAGGTGTGTCTGACCTGGCCGCTTGCGCCTCAGCGTCTCACCGTCTCCTAGCAACAGCAGCTCGCACCGGAAGCCGCCCAATGGTTCGGGGCTATTTCGGGGGCGGGTTTCCCGCCCAATTGGGCGGATATTTGTAATGTACAAAAGAAGCCTGTTTGATTGCCTCATTAAAAACTTGTTCTTTTTTTAAAAAAAACAACCTCAAAATGAAACCTGTAAAAAACAACACCTTTTTTTTTCCCTTTGAAGACTTTTTTTCTCGCAGTTTCAAACACACTAATCTAAACTGGCCACTCCACCGTCATACAGGAGGCGACACATCATATTGGGCTGTTTTGTGGCTTGTGGGGGCGATTCCGTTTCCTCTGAAGAACTTTTTCTTACACAATCTCAAACGGCATTCACCTAAAATTGGCCTCTCTGCTAACATGTAACATTAGGCTACCCATTTGGTCGACTTTGTGCTGCAAACGCTTGGGACGTCCTCCCGACGTGAAGGACGCTCTTTAAATGCAATTTTGTTGCAGTTGTACAAATGTATTTTATATCCGTCCGACCTGACTAAGAGTAGATGTGGGAGCTGAGTTGGTGGATTAGTGGCAATGGCTCAGCCATTAGCTGAGAGACACTGAGTGGGAAGATCTTGCCTTGCATGGCATTGCTGGAGTTAGCTGATTTGAGTCGGGCCAACAAATTGGTTTGAGTCGGTCCTGGGCTGGGGGGGAAGAAATCAGCCAAGGTTTCCCACACCATGCTGCTTGTCAGATCCCCCCACTAGGAGAACGTGTTTAGGTGGGGAGCGAGCACCAGACATTCTGGATGTTTATAGATACTATAACAGTTGCAAAGATAATCATTATCATTACTTATACAGCGACAATCATGTGTGTGTGACTGTCTGTGATCAACGTCTTGAGACATGTCACAAAGAAGATAGGAGGACAAGAGACGAAATTGGAGAGTCCTGTTCAGTGACATTTTTAACAGAATTTAAAGTGGACAGAGTGAGAGCAAGGCAAATAAATTAATGTTTGAAGAGAATTATAATAATAGTTGTATTTGATATAGACCTTATCGCATCGACAAGGCGTCTCAAAGCTCAAAGTAGGACATATAATAATAATGTTTGCATTTGATCACATCTTTGAGATGTCTCAAAGTGCTTCACAGAATATACTGTAAAGTGTATTGACGGTATTGTTTGTGGGAGAAATGGGGCAGTCAATTGCGCAAAGCAAACATATCAAACATTGAAGTAACCATTCATTTTTTTTAAAGAAATGATTAAACCCGGAAAAGCAATTCGTCAATCAACTAACAATTGGGTTCCTACTTACTGCTAGGTAAACAGAAGCATAAGAACAACAATAAAATTACATTTGTATAGCAGTTTTCACATCAGAAGGATGTCCCAAGGTGCTGGACAGTCACTAAGGGGAGCATATAGATGTTGAAAAGGAGAGGACCAAGGACAGAGCCCTGGGGGACGCCACACGGGGGCTGGAGAAGTTGTTAGTGGCGACAAAGTGGAGACAGTGGGAAAAGTAAAGTTCGAACCAGGTTAGGGTAGGCCCGTGAAGATCGAGCTGAGGAGACAAGTAGTGTTGGATGATGGAGTGGTCGACAGTGTCAAAGGCAGCAGAGAGGTTGAATATAATAATAATAATAATAATCCTTGCATTTGATATATCAAGTTTCACATCTTATCAATTTCCCAAAGCGCTTCACAGAATATACTGTAAAGTGCATTGGCTGTATATTTGTGGGCGAATCGTGGCAGCCAACTGCGCACGGCAGTGTCCCACACACAGTCGTAGATTGAAATGACCAATTTTATTATTGTGTTTTTTTTGGACGGATTATTATTAGGCGTGTGGAGTAAGGAAACCTGCCCAAGATCTCGCCCTGACCTGCCTGGATTTGAACACAGGTCTCCCCAGCTTGGCCTCCCCAGCTTGCAAGACAAGTGCTCTAACCACTAAGCCACAGGAGCTCCAGGTTGAATAGGTCAAGGAGGCAGAGAGAGCACTGGTGGCAGATGTTTAGAATGTCATTAGGGACTTTGACTGGGGCTGTTTGAAGCTGGATTGGAGGGGATCAAAGAGGGAATGGCGGGAAAGTAAAGAGCGAAGCCTGGGATGTGACAACCTTAGCTTAAGTAAGCGAACCTGCACAACATTTTGTCCTGCCAGGAATCGAACCCAGGCGCCTCGCTTGTGAGGCAAGTGCTCTAACCACTGAGTTACAGGACTCCATCACAAACTGTAAAGTGCAGTAGTGACTGTGTATGTGTCGGTGAATGCAGCAGCCAATTTGCCACGTTCCTTCAGTTTGGGTGGAGATGCGCGTTGTGATTCTCAATTCCCATTCAACCCCCCCCCCCCCACCCACCCCCACCCACCCCACCATCTCACGTCCTGCGTGTCCGACCGCGGAGACCCTTGAGCACGCCGACGGCATCCGCGATTCGGGTCTGTCTGATGTGACACCAGGGGCTGCCTCACTGCCTCCGACGTCACTGGGCTGCAAGCTGTTGTTATTCCAATGGAATCTGGTGGTTGGCGTAACCACAGCAACACAACGCTGTGACCCGGCTCCGCTTGCTTTGTTTCGTGGCAGCCTGTGATTTCCACCCCACCAGCTCTGCCTTTGCCTTCCACAGACGCACAGCCATCTCCCTTCCAGCCCCGTTGCTGGGGAGGCGCCTGGCCGGCCTTGACATCAGTGACGAGGGGAGAATTAACACGCGCAAATAGACTTCAGCCCGTTCCCAGCTCTGTGGTCAGCTGGTCCCATTGTCCATCACTGGGAATTTCCGGATGGCTAGGTGGCATTCCGGATTGACAGGCGATTATTCGAATCGTCACAGGTGATTTTTCGCCCCCCCACACCCCCCCCACCCCCCCCCCACCCCCCCGCCGAGCGAGAAGCGATTGCTCGGATCAACGGACGGTTTTACGGGAATCGACGGGACGGATCGCGTGATCGACGGGGCAAATTTCCTGATCGGAAGGCGATTCTCCGGAGTGACGGGTGAATTTCCAGATCGAGACGTCATTTTTCCAGGATCCAGAGGTGGATTCTTCTGGATTGACGATACGTTGATTTCCCAGCCGTGACGATGACTAGCCTGATCCCCGAGTATAAGAAAGCCAAGAGCAAGGTCGACAGCTTTGTGAAAGGCTGCAAGCGGCTGCGGGACGTGAGCGCCCAAGTCGGGGGGGAGATCGGCCACCTCAAGGGGGTCTACTCCGACGTGAACACCGAGTACAAACAGATCAGGGGGCTGTTTGCCCGTTGCACCAACACCTGTTGCTGCTTCACAGAAACCTGCAGTAAAGCGGGGGCCATATTTCAACGAGCCAATACGGTGTGTGTCTCGCTGATAGACAGGGTGAACTTTGTGAAGAAAGCCTACGGCTACGTCACAGACTTGTGTTACGGGACGAAGGCGTCAAATGGTGAACACGCCGAGGTCACTAGCGACCAGGAGTTGAAGTGGCTGAAACACACTGTTACTTTCTACTATTTCTTTATCCTCCTTGTTCTCATCATCTCCATCACCACCGTCTTAGCTTTCATGCTGTGTCCGTCAGGCTGAAGCAAACTGTTCCTCCCGCACTCACCCCTCACTAACATGCTCCTGGGTCAGTGACACCACGGGTTAGAGACAGAATTGCCTCAGGTCAGGGTGAGGGAGTCAGTATAGCTCCATCTATACTGTCTGTCCACACTCCCAAGTTAGTGCTTTTTGCACGCTGGACATTAACCTGGCAGATGCCTTCAGGATGGATGTAGGCAGAGAGGAGCGTTTGACTGGTCAGCGAGAGCTTGATTGAAGCCCATGACCAGAGGCATGAAGATTCCCGGCAGTCGGCATCACAGAGAAAGGGATTTACCTGAAATGTGTAAGAGGCGATGAGAAGTTGCGGAATTGAGCCTTTGGCCTTTTGTCTTGTCTTTACCGCTGGAATTATATAAATATTAATAATATTCATTCATTGTATCGTCCCATAATATAATGCAGTGGTTAGAACACTTGTTTTGCAAGCGAGAGGATCAGGACAGGGCGATACCTAAGGCAGGTTTGCTTGCTCCAAACACATTTGTTTATCTAGCATTAAGTATGTTGTTACACAATTGGTGGATTGCTTTCTGTGGTTTAATAATCCCTTGAAAAAGTAGTAATAAATAGTAATAATTTGGTCACTCAATCAATGACTATTTGTGAGACACGCAATTGGCTGCCGCGTTCCAGCCACAAAACATACAGTTTTAAGGCATATTCAATGAGTTTTACGGTATATTCTGTGTAGTGCTTTGAGATGTCTCAATAGCGTGTTAAGGCGCTGTATCAAAACCAAGGATTCCTGTTATTAAATCCTCTGCCTGGATCTGCCTCGCACAGTTGTTTTTTTTACGCAAACCTTCTGATCAGTCACACAATTCACATGTGTCTGTGAGCAGTCTCCACTGATCCCCTACAACCCCCTCTTTGACCATTTTCAGATCGTGGAGTCCCTTAATGTAGTGGTTAGCGCACTCACCTCACAAACGAGAGGACCCGGGTTCGATTCCTGGCCAGAGCGAGACCTTGGTCAACTTTCTTTACTCCACACACCCCTGTTTACCTAGCGGTATGTTGGAACCCGGTTGTTAGTCAATTGGCGGATCGCTTTTGATTGAAAAATAATCCTTCCCAAAAATATGTTCTTTCACTCCATGAGTGTGTATGGTACACAGCTCGGCACCATTGGCTGCTGCATTTTGCGTAAAAAAACCCACACCCAATCCACAACGCAAGTGCATTCCATGAAGCACTTTGAGACATCTCAATGAAAAGGCACTTCACCAAATTCACGGATTGCTGTTATCATTATTACTACTGTTCCTGTGTTCCTACAAGCCCTTAGGCTCAGGTTTGCTGCTGTCTATCGATAATAGAGACTGGTGGTGGGGCGGTGGGGGGGGAGGGGTGGGGGGGTGAGTGGGTGGTACGTGTAGGAGGGTTGGAAACTTGAGCTACATTGTGCTGGTGTATTTACAAGGCTGCTCACTATGACATCGCGCACACGTACACAAACACACAGGCTGCCTCACAATGGAAAATGAAATCGAGCCGGGCACGGCTCCTCACGGCAGTGTAGTGATCCGTTGGGAAGGCGTGTCACATCTGAACCTCTCCCCTATCCACCCCACTCCCCTCCCCACCTCACATCACATCACCGCAGCTCACATCACCCTGGGGTCTCAGCCTCCTCCCCCTCACCCCGCCCGCCCCCGACCCCAGTCACAGCGACTGCTTTGAGTGACTCTCGGCTCGGTCATTGTTTGTGATTCGCAGGCGGACACTCTTTCTCACACCATGAGCGAGCCCATTGCCTAGGGTGGTGGCATGCTGAGAGCAGAGAGGGGGAGAGAGAGCATGAAGCAGAAGAAATCTCACTGAGGGCTGGTTGGGGGCAGAGACACAGGAGTCAGAGACACCAGGGAGTAGTGGCGCTGGGGGAGGAGAGAGAGACACGGTCAGGCTCCGTTTACAGGTGAGTGAAGAGCAGCCAGTTGTCGAGATGCTTCAGCAAATCCTGCGAGATATGTACATCGACCCCGATTTATTGGCAGAACTGAACGATGACCAGAAACAGATCCTGTTCTACAAAATGAGGGAGGAGCAGGTGAGGAGGTGGACGGAGAGAGAGAGGTTGGAGAGTCAACTGACCATTGAACAGAGCAACCAGACACAGCAAAAGGCAGGTAATGACAAACCCTCTATTAGTAACACACGGGCGAGGGGAGGGGAGGAGGAGGGGGCAGTAGTCCTGGAATTATCTTTGTTGTTCAGTCCTGTAGTGTTGTGGTTAGAACACTCACCTCACAAGCGATTCCCAGTTGGAGTGAAACCAAAGGCAACTTTCCTTACTCCACACGCCTCTGTTTACCTAGCAGTAAATCGGAACCCAGTTGTTGGTCAATTGGCGGATTGCTTTCCACGATCATAATCCTTATCCCAACAAAAACAATCCACGACTGTTTGTGGGACACTGCTGTGTGCAATTGGCCACATGTTTCACCCACAAAGTATGGTCAATGTATAGGATTGCTATGATAGTGAAAGGCTCTCAGCTGGAGCCTGCAGTGTTGGAGGCATTAACAACGAGTAAGGTTTTCTTCGATAATCTACTCGCATCACTTTAGTACATTTCTTTGCATTGCTTTTCTTTGCATCCCAAAAATACAGTCAATTCTCTTCACAGTATATTCTGTGAAGCGCTTTGAGATGTCTAGGAGACGGAAAAGGCGCTATATCATATGCAAGGATGATTATTATTACTGTTAATATTGATGGGAGTCAAAGTGCTTAAGAATAATAATAATAATCATCATTCTTGCGTTTGATACCACACCTTATCAGGTCATCGAGACATCTCAAAGTGCTTCATAGGATGCATTATAAACTGTAGATGGACCCATAAACAGGGTGGTTAATACAGGAGCAGATGAAGGGGTGGGCTGATCAAAAAGGGAATTGGGTTTTTTTTTTGACAGAGGAGAGAGATTAGGAAATGGGACCGTGCAAATGTTTTCAGTGCACTATGAGGGTTGTGTTTCACCCCTTCCCAAACACTCCCCTCCCAGCTCGGGTCACACGCCTCTTGTTTAGCGCCTTGGGACGTCCTCCCGACGTGAAAGGCGCTATATAAATGTAAATTGTTGTTGTTGTTGTTGTTGTTGTTTATCTACCTGCACTCACAGGCTACACTGACACCACAGCTGAGCAAGTCTCAGTAAACATCCCCAGATTCAGGAGGTGAATTATTCAAATAACTGAGGACGTGTGCATTACAATCTGGCACAGACTGATCCAGTGATGTTGATCAGTGAGCAGCTGGTACATACGAGCACGGAGTAATTACATTCACACAACACGCAACGCGTTGCACCCACATCAAAAACACCCTGTATAAGGGTCTCTCTAGGTAACCTGGACCTTAAGGTGTGGGTATGCTCGTTACTATTATTAAGTCAAAGTGCTTATTAATAATCCTTGCATTTCACATAGCACGATATCACATTGTTGAGACATCTCAAAGCACTTCATGAAATGCACTGTAAAGTGTAGTAACTGTGTATTTTATGAGCAATATGTGGCATCCACTTTACACACAGCCATGCCCCACAAATAGCCATGGAGTGAGTGACCACATCTTACTCAGGGGGAGTTGGCCAAGACACTGGGAAGAGAGAAACAAACTCCCTTCTCATTTTATATAGTGCTATGAGATCTTTACTAATCACCTAAAACAGGTGTAGATGGGCCCTCGGTTTATTGTCTCATCTGAAGGACAGGACCTCAGATGATACAACCCTCCCCCAACACTCTACTGGAGCACTAGCCTAGACTGTGAGCTCAAAGTGCCGACATGGGGGCTTGAACCACAGGGTTTTTTGACTCAGAGCTGAGCCAGGCTGTCATTTACATTGAAGATGAGGGCTTTTACTCATGTTGTCATCTTTCCTGTTGTCCAAAGACCGCAGCAGACGTGTGAAGTGGCTCCACGGGAAGGATGATGAGGTGTGGATCTGGGTCATGGGGGAGGCCCCCGGGGACAAAACTTACGAGCAGATTACCGAGGAGATCATGGCCAAGAGCGCGAGGCAACAGGCTCAGCAAGAGGCCCTGGCGAAGTGGTAAGTGATTAATTGAATTCATTGGAGGCAAATGGAAAACCCCACATTGCTAACACCTCTCCTGTTCGGATTGTAGCCTCTCAGCTCAAATAACTGGCCTATTCATCCAGCCCAGGCTGGTGTTTGAGCATCGCCAGGTCACGTGCGAAACGATGTGCTTCTAAGCAAGAGCCATTATCTGCCTCTAACCTGGGAGTGTGGACCTACAGTGCGTAGAGGGAGCTTTACCGTCTCTAATCCGTGTCAGCAATGGCCTGGGAGTATGACAGACAGAGGAAGATTTACAGCCATGTTAATTTGGTGATACACACTTACACTTACGGCGGAAAACAGACGTAGCATGTTATTATCCAGTTACACGGCGCTACAGACATGGACCCTTGTGGCGATGGAGGGGTGTGAGGTGGGCGGGGGGGTTGCATTTGCGCTCTCCATTTTGATGGAGGTAACCAAGGCTTCCCCGCTTCGGGGTTCTGCCATCCTTTGCAGTGCACAGGGCATGGGGTCTTGTAGCCTCCCCTCCTCCCTATAACCCTCTCTCAGTGGGGAGCGCAGGTTCACAGCACACAAGACGTGCATATATATTTTTTTGGGGGTGGGGGGAATGCTCCCATTAAGACAGTTGAGAATGTGCACATTCTCACAAGCCCTGACAAGCCCGGAGAGCGCCCTGATGTACACCATGCATACATGTTTACCCTGGAATGCCTGGAAACCTTGCAAAAAACAAACTCATACGTTATATACCTGGCCATCCCTCGCACAGCGGCATCCCTGCCAGGGATCTGATCCCTTTATCCTCAGGGAGTAGATACACAGGTGGGCTATCTCTGCCCTCTTTTTCACGGAACAGTGAGCCTCACAATTTCCACGACATATACAGCATTGTCACCTATTGTCGAACCCATAAAAATAAATTGTGTCTTATTATTTAAGATTGGTGAGGAGCGGGGGGGGGTGGGGGGGGGGAAAGGCAAGGACATGGGGTTAAGAGAATCCGTCGCAATCTAATCAACTGGAGAGACAGGCTGCTTGGTGTCCTAGACTGTGTCACTGACTCGCATTCTCCCCGCGCGCACTCAGGCGAGAGAAAGAAGCGGAGATTAAGAAGAAGTTCCGGGAAGCCGTGCTGAAGGAGAAAGCTCGCTCTGTGGCAGGCAAGTGGAGAGAGGAGGCCGAGGACAGGAGAGCCACCAAGCTGGAGGAGCTGAAGGTTTGTATAACACTTGTTCTACACGGAGCCACATAGCATAGTGGTTAGAGCGTTCGTCTCGCAAGCCGGAGGACTCGGGTTCGATTCCAGGGCAGGATGAAACCTTAGGCAAGTTTTCTTATTCCACACACCTCTGTTTACCTCGCAGTAAGTAGGAATCCGATTATTTGGCAGATTGCTTTCCAGGGGATAATAAACCCTTCCAAAAAACTGTGGTAACTCAATCCACGACTGTTTGTTGAGACACTGCTGCAACTGGCTGTTGTATTTTGCCTATAAACTAAGCCGTGAAGCGCTTTGGGACGGTTCAAACAACGTGATAAGGCGCTATATCAAATGCAAGGAATTATTATTATGCAATGCCTTATCACGCCATTGAGATGTTTCAAAGAATATATCATAAAGTGGATTGACTTGTGTATTTTTTGAGTGAAATGAAGCAGTCGATTGCTTAACAGGAAAGGCAAGACCTCAGTAAACACTGCTTTTTCTCCCCGCAGAAACGAGAGGAGGAGGAGAGACAGCGAGGAGAGGCTGAGATCCGGTGCCAGGAGGAGATCCGAGCCAACGAGCTCTACATTAGCCTGAAGGAGGCTCATCAGCAGGCCCGTAGCGAGAGCGACGAGCGGGAATGGGAGGAAATGCGTGAGTAAAGCACCAGGCAAAACCCTTACCATCACCGGCAAATCATTGCGTTTACAATCATAACTACCTCTAATTACTAATAATAATAATCATCTTTGCAATTGCCGTAGCGCTTTATCACGTCTTTGAGACGTCTCAAAGCTCTTCCCAGAATACAATAACAACAACAACAACAAAATTACACTTGTATAGCGCCCTCCACGTCAAGAGGACGTCCCAAGGCACTGAAATATACTGTAAAGTGAATTGACTGTATATTTTTGTGGGTAAAACACGGCTGCCAATTGCACACAGCAGCGTCCCACACACAACAAAATTACATTTGTATACTGCCTTTCACATCACCAGGAGTATTGATCGAGTGACCAAATGCTCTGCGAGCGTCCAGAGCACTTTACAGTGGCAGAGCCTGACACCGAGCAAGTGAGGTCGGGGAAGTGACCGTAGGCACAGACAAAGAGGAACGTCTTTTCATGCACGACCTGAAGATGGGGAAAGAGGGGCCAGGCGGAGGGTTAGAGGGAGAATGATTCAGAGCTTCAGTGCACAGTGGCTGTAAGCGAGGTCACCGATGATGGAAAACAAGTCGCAAGGGACATGCAGGAGATCGGAGCCAGAGCAGAGGCACAACCTGCACAATGTCAAATCACAGTTAATTCATACAAATTCATAACAATCCTTGCATTTGATATCGTGTCCTAACATGTCACCTTCGAGCCAGTTTAACTGTATGCGTTTGTGAATTTATGTGCGCGTGTATGTGTGTGTGCGCGTGTATGCCTGTGTGTCTTTGTGAGTGTTTGTGAGTATGTGTGTATCTATGTAAGTGTGTATATACGTGCGTGTTTTTTGGTCTTCACTGCATCTCTACCCTAAACTTCAGCTTCTGTGTCAGACACTGTTTGACCTAAACAAACACTAAGTGTGTCCTGTGTTGTGTTGTACGCTGCCCCGTGCAGTACGCAGGTCAAAGGCCGCGGACGAGAACAGGAAGCACATGGCACGGCGGGCGAGGGACGAATATCATCGCCAATCTCTCCGTGCCATCGAGAGAGGCAAGGTGGCCGGCCTCAGCCATCTCTTCCAGAACAAGACAGTGGATCAGAACACCAACACCAACAGCAAAGGGCAGCCTCCTGCAAGACTTCCCAGCACCCAGTCACCTCCCCCACCAGCACCCAGCAGGTACCAGTGCACACTACAGCACCCCGTGCGACTAACACCCTCGGTCTTAATGATAATAATGATCCTCGCAATTGATACAGCGACGTCCCACATTGAGACGTCTCAAAGTGCTTCACAGGATATACTGTAAAGCGCAATCGATGACTGTGTGTTTTGTCGGTGGGCGAAAAGCGGCCGACAATTTGTGCACAGCGAAGTCCCACAAGCAGTCGTCACCATTTCTATTTGGGGGATTGTTGGCCAGGAGAGAGAGAGAGAGCGAGAGAAAAACTCCCTTTTCTTTTCATATCGTTGCATCAATTACAATATATCTTTTCAACAGGATCCTCAACGCCTGCCTGCACAGGCAGAGGGAGGCTCGGGCTAGCTGCTGATGGGGGTGTGGTGCGGCAGTGTTTACAGTATGGGGGGAGGTGGGGGTGGGCAGAATGGCTTGTGTAACCGGACGCTCTCTCTGTCCGCACAGCACAGGGACGGGGGAACGCTCTTTCCAGCCGGAGTCCCACGGGGCAGTGGTGAGGTGGTTCCAGGAGGAACAGATCTTCCGTCGCCCAGCCTTCGAGAGGGACAGCAATGTGGTCGCAGCCTGGTTTCATGGTACAGATTTGGGGGTGTGATTGGGGGGGGTTGACAGGGGTGGGTGGGGAGATGAAGAGGGGGCTCGAGGGGCCCCAAGGGTGAGGGGAGAGCAAAGCAGGGGTTCACGCTGGGTGTGGACGGGGTGAGGTTATAACATTCCAGTTCAACATACATCTCCTTTAATCTCTATCTTGCCTTTATGGATGGGGAGGGCACGCAACACAGCAGAATGTGCCTGTGATTGAAGAATATATCAATATACTTTCCATTGTATGTAGTGACCCATCCGTCAAATGTGAGCAACAACAACACATTTCTATAGCACCCTTCAGACCGGGTGGTGTCTCGAGACTCACGCAGCTCAATATGTGAGCTGATGTGTAACCTGATTTGCTGAGGTGCTAACCTGCCCTCCTGCCATTGACAAGCTGTCACATTACGCTGATACATTATTTAATCCCCCAGAAAGTGAGACAAAGGGGGAGCACAATATTTTGGGAGCAATAAAAGAGAGATTTATTATTTACAGTGAGCTGGTGCTGTAAGTGTGCATTTCTGTTTCCCTGACCTCTGCCAAGTCTGCTCATCTTACCTCCCACTTCCTCCACGCAGCGTGAGCTACAGGGAGCTCTTCAGGCTACTTTGCTAACCACATTGTGTGTGTCAGCCTGGCTCAGTGGGTAGCGCTCTCTCTCCCTCCTTTGAGTCAGAAACTTGTGGGTTCAAATCCTACATTGCGACTTGGAATCACATAGTCTGAGTTGACGTTCCAATGCCGTGCTGGGGGTGTGTTGCTTGTTCGCGAGGCTGTTCTTCGGATGAGATGTTAAACCAAGATCCATCTGCCTGATCAGATGGGTGTATGAAGAGATAATAATAGTAATCCTTGCATTTGATGTAGTACCTTAACACATTGTTGAGGCACTTCAAAGAACTTCATAGGATATATGGTATATTGTCAATTGGCGAGTCGAGGTTAGGAGAGGGAGGGGAGGGAGGGGAGGGGAAGAGAGGGAGGGGACGGAAGGGAGGGAGGTGAGGCAAGGGAAGGTAATGTAAACTGAAGAGATCAATGGGCTGCAACAACAATAAAATTACATTTGTACAGCACCTTTCACGTCAGGAGGACATTCTAGTTAATCAGTTCAATGACTTTGAATCAGAAGCCGGACCGTGAATGGTTAATTTGCCGCAGTTCTCGAGTGAGTGAGAGATAAAAAGGCCATCCTCACCGGAAGACTACCGTATCACCAAAACAAGCAGCTCGCTTAACAAAGGGCAACTAAAGAGAGGAGCAATTATCAGAGCCGTGTGAGTGATAGGGGCAGTCACGGGATGTCTGTCAGTGTCTGCCCTGATACACCCGGACCGTCACTGCTCATAACACTGCTCCTCACAAAACACATCCAACCACTCAGCCCTTACCACTGTGTGTCACAGTAACATCCTAAATAATGCCACAGGCTCAGCTCAACACAAAACATCCCAAACACCACCCCCTACAAACACACACCGCACCCTATATACCGACACACACAGTCCCACCCCCCACCCGACACACACACACACCACTTCCTTTACTCCCAATTAAATGGCGAACACATAAATTATTCATTTCCAAAGATCTCTGGTTTCTACAAGTTTATCTGTAACCATGTGTATGTTTGCATATATGTATGTGTGTGTGTATATCTGTGCATGTATCTGTGTTTTTGAATATGTGTGTGTGTACATGCATGTTTGTAGGTGTGTGTGTGTATGTATTTGTGTATGTATATTTGTGTATTGTGTTTATGTATGTGTGTCTCTGTGTCTCACAATCAGCCCTTTGGGATGTCCTCCTGCTGTGAAAGGCACTATACAAATGAAAGTTTGTTGTTGTTGAAAAGGTGTGCGTGTGTGTGTGTTTGTATGTGTGTCTAAGTATGTTTGTGTGTCTGCATATGATTGTATCTATATATGTGTATGTGTGTGTGTGTGTATGAAAATGTATGTGTCTATAATAATAACAACAATTCCGATAATAGTAATATTCCTTGCTTTTAGTCTAGCAGCTTATCACATCCGAAAGCCCTTCACAGGATTTCCTGTGAAATGAGTACTGTGTATTTATAGGCACAGGAAGAGAGAAACTCTTCTATTTTCAATTAACTCCATCGGATTTCGCCCACAAAATACAGGCCCTCCACTTTACAGTATATCCTGTGAAGCACTTTGAGACACCTATCTCATATGCAAGGATTCTTATTATGTTCAACGTCCAACTGAACCGACAGTCGGGACTTTAAATTAACATCTCCTGTGAAGGATGGCACCTCTGACAATGCAACACACACCCCAGCACTGCACTGGAGTGTCAATTTAGACTTCCACGAGTCTAGCGTGGAATTTGCATCCACAAGTTTCTGACAAGGAGGAGAGAGTGCTACCACTGAGCCAGGCTGACACGCACAATGTGGTTAGCAAAGTAGCCTGAAGAGCTCCCTGAAGCTCACGCTGTGTGGAGGAAGTGGGAGGTAAGATGAGCAGACTTGGCAGAGGTCAGGGAAACAGAAATGCACACTTACAGCACCAGCTCACTGTAAATAATAAATCTCTCTTTTATTGCTCCCAAAATATTGTGCTCCCCCTTTGTCTCACTTTCCGGGGGATTAAATAATGTATCAGCGTAATGTGACAACTTGTCAATGGCAGGAGGGCAGGTTAGCACCTCACCTCACCTCCCTTCCCCTCGCATCACTTCTCAGTTACACAGAGGCCATGAAGGTGCAGAGAGTGTTTCCCTCCAAAAGACCCACAATAATAAAATAATAAAAAATTGTTCATTTTCAATCCATGACTGTTTGTGGGACGCTGCTGTGCGGAATTGGTGCCGCGTTTCACCCACAAATATCCAGTCAATTCACTTTACAGTATATTCAATGAAGCGCTTTGAGACATCGATAAGATGTGAAAACACGATATCGAATGCAAGGATTATTATTATGGTTTGGGAAACCCTTAAGCATGGTTTCCGCATGTATCAGACACTTGGCTGATCAAAAAACGTTACTCTCCTTCTCCACTCTACATCGCTCCCCTCCCTGCTGTCAGAAATTAATTAATTAATGCTGCCTTAAAGATAATTTGTTGACCTAACCCCACTCTCCACCAGTTCCCGTTGCCCTCAACGTTCAGTGAGTCAGAGATGTAGAGGCATCAATGACAGACCATTAGCAGAGGAGCAAAGGCTTTACACAGACAGTGGTGAGAATGTGGAATGCCCTGTTGGAAGAGTGGGTCGCGATAGGATTCAGATTAGCTTTCAAGAAGGAACGAGACAGACATCTAAAGTATGTAGGAAGTGATAGGAATCCCGTAGTGTAGTGATTAGTGCGCTCGCCTTACAAGCGAGAGGACCCGGGACCGATTCTCTGACAGGGCGAAACCTTAGGCGGGTTTCCTTAATCCCTCCTCCTCCCCAAATATCTGGTCACTCAATCCGCAACTGTTTGCAATATATTCTTTGAGACGTCTAGAAGACGTGAAAAGCCCAAATCAAATACAAAGCCCAAATTATTATTAGCTGCTGTGTTTCGCCCACAAAATACACAGTATATTCTGTGAAGCACTTTGAGATGTCTCAACGACGTGATAAGACAACAACAACAAATTACATTCATACAGCTTCTCTCACTGATGCTTGGAGTGGGGTCGGGGTGGAGCGGGAGGGCTGGGAGAGTATCAAAAAGACACTGTGTGAAATGCAAGGATTATTATAAAAGAGACAAGTGGGACTGAATGTGTTGTTCTCAGCAAAGACACAAACCTACCTGGCTGTGTCAGGAAGTGGGTGGGTGGGTACCAATTGGGTGTACACTGACTGCCATTAGATTACCATGTGGGGCCGTGCAGTACAGTGAGTGACGGCTTGAGCCTTTACTGTTGTGCCCCGTAGGGATCATCTCCAGACAAGAGGCCGAGGAGCTGCTGATGAACACGGCCGAGGGCTCCTTCCTGACCAGGGTGAGCGAGCGGATCTGGGGCTACATCCTCTCCTATCGCCAGCAGACAGGCTTCAAACATTTCCCGGTGGATGCTTCCGGAGGCTTCTACTCCTTCCTGGGTGTGGATCCCATGCACCACAACACTCTGGCTGATCTCATCCAGTTTCACAAGGTACAAGGCGGCAACAGGAGATGGTACAAGACGACACGAGTGAGCACGAAGCAATCGGAAACAATGGGGCTATCGCCTCTGAGTCACAGATTGTGGGACCCCGTGTCGGGGACTTGGAATCTATTAGACTAAGACCATGCTCCAATGCAGTGGAGTTGGGGGGTGGGGGAGGTGGGGGTTGCATTGTCAGGGATGCCATCCTTTGCCTGACACATCAAACCGTCCACAAAACACAAAATACTGCGGATGCTGGAAATCTGAAACAAAAACCGAGAGAGCTGGGAAAACTCCCAGGCAATTAAGCAATTGGCTACTGTGTTTCACTGACAAAATATATAATCAACTTGCTTTACATTATATCCTGTGGAGCACTTTGAGACATCTCAGTAACGTGATAAGGCGCTATATAGTAAACGCGAGGATGATTATTATTATTATTATTATTATTGGTTGTTTTTCAGGACGAAGTGATCACCATCACAGGCAATGAGATTCTCCACGAAGCCTGCGGTCAGTCCAAGTGGCCCCCGGACTACAGTGAGCTCTTCATAACCCGCAGCCAAGCTCCGTAACACTAGCCAACTCATCTACCAGACTCCACACACCTCCCTAAATCCCCCACTGACTCTCTCCCAACTCCCTCCCTCCATCCACAGCCCTAACTCCCTCAATCTCTCTGCCACCCCTAATCCCCTCACTCCTTCCACACCACCCCACCCCCAATAACCCCCTCACCCTCTCTGCACCCCTATCCCCCTCACTCACTCTCCACCCCTAACCTTCTCGCTCCCTCTACACACACCCTGACCCTCTCACTCCCTCAGCAGCCTCGCCACCCTCCCTCTTTCCCATGCCTCCACACTCCCTCCTCTGCCACAAGGTAGACAAGTAACGCACCTGGGATCAGTGTTCAAAAGCTCACACGTGAAATAAACCCTGGAACAAACCCGTGTGTGTGTTTCTCTATCACCGACTGGGATGAAGGGGATGAACCATCGACCTGTCCTCCAATCCTCTGCCCGGCTGCTCACCTGCGGGCAAACCAAAGCATAGTCCATTGTTGGTCAACATCTTTTGTTCGCCATGCGTGCACTATTGAAAAAGAGAGGGGAAATTTCTCTCTCCGTGTCCTGCCCGGATAGAATTGATGACTCATTTTATGGCTGTTTGTGGGGCATTGCTTTGGCTGCTGCATTCGCCCCCAATATACAGTCACTGAGCTTCCCAGTGAATCCCGTGAGGCGGTTTGAGACATCTTACCAGTAAAGTGCTGTATCACGTGCGTTTGTGGGCTCACAGTACTTTGTGGCCAGCTATTCCACATTCCCACCTCTCTCTCTCTCTCTCTCTGGATAAAGGGAGGTTTTCTAATCTCCCCTTTAGTATTTCTTACCGTTGTCATCAACCTGGATTGGGTCTTGAGTTGTCTCCCTGCTGTGAGCCCTTCAGCAATTGGGCGTAGTTACCACCATTCCGCCACAGGAGGGCAGCAGTTACCCGCAGAATGGGAGAGTTGAGCTGCCCATCACAGATGGTGCCAACCACAGGCACACACAGCTCTCAGCGCCACCTGTTGGACATGTTCATAGCAACAACCACAACAACATGCATTTACGTAGCTCACTTCATGCAAGGCAGCATCTCAGAGCGCTGAACAGTTACGGAGCCTAACACTGTCGGAGTAGGGGGGTTGTTGGGTGGGGTGTGGTGTGGGGGAGGAATTAGCGAAGTAGCCGTAAGCACAGTCAAAGAAAAAGGTCATCAGATGTGATCCGATAAAGGGGAAGGAGAGTGAAAATCAGAAGGGATTGAAGGGAGAGAGTTCCAGAGTTTGGGGGCAACATGGCTGAAGGCATGGCTGCTGATGGTGGAGCAGAGGGGACGAGGAAAAAGCAGGAGGCCAGAGCCAGCCGAGCGGAGGCAGCGGGGAGTGGAGTTGCGAGTAAGCAGGTCGGAGATGTAGGGAGATGCCAGGGGCTAAAGCTATTCCCCTCGTGTGCAGGAGTCAGTGTGTTCTCTGTGAAGAGTGTGGGGACCCGAGGCCACTCAAGTTTATCAGCCAAACACCCAACACAAGGGCTGATCGTCAGCCAGGTTTAAACGTTGTGCTTTATTTTAAACTGATCTTGAAAATATTTATTTTTGGTCAGCCAAGTGTCTGACACAAGCAGAAACTAACCATTGAACATATAAATATAAAAGACTTCAATGCACCAATGTCACTCTGACACAACTCGAAACACAGAAATTAAAGCTACGTTTTTGGCAAAGAGAAAGGAGTTCCTCTCTCCCAGTATTCTCCCCCGAACTCGAATAGCAGTGCCCCACAAACAGCCACGAGCTAAGTGTAACTTTGACTGCCGCAATTTCCCACAAAGTGTAGTGTCACTTCTCACTACACTTGACAGTAGTAAACCACCATTAATAATAATTACTGTGGCGTGCTCAGAGATCTGTCACTCACAAATCTATCAATAATAATAATCCTTCACTTGATTTCACGTCAAGAGGACGTCTCAAAACTTAGAAGAGTAAGAGTAGCTTAAGGAAGGGATCAAACGTGCAGCATTTCCATGTTATAGTATCATAGAAATTTTCAGCAAGAAGGAGGTCATTCAGCTCATCATATCTGTGCCAGCTCTTTGGAAGAGCTATCCAACTAGTCCTGCTCGCCCAAGGTGTTTTACCCACACTATCTGTGAGTGTCAACCATAGAATTTTGATACACACTATTATTGGTTACTGAGGGCATCACTGTTTCATACAGTGACTCGCTGGGCTGGGAATTCACCCCATCCATGTTCACATAGTCGTCTTCCTCAGCGATGGTATTGGAATATATCTGAAACGCAGGCATGAAAGCGTTAACTCTTGAGTGTATTACAATAATCCTTGCATTTGATGCAGCGCCTTATCATGTCGAGGAAGCGCTTCTCAGGATATACTGTAAAGTGGAGTGACTGTGTATTTTGTGGGCGAAACACAGCAGCCAATTGCACACAGCAGTGTCCCACAAAAAGTGACCACATTTTTTGGGGAGCGATTA
Organism: Hydrolagus colliei; assembly: GCA_035084275.1. Lineage (NCBI taxonomy): Eukaryota > Metazoa > Chordata > Chondrichthyes > Chimaeriformes > Chimaeridae > Hydrolagus > Hydrolagus colliei. Next base: position 21,036,959 of record CM068748.1, read on the forward strand.
TTATCCCTGGAAAATCAAACCGCCAATGGACTAACAACCGGGTTCCTACTTACTAGGTAAACAGAGTATGTGGGGTAAGGAAACTTGCCTAAGGTTTCACCTTGAATGGGAATTGAACCTGGATCCTCTCGCTTGTATGGCAAGTGCTCCAACGTTACAACACCCGCACCCCCACTCTCCCCAGCCCCCCCCCCCCCCCCCCCCCCCACCCCAGTATTGTCTCTAACCTGTACTGTCACTGACCTGGGAGTGCGGATAAAAGCAACGACTATCGTTATAAGACTTTAAGTATTTTGGGGGCAGGAAGGAAGATCAGGGCGGTGAACAGAGAGGAGAATGAAGGACAGGACCTATTGCTGTTAAGACGCTAAGAGCTACAGTATTAAGATCAGAATGGTGCAGAGGTTCACTTACTGTGGTCTCAGGTGTGTCATAAATGAGTTCCTGTGGAGGGAAAGTTACAGTTTGTTTATCTTACAGATCAACCAAGAAAACGATCAAACTCAATGGAGACGCCACTGACTGCTTCTTACCCCGGTGGCCAACAATCCCTCAAGATCTGTCTCTCAGACCGTGCTTTGTGCCATCTTTCCTCTCCCCCACTCTTTCCCTTCAGCTCCCAACCCCAGCCTGTGTCAAGCGTTGGTGCGGAGAGACTGTGTAGCTGGTGTGTGTGAGGCTGAAGCTGTGTACATTACCTGATGTGTATGTGGGGTGGGGGGCACTAGCTGCATACATTACCCAGTGTGTGTGTGAACATTACCTGGTGTGTGTGTGTGTGTGAACATTACCTGGTGTGTGTGTGTACATTACCTGGTGTGTGTGTGTACATTACCTGGTGTGTGTGTGTGTGGGACACAGGCTGTGTACTTTACCTGGTGTGTTCTGGATCTCTGGTAGCGAGGATCTTCCTTGGTACCGGTTTCCTGAGTGAACAGAGAAAAGTTAAAAATGAAACTGAATCCCAGCTTTGTCAATGATTGCAATTTGCTGTCCCAAGCAACTATTGAAGCTGGATCGACAGAAACATTTAAAAGGGATACGAATAATCCCCCGAACAATAAAACAAGGAGAGATGTGGTAGAGAGCAAAAACAACTAGAAACATGATGGCCTCTTTCTGAGAACAGGTTGTCACGTTTCGAGTGTTTGAGCAACCCAGCTCCTCCAAAACCATAGCACCGACAAGCTTTAAAATTGATTGAACGCATCAAATAACTTACCATGTTCCTTTGCTCTTTACTGGCACTCGCTCCCCTGTCTTGTGGCTTTTCAGGATGTGAAATGAAGCACAAGGAACCATGATCAGACTTTTGAAGGAGGAAAACCGTCTTGCTTATATTATATTTGTATCATTTGTATGGTGTCTTTCACAACAACATAATTACATTTATAGAGCGCCTTTCACGTCAGGAGGACGTCCCAAGGCGCTGGATAATCAATGTTTTGGACCCGATCTAGTAGGTTAAGATTAGAGAGGGTGGAGGGCAGTGGGGGGAAGAAAGTGATGGGTGGCACGGTCGAAGTGGGGGGCCTTGAGGCAGGTTTTGAAGGAGGCAAGCGAGAGAGTGAGGAAGAAGGACTGTGGGATGGAGTTCCAGATTGTGGGGGGAGAGTGGGTGAGACAGGGGACGTGAAGTAGGACGGAGCAGAATAAGCGAGCAGGTTGGTAGAGGGTTAGGAGGTCGCAGAGATGGAGGGGAGTGAGGCCATGGAGTGCTTTGAGGTGAGGATCAGTACCTTGAACTGTTTCCTCTGAGTGATCGGAAACCAATGGAGTTGGGTGAGGATGCGGGTGATAGAATCATGGAAAGCCTGGTGTGGGCGAGGACACCGGCCATAGAGCTCTGGATGATCTGCAGCCTACAGAGGGAGGAATTGGGGAGGCCGGCAAGCAGGTACTTTGCATAGTCAAGCCTGGATGTTATGAAGACATGCATGAAGACACACATGTTAGCTAAGCGGAGTAGTGGCTGGGGCAGTTGGGTTGCAGAAGGTCACAGAGTAGGTTGAGGGAGATGAACATAATCCCAATCTCAACCCCAATCATAAAACCAACTCCCAAAGGAAACTCAAGCCCAAACCAAAACCCAAGGATGAGGATCTTGAACCTGAGTGAATTGACTGTATTTTGTGGGCAAAACATGGCAGCCGATTATGTACAGCAGTGTCCCACAAACAGTTGTGGATTGAGATATTATGAAAATAAATTCAGGGGATTATTATCCCTGGAAAGCAGGCGTAACAACCAATTGACTAACCACTGGTTCCCTATTTAGTGCTAGGCAAATAGAGGCATATGATGTAAGGAAACTTGCCTAAGATTTTGCTCTGCCTGTGAATTGAACCTGAAGTCCTTTCACGTACGAGGCGAGCACTCTAACAACTAAACAGCAGGACTCCAGAAATGTATTTACAGCGTCTTCTCCAGTGTGTGTGCTTTGGTCCCTCAATCCATAACTGTTTGTGGAACACTGCTGTGAGCGAACGGGTGCCACGTTACACCCACAAAATACAACAGTCACTGCACTTTACAGTAGTCGTCGAGGGCAGGTTAGGGAGGGGGGGTTGAGAGCATTAACTCTAGGTGGCTACAAGAAATAAGAGGAAGCATCTGTGTCTGATAACAGGTTTGATGGCATCAGAGCAGATCAGTGTCCAGGTAACGGAACAGGAAGTCAGGTAGAACAGGAAGCCAATAAGAATAACAGCCACATACGAGCGCGGCATGAGAGGACTTGGCAAAGAAATGTCAGAGTCGAGCCAGGCTTTTTTTAACGCTCACTAGTCCAGTTCATGAACCAGGCGGGTGGGGGGTATTCCAGGGCATTTGCCAACCTGCGCCTAATACTTTCCGGCATTAGGTAATGCAGGGAGAGAGTGCGTGTTCCATTTCAGACACAGGGACGACAAATTTCCATGAGTCGGTGCGATGCACGGAATTCAGATCTGTTTGGATACGCTTAAGCGCAGTGATGGATTTCCGCGAGCACCAGACATATGCCTGAACCCACAAATAGTTGTCTGTGTGTGTGTGTGTGCGCGCGCGCGTGTGTGTGAGCGAGCGAGCGCGCGTTTATGATTGAGTGAGTGCGTGTGTGTGAGTGGGTGCATGTGTGTGTCTATATGAGTGAGTGTGTGTGTCCGTGAGTGTGTGTGTTTGTGAGTGAGTGCGTATGTGTGAGTGAGTGAGTGTGTTTGTGTATCTTTTTGAGTGAGTGTGTGTGTCTGTGTGTGTCAGTGAGTGTGTGTGAGTGGTGTGTGTGTTTGTGTGTGTGTTTGTGTGTGTGTGAGTGAGTGAGTGAGTGCGTGTTTGTGAGTGGGTGAGTGTGTGCGTGCGTGAGTGCGTGCGTGCGTGCGTGCGTGTTTGTGAGTGAGTGAGTGCGTGCGTGCGTGCGTGCTTGCGAGCGAGCGAGTACGTATGTATCTGTGCGTGCATGCATGTGCGAGTGAGCGAGCCTGTCTGTGTGAACCCAGAGCAGAACTGCTGTCGTGTCAGTATTACACGGCACTGAATACCATTGCCTTCAAAGTTTGATGTAATAACTGACCAGGCACAAGTCTAAATGGGAAGATCCCACCCGTGGCTGGCAGTGTTGCCACACGGATGTGGAATGCCAACAGGAATTCCATGCCCCAGGAGAGGTCATATTCTATATTAAGGATCGAGATTCCCATTGGGTTTTTTTACCTTCCGTTTCCTCTTCCGGAGGATAACAACGGCAACAACGAGCAGAGTGATGAGGAGGAGGACAGCAACGGGGACACCCACTCCAAGGCCAATCGCCAGCCTGTAGTCCTGCAAGAGAAGAGATCCCAAATCAAACCCAACCTTACATCACAATACAACAGAGAGTAACCCAGAGGAAACATGACCAATCACGCTGGCAACAAGATTCATATCGCTAAATGTAACCTGTGGTGTGGCTGAGCTGGGAAGGTGGGTGGACAACGTAGAGGGAGCTTTCCTCTGTCTCTAACGCGCGCTGTGGCTGACGAGACATTAAACTAGGGAGTGTTACTGCCGTCTTTTCTGTCTTTCAGTTGAAAAAGATACAGAGCTCGGAACATTTCTTAGATTCGGTCTTGAATTCAAAACTGGTTTATTTGTAAGACTGCGGCTTCTGCTACTCTGTCTCTGTGTGTGTGTGACTGTGTGTGTGTGACTGTGTGTGTGTGACTGTGTGTGACTGTGTGTGTGTGACTGTGTGTGTGTGACTGTGTGTGTGTGACTGTGTGTGACTGTGTGTGTGACTGTGTGTGACTGTGTGTGTGTGACTGTGTGTGTGTGACTGTGTGTGTGTGACTGTGTGTGACTGTGTGTGTGTGACTGTGTGTGTGTGACTGTGTGTGTGTGACTGTGTGTGTGTGACTGTGTGTGTGTGACTGTGTGTGTGTGACTGTGTGTGACTGTGTGTGTGTGACTGTGTGTGACTGTGTGTGAGACTATATCCTGTGTTTTCCTTTTGCTGTACGCTCCTGCCTGGGGACATCTTCAGTACGTCTCCTTTCACATCCTCCTGATGTGAAAGGAGCCGTACGAATGTAATATCATTGTTATTGTGTGTGAGGTTGGGAATCATATAGTCTAAGCTGACGCTCGAGTGCAGGGCTGGGCCATTCTTTGAACGAGATCTTAAAAGGTCCTGTCCTGTCTGCCTGTCCTGTCTGCCTGTCCTGTCTGCCTGTCCTGTCTGCCTGTTCAGGTGGACGTTAAAGATCCTGCGCTGCTATTCAAAAAGAGACGGGCGTTTCTCTCCCCCAGTATCCTGGTCAACAATCCCACAAATAAAATTACCGTTTGCGGGACATTACTGTGCGCAACTGGCTGCCACATTCCGCCTACAAAATACCCACTCACTGCACTTTACATCAAATGTAAGGATGATTATTAGCAGTACAGATAGCAAATTATAGTCAGTCGTTCAGCTTGGCCTTACCTGGGGGTAAACGCTGATGCTGGTGGTGGGCTGAGGGAGATAAATGGACAACAATCAAGTTGGAGATCAGAGGTCAGTGCGTCTGACACATGCTCATTATGATCAGTGAGTGACGCTGTGTAGGGAGAGAACACATTCAGGGCTCATGGCTCACTGGCACCTCTCAGATATTACCCTGACCCAGGAGCGCCGGGTAACCACAGTAACCGTGGCGGAGAGCGGAAACGCCAGGCAATCACGCCGGATGGGCTCAGGGTCGAGGGGGAGAAACGAGAATGATTCGGGAAATCGCTACAAAGAGAGGCTCCCAGAGCCGAGGGCGTGTAACCGGGTGTGTGCCGGAGAGAGACCGGGAGCGCCGGAGAGAGACTGGGAGCGCCGGAGAGAGACCGGGAGCGCCGGAGAGAGACCGGGAGCGCAGGAGACTGTAATTGTTGGAGACTGGGAATGTTGCCCAGGCTAAAGACTCTCAGAATGTTTTCTCTTAACATTTAAGATGCTGCAGAATAGTAGGCAATTCTGAGATCGAGTCTTCTAGTAATATCTTTCAGCTACTTTCACATCAGGAGGACGTCTCAAACTGCTTTGTCTGAGTGGGTGGTTTGATAGTCGACAGGGAGACATTACTCCCTATTGACTGGTGGTGAGTCAGTGACTGGAGGGCATCCATTTAAGATGGTGAGTAAACAAGCAAGTGGAGATTAGGGAGAGAGGTTCTGACACACAGTATGGTTAGGGTGTGGAATTTGCTCCTGGGAGCGGTAGTGGAGACAGAATCCATATTCTCCTTCAAGTGGGAACTGGATAAATATTTAACGAGGAGCGAACCACCGGGGTGGGGTTTAGGGGTAGAAAGGGGAGAGAAACAGGACTGGAAAGGATGGTTCTTTAAAGGAGCCGCATAGACACGATGGGCTGAAGATCTACAGTTCTACGAATTTGTCACATTTCTGTATCACATTCAGACGTTAAACCCAGATCCCGTCTGTACCTGCCCAGGTGGATGTCAAAGGTCTCACGGCACCATTGGAAAAGAGTAGGGAGTTTCTTATTAATCTTATCCTCATTATTATCATTATTATTATAATAAGACAATACAGGGGCCTGGCAGGGTCACTTGTGTCTGGTCGTGCACACACAGAACCAGAGGTCAGTTGCTTATAGTAAACACGAGACGGACAGAATGGTGAGGTCCCTTTCTGTGAGCACGATCCCCCTCCCAGCCCTCATTGCCTCTCACCACGTCGCTCGGCTTGTCTGCAGTTGTGATGTCCTGCAAAGTGAACACACAAGAGACACATTAAACGGGAGATCCCAGTCATTCCACCGTTAAACACTCACACTGACCCTCTCACTGCTCACACTGACACACTCACGGCTCACACTGACACTCAGTTCTCAGTGATACCACTCACTTTCACTCTGACACACTCAGAACAATAACAAATTGGATGTACACAGTGCCTTTCACGTCAGGAGCAGGTCCCAAGGCACCGGAGAGTGAAGAATTTGCGCTCGAGCTGGGGGTTGGGATCAAGGGGATGGAGGGCAGAGAGGGTAGGGGTGGGTGGCCGTTCACGCAGTCAAAGAGAAGGATTTCGAGATGTACCTTTAAGGAGGCAAGAGAGGGGACGGAGGGACTTCCAGGATGGCGTTCCAGAGGGTGAAGGTTGAATGGTGGTGGGGCGGGTGAGGTGTGGGGGAGGATCATGGAACAGGCTAGGACTCACTCCTACTCCTAGATTATCTTACCGTTGTTGCAGAGTATGGTGTCCAAGTAGTATGGTAGGCAGAGACTGAAGTAATGTAGTTAGAGTCTGTAGGAGTGGAGGTGGAGGCCTGACAGAGAAAATCTACGTTAGAGACAGATACTCACCATCCCCACTAAGAGCGGAGTTTACAGCATAAAAGGCCTTGTGTCTACTCTAATCCCATTCCCTGCTCTCTCCCCTTTGTGTCTGTTCTGGTGCTCACTCTCCCATTGGAGCTTTCTATTCTAACCCCATTCCCTGCACTCTTCCCATCGTTCCTGTGCCGACATCTCTAAGACTCTATGAAGTATAACATCCTAACTGAAGTGGTAGGTCAGTCATGTGGACGGAGTGACACACCACGCTGTTCAGATAGAACCCTTAAGAAAGAAACAAAGGGAACATTTTATAAACGTAATGGAGCCACATCAGAGACAGCCTTGGCTTGGATCCTGTCCCATTCGCACTGTAATGTACAAACTTCTCACGTGAAGAGACACATTCCCCAGGTGGAGTTCTCCAAAGGATCTCAGAGTTTGGTGCCCAACAAAGAGTAACACAGTGGAGGAGGGCACCGAGGCCCACAGTGGAGGAGGTTATCACAGTATTTATTATGTGCTCGTGCTACATGGGAGTATCCCTGCCATCCCTGCTCTCAACCCTGTTAAGGTCAGATTCTATCGGCAAGAGGAAGTAAACTCAAGGAAACAAGCAATGTAATAAATGCTCATGTATCACACTCGATGCTGCTGCGTACCTTGCTCATCCCAGCTTTATGGTTGCAAATTACAAAGCCTTCTCTGCATTGAGTAATAAATGGTGAGTCTTGTCAACACAGGTACAATGCTAACAGGCTACAACAACAACAACAACCACAACAGTGCCCTGCACCCCAGACAGTGATGAGACGTTAAACTGAGATCACGTCCGTCTGTTCAGGTGGACGTTAAAGATCCCATGGCGCTATTCAGAAAGGGAAGGGAGTTTCTCTCTGACTGACAATCCTGGCTGACAATCCGCAATATATAAATTGATCACTCGTTTCATGGCTGTTTGTGGGACGTTGGCTGCAGTGTTTTGCTCACAAAATCCACTTTACTATGTACCCTGTGAAAGATGTCCTCCCAAATCATAGAATCATAGAATTTTACGGCACAAAAGGAGGCCATTCGGCCCATCTAGTCTGTGCCGGCTCTTTGAAAAGAGCGATTTAATCCCACTGCCCTGCCCGCTCCCCATAGCCTAATAGACCTGTTCTCCCTAAATAAAGATCTAATTCCCTTTTAAAAGTTGTTATCGAATCAGCCTCCACCACCTTTTCAGGCAATGCATTCCAGATTCGAACAACTCGCTGAGTGAAAAAAATTCTCCTCAGCTCCCCTCTACTTCGCCTTGAAACTATTTTAAATCTGTGACCACAAGTCACAGATTCGCCCACAAGTGGAAATAGTTCTTCTCTATTTGCCCTGTCGAAACCCCTCATGATTTTATAAACCTCTATTAGGTCTCCCCTCAATCTTCTCTGCTCCAGAGAGAATAACCCTAGCCTATCTAGCCTCTCCTCATAGCTGAAGTCCCTTAATCCTGGCACCATCCTAGTAAATCTTCTTTGTACCCTTTCCAATGTCTTCACATCCTTTCTGTAATGTGGTGACCAGAATTGAACACAGTATTCCAGCTGAGGCCTCACCAAAGTCTTATAGAGGTTAGTCAGCACTTCCTGACTTTTGTACTCTATACCCCTATTTATAAAGCCTAGTATCCCATATGCCTTCTTAACAGCCTTGTCTACCTGTCCTGCCACCTTCAACGAGTCACTAACACAAATCCCCAGGTCTCTCTGTTCATTCACACCATTTAAAATTTTACTATCTAGCCTATATTGCCTCCCTTCATTTCTTCTCCCAAAATGCATCACCTCACACTTCTCTGCATTAAACTTCATCTGCCATGTGTCTGCCCACTTTACCAATTTGTCTATATCCTCTTGCAGATGGCTACTATCCTCCTCACTGTTTACTATTCTCCCTAACTTAGTGTCATCTGCAAACTTGGAAACTGTACTCCGTACACCCAAGTCCAGATCATTGATGTAGATTACAAACAGCAATGGTCCCAAAACTGATCCCTGTGGCACACCACTGCTCACTTCCCTCCAGTCTGAAAAACAGCCGCTCACTACAACTCTCTGCTTTCTGTCTCGCAGCCAGTTGTGGATCCACGCTGCCACTGTCCCTTTTACGCCATGGGCCTTTAATTTCCTAATAAGTCTCTCATGTGGCACTTTGTCAAATGCCTTTTGAAAGTCCATGTAAACTACATCAACTGCGCTACCATTATCCTTACAAAAGCTTACAAAAAATGTAAGCTTTTTAAAAAAAATTGTTATTACAACTCCATTAATATCACTGTCTGCCAAGCTTCCCAGCTGCTTGTCTAGCTAGGACCACCCTTATCCATTAGAGCTTTGGCTTGTGGGGTTTAACAGGAGCTGAGTGGGAAGATTCCCTGCCCCAGTGACTGATCTGCCTATGAACCAGGCTGGACTGTGCAGTTCCCTGGAATACGGCCAACTTGCCTGGCTCAGGAACCAGACTAGCGACACCACCAGCCAGTCCTGTAGATGAGCCAAGTCAGGCTCTGCTGATGCCAGCAGTGACCTATTCTAGAGTACTGTGGATATGCCTGGCTCAGAAACTGGACCAGAGACTGTCACAGGGGATTCCAACATTCTGTTGCCAAACATTGTCACCTTATAGCCAGTTCAGCTCCAAGGAGATCCTGGTTAACCTGCCTCCCCCCTCCTGCCCGCTACCCACTATATTGGTTGAAGCCTTCTGTGATTCTTGTGTCCTCTCCTGCGCCAGGCTCCATGATCCTATCACCCCCCCACCACCCTCGCCCGGTTCCACTGGCTCCCATTCCCCAGAGGATAGAATTAAAAATGTTCATCTTCACATTCAAAAAGCTCTGTCGGGTTTTGCTTCTCCCTACCTCTGTAACGTGCTAACCCCATGCCAACCTCTGCTTAGCGGACTCTGCCCTTCTCCATAACTCTAGTATAGCTCCTGTAGCTCAGTGGTTAGAGCACTCGCCTTACAAGCGTGAGACCTGTGTTTGAAACCAGGCACATCAGGACGAAACCTTGGGCAAGTTTCCTTACTCCACACGCCTAATAATAATCTCTGCCCCCCAAAAAAACACAATAATAAAAATTGGTCATTTCAATCCATGACTGTTTGTGGGACACTGTTCTGTGCAATTGGCTGCCACATTTTGCCCACAAATATACAGTAAACCCAATATCAAATGCAAGGATCATTATTATTATTATTATTATAATCCTCAGCCTGCCCACTCCACCATCGACAGTCGGGCCTTCGGGCTTTCTGTCCTCACCCTCTAAAACTCCATCCTGAAGACCATCTCCTTCACCCCTCCCTCACCTCCTTCAAAGCCCAATATTAGATCTTCTTCTTTCACAGTGCCTTTGGCAAACCCCCCATCCCGCACCACCCCAGCCTCCCTGCCCTCCACTCCCTCCACCCCCAGCCAACCCTTCACTGTCCAACGCCTTAGGACATCCTCCCGACAACAAAGCGTGTTCTAAATATAATTTTATTGTTGTTGTAAGGTATTAAAGCAAATGGTAACTAGGGGTTGTACATATATGTATGTAAAAGTTCTGCCAAGATTGAATAAACTGGAAGAACAAGATAGATGGGCTAAGCAGTTTCTGTTCCTACTCCCAGGCTGAACAGACAGAAAACCAAAGCCCGTCACCAATGATATGTCAATTTATTCTTATATCATCTACAGCCTCCCACTCTTATATGATCTACAGTGTTGTTGTGGAGGTTGCAATCTCAGTGCTCTTTTGCGATCCTGTGATTTGGAGATTTTAATACTGTACTCCAAATCCCGGGATTCCAAATCTTACCTCATTCAGGACTCGTGTAGTTTGTGCCTGCAGTTCTCCGCACCGGACCCACCCTCCCGACTTGGCTCAGCCTTTAGACAATCTTGAAATACCAGCATTCCCTTCAATGAATACCGGAATTTCAGGAGGACCATTGCCATTTGGGAGCCTGGGATCGGGATTCCCATGAATGCGACCTCTAAGTCAGGTCAACAGCATTGGGTGAGGATGGCCCTGCTCTGATCTCAGAGAGCGGAGGACACACTTCGCTTGGCGACAGTGTTAAAGACAACAACAACAACAACAACAAAATGGTCTTGTGTACAACAACAATTCGCATTTACATAGGCACTCACGCGGGGCAAAGTCTCGGAGTGTTTAACAGTGGCAGAACCTGACACGAAGCAACCTGACACGAAGCATAGTGACCATAGCGCGGTTGAAGAGGAAGGTCTTCTGGTGTGATCGGAAGACTGGTAAGAGTGGGCAAAGCGAGCGGATGGAGGCAGAGAGTTGCAAAGGTGCGTTGGCTGAAAGTACGGCAGCCAGTGGTATAGAGGAGGACACAAGTGACAAGCAGGAAGCCTGTCGAATGGAGGTGGCTGGTGGTGGAGGAGGGGATAAGCAGGTCGGAGAGGTAGCGGGGTGCCAGGGCTTGAAGAGATTTGTAGCCAAGTCCAAGGAGCTTGAAACCAATCCATTCAACATTGCCTCCACACTGCATGATATACGACTAATATTGCCCATATCACATCACTGTGACATCTCAAAGAGCTTCACAAAATATACAGTAAAGTGAATTGACTGTGTATTTTGTAGGGAAAACACAGCAGCTATTTACGCTCAGCAATGTTCAGAAACAGTCGTGGAATGAGTGATCAAATTATTATTACCTATTTTTGGGGGGGGAATGTTATCCTCTTATCGTTTAACAACCAGGTTTCATTTACTACAGGGTAAACAGTGGCGCGTGTGTGGGGTAAGGAACCTTGCCCAAGCTTTCACCCTGCCTGGGAATTGAACCCGGGTCTTCTTGCTTGCGGGGCAAGCGTGGGACTCCATAATGGGCAACATTCAGACAGGAAACATTCATGACTTACCATCACCAAACCCTCCGTTATCTGTGTGTTTGGCCACTGGTTACCACGTCTACCGTGGGCTGACTCAGAGTATTGTAGGTTGAGACGCCAGGCCAGACACTGCAGATTGAGGAAGTAAATACCCTGAAGCTCTCTCAGAGATGGGCGTAGAAAAACACTGGTTATGAATTCCTGGTAGCCTTGTATTGTACCGACAGCTCAGCAGAGGGAAGTGATTTGGTGGAATTGTTAACTCACGATCACACAACTGAACTCACAGCTCCTGAGCAACTCTGTGAACCTACTTTCACTTTTCATGAAACTGCCCTCTCCTTTCCTCCCTCCCTCCCTCCCACTCCTCCCTCCCTCTCTGTTAAATCTGAGAAAACAAAGCGATCAAAGTTGACTACAGTATACAGTATCATTTAGATTACCCAGCACCTGTTGCGTCAGGATGATGTCTCAAGACATTTAGTAGTAATGTCTGGGATCTGAGCCTGGGGTGAAAGCCTGTCTCACCTCACTATTGGCAGATGGGTGTTTGGTCCATCTGCTCCCGTTTTCTGGAACTCCATCCCGCAGTCCCTCCGACACACTCGTTCCATCCCACCCCGCATTAATTCCTCTTCGACTATGCCTTTTGGTCATCCATTAGTGCTTTCAGCCACTACGCCCTGAAACATTAGAACTCCCTCCCTCAACCCCTTCACCTCACCCCTCCTTTCCCATTTTCAGGTCGCGCCTGCAGACCTTTCTCTTCGACCAAGCTTACAGTCGCCTTCCTCCTCCCCCTACCTTGTCCTCGACCTCTGCCATTGTGAAGTGCTCTTGAGACACTGTCCAGCATGGAGGATATAATATAAATGCAAGTTGTTGTGCACTTGCCTTGCAAGCGAGAGTACCCGGGCGTGATTCCTGGGCAGGAACCTTAAGACAAGGCACTTGTGTTTATTTAGCAGTATCTAGGAACCTGGTTGTTAGTCAATTGTCGTATTGCTTTTCCAGTAGTAATAATCCTTTAAAATAATAAGAATAATTTGGTCACTCAATCCACATCTATTTGCGGGACACTACTGCCACATTTCACCCACAAAATATAGTCAATTCATTGTACGGTATGTTCTGTGAAGCGCTTTGAGATGTATTGAAGACGTGATAAGGCACTATATCAAATGCAAGGATTATTATTATCCTGATCAATAGTTAATTCTATGATAACCTGACTGTTCCCATGGCTGTGTTTCGTGGTAGTCGATCATTGCTTTTTGCACCATCACTGACTGAAACTTCAATAGATTATAATAAATTGTTTAACAACAACAAACTTACATTTGTAGAGCTTCTTTCACTTCGAGAGGACTTTCCAAGGTGCTGAACAGTCAAGGGTCAGGACTTGAGAATGGCGGGGTGGTGGGTGCAGGGTTGAGATGAGGGAGGGCAGAGAGGTAGGACAGCGGCTGAAGGCACAGTTGAAAAGGAGGGTCTGGAGACTGGCCTTGAATGAGGCAAGGGAGGGAGCAAGGCGAAGGGATTGTGGGATGGAGTTCCAGAGTAATGGAGGTAGAGAGGCTGAAAGCAGCCACCGATGGTAGGGCGGGTCGGGCGGGAGATATGCAGCTTACTGAACGGAGGGAGCGGACAGATTGATAGGGGGTGAGCAGGTCAGAGAGGAGGAGGGGGCAAGGCTCCTTGCCCCTTCCTCCTCTCTGACTTTCCTCCCGCTCGCAGCCCTTCTGGTCCCAAAGTTAAACCTTATCATTAATAATAATAATAATAATATACAGTATATAGATCCTTCTATAATCAGCAAATCATTAACAGCACTCTCTGAAATGTAGAAAGATTTATTTATTTTCTGGTCCCCATTTGTGTTCAATTAAAAAACGAGGAAAATAAAACAAGAATAAAAAGGACTTTGTTGGTTGGGTTTAAAGGCTCTGTCGTCCCCTCGGTTATTTCCTCATGTGCAGTTCGTCTTGAAACTTGGTGCTCGTGTAGCGAGCGTGGAAACCTTTCTTATTGATGGTATCATCCGAGTGAAAGCGGATCATGATGCAGTCTCCCGCGGAATAGATCTCCTCTGGAGGCTGTGGGCCAGAAAAATCCGGCGATTAATTGCAGCAATTTTCCCCGACTTTCCTCCCGCTCCCAGCCCTTCTGGTCCCAAAGTTAAACCTTATCATTAATAATAATAATAATAATAATCCTTGCATCTGAAATAGCCCCTTATTACATTGTTGAGACATCACAAACGCTTCACGGTACATGTATATACTGCAAAGCAGATCCGCTGTAGTAAGAATATTAATCCTTGCATTTGATGTCGCACTTTTCCCATCTTCTAGACGTCTCAAAGCGCTTCACAGAATATACTGCAAAGCGCAGTGACTGTATATATGTGGGCAAAATGCAGCAGCCAATTGCGCACCGCATTGTCCCACAAACAGCCATGGATTGAAATGTCCAATTGTTATCAAGACGACTATCACTGTCGCCAACAGCATCGCCGTGATCATTACTAATCATGAGGATGGTAGTTGCTAATCCTCACCCCAGAGCCACAGAAGCGGCCGAGGCGAGGTGCTGAGCTGTCGCTGCCATCGTACAGCTCCATGTAGTCGTAGCCGCAGTCGGCCTCCTCCTCCAACTCGAACGTCTGGAATATCAGCTCCACTCCATACCCGTCCTCAGCTCCGATCACCCAGTCACAGGCCTCGTGGCCAGGGTAGTTGTTGTCCCCAAACTGGGAGTGAGAGTAAAGGTTCTTTGTCCTCACTTCGGCTTGCAGACGTCCCCCGCACTCTGTGAATGACACGGACACTGTACCCTGCTCTCACTGTTCGCGCCCCCACCCCCTTGCTCCGTGCCCGCAGCAGTCTGGCTCGGTGTGCGAGTCAGACACTGGGTGTCCGTTTGTGTCAGGCATTGGATGCCTGCGTGCGTCAGTCACTGGTTATCCGTGTTTGTGTGTATGTGTATTTGAGAGTTAGGTGCTGGTACCTGTGGTGTATATGTCAGGTGTTGGTACTGGTGTGTGTGTGTGAGCAACCGTGAGTGGGTGGGTGAGTGGGTGGGTGGGTGGGTGGGTGGGTGGGCGGGCGGGCGAGCGAGTGAGCGAGCGGAGGGAGGGAGGGAGGCAGGCAGGCACTGGTACCTGTGGTGTGTTTGGCCTGAAATCCTTTGCGTTGGACGGAGGCGTCAGAGAAGAAACTGATGAACATGCGGTTGCCGGTGGTGACCAGAGGCTCCGGGATTTTGCTGCCACAGAACCTGCCCAAGATGGCGGCCTCCTGCCCAAGGCCATCCCTCACCTCCACATGGTCATACACACACTCCTGGTGCTGCTCCACCTCAAACACAGTGAACACCTGCCCGCACAGGGTACAACAACAAGAAAGTTATGTTAAATCTTTACACATTGCAGGTTAGGCCTCAGCTGGAGTATTGTGTCCAATACTCGGTACCACACATTAGAAAGAACGTCATGGCCTCGGAGAGGGTACAGAGGAGATTTACCAGAATGGTACCAAGGATGAGGGACTTCAGTTATGTGGCGAGATAAGGTGACATCTCCTAAACCAGGCTTTCCTTTATCATAGAGCTGAGCAACTCCCTCCCTCGATCTCTGCTTCCCTCCCTCACTTAGCGAGGGTCATTGCTGTGTTCAGTGTGAGTGTGTGTGTTGAGGGCAGGTTACCAGCCTTCAACGTTTCTCTCACCATCCTCTGAAACTCCAGCTCGGAACCCCTCTACCTGCCCTCCATCCGGTCCCTCCCCCCAGCTCGGGTGCAAACACCTGACTGTCCAGCCTTATGTAATTTGTTGTGGCTGTGTGTGCGATGTGAAGTGAGTGTGTGTAGGGGAGGTTACCAGTTTGACGCGGTGCCCTGGGGTGGCAGAGATAGCCCAGGTACACTCCTTGCGGCTGGGATATTTGTCCGGCCAGTTGGGGCTGGTGATGATGCCCTCAACGCTGTGTATTCTGTGCTCACACCCGGCTGCAACACACAATAAACACATATAATTATGGAGTCCTGCAGCATATCAAATGCAGGGATTATTATTATTATTATTATTATTATAATGATTAGTGCACTCGCTTCGCAAGGGACTGGGCCCAGGTGTGATTCCTGGGTGGACTAAAAGGTTAGGCAAGATTCCTTACTCCATACAACAATAAACAACAAAAAAATTAAACTTGTAGAGCACCTTTCACGTCAGGAGGACATCCCCCAGCACAACTGCTCTGTGCCAACATTTACCCATTTCTGTTTTTTATTTGATTGAATACTTTGTGATTTACTGCATCAATCAAAAAATATTCAATCGAGGAAATTGATTTGATTGACCAATCACTGTGCGGGGTGGTGGGGGGGGGATGGGGTTGGGGAGGCTGTGCGGGGGTGGGGGGAGGAGAATGGGGTTGGAGAGGCTGTGCGGTGGTGGTTGTGGGGGAGGCTGTGCGGTGGTGGTTGTGGGGGGCGGGGGAGGCACTCACCTTCTTTACAGTCGTGGCCATTTTCATGCAGGACGAAGCCGTTACGACACTGGCAAATGTAGCTCCCAAACGTATTCAGACATTCATGCTGACAGCCGCCATTGTCTTTGGAGCACTCGTCCTTATCTGGGGAGGAAGAAAACGGGTCACACATTCTGCTCCAATATCCCCAATCCCAAGCACCACCCCAACACTTTCTCCCCACCCCTCCAATTCATCCTGACCCCTCCCACTCACCCCATCCCTCCCTCCCCCTCTCATCCCAACCCACCCCATCACACAGACTCGCTCAACAACCAGCCAATGCGCTTACTGTTCTCAGTGTCACGCTGAAGAGGGATTGTCGCAGTCCAGTGGATCCAGTCCAGTCTACTGGTCAGAACTATGAAGTTTAAGCCCTCAACCTAACCCATGCTGTGCCAACCCATGTCAATGCTACCAGTGCTATACCAACACGAGTGGTGCAAACCCAACCCATGCCCACTTATCATGGTCCCAGTTTTCAATGCGCGCCCCACAGGCTATAAACCTCAGTCAGCAATAGCTGCGGAGAACTGCTCCCAGATTAAATTCAGAAGATAAAACAGGTTAAGACCGGGGAAGTGGGGTGGGAGGAACTTAGGGCTACGGAGAGCTCTGTCAACATCCAGCCTGCTTCTCCTGGCCATCATAGAATCTTACAGCACAAAAGGAGGCCATTCGGCCCATCTAATCTGTGCCAGCTCTTTGAAAAGAGCAACTCAATCCCACTGCCCAGCTCTCTCCCCATAACCAAACAGACCTGTTCTCCCTAAATAAAGATCTAATTCTCTTTTAAAAGCTGGGTTGTAGGAGGGGTTTTGACACGGGTTGCAGGAGGAGTTTCCCTGGCTCAGTGCCACACATACCTGAAAAGAACTGGGCTTTGAAGCCCTTTTTAGACACGGTGTTGTCTGACTTGAACTCGATTCTCATGTTGTTAAACTGGGAGGTGATCACATCGGGTTTCTCCAGCCCACAGAACCTACCATGGAGCTTGGAGTCGGTCGCCAACCCACTGCGCACCTCCACATAATCGTACTTACAGACCTGGTGGGCAGCAAAAAAGACACACGTCACAGGCATTCTCCAAGTTCCTCATCTCCCACAAACCCCACCATCCATTTCAGTCCAGTTCAGCCATACTGGGGGGGTGGAGCTGAACTGGATCCAAGGTGACATGCTTGGCAATGGAACGTCAGAATCAAGCCATACCTCCGTGATGGTGTAACAGCTAGTCTGGTTCCTGAGCCAGGCAGGTCGGCAGAATTCCAGGGAACTGCTGATGACAGGCACAGTCCAGCCTGGTTAACAGGCAGGACTAGGAAGGGCAAACCAGTCACTGATGCAGGGATTCCTCCCACTCAGCTCCTGTTAACCCTGTAAACTAAAACCCTAATAGGTAGGGTTTTCCTGGCTGCCTGGCTGGACAAGCAGTCAGATGACTTGGCCAGACAGTGCTCTCAATGGCAAGCTCTATGGTTTTAGCAGGTTAGACACCAGCAGTCATCCCAAATCACACTCTGGGGCCCCCAAGCCTTGGCTCTTATCAACCTGCACCCAACCTTCAGCTGAACATGGATCTTGAATTGCTTTGTGCCCACCAACCAAAAGCCAGTCGTTATTTGCACCCAGAAGCCCACTCTATACCATCTACATCCAAATCTAGCCATGCCAAGCAGCTCCTTGTTTCCTAGTCTGAGCCAACTCTCACACCAATAAAAGCTATCATGCTAGTCCAATACAACCCAAGTTGAACTATGGCAACCTTTGCCAGGAAAACACTACCTGTCTCTACTCATCCCATGCTTTGTCAAGCCACCTGTGCCAAGCAGCATTACTGGTACCACCTAACACTTGCCAACCTGCCTCAACCCAACCCTCACCAACCCAAACTATGCTGATACAATGCTACCCATGTTGGGTTTAAGTGCTCTGGATGCTACCTGCATGAAAGGCAGTGTATAAATGCAAGTTGTTGTTGTTGAACCCATGCCAAAACAATGCTGCCTGTGCCAACCCAAACCATGCTATCCCAAACTACTGTTTCCAACCCAAAACACGCCAAGCCAACCCAACCCAATCCACACTAACCCAACTCAACTATCCTGTGCTATCCTAGCCATACTTCACTGACCCAACGCCAATACAACCTGTGATAACCCAACATCCCTGGTACAAACCCAACCATGCTAACCCATTGTTGTACCAACCCACTGATCCAACCCGCTTGTAACATGTTGACTCAACGCAACTGGTGGCACACATATCCCAATCTCCGTCAACCCACCCAATCTCTGCCAACCCATCTCAGCTCATACCTAGCCAAACCCAGCCTGACCCAAAAGCCAAACTACCAGTCCTGAACCAACAGAACTCCAGGTGTTCACTTACATCATTTCCCTCCAGCTCGAAGACCTCAAACTGCAGTGAAATCCTGTACTGCATTGGGGCGACCACTTGCCACACACAGTTCTTATTGGTTGGGTATTCCTTCGGCCAGCCTGGGCTGGTTACACTGCCATTCAGCTTGGTCAGGAAGCCACCACAAGCAGCTGCAAGCATGACACAGTGTGAGCTACCAACCACCAGCAACAGTGGCTTTACAATAATAATCCTCACATTTATTATAATGCTTTATCACACTATTGAAAGCATTTCAAAGGATTTACTGCACAATACTTAATTACATTTGTGAAGTGCCTTTCACGTCAGAAGCACAATTCAAGGCGCTGAACGGTCAGGGATTAGAACCCGAGCTGGAGAGGGTTGGGATCAGGGAGAATGGAGGGTGGACAGGGTGGCTAAAGGCACAGTCAAAGAGGCAGGTCTTGAGGCAAACCTTGAAAGAGGCAAGCGAGGGAGTGAGGCGATCGGATGGAGTTCCAGAGGGTGGAGACAGAGAGGCTGAAGACCAAACGCCGATGGTAGGTCGGGACAGGTGGCAAATGTCAGACTGTGAGCTCAAAGTCCCTGAGGTGGGGCTTGAATTCCACAACCTTCTGACTCAGAAGAGAGAGCGCTACCACTGTGCCAGCCTGAGACTTTGGTTTACCTTTCATGTGAGCAGTGAATTTCTGCTCGAAACACATGCCAAAAATGGAAAGGGTGAATGGTTGCCTTGATGACATTGAGACATAGTAAGACCGAGGGTAGGTTTTTACCTTCACAGCTTTTCTTGTCAGGAGCCAGTTCGTACCCGGGGTCACAGGCACACTTGTAGCTGCCCAGAGTGTTCACACATCGCTGGCGGCAGCCTCCATTGTCTGGCCTGGAGCATTCATCCACCTCTACAGAGAACAAGACAAGTCACCGACTGGACCTCCTACCCACCACTCTATACCATACTGTCGCTAGGCTGCGAGTGTGGATGTAAAGTGTAGAGGGAGTTTTACTCTGTGTCTAACCCATGCTGTGGTTGATCTGGGAATGCGGACATACAGTGTAGAGGAGCTTTACTCTGTCTCTCTCTCTGACATGCTGGACAATCACTGGTACCTTTGAAGTAATTGGCGGCGAAGCCGGCCTTGTTGATGGAGCCGTCCGACATGAAGCGGAGCCACAGGTGGTTGGAGCTGGATTTGATGTCGTCCGGCTTCTCGTAACCACAGAAACGGCCAATCAGGGGACTGTCTGGCCCTGCCCCATCCCGTATCTCCAGGAAGTCATACGCACAGCTGTCATGTCGCTCGATCTGTCATGGCGACACACGACAAGGCTCATATACAGGAACATATCAGAGAAATACCAGAAACACAACAAGGCTCAAACACAGGAACACCCCAGGAACATGCTTGGAGCACACCAGGAATACCCGAGGTTCAAACACAGGAACATGCCAGGCTAATGCCGAGAACATGCTAGGAACATGCCACATGTGCCCGTTCTGATTTTGGATGAAGGCCAGGGCTCCTCTGTACGCAGACCACAAGCCAGAGTCCATGACCTCAAACCAAGTCAAACTCCTTATCTGGAGCTTCACACGTAGAAGAACATCACAGAGGTTGTGTGCTTTAACCCCACCACCACCCCTGATCTACTGCCATGATAGAGCCCAGAAGTGGAGGGTTTACCTCGAAGGCTTGGAAGGTGAGGCCCACATGGAAGCCAGCAGTGACTGTGACCTTCCACACACACTCCTTGGAAGGACGGTAATCATCAGGGTAGTTGGGGGACTGAATCTGCCCTGTATCCTTGTTAATGTCCCCACCACAGATAGCTGGGAAGAAATGAGGCAAACCGTCAGCACCTAAACAGCTTCCATCCTGCCTGTATTCCCATGGTATTTAATAATCCTTATACCTCAACATACATACAACACAATTTACAGTCCGGTAGTGCAGTGGTTAGCTCACTTGCCTAACATTTTCCCATTTAGATTTGTGCTTTGTCAGTGATTAAACCAAACGACAAGATGAATGGCAGCCCTGAGGAGGGTAACCTGTGAAGTCCTGTATAGTAGTGGTTAGCACGCAAGCCTCACAAGCAAGAGGACCCAGCTTTGATTCCTATGGAGGGAAGGAACCTCAGGCAAGTTTCCTTACTCCACATGCTTCTGTTTGCCCAGCAGTGAGTAGGAATCCAGGTGTTAGTCGAACTGTGGATCGCTCCATCCGAAGGGAGACTACACATTCTATCCCAGACACCGAAATTTCTCTCTCTGCCGTCTCCACACAGAAACGAAACAGAAGTAAATACCTTCGTACACCGCAGAGAAGCCCTTTCCCGCCCAGTTGCTTCCGCTGCGGAATTCTATCCACAGCCGACTGTCAGTGGAGATGATCGTGTCTGGGAGCTTGTTCCCACAAAACCTGCCTGTAAACCAGAGAGAGCGAGACTGTAAGGGAGGGAGCGAGAGTTTGAGGGGGAGCGAGGAGAAGGTGTGAGCAAGGGATGAAGAGAGAGATGGCTTTTACCCAGTAGAGGAGCCTTTTTCCAGTAGCCGTCTCGCACCTCCAGGTAATCGTACCAGCACAGGCGACTCTTAAACAGGTCCATCGTGGTGAAGTTCAGGGTGATCTGTAACACACACCACACACAGTCACTCAATCACTGCCCACATCCGGCACCCAACCTCCCCCACCAGCACAGTCACCCGTGCACACCCCACATATACACGCGCACAAGCATATACACACATATGCACGTACAAACAGACACACACGCTGTGTAGTGGGAAACACTGTGTATGTGGTGGGTGCTGTGTGTGGAGGGGGCGCTGTGTGTATGGTTTGGGGCGCTGTGTGTAGGGGGTGCAATGCGTGTAGGGCAGTGGTTTCCAAACTGGGGCGCGCCTCCCTTGGGGCGCGCGGAGCTTTAGAGTCTCGAGCCCCTGAGTGCGAGTGGAGCCAAGGACCTGAGTATGTGTTAGAGCCAGGTGTGAAGGAGGGGGGGGTGGGGGGCGCAATGAAAACTTTGCTGAGTTAGTGGGGGCGCCGCTATTTAAAGTTCGGAAGCCACTGGTGTAGGGGAGCGCTGTTTATGGGGGAGCGCTGTGTGTGGGGTGCTCTGTGTGTGTGTGTGTGGTGGGGGGGGGCTGTTTGTGCGCAGTCGCTCACCTTCTCTCCCGGCGTGACTGAAATCCGCCAAACGCACTGCAGGAAGGACACGTAGCCGTTGGGGAAGTCCGGAGTGGAAAAGTTCCCAACTGACTCCTGCAGACTGCCGCCGCAGGCTTGTGAGAGAGGAGACATAGGGAGCTTCACTCAGCCTCTCCACAAAGCTTTTCATTCTCAGCAGTAACACGTTAACGCAAATAATAATAATCCTTGCATTTGACATGGTGCCTCATCATTGTGTGTGAGGAAACACCTCCTGATGTCAGCTCTAAAAGTCTTAGTCTCAGAATTTAAGGTTCTGCCACCATGTAACAAACCCTCTATCAGAGGGTTCATATCAAGTCATAGAATCATACAATCTTACTGCACAAAAGGAGGCCATTCAGCCCATTGAGTCTGTGCCGGCTCTTTGAAAAGAGCAACTCAATCCCACTCGGCAACTCTCTCCCCAAAACCGCGCAAACCTGTCCTCCCCAAATAAACATCTACTTATCTTTTAAAAGTTGTTATCGAATCGGCATCCACCACCTTTATGGGCAATTCATTTCAGATTTGAACAACTCGCTGAGTGAAAAAAGTCCTTTCACTATATATAACCCATTCAATGACTCGTTACCCTCCTCTACTGTAAACACCGTAATCAGTCTCGCTAGCCTCTCAGACCTCAGGGTTCCATGATTTGGGAAACTGCTCACGGAGATATTCAACTCCACCACTAGGGAGCGTCACAGACATATCAAGAATGTGCGATGCAAGAGGGAATCAGCTGGAAGCGTTTTACCATTCCAAGACACTGCTGATGACAGCACAGCCAGCCTCATCTGCAGGACTTGGGAGAGGAAGACTAGTTACCGGAGGCAGGGAGTCATCCCGCTCCGCTCCTGTTAATCCTACTAGCCAAAGCCCTAGCGGTGGCCCTAGGTGGACAAGCAATGGGAAAGCATGCCAGACAGTGGCAAGCTATCGATCGATCGATCAATCAATCAAAACTTATATTTATATAGCGTCTTTCACGTCGAGAGGACATCCCAAGGCGCTGTACAGTTAGGTAGGGATAAGAGCAGTGGGGAGGGGTTGGGGCAGGACGAAGAAGAGTAGGAAAATTGACTGTACATTTGTGGGTGAAACGCGGCAGCCAAATTGTGCACAGCCGTGTCCCACAAACAGTCATGGAAGTGGGATTAGGGGAAATGGGAGGGAAAAGAGGAGGGGGGGTCGGGGTAGGGAGAAGGAGAGCAGGAAAGCCGAGGTGCATTGCTCCAGGTAGAGAGTGTACATTCCATTCCAACAATATCCCTCTGGTATTCCCGTGCAAAAGTGGGTTGCACGGAATTCTCAATTTGCTTTGGATACTCTTAAGGATTGTGGAATTAATGGGATTCTGCATGTGTCTGACACCTGTCATCAGTAGTGTCCTGGAATCCTGAGAAGGTCTGGCTCAATATTCTGATATTCTGTGGTCAAGACATCACCTTGGAGCCAGGAGAGCCCCAAAGAGACCCCTCTTAGACCACCAACACCCTCCCACCAATCAGGGAGTACTAAACCAGACAAAATTAAGACAGAATGTAGGATCATTAAGCTGAGACTAGGTGGAATTTCAGGCTATTGATGTTCAGCAGTGTTATAGACATGCAGCAATATTACAGATGTGCATGCATTTGATATTGTCATCGAAATGATATCAATGGCCAAAGACCACAGGACTTAGTCGTGCCCTGGGATCTTTAACATCACAGGCGGGACATCAATTTAACATCTCGTTTGAAGGATGGCACCTCTGACAATGCAGCGCTGCAGTGGAGTGTTAGCCTAAACAATGCGGGGCTTGAACCCACAACCTTCTGACTCAGAGGTGAGATCTCTACCACTTCCAGGAGAAGGCGGGAGGGCCAGGGGAGAGCTGACTCACTATATTTAGAATTTTGAATTTTTCAGAATTTTTCAAATTCATAGCCCTCTGGCAGAGAGACAGACAGGATCCTTCCGGCAAGCACACATCTGCTTCCACTTTGCCTTTCGTCATGGTCAAACATTCCAGGGGGGGGGAGCTTTTATTTAAAGAAAACCAAACAGGGAGGTTGTAAAACAGTGCAATAGGGGCTTAGAGAATATGTAAAGGGCATTAGGGAAGACTCTTCCTGGATTTAATCACAGTTCTCCATCTCCAAGTCAATGGGTTTTCGAGAGAAGCGATTTTTAATGGAACCTCTTTCTCTGCCTCCCATGAATTTACTTTGTGAGAGGGGGGCAATGGGAGCAAAGGGAAGGAGGGGGCATTAGTATAAACAGAGATGTGTCGACTTAGGAAACTTGCCTAAGGTTTTGCTTCCCCTGGGTATCGAACCCGGGTCCTTTTCCTTGCGAGTCGAGGGCGCTAACCATGACACTACAGGACTCACTGTATCCTGTGAACCGCATTGTATCATCTCGATGACGTGACCAGGTACTACATCAAATACAAGGATTATTATTGTTCCGACCCGGAGCGAGCGGGGGAGCAAAGCGCAGTTACCTGGGCATCGGTACAGTTTCTTGGCCTGAGTGATGTCGCCCTGGCTCAATCTGACTCGCTGCCCAATGGCCGGGCGGACCCCAGAGTCATCACGTCCTGGCAAGATGGTGTCCAGGAAAACCCCCCTTTAAGAAGGAGACAGGAACCGGCGGTGAGTACCCGGGTCTCGGGAATCTCAAACACAACCAAGCAGAGGCCAACCACAGAGGGCTGGACACCAGGCACTGGGGCAGTGAAGCCTCACTCACTCACAGCACCTTTCACCTGGGATAACAATAGTAGTAATAATCCTTGTATTCGATTTGGCGCCTTATCACGTCGTTGAGACGTCTCAAAGCGCTTCACAGAATATACCCTGGAATGGATTGACTTGTGTATTTTGTGGGCAAAACACGGCAGCCGATGTGAACTCCAGGGTCCTATCATGGATTGCGTGGAGGGATTATTCTCCCGGGAAAGCAATCCGCCAATTGACTGACAACCAGATTCTTACATATGCTAAATAAACAGAGGCATGTGGAGCTTGCAAGGAAGCTTACCTAAGATCTGGCTCCACCTGGGAAATCGAACCCAGGTCTTCTTGCTTGCCAGGTCGAGTGCCCTAACCATTACTAATGGGATGGAGGGTGTTCAGATGAGGAAGGCGTCTAGCAGAGAATATGATTTCATTGCCTTATTTCGTTGATCGGCCATTTGGGACCAAATTTCATGGTCAACACAAAGGGAATGAGTGGGGGTGGGGTGGTGGTTTGACACGGGAGTGGTGGGGGAACAAGGGAAGAGTGGGGATAGTGTGTCTGATTCAAGATGTTCTCATCATAGCTCCCTTTGTGGTTGTGGTAGAGTTAACTGGAAGTCCTCCTGTGACTGACTGACTCACTCACTCACTCAGTGGGCGCACTCTCTCCCTATTGTCCACATGAACACTTACCCAGAGAGTAAGCAATCTCTGACCGTGCCTTGCTCAAGCCTTAAATCCTTCCTCTCCGCTCAGTGCTCTCTCTCCCCCATCGTCTCTGTGAAGCGCTTGGAGACTGTCAGTCATCCTATGTGAAAGGTGCTGTATAAATATAAATGTACGTTCCTCAGGTCCTCCTTTCAGACTGTTTTCCTTCTAGTGCCAGTGGACGCAGCCCCATCGCTCTGCTCTCCACTCACGAGTCACACCTCCCGGCTCCGGAAGGTGTCCAGTATCCGGGATTTGGGATCTGAAATCCAAGATCCCAAATCTAGATCTCAAATCCCAATCCCAGATCACAAATCCCTTCTCCTCTGTTTCCTCTCCTCAACCTTGGAGCCTTTCCCCACCTCTATAGTGGTGGGGATTCCAGGACTGGGCACAATATCCCAGGGTGGGGTTGGGGAGGGGGGTGGGGGGCGGGGTGTGAGAGGGGGGAAGGAAGCTAGTGACAGATTAAATGTCACCTCTTTTTCGAATTCAACAGCAGGAAAGAAACAAAATTCCAGATCCCTGAGCCCAATCCCCTGACCCCAAATCCTTCTGGAATATCTACAATGCCCAAGCCAGCGGGGGTTATGGGATGGGGAGCCATCTTGGTCACCGCGGTAACGGACAGGAATCGAGGAAATAAAAGCGGCGTAACCTTAAAGTCCAACCTTGAGAAGGTGTTCCTGGCGTAGTGCATGATGGAGTCAAAGTCATAGCCCTCACCCAGGGAGTTCACCTCGGCCGGCTCCATCTTCAAGAAATTATACTCCTGCCCTGTGTCATCACAGCCATCGTCACTAATCCGACTCTGTACCTCTGCTTCAACAACCCCCTTTCTCCCAACCCCTCCCCTCTCCCCACCCGCCACCCCTCTCCTCGACCCCCGCCCCTCTGCCCGACCATTGCCTTTCTTCCCGACTCCCACCCCCAACCTCCCCTCGCTCTGACCCTCCCCCCCACCCCCGGCCTCCCCTGATCCTCTCTCTCTGATCCCTCCTTGATCTTCCCCGACACTCCTCTCTCACAAATCCCCCACTCCCAATCGCCTCACAACCCCAAGCCGCTTTCAGCCCTCCACCACTCACGGCCCCCCTCCCCCGACCCACCTGGTTGGATGTTCTCCCTGATGATGGTGACATGTGCGTCCCTGTCGGGCCGGGTGTGCTCGTGCCAGAAGCCCACCACATGGCCCAGCTCGTGAACCACGATCCCAAACTTGTCACAATTTTTGCCGATGGAGATGGCCTGGGGTCCGCCCCCCCGCCGACCCACATAGGAGCAGCAACTGGGAGAAAGGGGGTGGGAAACGGGGATGTCAGCGAGATTGACAGAGACAACACACACACACACACCGCAAATGGAATATTGTGTTATAGTAAACAGACTCTTGACTTATTCATCTCCTCTTGTCTCCTTCCTTGGTTTAGCTTTGAGCTAATCTTGTTTAACCTGCTTCACTAAATAGTTGTGGGGATGGAGATGGATGGTGGGTGGGGGAGGGGAGGTAAGCAGGAATTGAGCCAGCACTTCTGTGACAGTTTCTACTCCAGTTCCTGAGTCAGGCTCGACTGCAATACTCCAGGGCACTGCTGATGACAGCCAGCCTGGCAGAACAGTCACTGGGGGCAGGGAATCCTCTCACTCAGCTCTTGTTAACTCAACAGATCAAAGTCCTAATGGTTAGGGTAGTCCCAACTGGACAAACAACAGGAAAGCTTGCCAGACTTTGCGCAATGCGAAGCTATGTGATTTTAGTTGGTTAGACTCCAGCGGTTACCCTAACACATACTCTGAGGTCCTGCAAGCCTTGGCTCCTGCCAACATGAACCTAATATTTTTTGCAATTTGGTGAGCAGGTTCCGTCCCTCCAGCGAGAGAGTGCGCATACCATTCCAACAATCTACCCCGTCAATTTCCATGTGTAGGTGGGATGCATGATATTCTCAGTTTGGTTTTGGATACTGTTAAGCATGTTGGTGGATTTGTGTGTGTGTCAAGACACCTGGCTGACCAAAAACATTACAGCGCTGACATGCTCACTGACCCACACGGTCTGTACGTGAAGACG
Source organism: Hydrolagus colliei (assembly GCA_035084275.1). NCBI lineage: Eukaryota > Metazoa > Chordata > Chondrichthyes > Chimaeriformes > Chimaeridae > Hydrolagus > Hydrolagus colliei. The sequence continues at coordinate 21,064,253 of CM068748.1, forward strand.
ATAAAACTCTCTTCATCGCTCCTCTCCACGAAAGTCACACATGTGTGTTTCTCCCAGTGCCTCATGGCCTGCTTAAATATAGCTCGCTGGGTACCTGTGGTAGGCAACACAGGAGATCAACACCTGCTCCCTGTCACACACCAAACCTGACTAGCACCCAACCGCACACCCAACCCTTACTAACAACCCCCGCTACCCGACCCTCACTAATGCACATCCAACCCTCAATAACGCACACCCAACCATCACTAACACACACCCAACCCTCCCTAACACACCCAACCCTTACTAACACACACCCAATCCTCACTAACACACACCCAATCCTCACTAACACACACACACCCTCGTTAAACCCAAACATCACTAACACCCTCACCTTCAGTGACACTCCCCCACTCTTCTCCCCACACCCCTTTTCCCCCTCTGTGTCGAGGCTGGAGCACTGACCTGTGAAGTTGCCCCCGATCACGTAAGGGATGACACCCCCAGGCCAGACCCTCTCCGGCCGGGAAGTGGCTGCTCTCCGACTCCGGTTGGCTGGGGTCCTCGCTAGCTGCTCTCTCCGCCTGTTCTTGCGCCGGTCATGTCTGCCGTTACCTGGAAGACAGCCAGCACTGTCAATACCGCCACACTGAGGTCAGCAACAGTAACACCCACAGAGCACCACCTCAGTCACCCCTCAACTCCCCCTCCAAACCCCCTTCAGTCACTGGGTACCCATCAACACACCACCTCCGTAGGTGGGAGACAGCTCTAACAGAGGGAAACCGCAGGCTGCGCTGAGTAGGGCTGTGTAAAGGGGGAAAATAATAATAATCCTTGCATTTGATGTAGCGCTTTTCACATCTTATCGATGTCTCAAAGCGCTTCACAGAATATACTGTAAAATTAATTGACTATATATTTGTGGGCAAAATGCGGCAGCCAATTGAGCACAGCAGGTCCCACAAACAATCGTGGATTAAATGACCAATTTTTTTATCATTGTGGTTTTTTTTTGGACGGATTATTATTGCAGCTCAGGAGGAAAGTGCCCCAGACTGGCATTGACTACTGTACAGTATAAGTAACAACATGTATAACACATACACACAAACACACACATACAGTGATAACTTTAATTTATATTTATACAGCAACTTTTAATGTCAGGAGGACATCCCAAGGCACTGGACAGTCAAGGTTTGAAGCCAAGTTGGGGGCTTGGATCACAGAGGGATGGAAGGTAGGGAGGGTAGGCACACAAACTCACATACACACACACTTTACAAACTTCAGGTCTCCCCTTCCTCCTTACCCTTCCTTCTTTTCTTGTCATGTTGTTTTGTTGTGATGTTCTGGCTTGCTCTCAGTGATTCCCACGTCCCTCCTGGGGAAAAAACAGGTACCATCAGCACAGGGACATAAAGTGACCGGCTGCACGCACACATTCACTCATGCATGCAGAGGCACACACACCATTAGACACAGACACTCTCAGTCAGTCACACCACACAAAAACACTCACACACAGCACACAAAAGCTCACACACAGCACACAAACGCTCACACACACATTCAGTGCGCACCTACCTGTGTTGTGGCCTGTGTAGCTGATTGTGTGCTTGCTTAAATCAATGGTCCGATACACGTGGAACAGTTTCAGATCCTCTTCATCTAAAGCAATATCTCCCCAGAACGCAACTGCCCAAGAAAGAGAACACACATCAGAGAGACTCTGAGCTCACAGTCTAGGCTGATGCTCCAGTGCTGTGCTGGGGGGTGTTGCATTGTCAGAGGTACCGTCCATCGGATGAGAAGTTTAAATTGAGGTCCAATCTGCCTTTTCTTTTCAAGTGGATGTTAAAGATCCCATTGCAAGATGGTTTGTCTCTCGCAGTGTCCTGGCCAACAAATTATTTGAATCACCACAATAAAATTGTTCACTCATTCCATGGCGGTTTGTGGGACATTCCTGTGCACAAATTGGCTGCTGAGTTTGCCTACAAAGCCCACAGTCACTAGGGTTTATAGTAAATACTATTAGCTGTCCTCCCAATATTATACCAGATGTCAGCATTATTGCAAGAGTATCCAAACCAGACCGAGAGTTCCATGTATGCCACCTACACATGAACATTTCTCTGTGTCTATAATGCATTGTGTACTCTCAGCTTTCCCGCTGCTTGTCCAGCTAGGACCACCCTTGCCCATTAGGGCTTTGGCTTATAGGGTTAACAAGAGCTGAGTGGAAGGATTCCCTGCCCACAGTGACTGGTCAGCTCTTCCAAGTCCTGCTGATGAGCCAGGCTGGACTGCGCTGTCATCCTCAGTGCCCTGCGGACCCGCTTGGCTCAGGGAGCGAAGTAGAGACTGTCACAGAGGGTTGGCTGGATTCCGACATTCCATTACCAAACACTTCACCTTGGAGCCAGTTAAACTCCAAGGAAACACCATTTATTTGAGCCTCCGCTCATCCCACGCCACCCCCCCCCCCCCCCACCCCCCCATCACCCTCCTACAGTGGAGAAGAGACGCAGTTATTTACTGAAGCGTGTAAGTTAAACACAGCTTGCAGAAAGCAAACCAAGGAAGTCAGGTTAGAGGATATGAATAAGTCAAAAGCACATTTGCAATAATATATAATATACCATTTGGTACAACGCTTGATAACATCAAAATATCTCACACAAGTGCTTCTCCATAGAGTGCAGTGACTATTTGTGGGGCAACGTGGCAACAACTAGTCTTTAGCAACGTTCACACACAGCGGTGTTACTTGAGGGGTTGTTGGCCAGGACACGGGGAGAAACTGCATTGCCAGAGGTGCTGTCCTTCCAATGACCCGATAAACCCAGGTACTGTTTGCCTGTTCAGGTGGACGTTAAGGTTCCCACAGCACTATTCTAAAAGAGAAGGGGGTTTCTCTCTCCCGGTGTCCTGGCCAACAATACCCCAAAATAAAATTGGTCATTCACTCCACGGCTGTTTGTGGGAAGCTGCTGTGCGCAAATCGGCTGTTGCGTTTGGCCCCCGTAATACAGTCTCTGCGTTTTACAGAAAACTGGAAGCTCTTTAAGACATTTGACATGGCGAGGTGCTGTACTCAATTCAAAGATTACTTTTTTTGTTATTATTTGTGCAGTTCTGCTGAGGGAAAGATAGGTAGGAGAGGAGCGAGATAGAATGAGCAAGAAAGAGAGGAGTGGAGTGGGAAACAAGGAGAAAGGGAGAGAAAGGACAGGAATGAAAAGAACCATAGAATTTAGAAATTTTTAGATTTTTTCCCAGCATAAAAAGGAGGCCATTCGGCCCATCAAGTCTGTGCCGGCTCTTTGAAAAGAGCTATTCAAAGTCAATCCCACTCCCCGGCTCTCTCCCCATAATCCCCGCAAACCCGTCCTCCCCAAATAATCATCCACCTCTCTTTTAAAAGTTGTTATCGAATCAGCCTCCACCGCCCTTCCAGGCAATGCCTTCCAGATTCGAACAACTCGCAGCGTGAAAAAATCTCTCCTCACTTCCCCTCTGCTTCTATTAGAAGCTATGTTAAATCTGTGACCTCGAGTGACCAAAGAGGGAGCGGGCAGAAGCGAGCAAGAGACAGAGAGAGAGAGGGAGGAGAGAGAGAACAGGAGCTGGAACCCTGGTTGAACTTCAGCCCTGCTCTCTCCCAGTGGCATTGAGTGTGAGGCCTTTGCCACTGTGCTCAGTTCCCAATGGCTACCAGCTGACAGAGACTGCAAACAAAGCCCAGTGTAAACCACTCGGCTGCTGGGCAACACGCTGTGTTTGCAAACCTCCATGATATTAAATATTGCAGCCGACAGGATGAGGGGCTCGGGGGTGGGGGGAGCTGGGGGTGGGGGGAATAAGAAAGAGAGACACAGCAGCAATTTGCACACATCGATGTCCCACAAACAGCCAGGTGGTGAATCGCCGATTGTATCTGAGGGAGTGAGAAAACTCCCTTCTGGTTTCCAACAGAGGTGACATAGAATCAATCATACGTTCTTACAGCAACGAAGGAGGCCATTCGGCCCATCATGCCTGTGCTGGCTGTTCGAAATAGCTGTCCATCTATTCCCACTCTCTTACCATGTAGCCCTGTAAAAAAATTCCTTTTCAAATACCTATCTAATTCCCTGCTGAAAGCTAGTATTGAATCTGCTTCCACATTGAGTTACAAAATAGTTCCCTGAACACAAATTAGCCTGATTTTAGTTCTAAGAAGCTATTGGTTGAAACGCCAGGTCAGAGACCTTGAGCTCATAGTCTGATCTGACACTCCAATGCAGTGAAGGGGGAGTGCTGCATTACCAGAGGTGCTGTCCTTCAGATTAAACCGAGGTCCTGTTTGCCTGTTCAGGTGAATGTTAAACATCCCGTGGAAAGATACACTATAAATGATGCAACAATATAGAAGAGCTAGTTTTTTTTTCTCTCTCTCTCTCTCTCGGCCAACAATCCCCCAAACAAAATCAGTCATTCACTTCATGGCTGTTTGTGGGACATTGCTGTGTGCCCAAGTTTGCCTAACAAATACACAGTTATTGTACTTTAGAGTAAAATCCTGTGATGTTCTGAGTTGTTAAAGGTGTAACATCAAATGTGAGTATTATTATGACTTGCTGTTCTTACCCCGGTCACTGGGGGGTGAGGGAGAGCCAGCTCAGGGTCACTGACCTGGCACAGCTCAGTCACTCTGTCCTATGAAGCGCTTTGAGATGTTAGAAGGATGTAGTGACTGTCTATTTGGTAGGCGAATCGTGGCAGCCAATTTGCACACAGCATTGTCCTACAAATAGCCATGGAATGAGTGACGAATTTTATGTGAGGGATTGTTGACCAGGAGACTGGAAGAGAAAAACTCTCTTTTCGAATAATGTGGGGTCTTTAACATCCTAGTGGGGTTAAATGTTTAATCCAAAGGACCACACCTCCAACAAGGCATCACACCCCCAGCACTGCATTGGTATAGCATCTTAGTCTATGCAAGTTCAGGTCCTCAAATAGTACTTGATCTCATTACCACCTGACTGAGAGGCAAAAGTGCTACCCACCGAGCCAGGTGTCACGCACCAATTCATGATGATCACCAAAAAAGATTGGAAAGCTGTACACTGTGGGCCACTGGGATTCTCTGTCACAAACCAGCATGGAGGTGGAGTATAAAATCCTTCACTGTAGTGTAATGGTTAGATCACTCTCCAGTCTCCACACAAGCGAAAGGACCCAGGTTTGATTCCCGGGGCAGAGCGAACCTTTACGCAAGTTTCCTTACTCCATATGTCTCTATTTACCCAGTAGTAATCAGGAACCTGGTTGTTAGCAGAATGGCGGATTACTTTCTGGGGGGGTAATAATCCCTTTTAAAAAAAAGTATTTGGTCACAAAATCCACGACTGTTTGTGCGACACCGCTGTGAGCAACTGACTGTCGCGATTCGCCCACAAAATATACAGCGAATTCACTTCACAGTATATTCTGTGAAGCGCTTTGAATCAAGTCATAGGGCTCTACATCAAATGCAAAGATGATTGTTATTAAAACTGTTTTAAGGAGAATGCTGGTGAAGGAGGGACATCACACGATGTGAGGGAAGCGAGGGGAGAGGGTGTGTCACCGAGGGTGGAGGAGAGAGGGGAACATGACTGGGTGGAGAGGAGAACACCAGCTCGGACTTGTTTCTGTGGTGATACAGACTGATTCAATCAAACTGACACATGGTGACTGCACAGTGAGTTTGAGTGGATAAAGCTGTCGCAAGGTGAGGGGGGAACTGAGTTGTGTAATTTTAGAAGTAAATGTCTATCATTGCTAGTCAATTTGAGGGGGTAATAAACCCTCCTAAAAAAAATCTAAATAATTTGGTCATTCAATCCACGACTGTTTGTGGGGACACCTCTGTGAGCAATTCGCTGCCGCGTTTCGTCCACAATCAATCCTGGGAGGGGAGGTAAGTGGAGTCTCCTTGGAGGTAAACTGGCTCCAAGGTGTCATGCCTGGTAATGGAATGTCAGATTTGAGTCAGCAGTTAGCACCGGAGTTAGTCATGCCATTGATATCACAAAACACAAATCACTGCAGACGCTGGAGGTCTGACACAAAAACAGAAGTCACTGGGAACACTCAGCAGATCAGGCAGCGTCTATGGAGAAAGGAAAAGTGAGTCAACTCTGTTCTGACGTTGGGTCTTGAACCCAAAATGTTGACTCACTTTCCACCCGAAGTTGGGGGTTGGGATCAGGATGGCTGGAAGGATGGGGGTAGAGGATGAAAGAAGGCGTGGTCGAAGGGGAGGGTCTCGAGATGTGCCTTGAAGGAGGCAAGGGAGTTGAGGTGGCAAAGGGACTGTGAGACGGGAGTTCCAAAAGGTGGGGTAGGCAGAGAAGCTGAAGGCCTGACCACAAATGATGGAGTGGGAAGGGCGCAGGATGTGTCCCCTGCCTCCTGCTGAGCGGAGGGAGGGGACGGGTTGATATGACAGACGGAGGAGGGCTGTGGAGGGCTTTAGAGTTGAGGGAAAAGATTTCCAACGCTGTACTCTGGGGTGGGGGACGGGGGGGGAGCCAGTGAGGAAGCGGCTGAGAGAATCACGGAGCCTGGTGCGGGAGAGGGCACGAGCTGCAGAGTTCTGGATGGTCTACAGATTGTGGAGGGAAGAATCGGGAAGGTAATCCCGTGTGGCATGAAGCGCGCTATATAAATAAATGCAAGTTGTTGTTGAAGCTCCAGCCTCCGCCGCTGTAACGCGGTCCGAGCCGCAGCTCTGCGCGAGGCGTGCGGTGTAAACGCAAGCTGTCGTTTTTGTTGTTGAAATCAGACCTCACCCCCACACACAGCTGTTTCTCTCTCTCGCGCGCTCTCTCTCTCTCTCTCTCAGCACCAAAACGCCTTTCACAATGGGAAACCTCCCAGCCACCACCAGCAGCAGCACACACAATAATCCTTTCACACACTAAATAAATCCAACACTGAAAATAACATTCCTCTCAGCTCGATACGTCAGCATATTGCAGACAAGAGTCCCTGAAACACTGTAATGTCCTGTGTATAAGTGACCATTTAAATTAAGCCTGGATCATGAGAGGAGATTGTTTGGGGGGTGAGTCAGATGTGTGTGTGACACACAGAGAAACCCATCCCTGTACTTAAAGAGTCTCCAAACCAAACTGAGAATTCCACCTACACGTGGACATTCCAGAGATGGATTGTTGGAATGAAATGCATTGCTCCCTCTTTGCTAACCTAATTCTGGAGAGTATTAGACTTAGGTTAGCAAGAGCCAAAGCTTGGGGCCCCAGAGTGTGCGTTGGGATAACTGCAGCCTCGTGTGAAGTCTAAATTATATCAGTCTCAAGGCTTAAATAATACAGGAGATTTTCCATTGGGAACAATTATATCTGACTCAGTTTCCTTCAACCAAGATAATAAATGTGTTTTTTTTGAGGGGGGAGGTGATGCAGTGTGTGTCTTTATATCTGGGAAGGGATGAGATGGGACAACACACTGGTAATCTAGCCACTTCCCCCCCTCCCCCCCCCACCACCCCCTCACCACTCGCACACACCCTCAACAATAATGATAATCCTTGCAATTGATACAGTGCCTTATCACATTGTTCAGACGTCTCAAAGCGCTTCACAGGATACACCGTAAAAGGGGTTGACTGTGCATTTTGTGGGTGATAACACAGCAGCCAAATGCGCACAGCACTGGCCCACAAACAATTGCAGATAGATTGAGTGACCAAACTATAATTATTTGTAAAATAATACGGCATTATTAACCCCCCTGGGGAAAAAAAATCTACCAGTTGACTGAGTTCTACCAGTTGTGGAGCTCCTGTGGCTCAGTGGTTAGAGCACTTGTCTTGCAAGCCGGGGAGACCAAGCTGGGGAGACCTGTGTTCGAATCCAGGCAGGTCAGGGCGAAACCTTGGGCAAGTTTCCTTGCTCCACACGCCTAATAATAATCCCTCCAAAAAAACCACAATAATAAAATTGGTAATTTCAATCCACGACTGTGTGTGGGACACTGCTGTGCGCAATTGGCTGCCACGATTCGCCCACAAATATATACGGTCAATTCACTTTACAGTATATTCTGTGAGGCGCTTTGGGACGTTGATAAGACGTGGAAAGCGCTATATCAAATGCAAGGATTATTATAGTTCCTACTTACTGCTAGGTAAACTGAGCTGTGTGGAGTAAAGAAACTTGGGACCAGGTTTCGCCCTGTCTGGGAATCAACCCCTGGGTTCTCTCGCTTGCGAGGCGAACGCGCTGACCACTGTTATGCTATGGGGCTCCATTGCTAAGAAATTTGAATAACTGTTGAGCAGATTGCTGGTGCATTAAGTGTTTTCTCTCTCTGTCTCTCTCTCCTCCTCCTCCTCCTCCCCCCATCTCCCATCTCCCCCCCCCCCCCCCCCCCCCCACACACACACACACACACTGGTTGACAGCTGCTGACGTTTTCTGTCCGGCTCCAAACACAATAATCTTGAGTCTCACCATTTCCAAAAGTGTACATCTGGACTGTGGTAAATCACTCCCCCCCCCCCCCACCCCCCACACAAACTTCCACATACACACAGACACACACACACACACACACTCACTCACGATTCCTGCCTAGCCCAATCAAAAAAAAGTGTGTGTGTGTGTGTGTGCGTGTGGAGGGGGAGCTGGCAAGTGCATTAAACTTTGTCAATGTCAGACTCTCTCCCCATTCACAGATTGCAAATCACAGATGGATTCCTCTCTCATTCACAACATCCCGAATCACAGATCTCTCTCTCTCTCTCTCTCTCACACACACACACACTCATTCAGCAAAACATGATAGATTTCAGCAGATCAAAGGAATGTTCCCAGCCTTTGCTCCCTCTCTCTCTCTCTCTCTCTCTCTCATCCAACAAAGCCAGAAAGATTTCCACAAAACTTTCCCCAGGTCTGAGAGGAGAGAGAGAGGAGAGAGAGAGGGGGAGAGAGAGACAGGCAGAGCTCCCTACAGTTGGACTGATAACTTGCTCACCGGCTTTGCAGGGGTCCCTGTAGTCGATTTCAGCTTCTCCGACGTCGTTCTCGGTGTGATCCCAACTCAACACCAGTCGCCAGCCTCCACACAGCACAGTGGCCAACAGCAGGCACGCTGAGCACCTCGCCACAGCCCGACCAGGCATCGTCTAACCCGGGGAACAAGTGAGGGAGGGAGACAAGGGAGGGGAGGGAGATGGGGAGGGGAGTGGGGGCCTGGGTGGGTGGGGGGGGGGATAGAGAAGGGAGGCTGGAAAGAAAGAGGAAAAAGCAAGAGTGTGGAATCAGAGGCTTTTTTGTTAAGATGGGAAGTCGTGGAGAGGAAGAGAGGAGGGGAGGAGGAGAGAGGAGAGGAGAGGAGAGGAGAGGAGAGGAGAGGAGGGGAGAGGAGAGAGGAGAGGAGGGGAGGAGAGGAGAGAGGAGAGGAGGGGAGGAGAGAGGAGAGGAGAGCAGGAGAGGAGGGGAGGAGAGGAGGAGAGAGGAAGAGAGGAGGGGAGGAGAGGCTACTGTTTGCAGTTGGAGCCAGTTGCAAAGTGCTCTCTGGCCAGTCTGGCTTTGAGTTTTTCTCTCTGTACCTCTCTGTCTGTCTGTCTGTCTGTCACCCTGGACTGTCTATTGACTTCCCCCCACCCCACTCTCTCTGCCTGTCTCTATCTGTGCGTGTGTCTCTCTCCAGACTCTTGTCAAGCTTCTCTCTGTCTCTGCCCCTCCAGGCTGGAGTCTCTCTGTGTGTCACTCTGTGTGTCTCTCCAGTTTCTTGTCTTGCTTATTTGCGTGTGTCTCTCTCTGTCTCTGTCTGTGTGTGTGTGGGGGGGGAATGTCTCTCTATGTGTGCGTCTCTCTCCCTATCTGTCTCTCCAGCCTCTAGTCTGGCTTCTCTGTCTCTCTCTCTGTGTGTGTGGGAATGTCTCTCTGTCTCTCTGTGTGTCTCTCTGTCCGTCTTGTCTCTCCAGCCTCTAGTCTAGCTTCTCTGTGTGTGTGTCTCTGTCCCTCTGTGTGTGTGTGTGTCTCTCTCTCTCTGTCCCTAGTCTCGCTTCTCTGTGTATCTCTCCAGCGCTCTGATCACTGAGCTCTACACACACACACACACATACACAGAGAGAGTGAGAGCGGCCGGCACTTCCTGGGCTGGCCGCTCTCCCTGCTCTCTCTGCCTGTCTGTCTGTCAATGGGCGGCTCTCAGTGGCGGAGCGCGGAGCCAGGGCGGGGACTGGCTGAGCGGGCAGCCCGGGCTGGGGGCGCCTCCGCCGGGGAGAGCAGCAGGTTGGGGGCCGCTGGCTACACACACACACACCAGCCTGGGGCACTGACACTGACCAGCTCAGGGGGAGTTTGTGGTTCAAGTCCTCTCTGAGATTTGCCCGTTGGGGGTTTACAAACTCCCTGTACAAACACTGTATAGTATATACAAACACTGTATAGTGTATATATATATATATCTATATATATAAATACCATTGCTACAAATGGTGAGGGAGCTGCAATTTTTCCCAATAGTATTTTACAACAGGTACAATTGACAAACATTGATATATTTCAAAACACAAGTGACTCTATATTTGTGTTTCACAATAAAACACAACTTTGTGTCAATGTTGTATCCTGTCGGATTGGATCAATCTTTGTTTTGTTACATTTAATACGAGTCATGTTGCTTGCGTTTGATATCACTGATCCCCCTGATCACATCGTTGAGATGTCTCACAAAAGCACTTCCCAGAACCTACTGTCAGGTGAAGTGACTGTATATTTGGTGGGCGAAACCCAGCAGCCAATTGCGCACAGCAGTTGTGGGTTTGTTTTTTTGGGGGAGAGGGATTATTACACCCAGTAAGTGATCCACTAATCAACTAACAACCAGGTCCTCTCTTGCATTTATTTTCTATTTGCATCTCGCCTTCCCTCTCCCTTCTCCCTCCTTCCTTCCCTCTCTCCCCCGTCATTCCATCCCTCATTTTCCTCCCCCACCTCCCCCCCGCCTCTCTCTCCTCCCATGCCTCCCCTTGCTCTCCTTTCTCAATCTCCTTGGCTCTCTCTCATCTTCACTCCCTTTCTGCCCCACTCACCGTTGAAGCCTGTCCTAGTCACACGAGATGGAAATCTCCTCGTGGTGGCTAATCTATGAAGCCTTTGCACCTTTTGCCTTTTGGACCTAAAGACAAATGGTTTCCCAGAGTGACTGCTGCCGGCCGACCTTTAGCCCACACAAAATTACATCACGTAACCTCACACTGTTCTGCCAAGGGAGCTCCGCCAATTCACCCCCTCTCCCCACCCCCCACGCCATCTCTGCTCTTTGCCTACACACACACACACACCATCTTGCGATTGGTAATTGATTACATAAAAGCTTTCTCTGTCTACCTCCTCAGAGGCTTCCCAATTTCTGTAAAGTGTAGTGACTGTTTTTATTTGCCAGAAGTGCCAGCCACTTCCATGTTATGAGTTCTCACCAACAGCCATTTGAAGGGAACACCTATGTATCTGGGCAGATTGTTGGCCAGATCACCAGGAGTTACTCTCTTTTCTCCTCCAATTCGCTTGTGGGATCTTTAATGTCCACCTGAACAGGTAGACAGGACCTTTGACATTTCATCTGAAGTACGGCACCCAGCACCCCACTGGAGTGTCAGCCTGTTCCCTCAGATACAACCATTCAGTCCATCGAGAGAGACAACTGCTATTGCTAACTTCCTGACTGGACTGATCTGCTCTGATCCCAGCACAGTCATTGTTGCAGTTCAAGGACTCGCTTACAAAACAGTGGAATTCATTAAAAAAAATTCTTACCTTCGATATAGTGCTTTTCATATCTGGGGAACGCCTGAAACTGTATACAGGACACACCGTAAAGTGTAGTGACCGTGTAGTTTGTGTGCGAATGTGGCAGCCAATTTTGCGCGCAACAGTGTTCCACAAACAGTCGTGGATTGAGTGACTGATTATTATTTGGAGGCGGGGGGGGGGGGGGGGGGGGGGAGGATACCAGGAAAAGAGTAACTCCTTCTCCTTTCGAATTGTGCCATGGAATCTTTTAACGTCCACCTCAACAGGCAGATGCGCAGCTCGATTCAATATATCATCTGAAGGATGGCACCTCTGACAGTGCAGTGCACCCCCAGCACTGCAGTGTCCGTCTGGACTAAATTCAAGTATCGACATGGGTCAATATTACAGCAAGCAGTTAATAATCTGTGCCATTTACAGCAAGCACAGAGTTATTTTCCATTTTTATTTTCCTTTACACAAAACAGTGCAAGGTCGGAACTTGTCATTACAGTACCAGGCATACGTAATTCAAATAGCTTGCCTTAAAGAGGAGAGGGTGCTGTAGAGTGTTCTTTATCCAATAATTTTCTTACATCAAATTTTTTTTGTCACTCACAATAAAAAATAACTTTTCAACCTTTAAAATTAGCCGGAAACCTCAGACCAAGACAGTGCAATCAGAATTATTCATCAGACATTTGTCAAAAACAAGGACACAAACAGGAATTAGAATGGCAAAAAAACAATATTGAAATATTTCTACAAATTCCTGTGGAGTCTTGGGATGTCCACCCGATGTGTAAGGTGCTCGCTACATAAATGCAGTTTCTGTTGTTGTTGAATCCTGACACTGCAAGTGTGGCACTCTATCTTTGTACGTCAATTAACCCGCAGCCAAAAGTCACTTGTATAATCTTTGTAATCGACCCCTTCCAACAAGTACAATTGCAAATAAGGATTGGGGTTATGGAGTCTGACCTGGATTACAGGACTATAATCCAACCATAAATTATTGTCAGAGAATCCATGCGGTTTTCTTCACAAGCCTGGGACCTTCCGTTTATAATAATCGTTGCATTTGATATAGTGCCTTATCCCATCTTCGAAATGTCTGAAAGCACTTCACAGAATACACTGTAAAGTGAATTGACTGTATATTTTGTGGGCAAAACACAGCAGCCAATTACGCACAGCAGTGTCCCACACACAGTTCTGGAATTGAGGGACCAAATTTTTTATTATTTATGATTAATTGCTCATTATCCCCCTGTGAAAGGCGATCAGCCAATCAACCAACAACTGGGTTGTATTTACCGCTCGGTAAACAAGAGACATGTGGAGTGAGGAAACTTTCCAATGTTATGCCCTTCCTGGGGTTCGAACCCAGGTCCTCTTGCTCCACTGAGCTACAGGACCTTACCGCTTTATTTTCCTACGTCAGCGTTAGGATTTTAAAGGCTTCGGGTTAAAAGGAGCAGCTTAAAAATAAGCACACTTAAAGAACTAGGTCACATTAATGGACTCTTTAATTGTTCCATAATAAAATAATACTCCACTAAAAGTATTTTTTTGCTGTTTTGTGGTAAGCGATTTCGATTGCTTGAATTTTGTTAAATGAGTCTTGACCATATGGTTGCGCATTGCTAACGCACTGAAATATTTAATACCCTGCAAACCCCACACCTGGAGTGGTGTCACTATCGGAAAGTGCAATGGTTTTCTGTGACAGTCACTGTGTGGAAAGGCGCTATTCAAAGTGTAATTGTTGTTGTTGGAAAGGTTGGTGTCGCTTGCGCTACGGATATAGAATGCTCAGGATGGATTATTTTAGTGATGGTGGGTGTGGTGGTGGGGGGGGGGGGGAAAGAAGGATTGTAATCTTATCTGATTTTTCATTGTTTACACACCAGTTTCACACCAGCTGACCCACAGGTTTGGTTACAGCCTTGTAATTAGCTCCCTGCTGTTCCTGAAAATGCACACTACAAGGGGGTTAGAAACACATCCAAGACAATGACTGGTTTCCCAGTGCTACAGCTGGGAAAGTGCAATAGAGAAGGTAGGTGAACAGTAACCAGCCTTTCATCGCTGCATGAAATGCCAACCCTCTGATCCACAAAGTAACCTCAGCGTGTTTGGTGTTTAAGGGGGTTGACTCCATATCGTATTAAACACCGGTGTGGGTAATTACTGTAGCCGACCTGCCGCTCACCTGTGTGGTTGAGGAAAGGAAATTTGCCTCAAACGTTTATTTTCTGCATAAACAAGTCACATACGAGAGACCTTGCTGGTTGAGTGGCAGGGAAGGGAGGGATAACCAAGATGGGGGAAGAAAGAGAGACAGAGACCTAGACAATAGGGAGAAACTCAGCACTCACAATTAGGAGCAGAGCGGCAGCTTGGATGTGGACGGGAGCTGGGACTGTTTGGGAATAAATTAGATTATGCGGGAGAGCTAATTCAGATAATTCACAGGTTGCGTACCAACGAGGAGATCTTTCCAGAAACTGCACCCACTCTCAGGCTGAGATTAATTTTGTTTTAAAATTCTAAACGTCTCAGAATTGTGAAAAATTCTTAAAATCTGCTTCTTCAAATGGAAGTGCACTGAAGAACTTCACACAATTTGGCGTTATCGCAATACTGCGGAAGAAGTTACTGTAAAACGCAGTGACTGTATATTTTGTGGGCAAACAGAGCAGCCAATTTGCGCTCAGCAGTGTCCCACAAACAGTCGTGCAACAAATGACCAATTTTTCTCTCTTTTTGAATATGTGTGGTTTAATTTTTTTTAACCTGAACAGGCAGAAGGTTTAACATCTCATCCGAAGGACGGAAACTAATATTAAGGTAAAACAGCCTGGTGGGAATTTCAGGCTTTGAATGTACCTGACGCCTCCTGCCAACTTATTAAAGAGAAACGTGGCATTTCCTCAGATAAAAATTGGAACCTTGAAAACCAACAAACAATTCTTGGTGCCTGCTTATGTTCTGAAAAGTTTTTATTTTGTTTCCATTGTTCCTGACACTCTGAAGCAGTTAACGTTTCAGGTTGATGCACACACACAGAGCCCAGGTAAGGAATTACCAAAAAAAAAATTAATTAATTTAGATTGGAAATTACAATGGTGTTGAGATTTTGGGAGAATAGCAAAGAGCTTCGTAACATCCACACATAGAATGAAGATTATCATTTTCATGCAACGGAAGGAAGGCAAGATGGAAAAAAAAGCCACCCAAACAAAAAAAAAGTCACATTTATACACCAAATTAATTTGTTATCAGAAAGTACTATGCAATAAATCTGTACATCCAAATAAATTTGGGATCTACGCCTAGAGTTACATTATAAGGTTATATACATTTATTACCCCCTTTTTCAAACTTTGAGTAAAACCTTCATTCCAACCGCAACATAAAACAAGACTAAATTGCAGACTAACTCTCAGAGGAGGAAACGAAACGCAGAAGAGATCAAGAAGAAATTATTCGATACGCCCAATTAAAACATTTCACTTAGACCTGAAAAGCTGTCTAATAAAAACTATGAACAAACTGCCAGGCTATTCTAACAGTGTGCGGTTTTGCGTGTGGTTTTTTTTTTGTACGCTAACTATACAGTGAATTTCAGTGCAGATGAGGCTCTGTCCTGAGCTTTCACTCTTTGGATGGACTGAATTTGACAAGAACTGAACTTTCTGCAATTCTGGATTTTGAGAGACGGGATTCAGGTGGTCCATCCACAGCAAACGTCTCACGTTAAGAGCTGGCTGTCAGAGATGGTAAGCAAACGTGAGGGTGAAGTTGCAAATGGAAATAGATGCAATAAGCGCCCAGCATCAATAAAGTACAAGTCACAGCAGTGAGGGGGAGGGTTGTTTAAGTGATGGCTGCAAAATAAAAGAGGAGATTTTTCTAGATTTATTGAATCAGTTAGAAACGGCACCTGAATAATCAAAGAAGGAATGAATGGTGGTGCAGACATTTAAGTCAGATTTTGTTTGGGATTTAAATAAACTATTTGTCCTCTTCACTGAAGAGAGCTAGTCTATTCTTCATTAAATGAGCTATTTTTTTTGGGGTGTGGGAAGGATAGCACTATATTGTAGTAATGCTTACTGTATATAATCCAAGCTTTTGCCCAAGAGTTGGACAAAGCAGTCTGTAAGAACGCAGGATCAAGGACCGCCAGTGGTGCTTTAAGCTTCCATGAATGGAATCCACGTTATACCCAGTGTTAACCAATGTCTCCTTGCAGTTCAAACTGCAGTCCAGCCTAAAGCAGAAAGCAGTAACTGATCCACACCTCCCAGTTCTCTGTCCTGCCTTCTTTAGTCAATTTTCACATTGGTGTAGATCTTTCGAACAAAGGCACTTGTTCCCATGTAACCGACAGCACCTGTGGATAAATGAACAATCAATCAATAAATAATCCTTGGATTTGACATTGTGCTCCATCATGTCGGATGGACATCTCAAAATGCATCATAGGATTTACTGTGAAGTTAGGTGCTTGTATATTTGTAGGCAAATGTAGCATGAGTGACCAGTTTTATTTAGGGGATTGTTTGCCAGGACATCGGGAGATAGAAACTCCATTATTTTCTCCAATAGCGCTGCAGGAACTTTAGTGTCCCCCTGAACGGGCAGGTGAGACCTCAGATAACAAGAAGGATGGGACCTCTGACAATGCAGTGCTCTCGCCTGGTAACGAACACAAGGCTGTGTGATACCTGGATACCTGTATAAAATGCTGACACGAGCAGGCTAAGAGAACACTCATTAAACCCCAGCCAGCACCTTTTCTCCCTTTCTCTGTACCTGTGTTTGCGGTTACAATTTACTGTTTCCATTAACATCAGCAACAGTCAGAACAAAGAAACAGAGCTGAAAAGTTCAAGCCTATTAAAGAATAAAAGACTGACAGGCTGCAGAGCGGTCGGGGGCTCGTGTTAATCTGCCAAATGTAATATTGCGAGACAGGGAGATTTGGTCAGTGTGTGGAGAGAGAGTCGTCTCATTATAATGTTCAGCTTCTGGCTTTCCTTTGTAGTTGTGAAGGCGAGCCTGCAAGTGCCCCGCACGCCGTCCGTCACGGGGAGAGGAACAGAAAGCCCACTGGCCTCCGGCTGGAAGGCATTGTAACGAGCAGCTTCTTTGCATTAATCCCACTTTAAATGTGCCCCACAGAGTGCTCAATACAGTCAGAGCTTCACTAATGAGAAGCATACCACCCCCACATCGCAGCATCCGTCAGGCCTCCGCAAGCACACACCTCCCTGCTCCACTCAAGTGAGGGAAATGCAATTGAATAGCCCATCCTGTGTCAGGTGGGCGCTCTATTTTATATCCGCGCGATGGCCTTGAAGGATTATCACCCGTCCCACAATCAGTACGTTGCAACTTGCTGGACAATCAAGGGTTTGCACCCGAGCTGGAAGTCAGGAGACGTGGAGGGCTGAGAGGGGAGGTGTAGGAGAGTGGCTGGGGGGACAAACAAAGAGGAAGGTATTGCTCAGATATTACAGTCTGTGTTTTAGAATGGGGGGAGTGAGCACCAATACAGACGCAATAGACTGAAAGGCCTCTTTTGGTGCTGTAAACTATTTAAAACTGAGGCGCTGTATGATGATAATAATAATCCTTGCATTTGATATAGCGTTTTTCACATCTTATCGACGTCTGAAAGTGCTTCACAGAATATAATAAAGTGAATTGACTGTATATTTGTGGTCGAAACTCACAACCAATTGCGTAGTGTTCCACAAACAGTCGTGGATTGAAATTAACAATTTTTATTATTATTAGATACAGAGTAAAGAAACTTGCCTAAAGTTTTGTCCTGATCTGCCTGGATTCGAACACAGGTCTCACTCTTGTAAGGCGAGTGCTCTAACCACTGAGCTATAGGAGCTCCACAATCAAATGAAAGGATTATTATTATTCAAGACTGACTTCTCTAGCACACACAGGACTGTGGTTTGAATTAATTATGTTTAGCAAACACTAGCCAGTCTTCACAGCAAATATTTCCCGGAGACACTAAACAAGTGCATTGTAAAGTCCTCCAGAAAGATAATGATGGATTTACTAAACTCTGGTGTTTGAATAGCAGGAAAGCCACTTGCGTTCACGTTGGTATGTGAACATGTAGAGGCAGCATCGCCTTGTAACTGTACTCATTTTGAACCTTTTAAAACCCAGCTTTAAGCTCAATTACTGAAGTGCAACAAGCTAGGTGGAATTTCAGTGAAGAAACTATTACAGCTGCAGGCATACAAGTCTGGCAGGACATAGCTGATTCAGTTTAAATTTTGGTTTTCAGAGAGAATAAAGTACATTATATTCTCTCCCTCCCCACTGAACATTATCTTTGGGGAGGAGGGGGCATGGATCACGGATATTTAGAACTGAATTGAACGATTTTGAGGAACTGGGAAACGGGGCTTGGAAACGGGGTAAACAAGGAAAACCTAGAGAACTGACTCACAAACAATAACAAATTATATTTACACAGTCCCTTTCACATTCCAAGGCGCTGGAGTCAAGGATTTGTATATAACAAGTGATCAATTCTAAAATCATTTTGGGCCCAGATCTAAAAATATTCATGTGTTCCAGAATTAAAGCAGAGACAAATGGAGAAAGAAAAGCTGCTATAACTGGAGAGGTGCAATGGAGATTTGATGAGTTACATGCAGGTCCCAACCTGGCCCATCTAACACTACAAATCAATTTGACTCTTTGCAATTACTTTCTGATGCTCTGTGTCAAACATGTGCATTACAAGCAAAAATGAAAAGAAACACAAACACGCTGAGAATTAATTCCCATATCAACATTACGGCAAATTGTGGGTCAGATTATCTAAAAAGTATCATCAATCTTAATAATATCTAATAATCCTCACACTTGATATAGGCGTTATCACATCTTCTTGATGTCTCAGAGCACTTCACTGTAATGTGAAGTGAATTAACTGTAGTTTGTGGGAAAACTGCGGCAACCAATCGCACACAGTCATGGATTGAGTGACCACATTTTTTTTGAAGGGATTATTATTGAAAGGCGTTATACAAATGTAATTTTGTAATGTATTATCCCCTGAAAAGCGATCTGCCAATCAACTAACAACCAAGTTCCTATTACTGTTGGGTAAACAGAGGAATGGAGTAAGGAAACTTGTCCAAGATTACAATCTGCTGGGAATCAAACCCAAGTCTTGCTTGCGAGGCGAGTGCTCCAAACACTTATCATTACATTTAGTACCATGGATTTCAAGTCGGATGCACGTCCCCAAAGGATTCACAGGATGTTCTGTAAAGTGGAGTGTCAGAAGCGGACAATTTGCACAGCCATTAACTGACTGGTCAAGAGAGTGGAGGAGGAAAGGCTGAAGGCTCGACTGATAGTGGAATGGGCAGGGAGAGATCAGACCAGTGCCTGCAGAACAGACAGGTTGGTGAAGTTTAATAGGTCACAGAGGTAGGAAGGAACAAGACCACGGAGGGTTTTAAAGGTGAAGGCAAGGGTCTTGAGCTCAATTCTCTGAGGGCTGAGGAGCCAGTGAAGCTGGACGTGGATGGGGTTGATTGACTCACAAAGCTTAGTGCGGGACATGGATGTTTAATCATATCGGAGAGTCTTTGCTCAGCTGCCTCCTCAGCTACTGCATTTTACACTGACACAACAGGGAAACTGCTGCAGATGAGTTCTTACGTCAACCAAACCTTCGGTTTTAGCCTGGACAATGACATTATCAGCTGTGTGGAAAGTGAACAAGGACTGGTTTCGTGAATTCACATTACAGTGGATGTGGGTGGACAGTGGACTGTGTACAAGCCTCTCATCATTCTCCAGTTGGTTTCTTGCAATAATCATTCCTCAAGGAATACATTCTCGACTCCTGGGCAGTAGAGGTTAAGTCCTAGTTACGTGCTCTGGGATGCTTGAGGGGCGCTATATGTGCAAGTTGTTGTTGTTAACCCACGCTCAGTCTCCCCGCCCCGCCCCTCACCCCATCTTCACTGGAACAGAAAGGGAGCAGCGAGACCTGACCCATGTCTGTAAAATGATGGAGGGATTTTGATAATAATAATCCTTGCATTTGATATAGCACCTTATCATATTGTTGAGATGCCTCAAATAACTCACACACCTTCTGCCTCAAGAGGCGAGAGTGCTACACTGTGCCAGGCTGACAGAGTTGATGGGAAGAAATCATACCCGCTGCTCGGTGAGTCACTTTTGAGAGGGCATCAATCTAAGACAGTAAACAAGCAAAGGAGGGAATTTGGGAAGAATATTTTAACACAGAGCTGTTGCATATGGAATACTCCTGGGAGTGTGTTGGTCGAGGTAGATTTGATATTTAGCTATGAGGTGGGTCCGGCGATTTATCAATATATCGGTTATATCCGATATAATTTTCATATTGATATGCCAAAATCAGAATTTAAAATATATCGATATATCGAAAAATTTGATATGTAATTTTTTTTGATATATCGCAAATATCGGTATATTGTGTGCGGCGATATCGGCATATATCGGTATAATGCGATATCCGAATGTGCGCGCACACTGGAATGCGCGCGCATGCGCAGGACAAAAACCACCCCCTGCGATATCGATATATCGGTATATATCGATATGGGCAAACCGATATATCAATATCGGAAAATTTCGATATCGACGGACCCTAGTATGAGGAAAGGTCAGGGATTCAGGAAGGACTGCTCTTTCAAAGAGCAGCACAGACATGATGGGCCGGATGGCCTTCTGTAGTGCAAAGCTTTACAGTTGTATGACTGCTGACCAGGGAACTGAGAGAAACGTTATTGGGAATTGTAATGTCTACGTGAACAGGAAGACAGTTTATAGTCTAATCTGAAAAAATGCAGCGCTGCCCTTCACTTCAACAACATTACATTTATAGAGCGCCTTTCACACCGGGAGGAATTCCCAAGGCGCTGAACACCTTCAGTCCTGCACACTGGGATGTCAGCCCTGACTCTGAGCTTGAGACCCACAAATTGGGGTTTGATCCACACTGAACAGGAGGGGAGTGAGTCTGACTGAGCCACGTTATCACATGATTCCAGCCAAAAGGCTCCTCTGCCCAATGAAGTCCTATCCAGAGATCCCCTGCAAATCAGTCAATGGGCCAGACACCAAGGCTGCCTTTTGAATGCCTCTCCACTTCCAAGTCAACTAGTGTGTCACTGTAATCTTCACGCAATCCCACAAAGGCGTACCAGCAGCAGCCAAGGGATGAAATAGACCTGGGCAAGATTTCTCCTCAGGTGCTTGCTTTTCAATTGATTTCTGGGCAATATCTAGGTGTGTAAACAACAAGTTGTATTTGTATAACACCCTTCATGACTTGGCACTTCCCTACCTTTCTGCCTTGTTTTCTGCGCACTCCACGACCCACCGCTTCCACTTGGCTGGCTCCAGCCTCCTGCTTGTCCCTTGCGAACGCCTTCCATCAATCCCCCCACCTTGCCCCTTCCTTCCCCTCTTCTAGGTCATGGGTAAAGACCTTCTGCCTCAATCCTGCTGACAACCCCCCACCCCCACCACCATTGTTAAGCGCTCCGAGACTCTGTCCAAATGCAAGTTGTTGCTGTTTACACACTGAGATATTGCCCAGAAATTGACGAATTTGAAGGTAAAGGGACAGATCCACCCTGAGGGCCCCTTCCTCCCTCCACAATATCATGTTTATTGAATCAGTTCCCCAAGAGGAAGCCTCCTCCAGCTGCCCAGGTCTGATATCTCCCAAGAGGAGGAATTAAAATTAGCAACTGTAAATCAAGACACGCACAGGATGATTCCAATCCCCAAATTGAATACACCATCAAGAGCCCATTTTGGCTCTCACTGGCTGCTTCCTGTCCATGTGAGCAATTCTGAACTTCAGCCTCACTCCAATCAACAAACTCTTCCAGATATACATTCACAATTAATATGCGTTTGCACACTTGCAAGAGCGAGGGTGTGTGTGTCATCCTGTAAAACAATCACTTTGCATAATGACCGTGATGACTGTGAAACGCTAAGACATCCCCAAAGCTACAAATGAAAGTTCTTTCTTTCTAACCAATTCTGTAAGTGCAAACAGGTGACATTTCCATTCCATAATGGCCAACAGACAAGGCTGACGAATGGTTCTCGCATCAGTCGAACGCTGGGAAACAGCACAAGTCTGCTCACATGTGTAGACAGTTGGTGCTTACAGCAAGACTGATTACCATGAATAATAGAATTAAGAAACAATTATAGATTCTGTTCCATACGGATTCTGTTCAAGTATTGCATGTCCCAATAACCCTGTGCTATTGTGCTAATCAATAAACTACAGGACTCTAATTAACAGTATGTGGAGACTCGCAGTCAAAGCCCAAACAAAATGAGCAGTCTTGTACATAGTTTCAGGTCTCTCTTGATGTGGCTGTAACAGGAGACAGCAAGTGTCTGAGAAAGATCATCAAAGAGCTCACACCTGTTTTTCCAGCTATAAAATAATCTCTACAGGCTCCACTGTGAAGTACAGTGCCTGTATATTTCAGTGAACATGGCAGCCAATTTGCACACAACAGTGTCCCACAAACAGCCACGGTCTGAGCGACCTATTTATATCTGGTAGATTGTTGACAGAAAATATTTTGTGTTTTGAATAATGGCATATAATCTTTACCTTCCATCTCAATTGGCAAAGACGAGACCTTGGATTAACATCTCAGCCAACCAATGACACCTCCAACAATGCAGCTTGCATTTGATACAGCGCCTTCTATCATTGAGGCATCTCAAAGTGCTTCACAAAATACAATAAAGTGACTTGTATTTTGTGGGTGAAACAAGGCAACCAATTGCACACAGCAGTATCCCACAAGCTTGCATAGTTTGAGGGTTTTTTTAGGGTGGGTGGGGGAATTATTTCCCCCAGAATGCGATCTGTCAATCAACTAACAACCAGGTTCCTACTTACTGCTAGGCAAATAGAGTTGTATGGAGTATGGAAATTTGTTTAAGGTTTTGCCCTGTCCGGGAATCAAACTCAGATCCCCTCGCTTGCAAGGTGAGTGCTTTGGGATGTCCTCCAGGGCCTTGGGACATCCTCCTGATGTGAAGGACGCAATACAAGTGTAATTTTGTTGTTGTTATGCAATGGGACTCTACAGGTGATTCAGTTTACCGGCGTTTGCGGTAATAAAGTTCAGCGCTTGTACCAGCCGTGCAAAATGAAAATCGATAGGAAATGGCCGAAAGGCGTGTGAAAAAACAAGAGATTGAGTTCTGGTGTGAAAAAATACAGAGCCTGTGTGGTGAATGCTATTAGCTAGGGGAAAAGTTTGTCTTACCAACATTCATCCAAACAAATTAAAGAGAAATCTGGAATGAGTTTCAGGTTATGTAACTCCAAACTGCAGTCTAATTTTTCGCGGGTGCACTGTTGGATTGAAGTCTGGTTTTCGGCACATGATTGTCTTCATTTGGTCAAAACGTGTCTGCAATTGTACTGGGGGCTGGAGTACATGTTTCATGCCACCTCTGTCAAATGGGGAGATACACAGCTATCCGTGCTCGTGCTTCCCCTCCCCCCACGACCCTCTCTCGGAAAGCCCACTTACCACACATGATTCCAAGTGCAGTACTGAACACCGCCATGTAACCAAAGTAGAAGGAGGTCTGAAACAGGCCGTACATCCTAGCACAGGAATAAAAGGAAGATTAGTCATTTACAATACACCACGCACAGCTCACAAGATTAAGTTATTTTCTTAAGATAATCAAATAGACATTGCTGATTTTATACTCCACAGATGAAGAAAATTGTTTATATAATTATATAATGAGATATTCTTATGTGTATATACAGAGGTGTGAAGAAGCTGGAAGTGGTTACCAGGAAGGTCAGGACATGGTTTCATTTTGAGGAACAGCTTGATGCTGTATTGGAAAGATGACAGGATTGGTGAGGGTGAGATCAAATGAGCCAAGGAAATGTTTTCATCCAAACTATCGACCGTGATGCAAGTGAGGCGAAAGGATAGGGAATCGAGTTTCCGAGAGTGGAAACAGAGATGCTGAAAGCCCGTCTGCCGATGGTGGGTCAGGCAGTGGACAGAATGGAAGAAGCAATACTGCTGATTTTCTCCTGTTTGCAAGGATAGGGTGGGGGGTGGAGGGGGGGGATGCGAAAAGAGAGAAATAAGCATCTGCTTAACATCACCCTCTAAACAGCCCAGACAGTATACAGAGCTTGCGGAGTATCAAATCGCAGACTGAAATGCAGCCCCTTCCATTTCCTCACACAAATTACACTGCAGAGGAAGCAGAACCAGACTAAACTGAGTGAGATCTACCCCAGTTGTTGTGTAAAAGGCCAGTACTGCAGGCTGTCGGGAGGAGGAAGAGCTCCCAACAGAGTTAAGAGGGGTAGTTGAAGAAATGTTTTCAGGCAAAGTGTCTTTGGAATATGGATTGCTTTGCCTCAAGTGACCATCGAGGCTGCAACCGCAGATTTAAAAGGGATTTAGATAAACGGGAAACAATATAAAAGGTTACGAGAAATGAGCAGGGAGTTGAGACTGGAGTAGCGTAACACATTACAGTGCAAAATGTCACCTAGCCTCGGCTGCACATGCCAGACAGCCTCCTGTCATTTCTAAGATGCTGTAACAGTCACTGTAGAGGTGCACAATAAAAATAATAACCCTACAATTCGATATAACGCCTCGTCACATCATTAAGACGCCTCAAAGCTCATCACAGAATATACTGAAAAGTGAATTGATTGTATTTTGTGGGTGAAATGCGGCAGCCAATTGAGCACAGGAGTGTCCAAAAAACAGTCGTGGAGTGAGTGGCCAATAATTTGTTTTTGAAAGGATTAGTACCCCTAGAAAGCGATCCACCAATCAACTGACAACCAGGTTCCTCCTTACTAGCAGGGAAGCTTGGTAAATAGGAGTGTGGAGTAAGGAAAGTTGTGTAAGGTTTTGCTCTGCCTGGGAATCGAACTCGGGTCCTCTTGCTTGCGAGACAAGCTTCCTAACCACCATGCCAAGGGACTCCAAATAGAAAATAGAGCTAGGCTTTAGTGCAAGGGTACAATGAAATGTTTGTTTAAAAATGTTTTGGTATTGAAAGGGGAACTTAAGAGGCAATAAACTTGGTTACCCTTCTCTCTTGGCTGCTCTGGATTCCCAGAGAGGCGGGCTGTTTTTATTGCAAAATGTCTTAAGTGTTTTGATGATAAACAAGGCAAGGACTTACTTTGTTTTGAAGAAGTAGTAGTAGAAGGAGTACATGTAAACGTAGACTGCAGTGGAAGCAGCAGACAGAAAGCTGGTCCATTGCCTGTAACAGCATCAAAAAGCTTTTAGATAAACCGCTCTCAAGAATTGTGGTCAACAGGCTTCCAGCTCATACACATACCGTGCAAACAGACCGGATTCCGCGCACAATACTTTCTGAAGGAGTACACTGGATTATGGTGCTCCGTTTGAGATCAGAATAGAGTCACAGCTGTATTAAGCAGCTTTTTATTTGACAGTGAAAGCTCGCACTGAATTCTGGTGCCTACCCTCGTCTGGGGCTTAGAAACACAGCTTTGTATGTGGGCTTTTCTTCTGGCTCAAAAGCCTTATCTCCTAATTCACAGAGCAAACTCATACGCCAAAGGTCTGACCCCGCTATGTATGAGTTTCTTTATTGCCCTCGGCTGAGCTACTGTCTCGGGGAAAGGGGTGAATGATTCAAGGCTTGTCACTGGGGCTCACTGGGAAAGCTGCAAAAATTCAACAAGTAAGTGTTGAGGCTCGATGATCACGCCTAGTTTTAGCTTTAAATAAAAGCTTACAGTAACACCAGCTATTCTGTTGTGCCTGTTAGACACCTCTGCAATAACAATGCTATTGTTGTACAATAATAATACTCACATTTGATATAGCGACTTATGTCCTTGAGACATTTCAAAGCGCTTCACAAAATATATTGTAAAGTGTATACTTGTCTGTTCGGTTTTTTTTTAAAACACCCTTTGATTCATAGAATCATACAATCTTACAGCACAGAAGGAGGACATTAGGCCTATCGTGCCTGTACCGGCTCTTTGAAAGGGCTACCAAATAGCCCCACTTCTCTGCTCTTACTCTGTAGCCCTGTAAATTTTTCCTATTTAAATACCTAACCAATTCCCCTTTGGAAGCTGCTATCAAATCTACTTCCACCACCCTTTCAGACAGTACATTCCAGATCGCAACAACTTTCTGGGTAAAAACAATTCTTGTTTCCGATTCTACGAGCCTGTCTTGGTAGGGTCTGATAGCTGAATGCAGTCCTTCCTCAGCATACAGTTCTTATAAGACTTTTGAGGAACAATCTATAGTATGTGCTGTACATCTTACTAAATTGCTTTTTAAGTTCCCTCCCTGCTTTGAAGCTTAATGGACCGTAGACCAAGAAACTCCCTGCAGTTCGGCACACCACTGAGCAGCAGGCTAGTAAAGTCTCCTCACAGGAGGTGGGGGATGCGATTCCATCCCCAGATTCCAGGATGCACCTCACTGCCCAGAGTCTGTCGCACACAGAATCCACTTCACATTCAGTGGCAGGATTCTCCCAAATTGCTGCCCTGGTTTTGTTTCCTTGCAAACTCTTTCTCGCTTTTAAATGCCTGCGCTGCACGATCCCCTGCTGAGTAAACATCACATTCTTATGGTTACAGTAAATTGAACCAAATTTATGTTGATGGAATGTTGGCCAGGACATTAGAAGAGAGAAGGGTCGTGGACCCAAAACGTTGATTCACTTTTCCTTTCTCTATAGATGCTGCCTGACCAGTGATTTCTGTGGGGGGTTTTTAAAAGGAGAGAGAAACTCCCATTTCTTTTCGAATAGTGTCATGGAATCTTTAAAATCCACTGATCAGACAGCTGGGATCCTGATTTAACGTCTCACCCGAAGACGACGCCTCCAACAATACAACACCACCCAGCACCGCAACGGAGTGTCATCTTAGACTAAGTGATTCCAAGTCTCGACGTGGGGCTTGAACCCACAATCTTCAAACTCTGAGGGGAGTGCTATCAGTGAGCCAGGCTAACCCTTATTGCTCAACGCAATTACAGGACACACATGAGGCTTTTGTGACACTCACCACCTGTAGTCCTCAGCATTCAGCAGGAAGTATGTGCAGACAATTGTCACACAGACAGTCACGATGCAGAGGATGACCAAGACGAGCATCATGAATCCATACACATAGTAAATCTTGTACGCCCAGAAGGATGTGAAGATAAAGTACCTGGTGTATAAAGGGGGCAAAATAAACACAACACTGAGAAGAAGCACATGGTATTTAACTTCATACGATTAGCTCCTGCACCTCGCCAAGTCTGGAAGTCACAATGGAATCTTTCTCCCATGAGATTATTATGTGCCTCAATAGTAATAATACTGTTACTACTATTTAAATAATCCTAGCATTTGATATAGCACCTTATCATGTCATGGTGACATCTCAAAGAATACAATGGAAGGTGAAGTGACTGTTTGAGGGCGAAATGCTACAGCCAATTGCGCACATTACAGAAGAAATCACACTGATTGTGGCGATGGATCATTATCTGCCATGAAATGATGGCACTCACACACACCAATCCTCTGGACGTCTAAATACAGTTAAACACTTCTATTGAACACAATTAACTATTTCTAAATACAATTCGCAGAATTCTTCGACATTTCAATTGTTGAGTCAGTGCACTGTGTCAAAAAACACACACACATGGGCGTAACAGGACTTTGTGGACATACCGCAGAACAGTTCAGATAGAGTTCGGCGAGGAAGGTGTTTTGAACAGAAAGATCTTCGCCGAGCGGCATTTAAGTCACAAATTGCATAATTGCAGATGAATGCTTGATCTCTTTCTCACCCCAATGCTGCGTGAGAAGTGAAGTGGCCTTCTTTTCAATGCCAAAAGGTACTTACATCTCAATAAAAATAGAGCCAAAAGGCAGGATTCCACCCAGGCATACAATGACAGCTGGCTCCATGAACCTGTAAAACAAGATCAAAATAACAACCATCTGTTTGCCACCAAAGGAGAACAGACTCCCAACTCGGGGCAGACCACATCTGGCAGCTTCCCATCCCCAGGTCAAACCTTTACAATCCCCCTCATCTATCGCTGCTCTTTCCTCCTCTCTCTCTCTCTCTCCCCTCACCCTCACCCCCCACCCCTCACCCCATCAAAAGAGAAACCTTCAATATTTCCCCCTGACATTATTCTGACCTACTCTTCCCTAGAGGCTTTCGATCTATAATAATAATCCCTGCATTCGATACGCTACCTTATCACATCGCTCAGACGTCTCAAAGCTCTTCATAGAATATATTGTAAAGTTAATTAACTGTATATTTTGAGGGTAAAAAACGCAGCATGCAATTTGCAGTGTCCCACAAATAGTTGTGGATTGACCAACCATGTTTTTTTGAGGAATTATTAGTTTGCAACCTGCGTGGATATAAACTCAACAGCTGCAAAGAGCACAGCCTGACCTGCGCCCAGCATACAGCGCCAACACCACATAACTGATACCAGGCCCGCTTAAAGCGGTCTTTACTGCCCGGGGGGGATCCCATTTCTACTGTTGCTGCAGACAACAAACTATATTCTTCTCAACTCGCCTTCAACAACGGTTGCCTGCAAAATCAGTCACTACACTTGTCAGCAACAACAAACAAAGCCTCGCATTTGATAGTGGGCACACTGTGAAAATGTCACTGAGCATGTCACCGGCAACTGCCGGTGAAATAATTGCAGTGAAGTATATTTTCTATATGGAAATCACTGTAAAGATGTGAGTCCTTTGCTCTCAAACCGTAATCCTTTTTGTGTGCTTGTTTCTCTCCCTGGAGGGACACACCCTATCTACCCAATTCCAGAGCGTATTAAGTACAGGCTGCCAAGCAGATGTTTTTGGATCCTAGAGTACGAGTTAGCAGATAAAACATTTGCCAAAAACCACCTTACTTATCTCCGCACCTCATTCCCTTTCTAGTTTTGATAGTGCCCTTGGCTGTTCTCGTGTTTCTCCAATTACAAAAACGCTAAAGCCCATGGCTTATTCTTGTATAGGAACATACGAATTGTTGGACGAAAAAAGACCAAAGGTCCATCTAGTTCGCCTTCTACCATAGGGGTCGTTGCACACTACAAAAATGTAGATGTTGAGAGTAATTAATTCTATATGGATTAGACTGCAAAGCTTTGAAAATCTTAGATCCAAAGTTGCCTGGTTCTTCCCAAAGCATACTACATTTACTATACGTCATGTCTCAAATTACTCCTAGGCTGTATCCCAAAGTATTATTTTCTAATTTGTATTTGATTCAATCAACACTTTTAGGTTCCATGGTCTCCCTAGGGAAGCAGAAAGGTTTATAAAAGATGAAGAGACATCCCTGGGCTGTCTTGGCTACTCACCATTTCTTCTCTGGGATCGGACGGGGCACTGCATTGACACGACATGGGAAATTGGGTTGGCCTGACAGGTTTCTGCCCAGAATGGTCCCCACCAGGTTCAGCGGCAGGATGACAAAGAAACAGATACAGCAGACGGCGATCTAGGAAAGGAGGAAAAGGTTTAAAAATTCAGGAAAGTTTAAATATTTTGGTAAATATGTTTCAATGACTGTGTAGCAGATTCTTGTGTGCCTGTTTGGCTCAGTGCTAGTACTCTCACCTCTGAAAAAGCTGATAGAGGGCTTAGAGCAGTGAGCAGTGGAGCACGTTTAAAAGATGATAAGGATATCTCTTCTATGTCCTAATAGATAGATCACCTGGAAACAGCTTCTCAGTGTCACTGCAGAACAGTCAGTGATGAAACCCTGGTGATTATCAGCAGAACAATGGTCTCGATGGTAAGCCACACATATCTGCCTCAGTTACGAACTTGCTTCTGACATGGCAATTTTGTTCGAGGGTTGTGCTGTGTTAGCAGTGTGCTGGGAACTAATCTGTACTGTAAAAACTCAGCAACAGAAAGGCCATGTGTAATTATAGTACTTTATCACGTCAAGATGTCTCGAGAGTTTTATAGTAATTAACGCCAAGTGAAGCAATTGTTTTTGAAGGCAAACCGTCAGGCACCTGCACACAGCGAGGTACCACAGAAATCCACAAAGTGTTTCATCTGGAGGAGTGGCTGCTTTAGCGTTTTGTCACACCATTGAGACGTTTCAGAATACATTGTAAAGTGAACTGACTGTATTTTGTGGGCGAAACATGGCAGTTAATTGCGCACAGTAGTGTTTCCCCCAATCCCTCAAAACTGCTCTTTACCTAAGATTGTGAATGCAAATCCAGGCATGGCGTGTGAGGTTTCCTCTGTGCACTGGAGCACCACCTGATCAGATCAGGGAGGGCAAAACCAAATGCAAATTTCTTACTCCACACACCTACTTCTGTTGACCAAGCAGTAAGTAGGAAATTGAATGTTAAGTCAATTGGCGGATCGTCAAATTATCACTCAATCTACGACGGTTTGTGGGGCACTGCTGTGCGCAATAAGCTACCTCGTTTCACCTACAAAATACAGTAAATTTACTTTACAATATATTCTGCAAAACAATTTGAGACGTCTCAGCGATCTGATAAGGTGCTATATGAAATGTATGGTTTATTATTATTATCTGCAGCTTCAAATTCAGTTTATACCAGCACTGTACAACAGATGCCTGAGTAATCTCAATCCTTGTAGCAAAGAAATGCTTTGAGAGGAACCCAGTTAATGAGGGTCACACCCTCAATGCTAAACCCAGGGTTGACTGTCAGATGCCAATTGCACTTCTGTGCTTTCACAACGTTTAAAATTTCTTTCATCTCCCTCTCTCGCTCTCTGCCACCACACTCTGCACCTAACCAATCTCACAAGAGGCACAAGGGAAAACACAGGAAGTTGTTTGTCATTAAATCAAATAGAGGATATGTCAACTTTGCAGATAAGGCAGAACTCCCACCGAGGAACTGAGGCACTGGAGGCAAAATCCCTTCCTTTTATGGTCAAAGCAGTTGAGTTCTTCCTTATCAGACACTTGAATCAACTCCTCTCAAGTGTGAGGATCTTAAGATATCCAAGTTAACAGTAACCCATCATCTTAGATGTGAGCAGTATCAACAAATTACATTTACACAGTGCCTTCCACATCAGAAGAATGTCCCAAAGTGCTCCACAGTCAAGGATTTGCACCCGGGCTGGGGGATGGGATCAGGATGGGTGGATGGCAGAGAGGGTGACCGAAGGTGTGGTCTAAGAGGAGGGTCTTGAGATGTGCCTTAAAGCATCTGGGACTCCAGCCTCTGTGAAGCCTGCTATATAAATAAAAGTAGTAGTTGTTGAAGGAAGCAAGAGGGGGAGCAATGCCAAAGTACTGGGATATTGTTCCAAAGGGTGTGGGCAGAAAGGCTGAAGGCCCTACTTAAAGATGGCAGGGTGGGGGGGACATGGAGCAGGGGTGGTTGGGTCGTGGCGTCTGGTGTATGAAAGGACCCAAACTGCAGAGCTATGAACGATCTGCAACTTGTGGAGAGAACCATAGGGAAGACCAACGAGTAGGAATTTAGAATAATGTTGAGTAGATAAAAATGTGCACAGGTCAGACCTGCCTCCACATCAAAACAATCAGCCTCTGTGACCCCCTAAATAAACCCGAATCTGGATTCTCA
Source organism: Hydrolagus colliei (assembly GCA_035084275.1). NCBI lineage: Eukaryota > Metazoa > Chordata > Chondrichthyes > Chimaeriformes > Chimaeridae > Hydrolagus > Hydrolagus colliei. Next base: position 21,095,793 of record CM068748.1, read on the forward strand.
GACATTTTAAAACATGAGTTTTAATAAGTTTGATTCTGAAAGATTCCAAACTCATATCCTTTATGGACTAATCCATCCTGAGGAGCCAGCTGGGCTGACAGACATTCCTCATGGGACCATTTTCATTGCTCCCAACAGATTCATTCAGTGGAAATAACGAGAATATTTATAGGTGAAATATTCTTTAAAGATTTGCAGAGTTGCTCCCTTTCACAAACGTTCAAAATTAAAATTGAGATCCTTCCTGAGTATTTCCTGCTGAGTTTATTGAAGGAAATATGATGTGGTGGAGCTATACCGGTCAACTGCAATTTTAACAACACAAGTTTAATATGCAGATATATATATATATATACACAGTAGAAGCCCGTTTATCCGGCCCCTCGGGACCTCGCCAGTGCCGGTTAAAGCACCTGCCGGATATTCGGCAGAAAACCCCAAACAAAAAAATATATAAATTTTTTTAAATAATTTTTTAAACATAGCATATTAATAATAGACTAAATAATAGACTATGATAATATAATATATAAATAATAATTAGAATCATTTTACACACAGCAATCAGGCAGTTCAGAGATTTTTAAACGAGTGCAAAAGTTTCATGTCTGAATAACACTGTTCTCATTGGGGCAGAAGAGAGGAAAGCAAACTTGTTATTGAGAAAGCAGCCATCGCTGTCACTGTTCAGTTAACTTTCCTTCCAAATGATCCAAGGATCGGCATTGAAAGCAAATGTTTCATTTCACTTTTAAAGTTAGATTTGTTTTAACATCAGACTGGGGTAAGGGGAGATGCTGAGTGTGTTTCTGATATACACTGCTGCTTCCCAAGCTTAAAGGTGTTTGTAAAATAAACCAGACTTGAGAGATGTTGCAGGGGTTTGTGTTTTTTATTAATTTATTTCATTTATTAAAATAAAAGCTCAGGCTGTGATATGCATTGATCTGCAAGCTTTGCTTGTGTGTGTGTGTTGCTGCTTTGTGGCTAAATTAATGAACTCACCCTCGCTCTCCCTCCTCTCTCAAACTTCTGTACACTCTGCAGAATGCTGTACCGGCAGCATTCAGAGCTAGCGCCACCATCAGGCATCTAGTAGCAGCATTCCAAAATTCTGATGCAACACAAAACACCCCCAAAAATGCATTTTTCTGGATAAATTCCAGTTTATCGAATGCAGACTTTTTTTGCGGTGCCGGTTATACGGAAATTACGGTTGATTGGGTCACGGAAAACGGGCTTCTACTGTATATACATAAAATAATACGTGCATTTGATATAGCACCCCATCACATCATTAATGCATCTCAAAGCACTTCACAGAATATATTGTAAAATGGATTCACTGTGTATTCTGTGGGCGAAGCGTGGCAGCTAATTGCACATGGTGGATTGAATGACCAAATTATAATAATAATTATTTAATAATCCCTGTATTTGATACCACACTTCATCAAGTCTTCTAGACGTCTCAAAGCACTTCACATAAGATAATGTAAAGTGAATTGACTGTATATTTGTGGGTGAAATGCGGCTGCCAATTGCACACAACAGTGTCCCAAACAGTTGTGGATTGAGATGACTAATTTATTATTTTTTGAGGAATTATTATCAGACATATGGAGTAAGGAAACTTGGCCAAGGTTTCGCCCTGCTGGGAATTGAACCCAGGTTGTTTGCTTGTAAGGCGAGTGCTCTAACCACTGAGCTACAGGACTCCACAGTGGATAAAACATTTTTGGGAGGGATTATTACCCCCAGAAAATGATCCACCAACCGACTAACAACTACGTTTCTACTTTCAGCAGGTTGGGACGTCCTCCTGACATGAAAGGCGCTACACAAATGTAATTTTGTTGTTGTTACTAGGTTAACACAGATGTGTAGAGTAAGCTTTTGCTCTGCCTGGGAATCGAACCAGAGACCTCTCGCTTGCGAGGCAAGCACACTGTGCTACATTATACTATGGGAATCCATGAAAAAAGGATTGAGAAGTAGTGGGTAATAAGTCATATTTGATACAGAGCTTTATTACAACAACAACAACTTAAACTTATAAAGCGCCTTTCACGTCGGGAGGACGTCCCAAGGCGCTGCACAGGAGGCGTGTGACCCGAGCTGGGAGGGGAGTGTACGGGAAGGGGTGAAACACGAAGGGGAGGTCAAAAAATTCGGGGGGAACAAAAGGCACGGTTGAAGAGGAAAGTCTTCAAACCGGCCTTGAAAGAGGAAAGGGAAGAAACAAGGCGGAGGGATTGGGGGATAGAATTCCACAGGGTGGGAGCGGAGAAGCTGAAAGCCCGGCCTCCGATGGTGGGGCGGTTCGGGCGGGGAGCTTGGAGCAGGCCAAGTCCTGCTGAACGGAGGGTCCAGGTGGGCTTATAGGGGGAAAGTAAATCGGTTAAGTAGGGCGGGGCAAGGCCGTGTAAGGCCCTTGAAGGTGAGGACGAGGATCTTGAACTCGATCCTCTGGAGGATGGGGAGCCAATGGAGACGGGCGAGGGTGGGGGTTATGTGGTCGCGGAGGCGGGTGCGGGATAGTACACGGGCTGGAGTTTTGGATGACCTGCAGCCTGTGAATGGAGGAACTGGGGAGGCCGACGAGGAGAGTTTCCGTAGTCCAGCCGTGAGGTGATGTATGCGTGCACGAGTATTTCATCATTAACCCATTTCAACAAAATTAATTTACCGTAAAGTGCAGCAACTAAGCGGCCTGTGTGTGAATGGTAGATACAGCGGAGAGCAAGGACAGCAGAAAAGAGGTGAAAGAGATTGCAAAAAGCAAGGAGGGGAAAAAATGGGGGAAGAGGAGCAAAGCAGGATTCTGGGCCAGTCATGATGAGTGTGTTTACCAGACAGTGCTAGTAACAGGCTCCTGAACACACACAATAAACTGTCTCTTTCTGAAATACATGTGATTGAAATGTTTCCTTCCAGCAACATGATATGACTTTGTATCAGTCCACTTGGATTTCATGGGAACATTTGAAATCCTGTCCACCTGCAGTGGGCATGTTATGGTATTCACATCCCGAGAATATTTGGCTTTTAGAATCAAGTACAGATTCGCAAAGAGATGATTCTCGAGTTTCAACGTGTAAATTCCACAATTTTATGACTAGATCGAAAATGCTTTTTTCCTTTGTACAACAAGGACACATTCATGGGGGATGTTAGCAAAACACAAGTCAGTGTGCTTCATACTCATGCACAAGGTTACTACACTTTACCGTATATTCCACGAAGCACTTTCAGACATCTCGAAGACGTGTTAAGGCACTGTTTCAAATGTGAGATTTATTATCATCATAAAGAGACAAGTGTGTGTGTGCATGCATTTTAAGGTTGTCACATGCTCATCATCATTTATCTCTCTTTCCCCTTCCCCACCCTCACAACCACTGCACAAAACACAATCTTTAGCTCTTGAGATCAGAGTGAGGTAGACAAAATAAATTTAAAAATCCCTTTTTTTTCACTAACTACTGGCCGTACTAGACTGTTGAGTCTTGAGAGACTTACTACAACTTTGTGGAAAGATTTACAGTAGTTACTATTTAGATTTCCACAACGCTTATAATTTTTTTTTTAAAGTGTTGCAAGTCTTCAGAGAATACCCGGGACAAGAAACAAAGGCGAACAAAGTTGTTATGAAGACATCCCTGCAGCTAATCCATGGCAGAAACAATTCGACGAGTCGCCAATGATTTTGAATTTAGTGGAGAAGAATATAAATGGGACAAACAACTCTACCTTTTGCCTCCAAAATACAGTCACGACACTTCACAGCAAATCTTGTTTTAGTGCTTTAGACGTACCCCCGGCCTAAAAAGGCACCTTAACAGCAAAGGGGTTATTTATTTGGTTGAAATACCAATTTGATATTGCCAGTGAGATGGAACCTAAATTAATAATAATCCTTGTGTTTGATACAAGTAGTGAGTCAGAAAGCAGCTCCCAAAATCAAAACGCCTCAAAGCGATTTGAGCAAAATATTTCCAACCCAGGCGCTTTAACAAACTTGAATTACTGTCTTCATGTCTGTTAATAACTGAAGTCAGAAACTATCAGACTATCAAAAAGAGAGACCTACAACAAGTTGGAGCTAGTCAGCCTGTGCTGTGCTTCATAAACCTACATAACTGGAAACTGAAAGTCCTCCACATCACTTCTAAGCAACAGATGCAGTGATGTTGGAGTTGGATTGTCAGCCCCACTGATGAAAACTCTAGATGTTAAAAACATTATAATCTTAAGAAACTCACTTGGCCACGCATTAAAGCTCTGTCTCTACTGTAAGAATCTAGTGGCCTTTGCCAGTTCTGCGGTTAGTAACAATCTTGGCTGAGCTAGCTACAATTTTCTTTGGTCAGCCGAGTGTCTGACACATGCGGAAACCCATCACCGGGCTTAAGAGTATCCAAACTGAACTGAGAATTCCACGCATCCCACCTTCACATGGAAATTCCAGAGATAGATTGTTGGAATGGAATGTGCACTCTCTCCCCGCTTATCTAATTCCAGAAAGTACTAGGTGCAGGTTGGCAAAAGACCAGGCTTGAGAATCCTAGTGTGCTAAGGGGTAACTGCTAGTCTAACCAGCTAAAACCACACAGCACTGTCTGGCAAGCTTATCCACTGCTTGTCCAGCTAGAACCACCCTAGCAGTTCCAGTTTGGCTTCAGGGTTAACAGCTGAGTGGGATGATTCCCTGCCCCCAGTGACTGGCCTGCACTTCCATGTACTGTCGATCAGTTAGGATGGCTACGCTGTCTTATAATACTGCGGACCTGCCTGGCTCAGGAACCAGACTACCGAGACTGTGCCTTGGGACGTCCTCCCGACATGAAAGGCGCTATACAAATGTAATGTTGTTGCCAAAGAGGCCTGGCTCGATTCTGACATTCCATTGCCAAACGTGTCACGTTGGAGCCAGTTCGCTTCAAGGAGACCTCGCTTACTGCACTACCTAAGGAAGTTAGTCTTAATTAGCTACAGCAACACATTATTTATCCTGCATGAAAGGTACTATATAAATACCGAATTAGCTACCAGAACAAGCCTTTCACAAAGGATAACATCTTCGAGCTGCAGCGACAGGATTTGACTTGACGCCAATTAAGTGGGAGAGTGAAAGTGACCATAGAAGAGGTAATTCTTAAGGTAGGAATCAAGGATAGATAAAGAGTGCTAAGGTGGGATTGAGGCAGAGTTCCAGAGGCAGGTGGCATGGCTGAAAGTTTCCAGAGCATGGGCAGGGAGGGTGCTGTAGGAGTTCCAAGTACGGACATGGTGTGAAAGACTAACTTCAGAAAAAATAGGTCCGTCAACTCTGGGAGGAATGAAAGAGGAGGCAGTCACCTCAGAACAGTGGAATGCCAAGTGTCGGCACTCTGACTGATCAGCTGCATATCCACTTCTCTGAAAGCACAACTCCATCAAATTTTTGTTTTGAAACACTGCACCCATGCACACAAGAGAAAAGCCCAAGAGAGAGAGAAAAAAAAGGAGAGCCAGGGAGAGAGAAAGAGAAAATGGTTGAGTAGGACAGGTCTCGCAAGCGATAGAGAGAGGGAATGGAGATAGTCATATACCGACAGTATAATTGCTAATCTAAAACATTTTTTGGTTAGCATTGCAGCTAACAATATAACAAATTGGTGAGGATATCAGCTCTTCGACCTCATTGAAAAAAATGCATCGATGGCAGCCAGAGAGGAGAGATGAATCAACAGACAGGCCAGGCCAGCTGCTTGTTCCCTGTATCCAGGAGCGCGAGAAAGGAGTTGGACAAGACTCCCAGCACATGTGAGCAGGGCTCAGGTCTCGGGTGGACTGCGTGATAGAGAAAATAATTATTTAGGGAGCAAAGGTTTGTCCGAAGGAAGCAACTAAGCCGTTTGGAGACTGCTCTATGGATGGAGTTGCGAGAATTTCATTTGAGATTTGCAGAGATAGTGAGGCCAGGATGTTGACAGATGGAAGGATTAAGAGCAGAGACGTATGCGAGACAAAGACACTGAGGAATGGAAAGAAAACAAGATTATTGTAAATTAGCCAACACAGCGTTGTGTCCTACTGTTGGAAAGTATATGAGCTGATTTCCACATCGCAAGCTTGTTGAAGAAAATGACTGAGAAATAATTCTGCAATATATTCAACAATATTTACACAGCATCTTTCACGTCGGGAGGACGTCCCAAGGAGTTGGGAAAGTCAAGGATTTGGACTCCAGCTTGGGGTTGGGATCAGGAGGGGTAGAGGACAGGGAGCGTAGCAGTAGGAGAGTGACTAATGGCTCGGTCAAGACAGCGCTTTAAGGAGAAAGCGAGGGGGTGAGGTGAAGGAACTGTGGGATGGAGTTCCAAAGGTTGGAGCAGAAAGGCTGAAGATCCAAGTGCCGATTGTGGGGCGGACACAGCTGGGGGACATGGAGCAGGCCAGTGTTTGCTGAGCAGAGTCGACAGGTCGGTATGAAGTTAACAGGTCACAGATACAGGGAGGAGCTTTAAAATGGAGGGCTTTAAAAGAAAAGGCAATGATTTTGAACTCTGCCTTCTGGGGAGCCAGTGGAGAATAGGGGGTGGGTGATAGTTCACGGAGCCTGGTGTGGGAGAGGACATGGGCTGCAGAGTTCTGAATAATCTGCAGTTTGTGGAGGGAAGCTTGTGGAATTACTATGGTAATTAATAATGTTCTGAATGATGTTAAAAATGCCATCATCAATTGTGAGCTGCCTTGGGGAGCAGCTGACTGCTAGAATTCTGCGGAGGATCAGCTTAACACAGCAGGCTTTCTGTAAAACCAGCCTCATTGCCTTCACCACAAACAAGGCCACGACGTGCTGCTATTCACAGGATCCATCATTGGCAGTGTGGTGGCGGCAGATTAATCAAAAGCACGGAATTTAGGCTTCGCTCGTGCACAGCCAATGGACTCAAGCAAACGGACGTGCTGTTAAGAAGCATGAAAATTCCTGGCCGATAATGTAAGCGCAGATGCCATGCCAACCACGCAGAATAATGCAAGGAAGCATGGGTCGTTTCGTTCATTCATTCTCCACTGTCAGCAATTAGCTTTAATACCATTCTATGCAAAATGTTTTAAGTCACAGTAGTGAGCCCAATCTATCCTAACTGGCTTCATTGTAGCTATGAAAATAGTGCGGATATCAGTGTGTGTGTGTGTAGGACTTTGTCTTTCTCTCCAACTGTGTGTGTGTGTCTCTCTAGCTGCATGGGTGCTGCACTTCCTCTTTCTCCAACTGTGTGTGAGTGCATGTTTGTCTGTCTCTCCTCCAATCTTGTGTCTGTCTCTAACCATGTGTGTGTGTGTCTCTAGTTGTATACGTCTTTCTCTCTATCTTAACCTTCCAAATTGTGTGTTTCCCAGCGCCTTTTTGTTTCAATAGCAGTTTATCACAACAAAACTTCTACAAATAATTAAGTAAGTCTACAGGTAATAATGGTCAAGCATGGCGTCAGTTCCCTTTTGAAAATATGGAAGTCTTTTGTGCAAGGCAAACACACTTTCTGTAAAAACACAAACAAAAAGGCAAAAAAAAGAAAAACAATTGCAGGTGAACGACCAATTTATCTGGAGGATTGCTGGTCAATCACTTTTTAGATGGCAGGGATTTTTGCTGTAACATCTGAACAGGCAATTGGGACGTTTGAGACAAACGTCTGCACCTCAACAGTGCCCCGCTTCCCCAGCAATGAGCTGGATTGTCACCCTTGATACCCACCGGCAGCACAAAAGCGCTTACTTACCATGGTTCCAAAGGGAATGGCCCGCGATGCATGGTAATAGATGGCAATGAAGTTGATGAAAAACGCTGTGCCACAGACCATGGCAGGGATCAGGAACGCCCCCATAAACATCTGCTTGATCCATCTCCTGCCTGTTTCACACACAAAAAGGCAAACAGTTAGAAGCTCCCAATTTTAGATCACGGGAGTTTAAAGAAATACCGCACTGTCAAAAGAGTTTACAATACCAAGTGATGGCACACGTACCAACATGAAAGGTCAAAAAAAAGCTCCAAACCAGTCTGATGTGTAACAGAAATTGTAAAACACTGAAGCGTGTACTTTGCTGCCTCACTGACACGCTTCAGAGATCAGCAGAAACACGGTTACTTGTAGGCATTTGGTATCAGAAGATGCTTCTGGCAACTTATGACTACATTTAATTGAAACACTTTCAATTGTGCAGTACAGCTCGGAGACAAGACGCCCTCCTAAAATAGCACCCTGGAGGTTCCTAGGAGCGCAAACAATACTTGCCTTAAGACACTGTAAATGTAACCATCAGCAATGATGCATCCAGCCCGTTGTTTTTGATTCTGTGTTGTTACCTCAGGAAATGTATGAGACAGAACTCAGAGGCTGAAACATTAAATCACTTCACCACAAATTGAGTTAGTCCACAAAACCTTATCTTTGGAAGCAGGACATGTGATGGAATTGATGAAAGGTTCTGAGGGTGCATATTGCACTCAGGCAAGGCCGAGATAGGATCCACATTGGCTTTGAAGAGGGAATAGATGGATAGCTAAAAAGTTGGCATTCGCAGGCAGGTAAATGGAACGGGATGGATTGTGCTGTCAGAGCACCCTAGACCACAATGGGCCGAATTGCTTTCTGTGCTGTGAGTGTCTACGTGAAAGGCCAAGCAATGTGATCTGTGTTGATGACACACTGCAATTTACAACTGCTTGTGGGGGGGGTGGGGTGGGGTGGATGGAGAGAAGTAAGGCACTGCAACAGTCATTAACTATTATAGACTTACACAGGAATGTGCACACCCACGAAAGACTATTGTGGTCAGCAGGCCGGCTCCAAAGGTTCAACATTACTAGAATATACTCTCTTCACCCTTAAACAAAAACTAGCATTTATATAGTGGCCTTCACACAAGGCAGAGCCCCGGAGCTCTTAACAATGGCGGAGCCTGATGCCGAGCCAGTGTGGGAGGAGGAGGGGAAGGGCAACGTGAACGTCGGCATGATCGAAGAGGAAGTTGTGATCTAAAAGAGGGGAAGGAGGGGGCAAGGTGGAGGGACTGAGGGAGCGAGTTCTAAAGCTTTGGGGTGTCATGGCTGAAAGTGCAGTAATCGAAATACTTGACAATCTTACAAAATATAGAGTCAGCTTTCTACAACAACAAATTCCATTTGTAAAGCGCCTTTCATGTTGGAAGGATGTCCTAAACCTACACACTATTCCACCCTTACTCCACAGAATAAAGCTCAACTGGGCACCAGAGTATGAAACTGACTCCCGCAACAAATCAGTTTGTGCATAGCACAGGCAGGAGAATTGCAGGAATTGAAAGCAAGCTATAAATTTAAGGCACATAAAACTTTTTAAAATGACAAGTCAGTGCAACCAGAAAGCTCAGTCCTATATCATCCAGTGGGAATCAGCCCCTGTCCCAGTGATGACTAATGATTGACTCTCCTCCACAGCCAGACTGAAGAGCTGTGACTGCTCAGTGTCCATCCACGTTGTTACTACGATATCTGACACTAGTGAAACTTCATTTCTAATCTGCAGTAAAGGAGCTAGAGCGAGATGAATACCAGTCAGGCAATAAATCACCAGCACAAACTAAACCGCAGCCAAAACTGGGCTTAGATTCCAATATAATATTGACAACAGAAAGACAGAGGCCAGCCAGCATGCAGGGAGTTTTTGTAATGTGAAGTGGCAATTTTATCACATCCTCCCGACGTGAAAAGTGCTAAACAAATGTAATTTGTTGTGATTATCTTCAAGGATCCTTTCACCCCTTCTTTCCACCCACCACCACTCCAAAAAACAGCCAACAACACAAGCAATTTTATGGAGTCCTGTAGGGTTGTGGCTAGAGCACTCGCCTTGCAAGCGAGTGAATCCGGGTTCAAATCCCAGGCAGAGCAAACGTTTATTTCCTCCGTTTACTCTGTTTGCTGAGCAATAAGTAAGAACCCAGTTGTTTTCCAGGATTGCATTCTGGAAAAATAATCGCCCAAAACGTCACTCAATCCACCATTGTTTATCGGACACTACTGTGCGCAATTGCTGCCAAGTTTCACCTACAAAAATACAGTTAATCAATTCACTTTACAGTGCATCACTTGAAGCATTTTGCGATGTCTCAATACATAAGATGCTACTGTATATCAAATACAAGGAATATTATTACTTTCAGGCAAGTCAGAGCCACCTCCACCTCCCAGTAATCAGTTCAAGACAGGAGGAGATTGGGAGAACACATCTGCCTGCTGAGGTATAATTGAGGAACAGTAGGTGGTTGTCAGGGGAGACGGGAAGAGAGAAGATGAAAGAAAAGAAACATCACCCAGTGATGAACACAGTTTGGCCACTCAAATCTTAAACACCATCAATCCAGGTGATGGCATGAGATCATTCTGCCTTGCCAAATGGTTCAGTGGCAAAGTACAGATAATAATAATCCATTAATCCTTGCATTTGATACAGAGCTTTATCACTGCCCAGCGCCTTGGGACGTCCGCCTGCTGTATGGCAAGCTTTCCAGCTGCTCCAGGAGCCGCAACTCGGGTGTCAATACAGGACTCTCAAGTGTTTCAGGATGTCCTCCCAAAGTATAGAGTCCTGTAGCATAGCAAGGGGAACCGGGTTCGATTTCTGGGTGGAGTAAAACTTTAGGCACCTAGCAGTAAGTAGGAGACGGTGTCCTCTACCGTTCCAAACTCCATGACCCCATCTCCCCATCCTCGCCCGACTAAATAGACTCCTTATCACCCAGAGGATCCAATTCAAGACCCTGGTCCTCACATTCAAAGCCCTCTACAACCTCGCCCCACCCTACATCCATGACCTTCTAACCCCTTACCAACCTACCCGTCCACTCTGCTCAGCAGGCTCTGGCCTACTCAGCAGCTCTGGCCTACTCCACGTCCCCCGACTCATCCACCACAGCCTTTAGCCACTCTGCCCCCAACCTCTGGAACTCCACCCCACAGTCCCTCCATCTTGTCCCCTCCCTGGCCTCCTTCAAGTCCCGCCTCAAAACTCTCCTCTTCAATGGTCCCATCGGCAGCTTCTAATCCCCTCCTTCCGTCCCCAATCCCGGGTCTGACACAGTGACTGTCCAGCGCCTTGGGACGTCCTCTCGACGTAAAAAGCGCTATACAAGTGTAATTTTGTTGTTGTTGTAAGTAGGAACTCAGTTGTTAGTCAATCGGCGGTTCACTTTCTGTGGGTAGAAATCCCTTCAAGCAATAAATAATAATATGGTCACTAAATCAACAACTGTTTATGGGACACTGCTGTGTGCAATTGTCTGCCGAGTTTTGTCCACAAAATTTACAGTCAATTCACTTTACAGTATATTGTGTGAAGTGGTTTGCCATGTCTCAACAATGTGATAAGACGCTGTATCAATGCAAGGATTATTATTATTAATGGCGTTGTGTGAATGTGTATGTGTGAATATCGGCCATTGCTACCTATTTTAGGCTTTATTTCATTAATCACAGTTTTCAGGATATAACAGACAGCAGAGGATAGCAACCATCAGAAGCCAAACTTCAGAAACCTCCCCCCATCTCCCGTGCAATCCTCCCCCACTTTGTAAAGAGAGCAACACAGCATAATGTTCTGTTAGCTAATCTCAAACAGATTTTGCTGTAACCTTCAGTTCTTACATAAAACTGGGTCCTTCTTCATATTCCAGTGTGTGTGAGAGAGAGAGAGAGGGAGGGGGAGCACTGAGCAGCTGGAAGGACTAGGTTCCACATCAGTAATAAAAGTCTCTTATTACAGGAAGGATGATGTGGCAATGCTGTGTGTGCTCCTGCTTTTGCTTAAAGAGACACGTCTGTCACTGAGGGAGAACAGCATTTTTGATGCAATGGAACGGTACATACATTTGTGTGATATCCGTCACACTGTAGCATTTAAACACCAAAACACGCTCAGACTAGGGAACGGCGATGTATCGGTTTTTCGATTAAACCCGATATGATTTTCAGATCGGTATGCCGATATGGTGATTCTAAAAAAAACGTTATATCGAGAGATTCGATTTAAAAAATATACATCGTTATATTTTTAATATCGTTCCTGGCAATATATCAATATTGTTGGTATTATCAGTGTAATGCGATCTTTTCCAGCTTACCTTGTCGCCGGCATTGCAACCTCCTAGACCTAGAGCATGGAATGCGTGTACATTCGGTGCGCGCGCACACTTTACTGTGTATACTCAACGTGAGTCGTGGCGTCTTGAAAATTTACCTTTCTCATCATGGGGAAAAGAAGCCCCGTATGGGACTACTTTGAAAACAATGCAGTCAGTAATGGTGTGTATAGATGTACAGTTTGCAAGGTCTTAGTTAAGACATCTGATTCGAGCACGAGCAACCTGCGACAACACATTAAGCAGCACCACCCCGCCCAGCACGCTGCCCTCAGAGCGAAATCATTGTCGACAACAGAACGAAGTCGAACCAGCGCTTCGGAGAAAGCGACAGGTAGTGGGGCCAGTGCAGCTCAAACAATTCCTGCTTTATTTAAGAGGAGAACATTGTACCAGAGAGGGGACAAAAAGTGGCATAAAGTATCACGAACGCTGTCACTTTTTGCATAGCAAAGGAGAGCTTGCCAATGGCGATTGTTGAGACGCTTGGGTTTAAGCAACTCCTAAACGAACTGGACCCCAGGTACAAACCACATAGCGAAGGACATTAATTCAGACTTCAGACTACATAAAAATAAGTGGCATTTTGTGGCTGTAAGTGTTATTTTTGTGTGTGTTATTTTTGTGTGTGTGCTGTGTGTGTCTAGTCAGACACACACAGCAGTGATAATCTGGCTTCTAACTCTAACAGTCAGACTGTCTGTCTCTCTCTTTTCTATTGTAATAGATCTCATTTACACGTGGACATTACATGCTAGTTTCAAGCATGAAAGGAGGGAGAGAAGGAGCGAGGGGAAAGGAGGGAGAGAAGGAGAGAGGGGAGAGAGGGAGAGGGGGAAAGTTGGGAGAGAAGGAGAGAGGAAGAGAGGAGAGGGAGGGAGAGAAATGGAGGAGAATAAATCTCTAGATTTTGTTTTTGGTGTGTGTGTCTTCTATTTTGTGTTTAGAGATGGAGGGAGAGAAGGAGAGGGGGAAAGTTGGGAGAGAAGGAGAGAGGAAGAGAGGAGAGGGAGGGAGAGAATGAGAGGGGGAAAGGAGGGAGAGAAGGAGCGAGGGGAAAGGAGGGAGAGAAGGAGAGAGGGGAGGGAGGGAGAGAGAGGAGAGGGGGAAAGTTGGGAGAGAAGAGGGAGGGAGAGAAGGAGAGGGTGAAAGGAGGGAGAGAAGGAGCGAGGGGAAAGGAGAGAGAGAAGGAGAGAGGAAGAGAGGAGAGGGAGGGAGGGAGAGAAGGAGAGGGGGAAAGGAGGGAGAGAAGGAGCAAGGGGAAAGGAGGGAGAGAAGGAGAGAGGGGAGAGAGGGAGAGGGGGAAAGTTGGGAGAGAAGGAGAGAGGAAGAGAGGAGAGGGAGGGAGAGAAGGAGAGGGGGAAAGGAGGGAGAGAAGGAGCGAGGGGAAAGGAGGGAGAGAAGGGGGGAGGGAGGGAGAGAAGGAGAGAGGGAGGGAGGGAGAGAAGGAGAGAGGGGAGGGAGGGAGAGAAGGAGAGAGGGGAGGGAGGGAGAGGAGACAGAGAGGAGAGAGGGAGAGTGGAGGGGGAGGGAGAGAAGGAGAGGGGAAAGGAGGGAGAGAAGGAGAGAGGAGAGGAGGGAGAGAAGGAGAGGGGGAGGTAGGGAGCAAACAACATTGTATAATTCAACAGACCTTGACACCAACATTACAAACTTTCTGGACCTAGAGCACGCATTTCGAAATGTGCGTGCACCGCGACTGCGCGCGCATTGTCAGTGCGGACGCACCGTCAATGCGCGCGCACCGCGACTGAGCGCGCACCATAAATGCGTGCGCCATCAATGCACGCGCACTTCGAATGCACGCGCATGCGCAGTATAAAAACTCGATAGATCGGTTTAAGCAGGTATGAGCAAACCGATATATCCATATCCGGAAAAATCCCATATCGCCGTTCCCTAGCTCAGACACACACAAAAAGACGCGAATACATCCCAAGAGCCTGACACGTATGCACACACCTCACGCACAAGTACACAGAGGCACACAAGTATACACACCCACGTACAGGCACACACAAGCACGCATGTGTACAGATACATGTAAAAGCAAACAGAGAGACACACACACTCACAGTCAGACAATTTTGCCAGACAAAATTGGGCAGAGAGAGATACACACACTCACAAAGTCAGACATACACTCTCGCGCGCACACACACACTGACAGAGAGAGATGGAGACACTTACACACACACACAGCAAGAGCATACACATCATGAGAAAGACACAGTGAGAGTAAGAGACAGGGGAGGAGGGGGGCACACACATAGATCCTGACAGAATGAAGGGCAGTGATTTTGCAGGAAAAAGGGAAGCAATCTAAGTGTTACAAGTTCTTTCATGATCAGACAAGAACTTGTTTTAACACGGAGTCTAATTCAACGCAGAGCTCCCCAGTATCAGCTCACTGTGGCAGCCTAGACTGTGATAACAAGTCCTGACATTTGAACCCACATATGTTCAGACCTAGAGGCGACAGCACTACTGACTGAAGCTGGCTGTGGTCAGATACAGTGCATTTAGCAAAACATACAATCGGCAAGATACAAGTCCAAAGCCAGAATACTAGCCCCATTTCTTGACTGTGCCGTGATTCACAACCCTAGAGCAGCCTCAAATCCTCATGCTCGGGTTGTGTTGACAGGTGTCAGGATCTGGTTGACATTTGTGTAACATTAGCTACTTAAAAGTTAAGGGCTTCAGCTGTAAACTGGTTTCAGCCACTTAATGTGAGGAAGTGAATACCAACCATCACTGAGACAAGCCCATTCACACAAAAGCCCTCAATCAGTGGAGAACCTTATTGTATTCACTTTGAAACATTTTAACTGAAAGGTTCTGTATTCTACATCCTGGATATTTAGCAGTTTATTACAGTACAGTAGTTCAAATAATAATAATAATCCTTGCATTTGAAACAGTGCCTTGCCACATAGTTGAGACTTCTCCTTGTAAAGTTGCCACAGAAATAAACATTGAATAAGCGTTTAAATAGTCATTGCTTGTTTGGGTAAATGCTAACGATTCCATGGCACTATTGGAAAAGATGGAGTTTGTCTATCCCGGTGTCCTGACTAACAATCACCCCAAATAAAATGAGTTACTGACTTCATGGGTATCTGTTGCGACATTGCTGCGTGCAACTTGGCTCCCATGTTTGCCCACAAAAATAGACAGTAACTACACTTTACAGAATATCCTTTGAAGTACTTTGGGTCATCCTAATATGAAAGGTATATCCTGAAATTATTATTATATTTTCAGGTCAGTATTGCTCCTCCAAGAAGCCACCTTAGTGCCAACTCCCTACTCTGTCCAAATCTCCCCTAAAGCATTCTGGCTTTGGACTCTGTTTATTGTATGTTTTGCTACAATATTTCAAAGAGGTACTCACCCAATTCTTTTTAAGTGCCCCCAATTGACTCAACAACAAAGTATCTGTACAGAGCCTTTCACATTGGGAGAATGTCCCAAGGAGCTGGACTCTGCTCTCACAGCCCCTCCCCACCCACCCCCAAGCAATCATTGCTACCAACAACCCTATGGTGGAGATCTTCCTAACCTCTCCTTTTACTCCCCAATATACAATCTCCAATTCATATTCTCAAATCCCTGACCAGTGGAAAGAGTTACTCATAATTAATCCTCTCAAACCTCTTCACTATCTTTAAATGCCTTTATCATATCAGCCTTCACTTCTCTGTTCCATCAGGAAAAGTCCTGACCCCTCCAGCCTCTCCTCATTGAGAGATCCTTTCATCTCCTGTATCATTCTCATTGAACTTTCACTGTTCCTTCTCCACTACTGTCATTAATATTCTTTCTGTAAGAATTTTGCAGGAAGTTTATCATTCGAACTGCGTGGACCAACATCCACCTTTAGCACCCACCACCCCACCCCATCCTCTTTCTTTCCAATCGTGAAACTTTGCAAATTCAATATCAAAAACAGCAGGGCTCAGCACGCAATCAACGAAGAAACTATTCAAGCGAATCACAATAAGAGGCAGATGTGGAAACAGGAACGGAGGCAGAATAGGGAGGAACGAAGCAAGGGGCTCTGAAGATAAACAATACTGAACCAAGTTCAGATGGTTCAGACAGGCCCGAGTCCCATGGTGAATGTTCTGACTCAGTTCGGATTTCTTAAAAGTTATCAAAAGCTTTTGAGTTCAGGTTCAGCTCCCAATCCGTTTTGAGGCATAAAGTGTTTACCCATGTCTTTTAATATAACAACCCTTCGCTTTCACCACATGCAGATTAAATTGTAGGTTAACGGGTAAATGTTACCTTATTCTCTATGGTCAAGAAAGCCACAGTTTCACATAAAAAATTGAGGTGTTTAGGTTGAAGTAATTTATATGGCTGACTGGGGAGGTGGAGGAGGGAAAATTAAGGGTAGTTTTGAAAGGGACAGATTTTTGAGAGCAGTAGGGATTAGTTGGGTGTAAATAGGGAGATTGGATTTAAAAATGGGACCAGACAAATGATGGGTATATTTTTCCTGCTGTATTCCATCCAGCCTGTATTCTCTAAGCTTGAAACTGAGCACCACGGTTCGTTCTCCAACTTGGCTCATCCATTGTAGCTTTGCTTTCAGTCCTATATAACTCTGGAAAGTAGTTTGCCTCAGAAACACTCTACCTGCCTTCAAAATCACCTGGGCGAATTAAATCTGGCCTTGCCTTTGTTCGATATATTTCAACCTTTTATTTCTCTGCTTGCTTCAGAGACCACAGTAACAGCTGAGACTCTCTTTAGTATGAAAAGCAGCTCAGGATAAACACAAGTATGTTTGTGGGATACTGCTGTGTGCAATTGGCTGCCATGTTTCACCCACAAAATATAAGTCAATTCACATTACATTATATTCTGTGAAGCACCTTGAAACATTGCAGTGATGTGATATGGTGCTATATCAAATGCAACGATTATTATTATTATTAAGTCAGTAATGAGGCTACACAACAGAAACAAAGCTTGAGCCACACACAACCTACACATTTTATCAAACACCCATCCAAATTCTTTTTAAATGTTATCTACTTGTGGTAAAAAATGTTCCTTACATTTGATACAGCGCCTTTCATATTGGGAGGATGTCTCAAAACACTTCACAAGATTCACTGTAAAGTCAGTGACTGTCTTTTGTGGGTGAATTAAAGCATTCCATCATCTTTTTACCCTCTGGGCCAAATAGAATCTTCTTAGCTCCCCTCTGAATTCCTCCAGTGACAACCCTCACTTCATGCTTGAATTTCAAGGCAGCCGGAATCATTCACATCTAATCAATCAGACTGCATCCTTCTCTCACTCCCTTTCCCAAACTCTCTATGCTGGATTATGTAGCCACCTGTGCAAGCAGTTTGTTCCAGACATCCATCACCTTTTCACTAAACCAATTCTCCTGCCCTTTGCTATTCAATTGCCTTGTCTTTCTGGAACGAAAACCACATGTTCCTGTTACTTGAGTGGGAAACATTCTAATGCTCTATTCCCTTCTATCCTAGTTTCTGCATGGCTCTGCTCGGGAGCTGTAGTGCATATCTGAACCCATTTAAAATTCAACTCAGGCCCAGCAAGACAGTTTTAAGTTTACTGCTCAGCCTCCTCTGGCCTAACCAGACATGCAGGAACCTACTATAGCCTGGCCCAAACCCTGGCCTTTAATTTACGGCAATGCAAGGCAATTGGGAGCAGCTGGGAGACTTGTCGGGTAAATCAAACAAGACTTTACGAGGAGTTTTACTGCCGTCAAAACCTCCACAGATGGATCAGCCGTGACGGGCCTTAATTCAGGACATGAAAACCAGGTGGATCTCTCTACTGGACTGACCCGCACATCAGCCAGGTTAACCACACAAGCCTGCCGCGTGCAGCCACGGTTTAAAACTGGAGTTCTTTCTCTGGAGTAATCAATCACTGTCAGCCTGCGCTATTTTATTTATAAAATAAAGCTCACAACTTGTTATCCCCGCTTCATGTTTCAGTACAAAACACCACACAGCTGCCTGGAACAGCGACCATAGCCCAGCCAGCCCCAGCTGGTACTCCGCAGTGGCCACCACCTGCCAGCAAAACAGCAGCTTTCTGCCATCCACACAGCACACATTTATCCCCAGGGCTTCACCTGGGAGCCCAGCGCCTGGGAGCCGAAATCTTGCTCAGTCCCCACGCTGCTCAACGCACTGGACTCACATCAACACTCAACATCAAGCTGCTGCCAGACTATTACAGTGCGCAGGGTGTCCACAAAGTCCCAATAATAATATTATTATAAGTCCCATTCCAAAACAGGGATAGGAGACTATGAAAGAGCTGCAACAAGCTGCCAGAGAGGCATTTCATCTCCTCACTCCATCCATGTTAATGAAGATGTGGCATTGAACATGGCGAACGATCATGATCTGCCATGATCTGCTCGCTCACAATCATCCTGTGGATGACTAAATACAGTTAAACACTTGCCTTAAATATAATTAATAATACTAATTCTTGCATTTGATCCAGCACTTTTCATGTCTTCTAGATGTCTCAACTCGCTTCACGGAATATACTGTAAAGTGAATTGACTGTTTATTTGTGGGCAAAAGCACTTCTAATAAAATTATCTTTATACATGTTTTAGTTGTTGGTCAGTGCACTGCAGAGAGGAAACACATGGGTAACTGGACTTTGTAGAGACCCTGTACTGTATTAAAAAATGTAATTGTGAACTAGATAAGCTAGTTCACTATCTAACTAGATGCCGCATAGCTGACAAGCATCTCACTATTCCGCAAGATAGCTGGATACAAGATATTTCTTCCTGCGTAATTAATTTTAATCAGTTATGAAGGCATTGTTTGTATCGCATTACAAAAGCTGGAGGACACATTGTCACAGCTAGCAGCCGCCAAAGTCAGACAAAGTGTGTGCGAGTTGTGGAACAAGCCTCTCCCTTGTTAGTTGTACTTTGGTCCTGCAATGTACTCATATCAAACATTGGTAGAACATGCGGACAGATTGGAATTGAGTGTGGCACTGACCGAAGCCTAAACTGAAATCCCTGCCTGATTAATTTATGAAAACAAACTAATCTCTCTACGCGTTGTAAGACTGAAGACTCTCTCTGCCATCCATCCTCAGCTTTTAATTTCGGGTGTCTCTTCTAGATTCATCTCCAGGGCAATGCTTTTACATTTCACTGTCGGACACAAGGCGGGAGTTGTAAATACCTCCTTGTCGGGCATACAGGCTTCCTCCAAAGTAGCCGTTCAGAGGTGATGTAGCAGCAAATACAAATATCGCGGTGCTCAGCATAGACCCTCTCCTGTGAGGAAAAGACAAAATCAAGATATTTTAACAACAATGCCGATACCTTGCATGTACACTATGTGGTGCCTAAATTAGTGCACTCGTCTCGCACGCAGGGGGACATTGAATGGGAACCCGAGCAAAGGGGGAAAGCAGGGCCGGTAGGAGAGTTACCATAGAAATCTGGCTCACAGCAAGAGGCCACATGGCCCATTGTATCAGTGTCAGTATTTGCTCCTTCAGTGAAGCCATCTGTCCTAATCCCAATTTCCTGCTCTTTTTCCCAGTACCCGCTAATTCCCTCCCTACGCAAGTGTGTATCTAATTCCCCTTTAAAGCCCTGATTGAAGGCACGCTAAAACTCCACGCTCTTCAATGAAACACCTCGAAAAGGCTTTTTGATCGTAATGAGGATTATGCTTTTAAACCTTTTTACAAACATCAGTGCTTAATGGATCGTCAACACACAGTGGTTAATGGTTAAACACACTCAAAAATTCTAACTTTGATCAATGCAGCAAATCGCCAGCACAGACAGTTTCCACATCCCCAACACACACACACACCACCACCACCACCACCACCAAATGGTTAAAAAATAAAAGAATCTTGCTGATGGCCCAGTGAGTAAAAGCCTGAAGCAAAACAGGCTTAGCAGGTGGTTTGATTCCAGACTGTGCTGAGTTAGCTGATCTCAGCTGGAGCAGTAAGAGGTGCTATAACAGGTCTCAGGGCCCCAAGAGGTTGGGGAATGAAAGGGGGAGTGGGGGGTGGGTGGGGAGAGAGAAAACAGATCATTGACAGAAGTTGAAGTTCTCAAAATACCACACAGATTTTCCAAACAACTTGCACTTAATAGCATCTTAAAGTGCTTCACAAATACTATGGGAATCCCTGAGTAGGAAGGAAAGGAGAGGGGTGTTTGAGGATGTTAACTAGCGACACAGACTGAGGACTCTGAAGGCAAGGACGAGGGAACAAGGCAAAGGAATTTGGGGAGAATTGCTCAGAAAGCAGGGGCAAGGTCGATGGTGGGTCATAAGTAGAGAAGAATTGCTAGATGAAAGACCAAGGTCCATCCAGTTCACCTTCCACCATCCTGGCAGTTGCATGCATATGTCATGTCCTAAACTGTATACTATATCCTGAGATATTATTTAAATCCACACAATAAAGTGGTGATTTTAAGATTCTCCTCCAAATAAACAGGATTTCAGATATCTGACAAATTCGCTCAATGACAAACCCATGCCTGGCTATTTCCGTCATTCAGGACAGGAATCACCCTTACAGTATTATGAATGTCTCCCCAACATGAAAAGCACTACATAAGTGCTAACTGTATTACCTTAAATCTTAAAGCACTGCTCTTTTCAAATGCAAGTGTATTTGAAGTACTTGAGACATTAAGATGTTTATAGGTGCTATATCAACTGGAAGGATTACTATTATTATAAAGAAATGCTTGAGAA
This sequence comes from Hydrolagus colliei, assembly GCA_035084275.1. NCBI lineage: Eukaryota > Metazoa > Chordata > Chondrichthyes > Chimaeriformes > Chimaeridae > Hydrolagus > Hydrolagus colliei. The sequence continues at coordinate 21,116,735 of CM068748.1, forward strand.
TGTGCAGAGGCAATCAAAATAAACACAGATTACACTGTACACACCGGGGTGGAGGGGTTGGGGGTGAGGGAACCTGCTTTGAAAAGCACTCAGACTGCAAATTACAGAGAGTTGTCTCTGGTGTGGTTGTGGCTTTATGTGGTGATTAGACTGCAGTCAAAGACATGTGAGCCACACATTTGAGATAGGTCAGTGATAATGTAGGTTCCTTGCAAATCGGCCAAAGCAGTCAACTATGCTCAGCTCCCCCAATTGGTTCTCAGTACTCGCACACTACCCCATAAGTCTCCAAAGTTAAATCACGATAACTCTGCTAGTCTTTCAACCCATCGTGCCTGTGCCATGCTCCCTCATCATTCAAACTGTTTGATCCCACTTCTCAGTTCTTACAACTGGCCCCTTAAAAGTTTCATCTAACTCCCTTCAGCGTGTAAAGAAAATAGTAAACAGGACTTTTATGTCAAGAGGAAGCCTCAACATGCTTCACAATGCAAAGTCCAGTGGAACTGCAGGTAGCAGCCAATTTGCACACAACTATTTCTCATAAGCCTAGGAGCGAGTGACCAATTTATCTGGGGGACTGTCAGCCAGAACACCAGGAGAGAAACTACCTTTTCTTTTCAAATAGCAGCATGATTTTTTTAATGTCCACCCGAACAGGCAGATGTTGTGTGTGTAAAAAAAAATCTTTTTAACCTCTCTCTTTCATGTTTCCAGTAATAAGCTCGAGTTTACGATGGCTCTTTTGTCTCAGTGAATGGGCCTACATCACCTCCCCGCCCCCGTCCCGAAGGACTTCAGGACTTCCTGCAGCTGGAATGATGAACACCCTGTGTCTGGCAGGACTGAGGTTTTCCGAATGCAGTTTACATCATTGAACCTAGTTCGGATATACTACCAATGTGGCTGCCAGCTGGATAAAACAAGGTCCAGGTCTGCCCTTTGGGTCATGTAGTGGAGCAAATACCACCCGTGTTAAATGTCTCTGAATTATAGAATAGCACACCCGGCATTGGACAGACAGGCATTGCTCTGATAGACATTCACATTTTGCACTTTGATTCCAAACGCCTCCGCTCACATCAGTTAGAATGTTTCCTGAGAACTGGCAGCATTTTTATAGATTTCCAAACACCTGGACAACTGGGAGAGACTATGGAATTAATTTCCTCTCCACTGAATACAGCCAATTTATAGAACTGAACAGCAAGTAATGTAACAATAATCCTTGCATTTTGATGTAGCGCATCTTCTAGGTGTCTCAAAGGACTTCACAGAATATAATGTAAAGTGAATTGACTGTATATTTGTGGGCGAAGTACTGAAGTCTCCAGCTGCTGGAGAGAAAAGCAGGCAGCATATATCAGAGGAGCTTGCAGTTGGGTACATGTGGGTCCCTCAGTCAAATCAAGGAGTGTTCTTTCCCTTCTAAAAATAAAGAGTTATCTTACGCAAGGAGTGAGTAAGACTCACAGGCTCCACTCTTCACTGAGCGGCTCTCAGTGGACAGTCGAACATAGGAACAAGAGTGGGCCTTTCAACACCTCAAGTTTGTTCCACCATTCTATTAGATTTTATCTGATCTGTACCTCACCTCCTTTTACACATTCTTTCTCCATATCCCTAGAGAACTTTACCTAACAAATATCTATCAATTTCAGGCTTGAAAATTGCAATGGATCAAGCATCCACACACAGCCTTTTATGGGAGAAAGTTTCAGATTTTTTCTATCCTTCGTGTGAAAAAGTGCCTCCTGAGTTCACGCCTAAATGGTCTAGCTCTAATTTTAAGATTATGCCCCTTCGTTCTGGATTTCCATGTGTTGTACTTTCACATTGAGTGGATGTCTCAAAGCATTCGACAATGCTGAAAGGGGGTGGGGGAGAGAAAAGGTTATTGCACAGAACACAATAGCTCGAGACACAACAAACAAGTTTCAAAGAGAATTCCACATTGGAATCAGGCAGGCAGTCACAATAGCCAAATGTTTTCTACTTCACACAGCACAGGGAGGTGAGGGGAAATCAGTATGCGTTCACATTACTAGGCTGCACCGCAAGGAAAACAATTCATTTTCATACCATTTATAACATCAAAACTACACAAAGGGTTTCATAATCAAATGTTGTCAAGCAACGTGACATTTTTGTAGGCGACAGATGCAGCCATTTGCAGCAAAGCAATGTTCCACAAACTGCCATAAGACGAACAACCAAATTACTTGGGAGGACTGTTGGCCAGGACACTGGGGAAAAACTAACTCCTCTGCCAATAGCGTTGTGGGATTGTTAAGGTCCATTTGAAAGGCATCAGCCTTTTACTGGAGTGTCATCCAGCGAGCTTCTCACACAGCCTGAGGCTTAAACCACAATCTTCCAGCCCCAAACCAAGAGTGCTGCCAATTTAACTAGGCTGACATCCAAGGGTATATCGATGAGATTCTGCAATCATATTCTAAGCTGATACTCCCAATGCAGTACAGACGCAGCACCAGTAGAGATGCTGTACTTTGGATAAGACATTAAACCGAGATCCTATCTGCCTATTAAGGTGATGTTAAAGATCCCATGGCAGTTTTTGAAAAGTGTAGGGAATTTCCTCCAGTGTCCTAGCCAACACAATTGGTCACTTATTCCATAGCTGTTTGTGGGACTTTTGTTGTGTGCAAATTGGCTGTTGCATTTCACCCAGAAAATACAGTCACTACACTTTACGGTATATCCTGCAAAGTGCTTTGAGACTATAATTAGGTTTTAGTTGCATATTGCTTTTTGATTACAGTGAACAGTTCTGGTATCTTGGACCAGTGAACACATAACAGCATGACATTTGATGCTGTGTTTCTGGCCAATACCACACAGTTAAGGATTTCAGCCAGAAGGTGAATATACAGCCGACCAGGGACTTGTTAGCTATTCTAGCCCTGGAAACAACAACTACTTGCATTTATATGGCGTTCTTCATGTGTGATAGCACCTGAGTGCTTAAAGAGCGAGCTCCCATTGAAAATTGCTTTTTTTAAAAAAAACGTTAACCTAGTGTTCACTACTGATCTGTGCAACTGGCCTCCATTTATGCAACACTGCATCAGAGCACATCCTAGGCTACAATTTAGGAACACAGTCCGTTCTTGTTAATCATATTGAATTACAGGGCATTCTTTGTAATTTATAATGTGTGATCCTGGTTTTCAAATAAACTTTCTGTAATAATCCTTAGTTAGTCTAGCAGCTTTCATATCAGCAGAATGTCTCAAAGCTCTTCACAGCATTATATAGTGTGACTGTGTGTTTTGTAGGTGAATGCAGTAAACAATTTGCTGTGTATTCCTATTCTGTGCCAATGATCTGAAGAATATAACTTCCAAAATTCCTTGATTCACAATAATCCTTACACTTTATGTAGTAACTGATCACCCTGCTTAGTTGTCTCACAACGTTTCATAGGATTTTAGTTTTAAGTGGACTGGCTGGGTATTTAGTCAGTGAATGCATCAGTCAATTTACGCATAGAAATGTTTCCCAAACAGCCATGAGGGGAATGACTTTTCTAGGGGACAGTTGGCCAGGAAACTGGGGAAAAACTTCCTTTTTGAAGTGTGATGGTATGTTTAACGTCCACTTAAAGAGCACAGACGAGATCCCAGTTCAACGTCTCACCCAAGGATGGCCACTTTGGACAATGCATTGCCTCTGTATCACTGCACTGAAGAGTCAGCCTGACTGTGAGCTCAAAGTCCCGACATGGGTGTGAACCCACAACCTTCTGACTCAGAGGCAAGAGTGCTACCGACCGAGTCAGGCTAAACCTACAATTACCGACCCTGCTGAACCATCCTTCACAAAGAAATAGGAATAACGGAATCCAACGCAAACTATGATCTCAAGTTGACCTCAAATGGTGAACAACAAAGACCCTCTTATACCAACTGCAGCTTTGATTTGAGCTGTGGAAGAAATGACAGCACTGCTGTCTGTACCTTACTTTTCCTCATTTATCCCGGGGCAATCATCAATCCACATCAATTGGGCTCAGAGCTCCTGGTTAGGAAGTCAAAAGGTAGCAACTCGTGATCACCATAAAGCAATCCTTATTGATGTGTGTGTGTGGGTGGGGGGGGGGGGGGAAGTACAGGATTGAGCTGTGCTAATGCTATGGTCAAATCCCTCTAACATTCAAGATCTGTACAATTAAAGGCCATTTGGTGAGGTGCTGAAGGAGCAATAGAACTGTTGCACATTCGAAGAAAAGAGTTTGGAAGCCTTCAGCAGATGTGGCGCGGGGGGGGGGGGGAAGCGAGAGGAAAACTGTCAGGAATATTTGTAGCCTGAGTCACGGAATTCCACACGAGTAATTGCAGCCTTCCGGCTTTCCACAGCTGTAATACTGAGATCTTTAGCAATTTCGATGTGGTTAAAAAAGCAATCCATCATACTTTCAGCAGGTAGAACCTGTATTGGCCACCACCATGACAATTGCCAGAGTTAAACTATCCATCGCGGGCTCCCACATTTCTTCATCCACCCAGAGCTAACTCTCTGCTGGTCCTACAATACTTAAATTTGTACAGAACCTGATCACAGTGAAATATCCATAGTGGGGAAAAGCTATCAGGTGTAGTGAATGCATTCGATACAGCACCTTATCACATCGTTGAGATGACTCAAATAGTTTCACGGAATATACTGTAAAGTGAATTCACTGTATATATGATGGGCGATACCCAGCAGCCAATTGCACACAGCATTGTCCCATAAATACTTGTGAATTGAGTGACCAAGTTATTATTGCATAAAAATTTGCTGGATAAAAAGACCAAGGTCTATCTAGTTCACCATCCCGAGAGTCACATGCTAGAATAATGGAGATGTGGATAGCAATCAATTCTGCATGGATCAATAATAATAATCCTTCCTTTTGATACTGCGCCTTATCACGTCTATCTCAAAGCGCTTCATAGAATATCCTGTAAAGTGAATTGATTATATTTTGTGGGCAAAAAGTCCACAACAGTGGTTCAGCTTAGTGACAGATTCAAGTCTTTGTTTCTTATTAAAAACACAGAAATCAGCATGACATTGATACTCCTGGTGAGTTTATGTAAGCTGTACCTTACCCTGTGGCATGCTGCTCTGTGATAAAGAAAACCAAAAACCATTGTGCAATAAGTGGCTCAGGTTTTCCCTCAGCCGTGTGCCTGCCAAAGTAGCACAGTGCTGATCAGCAACGTAGGACGCTATTGTAAACTGACTGGCCTTGCATTGCATGGGAATCCCTGAGCATGGAGACTGTTACCCAGCAGAAGTTAATCACATCAGTGCATCTGTGATCGGCACAGAAAACAGCTACAATATTTAACAATGAGTTTTAAAGCTGCAAACTTGGTTCATTAAAGCCACCCTTAGACACAATCAGTCAAACTGCGAGAAAAAAAACCCACTGGGGGTTTGGCTCACATTCAGCTGTCCACTTATATTAAGCAACAAGCTAGGTACAGTCCAAAAAGTGCTGCAGCTCAACTGAATTTGGCTGGTATCCACCTGCATGCTAACACTGCCCTCTGCTGGAGGCCGATCACATCTAAACAATGTCCTGTTAAATCTGTCAAGGGATTGCTCCATCTCTCCCGCAAACATAAACTGGCAGCAATAACCATCTCCCTGCCAACAGCATAGGGGCTTGCACGCTTGCCTCCCAAGCGAGAGGATCCGGGTTTGATTACCCAGTGGGCAAGTTTCATTACTTCACACACCTAGAAGTAGGAATTTAGTTGTTAGTCGATTGGTAGATCGCTTTCCAAAAAAAAGAAAATCACTTGGTCACTCAATCCACAACTGTTTGTGGGATACTGCTGTGAGCAATTGGCTGACCAAAAATAGTCAATTCACTTTACAATATAATCGGTGAATGTGCTTTGAGAAGTCTCAATGACGTAAAGGAGCTATATCAAATGCAATATTATTGTTATTATATTATTATTATATTATTATGGGGAGATGGGGTTACGGATTCAGAACAAACCTACGCAGACACTATTTCAGTGAGCGAATAGTGAACCTGTGAAACAGCCTCCCGAGGGAGACGGTTGAAGCAGGAAGGGCTGATTCTTGCAAACACAGATGAGATGGTGTTTTTTAGGAATAACATTATGGGATGTAGTGCATAGGTAGTTTAAGATATATGTGCGAGCGACTGCCATGAAGGTAGAAGATAAACTAGATGGACCTTGGTCTTTTTCCATCTAGCATTTCTTATGTTATTATAACAGCAGCGCTCATGAGCTGCCAGGTCAGGGTGACCTCCTGCCCCCAGTGGCCAAGAGCTGGGAGACTTTTGCACATGGGCTCAGCAAGCGGCCAGTGAACATGCAGAGTGGAAACCACAACTTTCTGGGGCTTCAAACACATTCAGTTGACCTCAAACACATTCAATTTCTAATTTTGTCACCTGATGCTGAGCAAAAGCTTGCCTAAGAGCATTTAAAAAAAACACAGAGGCTGGTTCAACATAGATTGCCAAAGCTGTGACACCAACAGACCTGCTCTGCCCCCCACCCCCAGAGGCACGAGATGGGAAGAGAACACCGCATTGTAAACAAACAGAGAGAGGAGAGAGGATCATACACACACACACTCCAGTAGGGATGAGGTCGTTACTGGATTACAATGTGGACCAGAAACACTGGGTGATTTGCCCAGGGGCAGTTGAGTGAACTGGAGTTGCAACCTCTGCACCTAGCTGAGATTAACTAACTAACAGATCATAAGAACTTCCGCTTGGCTACAGTTACGGCATTGTTACCCATAAAGCCACCAGGCAAGTCTCATATCTCTTACACAACTGGGGAATACAGACAATCAGCACCATTGAGCTGGACATCTCGCTCGGATAATTAGAATGACTGAAGGAATAATATTAATCCTTACATTTGATGTAGCACTTTTCACGTCTTCTAGATGTCTCAAAGCGCTTCACAGAATATACTGTAAAGTGAATTGACTATATATATGTGGGTGAATCGCGGCAACCAATTGCGCACAGGCATGTCTCACAAACAGTCGTGGATTGAAATAACCAATTTGTTTTTGAAGGATTAATATTAGGCATGTGGAGTAAGGAAACTTGCCCAAGGTTTCACCCTGCCTGGAATTGAACCCAAATATCTCACTTGTAAGGCGAGTTCTCTAACCACTAAGCTACAGGAATCCACACAGGCACACAATTTGCTAAGTGCTCACAAAACCAGTACAGTAAAATTCACACGAGTCGAGACCATTACATTTAATAGCTTACGCGAAGACTGAATTGAAGGTACACTATGAGTCATATGCAATCAGATTTAATGAATAGTCTACACCATGCATGCGTAATTATAAGGATTGTAATTAATAGAAAGATTATTATACTTCAATGCAGCCGGTAAGTGCCCATGCAGTAGTTTGGCACTGCAGCGCATGCGGTAACGAATCAAGACTACGTTTCCGCGTTTCACAGCCAGTGATTAATGGAGGGTAGAGGAGATTGTTGCGAATGTTATGGTATTTTAAGATTCCAACGCAACTTCAAAGGGGAAAGTTTGTAAAATCCATACTCACTCTGTGTACAAGTCCTCAATCATTGCCACAATAATAACAATGAGGGAGACAAAGAAAATTTGGCAGCCAGACCCGATCATCGATGAAAACATCAGAGGGTGGCTGGAGGGTCTGAACACATCCCCGTGAACCTGCTTCCAGCCGTACTCATCCCCCAGATCTCGGTCCTGTAGAAACACAATGTTAACATGGGTTACAGTCAAGCAGGTTCTACAGTCAAAGCAGGGGCCCACCTTTGGTCTTGTAGCAATTGCAACGCTGGAAGGACATGCCTCCAATTAATAAAACAACATTACATTTGTATAGTGCCTTTCACGTATGGAGGACGTAATCCGTGTATTTGCATTTGGTAAAGCGTCTTATCAGATCGTTGAGACACTTCGAAGAGCTTCACAGAATATACTGTAAAGTGGACTGCCTGTATTTTTGTGGGCGAATCACGGCAACCAATCATTCCGAATAGTGTCCCATAATAAGTCCTGAATTGAGTGATTACATTTCTTTAAAGCATTTGTTTAAACTGATGGTACTGAATATAATTTCTATGAGTAATATATTTTATGGATTATCGAGATACTATCCCACATGATAAGTGCAAGCTGTTGTTTCATGGCACACATATCTCCCTTTCCATCACTCAGGCCCGATTGAGTCACCATTGAGTATTAGGTAAACAACAGTCACAGAGAAACATTATTCATCGTGCCACCAGGTCAATGCCTGGGTATCAGTGTGTCCTGGAGACAAAGGTGGCAGCAGAAAAAAGGGTCTTCATAAAGTCCTGTTACCCCCATGTTTTCTCTCTACAGTGCATTGACAAAACAAATGAAACATGTGAAAGAATGATAATCGTATTTAGAAGTACTTCATTGTATTCTGTACAAGTGTTTAACTATATTTACACATCCAGGGGATGGGTGTGAGTGAGAGCCATCATTTTCATGGCAGAGAATGATGTGTCCCCATGGTTAGTGTCATCTTCTGTAACTTGGTGGTGTGAGGAGGCGAAATACTTCTGACAGCTTGTTTCAGCTACTCCATAGTCTAATATCTTTGTTTTGTAACAGGGGGAGTAGCAGGACTTTGAAGACTCCAACACCAATATATCCTTCCTGAAGTGCATTACCCAAAACTGAACACAGAACTCCAGATGGTGATTGATCGAGGCTCTGCACAACTGAAACAACACTTCTTTGCTTTTATATTCCAGGACTGTTGATGACAGTTTTGAAGGGAGACGTGTTGCTTATGTGTGGTTAACCTGGTACCCAATGCACAATGTTTTGGTCTCTAGTAATGGTGGAGTCCTGTATCTCAGTCATTAGAGCACTCGGCTTGCAAGTGAGAGACCTGGGTTCAATTCCAGGCAGGGTGAAACCTTAGGCAAGTTTCATTACTCCACACGCCTGTTTACAAACCTGGTTGTTAGTCGATTGGCAGATCACTTTTCCAGGTCATAATTAAGAGTTAAAAATAATAATTAATTGGTCACTTCAATCTACGATTGTTTGTGGGACACTGCTATGCACAATTGGCTGCCACATTTTGCCCATAAAACATAGTCAATTTACTTTACAGTATATTCTGTGAAGCACCTTGAGACTTCCTGGATACATGATAAGGTGCCTCATCAAATGCAATGATTATTGTGGGAAATCATAACTAGGATTCAGTACTATTCCTACTCGTCTGTCTACTGAGAGGAAGAAAGAAATAACATTAAGCAGTCTGATGATACAGCAAATCACAGAGCGCTGATAAACCCCAAGATATGCAGCTTTAATACAACAATCAGTGCCAGACTTTGCTTCCTTCCTCCCACTTCCTGTGGGGAAGTTCCTCTGCTTGGCTTTCGCCCATGGAATAAGTTGAACGATGGAAGTCAGGAGCTGACTGAGTTTTGGTGGTGGGGGTGTTGGTGGTGCTGGGTAGAGAAGGGAACCCAGATGTGAGCTGCCATCTCCCATCCCACACACCACCCGTGGTGCAGGGCCACATCAAGTCTGAGTGAGTTCTTTAATGAACAGATCTACAAAACATTAGCAATACCCAACCTACTGAATTTGAATGAATCAAATTTGATTGTCAGACACGTTGGCTCTATTAGACCGCTGAGACAGGGACAACTATAGCTATATATAGACAGGAAGTGAATTTTCAATACTGTGATCTCACAAGTCAAAGCAAGGTCAGTGTTAGATACAGCATTCAAATGTACTCTCAGGATTGTAGGAAGTGCCCTCAGAGCCAGGTCATAAAGCTCACCGATTCTGCACCCTAAACACAAGCAAGGGAAGCACTTTTTTCACTTGGTCATTCACAAAAGGGTGTTGAAGTTATCTTGTGGGCATGATAATAATGCTTAGCACCTCATCACTGATACGTCTCAAAATCATTTCACACAATATACTGTAAAGTGGATTGGCCATGTATTTTGTGAGCGAAACGCAGCAGTCAACTGCGCAAAGCAGTGTCCCACAAATAGTCGTGAATTGAGTGAGCATCTTTTTTGAGAGATTATTACAACAACAACTTGGATTGTTCCCCTAGGAAACGATCTAACAACTGGGTTCCTATTTACTGCAAGGTAAACAGAGGCACGTAGAGTGAGGAAACTTGCCTAAGGTTTTGCCCTGCCTGGAAATTGAGCTTGGGTCCTCTTGCTTGCGACTTAAATACATTAACCACTACGCTACAGGACTCCTCCCATTGACATGCGGTGGAAAGCCAGGCCCCATGGCTTTGATTGTGTCCTCACATTATTTGTATCATCCCCACGTTTTACAAGCAATAGGTGGACAACGGAAGTTCTCTTTCAGGTCACCAACACCATGCCATCTCTGTGTTCAATTATACGTTAGGCCACTTACCATATCATCCATTTCCTCTTCCTTGCTGTATCGAGCATAATCCTTGCGCAGAGTACGCATCAGGATCATGGAGACCAGACCAACCAGAAATATCACCATCATGAAGGAATTGAAGATTGAAAACCAGTGAATCTATGGGTGACAAAAGGTATTATTAGCTGGACTGCACACAGAGACACACAGAAACAGACTCAACCACCTTAAAGCCATTATCCTTGCAATCTTTCATTTATCAGTAACTTTACCACAGACAGTGGAGAGGGTGAAAGTCACACAGACCTTACTGAAATTCTCCTCAGAGTTCCAAAACTTGTTTCTTTTAACCTGTGTGAAACTTCAGTAATTCAGCAGCTATCTAGCCTAACCTTCATTTTGTAATCAGACTGGCTGCATCTGCTGAGGATATGTGGTTAACTTGCTTACAGTTTTCCAGTTAAGGCGGATAACTGACAACCAGAAGTGGGGAAATTAATTCACACACCCCCTCCACCAACGGGCACCAACAACAAATTGCATTCCAGTGCCGTTAATATCCGGGGCGGGGAGAGGAGAAGGGAGGCAAAGAAGGAGAGAAAATTTAGCGTTTAAAAACTATTTAAGACTTTCATAAAACAGTATTTTTGAAAACAACCTACTCTGTGCTGGAAGAAGGATGGATCGAGGTACTTATCAAACCGGTCTTCAAACTTCACATCCGATTTCTTCCACTTCACCTAAACAGGAAATGATCGGAACGTTACCCACTGTTATGCAGAAACCAATCAAGTTTATTGGGAACTACATGAATGAAAGAAATAATAACCTGTACTTTTGGTACAGCACCTTTCACGTCAGGAGGAGCTTCACAGGAATGTACTGTGTGTTTTGTGGATGTTAAGAACTCCATGTATATTTGGAAAGCGAAAGGAGCTTTTCCTAGTGACTATGGGCAAACGTGGCAGCCACCAATCCACCAGACAAAATGGTCGTTCAATGCATGTTTATGGATGTTGCCCTGTGTTAAATTAGCTCATTGGTTGACCTACAAAATACACATTCACAACACTGCTCAGTAAATTCTGTGAACCACTTTGAAAATGTTCTTCCTAAGTCAAAAGACACAACAGCTCTCTGCATCCAACCTGGGCAGGACCTAAGCTTGCCAAAAGGAACAAAGGACTCTGCATTTTTATAGTATCTACAACAATGAGATGTCAGAAAACATTTCATGGCAATTTATTAAATCTAGTGAACGTAGCAACAATTTTGCAGTCACAATCACCCACGAGTTGGAATGGCCAATTAAATCAGAAGATCTAAGCCTTTTATTTGGGGGATTGTTGGCCAGGACACAGGGAGAGAGAAATTCCTTTTCGAATAGTGCCCTGGAATCTTTTAACTTCCTGAACAAACAGATTGGATCTTGATTTAATGTCTCGTATGAAGGACGGCACATCCAACAATGCAACACATCCCCAATATTGCAATGGAGTATCACTTTAGATTACGTGATTCTAAGACCTGATTTGAGGGCTTTAATCCGCCACCTTCTGACTCGAAGGTGAGTGCTAACGCTGTGCCAAGTTGATACAATATAGCTGCTTTCATACTATATTATTAACAGTATTATTAACATTATGAATAATCAACTAGGTAAGGTGGACATTTTAATCTTTTGCAATCAGACATGCAGCATTACTGTGTTCTTGCTTTACGACTCTGAATAATTGATATTAAATCATGAAGAAAATGAAAAACAAAATTATGCAGTATCTCCATTATCGAGCTGAGAGTCGAAGATGGTTGTGGTTTGTTTTTTCTGCTGGTGGAGAACTTCATAGAAACTTACAGCACAAAAGGAGGCTATTCAGCCCATCAAGTCTGTGCCAGCTCTTTGAAAAGAGCAATTTAATCCCACTCCCCAGATCTCTCTCCATAACCTTGCAAAGCTGTCCTCCCCCAAATAAATGTCTACTTACAGAGTAGGACATTGCAATCTTTGTGTTGGGCACCAGCTTGACTTTGCCCTCGCTGGTCAGGTTCACATCCACGATACGGTTGCCATTGTAGCCGATCTCGAGTTTCTTGTAGGTCCAGAGGAAATGATCCTCACCGTTCTCGTCGGCTTCACCTACAATGCCTGCATGCAGCGAGGAAGATTAGTGCAGCAAGTAGCTTGGGAAAGCCAACATAGTCATCCGCTATTGACAGCACCAGTACATTTAACTAGATTTGGCCTACATATTCTCAAATGAAATTAGATTAGTCCTCACCAGCTGGATACCATGACTAATTACACTGTAGTGTAATGGTTAGTGCACTCGCCTCGCAAGCGAGGACCCAGGTTCAACTTCTGGGTAGGGCAAAACTTTAGGCAAGTTTCTTTACTCCACACACATCTGTTTACTGAACAATAAGTAGCAACCCGGTATTTAGTCACTCTAACCCCAAATGTTTGTGGGTCACTGCTGTGTGCAACTGCTGCCAACAAAATACACAATCAATTAATTCTGCTTCTTCCAAAGTGCACATGTATTTTCATACCCTAAATTGGGCAATGTTTTTAGTGGTCACAAACATAACCTGTGACCTACAGTATGATTGTTTAATTTACACTTGTATAGCGCCTTTCACGTCAGGAGGACGTCCCAAGGCACTGGACAGTCATTGCTTTGCTCCCGACATGAAAGGCGCTCTATAAATGTAATTTTTTTGTTGTTGTTGCTTCAGACCCGAGCTGGGGACGGGGAGGGTGAAGGGAAGGGGATGACCAATTGAACCGTCGAAAGCAAACTGAATGGACCTTGATCTTCTTTGGTCTAACAATTTTTATGTTGTTATCTGCAATTACACAAACACTGAAACAAGGCACACTGAACACCCAATACAGACTCAGCTCCCACAGAATCTGCTGCAGAAGGAAGTAGCCCTCAAGCCGCTCGGCTGCCCTGCAGAGAAAAAGCTTTGAAAGGAAGCAGGTAATATGCTTTGTTAAACTTACCCCAGATTGGCAAATCATCAATGTACATCTGGTACCAGTAGTGATTCTTGATGGCATAAACAAAGGCATCCCGCTTCTGTTTATCCAGCTCAACTTCACAGTAAGTACTTTGCATGACGTCATCTGTATAAGACAATACAATGAGACACAATCCTGCTATTATCCTACCTGTTTATGAACATGAACTCAAAACTAGATATTTCACAGCAACATCTTGCACTTATACAATAATAATCCCTGCATTTAAAATAGCGATTTACCACACCATTGAGATGATTCAAAGCACTTCACAGGAAGCTATTGTAGAGTGAATTGACTATTGTTTGGGCAAATCCCAACAGCCAATTGTGCACAACAAAGTCCCACAAACAGTTAAAGTCACTGTATATTTTGTCAGAATACAAACTCCAACCACACACCTACTAACACTGAGCAATTCCCATTGGGCAGCCTGTAAAAATCATTCTCCACATTTTTTCTTCAGTGGGATAAAACAGCTGTCAAATTAATTCTTATCTTCAAACACGGGCTCTTCTGAGATCAGTGCAGTGCTCTCAAAGGCCTAATTTGTCAGCTCTGTGTTTCAAAAGAACATTTAAATCCCACGCACTATCATCACTGCTCCCTGGTCACTTTTAGAAGAAATTAACTGCTTTTAAACACAGAACTCAGAGCCCTTGATTAGGATGTTAAGTACTGGGTAAAGATGTGAGCATATGTGTATGGTAAAAGTGGACCTTTGTAAACCTTTTTTGTTTCAAATTTAACACAGGGAATCAACAGCATTCTTCAAACCCATTAGACTAAGTGTGTAGGACAAGGACATATCCAAGTACAGCTCAGGGAAAATGAAATAAAAACAATCCAAAATGGAGCAATGGGCAAATAGATTAAGGGAAAAAATAAACATTTACAATGCTTAAAAGGAGGATGCAACTGTTGGGCCAAGTAAAGGGTGTACAGATCGGATTACAGAGCGTTAATTTATGAAGGAACATCTAGAAAATTACCAAAATATGTTTAATCAAATCCATAAAATATACAGTTAATTTACTATGCAACATATTCTGTGAACTGCTTTGAGGTATCTCAACTAAGTGATAAGGCGCTATATCAAATGCAAGAATTATTATAATAAAAAGAAATTAGTACTGAGACGATCATGATAAAAGTTTGGAACCCAACCTTAAGGGAGCTAGAGAGTCGAAAATGAGGATGAACAGAAGATAATACATTTTAAATAGATTTCACGATCCTCACAGTCACCTACAGATCACTTTGTGCAATCTCCGCACCTCTCAGACCTGCTCACATCCCACTTCTTTACCAGTACCCTTCACTCAGCCCACTCAGGACTTTCACCCCCTCCTTTCCATGATTGGTGGTCGTGGTTTCAGCTACCACACCCCGACCCTCTGGAACTCCATGCCTCAATCCCCTCCATCTTGCTCCCTATTTACTAGTCTTCAAATTGCAGCAGAAGGTTTCCTCTTCAACCATGCCACGGATTGCTATATAAATGCACGTTGGTATTCTTCTTAAAGCTTTCAACTAGGGGTTACTAAAAACATGACATTATCACATCACATGTGAGCTCTACACCATTCATCTTTGAAAAAAATGGTCACTCAATTCAAACAGCAGTGTCTCACAAATGGTATGCAATTAGTTGCCTTGTTTCACTCACAAAATACACAATCAATATATTCTGTGAAGCACTTTGAGAGATGCAATACTGTACGAGTCCTGTACCTCATTGGTTAGTACATTCGCCTTGCAAGCGAGAGAAATTCAATTCAATTCCAGGCAGGGTGAAACTTTGGGCAAGTTTTCTTACTCCACATGCCTGATAATAATCACTCATAAAAAATACAATAATAATCAAATATACAGTCAATTTACTTTATAGTAACATCTGTGAAGCACTTTGGGATGTCTAGAAGATGTGAAATGTGCTATATCAAATGTAAGGATTATTATTAAATGCAAAGATTATTATTATCATTATTACTGATCTGGTAAAGAGCTTCCAGGCATCTGTGAGGAAACCTTCCCAGTATATAAGTCTTGCAAGCAATTTAATAGTTGAATTGTTTAAGGTGCCGCCCTTTAAATGAGACAGTAAACTGAGATCCCATGTGCTTGTTAAGGCGAATGTCAAAGATCCCATGGCACTACTCAAAAAGAGAAACGTTTCCCCTAGTTAAAATCGCTTATTCACTCAATGGTTGTTTTTTGGGACGTTGCTGTGTGCGTTTCCCCACAAACACAGTCAGTGCACTTCACATTATGTGAAGTCCTCCCAAGGTAAAAAAAAACAAGTGTACAAAATACAACAATTATTATTAATAAAACTAACAAGACCTTTAAATTTGATGTCCAGTCCGCTGAACTCTAGTTCAACGCCTTGCAGAGCTTCTCCCAGTGTTTCATGGTAATGGTTGATCGACTTCTTCTGCCCCGCACAGAACGGCAGTGAGAAATACTTGTACGTTTCCTGGCGATTATGGTATGGACCAACTGTGTTCATCCATAAGACGATTTCCTCTTTATCCTTATACTGGAAAACAGAGGCCAAACAGTAAACCACTGGCAGCTGAATGAGGAAAAATACAATGCCTTTCAGATCAGTTAAAAGTAACAAGAGGTTTCGTGAAGAGGCAAGAGGGGGTTTGGAGGAGAATCTCTTGCATATGGGTATGAAGATGTAATAAATTTCTAACTAAATAATAATACAAATAAAAATTAATACATAATAAAATAAATTAAAATATAAAATAAAAATAACATTAATATAATTAAACAATAAAACAAATAACTAAGTAATAAAATAAACTAAATGCCACGTTTCACCCACAAAATATAGTGAACCCATTTTCAGCGCCTTGGGGCATTCTTCCAATGTGAAAGGTGATATACAAATGTAATTTTGTTGTTTACAGTATATCCCGTGAAGCACTTTTAGCCATCATCCTTGTGTGAATCTCCAAATAACTCATCTATTTACTGGCAAAATTCTGCCAGATGAGAAAAAAACAAGAAGATGACAGCAGGTGTTCTGATCAAAATCCCAAAACACAAGCTCAGTGGAATGCTTTATAGAACTCAAAATATGTGATAACCTTGAATTTCCAGATGGGAATTGAAGCCCTATAATGCTTTTTCCCCAAACGGAGCTCTCTATTCTCATCCCATTCACTGCTCTGCCCCCATTGTGCTTGTGCCGGTGTTCACTCCTCCACTGGAGCTCTGTACTCTAATCCCATTCGCCGATCTCTCCCCATTTTGCCAGCTCGTGCTCACTCCCCACCCAAGTAGAGTACCGTATATCTCCGCGTATAAGGCGCACTTTTTTTCAGGTCGGAAGATCTCTAAAGTGAGGGGTGCGCCCTATACGCAGATACAAGAAATGTTGAGCCTCGGAGATACAGTAAACAGGAGGGGCGGCCGGCGCACTGTCAGCCGGGGTTTGGTCAGTGTCCGGCGGGGGTTGGGAGGAGCGGGTGACGGGGCTTCGGCCTCGGCCACCCGGGCAGCGGCAGCAGCAGCGGACTTCAGTGCTGTGCTTACCTTCTGCCGAACCCAGTCTGCCTGCCTCACTCCCTGCCACTCTCCCTCCCTCCCTCCCTGCCTGCCTCTCTCCCTCCCGGGCTGCCGGCCTGCCTCTCTCTCTCTCTCTCTCCCGGGCTGCCGGCCTGCCTCTCTCCCTTTCTCTCTCCCGGGCTGCCTGCCTACCTCTCTCCCTCTCTCTCTCCCTGGCTGCCGGCCTGCCTCTCTCCCTCTCCCGGGCTGCCGCTCTCCCTCTCTCTCTCCCTGGCTGCCGGCCTGCCGCTCTCCCTCCCTCTCTCCCACGCTGGCGGCCTGCCTCCCTCCCCCTCTCTCTCCCTGCCTCTCTCTCTCCCTCCCTGCCTGCCTCTCTCTCTCCCTACCTACCTGTCTCTCCTGTCTCTCCTCCTTTCTGCCGGCAATATCATTGAAAATGCTTCCGTTTTTTTTCACCAAGAAAAGGTCAAAAACGGGGGTTGTGCCTTATACGCGGGTGCGCCTTATACGGTACTAATAATAAAAATCCTTGCATTTGATATAGCGCTTTTCACATCTTCTAGATGTCTCAAGGCGTTTCACAGAATATATTGTAAAGTGATCTGATTGTATAGTTTCACCCTACCATGAACTGAACCCAGGTCTTTTGCTTGTAAGGCAAGTGCTCTAACCACTGAGCTACAAGGCTCCATGATTAGCTACTTATTGCCTTTAAGCATGTACTAAAGATCAGTTTTACAGAGTAGTGAGCTGCAGTGGAGGAATCAGCAGAAACTATGTGCCTCATCCTTGAAATGGACTATAATCGTACATATACAGATATATATACAGTTCCAAGCTATGAGAATGGGAATTATTGGATCTTCAATAATCACCAAACTTTCTTCAGGAATAATTCGGCATTCAGACCACCCACAATAAACAGGGAAATTTAAATGCTTTACATCCTGCCCATAACATGACCATGCTCTAAGTGTGGACAATTTTCCAAAAACTTCACTGCAGTGTTCAATGCTTGTATCTCTTTTTCTAAAAAAAAATGCTTTGAAATCGAACATGAAAAAATGTGGTATTAACACCAATATATAGGAGGAAACCTCCGGATTTCAAAATGTGGTGATTTGTATGTTGGCAAGGAATTAGCAATTTTTAACAAAACAGGATTGCCGAAGGAAAAAGGAGAGACGTAGATGGAGGAAGGAGGGTCTGTGACCACATGATCGACTGAGTCATCTCTCATCTGTCATTTTTGTGATAAAATCAGTAACCAACCTCCGTCAACAAAGCCACCTGAACGGGAATCCTGTGGCTTATTAGTTAGCGCAAGCGAGAATGCCCATGTTCGAGACCCAGGTGGGGAAAAATGTTAGACAAGTTTCCTTACTCCACATCTCTGTTTATCTAGCAGTAAGTTTACCTAGTTGTTAGTCGATCGGCAGAACACTTTCTGGGGGTAATAATCCCTCCATCCAAAGGAAGTGGTCACTCAATCCACAACTGTTTTTGTAGGACACTGCTGTACACAATTAGCTGACAGTATTTCACCTCAAATACAGTCCATCCACTTTACAGTATATTCTGTGAAACACTTTAAAATCCAAGGATAATTTTTTTATAGTAAATTCCCACCAAAGACGAAGCCAATCTCGAATCCCCTCCCTTTTTGAAAAAAGGCTGAGGAATAATCTTACTGAATTATTTCTAACCATCTTATTATTGAACAAAGTTTATGAAACAACTGGATAACAAAGGAGAAGTATTGTACTCCACCCAAGTCAAAGAGTGAATGTGTGGCCATCACATGCACCTCTCAGTTACTGCTTTAACAGCTGCACCCAGCAAAAATGGAAACAAGCCAGCAACAAAGCCAGAAGTTCAGAAACTGGTGGCAAGAGGTTGTGGAACTGGCTTTTTTTTTACTATCCACCCACTTATAAAAAAATATATATTTTCTGTGGCAGATGAGTCTGTTACTAGTAACTTCCTCCTCACCTTCACCCACGTCACAGAAGATGTTGCACCGAACATGGTGACGGATCATTATCTGCCATGAAAATAATGGCGCTCACTCACACCAATCCGCTGTTCCTTCACAGCTCCTTGTCTCATCATTTAGAAACTATTCTAATCTGGCATTCTTTGGATCCAAATGTGACCTCACATTTCCCCACATTGAACTCACTTAATCGTTGTACTGTATATCCTTTCGCAACTGCCTGCTACAATCAACACAATATACAATTTAATGTCATCTGCATACTTGAGATGTGCAGCCCTCAATTTCTTCATCCAAGCCATTAATACAGTCTATATGGTGAAAAGCTGAAGCCCCAGTAGATTTCCCTGGGGAACAGCATTGTTACACCCAGTCAATCAGCGAATGTTCCCTTTATTCCTACTCTCCATCTCCTGCCAATCAACCAATTACCAACCCATTTCTCAAGGTTACCTCCAATTCTGTGCGCTTTTGTTTTCACAAACAACCTCTTGTGGAACTTTATCAAAGTCTATAAAGGTAACATCCAAAGCATTTTCTTATGCACCATGTTAATGACCTCCTCAAAAAGTCAACTACATTAGTCAGACTTGACCTACCTGTCACAAATCCATGCTAACTCTCTTTAATCAACTCATACCCGTCCAAGTGCTCATCCTGATAGATTTTAGTAACTTCCCCACAATGGACGTCAAACTAACAGGTCTGATTTCTCCCTCCTCTTCTTAAAGCGCTCCAAGATGCTACTCTGCATGTAGGATTGTGTTCCCTTTCTTCATTGTGAAAACGGAAATGTACTCTTTTAACAAAACTGCCTTTCCTTATTGTCCATAATACAAAGGAGACTTACCAGAACGATAGCAGGGATGAGGGACTTGATAGCATAAATAAGGGGAAACTGCTTCCACTAACGTCGGTCAGTAACCAGGGTGCACAGATTCAACTTAATTGGCAAAACAATCAACAGATTTTTTATTACGTAGTAAGTTGTTACGAGATGGAATGCACTACCTAAAAGGGTGGTGGAAAGAGATTAAATAATAGCTTTCAAAGGGGAATTGGATAGATACAAGAATAGAAAAAAATTGCAAAGCTGTTGGGAAAGAGCAGGGAAGTGGGATTAAATAGATAGCTCTTTCAAAGAGCCAGCACTGGCACAAATAACCTCCTTCTCCACTGAGATTCTTTGCTAGTCTTGTTTGGACAACATGGTAATAAAGCAGTGCTTGAACCAGTATTGCTGGAGCTAATGATAGGAATGCTTCACATCATTCTCAATCTGACAGCAATACAAATATACACTGTCAGAGAAGCCCTCTTGTTCATTAAAGTTAGTTTAATGTTAGCATTGGGGGATAAAGGTATTGCCTGAGTTTTCACAGAGGATGCAGAAATGATTCACAGAGGATATTAGGAATGTAGAATCACAAGCTGGGTGCAGGACAGTGCCGGTTATTACTCAAAAGTGGCACAAAATTCAATGGGACAAAACAAAACACTCAAAATCTAACAGTAATTTAGCACCGACCTGATGGGCTAAATGGACTCCTGTATTCTAAGCTTCTTACGAATGTACTAGAAGTCAAATAATCCTCATTTTATCACAACGGAAAGCAGACAGATTTTATCTGAAACTCGCAACTCCTTTCCACCAAAACAGATTTGAATGCTGAGGTTCTATGGCAACCTCAAACCACTTGTTTGGGCAGGATTTCCTGAGGTAAACTCTAAAATGCTCTACAGGTTCAATTGTGTACAAATCTTTTCAGCCATCTTTTCACTCATTGACACATTTCTTTGGGATCCAGATCCTACACCTGAGCTTTTCAAAGGGAAATACTCTACAAATCTGTGCCAAGGTCCCAATTATACAATGTCTGCACACTTAAGATGCCTCTAAACTCAATGGAAAGGGACAAACATTTAAACGCAGTACTTGAACATTAAAAGGCATGTAAGAGGGGCCAACAGTCAGGGATGCTGCAGATTTTTTTTTGATGGGGGGAGAAACTGCTTGTTTTTAACATTGCATTGGATGTGCATTGGGTGTGCAATGACACTGTGCAACTTAATATGGAACACTTAACAGTGGTTAGTGCATTCGCCTCGGAGGGATAGGACCTGGATTCGATTCCTGGGCGGGGCAAAACCTTTGGCAAGTTCCCTTACTCCACACTCCTGTTTTACCTAGAAGTTAGTACAGTAAAAGCCTGTTTATCCAGCACCCTGTGGGGGGTCGACTAATTAACTGTGCCGGATAATCAGGCAGCAAGTTGCCGAAAATCCAGCATAAAAAATTTACTTATTTTAAAACATACCATATTAATAATATAAAATAGTAACAGAATATTGTATGAATACTTACCAATAAAGCATTCCAGCATACTCGGTAAAATGATCGGTAAAACAGGTTTTTTTTATAATCGATCGGTAAAAACCTAAGTACGTAAGTTTAATAAGTGCGCATGCGTGCGCATTGCATGCATGCGCAAAGTGAGCATACTCGCAATTGCTGGAGGGGGGAATTGCCCCAGGAGGGGGTCGAGCAATCCGGTTGATTGGATCACGAATGAACGGGCTTTTACTACAATAGCCTGAATATTAGTCGACTAGCAAATCACTTACTGGGGTTAACCATTCCTAAATCAAAAACTGTTGTGCACTTTACAATATTCTGTGAGGCACTTTGAGGCTTCTCAACGAAGTGATAATACAAGAATTATTAATATCCAACCTAAGGTATTCAGGACCAGAAACGTAGCTGCCTTCCCCCATGGATGCAGAAAATTAGCGAAGTTCACACCTGCCAATCTTTTCAGTATATAACTCCACTCTGTTGCTAGTTTACTGTCATCAGAACCAACACCCTAAACGCAAACAATGGGCAGGGCTCAATACCTCTGATCTGTGTATTACAAACAGTAATGTGCTGAAATAGTTCCACATAGACAATACAAATAGTGACAGCTATGTCCACCTGACTCCATTTTGTTGCTTACATCACCTATAAGAAACACTTCAGCTACAAACATATCAAAGGCCACAAGGTGAAACTTCACCCTGAAGGACAGAGGTATGTACACAGCCTAATTGGACAGCAGAACAAATCATTCTCTGGCTCAGTTGGTTGCACCCCTGCCTCTGGGTCAAAAGATTATAAGTTCAAATCCTGACACTCCAGTGCAATGAGGTGGACAGAGAGAATGTTGTTTTGTCGGAGGTAATATGCTTCAGTAAATGGCAAAGTGGGTTCCTGTCTGTTTGTTCAGGTGGATGACGTTAAAGATCCTGTGCCAGTACTCAGTAGAGAAGACAGTATCCTATCAGTGTCGTGGTCAGCAATGAATAAGATAATATTGAGCATTCCCTTCAAAATATAATAATCCTTACATGTGTGGGAGAAACATGGCAGCCAGTTTGCACACAACAATGTCCCATAAACAACCATGGATTGAGTGACTGATTTTATTTGGGGGATATATAAAGGTAGTTTGGGACATTTGTGCATGCAACCGCCAGGCGAACTAGATGGACATTGGATCTTTTTTCGTCTTTCACACATTTCTTATGTTGACCTGG
Organism: Hydrolagus colliei; assembly: GCA_035084275.1. Taxonomy (NCBI): domain Eukaryota; kingdom Metazoa; phylum Chordata; class Chondrichthyes; order Chimaeriformes; family Chimaeridae; genus Hydrolagus; species Hydrolagus colliei. The sequence goes on from CM068748.1 coordinate 21,139,299, forward strand.
TTACCAGGAGAAACTCCCTTCTCTTCACAAATAGAGCTTTGGTGTATTTACCATCCACCTCAGTTTAACTCCTCATTCAAAGTAGGGCACCTCTGACAATTCAAGACCCCCAGCAAAGCATTGGAGTGTCAGCTTAGACCAATGCGATTCCAAGACCCGACGTGGGGCTTGAACAACAACAAATTACATTCATATAGTGCCCTTCACGATGGAAAAAAATCCCCAGGACAATAAAGGGTTTTGGTCCCGAGCTAGGAGTTTAGTTTTAAAAGTCTGGCTTACGATTGACGTCTTTGACCACTCATTTCAGGGTACCAAGAGATATGGAGCAAAGGTGAGTAAGTGCAGTTGAGGTACAGGTCAGTCATGATCTAATAGAATGGCAGAACAGACTTCAGGGTTTGAATGCCTGACTCATGTTCCCATGTTCCTAGACAAAGAGAAATAATAATAATACGTGCATTTGATGCAGCGCTTTTCACATTTTCTAGGCGTCTCAAAGCGCTTCACAGAATATATTGTAAAGTGAATTGACTGTATATTTGTGGGCTAAATGAGGCAGCCAATTGTGCACAGCAGTGAGCCACAAACAGTTGTGGATTGAAATGACCAGTTTATTATTTTCTTGAAGAATTATTATTTGGAATGTGGAGTAAGGAAACTTGCCCAAGGTTTCGTCCTGCCTAGAATCAAACACAGACCTCACGCTTGTAAGGCGAGTGCTCCAATGAGTTACAACAACAACAACAACTTTGATTTACATACCACCCTCCACGATACAGGACACAATGAGAGTATCACCGTTAGTCAGAAGATATCACAGGATCACTAACACCAGATCACTAATACCTAATCAGCCAGGGCCCAGAGCTGCCTTCAAGTTTGCATAATATTCAGGAGATCATAGTGGAAAGACAAGGCACCCTACTTTTTAATCAAGGACGAACTATAGGCCAACATCAAGAACATGCACAAATTCTGGTGAATTTATGGCAGGATAATGGAGGATGCAAACTGGAGACATGCTCCAGTCCTGGGATAAAATACAGAAGACTGCAAACAACAGGTCCATTAGCCTCACTTCAGAAACAGAGAAACCATTCCCTATTCTTAACACTGGGAGCTTATCCGCCTGGCTCAAATGATCCTCTCAACTCTCGTCAGAAGATTGTAGATACATACCCCACGTGAGTCTAGGCTGACAATCTCATATATTGCTGGGAGGGTGGGGTAGGACTGTATTGTTGATGGTGAGGTGAGAAAACACACCAAGATCTGCCTGCTCAGGTAGATGTTAACGATTCCATGGGACTGTTCCAAGTCAACATGGAAGTAAAACACGCTGTTATTTTCCATGAATTGTGCTATATGAGCTATATGACCCATGGAGTCGTGTAGCTCAATGGCTACAGCACCTACCTCGCAAGCAAGCGACCTGGGTCAGATTGAATCGGCAGGGCAAAACCTTGAGTAAGTTTCCTTATTCCACATTCCTGATAATAATACCTCAATGAAAAAAAAAAAAAAATTGTTCACTTCAATCTACGACTGTGCAGGACACTGCTGTGCGCAATTGGCTGCCTCATTTCGCCCATATATAGTCAATTCATTTTACAGTATATCCTGTGAAGCGCTTTGAGACATCTAGAAGACGTAAAAAGCACCATATCAAATGCAAGTTTTATTTTATTATTATAAAAATGCAAGATGTTATTGTTGTCCTGGTCAACAACCTCCCCCAGGTTAATTTTGTCATTTACTTCATAGCTGTTTGTGGGACATTCCTAGGCAAATTGGCTGCTGCATTCACCTAGAAAACAATCACTACGCTTTACAATAAATCTCCAGTTCAGTGGGACACAGTTTCTAATACTTACCAATTACATTATAAGAATGATCAGCACTACAGTTATATTCACTGATGCTATCATCAGTGCAAGGTAGAGTCCAGCAAAAGGGAGGACATTGCAAGCTGATACAAGAGGATTTTCAAAAATTCAATGGAAAGTGGGTTCATTGCAAAGTAGAACCCAGTGAACAGGCAAACAAACAGGCTGCTCAGAAGGTAGAAAGCAACAAGATGTTCGTTAAGTTCTGTCGAAGGGTCATGGAACCGAAACATCGACTCACTTTCCTTTCTCCATGGATGCTGCCTGACCTGTTGAGTTTTCCCAGCAACTTCTGTTTTTGTTTCAGATTTCCAGCATCTCTAGTATTTTGTGTTTTGAAGATGTTTTTTAATGTGGAGCAGAGTTGTGCAATGGACCTTAGCCACAAAATTTTCAGGTCTACAACCGTATAGATGCGGTTCACCTCAAGATGGTTGACATCTTGAAAAACAAGCTTAAGAGTTTTCATGAATCAGAAAGAAATCTCAAAAACTGAGATTGCAACTGGCAGGGACAATACGCTGGGATATATGGGGCCTACACATCTAGAGTCCATTCTGAAAGTGCAACATCCTCTTGTGTATTTAACCTTTAAATTCACCCCCAAGGACTGAATTTAGGGTTAAATTCTCAAACCCTATTAACCCAGCCAATCCTTCTGCTCAGTGAGCACATGCCTGCTTCACTTCACTTCCCATGTCCCAGCTGCCCACCAGTCAGGCTATTGGTGCCTCTGCCCCCATTCTCTGGAACTCCATCCTGAAATCTCTTCAACTCGCTCCTTCCCTTCCCGCCTTATAGGTTCTCCTCAAGACCTTCCTCTTTGATCAGGCTTTTTGGCCATTTTTACTTCTCAACCATGGAGTCCTTTAGCTCACTAGTCAGAGCACTCCCCGAACAAACGGGAGACCTGTGTTCAATTCCAGGCAGGACAAAACTTTGGGCAACTTTCCTTACTCCACATGCCTAAAAATAATCCTCCATATAAACAATAATAAACTGGACATTTCAATCCACGACTGTTTGTGGGTCACTGTTGTGCACAATTGGCCGCCATATTTCGCCCACAAATATACAGTCAACTTACTTTTCAGTATATTCTGTGAAGCATCTAGAAGACGTGAAAGCGCTATATCAAATGCAAGGATTATAATTATTATAACCTCTCCCCTGAATAAGTGAAATTCCTGGATTATGCAGTGCCTTGGGCATCCTATTGACCCAAAAGGCGTCAATTTGTATTGTAATCTGTATTGCATTTCAGGACCTCACTAAGCGTACTCCATCCAATGCTGGGTGCCACAACTGGTAAAGTATGTGAACAAACTGGAAAATGTGCAGACAGTGTCACTGAACCCCACCCCACTCCCATTTAAGATTTGTTCTCAGTGAAAGATTTGAGGGATTGGGTCTGTTCATGTTAAGAATAGAGAAGATTAACCTTACTGATGTATAAAACACTCTGAAAGGAATTGAAGTAAAATCAGCATGGTCATCATAGTTCTGTAAGGTTCCAGAAACAAAGATCACACCTTTAAGGTAGAGAAAAGTATTTTCTGGTTAGGCATGAAGAAGTATGTGCAACTGGTATGTGCATGAGCAAGTTCATGTCTGTGCAAATAACATCACTTTGTTAAAGCAGCAGCATATCACAAGGGCATTGCTAAACTACATACAAGAGTCTATATATAATAATAGCCCTTGCATCAGATATAGTGACTTCTCACATTGTTGAGATGTCTCAAAGGACTGCACAGAATAAACAGTAAAGTGAATTAACTATATTTTATGGATGAAACATGGCAGCCAATTGTGCAGTGTTGTTCTGCTAACAATCATCATCCATGGAAAGCAATCCACCAATTGACTAACAACACCAACAAAATTACATTTGTATAGCCTTTCACATCAGGAGTCCCAAGGCATTGGAATGGTGTGCCTACAACAACTTGCATTTGTATAGCGCCCATCATGTGGGGTAGCACCCCGGAGCGCATTGTACTTACTGCTAGGTAAACAAGAGTTGTGTGTAGTAACAAAACCTGCCCAGGAATTGTACCCAATCCTCTCACTTGTGAGCACTCTTAACCAAGAAGCTATAGGACTCCACAGCAGCTAGCGACAGGAGTCTAACCACGATACACAAAGACATTACTAAGTCCAGGGTTTAAAAAATTTTTTTAAAAAAAACTTTATCTTCAAGTCATGCCTGAAATCCTTACTCTTCGTCTATACTTCACCCCACCCCGGCTTCATGCTCTGCCAATGTCAAGTACTCTGGGACCCTACAATGCTTGAGGGGCGCTATGTAAATACAAGTCGTTGATGGGTAGGGCAGATAAAGTGTTGCTTGGGTGGGGACTGCTCTCCTGGTGCTTGCTCTACTGCCTATGGGAGTCTGGGATACATTTTTCAGGGTATTGTTCTTCCCTCCCCTCCTTCCATTGCCCACATTCTCGTCCACAGTGTTCCACCTACTTGGGGAAGGAGCAAAATGACCAATACATGGAGGTGTGTTGTTGTAATGTGTGTGAACCCTTCTATTGAGTTTTAAAAAGCTCTGCATTTTTATAGCACCTTATCACATTGAAACCTCTCAAAGCAGAGTGGTAGTTTGATAGACAAATGTGGCAGCCATTTTACACCAGCCTTGGGCATCCTATTGACCCAAAAGGCGTCAATTTGTATTGTAATCTGTATTGCATTTCAGGACCTCACTAAGCGTACATGAGGTGAACAACCAATTGGCTAAGACATCACGAGAAGCATCCTTCTCTTTTCCAATAGACAAGCTCTCAGACAAGCTCTCCATGAAGCTCCAGCTAATCCAGCTCAGTATGGACAGGGATTCAACAGCAACAACAAAATTACATTTATAGAGCGCCTTTCATGTCGGGAGGATGTCGTCAAGCTCCAGGTGTGTAAGTGTCCACTACACCAGGAGGGCAGCCCCATCACAAGAAGATTTTTAACCTCCCATCTGTAATGTAGTGCTCATCTGGTGCTGTCACTGGAATGTCAGCCTAGATTGTGACCCAAGGCACAACAGGGGGATCAAACCAACAACCTTCTGACCTGGAGATGAAAGTGAAACAAACTATACACCTAATCGGGCGTGTGGCCACAGACTCAAGGTAAAATAGAAGTGGTCCCTCAGACAGGGAGAAGGAGCGTCAGTGACCATCTAGTGCCCTGAAAGGGTGGGGGGGTCTAGCGTCTGGGTGTGGGGCGATGGTCAGTGACTGGGGGAGGCGGGGAGAGTAGCCTGAGCAAAGAGGGGGTCGGTGGTTGGAGTGGGTGGGGGGGGGGGGGGTGTAAAGAGAGGATGGTGACCAGTGAGGGGAGGGAAAGTGGTTGAGTGGCTGTAGGAAGTAAAAGGTGGTCAGCGGTCGGAGGAAGTGGGGGGCGAGAGCGGATCAGTAGCCGGAGGGAGGGAATCAGTGGCCCAAATGGAGAGAGAGATCATTGGCCAAAAAGGGGAGCAGTGGTCAGACAAGAGGGGGGTGGGGGGGAGGGGCAGTGATCAGACAGGAGGGGGGGCAGTGGTCAGACAGGAGGGGGGGCAGTGGTCAGACAGGAGGGGGGGCAGTAGTCAGACAGGAGGGGGGGCAGTGGTCAGACAGGAGGGGGGGGAAGTGGTCAGACAGGAGGGGGGGAAGTGGCCGGAATGAGACAATCAGTGGCCCAAATGGTAAGATCATTGGCCAGAGAGAGAGGGGGGGAGTCAGTGACACGAGAGAAAGAGAGGCTCACTGGCCGGAGAGGGAAGGGTGGGGGGTGGGGGTCAGCGATCGGAGACAAAAGTCCTCTGGTGACTCGAGGCCCGAGTTGAGGCCTCGGCCTCAATTTACGGCTCGTGCCCGCGTCGAGGCCCGGGCGGGCGGGCGCGAGGAGCCCCGCGCTCTCCTGCTGCCGGAGCGCGGTGTGTGCGTGAGCGGGCGGCGGTTGCGAGGCCTAGGCTGCGGCGCGGGTCTTGGCCTCTTCCCTTCCCCGCGCTGTCGCTTACCGAGTGCTCGTGTTCATCGGCGTGGCCTGTGGGCAGGCCCAGACCCAGACAGGCCAGCAGGAGTGGCCAGCGGGCGGGCGCCATGGCTCACAACTCCCCGCACCTCCCTCCCTCACTCCTCTCTCCCTCTCGCTCTGTCCCCGCGCGGCCTTGGACTGCGGCTCCCCCTCAGACCCCCGGCTCCGAGCGTCACTGCGGCCCCCGCCGGCTCCTCACAGCCACGTCACCAGCACCAGCAACACCGCCTCCCGGAACAGCCCCGCCCCCCCGCGCGCGAGCTCAACCCAGGGGGAGGAGCGCTCGATCATGGAACAGCCCAACCGCCACCCACCCTTGGGGGGGGGGAGAGGGGGATAGGAGTGGGAGGAGCACTGTATCATGAAACAGCCCCCACACCGGTGGGAGGAGCAACACCTCCCAGAACAATCCAACCGACACCCGGGGGAGGAGCAATACCTGATTGGAACAGCCCCCACAGGTGGTGTGTGGGGAGCGATGCCTCCTGGAACAGCCGCCACCCTGACTTCCGGGGTGGGGGGGGCCCTGCGGCTGGGGAGCCAAACAACAACAACAGTGCGCCCTCCAGGCCGGGCGGTGGGGGTGTGTGGGGCGGGTGGGGTGGACGGGTGGTGGTGGGGTGGGGGGGTGTTGGCGGGTGGTGGTGGGGTGGGGGGGCAGGTGGGGTGGACGGGTGGTGGGTGGGTGGGCGGGCGGGCGGGGGCGGGGGGTGTGGGCGGGTGGTGGTGGGGTGGGGGGGCTGGTGGGGTGGGGGGCTGGTGGGCGGGGGGCTGGTGGGGTGGGGGGGCAGGTGGGGTGGACGGGTGGTGGGTGGGTGGGCGGGCGGGGGCGGGGGGTGTGGGTGGGTGGTGGTGGGGTGGGGGGGTGTGGGCGGGGGGTGTGGGCGGGTGGTGGTGGGGTGGGGGGGGTGGGCGGGGGGCTGGTGGGGTGGGGGGGCAGGTGGGGTGGACGGGTGGTGGGTGGGTGGGCGGGCGGGGGGTGTGGGTGGGTGGTGGTGGGGTGGGGGGGTGTGGACGGGTGGTGGGGGGGCGGGGGGGTGGGACAGGGGGTGGGACAGGGGGTGGGGGGAGCGAGACAAAGGGGTTGAGGGATCTGGGTGTAGTGGCTGAATGCACAGCTACCGATGGTGGAGGATTTGGGGGCAGAAGCGGTTGGGGTTCGGAGGAATTTAAGCACAAGAGGACAAGCTGTTGTACACTCAATGTACCTGCGGACGAGCTGAGATAAGTCACTCAGCAAAGAGCGAGTATTACTGCTCCCCTAGCCCCCCCCAAACCTCGTACTCTTTCACCCCAACCTGCTTCTCCTTCCCCCACAAACTGGTGCTCTTACTCTCTATGAGTCAGGATGTTCCAGGAGGTGGCACTCCTCGCCTGTGGGTGGGACCTGAGATGGTTTATTGAGAGCATCGTCACTACATGACACGACCCAACTCTGGCTCCTAATCTTATCCCTGGCCTCAGTAATCCGGATCCTGTATCTTCCAGTCCTAACCCCAGGTGTTAGATTCCCACACACTGCATGCCTTCTTTCCATCAAGGCCTTGTGCCAAGATCTTCCTTTTTGAACAGCACCCTTGCTCAACATCCCTCCCCTACACCCCATCCCACTCTGAACCCAAATCCAATCCCCATTGTCCAGCACCTTGGGAAGTCCTCCCGATGTGATAGGCACAATACAAATGCAAAACACAAAATACTACAGATGCTGGGAATCTGAAACAAAAACAGAAATTGCTGGCGAAACTCAGCAGGTCAGGCAGCATCCATGGAGAAAGGAAAGCGAATCAACGTTTCAGGTCCAAGACCCTTCATCGGAACTGGGGCTTGTTTGGAGGGAGAGGATTTTAAGGACGTAAGAGTGGGGGAGGCAGGACAGGGAAGACAAAGGAGACGAAGACAGGAAAAAAAAGAGTGTGTTAACTGATGGGTTGCAATGCAGTTTATTGTTGTATTAGTTTACCACTGTCACCATTCCAACACCAGGTGTCTCACTTGAGGTGCAGAACCAGGAACAAGGCCTGCGGGTGCTCTCCTTATACATACAGCGTATTGTTGCGTTAGTCTTTTTTGTTTGATTAGTAATGGTTAGAAAACTGGGGTGTTGTGCAGGAATGTACTGCCAAAGAAAGCAGATATTTGTGTCAGCCTAGCTCAGTGGTAACACTCTCACCTCCGAGTCAGAGAGTTGTAATTATAATAAATGCAGTAATAATAATCCTTGCATTTGATATAGAGCTTTTCACATCTTTTCAACGTCTCAAAGCGCTTCACAGAATATACTGTAAAGTGAATTGACTGTGGGTTCAAGCCGCACACTGGGACTTGGAGTCACATAGTTTTAAGGTGACATTCCCACACAGTCGGTGGGGTGGGGGGATTATATTGTCAGAGGTGCCGTGTTTCAGGTGAGACGTTAAACGAAGGTGACGCTGCTGGTTAACGTTGAAGATCCCATAGCGCTGTTCGAAAAGAGAAGTGAGTTTCTCCCGGTTTCCTGGCCAACAATACCGAAAGTGAAATTGAGTCATTCACTCCATGGCTATTTATGGGACATTGTGGTGTGCAAAACGCCCCCCAAATATTCAGTCTCTGCACTTTGCAGTCTATCCTGTGAAGTACTTTGCGACATCCTCCCAATGTGAAAGGCACTATATCAAAGGTAAAGATTATTATTCTTATAATAGGATTTGGGAATCTGAACTCACCTGTTTTAGCAAAATAGCCCAGCATTCCTTTTGCCTTGTTTATTGCTGCCTCAAGCTGTTTTGACACCATGAACAGCGAATCAACAAAAGCCTGAGATCTCTTTTAGCTGCTTCCCTGTCAAGTTCTGTCTCATCCATGGTGAACTCGTCTTTCCTAACCTTACTTCCTATATGTATCTTGCATTTCATAAGAATAATTATTTAAACACCTTGTATTTAAGACATATGGCTGCACAGAGAGAATGGAGTCCTCACAACATCTCTTATATTCTACATTCTTTATTATGTCACCAGAAAGCTGGTTGCTGATAGTTTTGCAGCAGGATCTTAACGATGCAGCATTCCCACTGACAAGCAATGTGAGTTAATAAAAAGCAAATCATATTTCAGCCTATTATCAGATTAATAGATTGCTGTTTCTGCACCTGCCTGAATTAAGACAGGTGATAACATTAACATGTTTGTAATTCACAATCACTCAACATCGATGGAAACGCCTTCGATCCCATTTCACTGCTTTTTGAAGTATCTACGACCCTCTGCATCACCAACCTGCATTGTCTGCATCACAGGAAAGAAATCAGAATTAAAACTACTGCATCGACTATTTGTTCTGTCACCTTATAACCCAAGTTATCTGAATGTAATAAAAATGGCTTCAAAATTAAGGCTGCATTTAAGAATTTGCCAATTGACAGTCCACTGCTCTCTCTGACACTCACCTGCAGCAGCTCACCCTCCTTCACCTCTCTGATTGTAATAAACTCCTTTTCATTAGCACATATTTTAAACCGGCCGAACAAGCGATTGGGTGCCTCCAAGGAGAACGTTCCCTAAAAGAACAATGAGAAAAGTAACAAAAACACCAAAGGTTATATTTACACAGCGCCATTTACGTTGGGAGGATGTCCCAAGGCTTTGGACAGTCAAGGAATTTGAACCTTGGCTGGGGTTGGGATCAGAAGGGCTGGAGGGCAGGGAAGGTGGTGGTAGACAAGTAACTGAAGGAGCGTTCGAAGAAGAGGGTCTTGAGAAGGGCCTTGGGGGAGGCAAAGGGCGGGCTTGTATAGAGGCATCCACCATCGAGGTGAGAAAGAGTACGAGAGAGGACAAGATAAATCAAGTAGTGGTTAAGTGATGCCAAGCTCAGTGTTGAAAACATATGATACCTTCACTTCACTTCCATCAGCAAGAGTACTGCTAAATTCCTCATCCAAAGTCCACACTGATGTCTTGGTTCGAAAGGTACTTTTCTCAACAACAGTAAACTTATTTCCATCTTGCTTGATCTCCAACTGCAGATTGTCCCCTTCAACGACTTTTCCAGGAACATCAAAACCTGGGGTAAGGAATAAGGAACTGGGGTAAGACACAGTCAACTGTGTCTCTGTCTATCCTTCCCCAAATTCCCTCTCTCCATCCACCCATCTGCCAGCTCTGCTGATCTGGTCCATTATTTTAGTCCTTGCATTTGAGGAAACCGGGAGAGAGAGAAACTCCCTTCTATTTTCCAATTGTACAGCATAATCTTAACCTCTGTTTAACATTTCAGTATCTTGAGACGTCCTCCAGGACTTGAAAGATGCCATATCTAAATGCAATTTGGCTTTTGTTGTTCCTTCTGAAGGACAGCACCTCTGATAATGCAGCGCTCTCCCAGCACCTCACTGGAGCTTAAACCAGGACTATGAGCTCAAACAATATTGTTCCCTTTCCCAAAGCTTCAACACTATTTGCTACCTAAAATAAGAAAGACACCAACTGGTAAAAATGAGGCAGGATTTCCTGCCTTGTAAAAGAAATCCAAGCACGCGTGCTTGAATAATAATAATAATAATCCTTGCATGGGTAAGGCATGCGATCTAGCGCCTTATCATGTCACTGAGACAACTAATTTTCACACAATAGATTGTGGGCAAAACACAGCAGCTGATTGCACACAGTAATGTCCCATAAACGGTCGTGGATTGAGTGACCAAATAACTTGTTCAGTAGATGGATTATTATCCCCAGAAAGCAATCCGACAATCGACTAACAACTAGGTACTTATTTACTACGGTACAAGGTAAACCGATCCGTGATCCAACCGCTACACTACAGGGCGCTACAGGAATCCAAGTGATACAGCACTGATGGCAGATCTTTAGCTTTACATTGCAAGAGCGGGCTTTAGTTATTTGTGGCCAAACCCTGAGGGGGCAGGGGGGAAAGGGTGGGTACTGTCCTGTTTGTAACTGTGCCTGGAAAAATAATTTTCTGCACAGAAGGGAGCCATTCAAACCATGTTGTCTGTGTGGTTTCCTGTCATTAATCTTCCTTTAAGGCAAGAGGCTTGCCAGCAGGGATCCCATGAGATTTCCTCTTCTTGATAAAGATTTGACCTTCCAAACAACTGTAAATCCAGTTTTGCAAAAAATAAATCTCAGTGAGAACAAAGAAGAAGGAGACATCTGGGTTCTCAACAGGTCTGAGTACAGCTCCTGCGTTACATGGCTAATTACACCCATATTTCTTTCCTCTGCTTTTCATTTTGGCATGGCTTCTCTATCTGCCTTACGTTTAATGCCTTGTTCTCTCTCTCTTTTCTCCAATTATATTTTTCTGAGTAGGAGGGAAGCGGAAGAGGGAACCAACAGTGTTGGTTTGGCCAGCAAGATTGTCAGTGCATAACTGGGTTTGTAAATTACATTTACACAGCGCCTTTCACATCGGGATGATGTTCCCAAAGCACTGGATAGTCAGGAATTTGAACCTTAGTTGGGAGTAACAACAACAACAAAATTGAGTTTATATAGCGCCTTTCACGACGGGAGCATGTCCCAAAGCGCTAAACAGTCAGGTCGGGACCCGAGCAGGGTGGGCGGGGGAGGGTCGGGGTAGGGGGAAGGAGAGTGGGAGAGGGGGGGGGGGGGGGAGGGTCGGGGTAGGGGGAAGGAGAGTGGGAGAGGGGGAAGAGTTGGTGGGGCAGCCGAAGGCATGGTCGAAGAGGAAGATCTTGAGACTGGCCTTGAAGGAGGAAAGGGAGGAAGTAAGGCGGAGGGGCTGCGGCATGGAGTTCCACGTGTGGGAGCAGAGAGGCTGAAAGCCCGGCCGCCGATGGTTGGGCGGTTAGGGCGGTGGTCGCAGAGCAGGCCTGAGTCTGCTGAAAGGAGGGAGTGGACAGGCTGATAGGGTCAGGAGGTCAGAGGGATAAGCAAGGACAAGGCTGTGAATGGCCTTGAAAGTGAGAGTAGGGATCAGGAGGCTTGTAGCGCAGGCAGGTTAGGGGTAGGAGCACGATCAAAGAGGAGGGTCTTGAAACACACATTGAAGGAGACAAAGCAGGCGGCAAAAAAAAGGGACTGTGGGATGGAGTCCTCCTTGACCTGTCTGCTGCGTTCGACACAGTCGATCACACCATCCTCCTTCAACGTCTTTCCTCCCACCTCAACCTTCAAGGCACAGTCCTTGACTGGTTCCATTCTTATTTGACCCACCATTTACATTTTGTTTCTTCCAACGGTTTTTCTTCAAACCCCCGCACAGTTTCTCACGGCGTCCCTCAGGGCTCTGTTTTAGGCCCCCTCCTTTTCACCCTTTACACGCTCCCTCTGGGCGACGTCATCCGCAAACATGGGGTAAATTTCCACATGTATGCGGATGACACCCAGTTGTACCTTTCTGCCTCATCCCTCAACCCCCAGACCATCGATGTTCTGACAGCATGTCTGTCCGACATCGAGTCCTGGACGAGGGACAACACTTTGCAATTGAACGTGAGTAAGACCGAGGCCCTCCTGATTGGCTCAAGCCAGCGCCTCCGCACATCGGGCGCTGCCAGCCTCAACATCCAAGGCTGTACTCTCCACCTCACAAAGCCAATCAGGAACCTCGGCGTCATGTTCGATCAAAAACTTTCCTTCCTCCCCCACATCCGCGCCTTGACCGGCACCGCTTATTTCCACCTGTGCAATATTGCCAGGCTCCGCAATTATCTCACCCCCCGCGCTGCCAAAACACTCGTGCACGCATACATCACCTCAGGGCTGGACTATGGAAACTCTCTCCTCGTCGGCTTCCCCAGTTCCTCCATTCACAGGCTGCAGGTCATCCAAAACTCTGCAGCCTGTGTACTATCCCGCACCCGCCTCCGCGACCACATAACCCCCACCCTCGCCCGTCTCCATTGGCTCCCCATCCTCCAGAGGATCGAGTTCAAGATCCTCGTCCTCACCTACAAGGCCTTACACGGCCTTGCCCCACCTTATTTAACCGATCTACTTTCCCCCTACAAGCCCACCCGGACCCTCCGTTCAACAGGACTTGGACTTGGCCCCCCGCCCGAACCACCCCACCATCGGAGGCCGGGCCTTCAGTTTCTCTGCTCCGACCCTATGGAATGCCATCCCTCAATCCCTCCGTTTCGTTTCTTCCCTTTCCTCTTTCAAGGCCGGTTTGAAGACTTTCCTCTTCGATCGTGCCTTTTGTTCCACCCCGAACTCTTCTACCTCCCCTTCGTGTTTCACCCCTTCCCAAACACTCCCCTCTCAGCTCGGGTCATACGCCTCCTGTGCAGCGCCTTGGGACGTCCTCCTGACGTGAAAGGCGCTGTATAAATGTAATTTGTTGTTGTTGTTGTTGTTGTTGAAGAGGTGGGGGTAGAGAGACTGAAGGCCTGATCAATGATGGTGGGACATAGCATAATGGTTAGAGGTCTATTCCCCGGTGGGGCAAAACCTTAGGCAAGTTGCTTTACTCTACCATTAACCAACAAGTGAAAGCAAGGTGACTTACCCATTGCTTGGAGGAATTCGTCCAAGTTCTCACTCTTGTAGACGTTCCAGACTCCATTAAAAGCCATGACAGATCCTGACCACAGTAAAGCAACCAACAAGGTTAGACTTGTGAGTGATGAGCCAGGTGCTCAATCCTACCTAACATGCTTCCATTACACATTCGAGGAGATCCCTGAAGAACTCTGGCATACATTTGGTGCTGTTTGTGTTTGTATAAGTCACAGCCCAAATGGGTAGGGTGGTCCTAGTTGGATAAGCAGCAGGAAAGCTTACCTGACAGTGCTCTCGAGGGCAAGCTGTGTGGTTGCAGCTGTTTGGACTCCAACAGGTACTTAATGCACACTCTGGGGTCCCAAAGCATTGGCTCATGCCAACATGTGCCAATACAGTATTCCCTAGAAGAGGGTAGCAGTGCCAGGGAATATAGTGCACATTCTATTCCAATTTTTGAGTTTAGCACTTGAGGCAACAGTCCAACTCCGAAAAGCCTCAGTGGGGTAATTATTTTCCTATGTCATTGACAAGATACAACAACAACTTGTGTTTATACACAACCCTTCACACAGTGTAGTGGCTCGAAGTGCTTAACAGTGGCATAGAACAAGCGGCTGCTCTACATTCCTCAACATCTCATATTCAAGCCACATGGCTATCCCAATAGCAGCTCACTCTACGAACATAAGGTCTTTGGTTCGGTGCTGTGATATGCTGACTGTAAGTAATAATAATAATAATCCTTGCATTTGATATAGTGCTTTTCGTGTCTTTTAGACGTCTCAAAGCGCTTCATAGAATATACTGTAAAGCAAATTGACTGTATATTTGTGGGCGAAACGCGACAGCCATTTGCGCACAGCAGTGACCCAAAAACAGTTGTGAACTGAGTGACCAAATTATAATTTTTGTTTGGAGGGATTATTATTAGGCATTTGGAGTAAGGAAACCTGCCCAAGGTTTCACCCTGGCAGGAACTGAACCCAGCTCTCTTGCTTGTCCTCCTGATGTTCAATGCAAATCTCCAATCTGAGTCCCTGTATGAATTTGAGGCAGAAATCTATATGAATTTCAAGAAGTAATACAAATTGGTTAATTGTCTAACGTGAGGTGGTTTTTCCTTGGATTCCTTAAATAACAACAGCAAGTAAGGACTGCTTTTGTTAACCAGACATGCCACTCCAACTTTTGAAAACTCATTTGATTAGGATTTGATTAAGCGGGAGAATCTACCCTCTGGAGGAGGTCTGCCGTACACGCTGAGCCTAAATACATGTTTTTTTTTTGTAAGAGTCACTTGAAGGGCTGAGCAAAGTGGAAGCATTTCAGGAGTAAGTTCCAGAAATTCAGAAGTATCTGAAAGCTTGGCCACTGATGGAGGGGTGAGGGGATGAACAGGCCAATGGTGGGGTAGTGGGAGTAATATTAATCCTTGCATTTGATGTCGCGTCTTATCAAGTAGTTGAGACATCTCTAAATTAATGAACTGTTTATTTTGTGGGTGAAAATGTGACACCAATTTTACACAGCAGTGTCCAGTCATGGATTTTTTTTGGGGAGCAGTTATTATCACTAGAATGTGTTCCGCCAATCAACTAATAAGAGTGTCCTACTTACTGTTAGGTGGTCAATTCCTGCCCAGGAATTGAACCTGGATTGAACCTGGATCCTCTTGCTTGTGAGGCGAGCGCACTCACTACTACAGAATTCAGTTAGACAATTGAGCATTTTGTATTCCTTCTTGAAGTTTGCAGGGTCCCTGACTACGATTCACGGACCTTTTCACAAGTAAACGCAATGAAAGTCCTCCAGAAGTGAACATGTTTGGATGGACCAGCACTTAATTCAGTGGAGCTTTTTGTTAGTGAGATGTAGAGTGGGGTCAGCAAAGTGAAGTAGCCTGCCGTTTCAGTTACTAACCTTTCACACTCTGCGGCTATATCTACGAAAAGGCCTCTCTCCAGCAAAACGCTTTCCTCACTTTCCTTTGTTCAATGGTCCAAATTGTGAGCTGTGCACACATAAGGAGGAGTTATACAAAATGTTACAGATGTCTCAGCTCAACTGGCCCACGTCAATGTTTATACCCATACAGGCCTCCTGTTCTCCTCTCCCAGACCCCTTCCTCATCTATACATCAATTTTCCTCTTAAATATGTTGACGCTTTTTCCTTCAACCACAGCTTCCAGATGTGGGTTCCACATTCTCACACACTCTGTCTGGGAAAGTTCCTCCTAAACTCTGTGTTACATATTAGATGTACCTCTGGCTATTATATTTATATCCTTTATGGACTCACCAACAAATGGAAACGGCCCATCAAACATAGTACAGTAAAAACTCGTTCATCCATGATCTGATCAATGGTAACTTCCGTATAACCGGCATCTCAAAAAAAGTCTGCATTCGATTAACCAGAATTTATCCGGCATAACGCATTTAAAAAAAAAAATTTGTGTGTTCGGCCGAATCGAATATCCAACACGAGTTTTAACCGGCATTGGCCAGGTCCCGAAGGTGCCAGATAAACGGACTTTTACTGTAATCCTTGCATTTGAAACAGTGCCTTATCACGTTCGAGATATTTCAAAGCACTTCACAGGATTTATTGTAAAGTGTAGTACTGTTTATTTTGTGGGTTAAACACAGAAGCCAAGTTGTACACAGCAATTTCCCACAACAGCCATGGAGTGAGTGATCAATTTTATTTGGGCCAGGACACGGGGAGAGAAAATCTCCTCTATTCAAATACTGTAGTGCCATGGGATCTTTAACATCCACGTGAACAGGCAGACAAGACCTCGGTTTATGTCTCATCCGAAGGATGGCATCTCTGACAATGCAATACACGACCAGCAATGCATTTGAGTGTCAGCTTAGACTATGTGATTCCAAATACCAACATGGAACTTGAACCCATAACTTTCTAACTCAGAGAGTGCTACCACGGAGCCTGGCTGACACACATCAACTCATCAAAGCCTTTAACAATATTAAACAGAATATTATCAGAGACCTCTTTCAGGTCTACGCTCATGAGAATCAGCTCAAGAGAGAACATCCTGTTTTTCCATTGCAAATAATTGCCATATTCCTGTTTGAAAGTTATTGTGAATTCTGCTTCTGAGTCTGCTTTGGTCAGTAAAAAAAAGAAGTGGAGTCTCGTAGCATACACGCTTGTCTCACAAGCAGGAGGATCTGTGTTCAATTCCAGGGTGAGGCAAACCCTAAGGCAATTTGCCTTATACCATACACCACTGACTATCTAGCAGTAAGTAGGAAACCGGTTGCTAGTCAAATTGCGATCACCGTAAGGGGGTGAAAACATTTCCTTAAACACAATTGGTCACTCAGTCATGACTGGTTTAATTGGCTGCCACATTTTGTCCACAAAATACACAGTTAATCCACTTTACAGTATATTCCATGAAGCACTTTGAGACGCCTCATCAACATGATACGCCGCCATGTAAATTGCAAGGATTATTATTACAGTAAAAATGATCGTGAACGATTCCCCTTGAGTTACTGACGCACCAACCAGTGGGAACAGCTTACCCCTGCATTTACCTGATGAAAATTCGCAGAATTGTCAGCCACCCGCTTCCATCAGCTTTCTTTTCTTCGACCGTGCCTTCTGCTGCCCTCCCAACTTGCTCCCTCGCTCCCCTCCTAACTCTCTCCCGCCCCTCCCCCCTACCCTGCCCCTCTCCCTTGCTCGGGTCCCGACCTGACTGTTCAGCACCTTGGGACATCCTCCCGGTGTGAAAGACCACATTTTCTTTGTTGTTGCTACTGTTGTTTGTACCTCTGCTTTAGTGAAAACAACCCCACTTTCTCCAGCCTTTCAACACTTTAAAGGAAAGCGCTCACCTTTCTCAGTGCCTCTTGCTTGCAGCCCTGCTCAGCAGCAGAATGTGTGGATTTCTGGGCTTGTCAACACAAGGTTTGTTCTGACACGTACTTTCCAAATTTGCAGATAATTAACGTTTAACTGTGTTCTCTTCAGGTACTTGCACAGATGATCTGATTTCACTGAAATGACAGACTGGTTACACAAGTTCCTGTTTCAGATGTTTTTTGGTTGGCTGAAATAGGGATGAGAGAGCCAAGTTGACATGTGGTCATGTGGTGATGTTGAGCTTGCATTTGCTGGTTTTCAGTGGTCAGAGAGGAGGGAAATGCAACCTACACAGTACTGCAAGACATTCAGTAGCAACCAGTATAGCCAGTAAATGCTGAACATGCAAAATATGTAACATACAATTCAAGTTGGGAGAACGTCCCAAATCGTTTCATGGGATTTAATAATAATCCTTGCATTTGATATAACACCTTATCACATCATTGAGAAGCTCAAAACGCTTTATAGAATAATAATAAGAATCCTTGCATTTCCATAGCGCCTCAAAGCGTTTCATAGAATGGTGTAAAATGAATTGATTTATGGTTTGTGGGTGAAACGCAGCACCAATTGCATCATAGATTCGGTGTTCAAATATTTTTAAAGGGATTATTACCCTCAGAAAAGTGATTTGCCAATCAGCTAACAACTGGGTTCCTTCTTACTGCAAGGTAAACAGAGACATGTAGAGTAAGGAAACTTGCCCAACTTTCCCCTGTCGCAAAACCAGGTCCTCTCGTTTGCGAGGTGAGCGGTCAAACCATTACGATACAAGACTCCATGTCCTGCGGCTTAGTGCTTTTACAGGATATTGTAAAATGCATTGACTATATTTGTGGGTGAAACACGGCAGCCTACTGCTCACCGCAGTGTCTCACAAACAGTCGTGGGTTGAGTGACCACATTGTTTTTGAGGGATTATTAGCCCAGAAATTGATTCATAACTAAATTCCTGCTTAGGGCTGGGTAAACAGAGGCATGTGGAGTAAGCTTTTACCCCATATGGGTTCGCGAGGCAATTGCGCTAACCAGGACTTCATTTTACTGTGAAATGGAGTGATTGTATATTATAGACGAACGCTGTAGACCAAATGTATAAACCAGTGTCCCACAAACAGCCATGGAGTGAGTGACTCATTTTATTTGAGTCTGACAACTTAAGCAATTGGGATGAACTGATTTAGAAAGAGATACAGTGAAGGAACCTCGCAGGAATTAGAGAGAAATTAGAGGTCTCATCGTCTGCGCACGCCAGAAATTGTTGCTTTGTTCCTCTGTAACCAAGACAAATCTATGACAGGTACATTTTGTGAAACATTTTGCATATCTTTCACACCCACACACATGTGTGGGCAAAGGTGTTTTCCTAACCATACAAGGTACTTCCTGAAAGATGAATCACATCACGCATTCAGAACAAATATGTATTGTACAGTATATCAAACAGCCTTGTTGGGAATTCAAATACTTTGACTGACGGTGATTGACAGCCAAGTTGTGCAGCCTGATTCAGAGCAACAGTAACAAATTACATTTACACAACCCTTTTCATGTCAGGAAGACGTGCCGAGGCGCTGGACAGTCAGGCATTTGGCTCCAAGCTGTGGGTTAGGATCAGGAGGAGTGGTAGCCATGGAGGGTAGGGTGATGGTAGGATGCATGGTGATGAGGGAACCAAAGTGAAGGGCCTGTGGGATAGAGTTCAAAAGGATGGGGACAGAGAGGCTGAAGGCATGACCGCCGTTGGTGAAGTGGGCTGGGCGAGGGTTATGACGAATCCCAAAGTCTGCTGAGTGGCGCGAGTGGGCAGACCGATACGGAGTTAGCAGGTCACAGAGGATGGGAGGACCCAGTCTGTCAAGTGGCTTGAACACAAGTACTGGATGTGAAATATGCACCTGAAACCACACTGCGTACGATTAAAAATCTGCACATCCTGTACGGTTGTATCATTCTAATGTTGTGAGATGTCTGACCAGTGATTTTCTCTTTAAATAGCGATCGCCTTGGCTTGGAAGCACTGATGTGATTTCACACACAAAGTGCTTTTCTCTGAATCTCTTTCCACTCTGTATAATACGAGCTGTTGAATGCAGCCTGAAGCCTCACCAGCTCTGATCCCAAGACAGATTTTACCACTGGGAGGCAAGTCAAAAGAAGATAGAATTGTTGAAGCATTTGTGATCTTTGATTGCATCTGAGTGACTCAGTTCCTGTCTGCTACTGTGTCTGCTGTATACTGCAGGGGATCACTAATCAGACTGAAGATTCCTTGCCAGTACAAACAGAGAGACCAGACACGTTAATGATAATTATAATGTAGCCAGCTATTTGGGGAGGACACATTTGCAGAGCTATGGGGAAAGAGCGGGAGATTGAATTGGTCAGCTCTTTTCAAGGAGCTGGCACAGACACGATGGGCCGAATGGCCTCATTTTATGTTGTACAATTCTAGGATTCTATAATAACATTAATAATCCTTGCATTTTATATAGCACTTCATTGTGTCATTCAGATGTCTCAATGCGCTTCACAGAATGTACTGTAAAGTGAAGTAACTGAGTATTTTGTGGGTAAACAATCGCGACAGCAATGTCCCACAAACAGACGTGAATTGAGTGACCACATTTTGGGCAGAAATTATTACCCACCAATCGACTAACAATGGGGTTCCTACTTACTGCTAAGTAAACAGGCATTTGGAGTGAGGAAATTTGCCTAGGGTTTTGGTCAGTAAGAACACAGTTAAACACTTGTACTGAATACAATGTACTTCTACATACAATTAACACCATCCTTCCACATGTTTGAGTTATTGGTCAGAGCACTGTGTGTAAAAAAAAATGGACTTTGTGAACACACCGTACACTCCAGGCTCCTCTCTGATTGTTTGATGGCAAAGTCACTTTGAACACTGGTTGCTTGGGGTAACAGATGGAGAGTGAGGTACTATTCAAGGTTGCTCGGGAACCCAATTTATCTGCCATCCAGAGAGGAGACAGAAAATAGATTTGGATTGTGTAACTCTTTTACACCGAAGAACGACATTCGAACCATATTCACTTGTATAGATATGTTGAGTTTAATTTTCTACAATTTCCCAGGAATTCAAGTCAACATTTTTGATTGAAGTCGCAAAGTACCCCGGTTATGTCCACTGATATAGACAACAGTAACACATGAGTAAGCACAGCTTAGGATCAACCTGCACATTCAACACAACTTAAAATGTACAGTGAGAGCTCAGCTTCCACATTCATTCATTGGTTGCAGCGGTCAGCTAGACACTAACCTTTATAAACATAGAAAGTTAATACTATTCCACACACTATTCTTGACAGAAGGATGGAAATGTACACAAATAGGATTCATCTCCTGCTATTCAGTGCTGTAATAATAATGATCCTTGCATTTGATGTTGGGCCTTTTCACACCGTTGAGACGTCTCAAAGCGCTTCACAGAATACTGTATATTGAAAAGTGGATTGTTTTGTGTATTTTGTGGGCACAGCAGAGCAGCCGATAGCTCACTGCAGTGCCCCCCAAACAGTCGTGGATTGAATCAGCACATTTTTCGAGGGAATTATTACCCCAGGAAAGCAACCTGCCAATCAACTAGCAACTAAGTTCCTACTTACTAAAACAGGCATGTGGAGTAAGGAAACTTGTCCTCCTGACATGGAAGGCACTATGCAAGTATAATTTTGTTGTTGTTGCCTAAGGTTTCACCACAATTTCAATTCACCTGGGAATTGAACCCGGGTCCTCTTGCTTGACTGCTCTAACCACTGCCCTACAGGACTCCACAGTTCCTGGGTACCGCTGCAGTGTTCAAGCACTGTAGAACTGCAATGGGTTTTCCTCATCAGAATGGTAATTGTCTGTTTATTCATGTTGTGGAGCTGTAACTCCAGCTTTCTCTTCTCTCCTGAAAGCGCTGACTCGTGCTTGGCTACTGCACCACAAGTAATTTGCCCACCACTCACCCCGAGTAGTCATTCTTTCTGTGCTCAGATAACAAGCGTCAGCCAAGATCATTGCTATTCCTTACACCTATTCTCCCTGTGGGTGCAGTGGGAGGACGCTGGACTCCTACCAGGAGCTGGAATCCTGGCAGATTTTTCTCCTCCTTGACCCAGGGGCACCAAGACCAATTGTCTTCCCAACTGCTGTCCTGGCTGAGGTCAGCTAACCCAGTCCAAAGCAGGATTGAACCCGAATTTCTCGGTCTGTCTGATTCAATGTCACAATGAAGGCACCAGAAGAACATTTATCTTTCAAACCCATCTATTTTAAATCGATTCAAATCTACCTTGTACTCCAATAACCCAGCTATTTAAGTGACTAGCCCCTATACCATTCTTTAGAAATAAAGTGTCCTTTTTTTTGAAGCTGGAAAGTGTATAGCATTGAGATTATATGTAGAAGAAGGGACCAGATTTATCAGTGCGTGATAATAAGAGCCAGAGGGTTGTGTGCTATACTGAATCTTCTCTTTATCTAACTTGTTCTGTGTTAAGTTGAAGGAATGTGGGCTGAGGAACCACAGACCTGGGAGAGACATAAACAGATAGACTGGAAGGGGAAAGGCTGTGAGGGGTGAAATGCAGGTCTTTGGGTGGAATGTTGGCTGTTGGGTGGGGGGGGGGGGGGGGGGGGGGAGGTGCTGGTGGGGGGGGGGGGGGTGGTAGGTGGGGGAGAGAAATTGGCCAAGACCAGGGGTAAGGAGGAGAAATGCAAGATGTGTGTTTCGGAGGTGGGGTAGGGAGGGAATGCTGGCCAGAAAGAAATGCATGATGATTTGGCAACATGTGTGTCTTCCATGGGATTTCTCTTTGCTCCAAACCCAATACCTGTAAACTTGAGTAAGTGTGGTTGCTTGCTACTTGTTTTTCCACATTTTAAACATGACTAAGTGGCGGGGTATTGGGATTAAAAGAGTTACCAATATCTAATGTAGATGGTGGAACAGGCTGGATGTGCTGGATGACCCAATCGGATTCCTACATGGCTCCAGTGCAACCTAATATGAGTCACAATAAATAGACCTGCTATGTCCTCCTCAGCAACACCTCACTCAGTGTGGCTGTCACCACAGGAAAAACACATCAGACACTACAAGCGATGGAGAGATGTCACACTCCCAGCATACAACAGGGCCCACTGAAGGCACTTTGTCAAGTGCTTAAATCACTAAACTAGAAGCAGGTCCAACACTGCCCGCAGTGTGATTATCGGCCTCTGGGGGGCACTGGAGGGGCAAACGGTGATTTTTCAGTTTGAGGTGAAGATCTGAAAAAGAATGAGAAACAGAGAGTGTTTCAGAAATAATTTCCTTTTAACAGTTAATAACAGGGAATAAACTGATGGGAGCAATAATAATCATAATAATAATAATCTTTAGGTTTGACATAGTGGATCGGTCCCGGGATCCGCTATTGTGAAGCGCTCTGAGACGCCATCTGGTGTGGAGGGCGCTATATAAATCAAAGTTGTTGTTGTTGTTGTACCGTCTTGTCACATCATTGAGACATCTCAAAGCACTTCATACAATATATTGTAACGTAGGTCAATCTTATTTTATGGGATAAAATGTGATACCCAATTGTGCACAGCAGTGTCCCACAAACAACTGTAGATTGAGTGATCAAATTATTATTACCTATTTATTTTTTGGTGGGACTGAGTGATCACAAGTTTGGAAGGGATTATTACCCCATGGAAAGCAACCTGCTAACGGGGTTCCTACTTGGGTGTGCATTGTGCATTGCATTGCAGACATGGGATTTTCCATGTGTAGGTGGCATACATTGGTTTGGAGACCCTTATGCACAGTGATGGGATTCTGCATGCGTAAGACACCCGGCTGACCACCTCTCTATCGGCAGGACTGTGTGATTGTTTGATAGATATTTGGATCCAACAGGTGGGTCTACAATTTGCCACAGGTGCCCTCGGTAGGTGAGAAACAGGCAGTGTCCTATTCCTCCAACTCCTGATTTGGGATAAGGCATAATTAAGCAGCCTGCCAACATTCACACATAGAACTCTGCATTTGGTTGAGACCAGGCTCCCACACCCCTCCCCATCCCTCAATACTCTCTCGACACTCAATATCCAGCAACATACAGATTCTCCCCACTCCCCACAGCCCTCCAATACTCAGCTATGCACTCAGAACATACACCTGGAAGGACGCCTATCACAGAGATAAAAACCTGGCCAGGTTTTCAGGCAGGACGGTACAAGTGCAGATCAGTAAAGGATGAAAACCTAAGGAACAAGGAGCTCTCCCGTCACAATCTTCAAACTGTGTGGACACCAGGTGAGGGCGATTGCTGTGGTTTGAGGATTGTGGGGAGGGGAGTGGGGGGGGGTTACCTGGCTGGGATGCGAGGTGGGATGCGAGGCGGAGGTAAAGTGGGAGGTCGGTCCCGGGTCAGTGAACGTCGCAGAACACCACTTTCTGTCTGTTCCTGGTCCTAAAACACAGCAAATCAAAGATCAATTGAGTATACGCAAAGAGACACCAGTTAAACCATTAGTATCATCAGTGTATTCTTTAAACTCAGACTGGCTGTTCGGTTCACCCTGTTGGGGATATCTGTGTGGGGAAAATGGAACTTCCTCATTTCTGGGCTTCTGGTAACATCATCAGAAATTCTTAGCTACCGCAGCTGACTTGGACAGAAAGTCTAGAGGGAGCTTTACTGGGTCTCCAACCCATGCCACCACTGAGCTGGGTGGGTGGACGGACAGTGTAAACAGAGCGTTGCTGTATCTAGACCGAGAGGGAGGGGATGGATATGGCAAGAGGAAAGGATAGGGATTGTACCACTGTTACCTCGTTGTCGGCCTCGGCTCCACTGCTCCGAGTGCTGCGTGTGCTGGACCGGCTGCTGATGCTGCCTGTGGGAGAGGAAATGTGACTGATTTAGGAAAAACGATTGCCTCACTTTCAGTTCCATGTTGCTCCAAACCACACTGAAGTTAAACACATTCACTCATTAACAATAACTTGCATTTATATCACTTATACAGTATAGTGTCTTTCATGCTAGGTGAAATTGCTAATTTTCCTTCATTGTGGGATGATAATAATAATAATTCTTGCATTTGATATAGCGCTTTTCACATCTTATCGACATCCCAAAGCACTTCACAGAATATATTGTAAAGTGAATTGACTGTAAATTTGTGGGCGAACTACAGCAGCCAATTGTGCACAGCAGTGTCCCACAAACAATCATAGATTGAAATGACCAATTTTATTATTTTGTTTTATTTGGAGGGATTATTATTAGGCGTGTGGAGTAAGGAAACTTGCCCAAGGTTTCGCCCTGACCTGCTTGGATTCGAACACAGATCTCCCCAGCTTGGTCTCCCCAGCTTGCAAGATATTGCTGTGTACAAATTGGCTTCCGAGTTCTCCTACAAAATGCAGTCACTATACTTTATAGTAAATCCTGTGAAAAGCTTTGAGATGTCCTTCCCTTGTGAAAGACCTTGTATTGAATGTAAGGATCATTATGAACTTAAGAAGAACTTAACTTCACTGCACTTCACAGGGACCGTGGGAAAGGCTGAGCTGGGAGAAATGAGGGTATGTGGGAATGATACCAAAGCCATCATTTGTAAAGAGGGTTTTGAAGATGGGGAGAGAAACAAAGTGAGCTTTATTGTACATAGTAAAAAAAAAATGGCCTCACAAACTGTGCAATGATTTTCAATCCACAACACTTGTGTTTCAAGTAATTCCTTTATTCTCCGCTCATAACATTCCTACTGTAAGGCCTCAGTTTATGTCCCATTCCCACTGTTATAACACATCCTGTCTTATAATAATACTTGCATTTGATATAGAGCCTCATCATGTCTTCAAGATTTCTCAAAGTGCTTCACAAAATTTACTGTAAAGTGAATTTTTACTGAATATTTTGTGGGTGATATGTGTCAGCCAATTGTGCACAGTTGTGTGCCACACAGTTGTGGATTAAGTGACTAAATTATTATGATTTGAAGCAATATCCCCCTGAAAAGCGATCAACCAATCACCTAACAACCGGGTTCCTACGTACTGCTGGGTAAACAGAGACG
This sequence comes from Hydrolagus colliei, assembly GCA_035084275.1. Lineage (NCBI taxonomy): Eukaryota > Metazoa > Chordata > Chondrichthyes > Chimaeriformes > Chimaeridae > Hydrolagus > Hydrolagus colliei. The sequence goes on from CM068748.1 coordinate 21,164,691, forward strand.
TGTAGAGTTAGGAATCTTGCTCTTCTTTAATTGCCATTTGCCTCTTAAAAGCAATATTCTACAAACTGTAGCTTCTTTTCTGTTCTATCTAATCCCCTCATTATGAGAATCTGTGGACTGGGCTTCAACAATAGTTTACAGCAGAGAAGTTCTCATTCCCTGCACAGAATGTTCTGAAACAATCTGCCTCCTGTGCCTCCCAAGTTGTACATTGCACACACTCATTGCTTGATGTGTAAAGTAACTAAATCCAAACAGTCTGTTCCTTCTTCTAAGCTTGAGTTGGTGCAAGCACTAGCACAGAACCTTGCACCAAATGGCTTACTGTATTTGTAGAGTGGAAACTTTCTGTTTCCCTTCCTCTTGTAGGTTTGTTACATAACATAATCATATTAGACAACAACAACTAGCATTTACGTAGAAATCTTCGGGTTAAAGACTTGGAACAAGGACGGGGTGAGACACACAGCAAGGGAGAGGGCAAAGGGGAAAGGGGCCATAAGTTGGCAGAGGTGGTTTTTGAGGTGGAACTTAAACACAGAAAGGTGCGGAGAGATCCCTTCCAGAGACAGTCAGTTGATAAATGTGGACTGGTCAGGAAGTATAAAAGGATAGTAAGAAAGCAATGTAGGGTGTGATTGTTGTAATGAGTTTGGATCGAGACCCTAAATTCAGTGACACGACACCTCTAACCCTCGTCACCTGTACGTCAGAGAGACATTCAGTTTATCTCTACCCTCGACATGCATAGTGCCACAAGAGCGATTTAACCCATTCCTTAGTGCCATGTCTAAATAAGTGCAATTGGACGTACTTGCTGTACTTGATGTGCTGGCTGTGGTCCAGTTTCTGCGTTGTATCTGCCCCCGAGCTGAAGTGGGTGGGATCATTTTACCATTGGCTTCATAAACTCCGCACTCTAGACCCTGTAGCGTGTTCGATTGCCGAGCAGGGAGAGTGATCTGCATCTCTGAGAGCACTAATGACAACATGGGGATTTTAGTACTCTTAATTCAGTACAACAAGCTTCATTTCAAAAGGTCGTGGTTTCAAGCCCCCACGTCGGGACCTGAACTCACATAGTATAGGCTGACTGACACTCCAGTACATTGCTGAGGGGGAAGGGTGGGGGTGGAGGGGGTTGGGGTGTTGCATTGTCAGAAGTGCTGTCTTTTGGATGTGACGTTAAACTGAGATCCCATCTGTCTGTTCAGGTGAGCATTAAAGATCCAATGGAATATTTGAAAAAAAAGGGAGTTTTCTCTCTCCTAGTGTCGTGGCCAACATCTCGCAAATAAAATTGGCTGTTTGAGGGTCTTTGCTGTGTGCAATTGGGCTGCTGTGTTCAAATGCAGTCAATTCATTTTACAGTGAAGCGCTTTTAGACATTCCCCCGACATGAATGGGGCTATAACAAACACTAGGCTGTATTATTGTGGATTATTATGCAAGAGCCCTCGAATGCCTTTTGGATGAGACATAAAAATAATAAAAGTAATCCTTGCATTTGAAATAGCGCTTTTCACTTCTAGACGTCTCAAAGCGCTTCACAGAATATACTGTAAAGTGAATTGACTGTATATTTGTGGAGGCAAAAGGAGGCAGCCATTTTCGCACAGCAGTATCCCACACACAGTCGTGGATTGAAAACGACCAGTTTATTATATTTTTTTGAAGGATTATGATGAGGCATAATCATTGCCTGATGTGGATTCAGGAAATTTGCCCAAAGGTTTTGCTCTGCCTGGAATCGAACCCAAATGAATTGACTACTGTATATATTTTGTGCATGAAACATGGTAGCCAATCACACACAGCACTGCCCCACAAACAGGTGTTTGTTATAAAAAGAATTAGCTACAGCTTTCCTTACTATTTCAGATCCCACCTCACACTTCAAGACAACTTTATGTTGCTGATGCAGTGCCCCCCAGAGGCCAATAAATGCACTGCATCGCTTTGTTTGGTGAATAAAAATCCTTGCAGGGCTTTTCACGGTTTCTGGACATCTCAAAGCGCTTCACAGAATATACTATAAAGTGAATTGACTGTATATTTGTGGGCAAAACACGGCAGTCAATTGCACAGAGTAGTTTCCCACAAACAGTCATTGAGTGACCAATTTATTCTTGTTTTTATTATTTTTTATTTCTGTACTTATTAATAATTACTGTGAATATTTATGAAGTGAGTGACCAATTTTATCTACGGGATTGTTGGCCAAGACACCAGGAGAAATAACTTCTCTTTTCAAGTAATGTGATGGGTTTGTTTATGTTGCATTGAAAGTAAGTACCCGGGTTCAATTCCTGGGCATGACGAAACTTTAGGCACGTTTCCTTACTCCAAACACCACTGCTTACCTAGCCGGAAATAGGAACCCATTTGTTAGTCAATTGGTAGATTCCTTTCTGAGGGTAATAAACCCTCAAACAAAATATATTATTATCATTATATCCAGACAGAGCCTTTGTTTAACGTCACATTTGAAGGACAATCCAGCTGTCCACAACACTGCGTTGTAGTGCTGCATTATTCTAATGCAGTTGTTAATGTGGATTTGCCTTGAATTTGTGTTAACATAAAGCTCCAATGGCTTATTTGGTAGAGTCACTGTGCAACTGAGCATTGGTATGACTGAGGGTCATACCAATGCTTCATAGTTTTAGTGATTTGGAAGAGATGTAGAATTGAGAACATAGAACATTGGTAAGAAAACAGAATAACATAATATAAAAAAACTCAGGTGAAACAATTAAACACAATGAAAGAAGTGATCTAGTCTAGATTCTGCCCTGGCTCTCTGTATCCGGAGCCCCTGAGTGACTGAAGTATATGACATTCATAGGTATTAAGGGATAATAATAATTCTTGCATGTGATATAAGCTTTTCTCCCGCCTGAATATGGAAATAAGGAAGGACAGTGGGATTGAAAGTAGATCTTGCTTTGAGAGCTGGTGCATGCAGGCTTGATGGGCTGACTGGCCTCCTTCTGTGCTGTAAATTCCTATGATTCTGTGAAGGCTTCAAAGGTTGAATGGGGGAAAGCCAAGCGGAAAGAGGGCAAATAACAGCAGCCATGAAGGTAGACATTGCCAACATCACAAGGTGCACATCCCTACCAGCTTGGGCTCGCATTCTCTGATCAAACAATTCAAATATTGTACATAATTTTTAGTTTAAATGTTGTCTCCTCTCCTGGCTGGTGTCTGCTTCCTCTTACATCAATGAATGTTGGCCACGAAGAGGAGGATTAGACATCATAGCCAACCCGGATTCTATCCTTACTTGACATCCACCACAGGAGGCCCCAGTAATTAGCCTCACTGGACAGTAATTGGAGGCTGGAACGCAGGCTGATTCCTCCAATCAGCCATCAACAACTACTGTACCTGGCTCAGATGTCTGACCAACCATATCTTGTAGCCTGGAATCATTGATAGATCCTGAGGACTTCCTGCTCTGTATGTTTCAGTAGATACTGAGTGCTATATACCCACTGCTATCAGAGGAGTGAGATTGGCTGTAGTTTCAATGGCCTTGTGTTTCCTCTGACAGAGTCAGAGAAGGCTGGTTCTCACCTCCATGTTTTGAAGATTTTCCCTTCTCCTTCTGTCTCCGTGTGATGCTGTCCCGTAACCTCTTCAGGTTTTCCTACCATGAGTGTGACAGCGCGAGAGAGAGAGAGAGAGAGAGAGCTGTCAGAGCTTTACCTTCTATATCTGCTTTTCAGAGATATTTCACAAACCACTAAACAATGACAGATGCTGCACAGTTATATCATTCCTGGAGAATGTGACTGAGAGGGACAGTCCTCAGCCAGGGAGAATAAGTCTTAATTACTCATTGGGATGTCAATCTATTCGAGAAAGGTAAATGGAAAATCTATCCGTACAGGATTTCTACATCCACCATTCCAATGTTTAACAATTTATTTTATCTTGTGCATTGTTATAATTATCCTTGCATCTGATACAGTGCCTTACCAAGTCATTGAGACATCTCAAAGCACTTCACAAGCTATAATAATAATCCTTGCATTTAATACAGCGCCTCATCACATCTTCAAGACGTCTCAAAGCGCTTCACGGAATATAATGCGAAGTGAATCGACTGTATATTTTGTAGATGAAACGCGGCAGTCAATTGCGCACAGCGGCGTCACACAAACATTTATTTTGAAGGAAGTATTACCCTCAGAAAAGCAATCTGCTGATCAATTAAAAACTGAGTTCCTACTTACTGCTAGGTAAACAGAGGCACGCAGAGTAAGATGCCTTAGGTTTGCCCCACTCAGGAATTGAACCCAGGTCCATTCGCTTGTGAGGCAAGCATGAAACCCATAGTGCTTTCTTTTCTAATAGTGCCATGGGATGTTTGATATCCACCTGAGCAGGCACCGTTGGTTTAATGTCTCTAGGATGGCACCTCCAACAGCACAGTGCTCTCTCAGGAGTGTCGGCCTAAAGTGTGAGCTCAAACTCCTTGCTTGGGTATTCTTACCCAGACCAGGAAGTGAATCACTCTAAGGCCTTATTCACATAAAGACCTATTGAGCCACCCTGATAGCTTCCCAGGTCCTTTGTCAGGTCACTTAGCCAAAGAGGAGAGACAGAGAAGGTCATCACAGCTAAACCAGGTGCTGCTCGCACAGAGAGTTAGACTCAGTTATGCCTCAGTATAATGGGGCTGCGCTGTGAGTTCAAGGATCATCATAGATGATGTCCGAAAGGATCAGGACAGTCAGGCATTTTGACCCTTTGACACCTCAGAGGAACATGTATCCAAGGTGAGAAGGTGAGGTGCTCACTCACTTGCTGGAATCGAAATGAGTCTGACCTCCGCTTCTGGTTGAGCTGCCACTCTTTGAACTGAAGCACAGCATCATCCACAGAAATCATCCTCAACTTCACTTGTTCCTGTAGGGTGATCAGCTGCCTCTGTCCTGGCGTCATCATCCCTGCAAAAGGGTCATATTCGCTTGACATAGCGCTTGACAGCCCACGTTTTGGCAAGGTTGCAGACCCTGAAATAAAACCATACTTTAGGTTTAAACTTGTGCAATTGGATCCAAATGTACATTGTTGGGTATTTAATAATATAAATGATAATAATTCTCCCTGTGTTTGACGTCATTAGGACGTCTCAAAGCGATTCCGTATGTGCTGTAAAGTGAATTGACGGTATATTTGGTGGGCAAAACGGGGCAGCCAATTGCACACAGCCATGTCCCACCAGTTTTTTAAAAAATTTATTTTTGTTTAAGAAAAGGATTGTTATCACCCCACCCGGGAATCAAAATAAAATCCTGTTACGTGTGAGGCGTGTACTCTAACCACAATGCTACAGGACTCCCCGCAGCAATTTTTGCCAACATTGGTGTGATGTGAGATTTGTGATTCCCCGGGCCAGCAAAGTGAGAAGAAAGACTGGTGAGAGAAAAAAAAAGCCACTGGACACTTTAAGCTCAGTTATTTAAGTTCAGTTATTTAAGTTCACTTTAAGTTTACTTTAAGTTATTTAAGTTATTTAAGTTCACTTTAAGTTCACTTTAAGTTCAGTTATGTGCTGCTGACGATTCTGCTCGTGAAATTTCACAATGCGATAATCAGAAACTGGAAGTCATGGCTAACACGATGATTTGCAAACGCCCCGTAACGTCGGCAGTGTTCAGTGTATTAAGACGTTCTCTGCCATGAAAGACTCTTTATCAATGTAATTTGTGTTGTATTATGTTTCGAACCCATGTGATGTACCTTGCTGTGCTGCCGAAGTTGAGGGTAATTTACTGGTGTAGATGTTCTCCACTCTCTTCTCTTCCTTGCTGCTGAACACTGCAAGAAGAAGCAACAAGTGACTGTGTGGTTTCTGATAGTCACCTCTTCCTAATTACTTGGACATCAAGTTCTGGCAACTGTAAGCATGTAGCTGCATCTGGTGTAATTCAATAGTAGAGCATCTGACTTAGAGAGATCTCCAGTTCAAATTACCTCAACTTGCAAACAATAATAATCCTTGTTTTTGATATACAGCCTTGTCACGTCACTGAGAAATTTCAAAGCACTTCATGGAATATACTGTAAAGTGAATTGATGTAAATTTTGGGGGCGAAACACAGCAACCTATTGCACACAGCAGTGTCCCACAAACAGCCGTGGATTGACTAAACAGTCCTTTCGACAATCTACTGACAACTTACTGTGAGGCAAATACAAGTGTGTGGAGTAAGGAAACTTGCCAAAGGTTTCCCCCCACTCGGGAATCAAACTTGGGTCTTCTCACTTGCGAGGCGAGCGTGCTAACCATTAAACTACAGGACTCCTACATAATTGTCAGCTAACACACGCACAGACCGAAAGGGCAAAGTGTAGGAGTAAGAGATTTTGAGTACAGTACACTATATTGTGTTTTTGGCAAGAGCTGCTAGTGGTCTGTGGGTTAATACAGTTCAGTGAGAGCTATCGGTGATATGCAGCTTGATAGGAAGTTCTGTGAGATCTCACCAACCAGATATTGTACATTATAAAGGGAAGATGGTTTATTTCCTGTTGTGCAAAAGGCACAGCCTGACTTGTGCCATCAGTCACCCTGTCGTGCAACATTTACGTCTCTTGAAAATTCTTGCTTTTGTTGATTAAGTGTGGAATTTCGTAAACTCTGCTTCAAACCACATCAGATGCAGAACAGGAAGTGAATGGTTTCCATTACGCTGTGTTGATGTATTTATGCTACAGGCCAGTGGCTTGCGCTAGGCTGCCTTGTTTCCGTTAGTGGAGTCTATTTTATACAGTACTGATAACTAAAAATAGCAATTGTTTCATCAGATCTTTGTATAAAGAACTTTACTTGCTAACCTCTAATGTATTCATGTACATTAGAGACAGAGAAGAGAAATTGTTCATCAAGCCCATTCATAATAATAATTATAATCCTTGCATTTGATATAAAGGTTCATCACATCGTCGAAACATCTCAAAGCACTTCACAGGATATACTATGAAGTGATTTACTATATATTTTGTGACAGAAACACGGCAGCCAATTGTGTACAGCAGTGTACTGCAAACAGGACTGAACAAATTATTATGTTCATTATTATTTTAGGGATTATTACATCCGGGTAGCGATCAATACAACAAAAACAAAAAATGGGTTCCCGCTTATTACTAAGTAAATAGAGGCGTATGGGCTCAGGAAACAACAAAATTACATTTCTAAAGCGCCTTTCATGTCAGGAGGACGTCCCAAGGCGCTGAATATACTGTAAAGTGAATAATGAGTCTAAGGGTTCGCCCCGCCCGGGAATCAAACCCGGATCCTCTCACTTGTGAGTCAATCAATCACTATAAAACTCCATTCATCCTGTAGAGCAGAGAGAATCTAATCCATCGTGGAGTCTACTCAATGTGGTCCGGTCTGATTGCCCACCCACCTCGGCTCCCACCCCCAGCTCAGGTGGGATCTGCTCCCAACATGAAAGATGCTGTATAGTGTAAATATATATTGTATTGTAATTGGTTTGGGTAAGACAAGTTTTTTTAAAGCCAAGTATTGCTCAATATGTTCACATTGTTGAAGTCTAAATTATTGGGGACACTTTACAGTCAACCATGTTAGTCTTCACGATGCCTCATGGCAGAACCTTAGGTGTCTGTCAAACTCCCTCACCTCAGAAAGAAATAGACAGGATGCCTGATGCAGAACCCTAGAGCTCTGAGGGCTAGAATGGTGGAGGTGTCTGGTGCATTCCCTCATCTTGTGTTAGCAGATCTTCATGAGGAAGAACATCTTACAGGCATTTCGCTCATGTACTCTGCAGGAGCAAAAGCCCAATTCATTGAGGAGGGGTGTGTGTGTGTGTGTGTGCATGGGGTGGGATGGGTGGTGGGGGGGCGGCGGGTGGGGAACGGACATTTAATGAATGTGGAGCAGCTTGTGGTTTTGTATGAAACTGTAACGATTTATAAGAACAACATATTCAAATAGTGCCTTCCATATAAAAGAAGATCTGAAGTTGTTTGAGAGATGTGGTGGACAGGGAAATATCAGATTTAAGATGTTAACCAAAGGTATGTTTATTTTTTTTTAAATGTTTTGACACTTTCCCTGGTTTGACTCAAACTGAGCTGCCACCTCCGTGGATCTGGTCAATCAAAGCTGTCACGTGGGCTCAGTATGATTTGCTCTCTGGCAAGTAGCAGTCATTTCCCTGCATTCTCCCAAGCTATGAGATTGACCCAAATTGGTTGAGATACAGTGTGACTCGCATGGCTAATAAATTGACACGTCTCATTGGACTTTTTTTTACTTCAAGGGTTTATACTGGGATGAATCACCAGCAGATATGTAAAGGTTGTTCTGAATGGTATTCGAAAAAAATTCTCTAACAGCAATTCTGAAGTGACAGAAGTAACCTAGCATTACTGTACAGGAACAAGCCATTTGTCACATAGATTCATAGATTCACATCATTATCATGCTGGTGTTTTTCTTCACATGAGCCACCTAGTCTAATCCCAGGCCTCCAGTCATTCCTCAAAACTCTTAACATTGCTCTCTTAGAAACATCTATTGCAGTATCTTTTAGAGAATGTCTGGACTCTGCTCGGTTCACTGGCAGCAGCCTGTGGTGGAATTGGGGCTACCTTAGGACAACACAATGTGTTAGCCTGGCTCAGTCAGTAGGACTCTTGCTTCTAAGTCAGAAGGTTGTGGGTTCAAGCCCCACGTCAGGGAGTAGGAACTCACATAGACTAATTTGACACACAAATGGAGTGTTTGGGAAAGAGCTTAATTCTTGGAGGTGTATCCTTTTGGATGAGATGTTAAATCGAGATCTCATCTGCCTGTTCAGTTGGACGTTAAAGATCCCAAGGCACGATTCGTGAAGAGACATTGACACTTTCTCCTGATGTGAAGGTGTTATACCAAATGTAAGTATTGTTGCTAATAGCAACACAAATATAAGCATTTCAATATGACATGTACTACTAACTAATCTTACTCAATCAGCTCATCAACTGTACTGTATGATTAAGAGATTAGGGCAGGGTCTGTCATGTTGTCTCACTATAACATCAGCTATTTCACTGCCAAAACAATTGGCAGGAAATTGGCATGGTGTGCGTAGTACAGTATATAATAATAATTGTCCTTGCATTTGATATAGTGCTTTTCACATCTTCTAGACATCTCAAAGCACTTCACCAAATACACTGTAAAGTGAATTGACTGTATATTTGTGGGCAAAACGTGTTAGCCAATTGCATTTAGTAGTGTCCCACAAACAGTTGTGAATAGAAATTACTAATTTATTATAGATTTTTATTTTTGAGAGATTATTATTAGGCATGTGGAGTAACAAAACTTGCCCACGGTTTCACCCTGCCTGGATTCAAATACAGGTCTCACGCTTGTAAGGTGAGTGCTCCAACCACTGAGCTACAAGACTCCATAATATATCGCTGGAATTAGCTATCTTTCACAAACTTATGTGGTAATGGTTTGAAAAGTCCCATGACACGCACCCGAATCAGCAGGAAAAGGAAGTACAATGCTTTTCTTCCCTCTAGTGACCTCAGCCAACAAAAACACATGTCATTTTCCATTCAGGTTTTAGGAAGTACAACTATTAAATTATAAACCGAAACAGATAATTTGATGAAATAGAGTGCAGTAGGCGAGATATCGGTATTGCACCTCTATGATCTGGATCAATATCCAGCTTCAAATAGCTCAGACAGTCAAAGATTTGGACGCAAGCTAGGGTTGGGATCAGTAGAGGTGGAGGGCACGGAGGGTGGGGGTAGGAGGGTGACCAAAGACATGGTCGTGGAGGAAGTTCCTGAGATGGGCCTTGATAGAGGCAGGGGAGGGATTGAAGCGAAGGGACTCTGGTATGGATGCAGAAAGGCTGAAGGCCCGACCATCAATGTTAGGGATGGCTGGGCAGGGGAGTTGGAGCAGGTCAGCGTAGTTAGTACTTTGTTGAGAGGTCTCAAAGTGCTCCACAGGATATCCTGTAAAGCGATGTGGCGGTATGTATTTTTGAGTAAAGAACGATAAGTAACAAAGGGAAAATTTTCTAAAAATATCCCCCAGAGAGGAATTCCACTTGCTCTTGACTAAGATTTGTTCCTTATTGTTGCAGAACATGTACAATTTCAGAAATCCTTCAATTCAGTCTCAATTCTGAAGCCGTCACTGTGTAGCAACAACAACAAGTCCTTCTCGTTGGGAGGACATCCCAAGATGCTGGATGGTCAAAGATTTAGATCCGAGCTTGGGGTGCAGATCAGGAGGGATGGAGGGCAGGGAGAAATTAAAAGGACAATTTGAATCTAGTTTTGATTCCCCTGCAGGATAAAACCTCAGGCAAGTTTCCTTATTCCACAAGCCTCTGTTTACCTAGCAGTAAGCAGGAACCCGGTTGCTAGTCCATTGGCAGATCACTTTCCAGGGGTAGCAATCCATCCAAAATAAAATGCTAATCATAATAATTTGGTCACTCAAACCATGACTGTTTGTGGGACACTGCTGTGCACAATTGGTTGCTATGTTTCAACAAGAACAACAAAAATACACTTGTTTTGCGCCTTTCAGGTCAAGGGGACATCCCAAGGTGCTGGACAGTCATTGTTTCAGACCCGAGCCTGCGTCAGGGATGGGGAGAGTTGAGTGAAAGGGGGTGGATTTGGGGTGACCGATGGGACCATCAAAGAGGAGGGTCTTGAAGCAGGACTTGAAGGAGGCCAGGGAGGGGGCTGTGAAGTGTTTTGAGATATCTTGAAGTTGTGATAAGGTGTTATATCAAATGCAAGTATTATTACATGTATTAGATTTGACCCAAAGGTTTCTAGTCAGAAGGAACCTTGTCAGAACTTTCAAAAGAGCAGGGATATAATGGTAAATATGTGCTCCTTACCTTTAGAAATGTAGGTTTCCATCGAATCAGAGGTCACACTAGGCCTGGGGATCGCAACTGGAGGTCTGTTCACAATCTCTGGAGGATAGCTATCTTGCATTACAGTATCATATACGTCATCGCTTGACAAGTTATAAGGGTCTTCACATGCTTCTTCTACATTCCCTGGGAGAACAATTGAAAATGTAATGTAGCTCTTTCTAATTTATATACGAACATAGGAACAGGAGTTAGGCATTCAGCCCCTCTAGCTTGTTCTGCCGTTCTATTAGATCATGGCTGGTCTGTACCTCAACTCCAATTACTTGCCTTTGCCCCATATCCCCTAACAAAAAATGAAAAAGTGCTTCCTTATTTCACTCTGAAGTGGCTTTTATATTTTCATATATAAATAGCAAACATTTGTGGAACTCAGCCTGATATGGATACGCGTAAGCCTGGTGATTGGTTTTCTGGATCCCATAATGCGGGGGGTCAATGGTCTGCCCTTCCAAGTCCTGCCGATGAGACAGGCTGTGCTGTCAATAGAATTGATATGGAATACTGGGGATCCACCTGGCTCAGAAATTGGACAAGAGACTGCCAAGGAGGGTTGAATAGATTCTGTTGCCCAATATGTTGCCTTGATATTCAGCCCCAAGGAGACCTTGCCTTTCCCACCTTGCCTTTCCCACCTACCCAAAGGTGGATAGTGACTAGTTGGTGACTAGTTGATGTCTGAAAATCATGGGTTTAAACCCTCACTGGGTGAACGGCAGGAATCAGGAACTTCCTGCGAGCTTCCTGGTGAGCGGCACATCTCAGCATGAAATGGGTGAGAGCATCGCTATGTTCTTCCTGTCCCCTGCTCGAGCACACATCGCTTTCCATTGAGCGATGGTTCTACCATTTGTATGAAATCAGGGTAGTTTCATAATGTGCTAGTTAATACAATTTGAAGTTGGGGAAATTCATAATAATTATTAAAACTTTAATAATTACAGTTTTATCTGAAGGATGTTATGCCATGGGTAGGCTGAATGCTTCGTACAGATGTCTGGGAGCCTGAGCTGGGGATGGGGAAGCTTAACGGGGAGGTGGGGGAATGACTGAAATCATCGTTGAAAAGATAGGTCTTATGGTGGAAAAAGCAGAGAGGAAGGAGGAAGGCAAAAGGACTTGGTGGAGTATCAGAAAGCAGGGGTGAACATCCTGAAAGTTTGCCTACCAATGGTGCAGGTGGGGACATGAAGCAGGCTAATATTTGCTGAGCGGAGGGAGCAGCAGAGGCAGGAAGGTTGCAGGATGTCCCAGAGATAAGGTGGGGGCAGTTCAGAGATATGAAACCGAGTTCATCATGAACGGAATCCGTAGAGGAAAACCACAGCTTGCCCTTCCCCTCTAATTCTACATTAAACAAACAACAGTTGTGAAACTGTAAAATATATAATTGTCTATTTCCTAGGATTTAGTAGAATAGTAGCAAGTACCTTCTAGAAACTTTCTCAATATGGTGTCTGTGCTGGTTTGACCTGGTCGATGAAGAGATGGTTGTCCAGCCCCACTTAGTTTAGTCATCGACTCGTCTGCAAAGACAAAAGTATTGACATACAATTCCCCACAAAATACTAACACAAATTTCTGAAAATGAGACGATGTTCAGTCAGATTTCTTAACGTTTTATTGAATCACAAAAAGTTTGTAGCACAGAAAGAGTTCAGTTAAGCCCATTGTGTCTGTGCCTTACTCGCACCTCATTGGAGCTGTCTACTCTTTCCCTTTCGTGTTTGCTGTTGCTCACACTTCTCTAATTCCATTCCCCTAAATGGCCTCTTTCTGTGCTGTGAGATTCCATGCATGATTCTATGAATATCAACTGGTTGATTTGGTATTATATTACAGTGAATACCTGATGTTTGGAGGTACTAAAACTTAAGGTTTACCTGTGGTTGACTGACCTCTCCTGCAGGAGATGGAGGGAGATAAAATATGATTGAGTAGATGGAAGATGAAACAAGCTAATACTAGCTTCATAATTTAATTGGGATGTAGCATCCATCAAAATGATCAAGTTGTACAATGAAATCCAGCTGACAACAGCTCTGAGCTAGTTAAGAGATCCCAGCAAGTTACTGACATAGGTCCTATGTCGGGAGCATAATGTGGAGCAAACCATTCCATCTGTAGTACTGCGCACAGTATTCTCTAACATGGTCCGTAACACAAACCTGTTAATCTAACCGCCTGACCATCGGTGGCCAGGCTTTCAGCCTCTCTGCCCCTACGATTTGGAACTTCATCTCACAATCCCGTCGCCTTGCTTCCTCCCTTGCCTCCTTCAAGTCCGGTCTCAAGATCCTCCTCTTCGACCGTGCCTTCAGTCGCCATCCTACCTCTCTGCCCTCCCTCATCCCAACCCTCCTCCACCACTACTATGCTTGGGTCCTGATCCCTGACTGTTCAGTGCCTTGGGACATCCTCCCAACAGGAAAGGCACTCTACAAATGTAATTTTGTTGTATAAGGCTGTGCCTTATTGGCTGCTGCATTTCACCCACAAAATCTACAGTCAATTCAATTTATAGTATATCCTGTGAAGCGCTTTGAATCATCTTGATGTCTATATTAATTGCAAGGATTATTAGTGTTAATATTATCGTCTTCGCTACCATCTCAGCACCATCTTCAAACAATTCCACATAAGACAGAAGCAGAGTAAAGCTCCCTCTCCTCTGCCTCCAAATTAATTGACTTCAACAGTATAGCCTGCTCCATATGATTCTTTGTCCTGTGCCAATCATTCTCAGAACCCTTGAAGACATTGTGAATAGTTTGCTGGTTTCTGTGCTGCTTTGTGCTATGAGACAACACCAGTAGAAGTTAGTTTCAAATAAAATTTTATACTGTGAATTACAAATAATAACAAACCCGATTATATTCAGTCACTTCTTATCGATGGGGGGAGGGGGTAGTCAAGTGGTAGTCCTTGGAGCTGAGCTGGCTCCCAGATGAAGCTTTTGGCAACAGAACACTAGATTACAGTCAACCTCTGTGCTTGTCTTGGTTCCTGAGCCTGTGTAGTCTGTAATACGAACTGCATTGATGATGACAGACCAGCCAGACTGGCTCATCAGCTGGATTTGAAGGTAGAACTTCCTACTCAGCTCCTGTTAACCACACAAGTCAAAGCCCTAACAGTGGTGGTCCTAGCTGGACAAATGACAGGAAGCTTGGAAGACAGAGCTTTCAACGGCAAGCTATGCACCCCTGGGATCACAAGCCTTTGCTCTGGTAAACGTCTGCCTAAAACTACTTTAGTAGAATGTGTCCATCCATGGAGAGGGTCTGCACTCCACTCCAGCATGCTCACAGAAATTTTCATGAAGAAGTATGAGGGGAGGGAGAGAGTTGGCAGGGCAACAGAAGGCACGATTGAAGAAGAGGGTCTTAAAACCGGCCAGGAAAGAGGCAAGGGAGGAGCAAGACAAAGGGACTGTGGGATGGTTTTCAGGAAGGCAGGAAATAGGGAGAAATGGGTTGTCAATGATGAAACAAGTCAACAAAACAATAAAAACGCAAAATACTGTACTGCAGATGCTGGAAGTCTGAAATAAAATAGAAATCGTTGGGAACACTCAGCAGGTCAGGCAGCATCTATGGAGAACGGAAAGTTTCCGAATGAAGGACCCGAAACATTGACTGATTTTCCTTTCTTCTTAAATGCCGCCTGACCTGCTGAGTGTTCCCAGCAATTTCTGTATTGTTTCAGGAAAACAATAGTTATCTGTTCCGGTCCTATATTTCTAAGCTTTGCTTGTAGTTAGAACTGTTCAGTGCTGGCTTAGTTTCAGTGATTGTACCTCAGTGTCCTCACTCTGATTGAGTAAATAAAGAACACTGAACCATCAGTAACAGGCAATCAGTTTTATTACGTTTATCATGTCCAGAGATTGTTAACAATATGCAAAGCTTAGATTTGGATTAAAATCAACAGAGGAACAAATGGTTACAAACTGATTAATAGTTTAATTAATTATAATCAATTCAGGTCATTTAAGTTTAATTCTGTTCAGGGTTTGCTACTGAATTTGAATGGTTCTTGGACTCACATGTGCTCTCCATTACCCCTGCTGAAGGAAGCATTCCGATCATGGACTCGTATATGTCCTCGTCACAGCCTGGATTTAAACTGCATTTCATTAGTCGATTAGCTGTCGCCATGGACTCATATAGGTCCTCGTCCTCTGTGCTCGGCGTGTTCCCCCACATTTCCTCCTCAATGTGAGTCTTCAGCATGTCTGTTGTCTCCTGTGAACAACAATTTCAATAGTTGTGTGCTTTATTTATTTTATGAACAACAACAACAAAATTACACTTATTATATGTTGGGAGGAATGTCCCAAGGGGCTGAACAGCCAGGGTTCATGACCCGAGCAAGGGGGTGGGACAAGGTGTGGGGGAGGGAGAGAGTTGGGAGGGGAGGGAGAGAGTTGGGAGGGTGGCAGAAGGTACAATTGAAGAGGAGGGTCTTGAGACTAGCCTTGAAGGAGGCAAGGGAGGAAGTGAGGCGAAGGGACTGTGGGATGGAGTTCCAGGGCATGGGGCCAGAGAAGTTGAAAGCCCGACCACCGATGGTAGGACGGGTCAGGCAGGGTTATGGAGCAATCTGTGCAGGGTCCAGCGGTTGAAAACCACGAACTCTCGGGTAAAGAATAACTAAGGTGTTTGAAAGGCAACACTTGTAAACACTGAGACAGGTTGAGGGAATCGGCCATACTGTGGAGTCTCACAGCATAGTGGTGAGAGCCTTGCAAGCCGAGAGGACCCGGGTCCAATTCCCAGGCGAAACATTGAACAGAACAAAAAGTTGAATTGCTGATCAGAACAAAATGGCCATGATACAAAGATTAACTAACCCCCTGTTAGGCACAAGGAAAATGATGTTTCTCTCGTCCAGTGTCTTGGCCAACAATCCACCAAACAAAATTAACCATAAACTCGATGGCTTTTGGTGAGACATGGCTGTACATAAATTAGTTGCAGCGTTCGCCTGCAAAATACAGTTACTCCACTTAGCAGCATTTCCTGTGAGGTGCTTTGAGACGTCTAGACGATGTTCCAAGCATTTAACTATCACGTGAGTGCAGTGCAGCTCCATTAAAATGATGAATTTATTTATAACACAAATTATGGGTGGACCCCATGCGCTGTGTATGTGCATACTTGGCTAGTTTGAATCCCAGATGCCGGCAAGTTCACGTACTAAATAAAGACAGACTTTGTGGTCAACCAAGTAGCTGCTTTCGTGTCCTGCAGGCTGTGCACGCACAGTATGTGTGAAATTGAATAAGCAATTGATGTGGCCAAGTAAGAAGCCAGGTTTTTTTAGTGCAGGAAATGGTCAACAATGACCGACCAAGGCTGCCGTTCCTACAAAGCAACTTGTTCATTCAAGAGGGCTGCGATCGTACGGTTTCCACTTATCGCATATGATGAGGCTCCATGTGGTTAGGACAATTGATTTTCAGTCACTATGACTGACCGAATACTGTTTCTTTCAAAGAGAATTTGTAGAAGGCCTTAGTTATGTCAGTATTGTGGAGAGTTGTGTACTGATTTGGGCACTCCAGTAACAGGAAATTATTTTAAATGATACTTCGAGCTAAAAACTACTCCTGCAAGTGTTAATCAGAAGGGTAGAGTTTGCAGGCCCATTGATAATGTGAAACTTGGCCAGATCCAGTAATTTGTGATATTAGCTATGCGACTTTGAAATGTGTGAGTTGTCACAACAGTGTAGGAGCTGGTGCTAGTTCCTGTAAGTTGACGATAAATGCTTTCACATTGGTCATATACGATTAGAGAATATTACAGCACAGAGACTAGTAAGTCTGTACCGATGTATCTCTTTGCATGAACTAAACCAAATTTTTCTGCATGTACTTCCACAGCCACTGCTCTGCGCAATTGGCTGCCGCATTTTCTCCCTCAAAACACACAGTCAATCCAATTTACAATATATTCTGTGAAGTGCCTTGTCAGGTTGTTGACATGTCTCAAAGCGATTTGCAAAATATATTGGAAAGTGGATTGACTGTGCATATTGAGGGCGAAATGCAGCAGCCAATTGCGCAAACCGTGGGACGCTGTTTTTAATTCAGGTATTATTATTCCAGAAAGTGATTTTTGCAATTCTCACAATGACAGTAAAACCTTGATAATCCAGCATTGTTGGACTCGCTTATCTCCTGGATTTCAGAGTTTGTCAGTATTTAGAACCTACCTAGAAATGGCTGGGGAAGCCCACCTCATACACCAAGTGTACTGAAAACACAGCACTGAAGCCAAAACATGGCTGAGCTCCCACAACAATGTCCACACAATAATAATCCTTGTATTTGATATAACACTTTTCATGACTTCCAGACGTCTAAAAGCACTTCACAAAATATACAGTGAAGTGAATCGACTATATTTGTGGGTGAAATGTTGTAGTCAATTGTATGCAGCAGTGACCCACAAACAGTTGTGGATTAAAATGACCAATTTATTATTTTTTCTTGATGGATTATTTTCAGATGTGTGGAGTATGGAAACTTGTCTGAGGTTTCTCCCCGCCCGGGAATCGAACCCAGGTCACTCGCTAGCATTGCAAGTGCTCTAACCACTGAGCTAGAGGACTCCACAAGTGCTTGAACAGATGCTTGCAAGGAATTCCTGGAATTTGCTATCCACATAGTGAGAGCTCACCCCTGCGCTTGTCAGATGTCAAATGACTGACTAGTTACAATGCTCCTTTGGTGGGTGGGATGTCCTCCTGTTTCCAATGTGATGAATGGTAACGAAATGTCAAAATGGAATCGACTCTCCACAGTCCGTTTGCTAAGCCTGTAGTCTAAGTTCTGTAGTCCGACAGGTTGTTGTTGGTGACGAGGCTTGGTGGAGCAGACACTAGGGACAGGGAATCCACTAACCCTGCAAACCAGCCCTAAAGGGTGGTGTGGTCTTAGCTGACACACATGGAGAAGCTTGCTAGACAGTGCACACAGTGGCAAGCTGTGCAATTTTAGCAACAACAACAACAACAATTTACATTTATAGAGCGCCTTTCACGTCGGGAGGACGTCCCAAGGCGCTGCATAGGAGGCATGTGACCCGAGCTGGGAGGGGAGTGTTTGGGAAGGGGTGAAACACGAAGGGGAGGTAAAAGAGTTCGGGTTGGAACAAAAGGCACGATCGAAGAGGAAAGTCTTCAAACCGGCCTTAAAAGAAGAAAGGGAAGAGACGAAACGGAGGGATTGAGGGATGGCATTCCATAAGGTGGGAGCGGAGAAACTGAAGGCCCGGCATCCGATGGTGGGGCGGTTCGGGCGGTGGGCTAGGAGCAGGCCAAGTCCTGTTGAACGGAGGGTCTGGGTGGTCGTGTAGGGGGAGAGTAGATTGGTTAAGTAGGATGGGGCAAGGCCGTGTAAGGCCTTGTAGGTGAGGACGAGGATCGTAAACTCGATCCTCTGGAGGATGGGGAGCCAGTGGAGACGGGCGAGGGTGGGGGTTATGTGGTCGCGGAGGCGGGTGCAGGATAGTACACGGGCTGCAGAGTTTTGGATGGCCTGCAGCCTATGAATGGAGGAACTGGGGAGGTTAACTTCCATAATTACCAGTGGATTACCAGTGGCTCTCGCCGACTTATTCAGTCTAATATTTCCTGGAATTCGATCAGTAAAGTGCCTCCCTCTGGGGAGAGAGTGTGCATTCCATTCCAGACACAGGGAAGCGTTTAACAATAGGTGGCAAAAAAGTATCTGGAACACTTGGTCTGAAATGGATACTCTTAAATATGGTGATGGGTTTCTTGCATGTGTCAGACACCTGGCTGCCCACACAAATCACAAGGGAATAACCACAAATGACATTGCTATGCCCCTTTCACGTCAGGAGGACGTCTCAAGGCGCTAAGATCCGCACTTGAGCTGGTGGTTGGAATCAGGAGCGGTAGAGGGTGGATGGTGGGGGGACATTAAAATGGCTACTCTCGATGTCCTTACCACGTATTCATCTATGAACTGCCTGAGGTCCTTGTAGCCGCTGCGCTCGGCCAGGCTGTTGGGATAGTCTCCGTGTCGGTTGGCCACGCTGTAGGCCTGCAGGGCTCCAGGACACTGCAGCAGCAGAGCTGTCAGGTTTTTCAAACCGTACTTGGCAGCAAAGTGAAGTAATGTCGGTAGCTCTTCATCTCGTTGAGCTGCGCAGAAACACAACATTGTTGTGACACGAATGCAACTTTCAGACGATTTCAGAAAGGAAAAAAGCATCACTAAATAACATATTTCAAATGTATCTGGACTTTTGATTCCTCTTATCTAATTTCAAGCATTCCGTCCTTTCAGGCCAGTAACAGCATGGGTTAGAGACAGAGTAAAGCTCCCTCTACACTGTCCGTCCACACGACCGCACAGATTAGAGATAGATTAGAGACAGCTCCCTCTGCACTGTCCACCTAGTATCTATCTGGGAGGGATGATGTGACCCATTAAGGGTTTGGGTTCGCAAGGAGCCAAATATAGGCTTTTACTTAATATAATATTAATATAATATTCGATATAATATTGAATATTATAATATTCAAAATATAATATTTGAATTATAATTCAAATAATTCTTCTTTGAATTATGGTAGAGCTCCTTTGCTTTGTCAGACATATTTCCTCAACGCTATTTCAACCGTACGTAGACTACCCTAGGATATAAAAGGCAAAATTCCCCAAGGATATTCTTATACATATTGAAAAGCAAATGATAGTTGAAAGATAATAATTAACTTTCAGTGTAACTCTCAAATGAATTTCCCACTGCTATTGCACAGGACTTGGCACTCCTCCATCTGCTCAATGTATTTCTCCCTTTGTATTAATGGATAGGTTTATCTTGCTTTCTTATGGAACCAGCACAAAAGCTCTAAGTGGGAAATACGGTTGTTAAATACTGTTTTAGGCTTTGAAAGACACCACGATTGGCATTTCCTTGTGTGTTGGTTTACATCTCGAATTGTTAAACAGGAGAAAGCAAATAAAATCTATTCAGTAAATGATTAACCGGGCAGTTAGAGAGTCCACTAGCAGGAAATAGATGAAAGCATAAATGCACAACTGCCAGGGGAAAGCTAGCAAAGCTGGTATTCACAATTCATGGCTTTCAATCAATAGGTGAAAGTGTTAATTACAACAACAATAATTTGCACTTGTATAGCGCCCTCCACGTGGGGTAGTCTCAGAGTGCTTAACAGTGGCGGAACCTGATTCCGAGCCAGGGGGGATGGTGGAAGGTGATTGTAAGCACAGTCGAAAAGGAAGGTTTTCAGGTGGGACATGAAAAGGGGGAGACCAGGCAGAGGGATTGAGGGAGCGTATTCCAGAGTTTCGGTAGTGGCTGAAAGCACGACCTCCAATGGTGGAGCGGAGTGTGTGAGGGACAACCATGAGGCCGGTGCTAGTCGAGCAGAGGCACTGGATGGTGGATTGGAGAGTGAGGAGGTTGGGAGTGGGAAAACTGGTGAGGAGTTCTAGAGATATTCATTCAATAAAGAAAAAATAATATGTGCTTGAGATAAAACAAGTTAAGTGGTTATAAACTGGATTTTAAAAGCCTGTAGATTGTAATACGGGAAATGAACCAGGACAATGAAGACGTAGGATAAAAATAAAGTGTCTGAATGGCTCAGTACAAATACATTCACATCACTTTAACCTGAAAATAAGAGTAAAGAAGTCACCTGTGGACATATTCTCCTCCTCCAACTGGTTTATTCCAAAAACGTGCAGTCCATTGGCTGGGATATTCTTCCTCAGTGACTCTGTCAGTAACTTATCCAGTTTTTCGGTATCATATGGTATAATATTGAATGCCTGCAGACAAGAAGAATGTATTTCTGATCTGAAAGGAGTCCCTTTTTAAACTTTATTATTTAAAGGCTTTTAGAACCTCTTCTATAATAATAATAATCCTTGTATTTTATATAACGCTTCAAAGCGCTACATAGGATTTTACTATGAAATGGAGTAACTCTGTATTTGTTGCCCAACTCGGAAGCACGATTGCACACAGCAGTGTCCCACAAACAGTCAAGAAATGAATGACCGAGTACCAGAATAGATTAAATCCAGAGTAAGGCTCCCTTCAGTCCATCTACTCGCATGCGATGCTTGGAGAGTACTATATTGTTGAAGGTGCAGTCTTTCAGATAGAACATTAACCCACTTCTTGTCTCCATTTCTTCAAGAGGATATTAAAATCCCGCGGGACGATTCAAAAGCTAAAGGAATTTTCTCCAGTGTTCTTGCCAAGATTTTTTTTTAGATAAACTGTTTATTTATCTGTTGTGGAGCTTTGTTGTGAGAAAGATGGCTGCTATAATTCTTCCCAAAACAATAAGTTACACGATCAATATCCCTTTAATTCCTCCGACGATAATGTCCTTACTTTATTCTTTATGGTATACTACTACATACCCATGCCTACTCTTTTTTATGCATCATTTTGCCTTTTCTCCATTCCGTTTTGTCTATTGCATGTTTGTGGAACCACATATTTTGTCCTTCCTCAGTACATTGTACATTGACACTTACTGCTAATAATAATAATCAGTAATAATAATAATCCTTGTATTTGGGGTAGCTCTTTTCACATCATCTAGATGTCAAAATACATTGTTTCCTGGCCGTGTGTTCCTCATTTACCAATACCAACAGCTGGGCCAGTCATGGCAATCCTGGCCTTGCATGTGTTCCGATATTCCATCAAGATATCAGTTTTCCTCCCACCTCCAAGACTCTTTAGCTCTTTTTTTTGTGAATGGTTCATTGCCTTCACTAACCTGTTACTCTGAAGCTGATGCGGCAACTACATCACATGTTTAATATTCCATTCCCTACAGGATTTTTGTATTAGTATTAGACCTGCAATGGAGTGGTTCTCGAGCTCGCCTGGCAAGCGAGAGGACCCAGGTTCAATTCCTGGGCAGGACAAGCCTTAGGCATGTTTCCTTACTCGACACGCCTCTGTTTTCTAGCAGTAAATTGAAGTCCAGTTGTTAGTCGATTGGCGGATTGATTTCCCTCCCCCCCCCCCCCCAATGAACCTACTCTTCCACAAATTCACTGAACCCCAACCACACAAACCGATTATAGATTGATGCAGAAAATGAAATTGGGTGGCTTCCCTGTCTGGTTATTGCTTTTCCTAATGTGATGCTGTTATTGATGCAATTCTAAGGTAAGAAAGCAGAACTGTGCAAAACTAATGTTCCAAATAAAATGGCTCATTGGTTATTTGTATCTGAATGTAGGCATACTTATCTGTTGCACAGTTTACATCGGTACATTAAACAACTTACCTGGCACATGAACTCCACAGGGTCAGTAGCTTTCTGCAGAATATTCTGAATTTCCTCCATGTCAGTGTAGTAGGTTATTATGCAACAACCTACTTTCAGATCTCCAGAGTAAATGCTGAGTGAAACAGATCCAGGAGGCAAATCTGTCCAAATCAAAGCAACAAGGCACGTTTTCAAGATTGCTGTATACAGTAAAACTCACGCATCAATCGGGACCATAACTATTAATATGATTTATGTGAAGTATGAGTTACAGGCAAATTTGTGTAAGTTGTATAAAATCCAATTTAATCAATAATCTACTCTGTGCACGGCTGCACGCACACTTCAGTGCAGCTGGTAAGTGTGCATGTTTTGAAGGGTCTGAACTTTAATTGCTGAGATTCAATGTTGGACAGTAGATGTGGTATTGGTGGTACAAGTTAGGAGATTATTTGCGTTTTAAAATATGACCAAGTGCAAAAATATTCAACAATATTAGTTTACCTCAATTCTAAGTGACCAGGTCAAGACTCTTTCCAATTCTCGACCATAAGAAAGGAACCTAGGTGATTATATTCTATTATAGACTCTCTTTTCCTATCTCTCTTGTATGTCCTATTCTCTAAGAAGCAAATTATATTAATTCAAATGATCCCATTTAGCCTTCCATATCACAATTACTGCTTGTAATGACTACCTCTAGTCCCAGGATCTTATTTGAATGTTTCGGGACTTGATGTATATGCAGCTAATCAAGCTTGTTGCCCTATTTAACCTTCCTCCCCACTCTGCTGTTGCTATTTGAGTCTTTGGACCTGGATGTTTTGCTATTGATTCATTCATTTGCATGTTGTTTGGCCTGTTCTGCTTCCTCTTCAGACAGGAACCTTTCCTCTCGCCTTATGATCATCATCTGGCCTGAGGTAATTCTTTAATATTGCAGCATACACTCTAAATCTAGTTTAAATAAATTTGCAATCACTGAATTTACTTTTTGTGTTAAAAGTTTAAAAAATAGTACCACCCCTATTAGCTCTATCCCAAATATGCTCAATTATTCTATAGATTCTTTAGTTCTTTCATACAAGATATTTGATTCCACATGCAATACTATACCACTAGTAACAGGAAGGAGATAAATTTACTCATTCCTTTCATGAACTCATCACTCTTTACTTCTAAATCTTTCACTTTGCCCCGGGGAAAGTACTGCAAAGAAACATCAACATTGTGTATTTGTTCTCTTTCCTCCTGCACATTGATCTCTGTCGGTTTCCTCCCTGGAATTAGATCTCCTTATTCATTTCTCGTACTTCACCAAGTCACAGTTCCTCATTTATTCACTTACTTACTCCTCATCATTATGGTAAATCCCTCCATGATAGTGATTCATAGTTTTCAAAAACATTTATTTTGGTCATCCGGGTGTCTGACACACATGGGAACCCATCACCCATTAAAATTATCCAAACCAGACAGAGTTCCATGTGTGCCACCTACACATTGAAATTCCCCATCACTCGCATGGAATGCACATTCTCTCTGCAGAAGGGCGCACCCTGTTTGAATGTGAGTTGTCTTATGATATTTATCAGAGTCCTGTAGCTCAGTGCATTCACCTTACAAACAAGAGACCTGGGTTCAATTCCAGGCAGGGCAAAATCACGGGCAAGTTTCCTTATTTCACACACCTAATAATAATCTCTCAAAAAAACAGTAATAAATTGGTCATTTCAATACACGACAATTTGTGGGACACTGCTGTGCGCAATTGGTTGCTGCATTTTGCCCACAAATATAGAGTCAATCCATTTTACAGTATATTCTGAGAAGTGCTTTGAGATGTCTAGAAGATGTGAAAAGCGCTATATCAAATGCAAAGGTTATTATACTTAAGCACACACCTGACTGAAAAGGTAAGAATCTAATAGAAAAGGTATTTCCGGTTAAACGTTTAGGATGTACCTGGAGCTTGTGCAGCCATGGTGTAATCGTTGATGAGTACAGCTGGAATCCGTACAGAGGGTTGGTTTTTCAATGTAAATTCAAGTTCACTTCTCACTTTCTTGTCCAATTTTATCTTCATAATAATAAAAATTTGTGTTGTGATCTGAAATCCAGAGGAGTATTTGTAAAATGCAATATATTTTTATTGTTATAATAGGGCAGAATGCAGAAAGTGACATTGGTAGTGATTTACTGACCCAAAAGACTGCCAGCGCATGCAAAAATGCGAGCCATTTGTCTGCAAAACATGCATGGTGAATGGAGCCAACACATCATTTGCACAATAAACCTTCCCATTTCATAGCAGGGTTACCCTATTCTAAGGAGCATAGCCATAGCATAGAGACAAATATTGCAGTACAGTACTTTCCTTCTTGTGATTACCAGCAATTAAGTTGAGTGAAACTCAAAAGTGATTGTACACAAGTGACCTTTTCACATTCCATTATTTCTTGTGTCCTAATGCCACCCTGCAATAGCATATCACAGCGCCTGCCAAACGCCTTTCACAATAAAAATTGTTTTGGGTTCAATGTCTTATCACTTTGTCCAGACATCACAATAATAGTCATGAATATTCATCCTTGCATTTGGGCATTGTGCCTTTCATGTCACGATGGCATCCCAAATGCTTCCCAGGATTTACTGCAAAGTGTAGTGACTGTTTTTGTGGGTGTTCACGGCAGCCAATTTGTACACAGCAATGTCCCGCATTCACAATGACTGATTTTTATTTGGGGAGATTGTTGGCCAGGACATCGGAGAAGCTCCTTTTGAATGTTCCAGTGGATATTTAATGTCCACCTGAACAGGGAGAGTGGGGGGCAGGGAAGAAAGGAGGTTAATTGAAAGCACGGTGGAAGAGGAGGACCCTGAAGTGGGTCTTGAAGGAGGCAAGGGAAGCAGCGATGTGGAGGTATACGGAATTGAGTTCTGGAGGGTGAAAACAGAGTGGCATATGGTCTGCCCGCCAATGGTGGGGTGGACAAGGCAGGGAACATGACTCCCTAGTTCAGACAATTAAACAGGTTGAATATAGCCAAAGAAATTTCTGGTTACACAAGTCTGTGGAAAGAATGGGTTTAGTGAAATTTAGCCTTTTGAGATACCTTGCATTCGTATTTACATGCTTTAGAACATAAAACCTGAATTTAACAATTTCACTTAAATTTTCTCATGCATAGAAATGGCACGTTTTGAATCTCAAATTAACAAATTAAATTAAGTTAATCATTAACTGTTTGTGGAATCTTGCTCTGCACTGCCTATAATCTTATCAGCTCTGAAGAAAAATATAAAACAGTCATTGCACACAACAGTCATTGTTTCTGAGGTACAGTACTTTGTGATGCTACCCTGCGTGAGGGGTGTTAGATAAATGCAAGTTGTTGTTTTACTTTATAATTTTCCAACATATAAAAATACAAATATCTCATTTTATTTTGCCTCAATACCATTTCCTCCTAATTGCAGTTATTCATTTTCTTGTCATTTCAAATTACTGCAGTTCTGTTTTTACCTACTTCACTTTTTGTTAATTGCACTATTATTCTACATTTAGCTACAATATTAGTTATGACAAGAGGGCTTTTCTAGAATGAAAACTGCTCAATTTCTCATTTCATTACAAAATGGAGCCATTTATAAGAACAAAAGTGTTTTAAGGAACAGATTTTTTTGAGGGATAATACACCCATCCCTTATTGAATTCACAAACCAGCCACCACATCCTATAGTCCATTCTCTTTCCAAAAATATACCTAATTGACTCTTGTACACATGTCAGGACTTGGAGCTCACCATCTAGACCAACATTGCTGGGGGAACGCTGCATTGTTGTAGATGCAACGTAAAATGGAAAAACAGAAGTCCCTTCTGTCTGTTCAGGTGGACATTAAATCCATCTTATCACATCAACTCGATGTGTTAAATCGAGTTGTTACAATAGAAGGTAGTTCAAGCAGTGACTATGTAAATTGAAAACAACAATGCTTACATTTGATGCACCTTTCACATCAGGAGGAAGCCCCGAAGCGTTTCACAGAATTTACTGTGAAGTGTAGTTATGCCATTTTGTTGTTGTTGGCAACAGCTTAATTCCACACATCCATTACCCTCTGTGTTAAGGTGGATTCCCTCCTTGCTTCTAACAATGTCTACTTTGGTGGGGTGTTGGTACTGTTGGTGTTGGGCACATGTTCCCAGTCCATCTAATTTGCATCAGGTCCCGGAAATGACGAAGCCCAATTTTCAGCAACTCTTCGGAGCTGATAAGATCATTATTTCTTACCTCTGCTCCACCCTCCCCACCTAGGACCAATACTGTCTTAGATTAGGTGAGCCAAACTGCCAATGGAAACTCCAGACGGGATCTGATCAGTGCATTTGCAGCAACAATAGAACTTATTTTACGTTATTGCTTTCCAGTGCAACCCAATACAGTACCATACCTTTTAAACTATAGCCAAGCATTGGGCGGGTGACAGTGATGAGATATATACCTGGGAGATATTGCTTGTTTTTATAACCTACCCCACACTGGATCCGGTCAGGCAATACTTTTACTGTAAATTCTTCAGTCTCCTCTGAAGATGCTAAACAAGGTTCCCTCGATTGTTCTGCTACAGTAGTCCATGTTATGTGGTGAGGGTCAAGCTCGGGTTCATTTTCGGCTGCAGTATCACATCCAGAGTCTTTACTGTAACCTAAAGAGGAAGAAACAACAACAACAACTTATATACCTATATACTGTACACTTATCCATGCCGGGTGGAGTCTCAGAGCTCAGAACTTAAAGAAATGCTGTATTAAATACGTAAAAGGGGATCCACAAATCCAACAAGGAGGACGTTGCTCATAGCAATGAGCACAAAGACAGACATTTTGAATCCAATATCTTATTCAATATGATTAAAGCATCCACAGCAAGGCACCATCATCTCAAGACTAGAAGTGGAATACAATCATAGTAACAACAGCACAGAGTGACCAATTTGCCTCCTCAGTTGGTACTTGTTCCAATATCGGAGCTCTCTACTCCAACTCCATCCCCCTGCTCTTATTCCACTGTTAGCTCCCTCAAAGTGCTGCTAGTTCCCTCAAAGTAAATTGCGATTCAATACTGTCATTTATTCTTTCTCTTCAAGTGCTAAACCAATTCTATCTTAATTATAAACTACGCTTCAAAAGTGGCATTTAATAGCCGAGATTAAAGAAAGGGGAATTTCTGTCTCATTATCGAGGAACGTGTCATACACTATCAGTGAAATATAGCAACAAGGTATAAAAATAATCCAACTGATGTTTAACGACCTCTGTGAGAATCATAAAAATATCTTTTATAAGCATATCAAAACTAATTTTGTACTAATCTACTTTTAGTACAAAACTACTAAATAGGGTTAAAAATCCCATCTAAACCCCTGAATCACTTTCGGAATTTCTTTGCAATAGTAGTTCCCCATTTATAATTGCTAATCTAAGAAACGAAAACATGTTTTACTTTCCCATGGCTGCAAATGTTCAGTCTCAGCTCAAAAACTGTTTGGATTAGATCAAACTATACGTCCAGGACCCTGTGCCCTATGTTTGTGGGACAATGCTGTGAGAAATTGGCTGCTGCATTTTGCCCACAAATACAGTCAATTCACTCTACAGTATATGCTGGGAAACGCTTTCAGACATCTAGAAGGTGTGAAATGCGCTATATCAAATCCAAGGAATTAACAGAATTATTATAACTGACTTCTCTTTGCAGAAAGTATATGATCTTGAAATTCAGGTTCAAACATACTGAAGAAACAACAGTTACAGGGTAGATTTTATGTCAGAATAAATTGGGAGGTGTTAAAGGGGCCAATATACACCATTGGCAATCATCATCAAAATAATAATGATACTAATTCTTGTAGTTGACGTAAAGCCTTATTATGTTATTGAGCTGTCTCAAAGCTTTTCCCAGAATATAAGTGACTAATATTTGGTGGCAAAATGCAGCAGCCAATTGCGCACAGCAGTGTTACACAAACTGGCATGGATTGAGTAACCCAATTATTATTATTTTATTTCTTTTTGATGGGATTATTACCCCTTGGAAAGCAATCCGCCAATCGATTAACAACTGGGCTTCTAATTACTGCCAGGTAAACAGTGGAGTAAGAAAACTTGCCCAACGTTTTCGCCCTCCCCAGATCCTCTCGCTTGCGAGGTGAGTACTCTCACCATTAAGCTATAGCATTCCACGTTTAGGAGGAAGGGAAGGCAGGGATTTGAGGAGTTCCATCGGCTTGGAAAAGGAAGGAGAGTTGCCAGACCATAGAATCCTAAGGCTGTTAGAACAGAGTTGATTAGGGCGTTTACAAAAAATAACAAGCAATGCAGAGGAAGTATATGCCAAGTACAATATATAAGCCACATCGAATTTGTGTTAGTAGATGTTTAGATAACTAGATTCAAAAATGAAATACACTATATATAGTAGCCACTGTGAAGCGCTCTGAGACGCCGTCCGGCGTGGAGGGCACTATATAAATCAAAGTTGTTGTTGTAGTCTTGGTTACAGTGCACTGGGAGAACAAATGCAATGCCGTTCTATTTTGCTGTTGTCCCAATTGGTATGCAACAACAACAAATTACATTTATATAGGAGTTTTTCACGGGTTCTAAACTGTCTCACTGTCTCACTTGTAGAAATACTGCAAATTTCTGCCCAGAACTAAAAGGTTATAGCTATCAGGAAAGGGTGAACCAGCTTGGACTCTTTTCTCTTGAAAAGAGGAGGGTAAGGGGTGACCTGATAGAGGTCTTTAAAATTCTGAAAGGTTTTGATAGGGTAGACATAGAGATGTTTCCACTTTTGTTGGAGACCAAAATGAGGGGCTATCATTCTAAAATAGTCACAATTAGATCAAATAGTAAAGATAGAAGAAATTTCTTTACGCAGATAGTGGGAATGTGGAACTTTCTACCACAAGGAGTTGCTGAGGCAAATAGCATAGTTGGATTTAAGGGGAAGTTAGAGAGGTACTTGAGGGAGAAAGGAATAGAAGGTTATGCTTGTAGGCTTAGTTGAGGAAGGGCAGGAGGAGGCTCATGTGGAGCATAAACACCAGCATAGACCAAGACCAGTTGGGCCAAATGGCCTGTTTCTGTGCTGTATTTTCTAATGTAATGTACAATATAACGGAAAACACAGATTGCAAGGTGTTGCACTGTAGAGTAATAATAAGTTTCCTGTTTCCTGTCTAATGTTAATTTTAGCAGTTGGTAGGTGACTCATCCATGGCCCTACGTTCAAACTTGCCAAAGAGTGACCAGACCTTTAGTAAAACCGGACCATATGGGGATTTCCAGTAAAACAAACTCAGTGTCAACTCAGTGTGCAAGTCAACAAGTTCCCGAGTTCTGTCTACAGTACATGTTGAGTTAGCTCTTCTCGGTCAGTCAGACAAGCAGTAGAAATACTTCATGAAGAGTTCCACCTGAACATGGAAATTCCTATGCCTGGAATGTGCAATCTCAATCAATCAATCAATCAATCAAAACTTACATTTATATAGCGCCTTTCACGTCGAGAGGACAAACCAAGGCGCTGTACAGTTAGGTAGGGACTAGAGCAGGGGGGAAGGGGTCGGGGCAGGATGAAGAAGAGTAGGAAAATTGACTATATATTTGTGGGTGAAATGTCTACCTGCAGGTGACTTCCAGCCTCCGATTCTGGAGAGTACGAGATACAGGTTGGCAAGAACAAGGGCTCAGAGATGCTAGAGTATGTGTTTTGGGGTACTACTGGAATTTAACCAGCTAAAACTGTATAGCTTGTGTTGGGGCTAGGACAAAGAGCATCAGCCAGGATCCCTCTTCCCTGGATCACAATCTTGGAAACTCGCCTGGAAAATAGGCAAGTAGAAATGAATCAGGGCCTGAGGTTGGGTTCGGCTATGAGTTACCTCCTGACAGCAACCCATTCTACTGTACTTGATGGTGGAACCCTCCCACGCCACCCACGCCCCCACTACCCCACCTCGCCTGCTTAGGCTAACATATGGAAATCAGCCACTTAGGCAAGATACCAGAATGCAATTTATGAAGCAATATCTCAGCAAGGATTAATACTTTGGGGAGCAAAGTGAGGAAATTACAGGAAAAAAGAAATCTTTTCAATTTCACATTAGGTACGCAACCATTTCTGTTTCAGTATATCTCGATATTTCAGTATATCTCGATGTGAGCCCGTCGATATATCTAAATCGGAAAATTTCCATATCGACGGACCCTATTGACCACTCCAACCTCCTACATCAGCTCTCATTCTCGCCCAACTCCATTCGCTCCCCATCACCCAGAGGTTTCAATCCAAGATCCTGGATCCTGGTCCTCACGTTTAAAGCCCTTCATGGCCTTGACCCAACATCTGTAACCTCCAAACCCCCCCCCCCCCCAACCTGCCCACTACCTCTGCTCAGCGGGCTCTGGCTTGCTCCATGTCCCCTGACCCACCCATCCCACCATCAGTGCGCGATCCTTCAGCCACTCCACCCCCAACCTCTGGAATTCCATCCTGCAATCCCTCAGCCTCGCCCCCTCTCTAGCCACTTTCACGTCCTGCCTCAAGACCCTCCTCTTTGATGATCCCATTGGAAACCCCATATCCCTTCCTTTCCCTTCACCCTGTCCAATCCTGACCCCAGCTCAGGTCTGAAACACTCACTGTCCAGTGCTTTGGGACGACCTCCCAACATGAAAGGCACTATACAAACAATAATAATAATCCTTGCATTTGATATAGCGCTTTTCACATCTTCTAGATGTCTCAAAGCGCTTCACATAATATACTGTAAAGCAAATTGACTGTATTTATGTGGACGATATAGCTCTTTTCAGGTCTTCTGGACATCTCAAAGTGCTTCACAGAATATACTGTGAATTGATTGTGAGCGAAACGTGGCAGCCAATTGAGCACGTCAGTGTCCCACAAACAGCTGTGAATTAAAATGACCATGTTATTATTGTTTCTTTTGGAGGGATTATTATTACTATATGCTGAGTGTACTGTAAAGCCCTCTATGGCCTTGCCCCATCCTACCTCTGCAACCTCTAAAAACCCCTTCCACCCTGCTCGCTCCATCATAGAATATACTTTACAATATACTGTAAAGTGATTTGATTATACAGTATATATGTGGGTGAAACACAGCAGTCAATTGGTGCATCCCACAAACAATCGTGGATTGAAATGACCAATTTTTTTTGAGGGATTATTATCAGGCATGTGGAGTAAGGAAACGTGCTTATGGTTTCGCCCTGTCTGGAATCGAAACCCAGGTATTTCGTTTGTAACACAAGTGCTCTAACCACTGAGCTACAGGACTGTACAATTAAGGTCAGTAATAAGAACAATTTGCACTTCCGTAGCAATTTACATGTGGGAAGAATGTCTCAAATCGATTTACGGAAGGACAAGTCATTAAACAGAAATGGACAATTAACGTGGGGAAATGTATCCCACACAGTTTCCTATAGCCTGACAAGCATATCTTTGGTGACTACACTTGGCAAGAACTGAAAGAAACACAAGCAATCAACATAAGTCTTAAGCAGATCAGAAGTGCGATCAAAAAGGCATTTCTTCTCAGAAAGGGCTGCGTGAAGGTGAAACATGTTGCTGCAGAAGGTTGTAAATGTAGAATTGGATTGGGATGATCGAAAAGGGAGATAGCGACACTTGGGGAAATAAGGACAATATGTGAGGAAAGGTGGGGAAATGGAATTAAAAGATTTGTCTTGATAAAAACAGGGGAACAGCTAAAAATATTTTGAGAATGTCCATAAGCTCCTGCATTTCTGTGCTGCTGGAGAGGAGGGGGTAAGTGAATGAATGTTTGTATGTGGAGGGCTGGTGGTGAGTAACGTAAGAGCTAAATATTGATGATATGGAAAGGTATTTGATTATGGTGGATTACCTGCACTCCATCTCTCCTCATCCCAACCGTCAGCTCAAATCCTTGCCTGTCCAATATCTTTGTCTACCCGAGGCTCTATATAAATGTAATTTGTTGCCAGATAAAGGCAAGCTATGCATTTTAACTGGTTAAACTGCAGCAGTAACCTAATGCACACTCCGGGGTCCACAAGCCTGTGCTCTCATCTACTTGCACCCAACACATTTCAGGGTTCGGTGACCAGGGTGACCAGGAGAGTGACCAAAAGCACGGGCGAACAGGAGCATATTGAGAAAGGTCTTGAGAAGGGCCTTGAAAGAGGCGAGGGAGCAAGTTGAAGGGACTGTGGAATGGAGTTGCAAAAGATGGGACAGAGAGGCTAAAGGCCCAACCACCGATTATGGGATATGGACCAGCCTGGAGCCTGCTGAATGGAGGCAGCAACAACAACAAAATTACACCTGTATAGTGCCTTTCACGTCAGGGGCAGTCAGGTCACGAAGGCATTAGAAGATCACAGAGATAGGACGGAGTAAGACCATGTGGAGGGCTTTGAAAAAGACTTTCAGTTAATTGGCCTGAAGGCAGAATAAGGCAGAATAGGGCATCACAGTTAACTTCAGTGCACAAACCCTAGGAAGGAAATAACAGACAGGGTTCCTAGCCATTTCTGCTGATGCAAATTTTTGCTAACTTCTGCTTTCGGAGGAAACTTAGCATTTGGTTGCCAAAAAAGAATAATTCGAACTACTTCAGAAAAATCCCCAATTTCTTTCACTCCGCATCTCCAAATAGCAAGGTCATCTATGTGGTAATGTACTGCTGATTAAGAAGCAGCGTTGCAGCAGACAAGCGGTCATCAACCAGTGACTCAACCTTCAGGGAACACGTTTCTGTGGCATGCAAAGTGGGGAGAAATTCCACCCCCCTCTAAATTTATGTAACATTTTTGTATCCAAAATTTGGTAAATTCTTAAATATGGCCTTAATTTTGGAGCTGTTTTTCAGTAAACAACTGTAGCCATGAAATACTCATTCCCTGGTCTGCAACAAAATTCTTGATCTCTGTGACATAATACAACACAAATTGACATTTATATATTTATATATCGCATCTTAGAGGATGTTTTGTGGCACTTAACAGTACTGTCTTGGCATCCGAGTTGGAACAGTGGGGAGGGGAAAGATGATTAAAAACACGGTCAAAAAGGTTGGTCTTCAAATGGGTCTTAACTAATACAACCCTACTCCCTGGCGACTTTCTTGGCAATAGAAAGTCGTACTCCCCAACCACTCCCTTTGGATGCTTCATGCCATTCTGCCCTACCATCAGAAGGTGAGATTTTAGCCACTCTGGCCCCTTTTTCTGAAACTCTTCTGAAATCCCTCCACCTCACATTTTCCACTCTGCTTTCAAACCCAGCCCTGAAGAGATCCTTTCTGCCTCTTTCTAGCTCCTCCCAGCTCAGGCTCCCTAAAACCTAGTGAGTCAATGTTTCAGGTCCACGACCCTTCATCAGAACTTTCGGGTCGTGGACCCGAAACGTTGACTCACTTTCCTTTCTCCATAGATGCTGCCTGACCTGCTGACTGTTCCCAGCGACTTCTGGTTTTGTTTCAGATTTCCAGCATCTGCAGTATTTTTCAGTTTTGTTTTCCCTAAAACTATGTGTCTTGTGAGACTTTCAGCTCTTGAATAATGCGTTCTATAATTTTGTGTGTCTTTGTAAAGTTAATTGAGATGTTTCCCCATTAGGAAAGGTACTATACAGGCACCAAAGATTTTGATGTACATACTACGCACACCTTGCTTTATTGCTCACTATAACACTAATGTTAAGGAAAGTGGAGAAATGCATTTCTCTGGATTTCCTGGGCATCAACCCCCCACCCAAATAAAATTGGTGATTCACTTCATAGGTGTTTGTGGAACATTGGCTTCTACGTTCATCTACAAATAGACACTGGACTTTACAGTAAATACTTGCATGAAGATTTCCATCTGGTATGAAATGTGCTATATAAAAATGGAAGAATAATTATTCTATGAATCTGTATAAAGTAAAATGGCAAGCGTTCTGAAGTGAAGCTTACAACGAAAACCGAATCAGTCAGAAAGGAATCTAGGTCCAACCGCTGCCATCAATTCTGAGAACCAACTTCAAGAACAGGACAAAGTGGTGGATTGGGAGAAGTCTACAGTTTTCTAAGAGTACGCGCATGAGAGAGTAGGGTGTGATCAAAGGACAAATTGTTCAGGAGATGGAAGCCTCGCCTGACGCCTGGATTTTAGCAATGGCAGAAGCCAGAGAAAGATATGTGAACCTATCACCCAATCCTCATTGAGCTCCACTGGCTCCCCATCACCCAGAGAATAGAATTCAAAATCCTCGTCCTCATTTTCAAATCCTTGAAAATGGATTTGAAAATGAGGACACATCCTTGCTCCTCCCTACCTCTGTGACCTTCTAGTTTAATATCAATCTTTCTGCTCCCTCCGTTTAGCGGACCATAGCCTGCCCCATATCCTCCGCCTTGCCAAAAAGTCCATCAGCAATCAACAACAACAATAAAAAAACTATATTGATAGAATGTCTTTCACATCGAGAGGATGTCCCTTTGGAGACCAAAGTGCTCCACAGAATATACTATAAAGTGCATTTATGTGGACAAAATGCGGCAGCCAATTGCGCACAGCAGTGTCCCATAAACAGTCCTGGATTATTATTGTTTTTGGAGTGATTATTATTATGCATGTGAAGTTAGGAAACTTGTCCAAGGTTTCATCCTGCCTGGAATTGAACCCAGATCTCTCGCTTGTAAGGCGAGTGCTCGAACCATTGAGCTACAGGCCTTCAGCCTATTTACCCCCCACCCTTTGGAACTCTAACCCACAGTCCCTTTTCTGAGCCCACTCCCTTACCTCCTTTCACACCCATCTCAAGACCCTCTTTTTCAACCATACATTCAATCACCCTCATACTCCAGCTGCTCACCAACCCTCCTGATTCCAATCGCCTGCTTAAATGTAAATCCCACGACTGTCCAACATCTTTGGATGTCC
Source organism: Hydrolagus colliei (assembly GCA_035084275.1). Lineage (NCBI taxonomy): Eukaryota > Metazoa > Chordata > Chondrichthyes > Chimaeriformes > Chimaeridae > Hydrolagus > Hydrolagus colliei. Next base: position 21,199,976 of record CM068748.1, read on the forward strand.
TCCTGATGTGAAAGGAGCTGTGTAAATGCAATTGTTGTTACTGGAATCCTCCCATTAGTCCATAGTGGGAGCAGCTCTGGAGAGTACAGATGTACTGTATATGGAAGTCAACAACTTTCCATGTGAAGTTGCAAATTGTGCCCAGTCAGAAAGCAAGGACTGCACTAGCAAGGAAATAAAGGTTATGATATCTATTTATTATTCTGCGGATTTGAAATAGTGCTTTACATGTCTACTAGACATCTCATTACGCTTCACAGAATGTACTGTAAAGTAAATTGACCATATATTTGTTGGCGAAACATGGCAGCCAATTGTGCACAGCAGTGTCCCATAAATTGAAGTGACCCATTCCCCCCCCCCCCCCCCCCCCCGACCAGGGGAATTATTATCAGGTGTGTAGAGTAAGGAAACTTGCCTAAGGTTTTGCAATGCTTGGAATCAAACCAAGGTCTCCCACCTGTGAGGCAAGTGCTCTGACCATTGAGCTACAGGACTCCAAAAAAGGTTACTTCTTAAATGGAAAACAGTGCACATTCAGAACTAAAATAATTACTGCTTCACTTCCCCCAAACACTGCCCTCCCCAAATTTGAGACTTATTTTGAATTAAATAGAAGTATGTCCATTTTCAGTAACTCCATTTTTTTTTCTGTATGGCTACAAATGTGTGTTCAATTAATTGCAAGAATTATGTCTTACAAACAGCTGGGTATTTAAGGCCCAATTTAATATCTCCCCCAACCCCACCGAACAAAAGTTAAGAAGTTATTTTGGTGTGGTGATCGTGTAATGTCAGTTAAGAGTCAGCATTTAAACACATCCTGTGTGTTTCAGGCTTCCTCTTTTAGTAGCTGTTCAATTTATATCTTAGGGCCTGAGCTTTTACTTGTATTGTAGAGAAGTTACTTTTGTGCAGACATCTGTTTCACTGTTCTAATGGGCACTAGAAGAATAACTGTTGAACCTTCCATAATCAAAACAAAATCTTTCCTTGTCTGGCATGGAAATAATAATTGTTCATTTCAATCCATGACTGTTTATGGGATACTGCTGCGCCCAATTGGCTACCGAATTTCACCCACAAATGTACGTGCAGTCACTTCACTATTCTGTGAATATGCTGCGTGTATTCTTTGTTCCATCATTGGCGGCCGTGCCTTCAGCCACTATGACGAAGGGTCGTGGACCCGAAATGTTGACTCACTTTCCTTTCTCCATGGATGCTGCCTGACCTGCTGAGTTTTCCCAGCAACTTCTGTTTTTGTTTCATTATTTGGTATATATGATTTAGAGTGGGATTGAGAAAGTAATCCTAGAACAATATGTTCACATACAATAAGGAAGGTGAATAAGAGAGCATAAAGTCAAGGTTATTACAAAGCGAAAAAAAATGTCCAGGATATACTGTACCAGGAAGTATTTATTTTAATCAGATCAAAGAATAACCAGAATGTGTTACAGTGAAGGGAGTAAAAGGGGAGGTTCAAAAGAATGTCTTCTTGGAGAGGGTTGTCAAAGTATGGAATGATTTACCAGGGGTGGGTGGGTGTTGGGGCAGAGTCAATTAAAGATTTCTATTTTAAATAGTAAAGATAGTTGAGGGTCACAAGCATATGCAGAAGCCAGGTATTGGAGAATTCAGGGAAGGAGCAGGGTATTGGGATTAGGGATGGAGGATCAGAATCTATTACCAAAATTAGACTAGCCTCTTACCTTGCCAAATATTTCTATGATTCTATGGAAAAGTAGAGAAAATGAAACAGAGATTTAACTAGACTATACATATGCAAACTACTGCATTTAGTCCATGTCCTTTCACACCCAATGTCACACAATTCCATCGGTTCCCAATTCCCCTGCATATTGAATCCAAGATCTTCATCCTCACTGTTACATCTCTCTAGTTTTCCCCTACCCTAGTTCTGTGAACTTCTCAAATGAATCCAACCTAGTCACTACCTCAGCTCAGCAGCTCACCACCAGCCTGCTTCATATTCTCCATCACTGGCGGTCAGGCTTTCAGTCTGTCTGCCAGTCTGCTCTTAGTTCAACTACCAAACCAGGATCTTCAAGTGCCTTAGGACACAATAATAATAATCTTTGCATTTGATATAGCATTTCTCAAATCTAAACATTTCAAAGCACTTCACAAAATAGACTGTAAAGTGAATTGACTTTGTGGGCAAAACACAGCAGTATCCCACAAACAATCGTGATTGAGTGACCAATTTTTTTTGAGGGATTATTAACTCCTGAGGCTTATGGGGTAAGGACATTTGCACAACATTTTGCTCTGACGGGAATAGAACCCAGGTATCTACTTTGGAATGCAAGTCCTCTAAATACTGAGCTAAAGGATATCTTCCTGACATGAAAGGAGCTGAATGAATGTAAATTTGTTGTTGCTGTCGTAACAGATGAGGATAGGATTGGCCTACATTGCAAACCATATTGACTTTCCACCTCACCCCGTTCATACACACATACCAATAGTGTCCACAAGTGAAGGATAACCATTTGGTCAACATACCCACAGAACTGTACTCAGCATAAATCAGGAAGGAAAGAGGGGTAAATTCACTCAATGCGACATGGAATTTAAACTATTTAAACTATAAATATGAAAGAGACAATGGCTACAATATATAAGCTGGGGAAAAAAATAGGTCCTGTTCCTTTTCCATCCCTTCACCAATCCGCCCATCTCCTGAAAACAACTCAACTCATTTACAAATTTAGTGGGGGGGTGGTTTCACAGCTGCCCTCTGATCCTTCCTGCAAATGGCCTCTTTTCATGTATAATAGCAGTGACGAGGCATGCTGCTCATTCACTACAGGCAGTAGAGCCCTGATTGATCCTTTGCCAACATTCATACATAAAACATCAGTGTTTGTAAAGTGAGTTTCAGGCAATGCTACCTTATCTATAGAACACTGGAGCAAAGCTATTGGTGATTGCTGCCTCATGCTGCATCAGTTACAGGATAACCTACAAGGCTACTCAGGATCAGTTTGTTGTCTTAAGCTGAAAGTTACCTTCATTGATGGCCTCCTCCACAGCCAACATGTAGACATCTGGTTCATCCTCGCAAAAGATGCATTTCCATTGGTTTGAGTCACTGAACAAAGTCCTCAGGTCTTCCAAGTCGGCCACACCACAAAGCAGCACCACCACTTTGTGGGTCGGTCGCAACTTACTCTGCAGTGCACTTTGTATCTTGGGCTGAGCGATCACGTCCTGAAGCTGTTGTGATAACAGAATCAGGATGCATTTGGATCTCTCAAATTCCTGAAGGTCTTGGCGCGATAAGGAAGTGTCCTCCTTGAGAAGATAGGGCGAAACAGCAAAGCGTCCAGATGAGGAGAGTATGCCGCTGAGATATTCACTCCACTCATCAGCATCATTTGCAAACAGGAGGAGCACAGTCCATTCATCTCGGTGCCCTTGGGGAGAAACAAATAAATATTAATTGTACATTCAGTGTGTAGGTCCCAGTCTTCATCAAGCACCTCTCAAAAGACCATGTACATTGGTGTGTGGTGTGCCGGGTGTCTGATATATGCGGAAACCCATCACCATGCACTGGATGTACAAACTCAGACACTATTTAACACCTTCCAAGCTCCAAACTCCACAGAGTTTCCTTATCAGATATCTGGTGGGCATCTGCCTTCAGCTTGGTGATGGTGGGTGGAACTTTACAGGACAGCTTCTGACGTGCTACCACCTTAGGACGTCCTCCTGATGTGAAAGGTGCTTTGCAAACATAATTTGTTGTTGTTGTTCTTGGCAAATAGATGTGCCAGAAGGAAATAATATTTTGGGATATACTATATAGTTTGAAACATGATGTGACTGCCAAATAGGTGGAAGGTGGTCTAGATGGACCTTGGCAAAAACGCAAAATACTACAGATACTGGAAATCTGGGGGAAAAAAAGCGCTGGGAACACGAAGTAGGTCAGGCAGCATCTATGGGGAAAGTTAAGTGAGTCAACGTAAATTGGTCTTTCCAATCTACGACTGTTTGCGGGACACTGCTGTGCGCTCTTGGCTTATCGCCCATAAATATACACTCAATTGACTTTACAGTATAATCTGTGAAGCACTTTGAGACCTGTAGAAGATGTAAAAAGTGCTATATCAAATGCAAGGATTATTATTATTATTATTACATACTGCCTGACCTGCTGAGTGTTCCTAGTGATTTCAGCGGTCCAAGGTAGATGGACCTTGGTCTTCTTTTGTCTAGCAATTTTTATTCAAATTCAATTTTTATTCAAACCCTCGAGTATTCTCAACTCCAATGAGTATATTCACCTCATTGCTGTTTGCAGGATACGGTTATGCACATATTGGCAGACATGTGTGCACAAATAGTCACTACATTTCAAAGTAAAATCTGGTGAAGCACCTTGAGACGTCTAAGACATGATAAATCCGCTATATTAAATGCAAGAAATGCTATAATTATTATTAGATGTTTTAACTTGACTCACATCTCATCTCAGAGTCAGGTGATCAACAAATCCCCAAATAAACGTGTTCACTCTCTCCGTGGCTATTTGTGGGACACTGCTGTGCACAAACTGGCTGCAACATTTCACCCACAAAATACACATTCACTGCACTTTACAGTATATCTGGTGAAGTGCTTCAAGAAGTCTCAACAACATAATAATTGTGGGGCTTAACTGTTGGTATATTTGGCTGCCACGTTTGCCTACATCATGCACACTTGCCAGCAATTTCACATGAGGTCATTCACGCTCTTAGCTAGTTACATTACAACAGACTACTGTTTGATTCTGTTTCTGTGCACTTTTACAATAAATTATTGACGTAAACGCAACAACAACAATATTTCAGTTATAGAGCGCCTGTCACGTCGGGAGGACATCCCAAGGCGCTAAAGAGGCTTGATGCAAGTTTCCCACAAAATATACAATCGATTCACTTTACTGTATATTGTATGAAAGCTTTGAGACTTTTCGAAGATGTGAAAAGGCACTATATCAAACGGAAGGATTATTATATTAATAATAATACTTGCATTTGATAGCACTTTTCACATCTACTACTATTATTACTGTTCTCATACAACTAAATCTATTTGAGATCAGAAGGAACCATATGTTCTCCTCCCTATGATTTACTTATTTTAGCTTTGTGGTAGATTGCTATTGCTGAAGTTAGGACGTTTCTATGCAATCACTTCTGTTTAATAAGTTAAACATTGCTGAGATTCAGAATGACCTTCAGAGAAATTAGTAGATAATGCGGAACACAAAAGCTCTTTGCACTCATTCTATAGTCAGATGTTATGTACTGGAATCGCTTGTTTGCATCGTGTAAAGGACAACTTCTGCACTAAAATTGCTGAACCTTACATGTTTAAAAGTTGCAGAATTCAGAAGAACATGACCACATAGCGAGGCCATAAAAAGAGATTTCTCAGATGTTCCAATCCCTGCTCGCTACCCATACTTCTTTAATATCACTTGTTTTCCAGAATCTGTTTTCCCTTCTAAAATAATTTTCAATTAGGATTTCTGGCAGAGAATGACACATTCTAACCACCCTCTAAGTAAAGTTTTTTTTTCTCTAACTTTTGCTTTAATTCTTATTCAATGATCTTAAATTATTTGCTTGTTCACGCAGACATTAAAGATTCCATGACACTATTCCAAAAGAGATGGGCGTTTCTGCCTATGTCCTAACTAACAGACTTAATTTAAACTAAGGTCCCATCTGCTGGTTCAGGTGAATGTTAAAGATCCCTAGTCAAATAAAATTGGTCACGGACTCCATGACTGTTTGTGGAACATTAGTCTGCGCAACTGGATATCACGTTTAACCCACAAAAATACAGAATCAATCCACTTTACAGTAGATCGGCTACATCATTTATATAACACCCCTCACACAGGCTAGCGTCCTAAAGCTGAATATCATGTGAAACACTTTGAGACAATATCTCAAAGAACTGATAAGGCGCTACATCAAACGTAAGGATTATTAGTAACAATCCCCCAGATGAAACTGGCCATTCAATTCATGACTGTTTGTGGGACGTTGCTGTGTACAAATTGGCTGCCATAGTCACCAACAAAAGATATTGGTGTTACACTTTACTGATTACCCTATCAAGTGCTTGGTACATCCTTCCAACATTAAAGGTGTTACATTAACTATAAGCATTATTATTATCATCATTTATATTAATGTCCTTTCATTACTGACTGGTAGAAATAATCTTTTAAGACCTTCATTGGGTAATCCCCTCAATGTTAACCCATTACATCTAAAGTAATGGTTCTGACAGTCACCATATGTCACACCAACTATTCAAATCTGAGAGTCACCTTGGTTCATACCAACCATTCCACTGTCACTTCGACCAGACAGTCATGCCAACCACTCTGAAATTATAGTCACTGTCATGCAAACCATTATGACTCAGCAGTAACATTATTCAAGCATGCTTCAAAGGAGGGCTACAGAGGGTGCAAAATGAAGGGATTTGGGGATAGAGTTACAGAGTGAGTGATGAGGAAAGTGGCTGAAAGTTGCCAACTCAAAAGAGTGAGGGTCGCAAAGCGAAGAGTTCCAAATTTCAATGGGAAATGAAAAGCTACCTACCATTTGTGTCATTAAACTTTTACATCATACCATTGGCCCTGACCTCCACAGCAAATATGTCCCCAGAGTTACAATACTTATATTTGGGTGGAAGAATGAAGAACTTTAAATACAGTGCCTATTATAGCAGATCATGGTACCACAAGGTCTTGTAAATATAATAATAATCCTTACATTTGATATAGAGCTGTTCACATCTTATCGATGTCTCAAAGCACTTCACAGAATATACTGTAAAGTGAATTGACTATTTGTGAGAGAAACACGGCAAAAAATTGCACACAGCAGTGCCCCACAAACAGTCGTGGATTGAAATGACCAATTTTATTATTGTGGGTTTTTTTGTAGATTATTATTAGGCGTGTGGAGTAAGGAATCTTGCCCAAGGTTTCGACCTGATCTGCCTGGATTCGAACGAAGTACATGTCTCATGCTTGTAAGGCGAGTGCTCCAACCCCTGAGCTACAGGAGTACCACGATTGGCTGCCGCGTTTCGCCCACATTTTGCCTACAGTCAATTCACTTTACAGTGTATTCTGTGAAGCGCTTTGAGACGCCGATAAGATGTGAAAAGCGCAATATCAAATGCAAGGATTGTAGCCCAACTTAAAATAGTAGGAAGGCAGGACACAAAGAAACAATAATTGTTGCAGATGAAAAAGATGTGCTGAGCTGGATTATATTCTGAAATGTTATTTAATTTACGTTTAGAGGCTGGAAAACTGAATGATATCACTGCAATGTCTTTTGGATGAGAAGCTAAATCAAGGTCTCATCAGCTACACTTCCAACCAGTTTCATTTAATTTAATCTCTTTCGTTGGTCATTTTTATTTTTTATTCCATTGTTATTCGTCCTTAATTGTTATAATGCCCTTAAGACAAATGTCCCTTCTTAGGCATCCTTAAGATTAAGATTAAGGAAATGTGCTATTGAACTCATTGGTCTCCTTTGTTCACCTATTGGCACACATTCTTTTGGGAGGTCTCAGGTGAGAGGACTCCTATTGGGGGGATCAGTGGGAGGACTCCTGTGTCAATCAGTTCCTGAATTCTGGACAGACAGGCGGACAGACAGACAGACAGACAGACAGGTTGTTTTTATTGGTATAGATTATAAAACATCTTTCCTACACTTGAGATATCTGGGCCCATCGACATAGGTCCTGCGAAAAACAATTCTCAATTCTATTGAAAATAAAAACCAGGTTCGATGTAGCATTGGACGAAACTATAAGTATATAAAAGGAAACCAGGGAAAGGCAAGTTGTATGACCAGTTTTCATGTCACATGCCTGTTACAGAAGCAGAGCCATTGCACAATGATCTGGAGCTGGCAGTGAACGCTAAACCGGTTGCTAACCCCTTGTTCACATAAATAAATAAACGTTTTAGGATTGCTCGATTTCCTCTTCACACACATTAACAAGACTCGTGAAGTCTGACTTCAGGGAGGGCTGTTAAGCCTGTGGGTGACAAGAAGCTATTTCATTTTGTTTGCCCCCCAAAAAAAACTCTTGCGTTTCACACGTACAAGTCTGTCCCGAGATTTATCGAATGAAATCGGGTTCCACCCCCGCCCCCACCCTCCCCCCACGACCATAATAACCGAGTGAATTCCAATGGGGAAAAAAATCACTTCAGGTGTTTGGGAAAGGCTGTCAAACATTTACCAGCCGACTATACACACTATTCGCAGTCCAGGGGGTCAGACTGTACTGTGCCGGTGTGGAAAAAAGGAAGAGGAAGCAGAAGTGTAGAAAATAATAGTAGCAACAAGAAAAAAAAGCACAATTTTTATAAATGCAGTAAATTTAAACTCACTTACCCTGTCCTGCCATGTTTGTCCGGCTCTCTCTGCTCGTTCTCTCTCAAACTTCCAGGATGTGATTAAGGCTGTGACTGAACTCTGGCTCACAGAGTTTCGACATTACACCGATCAATCGTTCATTCACAAGCTTGGAAACTCAACTTCTCTAAAAAAAAAGGAAAACAGCAAAAGCCGAGGGAGTTTTACTTTCCCTCCAGAACAGCGCGAGTGACCAGACCGGGGTCACAAGATGACTCTCACTCAGAGAGACTCAGCGAGCGACCTGTCACTGGTCAGACAGTCAGACAGAGAGTGTGGACACGCAGGTCACCCCGCCGCTCGGTCACTGTTCTCTCTATTCGAGTTCATCAACACTTTCCATCCAACGTGAGTCCATTTGTCACCAGCCGGACCTTTCGCGCCCGGATCTCCTCCCACATCCCCGAGGCGCTGCTCCCAGCCTCTGTCAATGCGCGTAACGCTTGAAACCCCGTCAAACTTTCACAAGAGCAGCAAACATCTATTTCAGAATTTCCTGGTTCTCTCCCCCCCCCCCCCTCCAAGACTCGTCACTTCATTACCATATCCAAAGATAACTGCTAATATATCATATCTTGTTGTTGGTTGCTATCAGTCAATAAACACACGCCAAACATTGACCCTGTTGATTATGGGACATCCTATTCAGATCATGCAAAGGAAATGTTCCCAACTCTCCTAATCAATAACCCCCAGATAAATTGGTAATTCGCTCTCTTTGGAAACCAATTCCCTTTGGAATTCCATGCCACAGATCCTTGCTAGTGCTGTACCATAGAGCCCATGCTTCATTTCATGTTATTGGTCATATTAATAATAAGAATCATAATCCTTGCATTTGATATAGTCACACCTGTGAGACGCCTTAAAGCACTTCACAGAATGTGTTGTACAGCGAATCGACTGTGTAGGTCGTGGGCGAAACGCAGCAGTCAATTGCGCACAGCGATGTCCCATAAACAGTCGTGGATTTAGTGACTAATTCATTATTGTGTTAAAGGAATCATTATCCCCGGAAAAGCGACCTGTTAATCGACTAACAACCAGGTTCATACTGACTGCAAGGTAAGTACATGCGTGTGGAGTAAGGAAACGTATCCAGGATTTCGCCCAGACGGTAATTGATCACAGGTCTCTTGCTTGCGATGTGAGTGCTCTTAACCACTTAGCTAAAGGTCTGCACCACTACTCCCTAGAGGTTTTTGACAGATCAACACTAAAACCATAGCCTCAACATCGAACAAACATTATTTTTAAGATCCATAACTTCGTCATAAGTAAAGCTGAACTTCTAGAATGGGCTCAATGGCTGAAAGCCAACAAATCCCTCAGAACGATTGAACTGAACCCCAGGGTACTTAGAAGCACAAGGTAGGAGATTGTAGTGAGGCAGACATTATGAGGGAGTCAATACCCACAGGTGAGATTGCAACAGACTAGAGGTAAGTATATGTGGTTCTTATATTCCAGAAAGGTGGCAGAATTACACCTAGCAATTGAAACCCATTAGTCTGAGCTCAATATCTGGAAAGCTGATGGAGTCAATTATCAAAAGAGTAATGGACGAATATGTGGATTTGCATAGAATGTAGCATGGAAACAAGGCATTCAGCCCCCAAATAGACTATACCAATGTTTATACTCCATAGGAGTATGCTTCACTGTATAAAATAGCCTAATATAAGACAGCTAGACAGATTCAGAATGATCTGATCAACACCATAACTTTTAACTGGTGTTCGACCAAGGATTGTAAGATTGTTTGCTCATACAGTGGTGGGAAATGTTGTTCTTGTTTCACATAACATCATGGAATCTTCCCATATGAATTGGCAGACTACATCACTTAATAGTAATAATAGTTCTTGCATTTTGTTACAGCATCTTATCATGTTATTGAGATGTCTCAAAAGGCTTCACAAAATACACTGTAAAGTCAACTGACTGTACATTGAAATCCATAACTGTTTGAGGGACACTGCTGTGCACAATTTGAGACGTCTGGAAGATGTGAAAAGTGCTATATCAAATACAAGGATTATTATTATATTTGTGGGCAAAATGTGGCAGCCAATTGCATATAGCATATAGCTATTACATATTGTATATAGCAGTGTCCCAGTCATGGATTGAGTGACCGCATTATTATTATTTTTTTTAATTTGAAGAGATTATTACTCTCTGAAAAGGTATCCCCAATCTGCTAATAACCAGGTTCCTACTTATTCCTAGGTAAACAGATGAGTGCGGGATAAGGAAGCTTTTCAACATTTCGCCTGCCGGGATTTGGACCCAGGTTTCTCACTTCCGACGCGAGTACTCTAACCAGTATGCTGCAGGATTCCCAGTTTTCAGGGAAACATTCTACTGCAAGGAATATACTGTATGGTTAAATCAGTTATGAATACGCTAAATGTTATGCAGCTACAAAACTTCACATTGAGGTGTGTCTGTCAGTATCCATTGTAGCCAAGCTTTAAACTTGCTGGTTGGAAGCAGCCTAGATATCTTGTTTAGCACTCCCCCTACTGTGAAGTGTCATAATTGTAAGTGCTTTCACTAAATGAAGAGCTGGCTGGAATCAACTAACTGATTACTATTGAATGCTCTTCAATTAGATAAGGATCAATGAGCAAGTTTCCCTCTGGCCTCCCTCACACTCCTCTTTCACCCTCTCTCTTTAATAATAATAATAATCCTTGCATTTGACATAGTACCTTATCACATCTTCGAGATGTCTCAAAGCGCTTCACAGAATACACTGTAAAGTGTAACTGTTAGAGGAGAAAATGGTTATGTTATATTTTCAAGAAACTTGTTTTGTGGCAGCATATGAGTAAAATACAAAGACTTGTTTTTACCTGATAGATTATTTAATTACTTTGTTTTGAATAGAATGTTTACTAACATTGTTAACAAGGCCACAATCGAAATCAGATTAGTTCGATTGTTGACCTAACATTTAATGAGCATACCTAACCATGTTGGTTATTATCTCCTGTTGTAACTGCAGCCTGGGTTGTAAGAATGAGTAAGTAAGAATTACCTAACACCACAAACTATGCGGACACGGCCTTGGGTACAACGGAAGAGATAAGCAAGAATAATGAATGTGTTGAACGGATTGTGTAGGAGACCAAAGGGTAGTTTGGGCTAGTAATTGCCAGTTTCTGGATGTGTATGTGATGAAACTATAATTGGTTTAAGATAAGCGAGAATAATGAATGTGTTGAACCTAACGGATTGGGCGAACCTAACAGTAACGACTGCAACTTTTGTGTGCGAAACCCTGATTGCACACAGCAGTGTTACACAAACAGCCATGGATTGAGTGACCACCTTTTTTTTCGTTCTTACTAACTCGGTCCTTCCATTTTTCTCTGTCCTTTTCACACATGCATAGGAATATAACAATGGGTAACACTAGAAAAGACATCTGTGCAAACATCTGGATAGTCCCAAAGTAAAAACAGAATCAACGTACAGTAAACTTGATAATCTAACACTAATCCACTGACCGAAGGTCCCCTCATTGACAGTTACTCCCTTCACTGAGTTACTCCCCATTACTCCCCAGTTATTTCCCTCACAGGTAGATACTGTACTTAACTTTCAGTGAAGATGTAACTGTCGCTTCTGACAGTTACATCTTCACTGAAAGTTACTCCAATGAAATACAGTTACTCCCTTGCTCACAGTAACACCCTCAGTGTCAATTACTCCCTCACAGGCAATTACTGTCACTCACTGTCTGTTTCCCCCTCATTGGCCATGGGTGTTTTAACTGCCAATTAATAATCATTATAGAAATATCATCATAATCCTTGCATTTCATATAGCTCCTTATCATATTGTTGAGAAGTCTCAAAGCGCTTCACAGAATAATAATAGAAATCCTTGCATTTGATATAGCGCTTTTTATGTCTTGTAGACATCACAAAGCGCTTCACAGAATATTCTATATAGTGAACTGACTGTATATTTGTGGATGAAATGCGGCAGCCAATTGCACAAGCAGTGTCCCACAAACAGCATGGATTGAAATGACCAATTTATTATTGTTTACTTTTGAGGGATTATTATCAGGCGTGTGGAGTAAGGAAACTTGCCCCAGGCGTCGCCCTGCCCTTGAACCCAGGTCTCTCGCTTGCAAGGCAAGTGCTCTAACCAATGAGCTACAGGACTCTACAAAATGCTGTAAAATGAATTGACTGCACATTTTATGGACGATGTTGGTATATTTTGTATATTAACTGACTGCAAGGAGCCATGTCAGCTGGCAACGTTAGGGAGTTCTGTTGTAAATCTATTCAGTGATGGTTGAATAACTTGTGCAATTGATCAATAGGACTTGAAGGTGTGGACGTGTATTGACCCTTAGTGCTGTAGGCCTGTATTTGCCTGCCTGCAAGCACTGCGGATGAATGGGTTCAGTAAACTGAAAGGTGGATCAAATAGTTACTCTCTCACTTACAGTTACTTCCCTCATTGACAGCTACTGTCATTGCCAGGTTACTCTATGATTTACAGGTACTCTCTGTCTGACAGTTACTCTCTGACTGACAGTTAGTTATTCTCGAACTTACTGCCAGTCTGAGAGTTAGTTACTGAGAGTTAGTTACTAACCAACTGATTGACAGTTGGTTAGGCGCTGATTTTCAGTTACTCTTAGACTGACAGTTACTCTTATACTGGCAGTTACTCTCTGATTGACAGTAAGTTACTCTCTGATTGATAGTTTATTATTCTCTGATTGATAGTTACTCTCTGACTGAGAGTTACTCTCTGACTGACAGTTAGTTACTCTCTGATTGACAGTTACACTCCGATTGACAGTTACTCTCAAACTGACAGGTACTCTTAGACTGACAGTTAGTTACTCTCTGATTGACAATTATAACAACAACAACTTTGATTTATATAGCGTCCTCCATGTCGGATGGCATCTCAGAGCGCTTCACAATAGCGGATCCTGGGCCCGAGTCCTGGGAAGGGGGAAACAGGTAACCGAAGGCGCGGTCGAAAAGAAAGATCTTCAGCTGAGACCTGAAACTAGGAAGCGAGGGGGCAAGGTGAAGGGAGTGAGGAAGGGAGTTCCAGAGCTTCGGGGCACAGTGGCCGAAGGCACGGCCACCGATGGTGAAGCGGAGGATTCGGGGGATGAGGAGGAGACCAGAACTGGCGGAGAGAATGCAACGGGTGCTGTGTTGGAGAGAGGAGGTCAGAGAGGTAGGGGGGTGCAGAGGAGTGGAGAGATTTGAAAACAAAGGTGAGGATCTTGAAATTTATCCTCTCTGGGACAGGGAGCCAGTGAAGTCTGGCAAGGACTGGGGTAATCGGGGAGCGAACTTTGGCGTGGGTGAGAATGCGGGCGGCAGATTTCTGAATGAGCTGGATTTTATGGATTGTGGTGGAGGGGAGACCAGCAAGGAGTGCATTGGCATAGTCCAGCCGCAAAGTGACAAAGGCATGGACCAGAGTTTCAGCGGCTTTTGGGGCAAGGTATTGCTGGAGACGGGCAATACGTCGCAAGTGGAAAAAAGCAGTGCTGGTGAGGGACCGGATGTGGGGGAGGAAGGACAATTGGGAGTTGAACCTGACGCCAAGGTTGCGTACCGGTTCGGAAAGTTTTAGGGGCAGGTTGGGTAGGTGAGTAGGTGAAAGCCGTGTGACTGAAGACGATGACGAGAGCCGAAGAGCATGGCTTCTGTCTTATCAACATTCAGCTGCAGGAAATTTGTGCTCATCCAGCTCCTTACGTCTGACAGGCAGGCTGACAGAACATCGGGGGACTAGGGTCACAAAGTGAGGTGGAAAAATAGATTTGGGTGTCATCCGCATACATGTGGAAATGTAGTGAAGTGGAATTCAGACTGACTCTCAGTTACTCTCTGAATGACAGTTAGTTACTCTCTGATTGACAGTTAGTTACTCTCTGATTGACAGTTAGTTACTCTCTGACTGACAGTTAGTTACTCTAAGACTGACAGTTACTCTAAGACTGACAGTTACTCTCTGATTGACAACTTGTTACCCCCTGATTGACAACAACAACAACAACAACAAATTACACTTATAAAGCGCCTTTCACGTCGGGAGGACGTCCCAAGGCGCTGCACAGGAGGCGTGTGACCCGAGCTGGGAGGGGAGTGTTTGGGAAGAGGTGAAACAAGTAGGGGAGGTGGAACAAAAGGCACGGTCGAAGAGGAAAGTCTTCAAACCGGCCTTGAAAGAGGAAAGGGAAGAAACGAGATGGAGGGATTGAGGGATGGAATTCCATAGGGTCGGAGCAGAAAAACTGAAGGCCTGGCCTCCGATGGTGGGGCGGTTCGGGCGGGGGGCTTGGAGCAGGCCAAGTCCTGCTGAACGGAGGGTCCGGGTGGGCTTGTAGGGGGAGAGTAAATTGGTTAAATAGGGCGGGGCAAGGCCGTGTGAGGCCTTGAAGGTGAGGACGAGGATCTTGAACTCGATCCTCTGGAGGATGGGGAGCCAGTGGAGACGGGCGAGGGTGGGGGTTACATGGTCGCGGAGGCGGGTGCGGGATAATACACGGGCTGTAGAGTTTTGGATGACCTGCAGCCTGTGAATGGAGGAACTGAGGAGGCCGACGAGGAGAGAGTTTCCGTAGTCCAGCCTTGAGGTGATGTACGCGTGCACGAGTGTTTCGGCAGCGTGGGGGGTAAGATAATTGCGGAGCCTGGCAATGTTGCGCAGGTGGAAGTAAGCGGTGCCAGTGAAGGCATGGATGTGGGGGAGGAAGGAGAGTTTTTGGTCGAACGTGATGCCGAGGTTCCTGACTGGCTTTGTGAGGTGGAGAGTGCAGCTTTGGATATTGAGGCTGGCAGCGCCCGATGTGCGGAGGCGCTGGCTTGAGCCAATCAGGAGGGCCTCGGGCTTACTCACGTTCAATTGGAGGAAGTTGTCCCTCGTCCAGGACTCAATGTCGGACAGACATGCTGTCAGAACATCGATGGTCTGGGGGTTGAGGGATGAGGCAGAAAGGTACAACTGGGTGTTGTCCGCATACATGTGGAAATTTACCCCATGTTTGCAGATGACATCGCCCAGAGGGAGCGTATAAATGGTGAAAAGGAGGGGGCCGAGGACAGAGCCCTGAGGGACGCCGTGAGAAACTGTGCGGGGGTTTGAGGAAAAACCATTGGAAGATACAAAGTGTAAACGGTGGGTCAGGTAGGAATGGAACCAGTCAATGACTGTGCCTTGAAGGTTGAGGTGGGAGGAAAGACGTTGGAGGAGGATGGTGTGATCGACTGTGTCGAACGCAGCAGACAGGTCAAGGAGGACGAGGAGGCAGAGGGAGCCCTGGTCACAGGCGGTTAGGATATAATTTGTAACCTGAACCAGGGCAGTTTCTGTGCTGTGAACAGGGCGGAAACCTGATTGGAGGGGTTCAAGGAGTGAGTGAGTTGAAAGGAAAGAGCGGAGCTGGGAGGCAACCACTCTTTCAAGGACCTTGGATAAAAACGGGAGGTTGGAAATGGGTCGGTAGCTTGATGGTTGCGACGCATCAAGGGAGTTACTCTCAGACTGACACTTAGTTACTCTCTGATTGACAGTTACTCTCAGACTGACAGTTGGTTACTCTCTGATTGACAGTTACTCTCAGACTGATAGTGGTTACTCTCTGATTGACAGTTGGTGACGGTTTCTGTTCCCGCCCACTCCCCGTTGCTAGGTGACGGAGAGGAGGGTGGAGCGTGCGGTGCAGTCTGGGTATCGCTGCGCCGCCATGTTTGGTGTCAGCGCGGGAGCCTGACCCGCAGCCCAGGCCCGGGGAGAGCGGAGACAGGTCCCCGGGGAGAGGGAGAGAGGCAGCGCCAAGCGGAGCTACAGCCGGAGCCATGTCGAGCAGGGACGGCAAGCTGAGCACGACGGAGCGGGTGGTGAAATGTGAGTACTCGGCGCCGCCGGCGAGTGGAGCGGTAAGCGCCCTGGTGCCGTGCCGAGCTCGGCTGTCCCAGCCTCGGGTTGCTCTGTGCTCGCTCCCCCACAGGCACAGGCCGTGACACATTCCCGAAGCCGCGGACACAGCCTGGAAGCTGAGGCCGGGATAGGGCACGGCTGAGCGCTGTCCTGTCTGTTCGTTAATTGAACCCTTTTATTATTTAAACAGACAATATGTTGGGATCCGTGCGCAGGGACTTCGTGCTGTCCAGCACTAGATCTTAGCCGAGTGCTTACTGGAATATCCCAAATAATTGAGTACAGTACAGTATTGCGAGCATCAGAATTGCTACCAGAAGCTTCATGGTTTGCATGTCAGTGAGTCCTATCAAATCCATTCAAAACCACTAAAAAATATGACACTGCCATAAAGTCTCCCGAAGCTGGATCTCTCTGTCTCTTAATAATAGTGATAATTATTGCATTTGATATAGTTCTTTATCATGTTGTTGAGAAGTCTCCAAAGTGCTTCACAGAATATTCACTGTAAAGTGAATTGACTGTATAATTTGTGGATGATGTTTTATATTTTGTATATTAACTGGGAGCAAAGAGCCATGGCAGCTGGCAAAGTCGGGGAGTTCTGTCATAAATCTATTTAGTGATGGTTGATGAACCTGTACAATTCATCAATAGGACTTGAAGGTGTGGACTTTTATTCACCCGTAGGACTGTACTGTGCTGCCGGCCTTAAAATTGTAAACGGGTTCAGTAAACTGACTTGGGTATCAAATTGTGGCTGCAGGTCCGGTTCCACGTTGAAAGTCACGGTTGTATTCATCAATTGATTCCGGTGGGGTGCCCTATCTCGCATCAATAGAAATCCCCTACCTAATACCCATCGGTTGACTTGTCAGTAATATGGTGCTAATTCTTTTGCCAAGTTTGGATAATGAGATAATAATCCTATAAAGTGCTTTGAAAAGATGCAATGGAAGGATTATCATTATAACTGATTATACTTATTGTATTAGGGCTCAAAAGTTCCTGATGTGAGCTTGAATCTTCTGACCCAAAGTGTAATTATTCCCCAAATGCCAATCTGCTTCTCCTCATTTGTTTTGTAGTTGAAGCATCCAATGTTAGTTTTGTACTTCTTGAGGAATGCTGATTTTACACAATGTTTGGAGCAAATTACGCGCAATTGAAGATGTACATGATTATTAATGGTTTTTACAATTCCACAGATTTCAATTAAAACATTGAAATCTCCTGAGTAATACTTTGGCAACGCATTTGAGCCCTGGAACTGTAGTAGTATTGTATTCAATGTGCATATGATTTACATTCATTTATGTATACTTTGGTGCTTTTAAATTATGTGTTTTGGAGTATTGTACTGCAATGCACACATTTTCAAATATTTTGTTTATTTAAACAGAGCTGTTGGTATAAATTTTGCCACTTAAATTATAGTGTATGGAGGATGAAGAAAGGTTGATGTAATGAGAGGCAGAGGGACTATTAAACTTTATATAGTGCCTTTCATGCGGGGCAGAGTCTCAGTCTCGGAGTTTGACATTGGTGGAGTCTGACACTGAGCCGGGGGGAGAAAATGTCTGCAAGCACGATTGAAGAGGAAGGTCTTTAGTCATGATCTGAAAGAAGTGGCAAGGTGGAGGGATTGGAGGAGCAAATTCCAAAGCTTCGGGGCATAATGACTGAAAGAGCAATTACTGATTGTGGAGTGGAGAGGACGAGGAACAAGCAGGAGGCTAGATCCAACCAACCTGATTAGGAAACCAGCAGATTTTGTTCTGCACCTCACCCTTTGTGACCATGAAATACAATTTGGGGGATGTTTTGTATTGTACTGTACAGTATTGTGCTGTCTTGAGTTGAAATGAACAGGATTTTGAAGCATTTTCCATTTAAGGTATTTCCGTAATTTATAAATGCTTTCAAAATATTGTGTATAAATGTCATTTGTTGATCAACTGAATTTGGGAGAGAGGAGGAAATAAATTCTCACATTAGGAGTCAGAAAGTAGCCTCACCTCACACACCAGTTTGTGAATGCATACAATTCTTTATTGAAGCACAATCGAGTTCTGCTATTGATGTGGAGTGGCACCATGTCTGTTTGGTGATGTGTGTTCCATTTAAAATGCTGCTCCTGGTTTGACATTTTATATACGCTAGGTCTATATGCACAGGCATATGTTTCTCAGGTCCTACAATCGTTGCACTGAAGGGGAACACTGCCAATTCTAGTTATTGACATCCTCAGGTTTTCAGCTTTCTTATAAACAGCAACAAAATTACATTTGTATAAACATTTGCTGTTAAGTTTATGTTCCACCTTATCAGTAGTTTGTTGTTTCTGTAATTGCGATTCACTGAATCTTCTGTAAGATAAGTGCAAAGATGGCAGAACTCAGCCCTCGGAGTGCTCTTGAAGACATATGCTGGTATTTTGAAGGGAAGCAGTTTCTAGACAGTGGGAAGGAATTTGACTTTTCTTTATAAACGTTCCCGGTTGCCTATTTTCTTCCCCTCCCCCTTTCCTTTTATCGTCAAAACCTGTTCAACTGTCAGCTGGCGGATTCTGTGAAGTGTATAATTACAGTACTCAAAAAATCTTTGAAACAGAGTATTAATTATATTGGAGTGTTTGAGAGGTGCTTATGTGTTGTGGATTGCTGTTATGGTAGCACTCCATTCCTCTGAGCATTGTTGCAAATCAGTGAGGTCTGTTCTCAGTTTTGCTTTTGCACTGTTTTTCCCTCTCTCCCATTTGATGAGTATGTTTTAAACCTGCTTCTTATGTTTTTGCTTCCTGTCAGAGCAGTAACTTGTAATCGCAAAGTACGCTCCATTAATTTGTTCATTTATTCAGTTTTCTCTAGGTTTGTTGGGTGAAGATGGATTAAACACAAAATTTCCAATTGTTGAGTTATACAGTATATTTCTTAACTGTTTCACAACCAATCCCTTAAATTGGTCCAAAATTCAAGCACCTATCACCGCTCTTGCAAAGCCTTGTAACCGATGGGTAACAATTTGCTTGTTTAATTTAGAGTAGTCTCACCACACAACAAATTATTTTTTTAAATTGTGGTCAACACTAATAAACCCAGAGCTTTAGGGACAAAATATTTTCATTTCATTGCTCTTCAAATAAACAAATCTTTACTTAATTTGAGACTTAGTCCATAGTAAATGAAGCCTTTCGTACAAACCTTGCCCATCAAATGGAGATTAATTTGATGGTGCCAAGGTTTCAGATCCTACGCTTTAACATGTAGAACTCTCTCCTGCTACCTCTCTATCTCACTCTGTCTCCTTCTGTCTTCAACTCCTGCCTCAAATTCAACCTCTTGGCCAGTTCCCCTTCCACCAAGCAATTAGTATCCAACCTGTCCCACCAAAATATTCCAAAATGTTGCCATGTGTGAAGGCTGCTGTATAAATACAAGTTGTAATTTTCAAAACTCTTTGAAGTATATTCACGTAACAGCAAGCGAAAACCCCTTGACTGTGCCAAAGACCTTAGGTGACAAAAAGATCTCTGCAAAGAGCTCTTAAATGCAATTGTTTCACAAGCAAGCATCAGTTGTATCACAAGCAAAGTGTACCGACCGCATGTTCATAATTAACACGGGAGGAAGGTATAGTTGTTTCCACACACAATCAGCAGTGTTTCTAGTTAGATAGGTGTTAGTTTTGACAATATGTAGCAGTCAATACATGCATCTGTCTATTGGGATATGAACAATTTATCAATTACCGTACTTTGGTATTGACTATTTCAAGCTCCTAGATATTTTACAAAGAAACCACCAAGTACAGTAAAAGCCTGTTTATCCAGCAACCGATCAACCGTAACTTCCGTATCCGGCATCGCAAAAAAAAGTCCGCATTTGATTAACCGCAATTTATTCGGAAAAGGGCATTGAATTATTATTATTTTTTAAATTGCGTTTTCGGCCAAATATCCAGCACGCGCTTTAACCGGCATTGGCCAGATCCCGAGGGTGCCGGATAAACAGACTTTTACTGTAGTTTGGACACAGTAAGCTGGTGTCCTGGCTGCTTGTGGGACAATGCTGTGTGTAAAATACAGTGAATCCACATCAGGGACAAGGTAGATCTTCACTTAGAAAGATATAGGCTAATAAAGGACAGTCAACATGGATTTGTTAAAGGCAAATCTTGCCTTACAAATCTGATAGAATTTTTTGATGAGGTAACGGAATGGGTGGATAATGGTAGCGCAGTTGATGTAGTTTACATGGACTTTCAAAAGGCATTTGACAAAGTGCCACATGAGAGACTTATTATGAAATTAAAGGCCCATGGCGTAAAAGGGACAGTGGCAGCGTGGATCCACAACTGGCTGCGAGACAGAAAGCAGAGAGTTGTAGTGAGCGGCTGTTTTTCAGATTGGAGGGAAGTGAGCAGTGGTGTGCCACAGGGATCGGTTTTGGGACCATTGCTGTTTGTAATCTACATCAATGATCTGGACTTGGGTGTACGGAGTACAGTTTCCAAGTTTGCAGATGACACTAAGTTAGGGAGAATAGTAAACAGTGAGGAGGATAGTAGCCATCTGCAAGAGGATATAGACAAATTGGTAAAGTGGGCAGACACATGGCAGATGAAGTTTAATGCAGAGAAGTGTGAGGTGATGCATTTTGGGAGAAGAAATGAAGGGAGGCAATATAGGCTAGATAGTACAATTTTAAATGGTGTAAAGGAACAGAGAGACCTGGGGATTTGTGTTAGTGACTCGTTGAAGGTGGCAGGACAGGTAGACAAGGCTGTTAAGAAGGCATATGGGATACTAGGCTTTATAAATAGGGGTATAGAGTACAAAAGTCAGGAAGTGCTGACTAACCTCTATAGGACTTTGGTGAGGCCTCAGCTGGAATACTGTGTTCAATTCTGGTCACCACACTACAGAAAGGATGTGAAGGCATTGGAAAGGGTACAACGAAGATTTACTAGGATGGTGCCAGGATTGAGGGACTTCAGCTATGAGGAGAGGCTAGATAGGCTAGGGTTATTCTCTCTGGAGCAGAGAAGATTGAGGGGAGACCTAATAGAGGTTTATAAGATCATGAGGGGTTTCGACAGGGCAAATAGAGAAAAACTATTTCCACTCGTGGGTGAATCTGTGACTCGTGGTCACAGATTTAAAATAGTTTCAAGGCGCAGTAGAGGGGAGCTGAGGAGAAGTTTTTTCACTCAGCGAGTTGTTCGAATCTGGAATGCATTGCCTGAAAAGGTGGTGGAGGCTGATTCGATAACAACTTTTAAAAGGGAATTAGATCTTTATTTAGGGAGAACGGGTCTATTAGGCTATGGGGAGCGGGCAGGGCAGTGGGATTGAATCGCTCTTTTCAAAGAGCCGGCACAGACTAGATGGGCCGAATGGCCTCCTTTTGTGCCGTAAAATTCTATGAATCTATTACAAAGTATCCTGTGAAGCACTTTGAGACCGCTCGACAAAATGATAAGGCACAGTCTCAAATGCAAGGATTATTATTTTTATTATTATTATAGATTGAAAAAGAAAGTACCCTCAAGAAATCTCGTAAACAATGGCCAGTAACTGGAACAGTTAGAAGTTCTTGACTGATGCTCACATTGTGCATGGTTCAAATGCCATAGATGAACTAATTCAGTAACTTGTTGTGCCTAACGTTAGATGGTATTAGTACAGAGGCAAGGGTAATTTAAGCACCTTGGGACATCCTCCCAATGTGAAAGATGCTCTATAAATGCCGTTAAACCTACCTGACCATTCCGTTCAGTGAGCTCAAGTCTACTCTATGTCCTCCACCCGACATGCCCTACAAGTGGAAAGGCTTTCAGTCTCTCTAGCCCACCTTCTGTAACTCCATCGCACAGTTCCTTTGCCTCGCTTCCTCCCTTTC
The DNA here is from genome assembly GCA_035084275.1 of Hydrolagus colliei. NCBI lineage: Eukaryota > Metazoa > Chordata > Chondrichthyes > Chimaeriformes > Chimaeridae > Hydrolagus > Hydrolagus colliei. The sequence goes on from CM068748.1 coordinate 21,222,315, forward strand.
CTCTTTCAAGGCCGCTCTCAAGATCCTCCTCTTCGATCGGGCCTTCTGCCGCCCTCCCAACTCTCTGCCTACCCCCTACCCTGCCCCTCCCCCTTGCTTGGGTTCAGCGCCTTGAGATGTCCTCCCGACATGAAAGGTGCTCTATAAATGTCATTTTGTTGTTGTACTGAGTTTTCCTTGCAATGCCTCTGAGCTCATGGGTTATAGAGGGACGGCGAGATGCTGTTCTAATGTTCTCTGAAGTCCGTGCATTGTTTCATGCTGTGTATTTCCTGTTTATTTTCTCTTGGTAGTAATTGTTGGGACACTTTGTGTTTCTGTCTCCCTCCTGCAGCCGTCCCCTTCCCACCGGCTCACCACCTGACAGGTGAAGAGATCTTTGACCCTGACGGCAAGCCCAGAGTAGATGTTTTGAAAAGCCATTTAATCAAAGAAGGTCGTGTGGATGAGGAAATTGCACTTAGAATTATTAATGAGGGAGCTGAAGTCCTTCGGAGAGAGAATACAATGATAGAAGTTGAAGCACCGATAACAGGTAAGGGTAAAACTTCTCTTTATGCAAAGTGAAACTTCTGAGCTTTACACTGACATTGGGGTTTATAGGTTAAAGATATTCAATTCCTTTTCATTCAAACTGGAGACTAAATCTAGCAGAAACCAAACTAAAATAACACAAGCTGCTCCATTCACTCACCAAAGCACAGTCATTCCACTTTACAGTATGTTCTGTGAAGCACTTTGAAACATCTCAACAACATGACAGTCTTATATCAAATAAAGGGACTATTATTATGTACATACAGTTATATTGTTCGAGGATTAGCAGCACAATTTTGGGACATAACTTTTAGTTCTAAAAAGCTTATCTTTTTGATTAAAAACAAATGTCATCATTGATTCTTTAATCTAACTGAAGAAGCATGCCCTGGGTACCTTTTAGATAATGAAATTGAAGAACATTTGTTTTAGTAGTCAGAAGAAAGACTTGTTTTCCTGTGAGCAGCATTTGCTAGAACCTAAATTGAATCGAGTTGAATTATCAAAATCGGCAGTCCCAAGTTGGTAAAATCCATCAAGACACATAATTAACTTTTCACGATTCATCATTCTCGCTGCAGTTATGGTTGTAACTCTTATTAACACTGCCTAAGGCTGGTTGACTACATGTTGCATTTGTTATGTATGACCAACCTAAAACTGTGGAAAACTGGTCCGTGTGTTTATATTTCAAGAAGCTTAACATTTGATGCAGTAAAACTTCATTTAGCCCAGGATAAATGTAGGCTGTGAATCAGAAGTCGAGGTTAAACGACATTTGCCATTTTTCTAATCTTTTTCTTTTTTCCCTCCCCCTAGTTGAGAAGTTAGCGAACAAGACAGATCATTGCACGGAGTTCCAGCAGAAGCCAGACCAGCGGTCGTACACTAGAAAGAGATCAGCTAGTTCAGCAGTCAGTTTCCAGTAACTAAATGATCAACTATTAGTAGAAGCCTTAGTATATTGAGTAGGTAGTGTAAGTATTATTAGGTGTTGTCTCTTATCTCTCATTCACATTTAGAACAGAGGTTGTGAAACAGCTGAATATTGAGGTGAAATGCAATGCAAATGTTTGTGTTCCATTTCACTGCAGCATTGTCTTTCTTGAGCCTTCCGTGTCAGTGAACAGACTAAAACAAGAGCAATGTCCATAGATTTCCTTAGCCTTCAGAGAGCCCTGAGCTAAACATAAAATAGCGGCTTGAGCAGGGTAGTGGGCGCATTCTTGCTTGTACAACTTGTACAGCTTTCGGACGTCCTCCCAACGTGAAAGGCACTCCATAAATGTAAATTTGTATTAAATTACAATAAAATAGTCCTTGCATTTCACATATAGCGCCTTATCACATCTTCGAGACGTCTTAAAGTGTTTCACAGAATATACTGTAAAGTGAATTAACTATGTTTTGTGGGCAAATCGCAACAGTCAATTGTGTACAGCAGTGTCCAAAAACTGTCATGGATTGAGTGATCATTTTTGTAATGGCTTATTAACTATTCCGATAACCGGGTGCCTATTTACTGCAAGGTAAACAGAGGCATGTGGAGTAAGGAGAATTGCCCAACATTTTTCCCTGCCCGGGAATCAAACCCAGGTCCTCTTCCTCAAAAATATTTCTTAATTTTATGAATCAAGCCTGCTAGTTGTATCATTGCCTTCCACTGTTCACCATATGTTTAAATTCCCAGGATGAAATGTGAGGGGTGGAGTGGCAACTAACTACATTTTATAGGAGACTATACTGTAGAAAATATTCAATTCAAACTACCACCACTGCTCAGTATTGCCCCTGACTTTCAGATTCTGAGTCGGAATCTGGTACACTTTTATGGTGTATTTATAAGTAGTCACTGCTACTTTTAGATCTCTGCTGGCTTATTTTTGGTGCTCACACCTGTGAGACTGAAGGAAGTGTTTGGGGCGAACCAAGTCGTGTTACACTCTTCATTTGGATTCTGGCTACGAGCCCCTCCCACAGAAAAATGGGTACTTCCCCACAGCTTGCAAAGTGTGGGTTAAGCGGGTGAGCAACCTGCTTTGTCTCTTGTGTATTTTTAAAACACAAAGGTTTTTGTGTGCAGGATCAACAGCAACTTGTGTGTGTGTATATATATATATATATATATATACACACACATGTATATAGCGCCCCTCATGGAGGGTTACGTCCCAGAGCGCTTAACAGCAACAGAGCACGACGTGAGAATGGGAAGGTGACCATAGGCATAGTCGAAGAGGAAGGTCTTCACTCGTGATCTTTGGAGAGTAGTAAATGAAAGCGTGGCCACGGTCGGGAGCTGCCATTGCATGAAGTAGTTTGAAAACAAGTGTGAGGATCTTGAAATCGATCTGTTTGGCGGTCAGCAGCCAGTGGAGCCTGGATCATATGCTGTACAAGAGAAAAGTGCCAACAGCTGAAGACTGCTGTTTTTCAAAATTTGAAGCTTGATGATTTAAATGTGATACAATTTTACAGGAAAATATAACATTTAAGCATGATTCTCTGTCAGTTCGTTAGAAGGCATTTCTAAATTTTCTCAGCCTTTTCTGTACACTTTTCATCTAATGTTAATTTGAAGTATTTTTATTCACAAAATAATGTGGGGAGGATTGAGTGGGCATTGCAACACAGCCTTTACTCAAATGCTTCCATTTTGTTGTGAGGTGGGGTGGGGTGGGATTGGGGGTATGTTGCATTGTCAGAGGTGCCATCCTTCGGATGAGACATTAAATCAGGATCCTGTCTGCCTTTTCAGGTGGATGTTAAAGATCCCATGGCCTTACATGAAAAGAGATGCAAGTTTGTTTCAGTGTCTTGGCCAACAATGTTCAAAACTAATGTTGGTTATTCACTTCAGACATGTTTATGGGACATTGCTGTGCATAGTTGGGCTGGTGCATTTGCCTACAAATATACAACCACTCCACTTCACAGTAAATCCTGTGAAGTGCTTTGAGACCTCCAAATGTGAGAGGCGCTGTACTATATACAGTATAAAGATTATTATTACTTATTATTGTATCGTTAATAGTTGCCTCTTATATTCTAGTGTGTGGTGACATCCATGGTCAATTCTTTGACTTGATGAAGCTTTTTGAAGTGGGAGGATCACCAGCCAACACCAGATATCTCTTCCTTGGAGATTACGTAGACCGAGGGTATTTCAGCATAGAGGTAAGAATGAAGTGCTTACCTGGGATGGGGGCGTGGAGGAAAACTGAGGAATAGAGGTAAAACTGTCAATGAAATGTCATGCCTACTTGACTTTGCATATTTATTATGAGGTTTAATCTGGCGATTTCAAACTCGGTTTGTGTTTTGGTATTCGTGTGGCATTGCCGAGTGTTATCTTGTTGGACCATGGTTCCAGCATTACGAATGTCCAGCTTTAACCATGTCAGAACTGAACCATGCCCTCAGCAAGCTTGTAGAGCTAATAGCTTCCCTGGTGGAATCATGGGTAAAGGCTGGTGCAACATTGGGTCATGCAGACCACAAAAAAACACTGGTTTGAATCCTAGGCTCTGCTTAGTGATCTGAATTCATCTAGGCTATCAGTTGGGGCTACTGTTGACTTCAGTACCCTTGTGTTAGGAAGGAATAAATGAGCCATGTATGCCTTTCCTCATTACAATCCAGGGTGTGACTTTACTTCTCGTTCCACCATAAGCAGAGAACAAGTAGAGAGCAAAGCTCCTTGTTCTGTACGTAATTAATACACCATCATCTCTCTCCCCCCCCCCCCCCCCCCCATTAAGCAGACTTTATCCACATGAAAGGTGCTAATTGTTGTTGTATGTACACAAAAATTATAGAATGTTCCAGCAGACAAATGGTCCATTTGTGGAATGTTGAGTCTGTACACGTGCTTTTCTCCACAAACGCTACCTCCTCTAATCTCATTCTCCTGTTTGCGCCCTTCTTCCCTTTATTATTGCTCTTATTTAAGTATCCATCCGATTTTGATTTTAAAAAATCCAATTCAGTTGGTTTGTGGCAGCAGATTCCACATTCCACCCACTCTCTGTGGAGAAAATGCTTTCAACCTCCCCCTTTATTTCTCTATACAATTACTGTTGTGTCACTTTGTGCCTTCCTGTCGACCAGTGGAAATAATCTGTGCGATTTGTTATTTCTTCTGCCACTCCTCCAGCTTCTCCAGTCACCTTCTTGGACAATTAATGGTGAACTTTGGCCAATTTGTGCTGTGAATTCCTGTCTCCCTCCCCAGCTTTGGGCTGCTCTTTGTTTTATTTGGCCCAGTTTTATGTAATTTCTATTTTTTCTGTCATTCCAAATCCTGCTTTATCACTGGAAGAATGATTTGCCTACACCCAAAATTATTCTTCTGGGTTTACTTTTGTCAATCCTTTTTAAAATCTTATATACCTCGCTTAACAGGGTGGTCCAACTGGCGGTCCACAGACTGATTTCATCCATCCCACCCCGTACCCCAACCCCTACATTTCATCTGGCCCACCGGCTCCCTCCATGATCCGTCAATGTTATGTTTCTAGAAAGGAAATACAAAAATGTTACTTGTGCCACCCAAGAATTTTTCTCAAATAGAGCATCATCCATCGAGCAGCCAAAAGATTGGACTACACTGTTCTAAGATCCCTTGTGAGATGACACCTTTCAAGACTGAAGAGCCGTGACTTGTCTAATTGTTTGTAGCTCACCTAATTATTGCAGCCTACTAATGTTTTTGATCGATGATTTGCTGTTTTCTAATGCTCCTGTGTGTATGTGTGTGTGAGATATTAATAATTTGTTTTTAAACAGTGTGTACTCTACTTGTGGGTTCTGAAGATTCTGTACCCAAATACGTTGTTTCTATTACGAGGGAATCACGAATGCAGACACCTTACAGAGTATTTCACGTTTAAACAAGAATGTAAGTAACTGCCTTCAGCTTGTGTAACATTGAATATATCTTCATAATAAGGACAACAATAGACAGTGGGAAAAGTAGGAGCCTTGTTTTCGTAAACAATAGTGTTGGAGATGTGGATTAGCACAAGCGATAGAAGAAGAAAATAGACAGCGGGTTTCTAAAAGCAACCGGATAATTTCATTTCAATTGGAAGCCTTATTGGATTTAGTAATGGTGCATTGTAGAGTTGATGGATAGCAATTGTTTTTTGGTGAGGAAGTCAGCCGAGTGTCTTGACATATATGGAAATCTATTACCAGGCTTAAGAGTAACCAAACAGAAAATTCCATGCATCCTACCTACACATGGAAATCCCAGAAATTTTATTGGAATGTACACTCTCGCTGGAGGGACACATTCTGCTTACTTAATTCCGGAATGTATTAGGTGCAGGTTGGAAAGGTTTGAGGAATCCAGAGTGTGCGTTGGAATAACTGCAGGTGTCTATCCAACTAAAACCACATAGCTTTCTGATGACAGCACTACCTGGCAAGCTTTTCCACTGCTTATCTAGCTAGGACCATCCTACCTGCTAGGACTTTTGCAGGGTTAATGGGAGCTGAATGGAAAGGGTCCCTGACCCCAGAGATCCATCCACCCTTCCAAGTCCTACCGATGATACAGGCTGGCCTATTCCCTAGTTACTGCAGACCAACTGGTTCAGAAACTGGAGTGCGATGACCACCATAGAGGGTGGACTCGATTCCGACATTCCGTTGTGAAACACCCACTAGTTGGTCATTTGATGTCCCACAAGCGCTGGTTTGAGCCCTCATTGGATGGATGGTAGGCACCAGGAGCTTCTTATAGTGTGTTCAAAGTCGTTGACTACGTCAGCATAATTCAGTGCCCTGTGGTTACTGTAGACTGGGGTGATAGTCCAGTTCTACAGTTATAGACGGGCCAAAAGTAACACTGTGATATATGCATGGGGTCTGTAATATCTAACGAGCAGTCTCCGTAGCCCGGTCACAGGGACATCTGATTAACTTGAAGAGTTCATCTTCATTGTGTGCTACATCTAACAGTAAATGCTCAGATGATAGGTTTCTACTAAAATTTCAAGTTTGGCGTGACTCAGTTGACTCAACACCTAACATACTGCCCTCCCAATTATATGGTTTCAGATTCAGATCTCTGAACCACTCGTCAGTCCATTGCACTTGGCACAATGCAAATCAGCCTTTTCGGCTCTTGGTGCTGTCGTTCGAAAGTCTTGCAGATGTAGAGTCTTCATCCTTGTGGGATGAGGGGAAAAAATCAGCTGATTCGTTCACCACTTTATGCACTGCACATACTATCAGCCACCTGACAAAACTAGTCCAGGTGAAAGATTCCACATGGATCCAACCAGACCCTACAGGGCAATGTTATGAGAGTGTTTGTAGGGCAGATACAGGAATGCTAAGGATCAAAACACAAAGTATTCTTAAAAAATGAACATTGAACAGCTATGCTTAAGCAATGAATTTAATGCCAACATTTATGCCAACCCAGGTAAAATCAAGTATTCCGAGAGAGTCTATGATGCTTGCATGGAAGCATTCGATTGCCTTCCCCTTGCTGCACTTCTCAACCAGCAGTTTCTGTGTGTGCATGGAGGCCTCTCACCTGAAGTTCATAACTTAGAAGACATTAAACGGGTAAGGTCTTTAAATATTCAAGCTTGATTAATAAATGTCTTGAAATAGCACCTTTCTTGGATTGTTGTGTGTGGAGAGGGGAATAGATTGTTTCTTACGAAGTCCTCTCCTGAAAGTTGGGTTGATTTTAGAGCCTGTGAGATAAATTGGATGAGCCTGCTCACACTTGTAATGTTCCCTTCCCCACGATTGGTGACATGCTGCCACAGAGCACAATTCTTCTATTTCCACCCACAAATCTGATATTTTCATCATCCCATAGGGGTGTGAGAAACACCCTTGTGTAGTTGAGTGAGCTCACCTTCTGGTGTATAAAATACCTTGTTCTGGGCAATGTCTTGTTTCTTTCTCTCGTGTCAGCAGCAGTTTGCTCTGTCGCCCACACACCAAACGTTCATAATCACGGTTATGCACCACTTTATTTTATCATCCAAGCCAACAGCTGACTGGCTGCAGCCCTGAATGTGTAGCAAGGGGTTTAGTTTGAGTCATTGCCAACTTTCTGCAGCCTTTCTTTGCTTGTGTTGTGCTGGTTACTCACCAACACCAACTCAAATAGAGACAGACTGTTCACTATCTAGTGTATCTGCTTAGTCACTGGTTGCCACCCAATGTCAGCACCTGGGAAAACACATACTGTTGTGTTCCGCACCAGTGTCCCATGAGGTTAGAAAGTGTTCAAAACTCTGCAACATTTCGCATGTTGGTATAACTTGTTACAAGTTGATTTTGGCAACAAAAACATTGAACATTTCCACATTTCTACCAAGTTGCTGAGTCAGAATGACAGGAATTACATTGCCTCGTTCCCCACTGGATCAGGGAACGCAAAATCAGCCAAAATGTCTTCTTAGCGGCAACCCCCATTGGACATGCATGTGTGGACATTGGCTTTGGACAGGATGAAAATCTGAATCAGCTCAGGAGCTGCCACATGAATAGAATTTTGCGGCATAGAAAGAGGCCATTTGGTCCATAGTACTAGTGTCATCTCTGAAAGAGCTCTCCTTTTCATTTATCAAATGTTTGTCTAATTCCCTGTTACTCATTGTCCAAAGCTCATTAGCTGACACGAGAGCAATAACCAAGTTAGCAAATTACTAAATGATTCATAGTAATGTACATTATATCACAGAGAGGAAGATTGGTTAGATTTGGGGGGTAAGGGGAGAGAGAACAGGTTTGTGGAATTTCCTCACGGTCCTCTATTGCACTCCATTCCCAAGTCTGACAGAGAAATTACCGTGAATTAAGAAGTATTCTCACGATCAAACGGTTATCAATCAAGGCTAATTCTCCTTCTGCAAGTGTAGTTGGGGATGCCTTAGAGACTGAACTTCTTACAGCATCAGCCCAACCTTTTAAATTGGCACAGATCTGGTGTTATCCAATGTAAGTCAAGCAAAAGTACCGGTGTATCCTGTCTGGGACTGGTTCTCATCACCCACACTTCAGCAACAGTTTAACAGGCAATTTGGATCCAGTCCAGGTGTCTGTGCAGGCTGACTTTGACTTTGCTGAGCCAGTGCCTGGTATTGTGATGCTCCAAGCTGCCTTTAGCATTGAGTACCAGAGCTTTCCACCTCTTACCTATTTGTACATAAAAGTTAAATGAATAAGGATTACGCTTTGATTACCTACCATAGGTGCAGTCTTCCTCATTCTCTGAAAGCAGTTAAAACTCATACTGCACCGAACTCTTAACATTTTTAAAGTGTTTTAAAGTGTTTCAGCCAGTACCTTAAAGATACTGCCCCATCTACCAGTTTCATCGATGTGGAGATCAAACTAGATTGAAAGAATGATGAAGGCTGTACCCACAATTTTCTACTGTAACCTTAAATTCCTCTGCTCTGTACTGAAGACACTACTGTCTGCAAGTATTATTGCTGTTCTTTTCAGGCCATTTTGTTAATACTGTAGTGTGCAATAATGCCTCCTAGTCGTCAAATAACTGCTGATGTTTTACAATAATGAGAATTGTGCGCTTTAAATCCTATTAAGCCTTTTCTGACGTGTCCCTAACAGTTAGATAGGTTTAAAGAGCCACCTGCATTTGGGCCAATGTGTGACTTGTTGTGGTCAGATCCTTCAGAGGATTTTGGAAATGAAAAAACCCAGGAACACTTCAACCATAACACTGTCCGCGGGTGCTCCTACTTCTACAGGTGGGCAACTCCACAGCCTGATTACATTTAATGCTTTTCAACATTACTTTCCTGTGCCTGAGACAGACTTTAATTGGACCCTGTTCTTTGTTTCAGCTACCCAGCTATTTGTGAATTTTTGCAAAATAATAATTTGTTATCGATAATTCGAGCACACGAGGCGCAGGATGCAGGGTAAGAGTGACATCACATTCTGCGTTTCACAGTAACTCGGCGCTGGGCGTACTCTAAACAGGGTGTAAAATAGGATTACGGGGGTGAATTTTCCTTATTTACATGCTCCCTCTCGGCATCTGTAAACAAAATTTCGGACAGATTTGGAATCAAACCCAGGTCCACTGTCTTCGGAAATATCATAAATTTACAGCAGAGAAGGTCATACAGCCTATTATGCCTGTGCTGGCTCATTGAAAGAGCTGCCTGTTTAGTATATTTTTCATTTTCCTCCCTCACCCGTTTAATCTTCAATTTATAGATATCTACCTCTTAAAAGCTAATCGGGATTCTGGCTGAAATACAGTTCTAAGTTGTACATTCCATGTCCTAAAAATCCTGATTTTTAAAAAGAAATAAAATTCTCTTTCCTCTTTTGGTAATTACCTTAAATATACCCTCCAGTTACTGTCTCACTGACTGATGGAAATAATCTCCCTCTACGTTTCAAAACCATTTTACATTTTAAAAACCTATCCAATCACCTCTCGATGGTATGTTCTGGGGAAGGCAGCACTAGTTATAGTGATAATAATCCTTGCATTTGATATAGCGCCTTATCACATCATTGAGACGTCTCAAAGTGCTTTACAGAATTATACTGTAAAGTGAATTGGCTGTATATTTTCTAGATGAAACTCAGTAGCCAATTGTACACAGCAGTCAGTGTCGCACAAATTGAATGACCAAATTACAGTAAAAGCCCGTTTATCCGGCACCCTCGGGTCCTGGCCAATGCCGATTAAAGTTCTCGCCAGATATTTGGCCGAAAACACAAAAGAATAATAATTTTTAAACAATATATTGTGCCGGATAAATTCCGGTTAATCGAATGGGGACTTTTTTTTTCGAGGTGCCGGTTATACGGAAGTTACGGTTGATCAGGTCACGGATAAACAGGTTTTTACTGTATTATTTTTTAAATTTATTATTGTGAAGGGTTTAGTACCCCTGGAGAATGATCAGCCAATCGACTAATAACCGGGTTCCTACTTACTTACAGAGTTGTGTGGAATAAGGAAACTTGCCTAACGTTTGGCCCCGCCCGTGAATCAAACCCACGTCCTCTGGCTCATGAGGCAAGTGCTCTAAGCACTGAGCTACAGGAATCCACCAGTTTCTTCACTCTCTTGGACTTTTTGAACTTTTGGTCAAATAGTAAATAGGGATTTAGTTTGGAAATCCTTCCAAGGATAAACTATTTGGAGCATGTTTCTTACATTTCAATCATAAACCTAAGAATGTGCAGGTCTGGATAAGACCATTTTAGCCCTTCCAGCTGGTCTGCTTTTCATGCAATGTCTCTCAAAAAGTCCTCAATCCACTTTCACAATCAAAAAATCCATTCCCTCTTCAAACTGCCCACACTCTCCACCTCCACTCTTTTCCTGGGCAGCCGTTCCCCAAGCTAACACACTCTGTGTGAAGTACTTCAATCTGAGCTGTTCAGTTTCCCTTTTCTGTGTTTGAGTGGATACATTATGTGGCTTTTTGCATTTTTGAAAATGTTGTTCAGATTAACTCTTTAACCCGCTGCCTACAGCCATTACTTTCGATGAAAATGAGATGTTAAATCTGTTGTGTTGATTCATCTCCCTGTTGACTACGATGCAGTGGTGAGAAGGTCTGCAGCACAACACTACTGTGAGGCTGCATGTTGTGCTGTTTTCTCTCATTGTACTTCTGACCTTGTGTTTCTGCTAGTTCTATAGTCACTTACCAAGTTCTTCACTAGACCTCGTTTGTCAAAAGATTGAGGATTTAAGATTCGGGCTTAAGTTTGCTGACTGGTAGTGCAGACACTAGTTCTGGGGAAATGTTATATTTTTGGATGGGACGTTCTGACTGCATGTTAAGGTGAATGTAAAAGTTTCCGTGGCACTATTCGATAAAACAAGGGGGTTTCTCTTTCTCAGTGTCCTGGCCAATAATCCCCCAGATAAATTGTGCATTCTTTTCATGGCTTTTTGTGGGAAATTGCTATTGCAAATTAGGCTGTCGCATTTGCCTACAAAATACAGTCACTATAATTGATAGCTAGTACTTGTGAAGTGCTCTTGAGACATTTCAACATTATAAGTACTACATCAAATCTGAGCACAATTATTATCCTTGAATGCAATCTCTACCAGCTAGCATCAAGAATAATCTAAAATAAACAAAAATTTGAGATAAGTATCTTAGTTTCAGTGAACATTGTATTTATGTTCACGCACCCCATGTCCCTCTTTGATTTGCCTCACTCTACCCTCACTCCTGTTATGAGCAGAAAGTTAGTTCTGCTAACACAAGCAAGTTCTGCCATTTGTAAACCTCGAAATACAGTATGGGGTAGTAAGTGAGACTGAATAGTACACCGAAACATATAAGCAGCACTGATCTGTTGCATGCTCCATCGTTTATTCAAAGCACAAAACCCATTTAGTGTGAAGGAGATGAGCAGCACCAGCCGTGGTAACTTGATGCTATCCTATCCCGAGGTTCATTTTGCAGCATTCAGCCATCACACTTCACATCCTTTGCTATTCTCCTCAATGTGAATGATTACAGTACAATGCAAAGGCAGAAATTTAATTTGAAAACTTTCATTAAACTCTAAAGAAAGAAAACTACCAGGAGGCAGAGAAACTTTTGAGAAAGTCCAAAGGGAGGAAATAAACTAATTTAAGTAGAACTCAACTTTTTGAGTTCAATATAACTATAATTAATAATAATCCTTGCATTTACCCCACATTGGTGGGATATCTCAAAGAGCTTCAGGATTTCCTGTAAAGTGCAGTGATTGAATATTTCGTTCCCGAGCATGACAGCTAATTTACGCATGGCAGTGATTACGAGGGGATAATTTATACCCCAAATTATCAGTTTTTTCTATAAAATAATGATGACAAATTGTTATGGACTGTCTCTGTAGTCCTCTTATAATAATAATAATAATACAGTACTTGCATTTAATATAGCGCCTTATCATGTGGTTGAGAGTTCTCAAAGCCCTTCACAGAATAAGCTGTAAAGTGGAATGACTGTATTTTGGGGGCTAAACATGGCAGCCAATTGTGCACATTCCTTTTGCTTCCAGATGCATCTGAGTTTTACAGAGGAGCCGTGGAGGAGGAATTTAATTTAGATGTTTATGACTACAAATGGAATTGACAAAATAAACTGAACGAACAACATTTTCCTTTAGCACAAAAGGGTGTGGAGCTCCGTAGCTTAGTGATTAGCGCAGTCACCTCACAAACGAGGACCTGGTTGGATTCCCGGCAAGGCAAAACTGGAGGAAAGTTTCCTTATTCCACACATCTCTGTTTACCTAGCAGTAAGTAGGAATCCAGTTGGAATCCATTGGCTTCCCATCACCCAGAGGATTCAATTCAAGATCCTGGTTCTCACCTTGAAAGCCCTCCTTGGCCTTGCCTCACTCTACCTCTGCAGCCTCATTCAAGTCCTGCCTCATTCAAGTCCTGCCTCAAGACGCTCCAACCGTGCAGTTGGTCTACCCTCCCTTCTCAAAACCTTCCCCGATCCCGACCCCTGCTGAAGTCCGAAACATTGGCTGTCCAGTCTTGGGCGTCCTCCCAATGTGATTGGTGTAATTAAGTGTAATTTTGTTGTTGTTGTTGGTCGATTGGCAGATTGCATTGTGGTGGTAATAATCCCTAAAAAAAAATGTAACTATGTTTTACTCAATTCACAGCTGGGTCTTTCACTAAAATGCAGTCAATCTACTTTACGTCTCAACAAAGTGATGAGACGCTTTATCAAATGCAGGGATTATTATTATTATTAGCACTCTGGCTACAATGGTTTTCATTTTGCAAATGCACCTCCAGCAAGCCCAGCCAGTAAAGCCACATAAAAAATGCTATATAAATGCAGATTGATTGAGAAGTTCAAGGAGATGGAAAATGGCCACATACTTAGGAATTATGAATATTAAGAGCTGTGGACAGAAGGGATATTTGGTAGATGGTGTCCAGGCGTGGTCTGTATAGAAGCGAGCTCAGTGACCGACTTGACCTCTTGTACCTATTTTGGTAGAAGGACAACAGTCTTGAGCCGACTTGCCGTGTGTCACTGTGTCTTGTGTGGGTGTATTGATAGCTTGTAGTTGGCCACGTAGTGAAGGGCCTGGCTGATTGCTTTGTGATTTATGTTAAACCTCCGGCTGCTTTTCTATTGATTCCGAAGCCGTGGGTGATTTTGTTGAGAAGTAATTGCTTTTCATATTTTTTGTCTCTGCAGCTATAGAATGTACAGGAAAAGTCAAACCACAGGCTTCCCGTCTTTAATTACAATTTTTTCTGCACCTAACTATTTAGATGTCTACAATAATAAAGGTAAGTTAACTTTCTTTTAACCTGCTTTCTTTTATTCTTTTACTGTGCAAATTCCATTTCTTTGTGGTGTCCTGTAGCATGTTGGTTAAGCAATCGCCTCGCAAACAAAAGGACTCGGGTTCGATTCCCAGGCGGGGCGAAATCTCAGACAAGTTTCCTTACACCACGTGCCTCTGCTTACCTCGCAGCAAGTTGGAAACTGGTTGTTGGTTGATAAGTGGATCGCTTTTTGCAGGTAATTCCCGTTTTAAGATGTTTCCATGATGTGATAAAGCATGTAGTTATTCTTTTTAACTCTAGGAATTGAATTTTCTCTCTTCAGCTGCTGTGTTGAAATATGAGAACAATGTGATGAATATTCGGCAGTTTAACTGCTCTCCACATCCCTACTGGTTACCTAACTTCATGGATGTTTTCACGTGGTCACTGCCGTTTGTCGGAGAAAAAGGTAGAGCTATGTGCGAAACAAGTCACCCAAAGTGAATCCAAAACACCCAAACTAGATGTGTACTCCTGAAGTGTAGTGGTTAGTGCACTCACATATGCATTCCATCCCTAGGCAAAACCTTCGGCAAGTTTCCTTACTCCATGCACCTCCTTTACTCAGCAGTAAGAAGGAACTTGGTCATTAGTCGATTAGTAGATTGCTTTCCAGGTTAATAAACCCTTAAAAACAAGACTACGGGGCACAGGTGTGCACAATTGGCTGCCGTGTTTCACCCACAAAATACAATCAGTCCACTTTATAATATATTCTGTCAAGCGCTTTGGGACATCACAATGATATGCTAAGACATTATATCAAATACAAGTATTACTAACCTGTGGTTTGCATTGTACAGTTACAGAGATGCTGGTTAACGTCCTCAATATCTGCTCGGACGACGAGCTAATGTCTGAGGGAGAAGATGCCTTTGATGGTAAGAGCGATTTTATAGCTAATCCTTTTGTTGATGTGATTCCTGGTTTGTAGGCTATAAGGTTCTGGAAACTTGGGAATGTAAACTGAACACAATCATTTCATGCCAACACATTAAGCTTCTGGGTTCCAACTGGGCATGTGATTCCAGGCTCCCTTCATGATTCTAGATACAAAGTGTTATCTGAACCTGAATGTTCCCGGAGGGAAGGGGCGATGGGAAGAAAATAGCCACAATGTGCACCCACATAGGTTTACACCTGAGTCCCATAGTTACAAGGTGCAGGAGATGAGCCATATGATTGACATTGGGCATTCTTCAGGGTGGGTTAGATGATCCTCCCCTTACAACGATAGTGACAGATAGTGGGAGAATCTGGCCTGAGCTATGAGAGAGGGGGCTGCATGTGAACAGCAGCCATCCTAGACAACCAGCAGCCACCCTGGGCAACCAATAGCTATCCTGGACAAGCAGCATTCAGCAGCCTGTACAGAGTTGGCAATACCACCTCCACTGGCTGGTTGGTTGCGTTGCCTTTTCTTCAACAAAAATAATAATGATAGTCTATACTTTTGATACAGCACCTTTTATGTCAGGAGGATATCCCAAAGTGCTACACAGGATATAATGTAAAAGTGTAGTGATGATTGTTTTGTGGGTAAACAAAAATAC
Source organism: Hydrolagus colliei (assembly GCA_035084275.1). NCBI lineage: Eukaryota > Metazoa > Chordata > Chondrichthyes > Chimaeriformes > Chimaeridae > Hydrolagus > Hydrolagus colliei. The sequence goes on from CM068748.1 coordinate 21,237,747, forward strand.
AAGTCATACAGTTTTTTTTAAAAGCTTCACAATTTTGGTACCATTCTGAATGCCGCATTTTAAATCCAAGGTTTCACGCTTGAGTTTTTCAATGCTATATGTGTTGAGTCTAGAGTCCCTGTTAGTCCTCATTCAGCTTCCAAATTGTGATTTGAATCTGCTTCACTCCTGAACCTAGCATAATGATTAATGTGTGGGATGCAGTGCCTAGTACCAAAAGGCCTTCCATGTCATACCTAAATCATACCATACCTTCATATCCGTGCCATGACCAGCACTGCCTTCCACCACCTATGCAACATTGTCCATCTCCGTCACTGCCTCACCCCTCAGGCTGCTGAAACCCATACACATGCGTGTGTCACCTCTAGGCTTGACTACGGCAATTCCTTCCTTGTCGGCCTCCCCAACTCTTCCATCCACAAGCTGCAGACCATCCAAAACTCTGCAGCTCCTGACCTTTCCCACACCAGGCTCCGTGACCCCTTTATCCCCATCCTCGCCCGGCTCCACTGGTTCCCCATTCCCCAGAGGATCGAATTCCAGATCCTTGTCCTCACCTTCAAGGCCCTCCACTGCCTTGCCCCCTCCTGCCTCTTTGACCTGTTGACCCCCTATCAAGCTGTCCACTCCCTCCGTTCAGCAGGTTCCAGCCCACTAAATATCTCCCGCCCGACCCACTTTACCATCAGCGGCTGGGCCTTCAGCTTCTCTGCCCCTACACTTTCGAACTCCATCCCACAATCCGTTCGCCTTGCTCCCTCACTTGCCTCTTTCAAGGCCAGTTCCAAGACCCTCCTCTTCAAACGTGCCTTCAGTCGCCCTCCTACCTCTCTGCCCTCCTTCATCCGAACCCCGCCTCCCTACCCTACTCAGGTCCCAACCCCTGACTGTTCAGCACCTTGGCATGTCTTGCTGATGTGAAAGGCACTCTACAAATGTAATTTTGTTATTGTTGTTGATAGTGAGTGTCTGCAGGCCTGTTAATAGGTTAATGCATGTGGGATCACACCTGTGTCTTATCAACCAGAATCTACATGCTCTCCCTGGCATATCTATAAAAACTATGGTTTGACAGCTTTTGAAGTAGTTTCTAGGGGCTGTGATTTCTGCAACTCTGGTTCACTAGGCTTTAAGTAGTGGTTGGTGTCCCAAGGAGAGAAATGAACTCACTATACACTCAAAGGTTCTTTGAATAGTGTTCTCTTTTGAAGTGCAGATCTGTCTCCTCACTGCAGTCAATACAAGCCAGAAGGTCTATTGCCTGTCCTGTGCTGAGTTACTGATCTCAGGACCGCATTTTGTCTCTGTGCTTCTGGGTGAGGGAGGGGGGTTATTATCCAGGGTTCTTCCTGCTCCTCCCATCACTATCCAAGATTGATCCCCTAAATCCCCAAATGTTTCATATAATGTGTTACGACTGGAAATAGATGGAGGTTCCACAGGCAGTCTCCCTCTATCGTGCCCAGTCTAAATCTATTAACACCTGCTGTAAATTTAAACACCAAATGACCATAAAATGCAAACATCTCCTGAAAAATATTCTGTTAGTTGCTGGCAAAAAGTAAACTAACAGCAAGGCCATTGATCAAGGTTATATTGTCGTGTCACTGCGGCAGTAATTCCTCTGCATCAAAAGGCTTCACTCGCAGATTCTTTTCTTCCATCATCTATCATCTGCACCATTGACTTCACATCCTTACTGCTCCTAATGCTTGCACGTTTGCGGTGATCCTACATGGTAGCTAATTACCTCTCATGAGTGCTATAACATCTTGTCCCATCTTTCTATAATATCCATGTTCCTAACTAAAATGTGACCCTCCTTTTAATAGGGTTGCGAATAATTTTTATTACAATGCACTTTCTTTGAACAGTAAATGACTAGGAAAAATTTGTGGAGAAAAGACATGCTGATCATGAATATTCTTCCAATTTCAATCAGTAAATATCTTTGCTGAATTTAATCTTTTGTCTATGTATCTAATTCTTCATGTTTTGTCTTTTTGGGGCATTCATTCCGAGTTACACTTCCAAAATAAATTATTTAATTTTGTTTGTCTGCATTCGCCTGTTCTCTCCACCATTCCACTTCCTTTGCTGGATTCTCCATCTGAAGAACGACTCATTTATGGCAATAGAAAAGGTACAGACCAGACAGAGTTCGACCGTTCTGAAATATGACTTCCTAAGGCAATGTTGCCAACAAGATCTTAGTGTGTCAGTTTCTTAAAAATAATTCCAACATTGGTGGAATCGTGAATCCAGATTTCACGATGTATCAGTCATATTTCTTAACATCTGTCTTTCTGTGCATGCAATTTTCCTGCTTCCTTCCTCCTTCCTGCCTCTTTATTAACACTGATACTTTCGAGCCATTTATTGCTGTACTAAATACCCCTTTTGGATCAGCTGTCAAAAGTAAGTTGCATGAATTGAGACAGTGTTTGTTTGTGTTCCTCATTTGATTGGTTTCAGGTTACCATCTCTTTTCCCTGCCCCATTCCCAGTGTTTCCGTGACTGAAATAGTTTTTGCATGTGATTGGGTAGAGGTGCAAAATATGTTTTAATTTGCAATGCAGCATCAAATCTAGCAGTTACATACAAAAATAGTGGTTTGTCAGCTCTCGGGCTAGCTCAACAGTACTGTGATGACATTGTGTTGTAGATAATAATAATAATCCTGGCATTTGATATAGCACTTTTCACGTCTTCTGGACGTCTCAAAGCGCTTCACAGAATATACTGTAAAATGAATTGACTGTATATTTTGAGGTCAAAATTTAGTAGCCAGTTGTGCATAACTCTGTCGCACAAACTGTCGTGGATTGAAATTACCAATTTATTATTTATTTTGAGGGATTATTATAGGAACATGCGAATTAGGAACAGGAGTAGGCCATTTGGCCCCTCGAGTCTGCCCCGCCGTTTGATAAGATCATAGCTGATCTTCTGAACTAACTCTAATTACCTGCCCTATCCCCATATTCCCTAATCCCTCTATTTTTTTAAATCTATCAGTCTCAGCCTTGAAAATGTTTAAGGACTGAGCAACTACAGCCTTTTGGGTTAGTGAATTCCATAAATTCACTACCCTCTGAGTGAAGAAATGTTTCCTCAACTCTGTTCTAAAAGGCTGACACTTAATTTTAAGATTATGACCTCTGGTTATAGATTCTCCTACCAGGGGAAACAGTCCCTCACTGTCTACTTTATCCAGCCCTTTAAGAATCTTATATGTTTCAATAAAACCTCCACTAATTCTTCTAATTATCAGGCTTGTGGAGTAAGGAAACTTGCCCAAGGTTTCGTCCTTGCTCGAAATGAACCCAGGTCTCTCGTTCGCAAGGCGAGTGCTCTAACCACTGAGCTACTGGACTCCACAAAGATGATTAGATCTCCAGTTGCCTGCTCTACTATAGGGTGTGCTCTGATGAACACTAAGGTTTACGATTTATCTGAATGTAATTGTAAGTTTACCTGCAGGACTATTGTATAGTAATCTCGTACACAGCAATGGACTGTGTAACTAATATTCCCCAGGTAAAGGGAAGAGTAAGCATCCAGTCTTGACAATGACATTCATGCTTGACTGATCTGTGGGGGGGAGTGGAAAGAAAATGATATCTCCACTTGCACCTGTTAATGAAATACTGCAGAGTTGCAAGAATCGTAATGCAGCCCTTGTCTGACTGGGTCACTGCTCAGAGCAGTACATGAGAGTTTCCCTGGAATGTGCACTCTCTCCCTGGAGGGATACATCCTGTTTACCTAATTCCAGTAAGTATAAGCGCAGGTTGTCGAGGCTTGGGGATTTCAGAGTGTGTGTTGCAGTAAGTGCTGGAGTCTAACCAGGGATAACACGTCCTGAGTGGGAGGATTCCCTGCTGCTAGTGACTGGTCTGCCCATCCAAGTCTGACCGAGGAGCCAGGCTGGTTGTGCTGTCATCAACAGTGACCACCACAGAGGATGGGCTTGATTCCGACATTCCGTTGCCAAACATGTCACCTTCAAGCCAGTTCAGCTCCAAGAGTATCCCACTTGCTTTAACCCGTAACCCCTCCTCCGGAAGACAGTCATTAACCCGACGAGTGTGATCACTAGTCGGATGATAGGTACCAGAAACTCCCTTCAAGCTTGCTGGTGAGCAACACAGATCAGTGGGAAATATGTGAGAGCATTGCCATCTTCCTGTCCGAAGTTTGGGCAGACATCCCTTCCCATTGAGCAATGCTTCCACCAGGTATAGGTGTGGAGCAGCAACTGCTTGTCTCCATGCAAGTCAATCAAGGTGGCTTTCAGGTGCTGGATGTACAAATGTGTGTTCACAAATGCTTAGAAGGATCCGCACCTTATGCTGAGGATTTAGCTAAGTCATTGACTGACAGATGAATGTACAAACCAAAAGCCAACTGATTGATATGAATTTGCAGAGTCAGCACGGGGCACGGCATGGGAGACGGGTGTCCTTGTACATCCTCACGCTCCTAATGACAGTTAAATTACAGCTTTCAGCCACGGTGGATCCTAACACCACCTGCATGTTTAGACCTTGACAATTCAACTGCTTTTAGAATGACATGCCCTATATCCCTGTCTCTCTGTGTCTTTTTCTGTGACTTTTCTTTCTGTGAGCTATGGTTACAATTCCACCTCTTATTGCCTTCAAAAAGCACATCCAATATGAACTGAACTGTAAATGTTTTGATGATAGGTGAACCAGGTGTATTTTCTTTTGCAAGTATAAATTGTACTAGTCTTCAAATCTGCACAGATACTTTCTTTACAGCATAATGTCACAGTTTGAAGAGGTACGTATGGCTGGAATATACTTGAAGTCCGTTTGATTTAATTTGGAAGTAAATGCCATAATTGGGGACATCAAATAATAATAATAATAAACCTTGCATTTGATGTAGCTCCGTATCATGTCTTCTTGACATCTCAAAGTGCTTCACATAATATACTGTAAAGTGTAGTGACTGTGTTTTGTGGGTGAAACGAGAAGCCAGTTGCACACAACCGTGTCCCACAAGCAGTTGTGGATTAAGTGAAATTTAAATTATTTTTCTTTTCAATCCATTTATTTTTTGAAGGAATTAATCCCCTCAACCGGAAAAGTGATCTGCTAATCGACTTAACAACCGGGTTCCTACTTACTGCTAGGTAAACAGAGGCGTGTGGAGTAAGGAAACTTGCCCAACATTTCGCCCTGCCCGGGAATCGAACCCAGGTCCTCGCGCTTGCAATGCAAGTGCTCTAACTACTAAGCTGCAGGACTCCACATGGCTTCTCAGCCAGTAAAATCGGGTCAGGTTATACCTCTAGTACTGTGTGAGTGAGAACTATCTGCTTCCAGCAGTTTGTGTCCTCATGTAGCTGTGTGTGAGTGAGGGTATGTGGTGTGAGATCGTGGTTACTGAGCTTGTGACGTTCTGTTTGAAAGCAGGCACAGCAGCAGCTCGCAAGGAAATCATCAGGAACAAGATCCGAGCTATTGGCAAAATGGCCAGAGTCTTCTCAGTGCTCAGGTAGGTCTTTTTGTTCCTTTATATCGATCGATCTGTGAATGTCTTCTCTGAGGCTATCATTTTACTGTTGTACAGATGCGATTGCACTGTAAATCACAGTAAAAAGATAATGGGAATCAGAATAAAACTCTTGTATCCATTTTGTTTGCTGTGGGTTTGCAGATCTGGATCCTGACTTTGAGTATCAGATTGTTCCTAATTACGGTTGGATGCATTTAGTACAGGGGAAAACTGATGGAGAGATTTTATAGCACCATCAAACGTCACACAATCACTATAATGTGTTGTACTTTGTAGCCACAAAAGTCGAGGCAAAGATGAGTGTATCTGAGGAATAGATGAGTGTATGTGAGGAATAGAGCGAAAGCTAAGGGACAGAAGGGAGAATACCCAGAGAATAGACTGATATATAAAGTGAGTGACTGAAAGTGTAACAGGGAAGATAAATAGGGTTTAGAATGAGACCCAATTTGTACATAAAATGACTAAATAGCATGAGTCTCCCGAGTGACAGACAATCAAAATGAGAGAAACCTTTTCCCCATTGCCCCTCTTCTTCGCCTCCCCCTTTACCTATACGTGTCTCCAGGCTCGAGTGCAGGTCCGCTTAAGGTAAACTAGCTCAGTATAGGCTGAGCATTGTTTGTTTGGTTCACTTTCACACTGGGCTGCCAACTGAGCAATCAGGTAAGATGAGCTAAATGTCTGACAATATTTTTCGGCAATGAGCGCTAAAATCATTGCAATTACTGAATAAGGCAGCCATCTGAAGCAACCTACTCCATTGGAGCTCTTTAACTTTATCCCCTGCTCTCCTCCATTGTGTCTGTTTTGGTGCTTGCTCCTCCACTGTAACTAGTCTATTCCAATTCACCTGTTCTTATTCCCATTTTATCTGTGGTCACACCCCCATTGAAGTTCTCTTAACTCTTAACCCCATTACTCTGCTCTTTTTTTCCCCATTATATCTGATTTGGTGGTGGTTCCTGAACTGGGGCTATCTTCTCTAAACCCATCCCTCTATTCCTTCCCCATTTTATCAGCTGTTAGAAGCTCACTGTTTTACTTCCTTATGGTGTGTGTGTGTGTACTGGTGCTGGCTTCCCCACTGGAACTCTCTAGTCTTTGTCCCATTTCTGTACCATCTCCCCATCTTATCTGTGCTAGTACTTGTTTCTCCCCAGGAGGCATCTAATCTAATTCGATTCTGTTCTTCTGCCATGAAGCTCCTTGTGAGGGGATGTGGGGGTGAGGGGAGTGGAGGGGGGAAGGGATAAGCAGAACTGGCTCCAAGGCGACGTATCGGAATATTAGAATTGAGCCGGCCTTCTGTGATGCTCTCCATAGTCCAGTTCCTGGGCCGGGCAGGTCCGCGGTACTGCAGAGCATTGCTGATAATAACACCAACCTGGCTCATTGGCAGGACCTGGAAGGGCAGACCAGTCATTCCCATTCAGCCCCAGATAACCCTGAAAAGCTAAAGCTATCTTCTTCTAATTCCAATTCCTAGTTCTCTTCCTCTTTATTGGGTGTCTGACAATGGGGGAGTTTCATTTCATCCCTATCCCGTGTTGCTGTTGTACAATAATTCTAAACCCTGCTTCGCCATGTTCGATGTTGCAGAGAGGAAAGTGAGAGCGTGCTGATGCTGAAGGGCTTGACTCCCACTGGGATGCTGCCTAGCGGAGTGCTGGCTGGAGGACGGCAGACCCTGCAAAGTGGTAATGATGCATTGCCTCTTCCTGTGCCTCAGACGGAATGGGGCACTTCTCACTGTTTCAATGGCACTTCACGTAATGCATGTCCTGATTTCTTGATGCTTTTTAGTTCCTGTCTCAGTGGCTGATGCAATGTTATATGCAAACTCCAGCAACTTGTACTGCATGCTAACCAGGGTATATATGTGATAGCAAAGTGTTAGTCACCTGGCGGGTAGGAGTCCATTTTATTTTCCCTGACTTTTTAGACGGTTTAGATCTTTGGTTGTGTCTTGAACGTCAAGTATTGACTTTTCTAACCAGATTTGTTTGATGCTTGTCGCTGTTATATATTTTTTAATCGAATCTTGTAGTCCTGTGCACCACGACACTTAACAGCAATGGCTGGAAGATCAGTCTATGCGAGTGTGGAATGATATGCTTCCATTGCCCGTGACTGTGTGATGCCTTCTCTTGCTGTTTAGCCTAGTTGTTAAGTTTTTTGCATCTGCTTGGTGACTTTGTGCATTTTATTTCGGCCTTGTTTGAGGGTGGAAGGAAAAGTGGACACACAAGGGAAGGTGACTAAGACAATAAGGTGATGCTGTCACTTGTACCCCGGTGTAATGACAGCCACATACATATATGTGTGTCCAATGTTCATGTCCTATGTTCCTGTGTATCTTTCGCTGACTTCTCTGAAATGTGCTCAAACTTTGTAACCTGCCTTTCCTTCCTCTTCTGATCTAGCAGTGCTCTGCATCTGTCTGTCTTGTTGTTTGTAGATGTGTGTCTGTATATTTGTCACCTGCACTGTCACAGGGAATGTTATCACCCTCCACTTACCTTGCATTGTCTGCAGACAGCTGCTTATACGCAAGAACGAGCACTTTGATATTGATCTTGAGTGCTGCAACTCGAGCAGGCGTATAAATGGAGCGGCGAGCAATTAGATTGCTAACAGCAGCTTAGTTTCGCTTGATTTCGATGTGTTTTATTTGACAATAAAGTGGACTGTGTGGAATTTCACCTGTAAATTGGTTTGATTTGAACGCTTCACAACATGGGAGACAGCCACTTTGCCCAAGGTCACGTAGTTGAGTGTGAGAGTGCTTTGTGTGGGGAGCATCCTGACATTGTTTTGCCCAGCGTGCAGAGAGAATAGCTTATTACGGTGACTCACTGTTGGTGGGTGGTAGTGTCAGGTTGGCACAATCATCAGGCAAAAGTCTCTGCAGAGTGCCAGCTGGTGAGATCTCCATGGTGAGGGGCTGGGGTGGTGGGAGGTTGGCCCAGACAGGTTTACAAGGCCTAACATCTGTAGAGGTGCAACCTGTGGCCACTTTTCGAATGTTTGATATTAAATAGATGGAGTTGGAGCTCACCCAGATTGCTCCAGACTAAAAGCTGTACCAAGTGCCAGCAGTGTAGTCACGGTTAACAGGAGTTTGTAAACTTAAAACACATTCCTTGTCCCATCGCAAGTAGATGCCCCAGTCTCAGAGTTGGCTAACACAGACTGTTTCTGGTGGCGGCAGAACAGATTATTTTGCCCACAGTGTAAAGCCATTCCACTTTACAATATATCCTGCGAAACATTTTGAGACGTTTCATGAAGAGAATGTTATTCTCGTAGTTGAAAGTTGGTTTTTATGCGAGTCGTTTAAAGTAACAAAGCACTGAAAAGCTGCTGAAACAGTTTTAGCAAATCCAAATAATATTCCAAATAATATAATCCAATGCCCATCGGTACTTAAAGGTGTGTTTTTATGTTTGTCGTACTAGACTGCACTAATCTTCCCACAGAACCTTTGAAGGAGCAGTCTCTGTAAAGTAATAATATTAATCCTTCCATTTGATATATGCAATCAGGTCCTTTTGTCTTGGTGAGAGACAATGGAGACATTGGTCAATTAGCCTCTTGTTAGTCTGTACAGACATTTAAAACAAACTACCACACATCAATATGTTAACGTCTCACTTGTAAAAATGCAAGATTCCTTCACATCTCATTCAGACAAGACCACACAAGGAATGCTGTCAGGCTGTCAGTATACAAGTTAAGTTATGGACAAGTCAGTAGATACCAGAATAACCTCTATTTCTGTTAAAATTTGAAGGGGTTAGCAGCAAACAGCTACTGTGGCTCGGGAACTGTGCTGAATTAGTAATCATCCCTACATTTCAGAATCAGCGTGCAGTAATTGACTAGTCGTGTTCCCACCGCAGAATCCAAATAAGTGGGGAGACCTTACTGACCTGTGGAACAACCGTAGGTAAAGTGAGACTAGTTCATGTTTGTCATTACTACAATCTCTAGAACTAGGGGCCACACACCTGTGCACAGATGACAGGAATGTGTAGAACTCTGGGTATAAGAATGCACAGCGAATTTCGAGCTAGATGGATTGTAAATGCTCCCTTGCCACTCTATATATACCAACAGATAGTATATGTACTCCCACGTTTAGTTCTAGACAAAGTGCTGCACATCCATAGTGGGTAATTCTATATTCTAAACCATGATGTTGGTTTTACATGTAGTCCCTTGGATAGCCAGCAGATGGTACGTGTTCACAGTTATTGTTCAAGATGGTTGTTGCCTTGACGTACAAGCTAAATTCAAAATCTCAATCCATCTGATGCACAAATAAACTGAACAGCCCTGTTGCTGGTCTCTGTCCAGTTAATGTCTAATGTGTTTAGTGTTCTCTTGTCTTGTTATAATTGTAGCTGGTTAATGTGGTCTAATCCTCAAAAGGCTTTGCTGCTTTGTTCAATATCGTTACTGGAGCTCCAAGCGGTTTAGCAAGTAGTTTCGCATAAGTTTATAACCTTTGTGAGTAACTTGTTAATGTGTAAATATAATCTGCATATTGTATTTTATTCTAAATGTATGCCTATTTAGTGCCTAGTTCACGGTAACTTTTTGACCTGAAGCTCGTTTCATTCTGTTTAATATTTTTGTGTATTAAAGCTGTTCAAAATCTGGAATCCATTGCCATTCCACTTGGGATAGTCTGTACTGCCACTGTTTGGTTCCTTGCTACTGTTACTTATCTCTCTCATTCATTTTGCATGCAACTGCTCACTTCTGTAACAGCCACAGTTGAGGCTGAACAAGGTACGACCAAGAATATGCAGGGATGTGGGGATTAAAAATGATCCAGGTTTGGGTGTAGCTTGGCAATTTACACTAATTGTGACAGAGTTTAGTTCTGCCATTTCTTAAGTAGAGAGCACCCAAACCGATATTCATTTACTCTTTTGTGTTTTTGCTTTGTAAAATGTTACAGTTGGTAGTATTTTTTTGCTGTTTGGGGGTGGGTGTAAATGCTACGTTCACAAAGGGGAGTAAATACTGAATCCTGCCAGGAACAGGATTTACATCACGCCATTCCCCGTGGGATTGCCGAAAATAGGCCTGCCCTAGTGGTCAGTGTGTGTCACATCTGTTTCCTGGCAAGATTTGTTGCTTACAATCCTTTGCCAATCCAGGTTGCAAATCACACATTTTAACCTTCTCCACCTCCTTCTCCTTCTCCTCCTCTCCCTGTGTCTGTAGTAATCTTGAATTCAGTTGTATTGTGAGTGTATCTTGTGTTTATTTGTTAAGAAGCATGCTTTGACTTGTGTTAGGGCATGGTTTCCGCATGATGCAGTGATGTCTTCCTGGTGTGTGATGTTCTCTGGGTGTTGCACGTGATGGAAGTCTGATGCACGTTTCCTCCTCTATTTACCCTGAGTATCTGAAGGACAACTCTTATCTGAATGAACGGTGGTTTTCTCTGGTAAAACTCTCGCCAGATTACGTAGATGGGAGAGACGGGAGGGGGAATTCCTATTATCTAGCTCTCTTCCCAGCTATGCTTTGCAATTAATTGCACAGCTGTGTTTACAAAAGTTTAGCATAGTTTCTTACATTCTGGTGTTTCCAATTGCATCCTATTTTCTGAGAGATGTTTGCAGCTGCACATATTAGCTGAAAAAAACGCGTTAAAAAAAAAAGGGGGTGAGCAATGCAAAGTGGTGTCAGTGATCCATCCCAAAATGTTTTAAGTTAATTTTCCCTCCTCGTACTGAAAAAAGTAAGAACATAAGAAATAGGAGCAGCAGTAGGCCATTCGGTCCCTCGAACCTGCCCCGCCATTTAATAAGATCATACAATGACTCTGGCTGATTTCCATCTGCAAGATAGGATTGTCCTCGGATCCAGTTATCATTTCTAACATTTAATTGTCTAGTTGTGCTAGAAAACTGAATATTACTCTAAAATAATGAACTGTCGGAAAGCAGTGAAGGGTGTAATAGGTGTATAAGTGAGCATAGTCTAGATGTGTGTTCTACTGACTACTGTAACTGCTTCTAATCTTAAAACGTTTTGACCTGTGATGTGTATTTTACATGGAAGCTGGTAGATTTCCCGGGTATTTTAACTATTTGACAACCTCTTAAATTTACTTATTCAATGAATTCAGTTACTGACTCATTGACCACCACAAATGTTTTTTCTCTTATTTACCTTAGCAACCCCGCCCCTCCCAAAATAATTTTAAACACTTTTTAAATTAATTTATAACTTTATCTGGATACATATCAGGAACATCGTTCTTGGCTGGTAAGAAGCTGAACTGACTCCAAGGTGACATGTTTGGCAACGGAATACCGGAATCCAGCCAACCCTCCATGCCGGTCTCTAGTCCAGTTCCTGAGCCAGGCGGATCCGCAGTATTCCAGGATTCTGCTCATGACAGCGCAGCCAGCCTAGCTCTTCAGCAGGACTTGTAAGGGCAGACCAGCCACTGGGGACACTCCTCCCACACAGCTGCAAGGGTAGTCCTAGCTGGACAAGTTGAGTTTGCCAGACAGTGCTCTCAATGGCAACCTATCCAGTTTAGCTGGTTAGATACTGCAACTCGGGAGTCCCCAAGCCTTAGCTCTGGCCAACCCACACCTAATACTTTCTGGAATTAATTAAGCTGGATGTATCCCTTCTTAGAGAGATTGTGCATTCCATTTTGATGATCTACCTCTGTAATTTCCATACGTAAGTGGAATGCATGGAATTCTCAGTTTAGTTTGGATAATCTTAAGTACGGTTAGGGGGGTTTCCACGTGTGCCAGATACCCGGCTGACCAAAAACAAAATAAATTGGTGCCTCCTTGTAGAACGTTAGATTGTGGTATCCGAAGCACCCGGAAGCCGATTGGAGTTCCAGGCGGTTGGTCTGAGCACATCTCAGAACCTAAACAAGAGTTGTCTCACAACCTAGAGGAATAGTCCCATTTCCCCCACTGTTCCAACAACAAAATTACATTTGTGCAATGTCTTTCACATCGGGAGGACATCCCACGTTACCCCATAACCCTACAAATTGTTTATTTTCAAGTACCTATCCAATTCCCTTTTGAAAGTTATTATTCAATATGTTTCCACAACCCTTTCAGGTAGGGCATTCCAGATCAGATTTCAGATCCAGAAACAACTTTCTGGGTTTAAAAAAAAATTCTGCCAGTCTTCCCTCTGGTTCTTATGCCAATTATCTTGATTATCTTATCCGTATCCTCTGGTTTCCGACTCACCCGCCAGAGGAATCAGTTTCTCCCTACCTGCTCTATCATAACCCTTCATAGTTTTGAACACCTCTATTATGTCTCCCCTCAACCATCTGTGCTCTTAAGGAGAACAATCCCAGCTTCTCTAGTGTCCACAAAAGTGAAGTATCTCATCCCTGGTATTTTAAAAAATAAATTCTACAGATTAGTTGTAGGAGGGGAAGAAGAGCAGGTGCAGTGTAACAGCAGCTGAGCCACCTCGCCCTCTGCTGTGGGTTGGTAATCAGTACTGAGTTATGGAATGTGTGTAGGAAGGCACTGAACTCACTGAGCTGCGAAGCACCACCAATCCATTGGCTCATTAAAATAAAGCAAGCGCTTAGTCATACAGATACTGATGTCAATCCTGAAATATAATAGGCCACAACCATTATCTCTCTTCCTAGCTGCTTATGCACTCTAATAATAATAATACTTACATTTGATGTAGGGCCTTATATACAGACATTTTAAAAAGTGCTTCACAGGATATACTGTAAAGTGGATTGACTGTATTTTTGTTGGCGAAAAGCGGCAGCCGATTGCACACAGCAGTGTCCCACAAACAGTCGTTGATTGAGTAGTGAATGTACTTTTAGTTCTGACATTTCTATATTGAAACTACCCCTCACGATCTCAGCACCTATCTGAATTTCTTGTCTGTGGTGACCAGCTTTCTCGTGTCGTTCACACAACAAGAGAAAGTTTGTTTCCTTGTCGCCAGATCTAATCTTTGGCCCCAGCCCCACCTCTCGGTCATGGATTAACTGCATATTTTGTGGGGGAAACACGGCAGCCATTTGTACACAGTAGTGTCCCACAAACAGTCATGGAGCAGGAACTCTGATAGGCAATTTATATTCAAACTCCAGGAAACTTTGCCTTCATGACCACATTTCTTCTTCTGGGAAGGATGGAGTCTATGATTTTGCGAGGCCCTGACTTGACTTTAACAGGAAAACTCAAATAATATTTTTAATTTGCCTCTATTTGGTTTAGTGAAAGGCGCTATACAAATGTAATTTGGGTGTTATTAGTTAAGCACTACTGCATGTGGAAGGCTGTATGTAAATGCAAGTAATCATTGTTGGTTTCTCCCTCCCTTAACCTAACCTTTGCAAGGCTAGGCTCATTTTAACCCACCTTCCCAACACATTGAGCCCTATCTTTTGTTTTGGTTGGCCAGATATCTGACACACACAGAAACCCATCAGTCAGTCACGAGAGAAAGTTGCTTTGAACTGTATTCAAGCTCAATTCTCTTGACAGAGGAGAGTTTATCCCCATCAGTCTGGGCCGGGTTTGAGCCCAGGTCTCAGAGATAAAGGTCAGTGTGTGTGCTAACCTGCTCCACAAGCCAGGGAAGGCTTAACCGTGATATGTGTATGTGACTCCAGGTGGGTGGTTATTCCAGAATGCATTACCTCCAGTCGTCCCATTCCATCACTCACTCATTTCTTTTGCATTTCATTAAGCAATCCGAGGATTCTCGCCCCAGCACAAAATCTGCAGCTTCGAGGAAGCCAAGGGGCTGGACAGGATAAACGAACGCATGCCTCCACGGAAAGATGGCCTCCAACAAGTGGCTATTCATTCGGTCACCATAAACGCCGGTGAGAATAACGGGACTGGTGGCAACAGCAACAACAACCACGCACAGTGACTGACCATTCAGCCCTTCCATTGCCTCCACCCTACCACCATCCCTCCCTTCTACTACCCTCCCCTCCCCCATACCCATTGCCTTGCCTGATCGTTCCCAGATCACTGCTTCCAATATGGTATCAGCTTCAACACCAAGGAACCTATGCAAATCTGGCGATCGAAAATGGTCTGCGTTGAAAAAAAACTGAGGTGCTCTTGAAACGCCAGCCCACGGTGGACGGGCCAATCATGTGCATGTGGCATCTATCCCAGAACCAAACAGCCAAGACTTTTTAAAGACATTTTTTTGGGGGGAAGGTTAATTTGGGCGTTTTTCATCGAACGCACATCTAGGAACTCACATCTCACGCTCAACAGTGACGCTCGCGGCGTTTACAGGCACAGCTGTTTTGAGACGGCTGATTTTGTTCAGAATTGGAACTGAAGCCGAGAGCTACTATTTATTGACGAGGCATCATCGTAACGATGTCTGAAAGACAAGCTGTTGGAATGGTCTTAAAATATAATTTTAAAGCTGCCGAGACGTGCATTAGAAAGATGTGCCAAACAGCTAAGGTGTGCTGAGGTGTGTTGTAAAACACCTACCTCAGGATTGTTACTGAGGCTGTATTTCATTGCCTACATTATAGCTTAAAAATCAGGGAATGATTTATTTGAAGGGATGCTGATTGCTTTTAATAGAAATCAAAGCTTTTTTTAAATTTAGAAAAGCTGTGGTTAGTGCCCATCTTATGTTAAACTAAGAATCTCTGCCCTCGATCAGTCATTTGAAATCAAATCCCCAGATAATAATTGTAAGGTACTGTACTTCAGTTGAATTTTGTACATTAGGGAATTCATATCAAGTGTGTAAAGCTTGGCTGTGTATTTTGTCTGCATGCTTTCTCCCATTTTGGACATATTTAATATATTAGCCCTGTGATGTACAGAGCCGCATCAATCAGGTTACATAGATGTTTTGAATACCTTTAATGTAACGTGGGTATTAAACTTGCTTCTAATGCTATAATCCACTGGGCTGAAAGACTTCAGGCATTTTAATATCTTAATTCTGTAAAAGGACATCGAAATACAACAACTTTTTTTGTTGAAGCTATGCAGTGAATCTCCCCTAGGCCAGCTTTCTGGTGGAAGTATAAATTCACCAATGCATGTTAATTTTACCAAAATGTTTGCTTGGTTCAATTGCATCTTGTCAGAAATCAAACCGAGATGAACGGTTACTGACTGCCGCTGTACATTTTTATACTCTCACTACCTACCTAGTTTCATGTCTCCTTCCTCCAGTTTGACACAAGTTGGAAACCAATTCACTCAGAATTTCTCTTTGATTTGCCATGTGCACATGTGCATACTTCTGTCCCGTTGGAAATACAGTACTATGCATGTTCTGAAATATTTAACTATTTTATAAGACTGTACACAATAAACGTATGCATGGGCCCCTGCTCTCATTGGATTCTCTGGATTTCTTTATCCTCGGGAAGTGGTAAATGCAAATGAAGATTAACTCAAATGGTAAGTCAAAGGTACTTTCATTCTGCACCATAGACTTGAAAAAATTATAATTATAATAATAATAATCTTTGATATGGTGTTCTGCATGACAGGAGGACATCTTAAAATGCACCTAACAGCATTTACTGTAAAATTTAGTGAGTTTTTTTGTGGACAAATGCAGCAGCCAATTTGCATGCACAAAGAGCCATGGAGTGAATAACCAATTTTATTTGGTGGTTTACTGGCCAGGATGCTGAGGGAAACTCAATTCTCTTTTCAAATAGAGATCTTTAACATCCATATGAACAGGCACACAGGACCCAGGTTTAATGCCTCATCCGACATACAGCCTCTCCAACAATGCGCTCCTCCAGCACTGCATTAGAGTATCAGCTTAGACTGTTTGTTTCAAACCCCGATTTGAGGCCCAAAACCTTCTGACTCAGAGGCAAGAGAATTATCAATTGAGCCTCGCTGACACAAAGTTTGTATATGTCAAAGAACTGATGTTTCTAATCCACAGATAATAATCCTTGCATTTGAAATAGAAGTTTTCACGTCTTCTTGACATCTCAAAGCACTTCACCGAATACAGTAAGGGTGAATTGACTATATATGTGTCCCACAAACAGTCGTAGATTGAAATGACCAATTTAGTATATTTTTTTCTCATGAGGGATTATTATCAGGTGTGTAGAGTAAGGAAACTTGCCCAAGGTTTCGCACTGCCTGGAATGGAACCCAGGTCTCTCGCTTGCAATGCAAGTGCTTTAACCACTGAGCTACAGGACACCACAATGTTGATAATGTCAATATCTTAAAGCAATCACTGCCAAGTATAGTTACTGCCTGTATTTGTGGGATAATATTGCAGCTATTTTATGAGCAACCATGAGGTGAAGGGCCATTTTATCTGTGGGATTGTTGACCAGGACATCAAAAGAAACTCTCTTCTCTTTTCCAGTACAATTATTGCATCTTAACATCCAAACAAACGGGCAGGCTGGTTTAAAATCTGATCTAAAAGTGAGTGTTTTAAAAATATCTTGCCTTACCTGTACTTGAATTAGCAACTAGATCAGGGTTACTGGGAAGGGTGGTTAACAACAACAACTTGGTTAACAACAAAACTCAGAACATTTCACAATTGTGGAGTTTGAGGCAGAGCCAGGGGGAAGTGGAGGGAGACCGTACGCACGATCAAAGAGAAAGGTCTTCAGGTGCGACCTGAAGATGGGAAAGGAAGGGGATGAGATGAAGGGGTTGATGGACTGATGGAGGCAGTGAGAGTGTAGGCAGCAGAGTTTTATATGAGCTGATGAATGGAGTTTTGTACGAGTTGGTTAAGGCTAGGACGCTGTACTCAATTAAGATGCTTGTTCCTATTATTGAAAGTGCTTCACAGAATACATTGTAAAGTAGATGGACTATTTGGTGGGCGAAAACGCCAGTTGCATTCAGCAGTCATGGATTGAAGATCATTTTTTGGCCCTAGGAAAGCAATCACCCAAACAACCGGATTCCTGTGGTTTGAGGCCTGAAGGCCACTGGTGGTGACTTGGACAGTGCGGAGGATGTGAAACAACTCTCAGTGAGGTCTAAAATTTACAACATCGTTGGGTAGGGGCCAAAAAGAAAGTAAATAGTAACTTTTATGGTTCAGAGGAACAGAGTAAAAGGAGGGAAGTAATGCTACATTTGAACACTATGTTTGGGTGTCTGACACATGGGGAAACCCATCACTATACTTAAGAATATCTAAACCAAACTGATTTATGTGCCTACACATGGAAATTCTAGAGATAAATTGTTCTCAAGTGGAATATGCAGTCTTCCTCTGGAGGAATGCACCGTTGACCTAATTCTGGAGAGTATTCGGCGCATGTTGGCAAAAACCAAGGCTTGGGGACCCCTCGAGTGTGTGTTGGGGGTAACGGCTTGACTACAGGCCGCTAAATCCGCATCGCTCGCCATCGATTAACAGGAGCTAAGTGGGAAAAGTAATTTGTCTCCAGTGACTGGTCTGTCCCCTCCCAAGTCCTGCTGATGAGCCAGAGGCTGTGCTGGCTGTGCTGTGATCAGCAGTGCCCTGGAATACTGCAGACCCACCTGGCTCAGAGAATATCAGATGCAGGTTTGCAAGAGTTGAGAATGCCAATTGCACACGAGCAGCCGTGGATTGAAGCACCACATTGTCTTTTGGAGGGATCATAATTACCCCCTGGAAAGCAATCCACTTATCGACAAAAAAAAATGTTCCTACAAAATAATAATAATAATCCTTGCATTTAATACAGCGCCTTTCGTGTCTTCCAGACGTCTCAAAGCGCTTCACAGAATATACTGTAAAGTGAATCGACTGTATTTGTGGACGAAACGCGGCGGCCGATTGCGCACGGCAGCGTCCCACCAAACACCGGTGGATTCAAATGACCAATTTATCGTCGGTGTTATTTTCCATTGGGAAAAAAAAGATTATTATTCAGAGTTCTGGAGTAAGGAAACTGGCTCAAGGTTTCCCTGCCAGGGGTAGGGAATCGAACCCGGGTCTTTCGCTCGCCAGGCGGGCGCTCTAACCTCTGAGCTCGTTTTAACAACAAGGCAGGTGGGGTGACTGAAGCCCTGCGGCTGGGGGTGAATGTGGATTGTAACCAGTCAGTCAGGCTGAGCTGTGGTGAGGAAGTCGCCATGGGTTGGCTGGTTTGCCTTGGAGCAGGAAGTACAAACCTTGCTCATTAGGACTGCGCTGGTTTGCAGGGTTATTATTGTGTGGGGGGGGCGGGGAGGACGATACACTTGGATCATTCTCGGATCGACGAGCGGACTGGTTCAAAGGCACATTTTAAACCAGGTAAAAAAAAATAGATCTTCTACCCGTTTAACTCGTACACACACAACACACATTAACACACACACACAGAGAGACAGAGAGACAGAGAAACACACCCCAGTCCTTTCGATCACTCAAGTTTCCTCTTCTGGGGGGTTCGCTGGTCTGCGGGTTTCTCTCTCCTTCGTTATATTTATATTAAAAAAATGTAGTTTTATTTTTCTGACTTTCAGGACAGATGGAGAAATGCCCCCCCCCCCCCCCCCCCACACACCATAACCCGTAAACATAGCTTGTGTTAAAAAGTGTTTGTTGAAAGCCACACCCAAAAACACACACACACACACACACACAACTGTACGTATTTAATAATTAATCGCCAGAGAAAGGGACAGGAGACCGGGTGAGCTGATACACTGTGTCGCGTTGTGGCTGTGATTTCCTGGTTGGAGACATTTTACTGTGAGGTTTATGTAGAATGTGTATATATGGAGAGAGAGAGAGAGCTGTGTGTCTTGGCGAAGTTGTTCCGGGTTTTAGCTGAGATAGGGCCTCTTGGCTGAGGGCTGCACCCTGTGTAGAGAATGTAGTGTGTGTGTGTGTATGTGTGTGTGTCAGGGCTGCTCTCTCTCTCTCTCTGGTCACTAGTTCCTCCTAATGTCACTTTCTCTTTACACCTTCAATTGATTCCTTCCATCCCCCAAGTGACTGACACAACAACAGTCGCAACAAACTAGAAACAATCCTAATAATGATTTGACACACACACACGCACACGCATTCGTCACCACCTCGAGACTCGACTACTGAAGACTCCCTCCTCATCGGCCTCCCCCCAACTCTTCCCTCCACGTGCTGCCGATCATCCAGAACTCCGCAGCTCGTGTCCTTTCCCACACCAGGCTCCGCGACCCCATCACCTCCACAACTTGCCCGGCCCCACTGGCTCCGCATTCCCCAGAGGATCGAATTCAAGATCTTCGTCCTGGCTTTCAAGGCCCTCCACGTCCTCGCCCCCTCCTACCTCTCTGGCTTGCTGACCCCCTATCAACCTGTCTGCACAGCAGGCTCTGGCCTGCACCATGTCTCCTGCCCGATCCATCCTCCCATCGGTGGTCGGGCTTTCAGCCTCTTTGCCCCCACCCTCTTGGAACTCCATCCCACAGTCCCTTCACCTTACTCTCTCCCTTGCCTCTTTCAAGGCACAACTCAAGACCCTCCTTATCAACCGTGCCTTCAGCCTCTCCTCACCCCCTCATCCCAACCCTGCCCCACACCTCCACGCTTGGGTCCTGATTCCCAACTGTTCAGCGCCTTGGGTCGCCCTCCCGTCATGGAAGGCGTTTTACAAATGTAATTTTGTTGTTGTAGACTTATTGCGAGACTTTGTGCTTCACCGGATATACTGTAAAGTGGATTGACTGTATTTTGTGGTCAAAATGCAACAGCCAATTGCGCACAGCGCTGAGTATCCCACAAACACTCATGGATTGAGTGACCATATTATAAGTTTTTTTTTTCTTAGGGGCATTATTACCGCGAATGCGATCCGCCAATTGACTAATAACTGGGTTCTTATTTCCTGCTAGGTAAACAGAAATGTATGGAGTAAGGAAACTTGCCTCAGGTTTCACCTGGGAATTGATCTTGGGCCCTCTCGCTTACAAAGCGTGTGCTCAAACCACTTTGCTCTGGGATCACCCATATATAGCGCCTTTCACGTCAGGAGGACATGCCAAGATGCTGGACAATCAGGGATTTGGATCTGAGCTCAGTGTTGGGATTAGGAGGAGTGGACAGCAGGGATGGTGGGGTTAGGAGGGTGACCAAAGGCTTGGTTGAAGAGGAAGGTTCTGAGACTGGCCTTGAAGGGGGCAGAGAAGGGGGAGAGGTGAAGGATGGAGTTCCAAAGGGTGGGTGCAGACAGGCTAAAGGCCTGTGGTTGGCAGGCTGGAGGACATGGAGCAGGCCAGAGCCTGCAGAGTGATAGGAGAGGACAGGTTGCTATGGAGTTAAGAGATCACAGAGGTAGGGTTGTCGAGAGCTTTAATAGTGAGGAGGTGGATTTTAAACTTGATCCAGAGATGTTTGTTCCGTAGCCTTTGAGTCGCGCTGGGGTATGTTGAGTAGCGTTGGGACCCTCCGATACCTCCCCCAATGGGTGTTGTGATGGGGGCACGAGGGAGACTCGCTTGCTCCCTGAAGGGGCATGAGACACTCCCTGCCCCTTTCAAATAGTGCCGCGGCATCTTTAGCATCCACCTGAACAGACAGATGTCACACCTCAGTTTCATTCCTCACACAAAGAACGACATCTCCAAACAACGCAGCTGTCCCGTTGCGCTGTATTGGAGTGTCAGTCTGCACTGTGCACCTATAATCGTGACAACCTTCTCTCTAATCCGGGTATTGGATCTAAAATATAAACGTATATGTGAGGGAGAGGAGGGAAGTCATCGAGGTATTTGAATTTACATTATTCTAGTTTAATAATAATAATCCTTGCATTTGATATAGAAGCCTTATCGCGTCTTCAAGATGTGTCAAGGCGCTGCACAAAATATACTGTGAAGTATAGCAGTCCTGTAGCTCAGTGATTGGAGCACACAACTCAGCAGCGAGAGACCCGAGTTTGATTCCCGGCAGAGCAAAACCTTGGACGAGTTTCGTTACTCCACACGCCTGATAATAATCCCTCAAGAAAATAATAATTTGGTCACTCAATCCATAACTGTGTGAGACACTGCTGCGCACAATTGGCTACCGCGTTTCGCCCATAAACATAAGTCAATTCCCTTTACAGTATATTCTGTGAAGCTCCTTGAGACGTCTAGAAGATGTGAAAAATGCTATATCAAATGCAAGGATTATTATTAAAGTTTCTGAGTCTTAAGAACTGATGATGTGTGAGCTTGGACATTGGGCTCTTTGACATTAGTTAGCTTGTGTCTGTTTGTAATTATACAATTAGTGTGTGTGGTCAGAGCAAAATGGACTGGGCACGTATCTACTTATTGTCAGTTATCTGAAAGTTTTTCTGGTTTGTTCTCGATCCACTTTTTCCTCTTACCCTTTCATTGACTTGATTGCCTTCCACTGGTTGAGATTTTCACAGACGCCCTCTAGTAACCCCACCCCAGAGGCCAGTGTTAATAGTAATGATAATAATCTTTGCATTGGATATAGTGCCTTATCACATTGTCAAAACATCTCCAAGCCTTCACAGGATACACTGTGTATTTTGTGGGCACAACGCATGCTGCTGTTCACCTCAGATTAATGGACCTGTTTGTCAAGCCAACAGTTTACCAGTTTTAAAGGAGACCAACCTTTTAACTGAGTTTGTCTCAGCCATCGCTCCTCCCTCCACTCCCCCTAGAATATTTTCCACCCACCCTCTATGGTGACAGGCCAGTAATTAGGAAGGAACTGAACAGAAACCTGTTCTGTCATGTGAGAACGCTGCCGTCAGCACCTCCCAGATACAGGGTGTGTCCGCCACACACCATCACTACACCTTCCACATGCCTGAGCTGTGTAACCTGCCACTGATTCCACTCTGCAACACACAAACTCTTCCAAACCAGCCATCACTCCTCCCCCACCCTCAACTACTCATCACTCTAGATCTCGCCTGGCTCTACTACCAACAAATCACAATCCACGATTGTTTGTGGGACACTGCTTTGTGCGATTGGCTGCTGTGTTTCGTCCGCAAACATATAGTCATTTCACTTTACAGTATATTCTGTGAAGCGCTTTGAGACGTCTAGAAGTCGTGAACAGCATTACATCAAATGCAATCAAATTATTATTAATATTATCACAGAATGGATAGATTTCAAGATCCCCTCACTCATCTACAAATCACTTCATGCCCTCACACCTCCCTATCTTTCCAACCTGCTTATTCCCAACATTACCACCCGCTGTCTCTGCTCGACTGTCTCTGGCTTCTTGCTTGTCCCTCGTCCCCTCCGCTCCACTGTCGGCTTTCAGGCACTAAGCCCCCGAAGCTCTGGAGCATTCTCTCTCAGTCCCTTCTCCTCTTTTAGATCACGACTTCCTGTTTCACCGTGCTATTTTCAAACCCTACCCTCATCCCAGCTTGGTGTCAGGCTCCGCCACTGTCAAATGTGCTGAGGCCCTGTCCTGGTTGAAGGGCACTAAATAAATACAAATTGTTGAAGTTGTTATCCACTAGAGAGGCAGAGCATGAAATGCACGTTACAGTCTGAAAGGCGATGAGGCAAACAAGGGTTTGGTCACTCATATCTTATGAAACGATTTTAGATTGATATTTGTTAAGTCAGGATATTAAGGGATACGGGGCAAGGGCGGGTAACTGGACTCGATCAGACTTGATCTTACAAAAGGGTAGAACAGCCTCCTCCTGTTTCTATATTTTTTACTTCAATCTGTCACGAGAGGAGGTTGAGATTTAAGCAAAGTCGCTGATTCATGGGGTGTTGCAGTTTCAGTTACAGTGAGACATCTCTTCCATTGCTATTCATTGCTGACCTTGTGGTTATATCTCTCGCTGAATAAGACAGCCAATGCCTGGTTCAGTGCCGAATATAACCTTCAGGGCATGTGTGGATGGGATGCATGGAATTCTCGGCTTGGTTTGGATACTCTGAAGCCCGGTGATGCGTTTCCGCATGTGTCAGTGTGTCAGACACCCGACTGACTGAACAAAAATCTCTTCCTGATCGGCTCTGTTTTTTTATGAATGAGTTGGATCGCATGATGTAGTATGTTACAGAGCCTGATGGATGGGTTGGGAGATATCTACTTTACTGCATCTGTCTGTGTGTACGTACAGTCAGTCTTGCCAGCCCCTCCCAACCATACATGTCAGTGCATCTCTGAACAATTAACGCAAAAGCCACCAACCTGTTCATTGTTGTGTCCTGTAGAGTAGTGGTTAGTGCTCTTGCATCACAAGTGAGAGGAATTGGGTTCAGATTTCCAGGTGGGGCAAACCTTAGGCAAGTTTCCGTACTCCGCACACATCAACAACAACAACAACAACAACTTCGATTTATACAGCGCCCTCCACGCCGGACGGCGTCTCAGAGCGCTTTACAATAACGGATCCCGTGACCGAGCCAGGGGCAGGGGCAGAAAAGTGACCAAAGGCGCGGTCGAAGAGAAAGGTCTTCAGCTGGGACCTGAAGCCGAGAAAAGAGGGGGCAAGACGAAGGTAGTGAGGGAGGGAATTCCAGAGCCTCAGGGCATAGTGGCTGCCGAGGGTGGAGCGGAGGATTCGGGGGAAATGGAGGAGGCCAGACCCAGTGGAGCGAACACATCTGTTTACTTTGCAGCGTGTGTGAATCCAGTTGTTAACCCCACTGTATCTCTCTACTCCTTGCTGTCTCCCGCGTCTACCACTCCATCTTGCTCCCTCTTTACCAGTCTTCAGTTTGCAGCACAAGACTTTACCCTACGCACGGATTTACGGACACCTGCCCTTCTGGCTCAGCGTCAAGTTACACGCTACCGAGACCCCGCCCCATGTGAATGGAGATGTGTAAATGCTGGTTGTTGAGTGGGGGCTGACTGTGGAGGTTTTGCTGAGGTTAAGGGAAACTCTTGCTGTAATCGTTGAATCTCTTCTCCTTTTATTCTAGAATGTCACAAGGCGGCTATCCAGCACCCGGCTACCCTGGGTTTCCTGTAAGTGACTTTCACTCACTCTCTCTCTCTCTGGACACTGCTCTTAGTATATTCTCAATGGACGCGTTATTGTCAGCATTGTCTCACGGCTCTTGCTGCAATGATAGTTCATGGGGCCGGGATTCCTCTCGCTCGGTTAGCTTGCTAGTGGTAATAATCGCGTTTCAAAAAAAATGCGGTCACTCAATCCACGACCGTTTGTGGGACACAGCTTTGCGCAATTGCCTGCTGCGTTTTGGCCCACAGTGTGCACTATATTTCTGTGAAGCGCTTTGAGACGTCCGTGTGTTTGGGCGAAACACGGCAGCTAATTGCGCACAGCAGGGTGGCTCAAAGAATCTTGGATTGAGTGACTGCAATAATTTGGCGGGGCGGAATAAGTACACACACGAGTGATCCACCAATCGACTAAGAACAATAAAATTATATTTGGATGGCGCCTTTCACGTCGGGAGGATGTCCAAACAACCGGGTTCCTGCTTACTGCTGGGTAGAAAGGCGCGTGGCGTGAGAACATTTTCCAATGGTCCCCAGGGGCCTCTCGCTTGCGAGGCGAGCGCACAAACCAATATGCTACGGCACTCGACGAGTTATTCATGGCTGTTATTAATTGTTCTCGTTTCTCTCTGCTCTCTTTTCAGCCTCCCGGGGGAGACGCCGGCTACCCTCCGGCAGGCCAGTACCCATTCCCTGGGGGTGCCGTGGGGTACCCAGGAGGCCCGGGGGCGGGAGCCTACCCTGTCACGGGGCCGGGAGGCGCTTACCCCCCCGCCATGCCAGGTGGGGGCTACCCACCAATGGGAGGGGGCTACCCCTCGGCAATGCCCGGAGCCGGCTTCCCCCAGGGAGGGGCTGGCTACGCTCCCGCTGCAGGTGGGGGGTTCCAAGCTCCCCAGGCAGCCTGGGGCTACCCAGCCCCTCCCTCCAACGCACAAGGATTCGGGGCCTACCCCGGAGGTAAGCACTCATTTTCTCTGCAATGTGTGGGCCCCTGTGTGATCTGACCGCTGGGGTCAAGGTGGGTTCCACCCTCACGTGGTTGGGTGGTTGGGTGATAGGGCGGCTGTGGAGGGGGCTTTGCTGTGAGCTCACAGTCCAGGCTGATGCTCCAGTGCTGCGTTAGGGGAGATTGTCAGAGGTGTCATCCTTTAGATGAGATGCAAAACCCAAGTCTCATTCATACTGTCTGTCATGTCTTAATAATAATATTCCTTGCATTTGATATGATGCCTTATCATGTCATTGGGGAAAAAAGCACTTCACAGGATATATTATGAACTGCATTGATAGTGGTAGAGTGAGAGACCAAATTTATTTAAGAGTTTGTTGTCCAGGACACCGGGAGAGTATCCTGGCCAACAATATCGCTTCTCTTTCCAAATATTCCCATGGGATCTTTACATGCACCTGAACAGGCAGACAGGGCCTTGGTTTAACGTCTCCTCCGAAGTACGGCACCCCGACAATGCAGCACAACCCTCCCCCCCCCCCCCCCCCCCCCCCAGCAGTGCATTGGAGAGTCAGCTTAGACTATGTGATTCCAAGTCCCAACGTGCGGCTTTTAAACCCAACCGTCTAACTCCCAAGTGAGAGCAGTCCCACTGTGCCAGGAATGTCCCACAAACTTAGCCGTGGGTGTTTCCTATATGCAAATACGCTGTCACGTTTTACCTGCACTAATTAATTCACTGGACTTGACAGCAATTGCTTGAAAATTGCTTTGAGAGAAGTTTCCCCGTCGTGTCGGCGACTTCAGATGGAAAGTTTATTGTTACCACAGCATAATGTCAAAACCTCTCCAAACAATTGGCAGGAAATGACTCCAGGAAAACACGCCGGCCATTTGGTGCACGACTCACTCTCAGCAAACAGCCGTGAAGTGAACGACTCATTTGTTCCAACGACTCCCAACAAAAAGATTTGTCAGCTGTTTCTGTGTGCTGTCGGCTGCCACGTTCCGCCCACAAAATACACAGTCAATCAATTTAGCCATATACTCTGTGAAGCGCTTTGAGGCGTCTCAACGATGTGTTAAGGTGCTGCATCAAATGCAAGGATTATTATTATAATAAATTGGTATTGTTCTGGGGGTGATGATGATGGCTGTAATGACGGACTGTCTTGCCTTTGCCTCTCTCAGCTCCTAGTGCCCCAGCCCCTGGTTACGGAGCTCCGGGTTACGGAGGATACCCTCAGGCAGGCGGACAGACCTACCCAGGCGGTGCTCCAGCTCCCGCAGGTAATGTGACTGACCGTGGACTCGGGCATTTCATTCTCCCCTGGCTTTGGCCTGTTAATCTGCCTCCGTAGCAGATCACACTGCATCACCAGTTTGCTCCCTCCACTCAGCGGGCACCGCCCTGCTCCATGTCCCCCGCCCTACTCCACGTTCCCCCGCCCTGCTCCATGCCCCCTGCCCTACCCATACCACCATCTGTGGTCGGGCCTTCTGCCTCTGTGCCCACACCCCCTCCGCCTTACCCTTCCCTTCCTCCTTCAAGGCGCATCTCAACACCCCTTCTTTTTCGACCACACCTTAGGTCACCTGCTGCCCCTGTCCTGCCTCACCTTCACCCTCCTGATCCTAACCCCCAGCTTGGATGCAAATCCTTGACTGTCCAGCTCGTTGGGATGTCCTCCCAATGTGAAATGTAGAGTCCTGTAGTTCAGTGGTTAGAGCACTCGCCTTACAAATGTGAGATCTGTGTTTCAAATCCAGGCAGATCAGGGTGAAACCTGGGCAAGTTTCCTTACTCCACACGCCTAATAATAATCAGTCCAAAAAAAAGTATAATAAATCGGTCATTTCAATCCACAACTGTTTGTGGGACACTGCTGTGCACAATTGGCTGCCGCATTTCGCCCACAAACATACAGTCACTTTATGGTATATTCTGTGAAGCGCTTTGAGGCGTCTAGAAATATTAATAATTATTATAAAGGTGCTATGGAAATGTAATTTGTTGTTACACAACAAGTCTCTTTGAGAAGCAGTACCTCTGACTGTCCTTCTTTACATGTTGCAGCTCCAACTGCCCCAGTGCCTGGTTACGGTGCTCCTGGTTACGGTGGATACTCTCAGCCCAGTGTACAAAACTATGGTGGCGGCAACCCTGCTCCAGGTAACTGACCCGCAGAGAAAACAGTGTCTCTAACCCTGACCTGCAAGTGTGGATGGACAGTGTAGAGGGAGCTTTACAACAAGAATAATAACAATACATTTGCCTTTAGCCCCACCTGGGAGCGTGGATGGACAGTGTAGATGGAGCTCTGCTGTGTCTCTAACCCTGACATAGGAGCGTGGATGGACAGTGTACACTAGAGGGAACTTTACTGTGTCTCTAACCCCGACTTGGGACTGTGGACGGACAGTGTAGAGGGAACGTTAGAGTAGCTCCAACCTGCACTGTCACTAACCTGGGAGTGCATTTGAATAGTGTTGGAGGGTATATTGTTGCTGTGGGATTGTGAGCAGATATTGAGATAGTCATGTCTGGCGTCCCCACCACACACGACCAACCATTGGCGGGTGAGCTTTCAGTCACTCTGCCCCCAACCTCCGGAACTCTGTTCTGAAGTCCCTCTGCCTCGCCCCTCCCTGGCCTCCTTCAAGTCTCGCCTTAACACTTTCCTCTTCGATGGACGCATCAGCAACTCCTTATCTCCCCATTCCCACCCCCTCCCCTCCCCCACCGTCCTCAGCTCGGCTCAGGTCTGAAGCAGTAACTGTCCAGTGCCTTGGGACGTACTCCTGACGTGAAAGGCACTATACAAATATAATTTTGTTGTTGTTGTAACGTTCCATTGCTCTGTGTTGCAGGTGGATATCCTACTGGCCCTGCCCCTGGCCCAGCTATGAGTGGTCCTCACCCGCCCAGCTCCCAGGTATACCCACCTCCTATCTGACCCCCCCCAACCCTCATCTACCCACCTTCTGCCCAAAGCAAACGTGCCCACGTCCCAGCACTGCTCTCTAGCCACCAACGGCAGCCTTCAGCCTGAGGCAATGAAGCTGAGAAGGTGTCCAGACACGGTGCAGGTTTGCTCTGTAGCAGAATCACTGAAGAATTGCCTTGTGTTTATAACTGAAAATTGCTTGTCCAGAACCAGCAGTTAGCAGCAGCGCTCTGACCCGCCCACGGCAGGGACGCTCGGATCTGATTGGAAATGAAATGGAACAAGATAGACCCACAACCTCCTGATTAGTCTGATAAAGAAGCTCTCGCCCTCCCTCTTGGTGCGTCTCTGAACACGCAGCTCGTGATTTCCTTTTGTGTCTGTCATCTTTTCCGCTTCCTGTGGCTGTCCGTCTGTCAGTGTTCTTTCTCCTGCGGCTCTCAGCATGTAGGTGCATAGGTGCTGTGTTAATCTGCCCACCGCTCGTGTCCACAGCGACCGTATGTACAGAGTGTCCACAAAGTCTCATTATCACCCCCATGTTACATTTCTACAGTGTACAGACCCAACGACTGAAACATGTGGAAGAACGATGATAATTGTATTTAAAAGTACTCAGTTATAATTGTATTTAGTCGACCAGAGGATGGGTGTGAGTGAGGGACTGAGTGAGCGCCATCATTTTCATGGCAGATAATAGGTCAGTTGCCATGTTCAGTGCCACACCTTCCAAACATGGGATTGAGGAGATGAGATGCATTCCTGAAGCTTGTTTCAGCTCCTCTCTGGCCTCGTATCACTTTGTTGTAACAACGGGTAACAGGACTTTGTGAACACCATGTACAGCAGTGTGCAAATTGATTGGCACAAGCTTGGGTTCAGTTTGGGTCCAGTTCCCTGACTTGCAGACAGGCTGTTCAGTTGAAAGGCTGTTCAGTTGTTGGCCCAACCCCATCTTCAAAGACATGCAGCTCTGGACCACAGCTCTCCTCAGCCCTTTCCTTTTCCCCTAGCCTGGCAATAAATGACATTGTCTCCCATCAGTCTCCCGATCCTTTACCTCGTATCTTCTAGACTTGACTTGTTTTACATGTGGCAGGCTTTACACTGAGTAATTTGATCTCCAAGCAAATTGTCTTCCTCCCCCTCCCGACTCCACCCGCTCCCGCACTCTGCCCACCCCCTCCCACCCATCCACCCCACCATACACTGATCTACCCTTGCTCTCTTCCTCTAGTGCGTCCCTCCCATACTTCACTGTTCTCCTCTCTTCATCTTGCACATCTGGTACCTAATCTTCACTACATGCCTCGCCTCCTCTCTATTCAGTGTGTGGAACCCAATCTTCACTGTGATCCATCACCTCCTCTCTCAGTTCATTGTGTTCAACCAAATCTTCACAATGTGCCTCATCACTTCCTCTAACATGTACTATCCAGTCTTCATCGCATTGCCTCCTCCTCCTCCTCTTCTAGTATAGGTGGCAGGGAGTGTTCACTGTTCATTCCTCATGAAGTGGGAAAATAACCTTTTGACTCATTTGATAAGAATTCTTCCAAAGCCTTCCTCTTCTGGAGATAAAGGTGTGGTAATGCCTTTGGAGCTCCTGTGGATTAGTGGATGGAGCACTTGTCTTGCAAGCTGGGGAGACCTTTGTTTGAATCCAGGCAGGTCAGGGCGAAACCTTGAGCAAATTTCCTTATTCCACACGCCTAATAATAATCCGTCCAAAAAAAAACAATAATAAAATTGTTCATTTCAATCCACGTTTGTGGGACGCTGCTGTGCGCAATTGGCTGCCTCGATTTGCCCACAAATTACAGTCAATTCACTTTACAGTATATTCTGTGAAGCGCTTTGGGACATCGATAAGTTGTGAAAAGCGCTATATCAATTGCAAGGATTATTATTTGGCAAATGGACCTCAGGGCTGCGCTCCCAAATCTTGATGGCTGTTGCATGTACCAATGTGTGTGTTCTACCACCAAATGTTTTCCTCATGTGCCACACGGGAATGGGACATAGAGACAGACTGGTCGAGCAAAAATAACATGTAGTGCCTTTTAGGTGAGGATGCCGTCACTATTTCCATTTCATACCATGTTTGAAGTTGCCAGTGTTTAACCAGAATGAGGTACCACTCACTACCCCCCCACCCCAGTCACCAGTCTTGCTGATCCAGACCAGGAGTTTAATCCTTGAGTGTGTTCCCCTATCCCATGTTTCGTCCCATGAGTACAGAATGAATTGTTTCCAACGCACAAACTGTGCAACCTCAGGCTCTTCCTATCCCTCTTTAGACATAAAACCATGCCTTTACAGCTGCACACTGAGGAACACACATCACTCTGTATGTGTGACACTGTCCAGCTCCTGCTGTACCCCAGAACCATCTCTGGGGCCCTTTACTCTTGTATCACTCATGTTCTCGTGGTTGAGATTCTTACTTCAGATCTGTTCCTCTTTTAGCACTGATCTTGCAGTTAACAGCATATAATATTGGGAGGCATTGACAATGCTCAGTCAACATATCTGCTGAACTCAACGTCTCAGCATTTCTTCCCAGTTGTGATTCTGTCAAACTGGTATGGATTCGATCCAGTTGTCTGCTCTATTGGGTTGGAAGCAGAGATGTGATGTACTGGGCCGAGCTCAGTTCTATAGGTGCTTTGCAGAGCGTGTGTCTGTCTCTGTCAGCTTCATCTTGCAAGGCAACCGTTCCTAACCACATCTCCTACCCTCTCTCCCTGCCCCTGGGAGGCCTTGAAGACTGTTAGCTTTTTCAAAACCCTCCCTCGCTTTTCTGGCACCACTTCTCTTGAGGGTACCCTGTCCGTTCCTTCTTGCGTGTTCCGCCCTTGTCCTGTAAAAAGTAAGTGAATAGGTGCAGTCCAGTCAGCGCACAGTTTACATCAACTCTCCCACCACCAACAAATGGATCTATCTGATCCTACAAACAAGAGTAGAATCCCATAGCATAGTGTTTAGTGCGCTCACCTCCCAAACGAAAGGACCCAGGTTTGATTTCTTAGGCAAGTTTTTTTTCTTTTTTAAAAGCTCCACGTGCCTTTGTTTACCTAGCAGTAAGTAGGAACTTGGTTGTTAGTCGCTTGGTGGATCACTTTCCAGGGTAATTATTCCTCCAGAGAAAAAAAATGATTTGGTCACTCAATCCACGACCATTTTGTCAATTCACTTTACAATATATCTTGTGAAACTCTTTGAGACTTCTCAACAATGTGATACGTGCTACTATCAAACGCAGGGATTATTATTATTCTAAACCCTCAATCATAAAAGTCTGTTCATTGATGCCAGATTTCGGGCCTTTTGACTCTACTGAGGACCTTAATGAAGATGTTCGGCATTGATAGAACACAACACCAGGCTCCGTCTTAGCCAAGGTGACTCCAGAAGCTGCTTTATGTGTGCCTTCTCTTTGTTATTTATTTTCTGTGAATTCTTTGTGTGTTACTTTGTGAGGCTTGGAGACTGTGAGAAAGAGCCTGTCGGAGAACCTTCTTGACGCTCTTACCTTCCAAGCAACCTTGCCCCTCTCTTTCTCATCTTCTGTTCTGCACTCGACCCCATTTCCTGTATGTGACCACCTTCACGAAGGTGCCGTAAAGCTCTCTCTCTACCCTGGGGACCATTGCTCTAGCCCAGGACAGACACAGAGCTTAATGAGCAGTAGTGAGGCCATTTCCAGAATACATTGATATGCCTGTTGCTCTATTCCATGTTGAAGATGCTATGTATCTGCTTCCTTACCATGTTCAACTTCAAAATCTTTTTAAATGACAATAAAAAAAATTCAAAACTAAAGTGAATCTGAAAGTTGCAGTGTGTGACGATGCGGAGCAGGTGGTCTTTTGTTCCCTTGTTAAGCGAGTCCTCTGCGGGCTGGTTTCATAATTCCTGTCCAATATTAATCCAAACCCAAATGGTGTGAGATTGAGGAACCTCCAGAGTCCTCTGGTCGATCAGAACCAAGCCAGCCCTCCGTGGCAGTCTCCAGTCGGTTCCTAAGCCAGGCAGGACTGTAGTATTCTCGGTTTTTGCTGATGACAGCACAGCCCAGCCTGGCTCATCAGCAGGACTTGGAAGGGCAGACCAGTCACTGGGAGCAGGGAATCTTCCCACTCATCTTGTGTTAACAAGCAGCGGGGAAAGCTTGCCAGACAGAGCTCTCAATGTCAAGCTATGTGGTTTTAGCTGGTTAGAAACTGCAGCACAACAGGAAACCATTCAGCTCATTGAGTGAATACTGGCATTAGCTCCTCCACTGGAGCTTTCTACTCCTGCCCCAATTTCCTCCTCACTCCCTTTTACATCAGTTTCTCTTCACATACTGATCCATTTTCCATTTAAACATTGTGCCACCAATTCAAGAGTGTCCAATTGTGCCTAAGTGTTCCATATTCTAACAACCTTCTGCATGCACATCTCTCCTAACCCCTTCACTTTCCTGGGGTCACACTCTTACCGAATTACCGCTCAGCGAAAATAGTCTTTAACTACTTCTCAAAACCCTTCAGGATCTTGAAGGCCTCTATTGCATTCCCTCTTAACCTTTGCTTCACTCAACAGTTCATTTCAAGCATTCCTCTTATCTGTAAACCCATAATGGTTAGTGTGCTAGTGGTTAGCAAGAGGACCCGGGTTTGATTCTTGGGCGGGGCAAAACTATAGGAACGTTTCCTTACTCCACACACCTCTGTTTACCTACCAGTAAATAGGAACCCGGTTGTTCATCATTTGGCAGATTGCTTTCTGGGATAATAATTCTTTTTTAAAAAAATTGATTAATCAATGCATGACTGTTTGTGGACCATTGCTGTGCGCTACTGACTGGTGCATTTTGTCCACAAAATACAGTTAATCCATTTTACAATACATTCAGACTGGAGGGAAGTGTGCAGTGGCGTCCCACAGGGATCAGTTTTGGGACCACTGCTCTTTTTAATATACATTAATGATTTAGATTTAGGGAGTAGGGTTTTCAAATTTGCAAATGATACTAAGTTAGGGAGAATAGTAAATAATGAGGAGGATAGTAGCCATCTGCAAAAGGCTATAGGTAAAATGGTAAAGTGGGCAGACACATGGCAGATGAAGTTTAATACAGAGAAGTGTGATACACTTTGGGAGAAGAAATGAGGGGAGGCAATGTAGGCTAGATAGTACAATTTTAAAGGGTGTGAAGCAACAGAGAGACCTGGGGATTTGTGTAAGTGACTCTTTGAAAGTGGCAGGACAGGTAGACAAAGCCGTTAAGAAGGCATATGGGATACTAGGCTTTATAAATAGGGGTGTAGAATACAAAAGTCAAGAAGTGCTGTTTAAGCTCTATAAGACTTTGGTTATGCCTCAGCTGGAGTACTGTGTACAATTCTGGTCACCACACTTTAGGAAGAATATTAAGGCATTGGAAAGAGTGCAGAGGAGATTTACTAAAATGTTACCAGGAATGAGGGACTTCAGCTACGAGGAAAGGCTAGATAGGCTAGGGTTATTCTCTCTAGAACAAAGAAGATTGAGAGGAGACCTAATAAAGGTTTATAAGATTATGAGAGGTTTCGACAGGGTGAATAGGGAAAGACTATTTCCATTGGTGGGCGAATCAGTGACTTGTGGCCTCCTTTTGTGCCGTATAATTCTATGATATTCAGTGAAGAGCTTTGAGACATCTCAACAATGTGACAAGGGTGCTGTGAAGCTCTCTCTACTCTGAGAACCATTACTCTAGTTCCTTACATACTGGAACACCTAAATCTGCACACATGACTCAATCATAGCCTGACCCATATATTGCATGCATCTGGTGTCACTTTCTTACTTGTTAATTCAACGGCCCTGTGGCTAAAGCTCAGTATCCACTTTGTTTTGCAATAGCCTTTACAACCTGAACTCTTACCTGTAAAGATCTCTGGTCAGGCTGGCTCAGTGGTGGTGCTCTCACCTCTTGAGGCAGAAGGTTGTGGGTTCAAGCCTCACATCAGAACTTGCAATCACACGGTGACACTCCAACGCGGTGCTGGAGGATGTTGCATTCTCGGAGGTGCTGTCTTCGGACGAGACATTAAATCGATGTTCTACCTGTTCAGGTGGATGCTAAAGATCCCATCCCAACAGTCGTCTATTGATTAATCCATTTTTTAAAAAGGGGATTATCATCCCAGAAAGCAATCTGCGAATTGATGAACAATTTGAAAAGAGAAGGGAGTTTTAAGACACAACATTCTGACTCAGACGATAGTGCTATCACTTAGCCAGCTGACACACAGAAAGCTGCAATATCTCAAGCTACCTTTTAGAAAAGACTGGATTAGCAGAGGAACGGGAACTGAATGGCAAATGGCAGCAGTTATTATTGAAGGGAGGTTGGGAAATCTATTGCTTCAGATGATGATCCCTTCCCCCCCGCCGCCACCACCTCTGTGAGCCCAGCTCCATGGAAACATGACAACACTGTCACATAGCCAGGTTGACTGATGGACTTTGGTCTCAATGGCAAGCTCTCATCTCTGTGTCAGAACGTTGCGGGTTCAACACCCTAGTTGGGGATTTTGAGCTCACAGTCTAGGCTGATAATCCTGGGTGGGAGCGTTGCATTGTAAGAGGTATCGTCCTTTGAATGAGGCATTAAACTGAGACCCTGTCTATGCCTATTCAGGTGGATGTTAAAAATCCAACAGCGCCATTGGCAAATAAAAGGGAGTTTCCCTCTCCTGGTGTCATGGTCAACAATCCCCCCAAATAAAATTGGTCACTCACTTCCTGGTTGATTCTGAACATTGCTGTGTGCAAATTAGCTGTTGTATTTGCCTACAGTCACGAACACTTGTTGGTAAATCTTGCGAAGTACTTTGAGATGTCTTGACAATGCTCCACTGCCTTGCTCCCTGCATCGGTGGCCTGAAAACTCCATACCGGTTTGTCCACTCCCTTCACTCAGTTGGCTCCAGCCTTACAAACAGGAAGCTGTAATATCTCGAGCTAGCTTTTAGAGAGGACTAGATTAACAGAGGAATGTGAACTGATTGGGGAAATTCAGATCTTCAGCCTCTCTGCCCCCCACCCTTTGGAACTTCATCTCACAGTCCCTTTTACCTCGCCCCCTCCCTTGCCTCCTTCATGGCCCATCTCTCGACTATCCTCTTCGACCGTGAACTCAGTCACCCTCCCAAGCTTCACCCGCCCTATCCTCCATCCCTCCTGATCCAACCCAGCAGCTTTACTGTCCAGTTGAGCACTGTCCCATAAACAGCCACAGAGGGAAGTGACCCAATTTTATTTGGCCTTTGTTTGTTGTTGGCCAGGACACCAGGAAAGAAAACCTCCCTGCTCTTTTCAAATCACACTGTAGGATCTTTAACATCTACCTGAACAGGCAGACGAGACGTGATTTTAACATTTCATCCAAAGGGCAGCACCTCCACCCCCATCGCCGCATTGGAGAGTTAGTCTAGACAACGTGGTTCTATATCCCTGATATGGGGCTTGAACCCACAACCTTCCGACTGTGATGCACAGCCAGCTGAACCAGGACAAACGGGGGTTCAGTTTAACGTGTTGGACAGAAACTGGCAATGAGCGGGGAGAGACGAGAGAGAGAGAGACTCACACAGAGGCTGGATGGTGGCTGTGATTTAACCCTCTCATGTCTTGCCCGCAGCCCTCAATGCCAAACATGAACGCGCTGTCTATCAGCAGTGACATGACCCAGGGCACGATCAAGCCGGTGGGAAACTTCAACGCCCAGAACGACGCGGAGGTGATCCGCAGAGCCATGAAGGGGGGAGGTAAGTTACCTCTACATCACCACAGCTCTCCCTCATACTCTCTCGTACACTCTGTGTGTGTGTGTGTGTGTCTAACTCCGTCTCTCTCTGACACCCTCTCTCCCTCAGGGACGGATGAACAAGCAATAATCGACATTGTCTCTAATCGCAGCAACGATCAGCGGCAAAAGATAAAATTGGCTTTCAAGACGCTGTATGGCAAGGTTAGCGGAGGTGTGGGGGTGGTGGTGGGGGTGTCAGCGCAGGGGGGAGGGGCAGAGCTGGGTGGGGACAGCGCAGGGGGAGGGAACAGAGTGGGGAGAAGGGACAATTCAGGCATGCTGTACTATGCTGGGGGTGCGTTGTTTCGTGGGGGGTGTTTATCTCTGGGTGGGTGCTGACACATATATTGCTGTTGCTGTGAAGGACCTGATTAAGGACCTGAAGTCGGAGCTGTCGGGGAACATGGAGGAGGTGATTCTGGCTCTCTTCATGCCGACCACGTACTATGATGCCTGGAGCGTCCGCAAAGCCATGGAGGTACTGACTGACCCTGGCTCTCTTCTTGAGCTCTTTGTTCTAACCCCATTCCCTGCTCTCTCCCCATTCCCTGCTCTCTCCCCATTATATTTCCTTGCTCTTTCCCCATTATATCTGTGCTGGTGCTCGCTCCCCCACTGGAGCTCTCTACTCTAATCCCATTCCATGCTCTTCTTTTTTCTGAACGTTTATAAAAATTCAAGTTGTTTTGTATTGAATTGTGTTTGTAAAAAAATTTAATTCAGCCACTTGTGTTTGAATGTTAACACATCATTAGTGTAAGTGCTTGTAACTACCCTTAGTCTGACCTCTGTTCTAATCTTCTCCCTTGAGGTGTTGGGTGTTGGCTGCCTTTAGCCCAGATCATGGTGAGATCAGAATCAATCTGGATTTACAATAACAACAGTAACATATTCAATTTAAGCCTTTCATATTGGGATGATGTCCCAAAGCACTGGACAGTCATGGGGGTTAGACCCGAGCTGGGGGTTGGGATCAGGAGGGTAGAGGGTCGGAGGGTGACTGAAAGTATGGCTGAAGGGAGGTCTTAAGATAGGCCTTGAAGGAGGCAAGGGAGGGGGCGGTGAGGCAAAGGGGCTGTGGGATGGCATTCCAAAGGGTGAGGGACAGAAAGGCTGAAATCCTGACTGCTGATGATGGAGTGAGCAGAGAGACATGGAGCAGGGTGGAGCCTACTGAGTGGAGGGAGTGGACAGTTTGTTATCTACCTCCAGTGACCAGTCTGTCCTTCGAGGTCCTGCTGATGAGCCAGGCTGTGCTATCATTAGCAGGGCCCTGAAGTACTACTGTCCAGTTTGGCTCAGGAACTAGACGAGAGACCGTCACGGAGAGCTGGCTCAGTTCTGACATTCTGTTGCCAAACATGTCAGTTTGGAGCCAGTTCAGCTTTGTGCTGATATGCTTGGAGGGGAGGGGGTGATGACTAGCGCTGATGGTGTTGTTATTGTTGCTGCCCACAGGGAGCGGGGACTCAGGACCGAGTGCTGATTGAGATCCTATGCACCAGGAGTAACCATGAGATCCAGGAGATTGTGCGTTGCTACAAGAATGAGCTGGGCCGTGACATCGAGAAGGACCTGAAGAAAGACACAAGCGGTCATTTCAGGAGACTCCTCATCTCCATGTCCCAGGTCAGTGGTGGGGGAGGGAGCAGCAAGAGCGAGGTCAATAGTCAGAAAGTTGTGGGTTCAAGTCCCATGTCATGACTTGGAATCACACAGTCTGAGGTGACAATCCAAGGCAGTGCTGGGGGGGTGTTGCATTGTCAGAGCTGCCACCCTTCAGATGAGATGTTAAACTGAGGTCCTGTCTGCCTGTTCAGGTGGATGTTAATGATCCCATAGTGCTATCTGGAAAGAGAAGGGGTTTCTTTCTCCCGCTGTCCTGGCCAATAACCCCACAAATAAAACTGGTCACTCATTCCACAGATGTTTGTGGGACACTTTTTGCGCAATTGGCTCCCACAAAATATAGCCAATGCACCTTACAGTGGATTCTCTGATGCGCTTTGAGACGCCTTGATGATGTGATAAGGCGTTAAATCAAATGCAAGGATTATTATTACGAAGGGAGTGGATAGCTTCACTCCTTGGCCGTTTGCGGGGCGTCGTTATGCGCAAACTGGTCTGCGGCATCCATTCACAAACATACACAGTTTACTATGAGCCCTGTGAGGCTGCGTGACTTCCTGCTGGGATGAAAAGCAGTGTGTAATGTGAGGATTATTATTATTATTGCTTGTCGACCTTCCTAATTCCTCCCTCCACAGGTTACCATGATCCAAAACTCTGCGGTCCTCTACCGCTCTGAGCTTCATGACCCCATCAACCCAATCCTCACCCGACTCCATTGGCTCCCCATCATCCAGAGGATCCAATTCAAGATCCTGATCCTCACATCCACAGCCTTGCCCCACCCTACATCCATGACCTCTATCACCCTACCCGCCCCTTCCACTCAGCAGGCTCTCGCCTGGTCCGTGTACCCCGACCCACCCACCCCACCATTGGTGGGCAAGCCTTTAGCCACTCTGCCCCCAATCTCTGGAACTCCATCCCACAGTTCCTCCGCTTCACTCCCTCCCTGGCCTCTTTCAAATCCCGCCTCAAAACCCTCTTCTTTCACGGTCACATCAGTCACACCAAATATCTCCTTTCCCTCCACCCATGCAGTCCCTAGCTTGGGTCTGAAACAATGACTGTCCAGCGCCTTGGGACATCCTCCTGACGTGAAAGGCGCTATACAAATGTAATTTTATTGTCGTTGCTATTGTGTTACGGTGGTGTGTGCCTCCAGCTAATGTGTTGCCGCTGGTTTGTTGTCAGGGTAACCGGGATGAGACGAAGAATGTGGACCAGCAGAAAGCCCACGCAGACGCCGAGAAGCTTTACCGTGCCGGCGAGGGCAAGCTGGGCACCGACGAGTCCACCTTCAACATGGTGCTGGCCACACGGAGCTACCAACAGCTCCGTGCCACCCTGCAGGAGTACTCCCGGGTAAGGTAGCCCACCCCAACATGACCCCACCCTCACTCCCCGCTCCCCGTCTCCGCCCTCAGAACGCATATCTCTGTCCTCGAAGCACTAGGGTCCAGCGATATATCGATATATCAGTTTTATCCGTTACAATCTTCATATTGATATGCCGATATACACATTTTCAAAATATCGATATATCGAAAAAGTCTATATATCGAAAAAATCTGAATGCGCGCACACTGATCTACAAGACCCAGAATGCTCATCTCTATACACAATGCACAGACCGAGGTGCAAGCCGCCATATTGTATTCATAGTCCTCGAATACAATATACAGGTATACAAGGTGGGGAAGAGAGACGGTGGGGGGCGTGGGGTGGGGGAGAGAGGTGGGGGGGGAGAGAGGTGGGGGGGGGGAGAGAGGTGGGGGGTGGGAGAGAGGGATGGCGGCGGGGGTGGGAGAGAAGGACGGCGGCGGGGGGGGTGGGAGGAGAGAGGGATGGCGGCGGGGGGGGTGGGGGCAGAGAGGGACAGCAGTGGGAGGGGTGGTGGACAAACGGGAGGGGGGGAGACGGGGGGGATGTGATGATGTACAGACAGATAGATAGATGGGGGATGTGAGAGAGGAGAGAGACACAGAGACACAGACAGAAAAACACAGAGATAGAGAGAGTGAGTGTGAGAGACAGAGAGAGAGATATTTACCTCCTGAGGAGATAGGCCCCGAATGCGCGCACACCTCCAAGTGCGCCCGCATGCGCAGTACGAAAACCCCGAAAATATCGATATTTCGGTATATCTCGATACGAGCCCATCGATATATCTAAATCGGAAAATTTCCATATCGACGGACCCCACGAAGCGCACTCTCACCCTCTCTTGTGGAGGGGTCATGGCTGCCCTGAGTTGAGGGTCCACAGGCATCTCTGTCTCTCTTTCTTTCTCTCACATCTGTCCATCTGTCTGTCCCTGCTCCCTGTCTATCTCTTTCTATCTGCCACCCTCTCTGTATCATCTCTTGAATTGGATCTCCCCTCTCTCTCTCCCTCTCTTTCTGTGCAGATGTGCAACCGTGAGCTCATCAACACCATTGACCGTGAATTCTCCGGAGATGTCCGTGACGGCATGCATGCCATTGGTGAGAGCACAGAGTCTGGAGGCGGGGCAGGGAGAGGAGGGGCCTGGCAGGGAGGAGCCTGGCCAGGAAAGGAGGGGCCTGACAGGGAGGGGTGGGGCCTGATGGGGAGGGGTGGGGCCTTGTGGGGAGGAGCCTGGCCAGGAGGGGTGGGGCCATGGCAGAAAGGGATGGGCCTGGTGGGGAGGGGTGGGGTCTGGTGGGGAGGGGTGGGGTCTGGCAGAGAGTGGCGGGGTCTGGCTGATGCCTCAAAGGGATAACTGTGGTGTGTTTCCCCTCCACAGTGCAGTGTGTTATGAACAGACCGGCCTTCTTTGCTGAGAAACTCTTCAAGGCCATGAAAGGTCTCGGCACCAGTGACTCTACCATCATCAGGGTCATCGTCACTCGCAGTGAGGTACGCATTGGCCTCGGAGTCACAGCAGTTTGTTCCTCACTGCGTCTGTGCTACTGCTCGCTCGTGTCTCATCTCACTCTCCATCTCTCTCTCTGTCGCCCTTTTTCTTGCTCCTGACCTCTCGCTCCAACCCCGGTCTCCCCTTCTCTCGCTCGCCACTGTCCTCTCTCTCTCTGCTGGTCTCCCCGTCTCATTCTATCTAACTCTCTTCACCGCCCCCCCTCCACCCCCCCCCCCACCACACACACACACACATATTATGCTCACAAAATACACAGTCAAATATATTCTGTGGAACGCTTTGAGGTATCTGAGTGACCGTGATAGTTCGCTACATAAAATGCAGGGTTTATTATTATAATTATTATTATTTTTAACTTTTCCCCCTCTCACTGGCCAGCCAGCTGGGTGTCTCACACCCCTGTGCACCGCTTAAACAGTCCAGTGAGACGGGATGAGGGGGAGAAGGCAGTTGGAGTGGGAAGTGCTGTATTCAATTCCAGGCAGGTCAGGGCGAAAGCTTGGGCAAGTTTCCTTACTCCACACGCCTAATAATAATCCCTCAAAAACAAACAATAATAAGATTGGTCATTGCAATCTACGACTGTGTGCAGGACACTGCTGTGTGCAATTGGCTGCTGCGTTTCGCCCACAAACATACAGTCAATTCACTGTACTGTATAATTCTGTGAAGTGCTTTGAGACGTCTAGAAGACGTGAAAAGCACTATATCAAATGCAAGGATTATTATTATTATTAATAATAACTGACTGTCAGTAACACTGCTCTCATCCACCTGCAGATTGACCTGGTGCAGATTAAGCAGGCGTTCTGGGAGAAGTACCAGAAGAGCCTGCGGATCATGGTGGAACACGATACCAGCGGAGACTACAAGCGTATGCTGCTCTCCATTGTCGGCAACTGAAAGCCGGCCGCTCCCTCGCTCGCTCCCTCCCTCCCTCCATACCTTAGTCAATGCCAAAGCAACTTTGAGATTCTCAGAGAGACTGCTCCCCACCTCCCCAATCGCATCCTGCCTCTCTCCGCGCCCATTCCACCTCCCGATTCGGAAAACAAAATCCCGCTTTTCCCGGGATTGATTTTGCGTACGTCGTAATCTGATGAATGTCTCAATATTCCTCC
This sequence comes from Hydrolagus colliei, assembly GCA_035084275.1. Taxonomy (NCBI): domain Eukaryota; kingdom Metazoa; phylum Chordata; class Chondrichthyes; order Chimaeriformes; family Chimaeridae; genus Hydrolagus; species Hydrolagus colliei. The sequence continues at coordinate 21,279,641 of CM068748.1, forward strand.
GCCGCCCCCTGGGTGTCAAAGGGAAATCCTGTTAACACTCAGTTTCTACAAATTAATTGCAAGTCTCCGTGTTTCCTGGCGCTAAACCGTCCATCTGGAGTTCTGCACAATTTTAGCTCGGAGATTAACGCTCAGTAAACCTCCAAATGCAATGTGTTCACCACTGCTGGTCACGCGGCCCGTGGCACAGCTCAGTGTAACTGGTGGTGAGTAGCGTCACATCACCAGACCCCCTCACCACATCTCGTTTCCATTGTGGGGGTGGGGGTGCAGGGTTGAGTGGGGAGAGAGTTTTCAAATGACCTCAATACCCAGGTAAAGATCGGACTGAGAGTTTGAATACACAGCAGTTGGGAAGGAATTACTAATTTGATGAACTCTTGCTTCAGTGAAGGAAGTTTTGCTCCACATCTATTATTTGAAGGAGCCCTCCCCTCTGCACCTCCCCCAACTCTCTTTCCCCCGCCCTCCTCTCTTCCTCCCTCCCCCACATCTCACCTCCACCTGTCAGCCATACCCCTAACAATTAATAATGATCCTGGGAGAGGATAATTCCACTAAATTTAGAGAGGGGGGAGCCACCTGATGATGGTTATCAAATCTATCCTAATTGATTCAGAGAATACTTTTTTTCACAAATCGTCCACCTCCCTTGATCTCTGAAAATTTGGTGCGAGAGGCTTTAGACAACTATCTAAACAAGATATAACTTGGTAAAGCTGATGTGTGTTTGCTGAATGTAGCTGATTATTAATTGTATTATTCTGCTGTTATAGTGCGCTTGTATGTTGGAGAACCTGGAAAACCCGTTTGTTTTGAAGCTGTTGCGCTTGTTGAAATCCAGGCAAAGCCTCGTTGTAACGCGATGCTTTGGGTTCATTAACTGCCCCAAAAAATTCTGCCTGTCAGATCGTCACATCTTCCAAATCGTCACGTCTTGCGCGCTCTGCATGCGCGCTATATACACAGGCAAGTCTACCCGTGCGCTTCACAGGAAACGCTGTGTGCGCTAAATGCTTTCCTGCTACGGGTAAGAAATGCTGAAGGGTCACATCCTGGGGGTTGTGCAGTGTTGGATCCACAGTGTGAAGCGTTATAACAAGGTTTTGCTCTGGTGTGAAGGTAAGGTGACCACACCAAGTTCAGGTATTCCTAAAAAAAAATTAAGAGAGCCGTGCTTTAGTGCCACCCACTCACTGCACAGGTGATTTATACAGAGCGTCGCCTGAATAATCAAACCACACGCCTAAGCACTAGGCTTAGCTGAGCTCTGCACATCTATCATTGTGACAAAGTCAAAAATACAGTATGCGTTGGACATCATATAGGTTTCTTTCTCAGAGAAAGTTGGAGAGCCAGTCAACATGGCTCTCAATATTGCCTTTAAGTGTGACGATTATTTGGATGCTTCCAGCATTCTCACACTCGATCACGCTCGCACTCACTTACTCTGACTCACTCACTGTCAGACTCACTCTCTCACTCACTCACTCATCACACATTCTCAGATACACATTTTCACACACTGTAATACAAACATGTTCCCTTACACACAAACACACACTCTACTGTCACACATAGTCACACATAAATCCACATGTACACTCACACTTTCACACTCACACACACCCACATGCACACACACTCATTGCAGGGCAGAGTAACATATTGGTTACTCAGCCCTCACGTGCCTCAGGACAGGGTGAGGGTCTGTATGGAAGCTGACCATTTAATGCATCAAAAAATTATACTCAGCACCCTCCCTCCCCAAATAGCTGTGACAATCTCTTTCCCCTCCCTCCCACTCCCCCTCCCCCTACAGCCGATCAATAACCACCTGTTACAGTGACCTTACAACCATATCTGTATCAGCCACTGGGGTCACGGCCACAACCCAAAGCTCATTTGTTTAGGGGGTGGGGAGGCAGGAGAATTTGATCAGCCAGAAATCCATCATCATGCTTGACAGTCTCCCATTCAAACTGAGAATTCCATGTATCCCACCTACACTTAGAAATTCCAGAGGTAGTTTGTCGGGAATGGAATGCATTCTCTCACTGATTCTTCTCTAACTCCAGAGAGCATCAGGTGCAGGTTGGCAAGAGCCGAGGCTTGGGGACCCCAGAGCGTTGTTGTAATCGCTGGAGTCTTAACCAGTTAAAACCATGGCATGCCATTGATATCGTTGTATGGCAACCTTTCCCGCTACTTGTCCAGCTAGGACCACACCATGCGTTAGGGCTTTGACTTGCAGGGTTAGTGGGACTGTTCACCCATTTGGGGCTCCTCTCATCATTCCTCCGTCCTCACACACAACTCCAGCACTTTTTACTACGGTTCAGTTTCTGTATGGATTCAGAAGTGACATTCATGGGGGTGGGGGGGACTTATAAAAATCCTGGAAAATGTTACCCTCTCCGCCACCAACACCACCAAAACTAAGACTGGAATAATGCGGACAAACTCTGTTTCCGTGTTTCTTTTGAGTTTTTTGCCAATTGCTAACGTACGAGAAATGAAAATAAAACTATTGGATGACGCGCAGCTCAGGTTCTCTTTATTCAACAACCACAACAATAAATTACAATTCCGCACTGTGAGGAGAACATCCTTAAGTCCCTGGAAAGTTAAACGGTTTACACCTGAGTTGTGGGCTGGGATTAAGAGGGTATGGGGTTGGGGGAGGGTGGCCTAAAGCAAGGTTAAAGAGTAAGGTCTTGATATGGGTCTTGGAAGGAGGCAAGGGAGGGGGCGAGGCAAAGGGAGTGGGATGAAGTTCCAAAAGGTGGGGGCAGAAAGGCTGAAGGCCTGACCGCCAATGGTGGGGCAGACAGGGCGGGGGATGTGGAGCAGGCCAGAGTTTGCTGAGTGGAGGGAGTGGACAGATTGGTAGGTAATATATAATAATATAATAATAATAATCCTTGCATTTGATATAGCGCTTTCCACATCTTATCAATGTCCCAAAGCGCTTCACAGAATATAGTGTAAGGTGAATTGACTGTATATATTTGTGGGTGAATCGCAGCAGCCAATTGTACACAGCAGTGTCCCACACAGTCGTGGATTGAAATGACCAATTTTATTATTGTGTTTTTTTTTGGAGGGATTTATATTAGGCGTGTGGAGTAAGGAAACTTGCCCAAGGATTTGCCCTGACCTGCCTGGATTCGAACACAGGTCTCCCCAGCTTGGTCTCCCCAGCTTGCAAGACAAGTGCTCCAACCACTGAGCCACAGGAGCTCCACAGGTGGAGGGGAAAAGCAGACGGATGGAGGGGAACAAGGATATGAAGCACTGATCGTGGTCTGGCTAGTACAAAACGTTCCCAAGAGAACAACAATTTGTAGGGTAGCGTCTCCAAGCTCTTAACAGTGGTGGAGTCTGACTGCAAGCCGGCTGGGAGGTGACTGTAATCACAGTCGAAAAGGAAGGTTTTCAGCCGTGAATTTAAAAAGGGGTGAAAAGAGTCGAGAAGGAGTGGATTGAGGGAGAGTATTCCAGAGTTTCGGGGCATTGTGGCTGAAAGCGCAACCTCTGATTGTGGAGTGGAGGGTGCAAGGGACAAGCAGGAGGCCGGTGCCAGTCGAATGGAGGTACCGGGTGCTGGACGGGGGGGATTGACAGGTACAGAGCTGACGGGGAGTGAAGGGAGACTTGAACATGACTGTGGGGATCATGAAGTCAATCCATTCGGTGATGGGGAGCCAGCTGGCCAGAATGGGTTACCCAGTTTGGTCTGTAGCAGTATGCGGGCAGCAGAGTTCTGAATGAACTGGATTTTTTGAATAGTGGAGTTGGGGAATACCTGAGGAGTGCGTTTGAGTAATCCAGGCAGGAAGTGACCAACGCATGCACGAGGGTTTCAGCTGCATTTGAGGTCAAAGGCGGGCAACGTAGTGGAGGGAGGCGGTTCTGATCAGGAGGCAAAGTACATTTATATGTCATCCGTGTACCTGTGGAAGTTTACCCCGTGGCTGCAGATGACATCTACCAGAGGAAGCGTATTAGATCAGGAAAAGAAGAGGGTCAAGGATAGAGCCATGGGGTACCCCTCAGGTGACCAGGCAGGAGCAGGAGGAAAACCCATTTGCCAAGCAGTTAGTAGGAACCCGGTTGTTAGTCGATTGTTGGATCACTTTCCCTCCTCCCAAAAATGTGGTCATTCAATCCACGACTATGTGGGACACTGCTGTGTGCAATTGGCTCATGCGTTTCGACCATAAAATATGCAGTCAATCCACTTTACAATATATTCTATGAAGTGCTTTGACACATCTCAAAGGCATGATAATGCGCTGCCAGATGTGTCTGGATTATTCCTACAGACAGAGAGGGAGGCTGTGCAAATTTACCGGGATGATACCGGATGTCAGTTACTATATACGCACCCACACACACACACACACACTGAACTAAACCTAGGCTGTGGCCACTAGAGCAAGGAAACTGAGAGGGGATCTGATGGAGGAGTTTAAGATGCTGAAGGGGTGACAGAGTGTGAACAAACGCTTGCCTTTAGCTGGGGAACGGATGAGGAGGGGCCCAGGTTCAGTGTTGTTAGCAGAAGAATCCAGAGTAAAGTTACAGACAACAGCAACAACAAAATCACATTTGTAGAGCGCCTTTCACGTCAGGAGGACATCCAAAGGCGCTGAGACAATCTCTTCACTCACAGGCTGGTCAGTGTTAGAAGGAATGTTTTTCAGTAGAAGCCCGTTTATCCGTGACTCGATGCACTGGCACTTCCGTATAACCGGCACACCAAAAAAAAGTCCCCATTCAATAAACCGGAATTTATCCGGAACAATAGCAGTGGAGCATTTGTAAATGCATAAGTAATAACATAATAAGAGAATATTGCATTGGCATTCACCGTCAAAACTATTCTCCTGCGCCCTCCATCCCCGCTGGTAGATGCTGCGCTTGAAGCCATGATGCTGTGGTTGAAGTTTATAATCCAGCAACTGCTCCCAAAATGGAGCTCGCCAAGCGAGCGAAAAAAATGGAGCACATATGACTTCAAAGTCATACTAGTGGCAAGCCAATAACCCACATACTCGCGCAGTTGTAGTATGTCAGTTTGCCTCTAGTAGAGTCTAGGGCTTCAGCTTGCAGCTAGTAAAGTCGCGTGACTTTAAAATCGCGCTGCCGCTTCTTTCACCCGCCTGGCGCCCCCCCCCCCCCACCCCCCCCCCCCCCCCATTCAAAAAAGAATAGCTGGACTGCAAACCCCAATCGGTAAAGGTGAGAAGCGCAAGAGAACAGCCCCAACAACAAGCACCAACACAATACTCTGCCACTATCTGCTATTATCTAGTGTGTATGTGTGTGTTAAAAGAAGTTACATTTTTTTGTGGTGGGTCTTTGGCCGCAGGCTGCCCGAATATCCGGCAGGCGCTTTAACCGGCATTGGCCAGGTCCCGCAGGTGCCGGATAAAACGGGCTTCTACTGCAATTGCTTTTAACCAGGGAGGCACACACCAATGAGACATCAGCTCTATCTACTGGTACTGCAGGGAATGTGTGTGAGTTTGGTGAGTTTGTGTGTGTATCTACGTGAGGTGTGTGTGTGTCTCTGTATCTGTGTCAGATGAGTATGTGTGTCAGCCCCTTGGGACGGACGCCCTCATGACATGAAAGGTGCAGTACAAGTGTAATTTTGTTGTTCTTGTTGTATGTGTTCCTGTGTTACTTGAGTGAGTGAGTATATCTACAGTATATCCAATGAATCTCTGAGTGACCTTTGGGTGGCAGTAGACTCCGCTGTTGTCTATTTCTGGGAGTTTTACAGTGAAAATGCTGGAGACAACAGAGCCAGTGCTGGGAAAGCGAGGGAGAGGGAGGGGGAGCTGTGGTGTCAGGGATCAGCAAACAGCAACTCTGAAAGAGACGACAGAGGGTTAGACAGTCAAACAGCCGCAATAACAACTTGCATTCATGCAGTGCCCCTCAAGGAGAATAGCGTTCCAGAGCGCTTCCCAGTGACAGAGCACCATGTCGACCTGGAGGGGAGGTGACGCTAGGCAAAGTAAGGTCTCCGGGCACGATCTGGAGACTGGGAATGAGGGGGAATGTGGCAAAGGGTTAGGGGAAGAGTCTTACAGGACAGATGATACTCAGAATAAAGTGGGACAAACATAAAACATCTATGGAAGGGGGAGATGAGGGGATGTTTGGAAACTAATATAGCAAAACAAGTCAGCTATGTCCAGATACAATTTAATAAAGCTTGCATTTGATATCGCATTTTATCATGTTACCGAGACATCTCAAAGCAGGATGCACTGTTAAGTGTAGTGACTGGATTTTGTAGATAAATGCGCCAGACAGTTTCCACACAGTAATATTGTCCCACAAACAGTCATGGAATGAGTGACCGACTTGAATCTGGGAGATTGTTGGCCAGGACACCGGGAGAGAGAAATTCACTTCTCTTTCTCAATAGCATTGTGGCATCTTTCACATCCACTTACACAGGCACAACAGAGAGACATCAGTTTTAATTTACAAAGATATACACAGAATTTACAACGCCACTCAGCCCAACCAGTCCATTCTGGTGTTTATAGTGCACACAAGTCTCATCTCCCCACCATCCCCTTACGCTCTATATATCCTTAACTCCTATACCCTCTACCCACTCTCCCTCATTTGAAGATCTATCTTTCTCTTGAATGCATCTACACTATCTGATTCAACGCAGTGAGTTCCACAACCTCTGAGTGAAATAGTTCCTCCTAATTTCACTTTTACATCCCTCTTTGCTCGATTCTCCTGGTTACGGACTCCCCAACCATGGGGATATCTGATTCAAAAGACAAAGCTTCCAAGAATGGAGCACTTCCCAGCAATGCATAGAGTGTCAGCCTAGACTAATGAATCATCCTTCTGATGTTCAATGTAACCAAAGGACTACTTTTGTTTGTTCCCACCTTACTGCACCTGAGTCTCTTTGGACCACCTCCTTAACTAGTTCAGGTCTTAAAAGAATATTTCTATTTCGTACCTGACACAAAACTGCTCGCTCCTGGTATTATCGAGAGTTAACAATAATAATTCTTGGCATTTGTTGTAGTGCCTTATCTCGTTGTGAATCGTCTCAAGGGCGATTCACAGAATATGTTGTAAAGTGGATTGACTGTGCATTTGTGGGCAAAAAAGCAGTAGCCAATTGCACACAGCAATGTCGCACAAATTCATGGATTGAATGGATTATTAACCCCAGAAAGCAATCCATTGAATGACGAAAAACCAGGTTCCTACATACAGCTAGATAAATAGAGGTGTGTGGAGTAAGGAAACTTGCCTAAGGTTCCCCCCCACCGCTCACCAGGAATTGAACCCCGTCCTCTAGCTTGCCAGTTGAGTGTCCTAACCACTACTATACAGGACTGCTCAATCAATACTGGTACACAGAATGGTGTTGTTGGGAGGTGGTGTAATTCTGTCCTCTGAGTCACATCAGTGTCTGATGCCTGGCCTAAGTAACCTTTCATCAGTGTGAGTCAGAAACTTGTCTCCCACCCTCCCCTTTACACCCCCACGCCCCCATCCCCTTCCCTTCGCCCCCCCCCCCCCCCCCCCCCCCCCGGTGTGCGGACTGGTAGTTGCTGTCAGTTGCAGGTGGCCCCCGGCCTGGCCTGGCCCTGCTCCAACACGCTGCTGGAGATCTCCATGTGGCTGGCTGTGTAGGTGCTGGCACGGTTCAGTTGCTGACTCCGAGCCACCTTCAGCTCCAGCTCATCGTACTTACTGAGCCGCACGAAAGGACACCAGCGGAACGCTCGCTTAAAGCCGATCCGGAACCTGCAACACAGCAACAGCATCAGGTCAGCAAAGCAGCAAACAGGAGGGGGCAGAGGGAGGGAGTGAATCAGGGAGGGGAGGAAACGTGTGCGAGTGTCTGAGCCTGAGAGAGAAAGCGAGAGTGCTTTGCTCACCGCTTGTTGAGGCAGCAGTAAATGATGGGGTTGTACATAGTGGAGCTCATGGCCAACCAGAAGATGGCCAGGTAGACCTGCTGCATGTATGTCTCGTAGTAAATGTCCTCATTGAAGCTGCCGAGAATGAAGTAGAAGTGATAGGGCAGCCAGCAAATGCCAAATGTCACCACCACCACAATCATCATCTTCACCACCTGCAACACAGTGAGAGCTTCACTCAACACAGCATCCAACACACCTCAACACAACCCCTGACACACCTCAACACAGTACCCGACACACCTCAACACAGTACCTAATACAGCACCCAACACACCTCAACGCAGCACCCAACATGCATCAACACAGCACCCAACACACATCAACCACCGGCCAACAAATCTCAACCAGCTCCCAACATGTTTCTCACTAGCACCCAAAATACCTCAACCAGCACCCATCACACCTCAACGGAGCACCCAATGCAGCTGAACACAGTATCCAAAACACAACAACCAGCGCCCAACACATCTCAATCAGTTCCGAACACCAACAACAAAATTACATTTGTATTGCACCTTTCATGTCAGGGGATGTCCAAAGGCGCTGGACAGTCAATGTTTCAGACCCGAGCTGGGATCAGGATCAAGGAGGGTGGAAGGTAAGGAAGGGGAGCATCGATGAGGAGGGTCTTGAGGCGGGATTGAAAGAGGCTAGGGATTGGGGCGAGGCGAAGATGAGAATGGAGAGAAGGTGAGGTTGGGGGTGATGGTGTGTGGGGTGTTGAGTGTAACAGTGTAACTGCAAAATTACACTGCCCTGTAAGTGACTGGCAGTGAGTGGGTACAGGGAGTGATGCAGCGTACCTTGCGTTTGGCACTGAGTTGCCTGTGGTATTGCTCAGAGGAATCTCCTGGGATCTCGCTGGCCCACAGTGTCATCCCCACCTTGGTGTAGGTGACGCCCATCACCATCAATGGAATCAGGTAAATGAGCACGATGACAGCCAATTGGTACCTGCAACAAACAAACACACACACACATACACACAGACTACAATCAAATCACAGCCTCCCTCTGCAAACACACTCAGATCACCTCTCTGACCATGTTATAACAATGACAAATTGCATTTATAGAGAGCCCTTCACATCAAGAGGATGTCCTAAGACAGTGGACATTCATGGGTTGGGATCGAGGGGGTGCGGTGGGAGGATGATTGAAGAGGAAGGTCTTGAGCGTAATAATGTAATAATATTTTTTATACAATTGTTAACAAGATATGATAAGCCACTGTATCAAATGTGTAAGGAATATTATTATTACAACAAGGTCAGGATTTCATGTAATAGTTAATTTAATGTAATAATTAATAATTGCTTTAAAAAAGAGGGGATAATACGTCCCTTTTTTTAAAAAAAATCACTCAATCCACTACTGTTTGTGGGTCACTGCTGTGCAAAACTGGCTGTGGTATTTTGCCCCAAAACAGAATCAATTCTCTTTAATGCACCTTGTTGTTGTGTGGTGGTAGGGTGAGGTGGTGGGGAGGGAGGTAGCACAATAATCCCTCAAGAAAAAAAATTATAAATTGGTCATCTTAATCCACGACCGTTTGTGGCTGTTTGTGCGCAATTGGCTGCTGCGTTTCGCCTACAAATGTACAGTCAATTCACTTTACAGTGCATTCTGGAGTCCTGTAGCTCAGTGGTTAGAGCACTCGCCTTACAAGCGTGAGACCTGTGTTCAAATCCAGGCAGTTCAGGGCGAAACCTTGGGCAAGTTTCCTTACTCCACATGCCTAATAATAATCCGTCCAAAATAACACACAATAATAAAATTGGTCATTTCAATCCACAACTATTTATGGGACGCTGCTGTGCGCAATTGGCTGCCGCATTTCGCCCACAAAAAAAATACAGTCAATTCACTTTACAATATATTCTGTGAAGTGCTTTAAGATGTCTGAAGGCGAGATAAGGCACTATATCGAAGGCAAGGATTATTATTATGAACTGTAATCAGTCTCACTCTGCCACATTGTACTGGGGCAAGTTATCTATTACTGTATTATACATTGCAGTCGTATATAATGGCTCTCTTACCTCCTCCCTCCTGTCCTGGTTTGCGATCAGCCAACTCGGCACAAAGTGGGATTGGAAAAATGAGATTCTTACCATTGGGCACACATGGGACTGAGATTGAGGGCAGATTCAAATATATTTATATCACACACATTGCTTCGATTAACTTAACTCTGCCTCAGAGATGTATAACATCTGTTAGGTGGGGGTTAGCTTTCGTTCTGCATTGCTGGCACATGACCTACTGCTGTGACACAGCCCAGATGGAATAAGAATAATGATCGTTTGGTATTTAGCCTTTCATTCACGTCAGAAGGATATCTCAAAGGAAACACAGTAAAGTGGAATTATTTTATTTTGTAGATGAAAGCAGCAGCCCAATTACACACACCAGTGCCCCACAAACATCCATGAAATAATAATAATAATAATCCTTGCATTTTGATAATAGCACTTTTCACATCTTATTGACGTCTCAAAGCGCTTCACAGAATATATGTAAAGTGAATTGACTGTATATTTGTGGGCGAAACACGGCAGCCAATTGCGCACGGCAGAGTCCCACAAACAGTCATGGATTGAAATGACCATTTTATTATTGTGATTTTATTGGAGGGATTATTGTTAGGTATGTGGAGGAAGGAACTTGCCCATGTTTCACCCTGATCTCCCTGGATTCGAACACAGGTCTCACGATTGTAAGGCGAGTGCTCTAACCACTAGCTACAGGAGCTCTAAGTAAGTGACCAAATTTTATTTGGGTGATTGTTATTCAAGACACCAGGAGAGAGAAACTCCCTTCTCTTTTTGAATACTGCCTCGAAATCTTCAAATTCCACCTGAAGAGGGAAACGGGGCCTCAGTTTAACGTGTCACCTTAAGGGCGGCACGTCTGACAATGCAGTGCTTCCCATAGCACTGCACTGTGCTGGGGGAATCCACAACCTTCAGACTTTGTTTGGCCCACAAAATAATCATTGAAATAACAAAGTACGGTAAAAGCCCGTTTATCCGGCACCCGATCAACCGTAACTTCCGTATTACCGGCATTGCAAAAAAAAAAGTCCGCATTCGATTAACTGGAATTTATCCGGAAAAATGCATTTAATTATGTATTTATTTTTGCCATTTGGCCAGGTCCTGAGGGCGCCGGATAAACGGGCTTTTACTGTACCATAAATATTCAATCAAGAAACGTTTATATTATTGGCGAACCAAAGGTATTGGCACCACATGAAGCTGTCTAATCTCACTCTCCTGCTCGCTTCTCCTGGCATATTTATCCTCTTCACATATCTGTCTCAGCCTGGCTCACTTGGTAGCACTTTCATCTCTGAGACGGAATGTGATGGGTTTAAGCCAACGCCCAAACATTCAGCTCAACGTCTAGTCTTGTACTACAGTGGGGATTGCTACATTTTTGGAGGTGCCATCCTTCAGATGAGATGTTAAACTAGGGTTCCTTCTGCCTGTTCAGGTGCATGTTTAAGATCTGTTGGCACTACTTATTCTAGCTGAGACAATCCTCCAGATAAAAATGGTTACTCACTTCATGGCTGTTTTATACAAATTAGCTGCTTTGTTCGTCTATAACGATAAGGACACAAATACTAGACTTTACAATAAATCCTGTGAAGTGTTCAAAGCTGTAATAAAACTGTAGTGTATCGGTTAGAATGCTTGCTAGTGAAAGGACCCAGGTTTGATTGCTGGGCAGAGTGAAACCTTAGGCAAGTTTCCTTACTCCACATGGCTCGTTTTCCTAGCAGTAAGTAGCAACCCGGTTGTCACGCGATTGGCAGATCGCTTTCTGTGGGTAATAATCCCTCCAAAAAGAAATAAACAATAACAATTTGGTCACTCAATCCACAACTGTGTGTGTCTGACATTGCTGTGCGTAATTGGTTGCTGTGTTTTGACCATAACATGGTCAAAATACAGTATATTCTGTGAAGGGATTTGAGACATTTCAACAACATGATACAGGACTATAATCGAGGTTTATTATTATTATTACAAAGCCCTGTACAGAATGTGATCATATCATTGTAAGCTGTTGAATGTGAATGACAATTTCTTACGTAAGTTGGTGCTGACCACCGATGTCCCCGGGCCACCTCACGATACAGATGACCTTGGTTTCCCATTGTTCAACGTGAGCATAGAAACACTGGGGGAAAGCGAGAGCCAAGGCCAGGAGCCAGATGACCCCGATCATTATCTTGGTGGTGCCTGAAGACAACCGAGGCTTCAAGGGGTGAATTATAGCAATGTACCTGTACAGCAAGAACAGTGGGAATAGTTATACTACAGAAAAGGGGAGTCCAGCCATGTATAATAGTAATACTTAGTTTGATATTATAATAATAATCCTTGCATTTTATGTACTGTAGCACATTTCACATATTCTAGACGTCTCAAAGCACTTCACACTTATACTGTGAAGTGAATTTACTGTATTTGTGGGCAAAAAAGGAGCAGCCAATTGCACAGAGCAGTGTCCCACAAATAGTCGTGTATTGAAATGATCAATTTTATTACTGTTTTCTTTCGAGTGATTATTATCACGCGTGTGGAATAAGAAAACCTGCCGAAGGTTTCGCCCCTTGTCTGGAATCAAACCCAGGTCTCTTGCTTGCAAAGGCGATTGCTCTAACCACTGAGCTACAGGACCGAGCTACAGCTACAGTGCCTTATCATATCAAGATGATGTCTCAAAGTGCGTCGCAGGCTTCACTGTGAACTGTATCAACTGTATTTGAAATGAAACGTGGCAGCACTATTGTGCACAAAAGGAGTGACCAAGTTTTTTTTTAATTGGAGTATTATTGGTCAGGACACCAAGAGAGAAAAACTCCCCTCTCATATTGAATAGAGCCATTATTGTTATATTATTATAAGGCAAACGCTGGAATATCTTTTAAGAGGAAATCTAGAATGGTGTTTTGGGGTCTAACTCCGAGACATCATAAAAAGGACCGTGCTTTAATGCACCTTGTTGTTGTGTGGTGGTAGGGTGAGGTGGTGGGGAAGGAGGTAGCACAATAATCCCTCAAGAAAAAAAATTATAAATTGGTCATCTTAATCCACGACCGTTTGTGGCTGTTTGTGCGCAATTGGCTGCTGCGTTTCGCCTACAAATGTACAGTCAATTCACTTTACAGTGCATTCTGGAGTCCTGTAGCTCAGTGGTTAGAGCACTCGCCTTACAAGCGTGAGACCTGTGTTCGAATCCAGGCAGGACAAAATCTTGGGCAAGTTTTCTTACTCCACATGCTTAATAATAATCCCTCAAAAAAACAATAATAATATTGGTTATTTTAATTCACGACTATTTCAATTCACGATTTCTATTTCAATTCATTTCAATTCATGACTGCTGTGCACAATTGGCTGCCAAGTTTCACCCACAAATATGGAGTCAATTCACTTTACAGTATATTCTGTGTAGCGCTTTGAGACGTCTAGAAGATGTGAAAAGCGCTATATCAAATACATGGATTATTATTAAGTGGAGAGGTCTATCAACGAGCAAGCACAGACACGGTGGACTGAGATTGCGTGCTGGTCCACAGAATCACATTTCCGTTACAATGCAATTATTAAGGATTATGTCAGCTTTTGTTACTCACTCTGAAAGACAGCCTATTGTACAATGTGTATATACAATGTGTATAATACAGTATATTATAATCCTGTGAGGCGATTTGAAAAGTCCTCCTGACGCACAGAGGGGTTGAGTAACAGAATGTTCCCCTCAAAGCCAGGAGTCAAAATCTGTTTATTATTACCAACCTAGGGTATTTAACATCTCTCTTCAGAACTTGGAGAACAATTGTTACAGACCAGAGATTTCAGGACAATGTGCTTCTTGTAAAGAAACTACAAACTGTAACACTTTATGTTCTGATATAAATGTCAGCCTGGCTCAGTCAGAAAGATTCCCACCTCTGGGTCAGAAGGTTGTGGGTTCAAGTCCCACATCAGGGACTTTGAGCTTGCAGTATAGGATGAGCTTTACATTGTCAGAAGGGCTGTCCTGTTCAGGTGGCCATGAAAGATACCATGACAATATTGGAAAAGAGAAGGGAGTTTCTCTCTCCTGGTATCCTATAATCCCGAAGTAAATTGATCACTCACTCCTTGGCTGTCTGTGGGATACTGCAGTGTGCAAATTGGCTGCTGCATTCATCTACTATACTTTACAGTGAATCCTATGGAACACCTTGAGATGAGTTGACAAAATGATAAGGCACAATATCAAATTTAGAGATTAATATTATTACTATGCTAAAGTCAGGGGGCCGTGAATATAAACCCACAAAATCCCTATATAATCTATCAACGAAACAATTGGACAGAGATTAAATAAGCTAGTAAACAGTCTCTCATTTCCGCTATCGTTCATCAAAAAAATGACTGAACAGTTTGATTGATGGGAAATATGAATGTCGGAATGTGCAGGAAGGTGAAAGATCAGTGCTCTCCATCCGGCTGACCCAAACTTGCTAACGCTGCACTCCTCAGACTCACACAGCAAATTGGCTCTTTATTTCACAGTCTGCCTCTATCACTAGCCTGTATCCTGCATGTGCCACACTCTATTCTCTTCTCGGTGGAAAATCACTCAGTCCGTACTGTCCTTACTTCTCTTGCCCACCAGTCGCTTGCTATGGAGTTAGTGACCGTGTGAAATATAGAGTGAAACTCGTATAAGTCTTATCTTTATAAATCGTATGAACCTCTAAGTCGTATGTTCACCTGAGTCCCATTCAGTTTCCTATTAAAACCATTTAGATGCCTTTACACTACTCTTATTAATCACCTCCATATCATAACACTGCTCCCCTAACCATCGATTACTCCCGCGCTTGCCGCCTGCATAGAATTTTGATAAAGCGCTATTCTCAAATTATTATCATTACTATTAGAGTGTTACCTGTCCACAGCGATGGCCGTCATTGAGTAAATGCTGGCGAAGATGGCGGTGATGGGGAAGAAGTTGTGAAAGCGGCAGTATTCCAGCCCAAAGTACCAGTCGTTGTGGGCGGCGTAGAGGAAGTTAAAGACAGTGTTGAAGGCACCCATGGCAGCATCTGCAAATGCCAGGTTCACCAGGAAGTAGTTGGTGACGGTGCGCATCCTGCGGTGAGCCAGGATGATCCAGATGACGGTCAGGTTACCGGTGACAGTGGTGACCACGATCAGGGAGTACGCCACCGTCCACAACGCCACCTGCCAGGCGGGCTGAGCATGCATATTCTCCAACGTGCTGTTCGACTCTCGCTCCGGCTCAGCCACCAGCTCCAACCCCGGCAACACAGCCGGCTCCACCGTCACACTCATCACACACAGATAGAGAGACGGAGCCAAGCAGAGGACTCTCACTGCATCCTTTAGGCAAGATGCCGGACTGCGTATGACTGAGAGAGAGTTACAGAGAGAGAGAGAGAGAGAGAGTTACAGAGAGAGAGAGAGAGAGAGAGAGAGCCAGAGAGAGTTGTGTTATGCGGAGAGAAACAGTCACAGAGTGAGAAAAAGAGAGAGACAAACAGACACCGATAGAGAGAGACAAACAGTTGGCGAGAGAGTGTGAGAGACAGACAGTCACAGAGAGAGAGAAAGAGAGATGGGCTGGATGGAGCTCAGCGTCATGTGAGGGGAGGAGGAGAGAGAGAGAGAGAAAGAGAGGGGGGAGTAGAGGGGGAGAGGGGTGGGGTGGGGATCGGGGAGCACAGAGAGAGAGAAAGAAAGCAAAGTGAAACAAATGAGCAGCTCACTTGTAACTGTGGAATGAGATGAATGAGCAAATTAGTTTAAATCGATGTTTGTGTTGGTGTGTGAGAAAAGGGTGGAGAGGGTACACAGTGTGCGGGAGTTCGACAGAAGGGGGATGTGACTGGTCCTGATAGCAACCACTTGACTAGAGAGACTGTTGGTTTCCAATCCCACCTCCTGTCAATTTGGGAGAAGAGATCCGCTAGACCCATCTGCATATCGCCGGCAAATAGATCTTTAAATCACAACAACTCCACTCTGGCTCCTGTCAGTACTGGCTCATTCAAGCCAATATTAGCATTACAGGCAGTAAAACTCAAAAGGAGGAGGGAGGTTCTCTCTCTTGGTGGCTTGGCTAACAATCTCCCAGGTAAAATTGGTCACTTGCTTCTCACCCGTTTGCCAGATGTGGCCGTGTGTAAATTGGCTGGCGGGTGTGAGTTCGCCTACAAAACACACAGTCAGTACGCTTTTCAGTAAAAAAATCCTTTAAAGTGCCTCGAAGTCATGATAAGACACTGTATGAAATGCAAGCGTTATTATTACTGTAACAACGACTCGCATTTAAATAGTGCCCATCTTACAGCAACGTCTCAGAGCACTGCACAGGGATTCGATGCAAGGGAGAAGGGGGTGGTGGCTACAAGCGTGGTCAAAGGGGTAGATTTTAGGTGTGATTCAATAATAATAATAATCCTTTCATTTGTTACAGCACCTTATCGCGTGATTGTATTTCACGGGATATACTGTAAGGAGAAGTGGCTGTTTTGTGAGCGAAATGTGGCAGCCAGTTTGCACATAGCAATGTCCCACAAACACTCATGGAGTGAGTGACCAGTGTTTGTGGGAGTATTGAAACGAAAGCAGAAGTTGCTGGGGAAACTCAGCAGGTCAGGCAGCATCCATGGAGAAAGGAAAAAGAGTCAACGTTTCTGGTCTACAACCCTTCGTCAGAACTGGGGCTTGTTTGGAGGGAGAGGTTTCTTAAGGACGTTAAAGCGGGAGAGGCAGGACATGGAAGACAAAGGAAAAAAGAGTGTGTTAACTGATGGGTTGAAAATGTATTAAAGACTTCAGGGGGAGAAACAGAAGGGGGTGGGTTTAAACGAAACTGGGGAGAAGAGGTGTTTAGTGGTGATAGAACAAAAACACCAGAGAGGCAAGGGGTGGCTGGAGTTATGATTGTGATGGGGGGGGGGGGGGGGGGGTTGGAGAAGTGGGGGGAAGGGAGCGGAAAATGAGGGGAAGCTCCTATGGCCTGAAATGGCTGAAATCAATGTTGAGTCCAGACGGCTGTAGTGTCCCCGGCAGATAGATGAGGTGCTGTTCCTCAAGCTTTCACTGTGGGTCACTGGAACAGTACAGGAAACCATGGATCGAAAGATCAGCCTCTGAATGTGAGCGCAAGTTGAAATGAATCCATGGTCTCCTGCGCTGCGCTTCCCCCCCCAGTTCTGACGAAGGGTTATAGACCCGAAACGTTGACTCTTTTTCCTTTCTCCATGGATGCTGCCTGACCTGCTGAGTTTCCCCAGCAACTTCTGTTTTTGTTTCAGATTCCCAGCATCTGTAGTATTTTGTGTTTTGTTTGTGGGAGTATTAGGTCACCAGGACAAAGAAGCTTCCTCTCTTTTCAAGTAGCACCACATGATCTTTAATGTCCACATGAACAAGTATACAGGACTTTGATTTAACATTTCATCTGAAGGATAGCACTTCCAACAATAATAATAATCCTTGCATTTGATATAGCGCTATTCATATCTCATCGATGTCTCAAAGCGCTTCACAGAATATGCTGTAAAGTGAATTGACTGTTTATTTGTGGGTGAAACGCAGCAGCCAATTGCGCACAACAGTGTCCCACAAACAGACATGGATTGGAATGGCCAATTTTATTATTGTGTGTTATTTTGGACGGATTATTATTAGGCATGTGGAGTAAGGAAACTTGCCCAAGGTTTCGCCCTGACCTGCCTGGATTGGAACACAGGTCTCACACTTGTAAGGCGAATGTTCTAACTAATGAGCTACAGGAGCTCTACAACAATGCAACGCACCCTCAGCACTGCACTTGAGTTTCATCTTAGACTTTGTGATTCCAATTCCCAACATGAGGCTTGAATCCACAAGCTTCTGATTCAGAGGCGAGTTTAAGGGCAGTTTAAGGGCAGTTTAGAGACCGGAGAGATGGAGGGTTCCAGAGGTCAGAAGTGTAGCAGCTAAAGGCTTGGTCACTGATGGTGGAGCAGAGGACATGAGGACACACAGGAAACTTGAGTTAGCCAAGAGGAGAAGTAGATTACAGAGAGAGGAAGGCACTGGGGATTTGGTTCCATTAGGAGTCAGGGAACCAGTGGAGCTAGTTGATGGGTGATGTGTATGGGGAGTTCAATGTGCGAGATGAGGTTTTGTTGGCAAATGTGGGAACTAAGTTCCATACAACAAGCCACCAACTGAATGACCAAAGTAATTGTCGGATTGTTAATTAGGACACTGGGAGGGTGGAACATCTTTCTTTTGTAATAGTGCCGTGGGAGATCTTTACTGTCTATCTGAACAGAGAGCCTGGAGCTCGATTTAAGGACCACACTTTTGACAATGAATTGCTCACAAGTGTCTGCCTGCTATGTGGATTGAATTACAGCCTTTTAACTCAGAGGCACGAGCCAGGACTGGACTTTTTGTTGGATAAAGATCAAATATTCCTTGAATATATATGTGTGCACTGACTTGCAAGTGGAATGTAGCTTTATTGAAAGAAATGAGGACATCTTTGTGAGCTATGCCTGATTTCCTAGTATCACACAAAAAAATCAGAACTCGATAATTCACAGTCTCAATAACCTGCAGTTCACATGCACAGTGAATGGCAGGTAATCCGAGCAAATAACAGTTTGCATTTATATAGTGAGTTTCACAAAATATATCATCTCTGAGCACTTCACAAAGATGTGGTCGAATGCTGGCAAGGGAGAGGAGGAGGTGACCAGAGTCTCTGTCTCAAAGAGGTTGGTTTTAAGCGTGATTTAAAGACAGATTATAATAATCCTTGCATTTGATATAGTGCTTTTCATGTCTTTTAGGCATCTCAAAGCACTTCACAGAATGTACTGTAAAGTGAATTGACTGTATATTTGCGGGCAAAACATAGCAGTCAATTGCGCACAGCAGTGTCCCACAAACAGTCGTGAATTGAAGTGACCAAATATATAATAGTTTTTTTTCAAGGGATTATTATTAGGTGTGTGGAGTAAGGAAACTTGCCCAAGGTTTCACGCTGCCTGGAATTGAACCCAGGTCTCTCACTTGTGAGGCGAATGCTCTAACCACTGAGCTGCACGACTCCGATAGAGGAGGAAGGGTAAAAGGAGAGAGGTCCAGAGGTTAGGAACATAGAATCTGAATTCTTATTGCCTTTTCAGCCATTGATAGTGCCACAGGTTTGGTGGGACACACACCGAGCAGAATAGCGAGCAGGAGAAGATCAGAGGGATAAAGAGAAACTAGGTAGAGCTGATAGGTGGGTAAGGTTTGCAGTGTGTTCAGTTCCCAATGAATGAATGAGAAGCTACAAAGAGAAAATGAGACCTGATGTTAACAGAAATCACTGGGAACACTCAGCTGGCCAGGCAGCATTTATGGAGAAAGGAAAGTGAGTCAACATTTTGGGATGAAGGGTCGTGGACCTGAAATGTTCACTCACTTTCCTTTCTCCGTAGATGCTGCCTGCCCTGCTGAGTGTTCACAGCGATTTCTGCTTTTGTTTCAGACTTCCAGCATCTGCAGTATTTTGCATTTTGAGACCTGATAAGAATAATAATAATAATCCTTGCATTTGATATAGCGCTTTTCACATCTTATTGACGTCTCAAAGCACTTCACAGAATATACTGTAAAGTGAATTGACTGTATTTTTTTTGTGGGCGAAATGCGGCAGCCAATTGCGCACAGCAGCGTCCCACAAATAGTTGTGGATTGAAATGACCAATTTTATTATTGTGTGTTATTTTGGACGGATTATTATTAGGCATGTGGAGTAAGGAAACTTGCCCAAGGTTTCGCCCTGAACTGCCTGGATTCGAACACAGGTCTCGCGCTTGTTTGAATCCAGCATCCTTACCAGCAGATCAGTGAGATCAATTGTGACTGATCTGATTCGAACAAGGAAGAACAGATCTAATTTTCTCTCTCTTCTCATTACCTTGGAGAAAGATTGCAAGACACATAGTTAAGAAACTCAGAAAACTCTTAAAAGGTGCATTCCTTCCCACCTGCAAACAGGGTTTTATTTCTGGCAAAATTGCTCACAAAAATGAAACCATCCACTCTCCAAATTAAATGTAATTAAATTAAAAGGCTTGAGATGTCGTAGTCTAACCAACTAAAACCACAATAGCTTCTCACTGTCTGGCAAGCTTTCCCACCACTTGTCCAGTTACAATCACCCTACCCACAAGGGCTTTGACTTTCAGGGTTAACAGGAGCTGAGTTGAGGATGATTTCCCTGCCCTCCCCACCCCTCGCCCTGATCTGCCTTTCCAAGTATTGGAAAGAAAGAAGGGGGGTTCAGTCTCCCAGTGTCCTGGCCAACAAACCCCCAGATAAATCACAGTGTGGGCTGTTTGTGGGACATTGCTGGGTGCAAATGCTGCTTTTAGCCACAAAAACACAGTCACTGCACTTCACAGTATAATCCTGTCAAGCGATTTGAGACGTCCTCCCGACCTAAAAGGTGCTACACCAAACGCAAGGATTTTTTTTTAGTTTGAAAAGCGCTGAGGGACGCTACCCTGAGTGAGGGGCGCTATATAAATGTAGGTTGCGTGTGTTTTTTTTAAACGAAGGACATGTCTGGTCTCTACAGTCCCTTTAAAAGCTCCAGTGACAGACTGCAACCGTTGCTGTCGGCCGACAGGGAGCGCAGTGCGGGCGGGAGCTGTACCTGGACAAGCTCTGGAGGCGGGCGCTCGGCTCTCAGCGCCTCACTCATTGGGCGGCCCCGGGTGTCAGTCAGCGCGGATCGCGTTGTGATTGGCCGGCGGCGGAGCGGACCGGAAGCGGGTTTGAATGCGGCGCGAGGCGCGGCGGTTGCGGGGCTGGGGTCGGGGATGGCGAAGCAGGAGGGCCAGGGGTCGGTGACCTGTGATCGCTTCTCCTATCTCTGCCTCAAGTTCACCCTCATCGTCTACTCCAGCTTCTTTTGGGTAAGCATGACTCCGGCCCCCCCACCCTGGGGGTGTTGTGTCTCTCTCAGTGGCCCCCACCCTAGAAGTCTCTCAGTGTCCATCACTTTAGAAGTGTTGTGTCTCTCTTGTCCTCGCCCCCCCCCCCCCAGTTGTGTGTGTTTCCCTTGGTGTCCAAACCCGAGGGTGGGGGGGTTATGGTGGGGGGTGGGGGAATATTGTGGCTCTCTTGATGCCCGCCCACCCCCCCCTTGGGGTTGCTGTGATCCCCACCCACCCCCGGGGAGCTTGCGTCTCTCTCTTGGAAGCCTTGCCTGGGTGGGAGGAGTGTGTCTCCTGATTGTGTTGAGGGTGTGGATGCAAAGGAGGTTGATTATTCACCATGGCGGCAGGTGCACGATCAGGAAAAACCTACACCCAAAACAGCTCTGGTTCACTTGCAATGTCCAACGAGTCTTAAAGAAATAATGATTTTTTTTGGGGGGGGGACATAATTAGCAAACTCTGCTTGTCAGCCTCCCCAGCTCCTCCCTCCGCAGGCTGCAGATCATCGAGAACCCCATTGCCCGTGTCCCCTCCGCGACCATCCCCTCGTCTCGGCCGACTCCACTCGGCTCCCCATCGCAACAGAGGACGCCGTTCGAGATGCTGGTCGTCAAAGCCCTCCGTGGCCTCGCTCCCCTCTGATCTCCGCAACCTTCCAACCCCCTACCGACCCGCCTGCGCCCTTGAAGTCGGTCACTCACTCCACGGCTGTTTTGTGGGACATTGTTGAGGCGAGCAACTTGGCTGCTGCGTTCACCCATAAAAATACACAGTCACTACACTTCACAGTATATGCTGAAAAGCGATTTGACGGCGAGATAAGGCGCTGTATCAAATAGGCAGTCTATGATTATGTTCCTTGGGTCCTCGAGAGACAATGAGGGCAAAGTCCCCCATGTGTCAGCCTGGCTCAGTTGGTAGCCCTCTCTCCTTTTGAGTCTGAAAGTTGTGGGTTCAAGCCCCATATTGAGTCTTTAAACTGATAAGACTGATTAAGCCTAAACTGACACTAAGTTTAACACAGATGTTAAACTTAGGTAAACCCTAAAGATCACTTGCCCCTGTATTAAAAAAAAGAGAAAAGATTCTCCCAGTTCCTGGTCAACAGACCCTCAGATAAAACTCATTAAGTTAATAGCTGTTTTAGGAACTTGCTGTGTGTAAATTGGTTGCCAGATTTTCCTACAAATACTGTCACTACACTTTACACTTTACTGAATCTTGTGAAGCACTTTGAGACTTCCCACTGACATGAAAGGCACTGTATCAAATGTAAGGATTGTTATTAAATTCAAAGTAGCAGTTTGTATCCTGTCAGACTTGTGATAAATTTCTGCTACAGTATCTCAGCCAGGAACAGGAGTTGCTTTCATGGCAAGTGTAATTGGCAACTTCATGTAACAAACACCCCCGCAATTAAAATATTTTGTTTTAGAATGATACAATGGTGGGTATTTACTCACACATCGAATTACACCTGAAAATTTGCTTCATTAATAATAATAATAAATATCCTTGCATTTCATATAGCTGTAACACGTTGTCTTAAAGCTCTAGTTTATATTTCTATATTTACATATATTGTAAATTAGATTGAATGTGTATGTTGTGGGCAAAACAGGGCAGACAGTTGTACACAACAGTGTCCCACAAACAGTTGTGGATTGAGTGACCAATTTTCTATGGAGGGATTTTCTGTGGAGTTCTTGTGGCTCAGTGGTTAGAGCACTCGTCTTACAAGCGTGAGACCTGTGTTCGAATCCAGGCAGGTCAGGGCGAAACCTTGGGCAAGTTTCCTTACTCCACACACCTAATAATAATCCCTCCAAAAAACACACAATAATAAAATTGGTCATTTCAATGCACGATTGTTTGTGGGACACTGCCATGCGCAATTGGCTGCCGCATTTTGCCCACAAATAAACAGTCAATTCACTTTACAGTATATTCTGTGAAGCGCTTTGAGATGTCGATAAAATGTGAAAAGCGCTAGGGTATCAAATCCGAGGATTATTATTATTATCACCAGAAAGTGATCTGCCAGTTGGCTAACAATTTGGTTCTGACTTACTACTTGGTAAATGTGGAATAAGAAAATTAGCCTCTGGTTTCGCCCTGTCAAGGAATCAAACCAGGGTCCTCTCATTTGCAAGTGTGCTAACCACTATGGTATGGGATTCCATGATAAGGATTGAATATGCGGTATAATGTCCATCTCAAGCTTTGGATTCAAATTTCTTCTGGGTGATCTCCATCATCTCTGAAGTGCTTGAAGATTTCATCCAATATGAAAGCATTGTACAGTTATTATAACCAGGTGGTTTGGCTGTGTCAGATCAGACCCTATATTTTATAGCCAGTTTCTGGTCAGTCACATTGCATACGTACATACGCACAGCTCACAGAAAGCCAGCCGGTCAGTGGCAACTGCACTCGTATGCATTTCCAGCAATCGCATGATATGTGTGACACTAGGAGGTCCATGCAGAGGAAGCCAGTCAGTCAGAACTGCAAGCTGGAGGTTTACCACAGTTCTGGAATACTGTGGTTTCACAATGAACTTGTGGTCTACATGGAGTTGTGGCTTTGATATACAGTATGTAGAGCTACCAAGGTAGTTTGCTTGATATGCATCAATGGTTTCAGTTCTGAGAAATGGAATTTCCTTCCCTATGATAAATAAGGTGCATGATAACCATTTTTAAATTAACTTGTAAACTGATAGTAAGAGTCAGAGTTTGGGTGCTTCATTGGTTCCTTAGCCTGTCACAGTGATGCATAGTTTTTATGCAGTTAATTCCAGCGAATCTTAATCTCTCAAGACTGAGTTAGATAGATTTCTCATTTATAAAGGGATTAAGGGGTATGGGGATAAGGCAGGTAGCTGGAGTTAGAGTAGAATATCAGCCATGATTGAATGGCGGGGCAGGCTCGATGGGTCGAATGGCCTACTCCTGCTCTTATTTCTTATGTTCTTATGTTGCCTGTGGAGTCTTGCAGCTTAGATGGTTAGAGCACTCGCCTCGCAAGCAAGAGGGCCTGGGTTCGATTCCTGGCAGGTTAAAACATTAGGCAGGTGTTTCCTTACTCTGTATTTCTCTGTTCACCTAGCGGTAAATCGGAAACCGGGTGGATTGCTTTTCCGGGGGTAATAATTCCTTTTTAAAAAAATTGGTCACTTCAATCCACAACTGTTTGTGAGAGACTGCTGCATCCAATTCGCTGCCATACTTCACCCATAAAATATACAGTCAATTCTCTTTATATTGTATAGTGAAACTCTTCAGAGGGGTGATGAAGCACTGTACCAAATTCAAGGATTATTATCATCACTGCATTGTCCAGTGTCTTAGGACATCCTCTGGATATGAAAGGTGCTATACAAATGTAATTTTACTGTTGTTGTTCAAAGGAGGAGCAAGGGGCTGTAAATATGATTCAAGAGATTTTAGGTGGGATTTAATAATAGTGATAATGCTTACATTTGACACAGCACCATATCATTTGTTAAGAGTCTCGAAGCACAGGATATACTGTAAAGTGGATTGACTGTATTTTGTGAGCGAAACATGGCAGCCAGTTTGTGCATTGTAGTGTCCCACAAACAGCAATGGACCGAGTTGGCCAATTTTATCTGGCATATTGTTACTGGGTGAGAGAAACTCACTTATCTTTTTGAGTAGTGCCATTTATTGATGTAAATGCCTTACAGGTCAACCAGGGATATCTTTCACTTGGCATTAATTTAGAAAACTGTCCCAGCAGAAAGTAAGAGTTTTAAGTACATTTTCTAAGCGATTAATTAAGTGCTTAAGTAACTTTTGACATCAAAGTATGGCACAGAAAGACCTGAAATTGAGTGGGTCAGATCCAGTAAAGTTATATTGCACTCTAGAGAAGGCTGCTGGAATCTAATGCTTTCCCAAAACAGCAGGGTAAATCCCCTCATCCTGCCAATTGAAGTGCCTGGTCAGCTGTGTGCATTAAAAGCCTGTTTACCCAGCACCCTTGGGACCTGGCCAATGCCGGTTAAAGCACGTGCCGATATTCAGCCGAAAACACACAAAAAAATGCATTGTGCCGGATAAAATCCAGTTAATCAAATGCAGACTTTTTTTTTGCGGTGCTGGTTAGAACATAAGAACCTAAGAATTAGGAGCAGGAGTAGGCCATTTGGCCCTTCGAGCCTGCTCCACCATTCAATAAGATCATGGCTGATCTTCTCACCTAACTCTGATTACCTGCCCTATCCCCATATCCCCTAATCCCTCTATTTTTCAAAAATCTATCAGTCTCAGCCTTGAAAATGTTCAAGGACTGAGCATCTACAGCCTTCTGGGTTAGTGAATTCCATAAATTCACTATCCTCTGAGTGAAGAAATGTTTCCACAACTCTGTTCTAAAAGGCTGACCCTTAATTTTAAGACTGTGACCCCTGGTTATAGATTCTCCTACCAGGGGAAACAGTCCCTCAGTGCCTAATATATCTAACCCTTTAACAATCTTATATGTTTCAATAAGATCCCCCCTAATTCTTCTGTATCAGTTTATTCAACCTATCCTCATAGGTCAGTCCCCTCATCCCAGGAACTAACCTAGTGAATCTACGCTGCACCTCCTCTAAGGCAAGTATGTCCTTTTTTAAATAAGGAGACCCAAACTGCACACAATACTCTAGGTGCGGTCTCACCAGAGCCCTATACAGTTGCAGCAAGACTTCCCTACTCTTATACTCTAAACCTTTTGAAATGAATGCTAGCATGCCGTTTGCCTTCTTAGTTGCTTGCTGCACCTGCAAACTAACTTTTTGGGACTGGTGTACAAGGACACCCAAATCCCTTTGAATACTAACACTATCTAACTTCTCCCTCTCTAGAAAATAATCCATTCAGAAGTTACGGTTTTACTGGAAAATGCTTTGTGATGTTCTCCTGCTCTGAACTAAATTGTTTATCCATTGTTGTTTGTGTTAGGACATTCCTTGTTTAATAATGCTTTGTTTTTAAACAAAATCTTCAAACCTCTCCCTTTTTTTATTTCGATATGAACTTATTTTTATAAGCCTTCTAGCTACTAACGCACTAAACAGGGGTAATAATTTTTCACTACTTGCCTGAAAGAATATGCACATTGAATATGCCACTCCCCACTGCAAACTTGATTATTATGGGTAAAATCACTAAAGCAAACGTGGTGTCCTGTAGCAAATTGATTAGAGCATTCACCTCGCAAGTCAATTCCTGGACATGTGAAACCTTAGGTAAGTTGCCTTACTGTTTACCAAGCAGTAAGTAGAAACTTGGTTGTTAGTCAATTTGCGAATTGGTTTCCTTCAAAACTCAATAATAATAATTTGGTTGCTCAATTCATAGCTGTTTGTGGGACACTGCTGTGTGCATTTGGCTGCCACGTTTTGCCCACAAAATATATAGTCAATTCACTTTATATTCCATGAGTGCTTTAGTCTAATGACGTGATAGGTGATATATCAAATGTAAGGATTATTATGGTGGAATAGTGACGTTTCCAATATAAAACTATTCCTGATAATCCAAATGTATGGTAGAATTTCCCTGAAGCCCTGTGCTCAAACAACAACTAGACTGAGTTCAAGTCCTGATGTAGAATTTAATCTTAACCTTTTGACTCACCTATGAGAGTGCTATTAGTTGATGTACATAGTCTTAATGCGGTTTCTGATTGTTCTCGTCCACCACAACTTTTAAGATATTAATGGGAATGGGGTATGTGACACAGATTGTGTATCAGAACAGTTTAATATTCAAGTACTGTACAGCCTCGCAGAATCCTCTGTCTGGAAGGAGGCCATTCAGCTCAATGCCATATTATTAGATCATGGCAGCTTTAATCCTATTTCTATACCTTTTCTCCATATCACTCACAGTTAAGTTTATGGGTCGAATTATAATCGCACATTAGTCTTCTTAACTCTAGGTAATATGACATAAATCCACTCAATCTCACCTTTCAGTTTAACCCAGGTGTTCATCTGGTGAAACATCCCTATACGTCTTTCAAGGCAAGTATATCCTCAAAGGTTTGACTTCCAAACAGAGACAAAATACTCAAAATTAGATGTTAGAAAGGTTTAAAGGGATCTAATTAAAAAAATACGGTTATATTACAGTAATTGTTCTGTTTCTGCAGTGTTTCAGGTTTGAATTGTGGGTTGTGTTACTGAAATCTGATTTTACAAGATTGTATTTCGTTGATGACTCCATGGTCAGAGATCCATCCTTCAGATGAGATGATAAACTGAGGTACTATCTACCTGGTCAGGTGGATATTAAGGATTGAGTGCACAGTAAAGAGTTTATTTTTCCTTCTGTGAGTTCATGCTCACCTCCATCAAATTACAAATGTTTTTAATGTACATACTGCATTAATATGCATATCAGAGTTCTGAGCAAACAACCTCCTTCAACAAGCAGACTGCAGGCTATGTCCCAACTTGTACTCATAAGATTAATTCTCATTTGTAAACCGTGGTGAAGGCTCTTTTATTTATTAAAGAATAAATTTAACTTTTGTTTGATTAAAATGATAAATTTGACAACCCAAAGGCTGTGGCAGCTCCAAAGACTAAGAGTCAAGCTCATTGAAAAACTAGTTGTGGGATTTTGTTTCAGCTGTTACTGCTGCCTTTGCTTTTGAGAAAACTCTATTCTGGACTTCTGAAATTCACAAGATAACAACAACTTTGATTTATATAGCGCCCTCCACGCCGGACGGCGTCTCAGAGTGCTTCACACTAACGGATCCCGGGACCAATCCGTTTAAGATTGGACCTCTTAAAGTTTGGACACTGTAGGTATCAGCCTGGCTCAGTTGGCAGCCTCTGAGTCAGAGGGATTGTGGGACAACCCCATATTACAACTTTAAACTCACATGCACTGACTCTAGGCTGTCACTCCGAAACAGTGCTGTGAATGTCACAGATGCCATCCTTTAGGTGAGATGTTAAACTGAGTGCCAATCTGCCTGGCTAGGTGGACATTAAGGATTCCATGTCATTCTTGAAAAGAGAAAAATGTTTCTCCTAGTTTCATGGTCAAATATCCGTCAAGTAACTTTGGTCATTCACTTTATGGCTCTCAGTAGGATGTAGAATCATAGAATCTTATGGCACAAAAGGAGGCCATTCGGCTCATCGAGTCTGGCCAGCTCTTTAAAAATCCCACTTCCCAGCTCTCTCCTCATAACCTTGCAATCCTCCCCAAATAAATGTCTACCTCTCTTTTAAAAGTTGTGGACATTTTGCCTACAAAATAGTTTACAGTACTATACATCATTTAAGATTTTTTGAAAAGGGCTAAACCAAATGCAAAGGTGATTGTTAATAAATTGAGGAATTATGTTCACTGCTAAATACAATGCAAAAAAAAAACCAATTGAAAAATATTGTTGGACTTTCACCTTAATGCCGCTCCCTATCCTTTGTGAATCTGATGTCTCACATTTGTTTGCCCAGTAGTATCAGCCAAGCCTTTTTGCGAATGTCTTGGGAGATTAGAATTGCATCACTCGGCATGTGCAGGAGAGGGCATGGGTGGGTTGCCAGGTGATGACTTAACCGCAAGGATTCTTAATGGTCTATTTGCAACAGCCATATGCTTACACTCAACCAAAGAAGTGCATGAACTGCAGGCTTCACCAAAAGTACATTTAGAGTGAGTGCACAGTCAAAGTGCTCTTCGCTGACTTTGGCATCATTCCCAGAGTAATGTTTGCTCTTCCTTTAATTGTTGGAAACTTTAGAAATCTATTATGTTTAACAAATCCAAATCTAGCTGTTTCTTTTTGCTTTTCCCAACTGTGAAGCTGGCCGCGGTCAAACGATGAGTTGTAATACTTCGTGAGCATGCATTAGATCTGCTTCTTTCCCCATTTCCTCAGGGAAATGTCTCGCCTTGCCTGCTCCACCATCAGCCATGCGGCCTTTACTCTTTCTGTCCCCACCCTCTGGAACTCCCATCTCATAGTCCTTCATTGACAACCCAGGTTTGCTTGGCTTGTCTGGATCCCTTTGGAACTTCATTTGAAAATGCTGTCCCACAGAAAAGAGCTGCTCGGCTTGCAAGATGAGAAGCATATAATCTCGACAGTGCAGAATGATGCAGATAGTAGCATGTAAAACAACGAATAGTTGGAATCAATATCTTAGTGATTCAAGCACTGATCCCGCAAGTGAGAGGACGTGAGTTTGATTCCAGAGAGGGTGAAATGTTAGGCAAGTTTCCTTACTCCACAGGTCTCTGTTCACCTAGCAGTAAGGACCTTACTGAAAATTGAAATAATGATTTTTTAAAATAATATTCCTTTCATTAGATATAGCTCCTTAACATGTCGTGGAGCCATCCCAGGGCTTCACACTACTCTAAAGTGATGTGACTGTGAATTTTGTGGACGAACGTGACAGCTAATTTGAGCAAATCAATCTAATTTGTTATTGAATGAATCAACACTTCTCCACCGTCTCCCTAAGGAGCCTGTGCCATACGTTTGCTACTCACTCACTCAAGTAATGGTTCCGCAAATTCATTCAAGTTGAAACATACATAAAGACATCCGAGTTCCCACGAGATACTTTGATGCATCTACCTTCTAACCTTTAACCCCGAATCAGTTTGGTTGACAACAACTCCCCTAAGATAGTGATATTTTTGGAACTCCTATCTTTACCTAGAAATATTACAATCCTGGCAATAAATCTGATTCAAGGTCCAAAGGTCAGCTGGTCTCCTGGGGAGTTCTGTTTGTTTAGCAAATCTTGTCATGTTTGCTTTTAGCAAGACAATTAATAGTCTTCTTAGCATTTTTTGTATTAAAAGCTTTATTTTCTCCTGGTTTATTTAATAGTTTTAAAATTATTCTCAGCAAAAACACTGTTGTATGCGATTCTCTGAAATTTATACCTTTCCACTACTTAATATAGTCATAAACCACAGACGTTACATACTGTACTTTAGAATGGAGATCTGTATCTCAGATAGGCCTCAGCATGCTGGTTCTACATTGTGAAAAGTCTTTCAGACCTTCTCTTGTATTGAAGTGTGCCTGCAATTCATAATAGCAGACAACCCTAAATTATAATGTTTAGGGTGTCCACAAAGACCCGTTACCCTTTTTTTTCTGCAGTGCACTGACCAACAATTGAAACACATGTGGAAGAATTATGCTAATTGTATTTAGAAGTACTTAATTGAATTCAGAGTTGTATTTAGACGTCCACAGGATTGGTGCAAGTGAGCCCCATCATTTTCATGGTCGAGCATGTTGTTCAGTGTCACACCTTCCGTAACATGGATGGAGTAAGGAGGAAGTTGTACTCGACTCACCTGCAAATGAAAGTGAAAATAAAGCTTCATTTTAAGGAAACAAACATGGAGACATTGGGACTTTGTAAACACCCTGTGGAAGCCTATTTAGCAAGTACTTTGGGATATCCTCCTAATGTGAAAGGCGCTCTACAAATATAATTTTTATTGTATACTTTTTCGGAAGTACAACAAAATAGTTTATACCATAGTTACTAGACTCAGTGTAGGCCTTAGAATGCTACAGTAGAGGAATGACAGAAGGGGCTTGAGTTAATACAGACTTTCCCAAATAAAGTTAATTTACAAGAGAGCAATTAAATATAGAGTACAACACCCTTTATGAAACAGTAGTTGGGCCCCGTAAAATTCCAATCTGTTTTATAATGGGAAATGAGCCACTGGTCACGATTGCTGCATCATAACACCAATGGGATTTGGGATATTTGGATAACAAAATGTTGGGACTCGCAATTTAATCATTTTTTAAGCGATCCCATGTTATAACAAAACATGTTGTATCAGGGTTCTACTGTCAACACAAATAATGGCCAGAGCCCACAGTACTGATAACTGGATCATAACCACCATTGTTCCACCATCAGCAGTCATATTTTCAGCCACCACCTTCAAAACTCTGGAACTCTCCCTCAATCTCTTAAGCATTGACGCCACCTACCCCACCGTTAGGTCATGCCTGAAGACTTTCCTCTTGGATCATGCTCATGGTCACCTCCCACCCCATACCCCCATCTTGCCATTGTGTTCTGTCACTCTCAAATGCCCTGGGACTTAATCCTGCATAAAAGTTGCTATATAAATGCAAGTTGTTTTTATTGTTTGTGTGGAGTCCTGTAGTTCAGTGGTTAGAGCACTAGCCTTGCAGGCAGAGCGAAGTGTTGGGCAAGTTTCCTTACTCCACACGTCTGCTTATTTAGTAATAAGTAGGAATCTGGTTGTTGATCGATTGGTGGATTGCTTTTCCGGAGGTAATAATCCTTCAAACAAAATAGTAATAAATTGGTCACTTCAATCCACAACTGTTTATGGAATGCTGCTGTGTGCAATTGGCTGCAGCATTTCGCTCACAAAATATAAAGTAAATTCACTTTGGAGTATAATCCATGAAGTGCTTTGAGATGTCTCGAAGGAGTGACAAGGCACTTTATCAAATATCAAATCCAAGGATTATTATTACTATAAATAAGTATTCCAAAAATCTTGAGAGCTTGTTGATTTTGTTTCAAAATCCTAAAGGTGACTGAACTCTACTGAAATTTGGCCCCTTACAATTTAAAACCATACACAGCAGCGTATTTTAACTTAACTCGTCATCGTAAGGGAGTTTCTCCTAGCTCTGGTCAATTGGTCACTCTGTTTCGGAGCTTTGCCGTGTCCAAATTGGCTGCAGTGTTGCTCCACAAAACACAGTCATTCCATTTCTCACTATATCCTGTGAAGCGTTTCGAGACACCCTGCCAACATGAATGCATGAAAGCCACTGACCAAATGCACATTTTATTATTATTGTGAGTGGCAGCTGTTCTTTCATCAGTATCCAGATGGCTGATATGTGTAACTCATTTTAGCTTCGTCCACATAGAATCATAGAATAGAATCATAGAATCATAGAATTTTACGGCACAAAAGGAGGCCATTCGGCCCATCTAGTCTGTGCCGGCTCTTTGAAAAGAGCGATTCAATCCCACTGCCCTGCCCGCTCACCATAGCCTAATAGACCCGTTCTCCCTAAATAAAGATCTAATTCCCTTTTAAAAGTTGTTATCGAATCAGCCTCCACCATCTTTTCAGGCAATGCATTCCAGATTCGAACAACTCGCTGAGTGAAAAAAATTCTCCTCAGCTCCCCTCTACTGCGCCTTGAAACTATTTTAAATCTGTGACCACGAGTCACAGATTCACCCACGAGTGGAAATAGTTTTTCTCTATTTGCCCTGTCGAAACCCCTCATGATCTTATAAACCTCTATTAGGTCTCCCCTCAATCTTCTCTGCTCCAGAGAGAATAACCCTAGCCTATCTAGCCTCTCCTCATAGCTGAATTCCCTCAATCCTGGCACCATCCTAGTAAATCTTCGTTGTACCCTTTCCAATGCCTTCACATCCTTTCTGTAGTGTGGTGACCAGAATTGAACACAGTATTCCAGCTGAGGCCTCACCAAAGTCCTATAGAAGTTAGTCAGCACTTCCTGACTTTTGTACTCTATACCCCTATTTATAAAGCCTAGTATCCCTGATTATTTGCAAGAAAATTAGCCTGAAACACAAGACTTTCAGCATCTGTTTGCACCTATGTCAAACACACTACATACAATCTCTTTGACTATTGCAAGTACCTGGCAGGTCAAGTATAGGTGCCGTCAGCCCAATCTCTCATTTGTGACCAGCTACTTTGACACATATTTGGACCCAGTGCAATTATTTTAACTAATACTGTGGATCCATTGTAATCCGAACATCCCAAAATTTATTTTGTTTCTGGTGCCAGTCAGACCTTAAGATGTCTTCATTTACTGAGGACGCGATGTATCGCATGCACCGTGCACTTGGCAGAGCATCAGGATACGATTTGGCACTCTCATATTGGAGACATTGATGTAAATAATTTTCTTGGGTTATTAGAATAGTGGAGTAAATCATAAAAGCAGGCCTGAACTTTGAATGAGTGATTGTATTCCATTACCCAGCTGTGTTGTGTTTCTATCATTATTCTGAAGCATAAAAGAACCATTGTTAGACAGAACTAATGGTCCCTAGTGTAAACTACATATATTCTGATATTTTGCTATATACTTGTTTGGTTGTGCTTTATAAACTCTTAATTGTCAGAAGATTGCTGCATTTTATATATCGAAAACATCAGAATGCGCGCGCACTGAACTATAAGGGTGGGGTGAGAGAGGGACGTCGGCGGGTGGGGGGGGGAGAGATGGATGGCGGCGGGGTGGGGTGGGGGAGAGAGGGACGGCGGCGGGGGGGACACAGACGGGAGGGGGGGAGACGGGGTGGATGTGATAATATACAGATAGATGCATAGATAGATAGAGATGGGGGGGATGTGAGAGAGGAGAGAGACACAGAGACACAGACAGAAAAACACAGAGATGGAGAGAGTGAGTGTGAGAGACACAGAGAGAGAAAGATATTTACCTCCTGAGGAGATAGGCCCTGAATGTGAGTGCACCTCCGAATGCGCGCGCACCCCAAATGTGCGTGCACCTTGCGACGTGCACGTGCAGTACGAAACCCCCGAAAATATCTCGGTATATCTCGATATGAGCCCATTGATATATCTAAATCGGAAAATTTCCATAGCGACGGACCCTACTTTGCAGACATGTCTGCTTATGTTATTCATGAAGACATGATGTGGAAGAGCTGACTAGCACAGTATATTGTGCTCCATTACAATGCAGGTTGGAATTTTCTCCCTTCCAAACTACTTCCTCATAATCTTTGCTTATCCTATCCCCTTTGCTCAGCTGCTTTTTTGAGGAGGGTCTCAGCCAGGTAGTGGACATCCCCTTTCTGATTCCACAGGACTGTAGAAAGTCCTACTTCAGTTATGTCTCTGAAAACATTGCTGGAACATGGGAGGACTGAATGCTCTATTTGTAAACTCTTCATTGGGAGTCAAAGGCACCTGATGTTTAGGAAAGTTGCACAGCACTTTTTTATATAGTGGATTGGAACTATTTTGAACAGAAATTGCTCTTTCAATTGCAGTAATTTTTATTCTTGCTTTGTATCTCCATGATTGCAGTCCCCAGAATTTTTTTTTTTGCCTTTCAAGGGGCTTTGAAATGCTATTTCTATTTAAGGCAGAAATCTCGAGGGGAACCATCTTTTTCCATTCTGTTGTAGTTTAGGTAATTGATCTCTGAAAGGAGTCGGTGAACATTTTCTGCTCCAAGCTCAGGCTTATATAAGAAATGAGGGATGGTACACAGATTACTTTAAGGCCTTTGATACCCTCTAAGACCTCAATTCATAAAACTCTGTCACAAACAATGACAATTTCCAGAGCTAGTACAGGCTCCATTCATTCTGCAGATACAAAGCATTTGATTTTGTATTTGTATTCTAAATTGTCATCTCGAATTGACGGAGCATTTAGTCTTTGTAACTCAAAGCAGGGAGACTTAAAGTACATTCCCCTAATAGGACATTGCATTTGTGCCAGTCTTAATATTCCCAGTAACTGTTCTACCCAGCTGGCAAAGCTTCTTCAATTGTAAAGAAACAAGCGGTTGAAAGAATGGTATTACATGGCATACCATTCTCTAATCCCTATCCTGTTTGTGTTTAGGAAAAATTTGATTAATTCAGAGACGTGGAAAATGTGTGGCCATGCTGAAAATTTCTAAAGAATTCAAGCAAGCAAATAAAAACGCAAAATACTGCAGATGCTGGAAATCTGAAACAATCAGATTTCAGAAGTCGCTGGGAACACTCAGTAGGTCAGGCAGCATCTATAGAGAAAGGAAAAGTGAATCAACATTTTGCGTCCACAATCCTTCATCAGAACTGGGGCATGTTGGGAGGTAGATGCGTTTAAGGATTAACAGAGACGGAGAGGTGTTAATAACGTTAAAACAAAGTGGGGGTGAAATTACCAAAGACAGGCATTTACCAAATCACATGGTTGCAGAAGAGGGGGAACGTGAGCTGTTATGGTCTGAAATTGTTGAAATCATTTCAACTCTCCTTCCCACTCGCAGTCTGACCTCTCCATCCATGATCTCCTATGCTGTTCCAATGCATTGCAGCGCAAGCTTGAGGAACAGCACCTTATCCATCTGCTAAAGACCTTACAACCCTCTGACCTTCACATTGATTTCAACAATTTACAACTCTTCTCTCCAGTTTTGTTTCACAACATTAAAACCTCTTTAACCCATCATCTCCTGCCCTCTACCCCATTTTCTCCTTTGTCTCTGTTAACCCTTAAAAGCCTCTCCCTCCAACATAATAATAATCCTTGCATTTGATATAGCGCATTTCACATCTTATCAATGTCTCAAAGCGCTTTACAGAATGTTCTGTAAAGTGAGTTTTTCAACCCATCAGTTTACACACTCTTTTTTTCTTTTTCCTTTGTCTTCTTTGTCTCCTTTGTCTTCCATGTCCTGCCTCCCCACCTCTAACGTCCTTAAAAACCTCTCCCTCCAAACATGCCCCAGTTCTGACGAAGGGTCGTGGACCCGAAATGTTCACTCGCTTTCCTTCCTCCGTGGATGCTGCCTGACCTGCTGAGTTTCCCCAGCAACTTCTGTTTTTGTATACTGTGAAGTGAATTGACTGTAACATGCCCCAGTTTCTTCAAAGTGTTGTGGATCCGAACCGTTGATTCACTTTTCTCCATAGATGTTGCCTGACCTCCTGAGTGTTCCCAACGACTTCTCTTTTTGTTTTAAGCAAGCATACGTTGGCCCACAATACACACTTCTCCATAATTCAAACCTGCTGAGTTGGTAGAATTTTCACCTCTGAGTCAGATGGTTGTGGGTTAAAGCCCCACATCAAGACTTGTGTACTAGGCCGACATTCCAATATTGTGCTGGCGATGTGTTGCGTTGTTCGAGGAGCTGTCCTTTGCATCAAACTGAGGTACAATCTGCCTCTGGCCTCTGATTGAGAAGCTTGTATATTAAACCCCACATCGAGACTTGGAATTGCCTAGTCTTACTTAATTCTCCTGGGAGGGTGTTGCAGTGAGATGTCTACCTGTTCAGGTAGATGTATTCACAATTCGAAGAACGAAGAAAGTTTCTCTGCCTTATAAAATACACAATCACTACATTTTACAGTACATACTGTGAAGCGCTTTAAGACATCCTCCTGTTATAAAAGGTGCTGCACCAAACATAAGGATTATTATTAATTATAAGAACTGTATATGGCCATGAAGCAGACATATTTGAAGATGATCTGGATAAGATTAAAGGTATTATTTATAATGTATTTAGTTTTAACTGTTTTTCCTCAACATTACATGACAATTACACATTTATAGTTTCATGTGGATCTAATATGCTGACTGTTAAATTCTAATATATTTGTAATGGCAGAGTTTACTGGTGTGTTAATTATGTGCTACTGGCAATTTCTGATTTTTCAAAATTTGTCTGTACACAAATTACAGTTTTTTAATTTGTACATCGTTGTATTAAATCCAAGCAATTACTTGATGCCCTTTGCATATTGGATACATGTACCTGTTTATCGTGCTTCCCTGATATCTCCAGTTGACTTAAGCCTGACACCATGCCAGTCAGTATGCATAAACAGAACAAGAACTTGAATTATTGAAAATAAGTTGGGAATGAATTGAAGATTTGTGTGAGGGCCCCGTTGATCTGTGTACAATCCATCATCTGTACCATCTACAATTTATCTCAAACTCTTATCCTGTATTTAATCTTGTACTGTATTTCAGTTGCAAAGCAGACAAATTTACATGGTGCTTTTATTCTATAGGGTAAATAAATAGTGGGATAAAGTGTAATCACAGGACATAGGAAGCATTGATACCCCTCATTTGATAAATTAACAAATACAGTATATGGTGGAAATCCTTACCTGTCCAGCAGCTTGGGGTGTCCTTTCAATGTGAAAGGTGCCATATATAGTAAACTCCTGGACCCTGCCTTAACTTGTCACCACCACTGAAATCATCATGCTGTCAATATCCCAGCTGCATTTACTTATGTGTTTATACATATGCCCAACTCACCACTCCTTATAACTTGTCACTGGGCCCTTTTCCCTTAGAGTGATGAGTTATCAGTACTTTATTGTAAATGTTTTTTTTATTGGGAGTCTTACATGTAGTTCTGGAGGCTGTACTCCAGAAGTATGTCTGAGCATTGTTAGAAGGTACAGTGAAGGGTACCTGAATTCATCCATGGGATAGGATATCTGAGGTAAGAAGGGAGTACTGTATGAAATCAAGAATTATTAATAATACAGATCAGATCCAATATCTTCCAATATGGTTTCAAATTGGGAAGGTGAATAGACATATAGACAGAGTATGGTTAACATATGGAAAGCCAGATAGTGGAGGTAAAGTGGATAGTTTCAAGAGTGATTAGATAACAATTTGAGTGGATTGGGGAAATATGTAAAGATTTGAAAATCTTGTGCAAGTAGATTTTCTGATCCTACAAATTCTTGTTAAATTTCCCAGTTGCAGTCGACAAAATACAAGTCACTACACTTTACAATTTATTCTGTGAGGCGTTTTGAGACCTTGCAACAACCTGATAAGACCTGATATTAAATGCTAGGATTACTATGGTATTGTCAAAAGTTACAGCTCAGGATTCTCGTGCAAGCATTTGATGCTGCACTTTGTCCTTTTGTATGTGCAATACGTGAGAAAACACCGCATAATCAGAACATAAGATCTTCATATTCTATTGCCTTTTAAAAAATGAGACTAATTTTAAATTTTAAAGTGGTGACTTTAGCCAAAGTCAGAACTTTATTTTTAAATTGCCTATTTTCTATTTGCAGCTCATTGGCGGCTTTATCCTGTGCATTG
The DNA here is from genome assembly GCA_035084275.1 of Hydrolagus colliei. Classification (NCBI taxonomy): domain Eukaryota; kingdom Metazoa; phylum Chordata; class Chondrichthyes; order Chimaeriformes; family Chimaeridae; genus Hydrolagus; species Hydrolagus colliei. The sequence goes on from CM068748.1 coordinate 21,317,566, forward strand.
GGATTTACGCAGAGGTTGAAAGACAGAAGTACAAGACGCTGGAAGGTGCCTTTCTGGCCCCCGCTATAATCCTGATCTTGCTGGGGGTGCTGATGTTCATCGTCTCCTTCATTGGCGTCCTCGCATCTCTGAGGGATAACTTGACTCTTCTTAGAATTGTAAGATGATATTTGTAATCTTACACAGTTCTAGAGAAGTTAACTTAACCACTAATGTAAACTAAGTTTGGAACCAAATACATCTGCAAAGAGGTATTCATTTATCAGTGTCATTTGCCTGTCTCAGTCTTTTGCTCTGCGATTTGTCCAGTGTTGCACAGACAATAAACACCTCATCTGGAAAACATTTGTCTTCAAATATCATGTGTCAACCTGGTTCTGTTGGCAGCACTCTCATCTTTTGAGTTAGAAGATTGTGGGTTCAGGGCCAAGGTTGGAACTTTGAACTGACATCATCTAGGCTGACACTCCGAAGCAATGCTGGAAGTGGGGTTTAATTGTTGGAGTTGCTGTCCGTTAGATGAGTCGTTAAACCAACTCCCATCTGCTTGTTCAGGTGGATATTGAAGATCATATTAAAAAATAACCCACTATTCAAAAAGTGAATAGTAATATTCATTGCATTTGATATAGTGCCTTTCATGTCACCATGACATCTCAAAAGTGCTTCACAGGATATATTGTGAAGCGGACTGCGTTTCCTGAGCGAAACGGGCCAGCCAGCTCCTCACAGCAATGCCCCCACAAACAGCCATGGATATAACCAATTTTATTTGGGAAATTGTTGGCCAGAACACCGGGAGAGAGAAACACTCTTTTCTTTATGTTCCGTGGAATCTTTAACATCTACTTGAACAGGCACAGACAGGAGCTCAGTTCACTGGCTCATCCGAAGGCGGCACCTCTGACATTGCAGCGCTCGCTGTCCATGACCTCAGAGCATAAATAACTCAAATGTCCTGGTTTACATTGATGGCAGAAAGCAGAAATGTGCTAAAGAATGAAATGTGTTGCAAGGCTCTGTACTTTCTCCCCTCTTACTTCCAGCATTCTTTCTCTCCTCTTCTCGGCAGTGGCTCACTCTGTTTTATGGTTCTCGGCTCTGCCTCTTGCATGCGGCCAGTCTTTATATTTAAACCTGGATTTTGTTTTGGCGGAACATAATACCTAGATAGCTTAAATACTTGCAAGAGCTGTTTGGGTGAAAATGGCCTTTCATCCCATTAAATCGAACCCTTACAGAATATCCAGTCTCCCAGCTTTCCATGACAGTCGCATTGTTTTAGAAATCCTGTTCTAATTATGTAATCAAAGGCTGTTAGTATCCAGAGCATTATAACCCAGGATTGTGTGTAGTCAGGCATTTCCATTAAACAGCACCATTGCCTGACTGTGTCCTCACACATATATTTTCCAGCAAAGGTCAATATATAGCCTTCAGGAACAAGGTCTCTCACTGAGTTTTCCCCTCAGGTCTGCAACAAGGTCTCACACTGAGGCCATTTGTGGCACTCCCATTGTTGCCCGGCTGAGAATAGCTAACTACACAAAGCAGAGTTGGAACCTAGCAACGTTTGGTTCATGTGACCCATTGGTACAGAACATGGCTTGAATCCTCACTGAACTCATGGGGAAATGAAGCTGAAGGAGATTTTTTAAAGATAGTCTGTGAGTTGTAGATGTATGCGTATTTAAAATATTGAAGTTGTATTTCAATGTCTATCTGGCTTCTCACACTGATTGGTCCTCTCTCAGAGAGTGAACCATGGGAATCTGTGATCCTCATGCTTTTAGATACACTAGTAATTTTGACATGTTTTGTGTTTGTGTTTACCGGTAGTTTCTCCACACACTTGCAATTGTGCTGATGCTGGAGCTGCTAGGTGCGATTGTGGCACTGATCTTTCGGCACAAGGTAAGACTTTGCATCACTTCCCAATTAATAATATTAGAAGAATTGTTACTTATATGGTACCTTTTTGAAATGCTTTGAAATAAAATGACTATTATATAGGCAAACGTGGCAGCTGATCTCACAAGCAAGGTGCTACAAGCAATAGCAATAATAACAATCCTTATATTTGCATTTACTGCATTTGATATAGTGCCTTATCACGACATTGGGATGTCTCAAAGCGCTTCATAGGATATGGTACAAAGTGGAGTGATTGTGTATTTTGTAGGCAAACCGCGGCAGCAAGTTGCACACAGCAATGTCCCACAAACATCCATGGAGTGTGACCAATTTCATTTTGGTGGAGTGGTTGGGGGGGGCGGGGGGGGGGGTTGGTGAGGAGTGTTACTGTTGGCCATTCCACTGGGAGAGCAAAACTTCCCTCTCTTTTTGAATAGCACCATGGAACTATTAACGTCCACCTGAACAGATAAACGGGACCCCGTTTTAACATCTCATCCGAAGGCTGGCCCCTCTGACAATGGAACTCACCTCCAGCACTGCATTGGAGTTTCATTTTATGTGATTTCAAGTCCTGACGTGCGTAGTTAGTACTGGGTTAAAAGTGAAATTCAACAAAATAAAATTGGCAAAGCTGAGCGGTGTGGTTGTGCGATTGAGATCACAAGTGCTCACTCCTGTCATCGGACACAAAGTGGAAAAATAATCAATTTTCTGGCACTGTCAAACACAGAGTCCAACTCTGAACGCAATAATCCCACTATTTGTGTATTACATATCTTATAGTATATATTCATACATCATCCATAATCCAAATTGTTACTATCTTTAGACAGAGGGTGTTCCCAATTGCTTTTGATTTAACACAATAAAGTTCACAAATTTGGTTTGAATTTTGTTGAAAAGCCAAGACTTATCTTGAAATGAATATATACGATATTCTGTAAGACTAATCAACAGGTGAGTACACAAAATAATGTTCAGCCTTCAAATATCATTTGGGGTTTGGACACAGAGTACTGTACATACAGGACCTGCTGCTGCTGCCTTGGTTTCCATCGTGTTCAGAACAGACAAGTCTGCACTGTTTCCTAGGAGGCACTTGTTTGGAAGAAAAACTCTGAACTAAATGAGATATCCAAGGATCTGATTTATATACATGACTGTCTGGAGTCACATTCCATAGCAGAAGGTAGTAATTAGTCTGTTTGATTCACGTACTTATTTTAAACTTTCACCTGGAAAATCTGCAGCATATCCTGTCATGTTTACGCAGCCAAATCCAAGATTCAACAACAACTTGCTTACAGCGTACTTCACATGTGGTAGAGTCCTGGAGCATTTGACAGTGGCAGAGTCTGGCACAGAGCTGGTGCAGAGAAAGGGGGGGATTTGGGCGGGATTTGAAAGTAGGAAAGGAAGGAACCAGGAGGAGGGATTGAGGGAGAGAATTACAGAGTTTTGGGGCATAGTGGCTGAAAGCCACCGATGGTTGAGCGGAGGAGACAAGGCATCAACTGGAGGCCACAGCCGGCTGAGCAGAGGCAGCAGGTGGTGGAATGAGGGGTAAGCAGATCGGATACTTGGGGAGGTGCGAGGGCATCAGGGAATTTGAAAACGAAAACAAGTAATAGGATCTTGAAATCGATCCAGTCAACAATTGAGAGCAAGTGGAGCCTGACAAAACTGGTGCAATTGGGGTTGCAGAGTTTTGTGTGGGTGAGTAACCGGGCTGTGAAGTTTGGGATAAATAGAAATTTTGGTAAGACTCCATCGGGTTGTAACATTGGAGCCTATTATTGTTAATGCAACTGATCTGTGTGGACTGGGTTGGGTATAGGTTGGATGTACCAAAATGATCACAGGAGGAATAATTCACAAACGCCTGACTTCACAACCGCCATGGGGATAAAAGTAACTCCATGAAGCACTCCATAACTGAACCAAGTGTGAAGACCCAGCACTGATTAATGATTACCAGCACAATCCATTCTGAAAAGTACAAGATGTGAAGAGGCTGCAACACAGATAGTGAACATTGAATCAGTGTGTGTGTGTCTTGGGAATTGCATTAACACATTAGTCATTAAAAAATAGTTTTGGAAATGTGCTTAAAGTAATGACCTTAGCATCCTACCCCCACAAGTGACACTCTGTATAAGATATGTAAATAAGGCTAGAAAAGATTTTCATTCGCAGGGAAGCAATGTATTAAAACTGTATAATTGTGTTCTCTTAAATGGGTTGGGTGAGAGGCGTGAGTACTACACGATCAGCAATATGTTCTTTTTGTTGTGCTGTATCTTATTTTTAATAATAATTCTTGGATTTGATATACTGTAGTGTCTTATCACATCACTGAGATGTCTCAATGCACTTCACAGAGTGTATTATAAATTATTGATAACAACAACAAATTACATTTGTATAGCACCTTTCACGTTGTGAGGATGTTCCAAGACACTAATTAATTACATTTGTGAGCAAAATGCAGCTGGTAATTGCTCACATTCTCTCTGGTCTAAGTTATCAATTGTAACTTGATAGTAATGTTTTCCCATCTGATAGACAAGCATGTCAGCTTGTCTCCATTGGTAGCACATATGCCTGTGAGTCAGAAGGTTGCTGCTTCAAGCCCCATATCAGGATTTTGAACTCACAGACACAGATATTGGACTATCTGCCTGTTAATTCGGATGTTAGACCAGAGTAGTCCAACCTTTTGGGTGTCCTGGACTGGATGCCACATGTAGGAAACTTCCGTGGGCCGCATAAGCAATATTTTTGTTTTTGCCTTCCAGAAACATAACAAAATCATAAGAAGAAAACTCCCTTCTCTTTTCAAATATTGCCATGGGATATTTTAACATCAATTACGTGATAAGACACTATTTAAATGCATGGATTGTTATTAATAAGCAGTCAATATCATTAAAACATCCCAGAAATAGACTACTACAGGGTTTATGCTGGTAATCTCTCTCTATGCCGGCAGCACTGGACTAACAAGATATCCTCTTTAACTGTTACTAGGTTCTGAGAAAAGTATTTGTTGACTATTAAATTGTACAGCTGTGCATCAATGAAACATTCGGATGTAAGATGAATGAATTAATAATCATTTCAACTTTTTCAAAATATTTTTAATTCTCTCTTTGCTCTTTTCCAGACGCTAGACTTTTTGAACGACAACATTCGTAAAGGCATAAAGAATTATTATGATGACTTGGACTTCAAGAACATCATGGATTTCGTTCAAGAGCAGGTGTTTGCATTATTTAATCCTCAGCAGTTCCTGCAGACTGTGAGACGCTTGTTTCATGATCTCTAAAGTTGGATTTCTCATGGATTAATTCATCTTGTGGAGTCCGGTAATAGTGAGCATGCTCGCCTCGCAAGTGAGCAGACCCAGGTTTGATTCCTGAGTGGGGCAAAACATCAGGCAAGCTATGTTACTCCACTCCTCATTCTCAGTGATTTGTTGCAGAGTACTAAATCTAAAGCCAGTGTAATTTCTGTGATTATTACCTTACATAATCTTTACAAGTAGATTTCCCCACTAGTAATAATAATAATCCTTGCATTTGATATCATGTTATTGAGACATCTCAAAGTGCTTCACAGGATATACTGTATAGTATAAAGTGTATTTTATGGGCATAGCTTTACATCCAGTTGTGCACAGCTGTGTCCTACAAACAGCCATGGAGTGAGTGAACAATTTTCTTTATTTGGGAGTGATTATTGGCGAGGACACTGGGAGAAACTCCCTTCTATTTTCGAATATTGCCACAGGATCATTAACAACCACCTGAGCAGGCAGACCTTGGTTTAACCTCTCATCCAAAGATTCCAATACAGTACTTAGGTGTGTTGCTCTTGTCCTTACAAGTACAGCGCCTTGCGATGTCCTCTCAACGTGAAATAAATGTAAGTTTTGATTGATTCATTGATTCATTGATTGTTGCATTGCCTGAAGATCATCACCTCAGACAATGCAACACACCAAAGTACTGCATTGGAATGTCATCTTAGATATGTGATTCCAAGTCCAGTTTGTGGGCTTAGCGCAAATTGGCTGCTGCTGCGTTTTGCTTTCAAAATATGCAGTCACTTCACTTTACACTACATCATCTGAAGCACCTCAAGACGTCTTCATGGCACAATAAGGCACCAAATAAAATGCAAGGATTATTATTATTATTTTTTAAATTGCATAGTATAACTTGGACTTTGATTCAACAAATGGAAGTAGTATATTATTTCCCTCCAGCACCATTTGTATAAGTTAGCTCAGAAGTTTACTTACCTTGTGTGTTTCTTTTTCAGTTTAAATGTTGTGGTGGTGAAGATTATTTGGACTGGAAGAAGAATCAGTATCACAGCTGTGATGGAATAGCTTCTGGTCCATTGTCATGCGGTGTCCCTTACACATGCTGTATCCGCAACAGGGTATGGTTTCCTGTTGTCTAATGTGCTGTAAACTTCCAACTTGTTGGGAGCAAAGTGTGGAAGTACAATTATAATAATCTTTGCATTCGATATGCCTTATCATGTGTTTGAGATACCTCAAAGGGCTTCACAGAATATACTGTAAAATAAATTGACTGTATATTTTGTGGGGAAAATGTAAATGAAATGATATTTTAATCTTTTACCATTTTGACTTCTGCTGATAATTGTCATATATGAAATTAAATAATAACATACATATTAACGTAGTAAATAATAAAACTCCTCCCATTTGACATAAAGCTTATCATGTCATTGAGATAGCAGAATAGTAGTTTGTAGGATTCACAATATTCCAGGATCAGTGGGCTTATCAAAGCTGGGTTTATCGAAGCTGCCACTAGTACCTTGCTGCAGATTGTCCAACATAATTGCCATCGGAATGAGCTCTGCCTGGCTAACAGATGTGGTATCTAACAATAAGATAATCACATTCTCAGGTGCCTTAGTGCAGTGATGGGAGCAACAGATGAGCCTATGGCTGGGTTTTTCCTGTCCATTGAGATGAAAAAAACAGAAGATCCCGTTTTGAAACAGTGATATAAAGATTTGAAGTATAAAACTCCAGGCACAAAACATTCTCTCAATTTGCTGTCCTATTTTGCTTAGCACTTTGGGAAATTGTGGAGTGTTTCTGTAGCCAACTCGGTTGGTTTGTGTATGTGTGTGTGTGTCAGTTGTAAATGCGTGTATGTGAGTTGGCGGAATGGTGGACGAGAAACTAGTTAGCCAAGTAAAGACGGCAACCTGATGACTGGGAGTAGGAGGCGGTGCTGGAAAATGAAATGCATGGATGAATGTTTGAAAGCTTTGTTCTCCTATCTGCAGTGTACCATTATAATAGTAATATTACTTGCATTTTGATATAGCACCTTTTCACATTTTTAAGACTTCTTAAAGCACTTTGCAGAATATCTTGTAAACTGAATTGACTGTATATTTTGTCTCACAAGCTGTCGCAAATTCAACGATTACATTTTTTTGGGAATGGTTATTACTCCCAGAAAGCAATTCGCAAATCGACTAACAATCAAGTTCCTACTTACTGTTTGGTAAACAGGGATATGTGTGGAGTAAGGAATCTTTCCTAACCTTTCACCTTTCCCAGGAACTGAATCCAAATCATCTTGCTTGTGAGTTAAGTGCTCTAACCAATACACTGCAGGTCTCCATACGTGGGCCCAGTGCATGAGCTATACTTGCTGATCCTGAGCACCCAGCACAGCATCAAGTGCATGAGGGTTGGATGTTTTTGCTTTTATTTCTTGGCATATTATAGTCTTTTGTATGATCGTGCAAGATTCTAGGATGTGGTTACAGTCATGGGGTGCTTCTTCCCTTTGATTCCATGCCTAAACAGCTCCAAACAAATGGTTTGCAGGCTGTGAATCTGTGTGTGGTTTGATGGATTTTACATTGAACTGTTTTAAAGAAATTTATGCAGTAACTCCACTGTATGGGTTACTGAGTTCCTTTGCTTATCCTGACGGAACATTCAGCCTCCTCACTCCAGTAATACTATTGGCATTTAACAGCAAAATTGATATGACAAATGTAGTGGAGTCCCATAGCATAGTGCAAGTGAGAGGACTCGGGTTCGATTTCCAGTTGTTGCCAAACTTAGGCAAGTTTGCCTCCTCCACACATCTTGGTTTACACAGCAGTAAATTGGAATCTAATTGTTAGTCAATTGGTGGATTGCTTACTTGGGGTAATAATCCCTCAAACAATTGTGGTCACTCAATCCCAGACTGTTTGTGGGTCACCACTGCATGCAATTGGTTGCCGTGCTTCGCCCACAAAACTCACACTCAATCCACTTTACAATCTATCCTGTGAAGTGTTTGAGATGTCTCAACTATGTGATATGGCGCTATATCAATTGCAAGGATTATTAGCATTATTACCTCACCATAAGCAAAGGAAATATTTTCCTTGGCCTATGCCAAGCTGTGCCTAACCTCTCTGGGATTAGGCAACCAGGATACATCCTTCCAGGAAGAGAGTTGACCTTCTTATACAAACAGAAACCATACATACTTTATGTGGAATTCTTAGTAACTAGGTTTGGTGCCCCTATAAGTACAGTAATGAAATTACGAATATGTTAGTAATTAAAAGCAAATCGAGTTGAAGATTTTTTCATTCTGGTTGCTTGAGGTTTTAATGAAACTGAGAATCTGTATCAAATGTTGTGGTGAGCTATCAGCTCGCATGGGAATGAAGCCTGTTCTGCAAACACAAACACAGCAAACAATTTTATTTAACAAATGAACGAATGGAACAGGAAATTAATGGTTGTCATTTTTAACTTGGCTGATTGATAATCAACAAAAGTTTGAGTTTGTTGCAGATGAGGTTAGAACGCTGGAAAGTTTTCTTTCACGTGTGTATTTTAGTGTTTAGAATTAACAACAACTTGCATATATATAATGCCCTTCACGTTGGTAGAATCTTGAGTTACTGAAATTAATGTATTTGAACTCATATTGCACTGTAAAATAATTCCCATGTTTCATATTCCTGACCACATTGTCAACATGTCTCAAAGCACTTGACAGGATTTACTGTAAAGTGATGTGACTGAATTTGTAGGCAAGTCGGCAGCCAATTTACCCACAGCAATTTACCACCAACAGCCATTGAGCGAATGACCATTTTTTTCTGGGAGATAGAAAATCCCTTCTCTTTTGAAATAGTGCCATGGGATCGTTAAAATCCACCTGGCAAGACACACTGGACCTCGGTTTAACATCTCATTTGAAGGACAACACCTCTGACAATGCAGCACACCTCCAGCACTGCACTGAAGTGTTTGAGAGGTCAATATGAGTCCTAAGTCTTGCCGTGGGCCTTGAATCCACAATCTTTTGACTCAGATGCAAGAGTCAGACCAACTGAGCCAGGCTGAACCACAGATGGAGCACAGATTTATCAAGATGATATCTGGTATGAGATAAGCGTGAGAGGCTAGCAAAAAATGGGGCATGTTTCACTGAAACAGAGGAAATTGAGAGGGGAATTTGATAGATGTGGTTAAAATTCTGAAAGGTTATAGCAAGGTAACCAGGGAAAACTATATCCTATATTTGGAGACTGGAGAGAGATAGAGCACAGGCTCTGGATTGTGAGTAGAAGAATCAGGGACAGAGTATGAAAGAACATCTTCAGTTAGTGGTTTAAGGTGTTGTATTTATAACAAAAGTCACAATATGTTTATGGGTCATTTGTGTACATAATTGGGCTGCATTGTTTCCCTACAAATACATAAATAGTATTTATTTAAGTAGAGTGACTCTTTAAGTACTCCACAGTAGTACTCCACAGTAGCTTGTTGTGAAGCACTTTGGGACGTCCTCCTGTTGTGAAAGACTGTCTCTAATAACCAAGGATTATTGTTATTGGAAAGGGGCTATTGAGGCTGGTGCACAAACTGTCAGGAAGGGATTGGCGAAAGAATGGCTTGCAGATCGTTCCCTCGGGATTGAGGTAGGAATGTCCGCAACCAATTATATATTGTGCAGAGAGCGGGGTGGTGACCGGTCTATCATTTGTCCTCATAATAGTAATAATAATCCTTGCATTTGATATAGCGCTTTTCACATCTTCTAAAGGGGCTTTACCGAAAATGCTGTGAATTGACTGTATATAGGTGGGCGAAACGAGGCAGCCAACTGCACACAACAGTGTCCCACAAACAGTCATGCATTGAAATTACCAATTTATTATTGTTTTTTTGAGGGATTGTTATCAGACCTGTGGAGTAAGGAAACTTGCACAAGGTTTCACCCTGACCTGCTGGAAATCTCTCACTTGTGAGGCAAGTGCTCTAACCACTGAACTTATAAGGACTCCACGTGGTGTGTGTGAGAATCTATGTAGTGTGTGTGAGAATCTATGTAGTGTGTGTGTGGTGTGTTGTTTATTCCATCTTTTGATTATTGAATTACTTCATGTTAGTTCGATTCTCAGCCAAACATTTCAAATCTTATCAAAAGTTACTTATGAGTCTTCCTTCAGAAGCAATAACAGCTTATCCTGAGGTTCAGGGGAAACGCTACCTTTCATCTCAAAGGGGCTTTGATTTTATTAATTATACCGAATAGAAGTGAATTAGATTTTTTTTTCATTTTTTCTAACCCCTCTGGCTTGAGCTGATTAAAATAAAAACCAATTTGTAAAACTGCAGTTTGTATTCCCAGCGCCATCCACCCACTGAGACAGAAATGTTGGAATCTGTTCAGTAGTTGAGAGAGCTGAGATGCTCACTTGTTTGAATAATAATAATAATCTGTATGATTGAAATAGTGCTTTATCAAGTTGTTCAGATGTCTTAAAGCGCTTCACACCATGTACTATGAAGTGCATTGACTGTAAATTATGTGTGCGAAACGCAACAGCTAATTGCGTACCTCAGTGACCCACAAACAGTTGAAATGCCGTTCAACTCGTGACTTTTTTTTGAATGGACTCCCAGAAAGCGATTCACCAATCAACTAACAACTGGGTTCCTACTTACTGCTGGGTTGATAAGCGTTTGGCCCATTTCATTTCCACCTTCTAGAATAACCATCCTTCCATTACAGCATAAAGCTATTTCCCAAATTGCTGCCACATAGAGGAAGTGGAAATGCAGAAAGGCAGAGCTCAGTTGAGCACTTTGGTCATGAGGCTCAGGCTGTGCTTGCCCTGCCAGCGTGGTAATGAGGTTATCTGACTTGCTTTAGTCGTTAATAATAATAATAATAATCTTTGCATTTGATATAGCGCCTTTCATGTCTTCTAGACATCTCAAAGCGCTTCACAGAATATACTGTAAAGTGAATTGACTGTATATTTGTGGATGAAATGCAGCAGCATAGCAGTATACCACAAACACTCGTGGATTGAAATGACTAATTATAGTTTTTGAGGGAATATTATTAGACGTGTGGAGTAAGGAAACTTGCCCAAGGATTGGATTCGAACACAGGTCTTACACTTATAAGGTGAGTGCTCTAACCATTGAGCTACAGGACTCCACGTTGTTGTGAAGAAATGGCTGAAGTTCGCATTGTCCTTTGACAATTTGGGGTCCAGAAGAGTTTGGCGGCGAGGGGCGTGTCTGCAGGGACAAACCTCATTCCCTTGTGGAACATATTTGGTCTAATTCGGTTGATTTTTAAACTTTATAAACCTAAAAAGCTGTTTTCCAAATGAGTCCAGCATCCTGCCTAACCTTTCCTGGTGAACTGTTCCAGTTCTTAATTACTTTCTGGGTAAAGAATTACTTCCTGCTCTTTGTCCCTGAACCCGTGCCCTCTTGTTCCACGACCTTGGTTGTTGCAGCACTGTGTATATTGAAACGTCTCCAAAGGGCCTCATATAATAACTTATTTTAAAGTTTATGGATATTTATGTAGGTAAATGTGGAACTAATCTTCTCCAGCAATGTCTCATATACAGCAATGAGATGGATTCATTCTGTTGAATTTGGGAAATGTTGACCTCTGGTGTAGCACTTACTGCTCCTATGATAAACTATATAAAAGCCATGCGTAAAGCTCTTTCTGTATGGCTGCCAAAACAAAAAGTCTTGTGAAATTAGTAGAACCTTTCATAACTTTTCCTGTGCACTGAAATCACACTGAATGCCGTCAGTAGTCAGTATTCTTGGGCCAATTTATTAACCGTTTAGGAAAACTGAAAGAATGTTTTGAATATTGTTTTCTGTTTAAGGGAAGAAAATGCTCAGTTACCTCCCTTCCGCATAAGTGTATCATATATTCTGGCTTTCATTTCTACAGTCTATTACACAATGTTTATGAAATTCAGTTTAATACAGAGTTACATTTAGCTAGTGTCTTTCATGTCAGGAAGACAGTTCAATAAATATGACATTCCTTGCTTCGCCCCAATGTTTATAATTCTTATCCTCCTTGGGGGAGATAAATGGGGTATCCTCAGGGCTGGGCACCGAGGTGACGTGCTTGGCAACTCGGAATCGAGTTCACCCTCTTTGACAGTCTCTAGTCCAGTTCCTGAGGTAAGCAGTATACCAGAGCAATGCTGATAACAGCACAGCCAACCTGACTCATTGGCAGGACAAGACCAGTTGATGGATATAGGACTCTTCCCACTCAGCGACTAATAACTCTACAAGCTCAGCCCTAATGTGAATGGTGGTTCTGGATAGATAAACAATGGGAAGATGGCCAGACAGTGATCTTAATAACAAGCTATACTGTTATAGTGGTTTACACTCCAGGAATTACCCCAACCCACACTCTGGGGTCCCCAAGCTTTGACTCTTGCTAATTTATGCCTAATTAGATAAACAGGCTACAACCCTCCAGGGGGAAATCTGCATTCTATTCCAGATACAGAAATTTCCATGTGTAGGTGGTAGGTGGTGTATGCAGAGCTCTGTCTGGTGTGGAGATGGTTAAACATGGTGATGGGTTTTTGTACGTGTCAAATGGCTGGCTGACCCCAAAATATTGATGAAGGTAATAATAATAATAATATAATAATTGCATTTGATATAGCGCTTTTCACATCTCATCGATGTCTCAAAGCGCTTCACAGAATATACTGTAAAGTGAATTGACTGTATGTTTGTGGGTGAAATAATACAGTACTTGCATTTTGAAACAGAACCTATCATGTCAAAACTCTTGCTGCCTTCTGTCAGCTGTAGGGACAGTTTATTTATAGGCAAATGATTATTTCCTTTTGTAAGCGATAGGTGAGAGCTATCTGAATGAAGGGAGTGGAGTTTTTACTCTTAAGCTAAATATGATTTGATTGTGTGGCATTGTTCTCTCCTTGGAACCATTTTCCTGGTTTATGTCACAGATAATGAAACCTTTATTCAAGTTATTTCTTTCTAAAAATGCACAGGAGGATTTTTTGTAGATTGTGATCAAAGCTTTAATTTTTATAGTTTTATGGCAATTGGCATTGCCTGTAGGTATAAATGTTCCAAGGCTCTGTGGTGCGGAGATGGCTAAATGGGTGCAGTTTAGCCTGTATTCTGCTGCAGTAGAAATATCTAAAGATGCTCATTATGCCAGGGGCTTGATCCCTGATCTCTCCTCACATTCAGCTTCTCTTTTTCCCCTGACTTGGGAAAATGCTGGTAAAACAAACCCCCAAATTTTTACCCAATAACCTAATGAAATCCTCCCATTTTGGAAACTCATAATAGAGAATTGTTTGTCAGGACACCATGAGAAACTCCCTTCTCTTTTTCAATAATACAATGGATTCTTTAACCTCAACCTGAATAAGCAGATTTGGTTTAACATCTCATCTAAATGGCAGCATTGAACTGCTCCCTCAGGACTGCAGTGGGGTGTCAGCCAGGAACTCTCAAAGTCCCAATATGTATCTTAAACCGACAACCATTGGATCTAGAGGCGCGAGCACTGCTGACTGAGCCAAGCAGACTTCCTGCAATTCCAGACATTATGTGAGACACAGAAATACACATATTAAATTCTAACTCATGTCGTCCATTTGAGGTAATACAATTTCCTTAAACCGTGAATCAATCCGATGTCTCTTGTCTTAGATGAATGTGTTTGATGACACACTTATTGTAAATTGAGATAATGTAAATTGAGATCATGAATACAAAGGAAATGTCCACAAATATAAAGGATGGAGTTATGTGAAAACCAGAGCACCATAGTGACCCTATAGCACAACGTAGCTTCAGTCATTTTGGGCCAGTTTTATTAGAGGAAAATTGAACCTCTGCCAGTTGTGAATCCAAATAAAACACTTAGGTGTAAGACAGTGAGTATAGTAAAATAGGTTTATTGGTTCTTGTGAGACTGTTAATAGCTTTAATTTGAACCCACAGTTGTTCGTTTTAAACGTAAAGCATTTGTTGGAACACACTGCTAGGAACGTCAGTGACTCTGCACCATAGTCATTAAATAGTCACAAGAAGAGCAAAAGGAGAGTCGGGGAGAATTTTTCATTCAGAGTTGTTGTGATATGGAACGCCCTGCTGAGGAAGGTGGTAGAGGCAAAGTCATTATTGGTTTGAAGAGCATAGTGGATATTTATGCTTGAATGGGTATGGGCTATAGGAGGGCTGTGATGTTGAACAAATACCTTGCTCTGAGTGCTGGTGCAGACTTGATGGCCCGAATGGGCTCCTTCTATGCTATAAATGTCCATGATTTTACTTTGACTTGGATACTGGACATAATATTGAGGTTCTCATTTGTTCCCTTTATTAAAACTCCAGCCCAACGGGAAGCCATTGGTCAATACTGGAGCTTGTTCTACCTCCAATCCTAGCTCACCACTTTTTCCCCATACCACTTTTATATTCTTTCTTGTCAAATATGTTATTGAGATGAGATGTTAAACGGAGGTCCCGATTTAATGGAGTGCTTGAAAATTTTAAATGGTTCTGATAGACTATTTCCACTGATTGGTGAATCAGTGACCCTAGGGCATTTCAACAAGAGTATAAGATAATTGGAAGTAATAACTGCAGAGAATATTAGAATATAGAATGCTTAATATTATTCGCTCTGAAGCTGAACATTTGGTATAACACATTTAACACATTCACATTTCAGGATATCCTAAAGCACTTCTCAGAATATACTGCTAAGTGGAGTGTATTTTGGGGCGAAATATGGCAGCCAATTGCACACAGCAGTGTTCCACAAACAGCCATGTTGTGTGTTGGTGGTTCAGTCTTGGCTGCTACTCCAATGCAAATGTGGGGGTTTGCTGATTGTTGGAGGTGTCATCCTTTGGATAAAATGTTGAAAAGAAAGTTTGCCTGTTTGGATGGATGTTAAAGCACTATTCGAAAAGAGAAGGTAGTTTCCCCCAGTGTCCTGGTAAACAATTCCCCAAATAAAATTGGTAATTTACTTCATGGCTGTTTCTAGGAGATTGATGTGCACAAATTGGCTACCATATTCATCCATAAATTTGATAATGAAGCTATTTATTTTAAAAAATCTTTATTGAAATGTGATAGATACTTGGGCATCCAGACAGTTTGCCTAGTTCTGGGAGAAGTGAGTTAAGATTGATACAGGAAGATAATAATATTAATAATATTTGAATTTGATATAGTGTTTTTCACATCTTCTAGGTGTCAAAGCGCTTGACAGAATATACTGTAAAATGAAATGATTGTCTATATATATATATATGGACGAAATGCAGTAGCCAAATTGCACACAGTAGTGTCCCACAACAACCAATTTATTAATTGGTCTAACCACATTAATACACACACACACATAGTAACCACATTAATACGCACTCAGCTAATAACACATAACCTCATTTAATACACACAGCTAGTCACACAGCTAGTCACACAGTAACTCCCATCAACACACACCTTGAATACACAATTAATCACCACCTGACAACCTCAGCTACGTGTATTTTTGCAGGGTCTTGCATGCAGTTAGCAGCAAACAAAAGCTGCTCTCATTAGGGAGTCAGTGACACTGTGTGACTAGGGAGACATTTGTGTTAGGGAGACAGTGACTGTGTGACTCAGGAGGAGCTGTTTGTGTTAGTGAGTCATCATCAGTGTGTGACTGGGGAAGAGCCGCTTGTGCCAGTGGTACTACAACAACAACAACCACAAAATTACACTTGTATAGCGCCTTTCACATCAAGAAGACATTCCATTGTTGAGTCTTAACAGGGGAAAGCCAAAGTAATAATAGACTCGTCCATAACCTACCTGGAATCAGCTATGAAAAAAAGTCCAAATTACTTTCTTCACGTTTGCAATTTCCAAGTTGCAATTATGTATTATTGGCAATGTTCCTGGGCATTGGGAATAATGTGTCCAGCAAAGAAAGAGATCATTCTTATGTTGCATCTATATTCATGCTCACTCCCAAATTTGAACTATTGCCTCTAATCCAAATCCCTTACTTTCCCCCCATTGTATCTGTGCTGGTGCTTGCTCCCCACTGGAACTCTGTAATCCCATACTGTTGTCTTTTCCAAATAAGATTTTATATTTTCATAACTATTTATCGATGGATCAACTTGCTGTTAATTTGGATTGGAATCATTACCCTGTAAGTATAGGCAGTACTGTATCTCGACAGCACCTTTGCGAAGGAAGGGGTTTAAGCAAATTCAATTTTGTTGATCTTTGAGCTCCTGGGACCAGAAGGAATGTCAACCTTTCAAATGAATCCTGTCAGTGCAGTTGAGGTGCTAGTGATGTGGTTTGTCTGCTGTTGAAATTTATAGAGCATCAGATGAGAATAACATAACGGGGAAACATGTTAGACATTTTAGACCTAGGCTAAAACCTCTTCAAAGTTGCCAACAATTTGGGGGTTTTATTGTTCCTGTTATTTACAGTGCACTTAGTTTATTTGAACACTGGTGACGCATTGGCAATCCTGAAGCCCTGTTCATAAAAACTCGTAAATCACAATTTGAACCACTAATTTTGGATCTGACAAATAGGTTGATCGGAATAAAATAATACATTTTTGGCACCAGGATCTATGACACTTCAGAGAGGTGGGCCGCATTCAAGTGCTGGAAGAAACCTAAAGTCCCAACAGTATTTCATGGTAGGGCTAGCGTTCATAGTTTACTTCCACTTTGTAACATAAGTCTTTGTTTTTCCCCTTCGCCATGGAGAAATGTGCACATGTGCATAGTTCCGAATCCAGGGGGCCTTTTTAGGAAACTTCATGATATGTCAATAACAAAGCAGGGATCGCTTGGGAAAATATAATTCTTTATTCTAAGATTCTTCATACCCTGCAGCACAAGAAACTAAAATAAAGTGGGGAGCGAAGTAACAAAAGGAATATCCTTTTAAGATGTCTTATTTTCCTACATCTCAGTTAGGAGACATATGTAGCAACACATATGTTTTTCACATTTATGATTTAGTTTCATCATTTACAATCTTTGATGCCAACCATTCAGAATCATGGAATCTTGTCCTTTTTGAATTGTGCACCTATAATAATAATCCATACATTTGATATAGCGCCATATCACATCACTAACCCTTCTCAACGCGCTTTACGGAATAAAGTGGATTGACTGTATATTTCGTGGGAAAAACGTATCAACCAATTGTGTAAAGCAGTCTCCCACAATCAGTCTATTTGGTGGCGAGTAGAGGGCAAAGGCTCGGTCAAAGTGGAGGGTTTGGGGACACATCTTGCAGGAGGCAAGGGAGGGAGCGAGGCAAAGGGAATGTGGGATAGTTTCATAAGATGGGGGCAGATTTGGCAAATTTTACCTTTTCAAGTTCCTATCCAAATCCCTTTTGAAAGCCATTATCAAATCTGCTTCCACCACCCTTTCAGTCGGTGCGTTCCAGACAATTGCAATTCTCAGAGTAAAAAAAGTCTCCTCTCTGGTTCTTAAATTTTTGAAAGTTAATGGGTGTTTTATTTTGTTTCAGACCGACGTTGCCAATACACTGTGCGGCTACGAAACTCTTAATAAGGTGGTATGTATTTCTAGATTTGGTTTTAGTATTCTATGTCAACTTTCTGGGATTTTATTGGACATCGTAGCACCAAGGTAACGAGCAATCGATCAAGAGGAGAAAGAGGAAGTTTCAGTGCGTGCGTCGACCAGACGCAGGGATATTGAAATGGAAAGGTTGTTGCTGCACACTCCCAGTGCTATCAGTGAATTATATAATAGCAGCAATGTTCCAAGTCTGAGGGAGAAGGGAGTAGAGAAGTATGGGGCCTATAAGCATAGATGGAGGTTCATGTGGAGTATAAACACCAGCATGGTCTAGAGGACGCCAACCTCCTCCTGATGTGAAATATGCAAATGCAATCTGTTGTTGCTTCACTTCCAGCGTCTGAGTCTGGTCGACACTATTCATGTCCGTGGGTGCACAAACGCTGTACTGATCTGGTTCATGGATCACTATACTGCCATGGCTGGCCTTCTGCTGGGTATAATAGTACCACAGGTAAAGTTTATGTTACTACTGCTGATAATAATACTTTTATTTGATATACAGTAGAAGCCCGTTTATCCGGCACCCGTGCGACCTGGCCAATGCCGGTTAAAACACCTGCTGGATATTCGGGTGGCCCGCGGCCGAAAACAAAAAAATTAAAGTTATTTTAACACATATCATACACACCAGACTAAGTAATGGCAGATAGTGACAGAATGTTGTATTGGTGCTTGTTATTGGGGCTGGAGGTCTTAAAGCGCTGCACAGGCTCTATCCTTAGCCCCTTTCTTTTCCGTATCTACATGCTCCCCCTCGGCAATGTTGTCACACATGATGTCCTGTCAGCTTGTTTAATGGACACCAAGGCTTCTTTGAGTGCAAATTTCCTTCAGCTGAATGTCAGCAAGTCAGAAGCTTTGCACATTGGCTCCCATCAATGTCATCTCTCCTGTGGGTCTGAATGCCTCAACCTCTCTGGGCTCTCCCTCAGACTCACCAAACCCATCTGCAACTTGGGCATAAGGTTTGATCCCCAGCTTTCCTGTCTATCCCACTTGCGATCTCTGACCAAGACTGCTTTTTCCACCTCTGTCACATTGCCTGCCTCCACCTATATTTCGCAACCAACCCAACCAAAACCCTCGCTCACACCTTTTGCACTTCCCGGCTGGACTATTCCAATTACCCTCCTTGCTGATCTTCCCAGTTCCTCTATACACACAGTTTTATTAATGAAAATCTCTGCCTCCGGATACTCACCTGCACAAAACTCCGTGCCCCCATCACACCAGTCCTTACAAGGCTCCACTAGCTCCAAATTCCTCTCATTCGTTTTCAAATCCCTTCATGTCCATGCACCTCTGTACCTATCTGATCTGCTTACTCTCACTCCACCAGCTGCTGCTGGCTCCAGCCTCCTGTTTGTTTCTCATCCCCTCCTCTCCGCCATTCGGTGGCCGTGCCTTCAGCAAATATGCTCTGGAACTCTCTCCCTTAATCCCTCTGCCTTGCCCCCTCACTCCCCACTTTCAAATCTCACTTAAAGACCTTCACTTTTGATCATGCTTACAGTCACCTGCAGTCACATGCAAGTTTGTAGGGGCATCAACTGCCAGTGACTTTCTGAAGCTTTCTGAAATGTTATTTTTCTGGGGTTAAAAGTAGCATACTGTATTCTGCTACAGCCAAAAAAACAAGCACGAGTCCCAGTGCTCTAATTGTCTTCCATAATTCACACATCCACCTCTCGACAATCACTAATGCTGAAAGTGAGATTCCGGCAATGTCACCAGATATTTCTCCAATTTGGTTTACACATTCGTCCAAGTCAAAAGCTGTCTCATTATAAACTAGTTTCAGCATCACCAAACAATTGGCTGCAGTGCATTTACCTAATTGCTGGGTACTGAAGGAGTCTATTAAAATTTTTAATAACAACTCCATATTATAATTATTCTGAATGTTACTGAATAATGACATCGTTGGTCCTGTGTGTTTGGGCAATGTCGTGGGAGAAGCAGTGTTATTACTTTCCCCTCAGACAGGAGAGGATGTGTTCCCAATCAGAAACCGAATAAAAACAAATTGAATTTCCAAATTTTAATTAGATTTTGAATGATGATCATTCTCTCACTTCTCTCCTGGTTTTTGTTTTCTCTGTCTTGTTCTTGTGTGTCAGCATAGCTCAGTTGCTTGCACTGTTGTCTCTGGGTGAAAAAGTTGTGGGTTCAAGCCCCACGTCGGGACTTTAATCTCACAATCAGTGCAGTGCTGGGGGAATGCTGCATTGTCAGAGGTGCTGTTAATCAGATGAGACTTTAACCGAGGTCCCATTTGAATGTTTGGGTGGATATTAAAGATCCCCTGCCACTATTGAAAAGGAAAAGAGAGTTTTTCCTGGTATCCTGGCCAACAATCCCCCAAATAAATTTGGTCACTGACTCTGGCAGTTTGTGGGACATTGCTATATGCAACTGGCTGCCCGTGACTGTCTACAAATAATAACAATAATAAATAATCCTTGCATTTGATTTATGTCTTCTAGACAGCGATTCGCAGAATATGCTGTAAAGAAAATTGACTGTATATTTGTGGGTGAAATGCAGCAGCCAATTGCACACAGCAGTGTCCCACAAACAGTCATGGATTGAAATGACCAATTTTTTAAAAAAAATTTGGAGGGATTATTATTAGGTGTATGGAGTAAGGAAACTTGCCCAAGGTTTCGCCCTGACCTGCATGGATTCGAATACAGGTCTCATGCTTGTAAGGCGAATGCTCTAACCACTGAGCTACAGGACTCCACAATACTCACAGAATATATTGTAAAGTAAATTGACTATATTTTGTGGATATGCACAGCCAATTGCACACATCAGAGTCCTACAAATAGTCGTGGATTGAGCAACATATTTATTTATTTGGGAGGGATTATTACCCCTGGAAAACAATCTGCCAATCGACTAACAACCTGGTTCCTGCTTACTACTAGGTAAAGAGAGATATGTGGAGCAAGGATACTTCCTTAAGGTTTCGCCCTGTTTGAGAATCAAATCTGGGTCCTTTTTGCTTGCAGGGCGAGTGCGCTGACCATGGGACTCCATGTAACATTTGTGATTGCGTTCTGCATTTACGAACTTTTTCAATTGATGAGAAATCAATTGAGAGATAGAGTGATGTAGAGATGTCTGTTCTGGACCAATTCACTTGTTCCAGCCTCACCGTGTTGTCTTTCCTTTCTCAGTTTTTTGGTGTGTTTCTAACCTGGCTGTACATCTCCCGCGTGGAAGACATGATCTTTCAGAATGACACTGTTGACTTTCCGAGGATGCTCCAGTCTTCCGGTGACAAGAGTCGTGCAGATGGCAACACGGCAGGGTCAGGGTGTTGTTGGTGTCTGCCAGAGATTGATGCCTGATCAGTGATGTATATTCTACAGGGTATAGAGTGAGTGCACATTGCGACACTTCGATCAGGACGTCGAGATGCCAATATGCACCATCTGAGGGAAAGTGCATTAGTTTACAGATACAATTCAAACACATTATATTGGCCTTCAATGTTTCTTTCCCATCAATGTTTACTCCACTGACAGTGTCCTGTAGAAGCACATACGTGCATTTCCATTCATTTTCAACCCAAACATCTGTCCCAAGGGGTCTAACCGCAGGTGAGAACTAATAATAATAATAATTCCAGTCTATGTGCAGACTAGAAAATTATCAGCAAGGGATGTGTTAGTTAATTTCACCCCGTTTTTCTGTTCCTGTTTCTGATAGCTGTTTCACCTATCCACTCGACACTGCACTTATCAAAGGGCATTGAAAGATGCCTATCTTTAAGACTGTCCCTCCAGTCCTGGTGACCTGCCTTGATCCGTTTTCCCTAATAGATGTCCACCATCTCGACAAACTAACCTCACTCCACTGAGCGAGGATCATACACAGTTTTCTCATGCATGCTGTTTATCCTTTGTCTCATGTTAGAATGTAACAGCTACAAACTGATGAACTACTGACCTTTTTGGGTGTAATTACATTATGTGTGCCTAAGAACTGCTAATTATTTATTAGATTATGACTACTGATCATTACTGATGAGGGAGCAAGAGAATCAGAGTTTACAGCATACTGTGATTACATAGAATTACGGAGACTGTACAGCACTGAAATAGGCCATTCAGTTCAACTGCTGGTGTTTCTGCTCCACATGATCCTGTACCCTTTTCTACTCACCCCTACTTTCCCACCTCCCCCATGCCACTTTTTTTTACCTTTTCCTCTATCCAAAATGAATGGTAGATTTAAAGCTTGGAATCATTTCTGGTTTAATTTTGCGCTCTGAAAATAATTGGTTTGAGATTATTACTGATTTATTTGTGACAATGTATGCCTTTTTAATACGGACCAGATTACATCATTTAATACACACATCACTGTTACTGTGCAGGGTGTTCACAAGGTCCTGTAACCCCCATGGTTGCTTTCTATGCATTGACCAACAACGGAAACACGTGGAAGAATGATGATAACTGTATTTAACAGGAATTTGTCAACACCCTGTAATGCATTTAATAGTTGCCTTTGTGATTTTCCTAAGTGCAGTGTAGCCTTGTTCTAACACACGTCACTGTATACTGCAGTAACACAACAGACCATGATGTCAGTAGCTGGCCCTATAGTGAATGTGAGCAATGCGGGGGGTTGCCTAGTGTTTGTTGTGGAAGCGCAGATCTAGCAGCTCTGTACCAGTCAGGCTGCCTTCTGCCTGGCTGCCTGATCCACAAGCACCATTACCATCAACCAGGCTAGTGAGCACGAAGAGTGGTGGTAGCAAGTGATATAACACCCAGTTAATGG
Organism: Hydrolagus colliei; assembly: GCA_035084275.1. NCBI lineage: Eukaryota > Metazoa > Chordata > Chondrichthyes > Chimaeriformes > Chimaeridae > Hydrolagus > Hydrolagus colliei. Next base: position 21,340,297 of record CM068748.1, read on the forward strand.
CGCGGTTGCACTTAGGATGGGCTAACTTGGGTTTACTTTAATTTTTGTTTACCCTATATTTTGTGATCCATATACTGTATTTAGAAATGTAATGGTTTTCCACTTAATGAGGAACTAACATATTTTACTGATTTGCTAAGGGGTTAACCACTTCTGCTCCTTGATCTGAGTCAAAGGAGGTTCTGTTTCAGCCAGTCTCAGCCTCACTATGAGTAAGCAATCCTCCCCCTTCAAACTGGCCAAATGTAGCATCAGATACAGACTTACCTAATGATCGGCACTACAGCAACAACAAAATTACATTTATAGTGCGCCTTTCACGTTGGGAGGATGTCCCAAGGCACTGGGGCTTGATGTGGCAGGACTGGGCTCCTGAGCTGGTTGGTTAGCAGTTGACCGTTGAAGAGAGCAGAGTTCTTTTAATAGGTAAGGTTAGAGTTAAAGTAATGAAAGCAAGGAAATGGGCCATTCGGTCCAACTAGTCCGTGCCAGGATACAAACTATGGGACAAGCACCTCTTTGAAGCTGGGATCTTCTGTTTACTATTCAGAGGCTTTTGTCTGTAAGCCATGATACCCACACAGAGAAGATGGCCCTCGTGGTGTTGTCAGCAGGTTATTGGCACAAGTCAAGTGGCCTCCTCTTGGGTTGAGATATCTCTGGGTACCATCTCACAGTGAGAAGACATGTTTCTCATTGCCTTAATGAGTGCAATTACTACTTAGTAACTAACGGGTTGATTCTTTTCACATTATTTGTGAACGGGAATTCTAAATTTCCATAAAGTCTATTTTCAGATGTTTCCACCAATGCCTTTTTGAGCTCCTCTGGCAGATGAGACGGTAAAGTTAGTGGGGGCCCAGTGGGACTCACTGTTCTACCAGTCTATAAGCTACTGATCTCGGCCAGTACAGGAGCTAGATGGAGCATGTGGCAATCCTCAAAGCAACTTGGAGAGGATGGGGAAAATCAGCCAAGATTGCTGCTTCTTGATCAGCCACAACAACTTGCATTTACGCAGCGTCTCTCATATAGGGTAGCATCTCAGAGCACTTGACAGTGGTGTAGCATGACTTTGAGGAGGAAGGTCTTCAGGCGCAACCCGGATTGAGGAAGGAAGGTGGAGGAATTGAGGGAAAGAGTTCTAGAGTTTATCACTACCCAGACTCCTGTTAGAAAGTGCACGTGTGGACATGGAGTGAGCCCAGAATTAGCTCCTGTATTTTCTAGATTTCTCACTGTTCCACTAGCACAGTTTGCAATTAATCAGAAGCTCCTTAATTCTCTCTCTCTGTCCCTCTGCCTTTTTCTCATTGCTTTTCTATTTTTCTCTAGGTTTGCCACTGTCTTGACAGTTGTCACTGCCTTTCTCTATCTGACTTTCCTTCTCCCTCAGGTGCCTTTCTGGCCCTAACATAACCTGTACAAACTTCTGTGTAAATCCTTTGGGGAACCTAACCCTCCCACAACCAGGGTGAGATCCTGTTCTGCACATTAGCTGATCACGACATCTAAATTGCATCTATACCAACTGCATTTGTGACAACTTCCCTGGTGCACACTACAGGGTTTTTATTTGTTGATGCCTCACAGCCCTCAATCTATGTCCACATAAAAGCACAGTCCAGGGAAATCACACATGGGTGAATTGTGCGCAGAACCAGTGTGTCCACTCGAGATTTGATTGATTACTGTAACTAGACATCACATCAAAATATGACCAGACGAGTCCTTTGCTGAGGTAAACACTGAGCCAGGATGTTTAAAGGGATTTATGTGTTTTATTTCCTGCCTTTCTGCATTTTTTTTTTTCTGCTAACTCCATATTTTCCTGTCTACTCCCTTTGTTCAGTGGGCTGCGGTCTGCTCCATGTCCCTGCCTGTAATACCCCACCATCAGCGGTTGGGCCTTTCTGCCGCTACCTTTGGAACTCCGTCCCACAGTCCCTTCGCCTCGTCCCCTCTCGTAACTCTTTCAAGACATGACTCAAGACCCTCCTCCTTGATCACACCTTTGGTCACCTTCCTACTACCCCCCTATCCCTGTCCTCCACTCCTTCCAACACCTATCTCGGGTCCAAATCCTTCACTGTCCAGTGCCTTGGAATGTCCTCCCGACGTGAAAGGCTGTCTAAAGGCAATTTGTTGTTAGTTCCCATGTTTGGATGTTACTTGGAGCCTGAAGCTCTGCTGCAGACTTTGTGTACTACTGTAAAAAGTTTCTACCTTTTGTGGATTTGCGGGTGTTCTTTAACTTTAATATGACTGGATTTTAAAATGGAATTTTATTAATTGGTGAAAGGTTTATTGGTTTTAATAATAAATCTGAATGACAATAATTGTCCGACAGACTTTTTTTTTCTCTCTTGCAACATGTAAAACATATCATTTCTTTGTACATCATAAACAGGTTGCTCATCGTATCTAATGGCAAATCAGGACTCCATCCTAGTAATTGGCCTTTTTAGATAATAATAAACCTTGCATTTGATACAGCGCCTTATCTCGTCATTGAGATGTCTGGAAGCGCTTCACAGGATATACAGGTAGACCTCGCTTAACGTTGCTTCAGTCAACGTTTCGTTATGTTCCTGATACATAGAGGACACATATTCACTTAATGTTGCGACGGTCGTTATTACGTCGTTTGTGTAGGTGGAAATGAACTACTTTGGGTAGCGTAGGCATATATAAATGCTGAACGTCCCGTATTCTTGCGCGGTTCACTTAATGTCGTTTCACTTAAAGTCTCTTTTTCGCTAACACAACTGCAACGTTAAGCAAGGACTAAGTGTACTGTAAAGTGGATTGACTAGATTTGTGGACGAAAAAGTTGCAATAAATGCTGGAATAATGATGTGTTTCTCAGGCTAAGTAGATGTGAGTGCAGTGCTCTGAGTGTGCTGTTTGCTTACTCAAAGTAATTATGTAAGTTCCAAAATCAAACATTACAGTCCAGACTTTTGCCATTTAAGTGCCCATGATTCATTGCCATCTGAGGCTATGGCTGACATCACTGATGGCCTATTGGGGTGGTGTGGACGTATTTTCAGTGATCCGATCTGCTTCCTTAATATCCTGCAGAACGCCGAAAGATATTTTCATTCAAACTCCCGGAAATGAACATTTGTGAAATAATTAATTTCAAAATGAGGTACCATAGACAGGAGTTCAGATTGAACAGCTAGTAAATTGCTGTTGATAAGAAAATTAAACAATCCCATTGCGATTATATTAAAACCACCATCTAGTAGATTGATGAAGCTTTTGGTGTAAATGGTAGGTCAGCTTTTCATGCAATCATCAATTAATAACACAGAAACACATCTTTTCTCCATGTGAACCACACAGTCTAATAATTGTGTAATAAATGTTGTACAGACGTTTCAAAGCCTTTCTAGGATATACTCGGCCCCTGTTAACCTTTTCAGCCCAAACCCTAATGGTTGGGTGGTCCATAGCTGGACAAGCAATGGGATAGTGCTCTCAGTGGTATTAGCTGGTTAGGCTCTAGCAGTTACCCTAACACACAATCTAACCCAATCCTGTGCCTGATACTCTCCGGAATCAGGAAAGCAGGGCTCAGTGCATTCCTCAGGCACCTGGCTGACTAAAACAAATGTGCTGTGTAAATGCAAGTTGTTCTGATTCCGTGCTAGATGCAGCCGAGACTTTACATCTGTCTCGTATTTAGCTTCACATTTGTAGAATTTAATGTATGAAAGGATTCAAGCATTCAGTTAAATCCTAGTTACCTTTGTTACTCGGGAATTGCAAGCATGCACGCGCGTGCGTGTGAAAAGGAACAAAGCTCAATGTCTCTGTGTAATGTACAAGTGGCGTTTAATAGGTTTGTCTAATATACTGAAAGCAAAACCCGTGCCAATAAAATTTGATTAATTCTCATGGAAAATCTGCAGCTACAAGTGTTTATATTAAAGACGTGGAAATTTGTCATGCTTTGATCTGGGTATAAAGTCTGTAATACTCAAAAGGCAGAGCAGCTCGTGAACATATACTGTGCAGTTCGAGTGTTTTGACAGAAGCTGCCAGCTACCCTGACTCCTATTTGTGCATCCTCAATGCCTCGCTGCTGGGCTGGTTATTGCAGTGCAAGGGTGTTAAGGACACGGCGGAACTGTTAAATTAATAGTTTGCTTTAGGCTTCACGGGGGACGAGGAGGAGTTGATCCATGAACAACAGGAGAGATCAGAGGTTAAGTGAAAGGGAGAAACGTTAATAGAATTAACAGAAAAACTGTAATGAGATAAAGGAGTGAGACAGACTGCAGACAGACAAATCTCCAGCCAGGGAGCTTCACCCCAGAGAATTACAAGAAAGTGAATAAATTGCAGATTTAGTGGTTTATCAAATTTTGAAGCCTGCTGGACTCGGGGAATTATACCAGATGGTTGGAAGGTAGTCAATGGCACTGCATTATTCAGGAAGTGGGAAGGGAAAGCCAGTAAGTGCATATGGTGAATTTAACAGGGCAAACGACTGGAGACATCATCAGTGACAAAGTAATATTATAATAATAATGCCTGTATCTGATGTAGCGCCTCATCACATCGTTGAGACGTCTCAAAGCACTTCACAGAATATACTGTAAAGTGAATTGACTGTGTATTTTGTGGGCGAAACACGGCAGCCAGTTGTTCACAGCAGTGTCCCACAAACAGTCATGGAGTGAATGATCAATTTTTTAAAATCTGGGGGTACTATTGACAAGGACACCAGGAGAAACTCCCTTCTCATCCCAATAGCACCATGGGATCTTTAATGTCCACCTGAACAGGACGGGGCCTTAGTTAATGTCTCCTCAGAGGTGAGAAGGGCTACCACTGAGTCATGCTGAGCAGTAAAAAGAACAACAGTGAACTTGGGAGTTATATATACACAAAGCATTGAGTGCAGGACATTGTTGAGTCATTGCAAAGCATTGGAGCTGTGGGTGGAATACAATACAGTGCACAGGAAAACGCCTAGGTAAACACATCGTGTCACGAAGCTGTACACTTTCCTATAGTCTTCAGCTGCCATCCACTGGCTGGATTTAGTATTTCATCTCATCCCAAAAGCTTAACCAGGAAATTCCAAATCCGTCAGTCTGACTCGATCCACACATACAGGTAATAACAATCCTCGCATTTGATATCAAATAAATAAGGTGCTATATATAATATATTTGAGATGTATCTAGAAGGCATGAAAAGCAATATCAAATGCAAGGATTTTCATTTATTATTATTATACTGTCTGTCCAGTGCCTTGAGATGTCCTCCCAATGTGAAAGGCACTATACAAATATAATTTTGTTCTTGTTGTTTTCACATCATCAAGACGTCTCAAAGCGCTTCACCAGAATATACTGTAGAATGAATTGACTATACTTTGTGAGCAAAACGTGGCGACCAATTGAATGAAGCAGTTTCCCACAAACAGTCGTGGATTAAGTGACCATTTTTTTTTGGTGCACACATTACTCCGGGAAAGTGATCCACCAATTGACTAACAGCTGGGTTCCTATTCACGGAGTAGGAAACAGAGATTCGTGGAGTAAGGAAACGTACCTAACATTTCACTCCTGTTGGGAATCAAACCCGCATCCTCTCACTTGCAAGTCCTAACCAAGATACTTTAAGACTCAATTGTACTCTATTAAGGAAATACAGTACTGTATTCCAAACAAAATGGAATTCGAGAGAAAAAAATTCAAGACGTATTGAAACACATACCAAATTCCATAGGCGTAAAACACCAAAATGTTTTGAGTGTTAATTCCACCACCTTTTACCTGACTTCAGTGAGGGGGGAAGTGGCAGGGGATGCAATATAACACATTTACATTTATACAGTATAGTTGGTGCCTTTCACATCACATCGGGAGGACGCCAGAAAGTCCAGGGTTTGCACTCGAACTGGGAGCTGGATGTTACAAATCCCGTGGCATTATTCAAAACCTTCAACCAAAGAGGAAGGTCTTGAGTCGAATTCAGTGCTAATGCAAAATTCCATGCATTTCCCCACCTCCCACTCAAGTAATATTTAAATACAGCTGGTGAAATATGCAAATAGCACAAAAACAAATCTTTAGAGAACAAGAAGAGTATTGAAGGGCAGACAATCAGCAATTCCAAAACACGTTATAGGCGGAGGGCGTGTCTCTGGATCTGCAGAATTATCTTGTTGACCAGCTCGGAGGGCAGTTCGAAAACGCGTTGGAGGTTCCTGGCTTGCACCTATAAGACCTTCACCTCCATCTCCTTCCTCAAAGCAACTTTCAGGATCTCAGCATCGATCCAGTCCGCACCAACCGTTTTGCCCTTGGCAAGGAGCCTCAGTGTAGTCCATCTCCTCCCAGCAGATTGGGTCATTAAGGTCTTCAATCTGGCCCTTAGGATTTCAGGTGTCAGCCTGACTCAATCAATCACACTCTCGTTGCTGAGTAAGAAGGTTATAGGTTCCAATCCCATCTCAAGAGTTAGAGTCCATAGTCCAAGTCCCTCCACTCCTCTGCACCCCCACTACCTCTCTGATCTCCTCTCTCCCCAAACCAGCACCCACTGCCTTCGCTCCACCGGGTCTGGTCTCCTCTATGTCCCCCAAATCCTTCAGTCCACGCTTGGCGGTTATTCCTTGAGCCACTATTGCCCCAAGGCTCTGGAATTCCCTTCCTCACTCCATTCACCTCGCTCCCTCTCTTCCCAGTTTCAGGCCATAGTTAAAGACCTTTCTCTTCAACCATGCCTTTGGTCACCTTTCTACCCCTGGCTCGGTCCCGGGATCTGCTATCGGGAAGCATTCTGAGACGCCGTACGGCGTGGAGGGTGCTATATAAATCAAAGTTGTTGTTGTTGTTGTAAGTTGACACATCAATGCAATGCAAGGGTGTGATGCAACAACAACCATTACGTTTGTATAGCTCCTTTCACTTTGGGAGAATGTCCCAGGTCACTGAAATACATTGTTGGAGGTGCCTGCTTGTTGGCCTTCCCAAGTCCTCCCTCTATAAGCTGCAGATCATCCAGAACTCTGCAGCCCCAGTCCTCTACCGCGTCAAGCTCTGGAATTCCATCCCGCAGTCCCTCCCCCTGGCCTCTTCCCTAGCCTCCTTCAAGTCCTGCCTCAAGCCCCTTCTTTCCAAACACCCTCCCTGATCCCAACCCCAGTTCGGGTTTGAAACACTGACTGCCCAGCACCTTGGGACGTCCGCCCGATGTGAAAGGCGCTATAGAAATGTAGCTCTGTTGTTGTTGTTGCCATTCTTTAGATGAGAGGTTAAACCGAGATCCCATGGCACTATTTGAAACGCAAAGAAAGTTTTTCTTCCTCGGTGTCCCGGGCCAACAATCTCCCAAATAAAATTGGTCACTCACTTCATTTCTGTTTGAGGGATCACTGCTGCATGAACGTTACCAGCTACATAAACGTTTTATGTTTGGCTCCAAGGAGATCCCGCTTACCTCCCCCCTCCGAGGAGGACAGTCGCGACATCCGACAAGTGTGGGTCTGAGCCCTCACCAGGTTGATGGTATATACAGCACCAGGATCTCCCCGTCAGCTTCCCGGTGGGCAACACTTCTCACAGTGAAATGCGTGAGAGCATTAGCACCATCTTCCTGTCCACACCTCAGACACACGTTCCATCTCGTTGAGCGATGGTTCCACGAGTTGGAGATGTGGACTTTATGCAGAGGCTGCTGGTCTGTGCAGGCCAATCAAGGTGGATTCCAGACGTACGAGATATACAAAGGCGTGTTCGCAAACTCAGACTCTAGGTAACGCCTTCTAGCAGCTGCCAACCCAAGCCTGAGAGTTTCCTCGTCAGCTATGGGAGACCATCTGCCTTCAGCGTGGTAGGTGGCAGACCGTTATAGTGGTTTGTGATGTACTTTAATGCTCTTGAGGTCCAAGCCCAGTGTTTGGGGCTTCGGCAAATAGACATGGCCAATGTGAAGTTGTCTCTGCATCTGGACTTGGAGATTGTAGAGTCCTGTAGCTCAGTGGTTAGAGCATTCGCCTTACAAGTGAGAGACCTTTGTTCGAATCCAGGCGGGTCAGGGCGAAACCTTGGGCAGGTTTCCTTACTCCACATGCATAATCCCTCAAAAAAACTAATAAATTGGTCATTTTGATCCATGCCTGTGTGTGGGACGCTGCTGTGCACAATTGGCTGCCGCGTTTTGCCCACAAAATATACAGTCAATTCACTTTACAGTATAGCCTGTGAAGCGCTTTGAGACGTCTAGAAGGCGTGAACAGCGCCGTATCAAATGCAAGGATTATTATCACATTATTATGTGTCACCACAGACACACAGGGGGGCAGATCAACTGGGACAGGGAACTGTTACAGGGGGTGGGGTTACAGTGAGGGTGTCCCTCTGGCTCTGGTTTGTCTCTCACTGTGGCTGAGGTTGTTGTGAGAGTGTCTGTAGTTTATTGTGGTTGCCCCCTGTCTATGTGTCTCTGTCCCTGTGTGAGTGTGTGTGTGTAGCGGTGGCTCTGGCTGTATCTCCCCTCTGTCTATCTGCCCATCTGTGTGTGTGTGACTGAGTGAGTGTGTGTGAGTATGTCTAGCTGTGACTCTGGCTGTATCTGTCCCTGCCTGTCTGTGTAGCTGTCCCTGTGTGTGTGTGTGTGTGTAGCTGCCTGTCTGTCTCCCTGCGTGTGTTTGTGTATCTGTCCTGTCTGTCTGTGTAGCTGCCTGTGTGTGTGTGTAGCTGTGCGTGTGTGTAGCTGCCTGTGTGTGTGTGTAGCTGCCTGTGTGTGTGTAGCTCCCTGTGTGTGTGTGTAGCTCCCTGTGTGTGTGTGTAGCTCCCTGTGTGTGTGTAGGTGTGTGTGTAGCTGCATGTGTGTGTAGTTACCTGTGTGTGTGTGTAGCTGTGTGTGTGTGTATAGCTGTGTGTGTGTGTGTAGCTCCCTGTGTGTGTGTATAGCTGTGTGTGTGTGTAGCTCCCTGTGTGTGTGTATGTGTGTGTGTGTGTAGCTGCTTGTGTGTGTGTAGCTGTGTGTGTGTGTAGCTCCCTGTGTGTGTGTGTGTGTGTAGCTGTGTGTGTGTGTAGCTCCCTGTGTGTGTGTGTAGCTGCCTGTGTGTGTGTGTGTGTATAGCTGTGTGTGTGTGTAGCTCCCTGTGTGTGTGTGTAGCTGTGTGTGTGTGTAGCTCCCTGTGTGTGTGTGTAGCTGCCTGTGTGTGTGTGTGTATAGCTGTGTGTGTGTGTAGCTCCCTGTGTGTGTGTGTAGCTGTGTGTGTGTGTAGCTCCCTGTGTGTGTGTGTGGCTGTGTGTGTGTGTGTGTATAGCTCCCTGTGTGTGTGTATAGCTGTGTGTGTGTGTGTAGCTCCCTGTGTGTGTGTATAGCTGTGTGTGTGTGTAGCTCCCTGTGTATGTGTGTGTGTAGCTGTGTGTGTGTGTAGCTCCCTGTGTGTGTGTGTGTGTGTGTAGCTGCCTGTGTGTGTGTGTAGCTGCCTGTGTGTGTGTGTGTGTAGCTGCCTGTGTGTGTGTGTGTGTGTGTGTAGCTGCCTGTGTGTGTGTGTAGCTGCCTGTGTGTGTGTGTGTGTGTGTAGCTCCCTGTGTGTGTGTATAGCTGTGTGTGTGTGTAGCTCCCTGTGTGTGTGTGTGTGTGTAGCTGCCTGTGTGTGTGTGTAGCTGCCTGTGTGTGTGTGTGTGTAGCTGCCTGTGTGTGTGTGTGTGTGTGTAGCTGCCTGTGTGTGTGTGTAGCTGCCTGTGTGTGTGTGTGTGTGTGTGGCTGCCTGTGTGTGTGTGTAGCTGCCTGTGTGTGTGTGTGTGGCTGCCTGTGTGTGTGTGTAGCTGCCTGTGTGTGTGTGTGTGTGTGTGTGGCTGCCTGTGTGTGTGTGTGTGTGTGTGGCTGCCTGTGTGTGTGTGTGTGTGTGTGGCTGCCTGTGTGTGTGTGTGTGGCTGCCTGTGTGTGTGTGCCTGTGTGTGTGTGTGTGTGGCTGCCTGTGTGTGTGTGTGTAGCTGCCTGTGTGTGGCTGCCTGTGTGTGTGTGTGGCTGCCTGTGTGTGTGTGTGTGTATAGCTGTGTGTGTGTGTGTGGCTGTGTGTGTGTGTGTAGCTGCCTGTGTGTGTGTGTGGCTGCCTGTGTGTGTGTGTGGCTGTGTGTGTGTGTGTGTCTGCCTGTGTGTGATGGCGGCCCGGGGGGAGCAGGAGCTGGGTGCCGGGGAGGGGCCCCCGCTGTTCGGGGTGCTGAGGCTGAGGCTGAGGCTGCAGGAGGGGCCGGGGCCGGGGGGAGCCGAGCCGGGCTGGCAGGCCCCCATCCTCGCCTTCGCCAGGAAAGCCACCGAGACCCTGACAGCCGCGGCGGCCCAGCCTCAACAACAGCCTCCGGGGCCCGAGCTCACCCCCAACCCGGCCCCCAGAGGTGAGGGGGTCAGACACTGGGGGGGGGGTCAGACACTGGGGGGGGGGGGGGTCAGACACTGGGGGGGGGGGGGGGGAGGGTCAGACACTGGGGGGGGGGGAGGGGGAGAGGGTCAGACACTGGGGGGGGGGGGTCAGACACTGGGGGGGGGGGTCAAACACTGGGGGGGGGGGGGGTCAGACACTGGGGGGGGGGGTCAGACACTGGGGGGGGGGGAAGGGTCAGACACTGGGGGGGGGGGGGAAGGGTCAGACACTGGGGGGGGGGGGGGTCAGACACTGGGGGGGGGGGGGTCAGACACTGGGGGGGGGGGGGGTCAGACACTGGGGGGGGGGTCAGACACTGGGGGGGGGGGGGGTCAGACACTGGGGGGGGGGGGGTCAGACACTGGGGGGGGGGGGGTCAGACACTGGGGGGGGGGGAGAGGGTCAGACACTGGGGGGGGGGGTCAGACACTGGGGGGGAGAGGGTCAGACACTGGGGGGGGGGGGGGAGGGTCAGACACTGGGGGGGGGGGGGAGAGGGTCAGACACTGGGGGGGGGGTCAGACACTGGGGGGGGGGGGGGGGTCAGACACTGGGGGGGAGAGGGTCAGACACTGGGGGGGGGGGGGAGGGTCAGACACTGGGGGGGGGGGGGGGTCAGACACTGGGGGGGAGAGGGTCAGACACTGGGGGGGGGGGGGAGGGTCAGACACTGGGGGGGGGAGGGTCAGACACTGGGGGGGGAGGGTCAGACACTGGGGGGGGGGAGGGTCAGACACTGGGGGGGGAGAGGGTCAGACACTGGGGGGGGGGAGGGTCAGACACTGGGGGGGGGGGGAGGGTCAGACACTGGGGGGGGGGGAGGGTCAGACACTGGGGGGGGGGGAGGGTCAGACACTGGGGGGGGGGGAGGGTCAGACACTGGGGGGGGGGGAGAGGGTCAGACACTGGGGGGGGGGGTCAGACACTGGGGGGGAGAGGGTCAGACACTGGGGGGGGGGGGGAGGGTCAGACACTGGGGGGGAGAGGGTCAGACACTTGGGGGGGGAGAGGGTCAGACACTGGGGGGGGGGAGAGGGTCAGACACTGGGGGGGGGGGGGAGGGTCAGACACTGGGGGGGGGAGGGTCAGACACTGGGGGGGAGAGGGTCAGACACTGGGGGGGGGGGGGGAGGGTCAGACACTGGGGGGGAGAGGGTCAGACACTGGGGGGGGGAGAGGGTCAGACACTGGGGGGGGGGAGAGGGTCAGACACTGGGGGGGGGGAGAGGGTCAGACACTGGGGGGGGAGAGGGTCAGACACTGGGGGGGGGAGGGTCAGACACTGGGGGGGAGAGGGTCAGACACTGGGGGGGTGGGGCGAGGGGGTCAGATACACAGGGTGGGGGTGGGGAGAAGGTGAGGGTCAGACAGTTAGGGGGGAGGGAGAGGATCAGACGCATAGACAGAGAGGGAGGGAGGGGGAGACAGGGAGGGGGAGACAGGGAGTGAGACAGAGGGTCAGGGAGAGGAGGGGAATAAAGAGGGGGAGGGAGTGAGAGCGGATGGGGAGACAGAGAGAGTGAGGGTCTGGGTGAGGAAGGGGAGGGAGAGAGAGAGAGATACACAGAGAGAGTGACAGACTGGAGAGTGATGGAAAGAGAGTTGCGGGGCGTGACTGAGAAAGAGGAGAGAAAAGGGGGAGGATGGGGAGAGGGAGGGGGGAAATGTGCCTGTATGTTAGAGCCCACTGTCTGTTGTGGGTTCTCTCTCTATTCCTTGTTACTGTGACTGTATCAGGACAGTGAGGGTTCACTCCAAAACCTTGCTCCTCTGATGCTGTGATTTTTGCTCCAGTGTGTAACCTCCCATCGTGTGTGATGGATAGCAGGCTGTAAACTCAATTGACTGTATTTTGTGGGTGAAACGTGGCAGCTAATTGCATGCAGCACAAACTGACATAGATTGAGTGCCCAAAATAGTTTTTTTGCAGGATTATTACCTCCCCCAACGCCCCCAACCCCGGAGAGCGATGTGCCAATCGATTAACAACCAGGTTCCTACTTACTGCTGGGTATAATTAGAGGCGTGCGGAGCAAGGAAACTTGCCTAGGGTTTAGGCCCTGCCCAGGAATCGAACCCGGGTTCTCACACTAACCGTTATGCTACCAGCATCTGGAGTCGGCCTGAATTGTGTCAGTCTGGGACCTCCCAGCTCAAGCTTTGTACCTTCCCGGTGCTCTCTCTCCTCCAAGGCGGATAATCTGATGTGATTGGTATCTTTCTGCCCTGCCTGACACTGAGGGTCTGTTGTGTTGGCCACGTGGCCATGTATCGGGGAATGACGGCAATGTGCTTCGGCTGAGCTTTACAGCTACATTGGCCTGGCTCCGTCGGTCACACTCCCTCCCGCCTCCGAGTCAGAAGGTTGTGGGTTCATTCAAGTCCCACCTCAGGAATTTGACCTCACCCAGTCTGCGCTGAGACTCCAGCGTCATGGTCGGAGGTGCCGTCCTTCAGGTGAGATGTTGAACTGAGGACCCACCTGTCCAGATGGATGTTAAAAGATCTCACTGTTCAAAAAGAAGAATTTCTCTCTCCCAGTGTCCTGGCCAACAATCCCCCCAATAAAATTGGTCATTCACCCCATGGCTGTTTGTGGAATGTTGCTGTGTGTTGTATTCACCTATAAAAACACACAGTCACTAGACGTGCAGTGAATCCTGTGAGGCACTTTGAGGTGTGACTCCTGATGTAAAAGGAGCTTTAATAAACGCAAGGATTATTATTATTATTTAGAATTACAACAACAATTTGCATTCACGCACCGCCCTTCGTGCGGGGCAGGGTGGGGTGGTCGCACTAAATCACATCAAAACTTCTCGCACATTTTGCGGTACGGTGACTGTGCGGACAAAGTGGCTTTCGGTTTGCACACAGCCACGTCCCGCAAAGAGCCACGGAGGGGGGTGAGCGAATTTGCCAGGGAATTGTCAGGTCAGGCCACCGGGAGAGAGAAACTCCCTTCTCTTCTCAAATAGCATCACAGGATTTTTTAACCTGAAAAGCCAGTGGTTTTAATGCCTCGTCCAGCAGCTTCCCAGCACTGCTCTGGTGAATCAGCCTCGAGTTGAAAGTTCCCAAAGTGGACCTTAAACCACAATGTTCTGACTTGGAGATAAGAGTGCAAGGCATTGAGCCAGTCCTGTGAGGTATCCATCATTCCCTGATAGCTGTATTTACATCTACTGCAATGAGATCATTCTTGTTCAACATCCGCCTACGCATACAGTTTAATCTGTCAGCTCAGGTGCTGTCTGCGGTGGGGAATCTGCTCGCCTGCACACAGGCCCCCAGAGACGCACTGAGGCAAATTCTGTGCAGCTGTCATAGCAATCGCCATCATTCCTGCCAGGCTCCACTCCCACAGGCTGTCACTGGCAGCTACATTACTGCTCTGGTTTTCTCTCTCTGCCCCCCCGCGCCCCCCCCCCTCCCCCTCCCCCTCCCTCCCCTGAGTGAAGCGAGCCATCTCTCAGTGAGGCAGTTACGCTCTCTCCAGGCCTGATGCCTGATTCGCTCTGCAGCTCAGAGTGAGACAGACCTGACTCCTCTCTCTGTGCTGTGCTTCATTCTCCTCCCCTCTCCTCTCCTCTCTCTCCGTTGCCCTCCTCTCTGTCTCTTTTCCTTGCTTTCTGCTCTATTTTGTTCCCCAACCCCTCCCTCTCCACATTCTCTTCTGTTCTCTCTATTCTCTCTGTGCTCTGCTCTCTCTCCCTCCTTCGCTGTGTTTCGTTCTCTGCTTGCCTCTCTCTCCTCTGCATTTTCGTCTCTCTTCTCCGCTTTGCTCTCTCCTATCCTCTCCTCTCTATTCTCTCTTTGCACACAGCTCTCTGCTCTGCCGGTGGAACCCAGCAGAGTGACTCAGCCAAGACGTGGAGCCGGCCATTGCTCCCCTCTGTGAAACTCCTTATGTTTTCTTCTCTACAAGGTAGGCAAGTGGACGGAGGGAAAGGGAGGCAGGTATCCTCAGATGTGTTTCATTCAAATAAATCCATTGGAACCTGTCCTGAGCTGGCTGTGCTCAGTGCGGGCAGAGTACCTGCAGCCTGTGCACAGATTATGTGGAGAGTTTCAAGGTGTCCATGAGTCTCTTGAGGGGCCTGATTTCCATCACAAACCTGGGAAAGGTACCGAAATAATTTATGAATGCAGAACTGACACTCCTCGATGGCCCAGTATAGCCACTGCGCCTTCCAGTCCTTAGTCTGTGCTGAGATATTGATCTCATCCCCGGGCTACAGATGGTGTCTGTGTTGTGGGGGTGGGGTGAGAAATTTCAGTCAAGGTTCTCCATCCTGTTCGCTCTCCAGTGACCTTCCCGCCCGTCTGTAACATAGCGGTTAGCGCGCTCGCCTCACAAACGAGAGTACCCGGGTTTGATTCCTGGGCGGGGCAAGAACTTGGGAAAATTTCTTTTCTCCACATGTTTATCTAGCAGTAAGTAGGCACCCGTTTGTTAGTGAATTGGCAGATCGCTTTCTGGGGGCAATAGTCCCTCCAAAAGACGTTTGACACTCAATCCACGACTGCTGTGAGCAATTGGCTGCTGCGTGTACACACAGTGTAATCTGTGAAGCGCTTTGAGACATCTCAACGACCTGGTGAGTCGATATATCAAATGCAAGGATAATTAGCGGATGTGATTATGTGATGTGGTCGATGAGGACAGGATTAGCCTTGGCGACAGTTGCAGTCTGCTCATTCACATGGTCATGGGGAAGCTGAGGACTGTGTGAGGATGAGATTCAGAATGTGCTGAGGAAGGAATTAATTGTACAGTTTAACCATTTGCTTTAAAAGCCAGTAAGGGAGATTGCTTCACTAGGGACATACTCCTGACTTGAAAGGCTCTATAGAAATGTAATTGTGTTGTTTGTTGTTGTGTAGGCCTGGTAAACAATCCAGTCTAACATTGAAAATTTCCTGTAATTTTCGACATGATGTTGCAATTGTTTTCATAGTTTGTTTGTGAAGGTGAATAGCTATTTGTGAGGTCAGGGATACAGGGCGAGGGATGGTAATTGATTTACAGATTGAGGTACAGATCAGACATAATCTTATAGAATGGCAGAGCAAGCTCGACGGGCTTTTTTGTACATTGTATGTTTCTGCATCAAATGCCAGGGGTTATTGTTATTGTTCTGGGTTTTGGCCGACGGATTTTAACATCAAAAGACTGGTTTTCCCCCCATCGCTGATAGCAAATCATGACTGTTGGGGAATGATAACCGACTAATGCTGAAACTCTTTCTCCATTGTGTTAGCAGCTGTGAAAGAGCCAATGGCTATAGAGAGAGCCAACCTGCTGAACATGGCCAATCTCAGCATTAAAGGGCTGATCGAGTCAGCGCTCAGCTTTGGCCGGACGTTGGACTCAGACTACGCTCCGCTACAGCAGTTCTTTGTTGTCATGGAACACTGCCTAAAACACGGGCTGAAAGGTGACGGATTTAGCCCCACGCTGACCCAACCCTGCGTTGACCTAAAGCAGAATTAACCCCCAAAACATCATAAATGAACTTCCAAAAATAATAATTTAATCCACGACTCTTTGTGGGACATTGCTGTGTGCAATTGGCTGCCGCATTTTGCTCACAAGATATAGTCAATTGGCTTTGCAGTATATCCTATGAAGAGCTTTAAGACGTAGCATGTGATGAGGCGCTATATCAAATGTGAGGATTATTATTAATGTTGTTAACACAAGTCACCAAAAGTAATTAAATAGCAGATTGCAGCATCTGGATTAACTTAACTGCTCAGTTTCTGTTTTCTCGCTTTGCAGTGAAGAAATCTTTCCTGGGTCACAACAAATCCCTCTGGGGCCCTTTGGAACTGGTGGAAAAACTTTGCCCTGAGGCTGGGGAGGTGGGAGCCAGTGTCCGAGACTTGCCCGGTTTAAAGTAAGAGTTGGAGTTATACGCGGTGTGGCCTAACAATTCCTTCTCTAAAGCTATGGTTTTAAACCTGCTTGTATAAGGTGGCTTTTTTAAAATATAAAAATCTCATCGCAAGTAGATCGTGCTATCTGTAGCTTTATTATGTTGTCCTTCCAAATAGCACACGACTGTGTGCTTTACCGTTTTATACCATTGGGTATTATTAAGTGTCAGCCTGGCTCATTTGGCTGCATGCCCATTTGGTTCGAGCCCCACATCGGAATTTCAAACTCGATAGTCTAGGCCAGTGCAGTGATGGGGGAAGAGGCTGTTGCCAGAGGTGCAGTCTTTTGGATGAGACGTTAAACCAAGGTCCCGTCTGCCTTTTCGGTTGAATGTTAAAGATCCCATGGCACTCGTACCCCAAAGGAGTCTCTCCCTCCCGGTGTCCTGACCAACAATTCCCCAGATAAAATTGGTCACTCACTCCATGGCTGTTTGTGCGACACTATGGTGCACAATTAACTGCTGTGTTTCACGCGGGAAATGTACAGAAGCAACACTTTGCATTATATAATGTGAAGCCTTTTGCGACAATCTTAACAATGTGAAAAGGCACTGTATCAAATGCAAGGATTATTATTATAATTATATGGTCAGAGATGACGTCCTTCGAATGAGAAGTTAAACTGAAGCCCCGCCTGTGGCTGAACAAGTGCTGTGAGAGTGTCTCAAAGTGCTTCACTGGAGCTTTGACACACCTTCTGTGGTGAGAGGTGCTGTGTAAATGTGTGTTGGTGTTGCCCATGTGAGTACTAAAGCTGGTTTTCTGATGCAGAACCCCTCTAGGCCGGGCCCGGGCCTGGCTGCGACTGGCCATGATGCAGAAGAAGTTGGCTGACTATCTGCGCTGCCTGATAGTCAGGAAGGACCTGCTGAGGTGAGGTGTCTGTGCTACTCAGAGCAGGAAACTCGGAGTCACTCCTGGCTTAGTGATGGTTAATTGTTGATTCATAAACTGTGAAGCAGTTTTGCTCACTTTGTGAACCCATCACCCCTACCACTGTCTGTCACCCTATATCTCATTGCCAGACACGTCGACTTGGGAGACCACTCAACTCTAAAGTGACTGCTTCCCCTTCCACTCCTCCACCCCCCCCTCCCCCACCCCACAAGAGGTTATTGGTATCCCTTAATACACCTACTGTCCATGTATGCATATAGATGCACCTCTAGGTCAGTCCACACTAGGGCACAGTACTTGATGTTAGTTCTGGAATCGCTCCCTGGTATAATTAGCAAATGATGATATGAGGGTTAAAGGGCTGTACTTATGGGGAGAGTTGGGTCTGTTTCCATCAGTGGAGCGGAGAAGGTTGAGAGGGAGCTGATACAGGTGTCCACAATGACAGGGTGTTGACAGGGCGAATAGAGGAGAAACTAAGTCCTCTGGTCAGGAAGTCAGTGACCAGGGCCATACTTACAGGATAGGCACAAGGAGAACTTAGGAGAATTGCATTTACTCACACAGTTGTTATGATGTGGAATGTCCTTCCAAGTAAGATGTTAGACAACAACAACAACTATTTACATTTATAGAGCGCCTTTCACGTCGGGAGGACGTCCCAAGGCGCTGAACAGGAGGCGTGTGACCCGAGCTGGGAGGGGAGTGTTTGGGAAGGGGTGAAACACGAAGGGGAGGTAAAAGAGTTCGGAGTGGAACAAAAGGCACGATCGAAGAGGAAAGTCTTCAAACCGGCCTTGAAAGAGGAAAGGGAAGAGACGAAACAGAGGGATTGAGGGATGGCATTCCATAAGGTCAATGTGGGTTGAAGGGGAGATTAGGACATTTATATGAAGGATAGAGACTCGAAAGGGTGTGAGGGCAGTGAGGTTGAATGAATAGCTTGCTCTTGAGAGCCAGAACAGACTTGATACACTGTTAATGTCCATAATTCATTACAAATATTACAAGTTGACCTTGCAGCAGAGAATTATTGCTGACTTCTTCTTTGTAACGTGGTTTGTATGAGGAGCGGACATGAGGTAACTGGTTTCTGTTCCCCTCGCAGTGAGTTTTACGAGGACACCGCACTGATAATGGAAGAGGAAGGGGCGGTGATCGTGGGGCTGCTCGTTGGACTGAACGTGATTGACGCTAACCTGTGTGTGAAGGGAGAGGACCTGGACTCACTGGTAAGAGTCTTCTCCGGGTTTAAATGCTCATGAACTCTGAACAAAGAGTAACGTGTCCCCTGGGTTTGATGTGTCAGCCCGGCTCAGTGCTAGTGCTCTCGCCTTTGAGTCAGAAGGTTGTGGTTTCAAGCCCCACGTTGGGTCTTGGAATCACGCAGTCTAAGTTGATTCTGCAGTGCAATGCTGGGGGTGTAATGCATTGTCGGAGGTGTCGTCCTTTCCTCCCGACATGAAAGGCACTCTATAAATGTAGTTTTGTTGTTCTTCTTCTTGTGAGATGTTAAACCGAGGTCCCCTCTGCCTGTTCAGGCAGTCGTTAAAGGTCTTAAACGCTCTGAGACGTCGTCCGGCGTGGAGGGCGCTATAGAAATCGAAGGTGGTGTTGTTGGTGGCGCTATTGTTAAAGAGAAGGGAGTTTTTCTCTCCTAGTGTCCTGGTGAACAATCCTCAAAGTAGAATTGGTTACTCACTCCATCGCTATTTGTGGGACACTGCTGGGTGCAAACTGACTGCCACGTTTGCCCGCAAAAGGCATAGTCACCACACTTTACAGTGTATCCTGTGACACGCTTCGAGATGTCTCAACGACTTGATAAGGCGCTATATCAAAAGCAAGGATTATTCTTATTACGTTGAGGGGCTCTGATCGATTTGTGTTAACCATAGAGACTTGAGAACCTTGGGCTATTATATACTCGACAATTGAAGGGGCTGGAGTTCTGTGGGCACTCTCCACCTGGAAGTGGGGTGGTCAACATGAGCAGAATGGCAAGTTCCTTATAGATGCCTCTAGTCCATATTGAACCCATTGATAGTTCCTTGTTCCTGCACCTTTTCTGACATCTGTTGCACTTTACTTCCCCTTTTGCTAAAAAACAATTCTCCAGCACTTCCTGTTCCCTTGTGTGTCCTGTAGACGCTGTGAGCCCGTGGTATTGACTTGATTTATTCCCACACAGTGGTCTGGCCTGTCGTGGTCTGGCTCATCTTGCAGCCTTTGGGTCAGAACGTTGTGGATTTCAAGCCCCATTTCGGGACTTTGAGCTCACGGGGCCAAATGTGACAGTGCATTTGTGCACAGCAACGTCTCACAAACAGCACTGGACCTTGGTTCAGTATTTCATCTGAACAACGGAACAACGCACCGCTCCCCCATCACTGCACTGGAGCGACAGCCAAGACTGACCTCAAAAGTCCTGATACAAGGGCTTGAAAGCACAACCTTCTGACCTGGAGACATGTGTCGATCAGGCGACCGAGCCTGAGTGACCGGGGGGAATTCATGGCTCTTATTTCCCCTTGTGTTTGAGAGTGAGTGAGAAGGAAGGCACTACGTGGCCTATTGTGGTATTGACGCGATCGGCTGTAACCACCACAACAACAACCACAACAACAGGCCCTGTTTCCCCCTTTCAGGTGGGAGTGATCGATTTCTCCTTCTACCTGAAGAATGACGAGGAGAGTAGCGGCTGCTGTGAAAGGTAATCGGCCAACAGAGTTCCAGCAAGTGGTTAAGAGCAGAATCTTCTATTGCTTAGAGTTTCAATCTACTCACTTGGCTACTGTTTTTCACAAAAGCCAAATCTGCCCAATTTTTGGGGGAAATGGCATCCGGGTGTCTTGACACACGGGGGAACCTATCACAGCCCTTACGAATTCACAAAATACAGTAGTAATAATAATAACAATGGTCACTGCACTTTACAGTAAGTCTTGTGTAGCGTTTTGAGACATTCTCCGGATGTGACTTGCTGTGTCAGGATAATTTTTTCCCGAATGTTATCAGTAACGGGGAGAGGTTTTCGGCAAATACCGATTATTGTCTCACCTGAGGGACATCTGAGCCTCTCGGTCTCTTTCAGGGACGGACACGTGGCTGCGATCTTGGATCAGAAGAACTATGTGGAGGAACTGAATCGACAACTCAAGTACGTTTCTTTTAAAGCCCCCCAAAAAAAAATTTGTCCACTCAATCCTCGACCGTTTGTGGGACACTTGCTGTGCACAATTGGCTGCCACATTCACTCACAAAGATACACATTCAATCCATTTTACAGTAAAAATCCTGTGAAGTACTTTGAGACGTCCGAATGGTATGATAAGGTTCTATAAAATCGAATGCGAGAATCATTATTGTTATATTATTATTAAATCCCGAGCTAGGACTTTGAGCTCATGGCCCAGCATCTTGTTGGCAGTTCCAGCCTCTGCATAACTTCTCAGTGTGAGCTTCCTGTACGGCTGTATAAACAGCGGACAAAGGAATTTGTGGATGCCGATTAAACAGTTCTGTGCAGTATTTGGGGGAGTGCTGCATTGTCAGAGGTGACATTAAACCAAGGACACTTCTGTTGGTTCAGGTGGATGTTAAAGATCCCATGGTACTGTTTGCAAATTGGCCGCCGTGTTCACCCACCAAATACAGTCACTACATTTTACGGTTAATACTGTACTTTGAGCCTTCCTGACATGAAAGGCGATTCAAGTGCAAGTATTAATATTATACATAATTTGATTCCAGTTTTCAACACTAAATTGAGCAAAGTTGTGGTTGCAGCTAATCTCCGTCTGTTTGTTTCAGTTCTACAGTCAATGGTCTCCAGGGCAGAGTTGATACTCTTGAGAAAGCAAACACTAAATTGATTGAAGAGGTAATTACATTTTTTTCTCATGTAAGGCAGAATTTGTATCATTCAGCCCTGGCTGTCCGCTGGGCGGTTTATAAAATTCCAATCAATTTATGTAACAGTCACTCCAGGATAAATCGCTGACAACCCTCATCCCCTTATAGACATTGTGGGGAGAGGAAGGCCTGAGACAGAAACTAGGTTCTGTTGTTTCCCCTCCAGCTGCATCACTGAACACTGATCTTGTGTCTCTAGCTGGCCATTGCAAAGAACAGCATCATTCGACTACAAGAGGAAAATCTTCAGTTTCGCAATGAGAACATGCACATCATAATGAAAACCCAACAGCACATGGAGGTAAGAACAGGCTGAGCTGTGCTGGGGGTCAGTGGACCTGCCTGGCTCAGGAACCGGACTAGAGACTGTCAAAAGGCGCTGTCTCAATTCCGACATTCTGCTGCCAAACATGTCACCTTGAAGCCACTTCAGCTCCAAGGAAACCCCACATCCTGCCCCCCTCCCCACCCCCCCCTGCTGGCCACAAGCAGGATAATCACAAAACCTCTGCCTGTGTGTGTGAGAGTGAGAGAGTGAGCTAACAAAATGCCATGTGTGTGTTCAGGTAGTAAAGCTGGATGTATCTGCTGAGCTGGAGACCTACAAGGACACGAGGCAGGGCCAGGACGACATGTATGGCGAGGCCCGCAGGCAGCTCAGAGAGGAGTCACAACTGAGACAGGTGAGGAAAGCTCTGACAATCCGGAGCCCTACAGAGTTACTGAACTCAGGGAAATACCTTTAGTACCGGGGTTAATCACTCTATTGAAATCAGTTTATTGTGCTTTGACGGAACATTATATATTCGGATCCGTGAACAGAGGAACCAAAGTCACTTGTCCAGAGGGGAATAGGAGGATAAAGCCTGGGTTAATTCCCCCAATTGTTAAATGCTCCAGATATTACCCCCATGTGAAGGGTGCGGTGTAAATGCAACAACAAAATTGCAGATATAGAGCTCTTTTCACGTCGGAGGACGTCCCAAGGCATTGAACAGTCAGGACAGTACCCGAGCAAGGGAGAGGAGCAGGGTAGGGGGGAGGGGAGAGAGAGAGTTGGGAGGGCAGCAGAAAGCACGGTCGAAGAGAAAATGCAAGTTGTTGTTATAAACTAGTGGTGGTGTGATTAGGCGGCTCGTTTCAGGAGTTGGAGATTGATGGGGTGAGGGAGGGTTGGGATGAGCTGTGACACTGTGTGAATAGGCTACTGTTCCCAGGCAATGGAGAGTGACTTGCTGGCTCAGGTGGCTATGAAACGTGAGATGGAGCTGGCTATGAAGCTGCTGGAGAAGGATGTCCACGAGAAGCAGGATGCCCTGATCAGCCTCCGTGAGCAGCTGGAGGAGGTGAAGGCCATCAACGTGGAGATGTTCCGCAAACTACAGGTGAGCCTGGTCTCCAACACATCAACCCTTCAGCACAGAGAGAGATAATTGCGCCTGTCACATCCGCTCCCATGTTACTAAATCCCCTTTACATCCAGTTCTTCATCTGTTGGCCTCACAAGCTCAGCGCACACATCCAACTGTTTTATTTAATCACAACAAATTGCACTTGTACAGTGCCTTTAATGTTAGGATGACGTCCCAAGATGCTGGACAGTCAAGGGTTTTGATCAAAGCTGGGGGGGGTGGTTAGGTTCAGGAGGGGTGGAGGGCAGGGTTAGGGTTAAGGACGTGGACTTGAACCCACAACTTTCTGAGTGAGAGTGCAGGCGACTGAGACAATCTCAGGCCTGGATTGATCACTGGATTGATTCTGAGGAGTTACCTGAAGGGCTTGGGTTCTTTAAGGCACTGATTTGCCCCGGGTTTGATTTCTTGCCTCTCATCAGGGCTCCGAAGATGGCCTGAAGCACAAGAGTGAGATGATGAGCCGACTGGAAGAGAAGACCAATCAAATCACGGCAGCAATGAAGCGGATGGAGCAAAGGTAAATTTTCCTGTCAGCTGAGCAGTTACTTCCCATCACTTCCATTGCAGTTAAAAAAACAACTGTCTGTGGGCTACCTGAAAAGGTACAGACATCTCACAGAGAGGTGGGGGAGGGGGTTGGGGGTTGCTGCTGGCATGGAGGTGAGAGGGAGTAAACCCCAAATTACTTGCACAAATTAATTTATCATGGGAAGTGGGAGGGGAGTCTGTGCTCTGAGCACGAGGCAAATCTTGCGTGTTTTTGTGAGGCCCTTTCATTGTCAATTGATGACCTTCAGCTCTGCTCGACTGGTCCGAACTCACAGTGCTGACCTGTTGTTCATCACTTCCTCTCCAACAGTTCCAACAGTAACTAAAGTTGGGCACAGCCCTGGCACCAGCATTCATTTAGTTTCCATAGGAATTGGATGAAAGAAAGGATCAAGGTCCATCTCGTTCGCCTTCTACCATCCTGGTGGTCACAATGCACCACTAATGGCGATGCTGATAGCAATCAATTCTGTACAGATTAGCCTACAATATAGTGGGAAGCTTTGGGTACCTTGGATCCAACATTGCCTGGTTCTTCCTACTCTTACTACAGGGCGGAGAAGACCAAAAACTAGTTGATACCATTACACTGTCTTAAAAGAAATGATAATCTTTTAGATAATGGGGTCATTATGGGGTCGACGTTTAGGGTCATCCCTGTATATGCAATGTCTCGAATTACTCATCTAGGTTGAGTTGCTTGAGTTGGGTTGCTCCCTTTGTCGGATTTATTTTCCCTGCCCTTGACTTTGTTTTACTGTTGGACACTGGGCCCCACTGACCGCAGCGGACTTCACTTGTCCCAGATTGCAGCAAGCAGACAAGGAGCGACGCCTGGCCGAGGACGGCAGCAGAAAGTTCAAGCGAGAGCTGGGCGACAAGGTGGACGGGCTGCAGAGACAGATCGTACAGAAAGAGCGGCAGCTGTGAGTGTCCGAGGTGGGGTGAGGTGGGGTGGGGTGAGGGGAGAGCAGAGATGGGGGGGCACTCCGTGGGGGGTCAGGGGTGGGGGACGTGTAACGTTTCCATTGCTTTCATATCCGTACCAGCCTGGGTAGCTGATGACTGTTGAGTTTCTCAACCCCTCTGTGTGACAGCCTGGATTAGTGGTCTCACTCCTTCCCGTCTCCGGTTTGACCTATGTGAGTTTTACTGTAGTCAGTCCCTGCCCTGTCTCTCTCTCTCTCTATCTCACCCTCTGTCACTCCGACACTTCCTGTCTCTCTCGCTGTGTCTCTCTCCCCTGCTCTGACTCTCTCTCTGGCTGTTCCCAGGCAGCAGCTGGAGACAGACCTGAAGATTGAGAAGGAATGGAGATATGCGCTGCAGTGCGACCTGCACAAGGAACACGAGACTATCTCCGAGCTGCGAACAGAGACCCAGCAAATGAACGCCCTCAAAAAGGTAACGGCAGCCCTTCCTCCGCCCCCCCCCCCCCCCCCCCCCCAACAAAAACTGACAGCTACTGTTGCTCTGGCGAGTCCCAGCTGTACTTTGTCTCTTCCACAGCGTGGCTTCTATCAAACCCCTATGAGAATATAACTTGTGGTTGAACCTCTCTCTCTCTCTCTCTAGGAATTCCTTCGCCTGCAGGATGAGAACCGGCAGCTACAGAAGATCTGTACTGAGCAGGAGTTGGCACTGCAGGAGCTGGGCTTGCAACTCCGAAAGTAACTAACTAATAATATTATTAATAATCCTTGCATTTGATATAGAGCTTTTCGCATCTTATCGACGTCTCAAAGCGCTTCACAGAATACACTGTAAAGTGAATTGACTGTATATTTGTGGGCGAAACGCGGCGGCCAATTGCGCACAGCAGTGTCCCACAAACAGTCGTAGATTGAAAATGACCCATTTTTTTTATTGTGGTTTTTTTGGGAGGGATTATTATTAGGCATGTGGAATAAGGAAACTTTCTCAAGGTTTTGTCCTGATTTGCCTGTATTCAAACACAGGTCTCATGCTTGTCAGGCAAGTGCTCTAACCACTCCAATGTCCTGTAATGTAGTGTTATCAAATGCAAAGGTTATTATTATTATTAGGTTGCCTTTTCACTTTTATTTTTATTAATGAAACTTCATTGGTATGGGATCCTGTAGCTCAGTGTTAGAGCACTCGCCTCGCCTCGAGAGACATGGGTTTGATTCCCGGCCAGGGAAAAACCTTACTCCACACCTGATAATATTCCCTCAAGAAAGAAAAACAATACTAAATGACTCACTTCAATCCACGACTGTTTCACCCACAAATATACAGTCACTTTCCAGTATATTCTGTGAAGCAGTTTGTGACATCTAGAAGATGTGAAAAGCGCTATAACAAATGCAAGGATTATTATTTCGCACCTTTTTATTCACTTAAAAAATTTGATTAATTAATGAATAATATAATAAATTGGCCACTCAATCCATGACTGTCAGTGTGACACTGTTGTGCACAATTGGCTGCTGCGTTTCACACACAAAGTATACAGTAAATGCACCTCATGGTATATTCCTCGAAGTACTTTGAGATGTCTCAGAGATGTGATAAGACACTATATTGAATGCAAGGATTACTTTAGTAGTAGTTTTTGCCCCCTTGCTCCCACCTGTTTGTGTCCTTGTGTCCTGTTTGTTGTAGCCTTCACCGATGGCCCTCTCTCTCTCTCTCTCTCTCTCTGTTGAGCTCTTTAGTGTTTTGCATTCCTAACTAAAATAAATTAATTTTCATTTCTTCAGGTCCAAACTGAAGATAGAAGAGATCAAAGAGGCTAACAAAGCCTTGCAGGTAATGCTGTATGTCTCATACATTCTCCCGCACCCACCCCCCTCCCAGGCAGAGTAACTCAAATTGGAGGAGGGTTGGTTGACTGACTGACTAATATTTGGAGTGACTAACTGACTTGATGGTATCCACAGTGACCTCACTTTATTTCTCTGATCTGCAGGGCCTGGTGTGGCTGAAAGACAAAGAGGCCACGAGCTGCAAACTATGTGAGAAGGAATTTTCCATCTCGAGAAGAAAGGTGAGTGAGTGACTGTCAGCGTATTGGGAGGGGGGTGGTCAGTGTGTTGGGGGGAAAGAGGGAAGGGGGTCTGTGTATTGCGGGAGGGAAAGAGATGACAGGTCAGTGTATTGGGGGAGAGAGGGAGGGGCTCATTGTATTGAGGGAGGGAGGGGATCAGTGTATTGGGGGAGAGAGAGTAAATCAGTATGAGCTGATATCCCGATGTTCTCTTTCAGCATCACTGTAGAAACTGCGGAGAGATTTTCTGTAACGCCTGCTCTGACAATGAGCTCCCGCTGCCCTCCTCACCCAAGCCCGAGCGTGTGTGTGACACGTGCCACGCCACACTCCTCCAGAGCTGCTCCTCCAACCTCTCCTGACTTCCCGTCAGCCTCGGCATTCCTCCCACCAACCCGGAAAATCTCCCGCCTTCTGTCTTAAAACCAGGAAACTTATAATTTTTGTTTGGGTTTTTTTTGCGTACAGCTCTAGCTCCGTCTGTGTCTGACACACGCGGAAATCCATCACCATTGCTTAAGAGTTTCCAGCCCGAACTGAGAATTCCATGCCTCACAACTACCCGTGGGAGAGATTCCAGAGAGATTGTTGGATTGCAGTGCGCACTCTCTCCCTGTAGGGAAGCATCCTAACTTGCCTAATTTGGGAGAGTGTTGGGGGCCGTTTGGCAAGAGCCAAGGCTTGGGGACGCAAGAGAATGTGTGTTGGGGTGACTGAAGTCTTAACCGACTAAAACCGTATAGCTTGAGAGCACTGTCTGGCAAGCTTTCCCGCTGCTTATCAGGTTTGCACCACCCTACCTACCCGTTAGGCCTTGGCTTGTGGGGTTAACAGTAGCTGAGTTGATGGATTCCTTGCCTCCCCCCCCTCCTCCAGTGACTGGTCTGCAAACAAAGGTCCGAAGCTTGGCTATTCCTTGAACTGCGGAGGTCTGAGATCAAGTGATCTGGGTATCTCAGTGAGGATCTCTGGTGACTTGAGTCCACACAATGGCCTCCCTCCCTCTGCTGTTCAAGTAACCAATGAACCAGATTTGCTTCACGTCTCTAGTTCTGTGGCCAGTGATTCCTACCCCACACCTACCCCTCCCCCCCCCCCCCCCCCACCGCCGCCGCCACCCAATCAAGCAACAAGTGTCCACAAAGTCCTGTTATTTTCAGTTTTCTTCAGTGCACTGACCAACAACCGCAACACATGGAAGAATGGTGATAATTGTGTTTAGAGTTTCTATTCAGGTATAATTAGCGTTTAACTGTTGTTTAGATGTACGGAGGGAGTGGGGGAGAGAGGGAGGGGGGGGGGGGGAGGGAGGGAGGGAGGTCTTTCATAACAGGGATGGATTGAGGTGAAATGCTTCTCTGGCAGCTTGTTCAGCTCCTTCTTAGTCTCGTATCCCTTTTTTGTTACTTTGTGGACTCCCTGTAGATCGGCTTTGGGTAGATGTGAGATTTTTCTCTCATTCCCTCCCCCCACTCCCCACTCTCAGAGAGAGTATTGCTTTTCCCCAGACAGGTTGCTGTGTGAAATCTGCCCCCCCCCCCCACCGTGTCTCCACGTTCCTCCCTGCTCACAGCTCCCATGGAGCTGAGAATGAATTGATACTGTTATACTAATGAATTTATACTCTTATCGTAAGCATTAGCATTATTACCCCCAGAAAGCGATCCACCAATCAGTGGTTCGTCAATTACCTAGCAGTAAGTAAGAATTTGATTGTCGGATCACTTTCTACGGTAATAATTCATAAAACAAAATGGTCACTCAATCCACGACGTTTTGTGGGACGCTGCTGTTCACAAATGCCTGCTGCGTTTCACCCACCACACGCACAAGTCAATTCACTTTATAATATATTCTGCGAAGCGCTTAGCGACGTCTCAAAGGCACTATATGAAATGCAAGGATCAAGCATTATTATTGTCCTCACGCCCTCGGGCCCTGCTCACTCTCCCACCACACGGAGCTGAGAATGGATTGTTACCGTGACTGTGACTGGTTTTTGTCACAGAGTGGGATCTAATGCCGGCATTCAGCAGGAGTTAAAGAGAGGCAACTCCGTGCGAGCGAGTGACAGAGGTGACAGAACAGAGACTGTGTGTGTTGTCTGCGTCTGCCTGGGACCAGTATGCTCACGCACTATCCATGACAATAAATCTGGGGTGGGGGTGACACTTCTCTATACTTAAGTTACCAATACTTAAGTTAGCCAAGTCTACGCAGACTCCCTTCCCACTGGGGGGCGGGTAGGAGGGCTGGTCACTCTCGCAGGTCTCTGTTGCCCTGAGCCACTCTACAGTCTGTCTGAAGTCCTGTTATATTCTTTTTTTTGTATATTGTGCAGTGATTGCACAATACTGACCCAATAACTGAAACATGATGATGAATGATGATGATGATGATGATTGTATTTAGAACTTAATTGTATTTAGTACAAAGTGTAACTATTTGGACATCAGAGGATGTGAGCGCCACCATCTTCATGGCAGAGAATCATCTGTCGCCATGTTTGGCACCACATCCTCTCTGTGACAGGGATGGAGTGAGGAGACGAAATGCATCTCTGATGTTTCAGCTCCTCCATAGTCTCATGTCCCTGTTTTGTGGGGGGCGTTTAACAGGACTTTGTGGACACCAAGTACATTAAGCTTTTCACCCAGCGCCGCCATGTATGGGAAGCATCGCTTGCATAACCGCATCTACAGTCTTAAAACCCCACGTGTCCATCCCCCCCATTCCCACCCTCCCTTCCGTCCCCTCCCTCCCTCCCTCCCTCCCTCCGTGCACTTATCGCCCATTCCGCTGCTGGGGCGTGACCAGTTTGCACCCGGCTGCTCTGATTGTACCAATGACTTTGTATGAACACTAAAATGGTTTCTTTATGTGACTGTTTAATTTTTTGTAAAATGTATTTAAAACCAAGCACGATTTACAGCAGCCGCCCTTCGCCCGGCGTGTAGCGAGTGGCAAACACTGTGAGCAATGACGCTCTGGTGGTCGGGGGCTGCAGCTGCTCCACTGACATTCCTTGGGACGAGCTGGGACCAAAGTGTGTGTGTGTAAACCAACCCGTTCACTCTGACTGTTAAATTATAAAGACTTTAATCCCTACCTGTGCAATTTACAGTCCCGTTTATTTACTAACGTGGAGCCCTGCAGCGTACTGGTTAGCTCGCTCGCCTCACAAGCGAGAGGACCCAGGTTCGATTCCTGGACAGAGCAAAACTTTGGGCAAGTTTCCTTCCTCCGCACGCCTCGGTTTAGCAGTAAGTAGGAGTCTGGTTGTTAAAACAAATGGTGTTTCACTTTCCCAGGGGAAGAATCCGTGCATAAAAATAAGCAGTCACTCAATCCACGACTGTTGAGACACTGCTGTGCGCAATTGGCTGCCATGTTTCACCCCACAGTATACATTCAATCTACTATACGGTATGTAGATTCTGTGAAGCGCTCAATTATGTGGTAAGACGCTGCATCAAATGCAAAGATGATTATTCATGTAAAAAGAAAGCAATTCTTTAGATCGGAAGGGACATTTCAATCAGACTTCATTCAGCGAGTGGCCAGTCCAGTCACTGCTGAGAGGGTTCACACTAGCAAGAGATGTGGTGCAATTGCCACGGGGGGGGGGGGGGGGGGGGGCGGGGGTTTGCCATCTTTACATATTATTTTCATTTGGTTTCTGTCTGATTAGCTCCAGGACTGGGTTACAGAGGTTGAGTTATAATTGCCCTGGAGAGGTGATTGTCCTCTCCCTCCCTCCCTCCCTCCCTCCCTCCACCTGACACACACACAGCCCTGTGCTCTCCTCTGGCTGGTGTGCCACACTCGCAGTCTGCCGGTCACTGTAGTGATCAGAGAGGCACCTTCCCCATTGCTCTCAGACGGCAGTATCTCTCTGCCCTAAGTGTCTTGTTTCCGGGGAGTCTAACACCCCGAGGAGTGAGGAACGAGACGACAGGACAAGGTGCACATCAAAATACGGTTTTAATGAATCCACAAACGTTACTTTAAAATAGCGTCTCTCAGCGAATGTATAAAATTAAAAGCTGCTGCCTTGGCTGTCACATCGATAAGGCATGCACTCCACATGTAAGTGAACAAGTCTTTAACCTCTGCAGCAGGTGAATACATAAGCACACACACACATACACACAGCGCCTCTCACACACACACACACATAAAAACATTAGACTGAGACATGGAGAGAGACTTGGACACAGAGACAGAGAGTGACTGAAACAGCATAGACTGGGAGACACACGTAGACAGAGACAGACAGAGATATACATAGAGAGACACCCATGGACACACACACAGACTTAGAGACAGACAAACGAGGTGAGAGAGCAAGAGAGAGACAGATATGTGCACGCAGCCCCATTTGCATGGCGCCCAACACTAGTGACATGCTATGAAATATAAAGATCTATTTTAACTGCATCATTTACATGATCTCCTTCCTGTTTCCCCAACACTGGTATCTGAACGGACAATTATCATTCCAAAGTTCCCCGTGTGTCTTGACAAACTCCCGGGAGGATGTCTCAAAGCGTCTCGCGGGATTTCGCCGTAGAGTGTAGTGACTGTGTGTTTAAACGCAGCAGCCAGTTTACAACAACAACAACGTTGATTTATATAGCACACAGCGACGTCCCCGCAAAGCAGCAGGGTAACAAGAAGTTTGATTTCCTTTGGTTTCTGCCTGGTTGGTTGCAGGCCTGGGTTACAGAGGTTGAGTTATAACTGCCCTTGAGACGTAGCCGGCCTCTTTCTCTCTCTCACTCCTTCCATCCACCCTGACACACACACAGCCCTGTGCTCTCCTCTGGCTGGTGTGCTCAGTGGCCACACTCGCAGTCTGCCGGTCACTGTAGTGATCAGAGAGGCACCTTCCCCATTGCTCTCACACAGCAGTGTCTTCCCCTCTCTGCCCCTAAGTGTCTTGTTTCCGGGCTCTCTAACACCCCGAGGAGTGAGGAACGAGACGACAGGACAAGGTGCACATCAAAATACGGTTTTAATGAATCCACAAACGTTACTTTAAAATACACAGCGTCGCTGGGCGAGTGTATAAAATTAAAAGCTGCTGCCTTGGCTGTCACATCGATAAGGGATGCACTCCACATGTAAGTGAACAAACAGCACATAAACAGCCAAAGTAGTGACAGAAACAGACGCGGCGTAGCCACAAGCGCTGGGATGGCTCCTGAGGGAGTGTGTGCGTGAGTCACATATATATACATCTTTTTCTCTCTCTCTCTATCTCTCTCTCTCTGCTTCTCTCCCTCTCTTATCAGTGTCACACAGTACATACAATACGTCAACTTGCACAAAATGTATAACTAACGACAGGTAAAATCAGGTACTCGAAACAGCTAATATAGAAATCAGTTTTATCCAGTGGTTCCTTATTTTGTCGTCGCGCAGTACGAGGGGAAATATGGTCTTTCACAGAAAGCTGGTGTGTCTGGGTGGTTGGTGGCAGATTAACGCGGAGGGTGGGAGGTGGTGGTGGTGGGAGGCTAATGGTAACACAGACGGCTGTAACTCCGTTAACCTGAGCCCGACCCCTTTTCTTTTTAAATAACATGCGGTGAGGAGGCGTTTTTATTCTGCCCGCGCCGAGGGCGCCGAAAGCAGTAACTCGGTCAGTCAGTCAGTCGGGTGCCTCGCCTTGAGGAGGAAACCCGTCACCCTGCTTAAGCAGCTTCCGAACCAGCCAAACTGGGATTGCAGGCGATGCTGCGATGACTCCCCAGTTGGCTATCAGTGGGGAGCACTGCTACCTTTACGTGTTGCAGTATTTCCGTTTGGTTTGTGTCTGGTTGGTTCCGGGCCTGGGTTACAGAGGTTGAGTTAGAACTGCCCCGGAGAGGTGACCGGCCTGTCTCTCTCTCTCTCTCTCTCTCTCCCTCCCTCCACACTTACACACTTACACACACATACACACACACAGAGCACTCTGCTCTCCTCTGGCTGGTGTGCTCACTGACTACTCTCTCGCAGTCTGCAGGCCACGGCAGTGATCAGGGCGGCACCTTTCCCGCTGCCGTCCTCGGACAGCAGGAAGGTCACGTTGCACTTGGGGGCCAATTCCTTCACCGTGTTGTGCATGACCTTCGAGAAACTGGGGTTGGGGGGGAGGGGGGAAGAGAGAAAAAAGGAACAATTTAGTGTCTCGGTAGCCGCACGCAATGTATAATACAACACATACACTCGAGACATCAAACCTGTTCAGGTGGACGTTAAAGATTGCGTTGGAAAAAAGAAGGGTCGCTTAACCAAGAGAATCAAGAGAGGATCGGAGCCTGTGCTGCAATACCAATCTTAGCCACCAGAGAGAGCTCTTTCCACGGTATTTTGGCCAACAATTTGGACCAAGAAACCTAGCCCAGCAATCCCCCAAATAGACTTGGGTCGCTCACTCCACGACTGTTTGTGGGACGCTGCTGAGCACAAACTGGCTGGCGCGTTTGGCCCACAAAATACTCGAATCACCTCAATTCACAGTATGTCCTGTGAAGAAGTTTGAGACGCCTCGACTAAGTGCTCCATCAAATGTAAGGATTATTGCGTAGAATAAGGGGAAACAGGGAGGTAACCATAGGCACGGCAGAATGACTGACTAGTCTGCTTTATTATGCTACATCTCTCCAATCTGCACTTCCAACTGGTCAAATAGTAAGAAACAACCTTTCTCTATTCCAATCATGGCCTAGGATCTTTAACACGCACCTGAACAGGTTGATATCACAGTTAAAAGATTCCATGACACTATTCAAAAAGAGAAGGGAGTTTCTGTCATGGTATCCTGGCCGACATTGTCCCCAGAGAAAAGTGGTCACTCATTCCATGGCTGTTTGTGGGGCATTGCTGATTGCAAATTGGCTGCTGTGTTGGCTAACACTGCACAAAAACCTGCCAAGCTATTTCATGCGGGCAGACAGACATAAGATGTGCTGTCGCTCAGAGCGCTTGCATCACAAGCGATAGACCTGGGTTCAATTCCAGGCCAGGGTGAAAGCTTGAGCAAGTTTCCTTACTCCACACACCTGTTAATAATCCCTCAAGACAAAAATCATAAATTGCGTCATTTCAATCCACAACTTTGTTTGCGGGGACACTGCTGTGCGCAATCGACTACCGCGTTGCGCCCACAAATACACAGTCAATTCACTTTACGGTGTATTCTGTGAAGCGCATTGAGACGTCTTGAAGACGTGAACAGCGCTATATCAAATACAAGGATTATTTATTATTATGGAAGGCGAGGATTGTCTCGTGTGTAACAGACAGTAACAAGGTGGACACTCACTGTGGGTGCAGTTTGTACAGAGTCCCGTCCACGCCCACTGTGATCTCTAGGTGATCCAGGCGCCGGTTCTCCCGGATTTTGTCCACGACGGCAGCCATTCCTGCCCCGCACAGCTGTGCCGCTCGGCGAGACACAGCCCCACACACCTCCTTCACAATAATACTGTCATCACACGTGCTGTCCAAACCCAGCTGCAACAGAATGGCTCTCACCTGGAGCAGAGCCAGCCGGTCACTGTCACACAAAGAGAGAAACGCGTCATCAACAACCACAACACATTATATTTACACGTAGCCTTTCACGTCAGGAGGATTCCCCCACAAGGATCTGACAGTCAGGGATCTGACATTTTCTTTTGCTGCGTTCACAACAAGATACACAGTCACTGCACTTTACAAACCAGAGAGGGGCTTTGAGACATCCTCCCGACGTGAAAGGAGCTGTGTTATTATAAAAGGCTGGCAAATCTGTGTTCAAGATCTAATAAATCGGCAAA
Source organism: Hydrolagus colliei (assembly GCA_035084275.1). Lineage (NCBI taxonomy): Eukaryota > Metazoa > Chordata > Chondrichthyes > Chimaeriformes > Chimaeridae > Hydrolagus > Hydrolagus colliei. The sequence continues at coordinate 21,374,248 of CM068748.1, forward strand.
TCAGTTTCGATCGGCTGAATGGCCTCTTAATGTTCCTAAAACTAATAATAATTTGGTCACTTAATCCACCACTGTTTGTGGGAAACTGCTGTGCGCAATTGGCTGCTGCGTTTCACCCACTTTACAATAGATCCTGTGAAACTCTTTGCGACATCTCCACGATGTGATAAGGCACTATATCGATCACAGGGATTATTATTACTGCAATCAATTGGGACAAAGGTTTTGCAGGGGAATCTCCCGTGCAAAGAGGCTGCTCACCTTTCTATCTGCGACAGGAACTTGGTTTCGAAGATGCTTCTGGTCTTTAGTCTCTCGGAGATCTGACCTCGGAACAGGAAGCCTCGCCGGGTGAAATCAATCACTACATTACGCACGATTTCGCCCAGGTACATGCCACTAATCATCTTCTCAAATCTGGTCAATGACAACACAGAAACTCAGGTCACCTTATGCCTCTGATCTCCTCTGGACCCTGTGGTACGATTGGAAAAGAGAAGGGAGTTCCTCCCTCCCGGTGGCCTGGCCAACAATCGCCCAAATATTGTCTGTCTGGCAAAGCTTTCACGCTGCTTGTCCAGTGCTTGGAAACTGGGAGCAGACTCTGAATATCAGGCTGTATCATCCTGACTAGTCCACCCCTTAATGACCAATGAATGATTAACCTCTTCCTTTTTGGGAGGAGGGGTGGGTGGTAAGTGGGGTCTCCATGGACCATTGAACTGGCTCTAAGGTGACATATTTAGCAACAGAATATCAGAATTGAGCCATCCCTCTCTGATGGTCTATAGGACCAATTCTGGAGCCAGGCAAGTCCACAGCATTCCAGGGCACTGCTGATGACAGCACAGCCCGGCCTGGCTCATTGGCAGGACTTGGAAGGGCAGACCAGTCACTGGGGGCAGGAAGTCACTGGGGTTTTTTGGGGAAAAATAACGCAACGCAGTAAATCGTGTGTGAAGATCTCACCTCTGTTTGCCTTGGTTCAAAGACAGATCATCCACATCACGATCGTACTCTGTCCGGATATCGTCCAGGCAGCCGTTGTCCCCAAAGGCTCCCCACTCCATGTTCACACACATCCTGCCCTCCTCCTCGCCCACCAACTCCACATTCCCCATCTCCTCCATGTAGCAGGTGTTACTGCCCGTCCCTGTGAGAAGACCCACGGTTCAGCAACAACAACAAATTGCATTGTGGAGTCCTGTAGCATTGTGGTGGTCAGAGCACTCGCCTCACCACCTGACCAGGCAGAGAGGATCTCAGCTTAACATCTCATCTAAAGGATGGCACCTTCCAACAATACAACACGTCCCCACCACTGCACAGGAGCGTCAGTTCCCGGGTGATTCTAAATCCCAACCGGGGCTTGAAGCCACAACCTTGCGACTCACAGAGGCATTGATCAGCCTGGATGGGGGGGGGGAGGGCGAGGCCTGGGCTGAGGTGACCACTGGGGGGGGGGGGGTGAGTGACTTACCTACGATCATGCCGACCTCACACTGTGGATCCTCGTAAGCGCAGGTCATCATCGTCCCCACAGTGTCGTTCACAATAGCCACAATGTCCAGCTCAAACTCCTGTTACGCACACGCGCACATACACACACATATAGTCAGGCAGAGTCAGGTTACACACATATGCATACACACACACAGTCAGGCTCCTGTTGCACACACACACACACACAGTCAGGCTCCTGTTACACACACACACACAGTCAGGCTCCTGTTGCACACACACACACACACAGTCAGGCTCCTGTTACATACACACAGAGAGTCAGTCCTGTTACACACAATCCTGTTATAATAATAATCATTGCATTTGATACAGCACCTCACCATGTTTTGAGATGTATCAAAGTACTGTACACAGAATATACTTTAAAGTAAACCGACTATTTTGTGGGTGAAAGGTGGCAGCCAATTGTGCACAGCTGTGTCCCACAAGTGTCATGGATTGAATGATCAATTTTTTTAAAAAATTTTTTAAGGGATTAGAAACAGAAACGCGGTCTCCTGCGCCATTGCTGACTGAACCAATAGGATATTATTAAGATAATAACTTCATAAGAAAGAGACCTTCAGAACCTGTGATAAGCCAGACGTTGCTGTGATAAAAACAGGTACAAGGTGCTGAGAGGGTGCTTTCATTGCAACTTTACTCCAACACAGGACAAACTGCAAACTCCACACAGCTCACCCACCCCAGCCGGCCTCACAGACCAGACCCGCACTGAGTAACACAGCCTCTTTCACACCGAGAGCACGTCTCAGTCTCAGACCCCTACACAGGCTTTACTATACAAATGTAATCTTGCTGTTGTTCTTTACTGTAAAGTGTAGTGACTGTGCGAGTTGTAGCTGAAAATGACAGCCAATCCTCACAGAGCAAACCGTCACCGAGTGAGTGACCAACATGGAGCTGCAACCCACAACCTCCTGACCTTTTCTGCACAGCCTTTGTCTGTTACCTTGGAGACATCCCTCCCCAAAGCCCTCAGACCCAACTCGGCCTCTCACGCAGACATTGCAAAGTGCTTTGCAAACATTTCTCCTTGTGATTTACCTAAGCCTGTTGTAAATGGGGTTTATTGTAAAGAGAGGTGGTGTTGAAAGGGTTGGTGGCAGTGAAGCAGAACACTGTGTGCGAGAGAGAAAGAGAGGTTGGGGTGCGTGTGTGCGTGTGACATTGGACTCTGCACATTAACAGTAACGATGGATAATTACAGGCTGATGTGTTCAAGATAGAGATAAAATTCAATCCAAATTCAATCTTTGCTCGTTCAGGGTCATCAGCTCTTGGACTGAGGTTAGACTCTTAGCGCTCAGTCGAGGTGGACTCGGACACTAATAACAGGACACAGTGGCCTGTACACACCAGACACAGGTCAGTGGAGGTAGACATTTCATTGCAATGCATAGGAAGGGACAATCAGAAGATCTGCCTATTCAGGTGATGTTAAAGATCCCATGTCACTATTCGAAAAGAGAAGGGAGTTTCTGTATCCCAGCGTCCTGACTAACAATCCCTCAAATAAAATTGGTCACTCACTCCATGGCTGTTTGTAGGGCTGTGCGCCAACTGGCTGCCACGTTTCATCCACTAAATAGAGAGTCACCGTATCCTCTGTTCAACGATTTGTGATGTCTGAACAACGTGATAAGGAGCTTTATCAAATATTATCACATCACCTGATCGAGGAGGTTAAGGGGGTGATCTGATTGAGGTGTAAAGCGGAGTAATGAATTGACTAGTTAGATAAGAGAGCGCGGACGACTCCTCCCTCTGGAGGAGGGTCTAAAACAAAGGGATCTTCACGTTATACAGGACGCTTAGAGGTGAGATCACAACATCTCTTTTGGCCCAAAGTGTGACGAGAGTGTGGACCTTGCTGCTCCATAATGTCGTAGAGGCAGAAATGGGTTTACTGATCTCAGCCTCGCTCTGTGCTGTTACTGATCAGCGCCTTGGGACGTCCTCCTAATGGTGAAAGGCGCTCTATCAATGTAATTTTGTTGTTGTTGTTATTGATCTCAGCCCGGGTGGCGGAAACCGGCAGAGAAAGTGACAAAGGATGTACTTACGTCTCGGCGTTTGATGGCGTCTCTCAGCATAGACACAACGTCTTCCCCCTCACAGTCTGTCGCCTTGAACCCCTTGGTCCATTTCAGCAAAATCCCCTGAAGACAAGACAAGAGGACGGTCAACGGCAAGAATCGGTACAAACACCACAGCTGGACACAGGACATCAGGTGTCTGACCACAGCTGGACATGGGAATAATAATCCTTACATTTTTAAAATTTGATATCGGACCTTATCAGGTCACCGTCTCTAAGCGCTTCCCAGAATATACTGTTAGGTGTAGTGACTGATGTATTTTGTGGGTGAAACTCGGCAGCCAGTTTGCGCATAGCAACACCCAACAAGCAGTCATTTTATCTGGGAGAATTGTTCGCCAGGACACTGGGAGAGAGAAACCCCCCTCACTTTTCGAATAGCGCCACACGATCTTTCACATCCACCTTGACATCCACCCCCACCATCACCCCAGCACTGCATTGGAGTGTCGGCTTAGACTGTGTGAATCCAAGTTCTGAGGTGGGGAATGAAGCTACAACTTTCTGACTCAGAGGTGAGAGAGCTACCACTGAGCCAGGCTGACTCCACACTCCAGTCGTGATGGCTACACAGCTGCCATGTCGTGAGCTATTATGTACATTGACACTTGCCTCGTCTAAGCTCTTCTGCTCACAGGGGAAGGAGAAGGTGAAGCCAAGAGGAAGGCGAGCTCCTTTCATGCCCATGTAATCCAGGAAGTCGGAGATGCACGTGACAATGTGATCAAAGAGCTGGAGACAGACACACAGAGAGCCTTAGAAACACATCTGGTCTATACAGACACATTGAGCCCTCCCCCAACCCCCCCACCACCACCTCAGTCCCTTCGCCTCGCTTCCTCCCTTGCCTCCTTCAAGGCCAGTCTCAAGACCCTCCTCTTCAACTGTGCCTTCTGCTTCCCTCTCAACTCTCCCCTCCCCTCCTAACTCTCCCGCCCTTCTGACCTAACCTGCCCCTCTCCCCTGCTCGAGTCGCGTCCTCTTCAGCGTCTTGGGACGTCCTCCCGACGTGAAAGACGCTCTATAAGTGTCATTTTGTTGTTGTGATTGTTGCAGTCCCAGGTAATTGATCGACAGTTCAGCCCCTCGATAACCCGGTTGGTCACATTATTGTGTCTTAACCATCAACTGTGCAACTACACCAAAGGAAAAAATTATTTGACCATCAAATTGAGCGCACATTGTTTTGTAATGAATTCAATAATAAAATGAAGGTTTCCTTACAGCCCCCCTCCACCACCGCGTCAAGCATTGCCCCTCCCCCCATGCTGGGCAGTGCCAGGCGTTGCCAGGCCTACCTCCTCCCCCGTGCCCTGCATGATCTCCAAGGGGATGGCGTAGATCTTGTTGTGCATCTCCACGGTGCGTCGCTTGCCGCTGCGGATCTTGACGAGCAGCACCCGGAAGTTAGTGCCCCCCAGGTCCAGAGCCACAAAGTCCCCGTTCTCTGTCAGGGGCAGAACACAGGCAATACAGAGGCCGGACAGCCAAGGGGGACAGCCACATACACCCCCACCCCCACCCACTCCCAGTACAGTCCACTCACCTCCCCTCGCCGCGCTGCACTATTATGATATAGCAATGTATACAGTAAACGTCACGTAAGCCTGATCAAGTTTGCCACGGTTCAATGTGTCGGTGCTCGCTCTGCGGGGAATGCCCAGGGCTGGAGGGAGTGCCCGGTGCCCGGCGCTGGGGGGAGGTGTTGGGGGAGGGGTCCGCGCCCGCACGGTGACTTTACCTGAGCCGTCGGGAATGCTGCGGACGAAGGAGGGCAGCATCTTGACGGTGGCCTCCTCGTGCGTTTTCTTCTTCAGCCCGCTCTCCATCTCCACCCGCATCCTCCGCTTCACCTCAAACAGCTGCTCCCTGGTCAGGGTGAAGGAGGCCAGCGTCTCGTCCATCTCCTGGTGCTGTGACACCAGCCGCGTGGCCACCGCAGTCACCATGGCCGCCCCTTTCCCGCTGCCGCTCTCCGACAACAGGAATCGCACCTCGCAGTCCGGCAACAGACGCCTAACCGTCTTCTGGAGTCGCCGGGCAAAACTGGCAACGACAAACACAGGCTCCTTTACTGCGGCCGCTCATACTCAACTTCAAACTCCCTTCAAGTGGAGTCCTGTTGTAGCACAGGGGTTAGAGCGCACGCTTCGCAAGCGAGAGGACCTGGGTTCGATTCCTGAGCAGGGAAAGGAGCTTCACAAATGTTATTGTTGTTGTGGTTGTTTGACGAGTTTCCTTGCTCCGCAAGCCTCTGGTTACCTAGCAGTAAGTAGGAAACCGATGGATAAGACGTTTGGGGGATCGCTTTTCCGGGGGTAATCGTCCTTCCAATTTTTTTTTTAATTGGTCACTCAATCTGTGACTGTTTGTGGGACACTGCTGTGTGCAATTGGCTGCTGCTTTTCGCTCACAAAATAATAATAATTATCCTCGCATTTGCTATCATGCCTTATCACATCATTGAATCATCTCAAAGTGTTCCAAAGAATATATTGAAAGGTGGATTGACTGTATTATATTTTGTGGGTGAAACACAGTAGCCAATTGTGCAACAGGACAACAACAAAATTATATTTGTATAGCACCCTTCAGGTCAGGAGGACGTCCCAAAAGTAGTTTTTAGAAAAAAAAAGTATTATTATCCCCAGAAAGCAATCAGCTAATCGGCTAACTACCGGGTTCCTATTTACTGCTGGGTAAACAGAGGCGTGTGGAGTAAGGAAACTTGCCTAAAGTTTTACTCCACCCAGAAATGGAACTCAGGTCCTCTCGCTTGCCAGGCGTCTGCTCTCACCAAAACGCTACAAGACTCCAATAGTTATTATGTATTGCTTCACGGAGAATCACTATAAGATTTGTTGACCATGTATTCGTTTGCAAATGCAGTTACCAATCTACACACCATATGGAGATTTAGGGAGACCAACAGAGACAGAGACTGTGTCTGAGCGTGACAGAGACAGAGGGCGAGATGGAGACTTTTTCGTGGATCAGCCGAGTGTCTGACGCACGCAGAAACCCACCACTATGCTTAAGAGTATCCAAACCAAACTTGCAGGCATCACATCTACACATGGAAATCCCAGTGGTAGATTGATGGAACGGAATACACATGGTCTCCCTAGTAGGACGCACCCTGCTTTCCTAATGCCGGGAAGTACTTGGTGTAGGTTGGCAAGAGCCAAGGCTTGGGGACCCCAGAATGTGCGTTGAGTTTATTGCTGAAGTCTAACCAGCTAAAAACCATGTAGCTTGCCATTGAGAGCGCTCGCTGTCCGGCGAGCTTTCCCACTAGTGCTCTGGGGTTGCAGGGTTAACAGGAGCTGAGTGGAAGAATTCCCTGCTCCCAGTGACTAGATGGGAGACAGAGAGACTGTGGCCGATTGTGATGGAGATGGACTGCAGTAAGTGTGACAGAGACAGGACCTGTAGTTGAACGTGACACAGATTGAGACAAACTGTGATGAGTGTGAGAAGAGACGGAGTTGACTTACTGCGGGTGCATCTTGTAGAGTGAGCCGTCCACGCCCACGGTGGTGCGGAGCCGGGGCACACCCTTGTTATTCTTGAGGCGGGAGAGGATGGCGCCAAGCGCGGCAGCACACAGGTTGGCGGAGCGGAAGGAGATGATGGTACACACGTGCCGTACCCCAATACAGTCCTCGTCTGAGGGCTCCAGCCCCAAGCGACTCAGCACCTCCCTCGCCTTCAGCAAACCCTCTTTGGTCCTGGGGGAGGGTGGAGAGGGGAAGAGAGTCACAAACATAATCCTCGCCTTCAATACAGTGTCTCATAACCCAACACAGTGTCACAGGACCTTTAACAACCACCTAGACGGGCACAGACAGGACCTCGGCTGGTAATAATACTAATACAAATAATAATAATTGTTGCATTTGGTACCGCTCAGCCAGCTGCACATGGAAATGTCCCACAGACAGCCTTTGAGTGAGCGACCAATTTTATATGGGGGATTTGTCGGCCGGACACTGGGAGAGAGGAACCCCCTTCTCTTTTTGAACAATGCCACAAGATCTTTAACCTGAACAGCAGTTAACGTCTCATTTAAAAGGCAGCATCTCGAACATTGTCAGCTTAAGACTGTGATTCCAAGTTGTGACATGGGACTTGAACCCACAACATACCGAGTCGGAGGTGAGAGTTCTAACACTGCACCAGGCTGAGGCACATGTCATCTGAACGACGGAGCCTCTGACAATGCAGCGCTCCCCCCAGCACTGCGTTGGACTATAAGGCTGGACTGTGAGCTGTGAGCACCAATATGGGGCTTGAACCCACAACCACATGATTCAGGCGAGAGTGCAAGTGACTGAGCCGGGCTGACACCGACACTGGGAGGTCAAAGTGGAGGGTCTTGAGATGGGCCTTGAAGGAAGGAAGGGAGGGGGGTGAGGTAGAGGGATTCAGGGATGGATTTCCACAGGGTGGGGGCAGGAAGCCCAAAGGATAAACAGTTGATGTTGAAGCGGGCAGGGCGGGGACACGGAGTAGGCTGAGTGGAGGGAGTTAGCAGGTCACAGAGGTAGGAAGGAGGAAGGCCATGGAGGGCTTTGAAGGTGAGGATGAGGGTTTTAAAGTTAGTGGAGCCTGGCGAGAATGGGCTAATTAAGTCAAACAATTTCAGGAGGAGAGTGAAGAGGGACTTTGAACACTAGACTTACTTCTCCATGGCAGACACGTCCTTGGTTTGCAGTTTGCCTTTGGTCAGGAGCTCGGGAGTGATTCTACCCTCAAACAGCAGTCCTTCCTTTGCCATCTTGACCAGAATAAGCCTCACCAGCTCTCCCATGTACATCCCACTGATCAGCTTCTCAAACCTGCAACACAGTCTAGCATCAGATCCACTCCTTCAGCCAGCTCTACGCTCAGCCACTATCAATAACAACAGCAATAATACAGTACTTGCATTTGACAATAGTGCCTTATCACCTTGTTGAGACATCGCCAAACCTTTCACAGGATACACTCACTGTACAGTGGAGTGACTGTGTATTTTATGAGCGTAAGTCGGCAGCCAATTGCTCACCACAGTGTCCCACAAACAGTCGCGGGACAAGCGATCAAATTATAAATTATTTGGGGGAGGGATTATTACCCCTGGGAAGCAATCATCCAATCGCCAGGTCTGTATTTACGCTAAGCAAAGAGAGGCGAGTCGAGTAAGGAAATTGCCAAAGGTTTCACTGCACCAGTGAATCGAACCAGAGTGATCTGGCTTACGAGTTGAGCACTCGAGTAATTATACTTCGGGTATCCGCATTAATAATAATAATCCTTGCATTTGATACAGTGTTTTTCACGTTTTCTAGGCATCTTAAAGTGCTTCACAGAATACACTGTAAAGTGAATTGACTATATTTTGGGGCGAGGTGCGGCAGCCAATTGCGCACAGCAGTGTCCCACAAACAGTCGTACTTGAAATGACCAATTTATTATTGGTTTTTTTGAGGGATTATTATTAGGCTTGTGGAGTAAAGAAACTTGCTCAAGGTTTCACCCTGCCTGGAATTGAACCCAGGTCTCTCGCTTGTGAGGCGAGTGCTCTAATCTGTCAAGGTTCCCAAACTCTGGATCATTATGCAGAGACCACACAACTCATCTTGCCCCCACTCCCTCACCCACCCACCCACCTCCCATGGAAGGCTGTGAGGACACGATCAGGTGTTGCGATGCCCTTGGAGTTGAGTGTCCCGCCGACGCTCACTGTCTGCTCTCAGTGGGAATAGGGGAGAAAGCCGATCACAAAGCAAAGCACTTACATCTGTTTGCCGGGGTTGAGAGACCCGCGATCAATCTCCCGGTCAAACTCAGTCCTGATGTGCTCCAGGGAACCGTCGTCCCCGAACCCCCCCCACTCGATGTTGATGCACATGCGGCCCTCGTCCCCCTCCACCAGGTCAATGTGCCGCAGCTCCTCCATGTAACAGCAGTTAGTGCCAGTACCTGTGTGTATATGGGTGGGGGAGGGGAGGGGGCGGGGGGAGGGGGAGGGGAGGGGGAAACGGCAGCCATCAGTTTGCAGAGAACAGAACCCTACAACAAACTACAACAAAGTACAATTACTCAGCGCCTTTCACATCGGGAGGGCATCCTAAGGCTCTGGGCAGTCAGGGATTTGCAACCGAGATGGGGGAAGGCAGGGAGGGTGGAGGGCAGGGAGGGTGGAGGGCAGGGAGGGTGACCGAAGTTGAGGTCGAGGAGGAAGGTCTTGAGATGGGCCTTGAAGGAGAAACGGGAGGAGATAAGGCAGAGCGACTATTGGATGGAGTTCCAAAGGATGGGGGGGGGTCAGAGAGGCTGAAAGTTTGACCACAGGTGGTTAGGGTGGGCCGAGGGGGGGGGGGAGTGGAATATGAAGCCGGCTGGTGATGGCTGAGCGGAGGGATCGGTCATGTTGATATGGGGTTAGCAGGTCACAAAGATAGGAATGAGCAACGCCGTGGAGAGCTTTAAAAGTGAGGAAGAGGATTTTGAACTCTATTCTCTGGTGGATGGGTAGTCAGTGGAGCCGGGTGAGTGTGAGGTTCAGGGAGACTGCAAGCAGATTTACCGATGATCAGTCCCACTTCACAGCGCTGGTCGTCAAAACCACAGGTCATCATAGTGCCCACTGTGTCATTCACCACAGCCATAATATCCACATCATACTCCTGGAGAGAGAGAAAGAGTGAGTGAGTTTGAGAGTGTATTTAATAAGAGACAGCAAGAGAGAAATAGAGAGTATGAAAGAGAGTGAGTGAGCGTGGAGGTGAGTGTGTGGCAGAAAGAATGTGTGAGCCAGAGAGTGTGTATGTGTCTGTGTGTTGAGAGAGAAAGAATGAGTGTGAGAGAGTGTAAGAGTACACTCTGCCCCCCCCCACCCACACACCCCACCTCACCCCACCCAGAAGACAGTCAGGATGAGATCAAATAGCCCTTAGCGGTTTGTTCCCCAGACCCACTGTGTGAACATTCCCCCGCTCACTGAACGAGGAGTTCGAATATTTACCGCTCGCTTGTCGATCGCCTTTCGAAGCAGCTTCACCACATCAGAGCCCTCCACTCCACTCGCCTTGAAACCCTTCGTCCACGTGATCAGGATACTCTGAGCCACACACAGCAACAGATTAGTCCATTGTCAATCAGCCAGCCCCACCCAGCTGACCAACAGCCGAGCCCCTCAACAAAACACCAACTTCGATTTATATAGCGCCCTCCATGCCGGACAGCATCTCAGAGCGCTTCAAAAACCCTCCTCCACAAATCACAAAAATACATTCAACATCTACAATAAATTACATTTACACAGCTCCGTCTTTCACATTGGGAGGACATCCCCAGGCTCTGGAAAATTTAGACATGAGTGGGAAGGGGGAAGGGGGAGGTTGGGCTGGGATCAAGGGGGTTGGAGGGCAGGCAGTGCAAGGTTAGGAGGATGGCTGAAAGCGCGGTCAAAGAGGGGGGTCTTGAGACGCATGATGAAGGAGACAAAGAGAGAAAGACAAAGGGACTGTAGGATGGAGTTACAAAGTGTGGGGGCAGAAAAGCTTAAGGCTCGATCTCCAATGGCGGGGGCAAGCCGGAGCCTGCTGATGTAGCTGGGCACTAAGCTGGAGAAGGGAGCCATGGATGAGGATGCGGAAGGGAGTGGGGAAAGATGACTGAAAGCAGACACAGAGATGTGCATTGAAAGTGTGGAGGAAGGGAGAGTGGGCGCCCCCACTCACCTCGTCCAGCTTGGTCTGTCTGCAGGGAAACGAGAAGGTAAATCCCAGAGGCAGCTTTTTGTCCTTGATCTCTTGTTTCTCCAGAAACTCCCCCAGACACTGGGCCACATGGTCGAACAGCTGCAGGAGGAATGGGGAGAGGGGAGGCGATCAGTAACGGCTGGAGGCATTTCCGGAGAAGTAGAGACTGAAGGGGAAGCTTAGCGCTACTCCCTACCCGGGCTCCACTGCCATGGACAATGTCCTCAGGCGTGGCGTAGATCTTGCTCTCCATCTCCACCCTCTGCTGTCGCTCGTGAGACACCTTGACCCGGAGGATACGGAAGTTCGAGCCGCCCAAGTCCAGGGCGAGAAAATCTCCCTTCTCTGCAAACACAGTGACAATCAGTTAGCATCCTCCGCAATTGTTCAACAATCATTATGCTTACAGATTTCTTTTTAAACATTTGTCATTTTCAATCCACGACTTTGTGGGACACTGCTGTGTGCAATTGGCTACCGCGTTTCGCCCACAAATATACAGTCAGTTCACTTTACAGTACATTCTGTGAAGCGCTTTGAGACGTCGATAAGATGTGAAAAGCGCTGTATCAAATGAAAGGATTATTATTATATCGGAGTCTCGTTGCACAGTAGTTACCATACTCGCCTCGTTCGCAGACCTGGGTTTGGTTCCTGAGCAGGGAAAAACCTTAGGCAAGTTTCCTGACTCCACCCACAAGCTTCTGTTTACCCAGCAATAAGCACGAACCTGGTTTGTTAGTCGACTGATGGATCGTTTTCCAGGGGCAATAACCCTAAAAAAAATTTGATCAATCTATCCACGACTGTTTGTGGGACACTGCTGTGCACAATTGGCTGCCATGGTTTTGCCCACAAAATCCAGTCAATTCAATGTAAAGCGCATTGAGAATTCTCAAAATGTGATTTGGCGCTGTATCAAACACAAGCATCATTCATATTATCATCATTAATGTTAGCGCCTACCACAACTGTAGGACCTCTCAAAGTATGTCACAGTAGTCACTGAAAAATGTAGTGACTGTGTGTTTTACAAGAAAATGCGGCAGCCAATTTTGCCCACAGTAAAATCGCACAAACAGCCAGGGAGTGAGTGATCAATTTCATCCTGGTTGTTGGCAGAACACCAGGAGACTCCCTTCTCTTTTTTAATACACCATGGGACCTTTAACATCCACCTGAACAGGCAGATAGGGGCACTCAGTTTAACATCTCATCCGAAGGACGCCACCTCCAACAATGCAAGTCAACCCCAGCAGTGTTTAGTGTCACCGTAGACTAGGTGAGTTCAGGCCCCAGCAATATCGATGGCAAGCTATGTGGTTTTAGCTGGTTAGACTCCTACAGTTAACCCAAAGCACACTATGTGGTCTCTAAGTGGCTAGGTCTAACCTGTACCCAATAATAATAATAATCCTTGCACTTAATATAGCATTTTTCACGTCTTCTAGACGTCTCTAAGAGCTTTACAGAATACATACTGTAAAGTGAATTGACTGTACATTTGTGGGCAAAACACGGCAGCCAACTGCACACAGCAGCGTCCCACAAACAATCGTGGATTGAAATGACCAATTTATTACTGTTTTTTGGAGGGATTATTATCAGGCGTGCGGAGTAAGGAAACTTGCCCAAGGTTTCACCCTGCCTGAAGTTGCAAAGCAAGTGCTCTCACCATTGAGCTATAAGCAGGACTCCACAATACTAACACTGTCCAGAAGTAGGTAAGCAGAATGTATTCTTCCAGGGAGATAGAGCACATTCCATTCCAACAATCTATCTCTGGGATTTCCATGTATAGGTGGGATGAATGGAATTCCCAGTTTGGTTTGGAAACTCTTATGTTTCTGCATGTGTTAGACATCCAGCTGACTAAAAAAAGTTTCACCTTCATGCAATAACTAACTGAACACCATGACTGAATAACCTGAAAAGCCACTTATACATGTAATAATCAGTTTCAGCATTAACAAAGATTACGGGAGGAATCTGGTGCTCTCAAGAGATGTTAATCCAGATGGTTACACAATGGCTGATGTGAATAGACCTTATCAATTGGCAGCTTGTAAAACTCTCTTCGTCTCAATTTCCTCCACACAAATCTCCTGCATTAATTAATCTACCATGTTTATAGACATCCTATGATGTGTGTGGGAGAACAATCTATTCCGTCCCAACAACCTACCATCTCTTTTGTGTCTGTCTCATTCCCTCTTGAAAGCTAATCTGGATCCTGCTTCCCATCAACGGCAAGACATTCCACATCCTCACCATTCTCTGTGTAAACATTCCTCTTGAATCTTCCCTTCACTGCTGTGCTCGGCTGGCTCCAGCCTCCTGCTTGTCCCTCATCCCTTCTGCTCCACCAACACCATCCATGCTTTCAGCCACTATGTCCCATAGCTTTGGAACTCTCTCTGCAATTCCCTGCACCTTGCCCCCTCCTTCCCCCTTTTTCAGATCATGTCTTCCTCTTCGCCCATGCCTACAGTCACTTTCCCCTGACTCGGCATCAGATTCCTCCACTGTCAAACTCTCTGAGACCCTACCCTGAGTGAAGGGTGATGTGTAAATGTGAGTTATAAACTGATTGCCTTTCGTCACTGACTCAACGACAGGTAGGAATGGTTTCTCCCCATCGACTGTCAAACCTCTCCTCATTTACATAACTCTGATCAGGTCTTTCTCAACCTTCTCTGTTCTGGGGACAGTTGTCTCAACTCCTCCAGTCTCTACTCAAAGCATTCAACAGTGGTATCCCTCCTTTCCTGCCCCGGCCCGACAAGGCTCCCAGCAGATTGACTAAGCTTCTGATACACACATGCAGCCCATATCCCATCAACAACTATCCTTGAAGGGGGAAGGAGTAATTGGTGTCTTCGAATGGGCTGCACTGGCTCTGAGGAGGTGGTATGTTTAGCAATGGAATGTCAAAATCCAGTCAGCCTTCTGTGACGGTCTCTAATCTGGTTCCTGAGCCAGGCAGGTCAGCAGTATTCCAGGGCACTGCTGATAACAGCACAGTCAGCCTGGCTCATCACCAGGACTTGGAAGAGCAAACCAGTCACTGGCGGCAGGGAATCCTCCCACTCAGCTCCTGTCAACACTGTAAGCCCTAACAGGTAGGGAAAACCTTGCCGAACAAGCATCGGGAAAGCTTGCCTGACAGTTCTGTCAATGGTAAGCTATGTGACTCGAGCAGTTGCCCCCAACACACATCCTGGCGTCCGCAAGACTTTGCTCTTGCCAACCTGAGCCTGATACCTTCTGGAATTAGGCAAGCAGGATGCATCCCTCCAGGAAAAGACTGTTTACCTCCTTCCTAACCCCCTACCAACTCACCCGCCCCACCATTGGTGAGCGAGCCTTTAGCCACACTGCCCCTTAACCTCCAGAACTCCATCTTGCAGTCCCTCCACCTCTCCCCCTTCCTGGCCTCCTACAAGTCCCACCTCAAGACCCTCCTCTTCAATGGCCCCATTGGTCACCCCAAAATCCCCCCTTTCCCTCCACCCTCCCAGGCCCAGTTCGGGTCTGAAACAATGACTGTCCAGTGCTTTGGGACGTCCTCCTGACGTGAAAGGTGCTATAGAAGTGTAATTTTGTTGTTGTTGTTGTGTGTGTGTGTGTGTGTGTCAGACTCCCAGTGGTCAAAATTCCTTTCCCTGGAAACACCACATCTCTCTGTCCCTCCTGAACAAGGAAGCATTCTGAACGCTATCTTATCAGAGGACCTTTGACTTGTTGCACAGTCACACCCAGCGTGGATCCACTTCACACAGTCAGCCTTTCCCAGGATATGACTGCGCAAAAAAAAACAGGTGAGTGCTTGTTATTAATTTGTTAATAAAAGCCTCATAATGACTAGGAGAGCAGTGATGGGAAAACTATCAAAAGTGCATTTCACAAGAGGCAAAGCAAATACTGCTCATACAACCTGATGTAAACCACTTATGTCTTTCCTCGCTCAGAGAGAGAGAGAGAGAGAGAGCGCGCCAGAGAGAAACAGAGTGCTCAGTGAGTCAGCACATGGATGGATAATACACCTCCCTCAACCACATCCCAAATCTCAGACACAAAATGAGAGTGTGAAGTTTTAGTTGCACACAGTTGATTCCAAACACACAGAAAGATGCCCGAGAAGCTGGAGGAATTTCACGATTGCTTTTCAGGTTAAAGCTTTCCAATTATTCTTATAAGAAGGAGAGTATTTGATATAGCGCCTTGCCATATTAGCAAGACGTCTCAAAGCGCCTCGCAGAAAATACTGTAAAGTGTAGTGACTGTGTATTTTGTGGGCGAAACACAGCCACCATTTGTGCACAGCAGTGTCTCACAAACAGTCGTGAATTGAAGTGACCGATTAATTGTTTTTTTTTATTGTTAAGGGTTTGTACCCAGGATGCGGGTTGGAGTCACGAGGGATGGAGAGAAGGGAGGGTAGGAAAGGAGGTTGGCATGAAGCAGGTCAGTGCCAGCCGAGCGGAGGGAGTGGACAGGTTGTTAGTGTTTTCGGAGATTATACAGAGGCAGGGAGGAGCAAGGCTGTGGAGGGCTAAACTACGAACAAAATGGTACCGGTAAAGAGAAGGGAATGGGGTTTGAACAGAAAGCTGTCTGGGGATGATGGCATCACCTGTGCCATCTGGGGTGGACCTGACGAAGGTTGGTAACATTTTCAGAGTGGCTGTGGGGTTGGTGTCGCGACCCAAACCCTTCTCCATCTCCGTTCGGAAGCGGCCCATGATTTCACACAGCGTCTCATCTGACAGACGGGCTGCATACAGGTACTTGTCAATCTATGAGAGGAAAACACGGCAGTTAGGAAAAGGTAACATGACAGGCACAGATTCTGCACAACCATGAGATAAACTCACCTGCGAGTACAGCAGCTGGGCAGACCCACAGTTAACAGTCTGTGGGTCACACACACATGCACTGTGTCTTTCTCTGTGTAGATTCTGTGGTGTCTCACACACACACATACTCTATCCCTGTGTGAATTATCTCCCCCGCAAAAAATATAATAAAAATTGGTCATTTCAATCCACGACTGTTTGTGGGATGCTGCTGTGTGCAATTGGCTGCCGTGTTTCACCTACAAATATAGTCAATTCACTTTACAGTATATTCTGTGAAGTGCTTTGAGACGTCGATAAGATGTGAAAAGCGCTATCTCAAATGCAAGGATTATTATTATTATGCAGTTGCCCAGCCACACACTCACCCACACTGTCTGACACTGTGTGGAGTCACACACACTGTCTGGTGCCTCTCCACTGAAGGCAGATGTCCACCAAATAGCTGATCAGGAAATTCTTGAGGCTTTGGTGAACAGCTGCTGCAGAGGTTTGAGTTCGGGAAAGTACGTTTGTAGATCCAGCTGAATTGGTTCCAAGGTGACGCATTGGGTAACGGAATGTCAGAATCAAGCCCACCCTCTGTGATCGTCTCTTGTCTGGCTCCTGAGCCGGGCAGGTCGGCTGGATTCCATGGCTCTGCTGACAATAGCCCAGCTCATCGGCTGCTCTTGGAAGGGCAGACTAATTACTGGTGGGGGGGGGTCAGGGAATCCTTCCACTCAACAAACGTTAACCCTGCAAGCCAAACCCTAACAGGTAGGGCGGTCCGAGCTGGACAAAGCTATGTGGTTTTAGCCAGCCAAGACTCCAGCCGTTACCCCTGCGCCTAGTACTTTGCAGTATTAGGTAAGCAGGGAGTGACCCCGCAGGGAGAGAGCACGCATTCCATTTCAGACGCAGAAATTCCCCTGTGTAGGTGACATACGTGGAACTCTCAGTTTGGTTTGGGGACTCTTATAACGCAGTGATGGGATTCTGCGAGGGTGTCTTAACCCCATCTGTCTGTCTCTGGCCAGTGCGGAGATGCGGTCACTCTCCCTAAATTATAAATAAATGAGCACGTCATCTTATAGAGGGAAGATTGGTTGTGTTTTCCAAATGGCTTGAGTCACTGTAAACCTCCCTACTGTCGGGTAAATCTCTTCACTATCATGAGGTTGCTGGTTTGTGGCCAGTGTGAGACACAGTATGTTATAATTATAATAATTCTTGCATTTGATATAGCGCATTGAGATATCTCCAGCGCGCTACCCAGTGTAAATGGCGCTATACAAATGCAAGTTGTTGTTGTTGTCTCAAGAATGCTGTATATTGTAAACTGGATTCACTGTGTATCTCGTCCATGTCCCAGCAGCCCGCTCCACCCACAGAGGTTTTCATCGACACAAACTGACCAGCAATCTCTCTTTATGTACATCAGTCGGTCAAAATGTGGAAGCTCCCCAATTCCCCCGCCCCCTCCCCCACCCCTCCCCACACACACACAAACGCAGAGGCACAAACACATACATACAGACAAACACACACAACACACAGCCACACACACACCTAGGCACACACACAGACACAGCAGTCCCTTTCCCAAGGGGATGGAAACAAAATAGAACTTAAATTCCATTGAAATGGTGAGTTTGTCACAGGCCGTTAGCCTGCCCAGGTGCCTCGGGTAATGACAGTCAGGATAATGTGAAGAGCGAGCTGCCAAGGACACTGTGCCCTCTACACTGACATGGCCTACAACTCTCAATCCTCAGTATTCTGAGGCTCGGTACACACACTGTATGCTATTCACTCTCCAGGACACAGCAAAGGCTCTCAGCACCCCCAAGATCAGACACTCAGGCAGCCAGAGAGGTGAACCTGGCGATTGGTGCTACACTTCACGCTGACATTTTATAAGGATTCTTTTATTAGATATCCCTCCCCCTTCCACTCTCCCCCAACCCAGCTGCATTAATCCACTCGACCAGGATGACATGCACGTTCAAATCCCCAGTACGTGCGTCACTGGGCTAGCACACGTTTTCCCTGGTCGATGTTTGGAGGCACTCCTCTCCTACCACCACCACCCCCACCCCACCCACCGCCGCATATAAAATCATGTCTTCATAATACCCGTATTTAACAGAGCAACTGTAAATGAAAGGGAACAGTAATAAACCCTGCTTTGAAGGGAATTACTGACCAATAATAATAACAATCCTTGCATTTGATATAGTGCCTTATTGGGTTGTTGAAACGTGTCAAAGTGCTTCACAGAATATACTGTAAAGTGGAGTGACTGTGTGATTTGTCGTTCCCACCTCTCCGCAGGCTAATCAAGGTGGATTCCAGATCCTGGCTGTACAAACTTGTGTTCACAAACAGTTTTCCTAGGTGACGGACTGACACACACATGCACACATACATACAAACGCCAACAGGTAAAGGAAGCACAGAGGGATTGAGTCTCTATACTGCACCTGGCTCATTACTACATACATCGTGAACAGAGCATTTATCTGAACGGGCACTGGCAGATTACAAAAGCAAACAGCTGAAGGAGGCTTTGATGATAAAAGTCCACAAATAGTCACATCAAGGCGTCTCACATATTCAATGAGCGCGGGACACCCACACCTCAGCTCAGTGCAGAGTCTCTGATCTCAGCCGGGGGCAGGGGTCAAGGTTGCAGCAGTCCCTAGGTTACCAGTACAGAGGGGCTGGGGGGAAACAACATCAGACAAGGACATTTGCCCCAATAAGCTCCCCCCACCCCACTCCTCCTCCCCTCCCAAGTAGTGGAAGATACAGATATGGGGTGAGGCCGGGGTTGGACCTGTGATGCTAATGTTCACTGTTGGGCTGACATGCGAATGGACAGACATGGGCGATGGGAATCAATGGAGCCCAAGTCAAAGGAACCATTTTTCCCCTGTTCCCTTTGTACGTCAGCCTGGAGCAGTGGTAGCGCTCTCGCCTCCGAGTCAGACGGTCGTTGGTTCACGCCCGATGTCGGGACCTGGTATCACAGTCTAAGATGACGTTTCGATGCTGTGCTGGGGGTGGGGTGGGGGTTGTTGCATTGTCAGAGGCACCATCTTTCAGATGAGACGTTAAACCAAGGTCCCATCTGCCTGTTCAGGGTCCCATCTGCCTTAAGCGCTCTGAGACGCCGTCCGGCGTGGAGGGCGCTATAGAAATCAAAGTTGTTGTTGAATGTTAAAAGATCCAATGCCACTCATCAAAAAGAGAAGTGGGGGAGGGGGTGCCCTCAAAATACTTCTGTGAAGTGTCTCAACGTTGTGACAAGGTGCTATATCAAATGCAAGGATTATTATTTGTGTAAAAAAAAGAATATCAGGAGACGAGCCTGTGATGTGCCTGTGCCGGTCACATCCTAGTCTGAAATTCGGGGTTAATTATTCAAACAAAAAAAGGAATTACATTTACATAAATGTTCTCTGTGGGGCCTCGGAGAGGATGGGGTGGGGGAAGGGAGCCTGACCTAGCCAGAGGGCAATTGCGAGCCCAGCTGGAGGGCCATGGAAACAGAAGGCCCTAGCAACGCCCACCTAACCCCCCCCCCCCCCCCCCCCCGCCCCCACTTCCATGGGTAGTTCAGTCACCGAATACGAGTCTTTCACTTGCTGCGTTGATGTTAAACCACTTTAACCCCTGCACCGAAATCCTCCCACACACCCACCCCTGGAACCAACCCTGCTCCATTTAAACCGGCCAAACATTCCACGCAGGCCCGGACAGGGCTGTCACCATTGCCAGAGACTCACTCACTGATAGAAACACAGAGACACAGCGCCATTGACTGCCAACAGACCTTTACCAAAGGGAGAGAAGCCATCACACCAACCTCTCTGTCTGCACCACGAAGCCACAGCTTACATTAGTTTGTATTAAATAATCCAATAATAGCACTCATTATAAAGGGATCTAAATCTGCCAATGTCTAGCGCGCTGGGATCTGCTGTGTTTTAGAACGGGTGTTTATAAATTTTCACCCAGAAAAATACAGTCATTCTTTACAGTACGTCCAGTGAAATAGCTTTCGAGTCGTCTCGGACGATGTGACACGATGCTGGATCAAATACAAGGATTGTTACTATTCTTATTCTCTAAATGCAGCCTTAACATTCTGTCCCAGGTTGAAAGAGCCAACAGCTTCTAAACCTGAGAAAGACAGTGAGCAATTGGGCAGGGATGATAGACAGACAGACAGTGGGGGGGGTGGGGGGAGAATTGTGTGAGATATTCTACACTGGTTAGAATGGTGTGTACACAGTTACATGGACACAGAGAGAGAGAGAGAGGGAGAGGGGCTGGCTGTCCCAGGAATGTCACCACAGCTGATTTCAAGGACACTGAGGTGGGAAGGAAGGAAGCCATTGCAATATCGTTTGCAGGATGCTTTTGTTAAGTTGCCCAGAGCAGAGAGGAAGCGAGGGAGAGACAGAGAGAGACAGGGAGACAGAGAGGAGGCGAGTGAGAGATGGAGACAGAGAGATATTCTGCACTGCCCAGCCCTGTGCCCTGCGATATGGGCAGGAGGCTGGAGACGTGTGTGTGCGTGAGAGAGAGAGACAGACAGAGAGAGAGAGAGAGAGGCAGCTTCACACTCACCTTTTTCACTTGATCATCCTTTAATTCCGTGAAATAATACGCGAGGAGCTGAGCAGCGATCATCTTGCCTGGGATTCACAAAGGATTGACTGACTGAGCGAGCGAGTGTGTGATAAGAAAGATTCCTTGCAGAAAATCCACACCCTCTCTCTCTCTCTCTCTTTTCTTTCCTCTCTCTCTCTCACTGCAGACAGCTAGCTGTGTGCCTGCTCTAAGCTTCCTCTCTCTCACACACACACACACACACACAGAGACTAAAAAGTCTAAGATCCTTCCTTCTCAAATCCTGCAGAGCTGTTACATGCACTTGCCAGCCTTTCTGTGTAGTGAATGGTAACAACACACACACTCACTCACTCACTCACACTCACTCACTCACACACAGTCTCTGGAAGCACCAGCCCACTTCCTGCATGGCAATTGGCCGTCTAGAGTGAAACCTTTTGCTGCATAAGGAAAGAAACCCAACGCTTGAACAGTGAGTGGCTTTGCCGGGAGCTCATCAGAGCCAGGAACTGAGCTGCAGAGCTCAGTGCAATAGTGCACGTTTCCAATGTCTCTTGTCTCTGACAGCTCACAGACAAGAGACACACACACACAACAGCCCAGTTCACCCCTAACCTCATCACCCACTCTAGACATTAGCACCGTTCATTTCTGAGACACCCACCCACAGTTCATCTACAATCTAATAATAATCCTTGCGTTTGATACAGCGCCTTATCAGGTCTTCGAGGCGTCTCGCAAACGCCTCGCGGAATACGCTGCAAATGTACATTGTGTGTACGGTGGGCGGAATGCGGCAGCCAATTGCGCTCAGCGGGGCCCTACACACAGCCGCGGAAACGAGTGAGCAAATCAGTTATTTTTTTATATTCCCAAGAAAAACGATAGTCCAGTCGACTGATGATCGGGTACCGGCCATACCAGTTGGGGCTAAAATCTGTGGTTGTCGGATGGAAAATGACCAATTAATGACTATCATCATGGGGGTGGAGGTCTCCCTGGAGCTGAACTGGGTCCAAGGTGACATGTTTGGCAACTGAATCAAGCTCCCCCCGCCCCCCCCAACCCATCCTAATCTAATTACTCAGCCAGGGGGTTCCGCAGTGTTCCTGGACACTGCTGATGACAGTACAGCCCAGCCTGACTCATCGGCAGGATCTGGAAGGGCAGACCAGTCACTTGAGGGAATCCTCCCACTCAGCTCCTGTTAACCCCGCAAGACGAGTCTCTAGCCTTAACGGGTACAGCGGTCCTCGCTGGAAAAACAGTGGGACAGCTTGCCAGACAGCAATATCAACGGCGAGCTGGTTAGACTATAGCAGTCGCCCCACTCACTCTCTGGCGTCCACCAAGCCCTCCGGGAAGCTCTCCACATGAAGTGTACCACTGTATATAAATACAAGTTGTTTTACTCTCGGAATTAGGTGAGCACTGTGCGTTCCCCTCCGAGGAGAGAGAGAGAGAGAGAGAGTGCGGAATCCATACCAGACAATGTTAGGTTTGGTCGGGTGATAGACCTTTCTTTTCAACCGCACTTTCGGTCACCTTCTTCCCCCTCCCCCTGGCTCGGTCCCCGGGATCCGTTATTGGGAAGCGCTCAGAGACGCCGTTCAGCGTGGAGGGCGCTATATAAATCCAAGTTGTTGTTTGTTGTTGTTGTTGTTGATGCACATGGAAACCCATCACTGTGCTTCGGAGTATCAACATATATGTGCCACAATGCACAAGGTCCCCAGGCCTTGGCTCTTGCCACCGTGCGCCTGATACTTTCTGTAATGAGGTAAAACAGGATGCCTCCCTCGAGGGAGCGATTGCGCATTCCATTCCAAGAATCTATCTCTGGAATTTCCTTGTGTGTAGGTGGGATGCATGGAATTCTCTGCTTGGTTTGGATACAGCACTCCAAAGCACGGTGATGGGTCTCCGCATGAGTCAGACCAAACAACAAATCCACTTGCATCTGAACACAACTGTAAATTATATACAAGCATCAGACTGATGTGAAACGCTCAGTAGGTTGTCAAGACTCCCTGCTCAACCAAAACAAGCTAATCCCCCAGAGCTGCGGGTTTGGGGTCAGATTTCAAGAGGTCTGCAGGTTTAATTGTGCGCCATACTGAGTGAGAGAAAGAGAGAGAGAGAGTTTCAGTTGTGTGCCCTTAGGGCTGATATGAATCTCCTCCCTTCCCCTGTTCCCACAGTGACGGACGGGGCTGACAATCCATCAACTGAGGCCCTGGCCATAATGTTCTTCCAATGAAACAATCTGCATCCCAGGTCCGAGCTCGGCTGTGCTGCTTCACAGACAGTACTTGCGTGCTCTGCAATATCGTACACAGCTCTAAAAATAATCATCTGTTCACTCTCTCTTCGTAATCTCAAATCCCATTCTAAAGAGGTCGACAGAAGACTGTTTATAGCCCTCAGTGTAAATCACACAAGCTGGCATTACCAGAGAAACACTAAATAATCATCCCAACATTTGATCAAGCGCCTCTTCTCCCAGATCATTTGAGGACAGGGAATCCTCCCACGCAGCTCCTGTTAAACCTGCAAAAGATAAAGTCTAAACGGGTGGGGTGGTACTAACTGGAGAAGCGATGGGAAAGCTTGCCAGATAATGCTATTAATAGCAAGCTATGCACTTTTAACTGGTTAGACTGCCAACAGTTATCCCAACGCAAACTCTGGGATCCCCAAGCCTTGGCTCTTGTCAACCTACTTGATCTCCGGAATCAGGTCAGCAGGATAGATCCAGGGAGAGAGTGCGTATTCCATTCCAACAATCTATCTCTGGGATTTCTGTGTGTAGTTGGGATGCATAGAATTCCCAGTTTGGTTTGGATAAATGCAAGTTGTTGCTGTTGGATACTCTTAAGTATGGTAAAGGGTTCCACACTTGTCTGACACCTGGCTGACCCCCCAAAAATGAGGTGAGAGTGAGCCTGACTAAGGCAGCCAAGTGTTTGTGAACATAGAATGGCAATCGGGAGATGAATAACTAAATAATGTGAAGGATTGTTGACAGGGAGCCTGGATGTGAGAGGAGAGAGAGCGAGCTGGGGGTTGGGCTGTGCTATCAGTGGCAGGAAGGAGGGCTGTAGGTCACACCAATGTGATCGCTGACACCTACAGCACCTTTACCTAACAATGTGGACTCCAGGAATGTGGAATCTTAACTAGTCTTAACTACTTTGTTTGGCTCAAAGCCAAATAGGAGGAGTCCAAATAGTCACCCTTTGCTTTCTGGGCTTTTTGTAAAGAATCATTAGTACAATACTGTATTCTACAGGGTGTTCACAAAGTCCTGTTACCCTGAGTTTTTTTTCTTACAATTAATTATTATCTTCAGTTGTAGATGAGCGAGTAACAAGGTTTTATACCAGTAAATTCCTCCTTACTGGCTCATTGTTGCGGATGACGTTGCACCGAACATGGCGACGGATTGTTGTCTGCCATGAAAATGATGGCGCTCACTCACACCAATCCTCTGGACGTCTAAACACAGTTAAACACTTTTTAAGCATTTATAAATACAATCATCATTATTCTTCTACTTTTCATTTGTTGTTGCATTGCATTGCTGAAACAAAACACGGGGGTAACAGGAATTTATGATCACCCTGTACATCTATCAGGCGTGTAAAACTAAACTGCCTTAGGATGTGTAAACCCAACTCACCCTCACTATAATAATCCTTATGTTTGATGTAGCCCCTTTGCATGTCACTGAGACATCTCAAAGCGCTTCACAGAATAGATTGTAAAATGAATTGACTATTTTGTGAGTGAAGAGTTGCAACCAATTGTGCACAGCAGTGTACCACAGACAATCATGGTCAAATTACTATTATTTGGGAGAGATTATTACCTTTGGAAAAATGATCCGCCGATCGACTAACAACCAGGTTCTTATCTACTGCTAGGTAAACAGAGGTGTGTGGAGGAAGGAAACTTGCCTAACATTTCACCTTGTACTGAAATTTAACCCGGGTCCTCTCATTTGCATGGCAAGTGTGCTAACCACTACACTACAGGACTGTGGGAGGAGGAGTGTAAGGAATTCACGCTTACAAAGCAACTTTTACCTATGCTCTCACCATCACAGAGATCATCAGCAAGCAGGGGATGAAAGAGGAGGAGCTGAAAAAAGCCAGGTCCAAAAGAGGTAGAATTAAAAGAGGGTTTTGAAGGTAGAAAGGGAAGGAATGTTAGTGATAATAATCCTTACATTTGGTGTAGTACCTTTCAAAACAGGGGGACATTCCAAAATGTTTCACAGGATTTACTGTATGTAAAGAACAACAACAAAATTACACTTGTGTAGTGCCTTTCATGTCAGGAGGATGTCCGAAGGCGCTGAATACAGTGACTGCAAATTGAACAGTTACATCCCTCAGTAACTGGTCTGCCCTTCCAAGTCCTGCCGATGAGTCAGGCTGACTCCACTGTTGTCATCAGTTAGTGCCCTGGAATACTGCAGACCCGCCTGGCTCAGGAACCAGACTAGAGACCATCATAGCAGCACAGAAACCTCTCTGGAGTACCTTTACATTACGCCAAGGAAGGGCATTTTATTGATTTAGATACATAACATTTTCATCTAAAGCCACATGGCTTCCTCTTCTCATGGACACCTACTGGCAGTTGGATTGGAGGGGAGGGGTGTTGGGGCGAGCAGTGGTGATGGGTGTGGGGGGATGGGCAGTGAGGGTGGGGGGATGGGCAGTGAGGGTGGGGGGGAAGGGGAACAGCTGGGCAGAATTGTATCAATTGATTGGGGGCAAGTCACTGCACAGAGGTGATGAGTAGTAGTGTGTGGAATGGGGAGGATGGAGGAGGGTGCATGATGATGAGACATGGTCACGTCACCGCTTGCTGTATACGGCAGCGATCAGCGCCGCGCCTTTGCCGCTGCCATCGTCATACTCCCTGAAGGTCACCCTGCAGTTCGGGGCGATCTTTTCCACCGTCGTCTCCAGAATCAGCCGGAAACTGAGGACACAAGCGGAGTTTCCAGTCATTAGGCATGCGTTCCAGCATCCCCTGATCCTCACCTGTCCTTTCGCACTCGCTTTTAACCTGATTGCTCACACCCTCATTTACATGCTCACTTAACACTCGTTCACACACTCCTATTTACACATGCTCACTCACCCACTTGCTTTACGTGCTCACTTACACGCTCGGTGACACTTAGCCTCCCAATGACGGTTTAATGTTGGACTCTAGCTCACTGCCCAGTGATGTCTGAACCTTGTCAGTAAAGGGATGGTGTCACTGGAGGTGCCAACCTAGATGAGCACAGGTTCCTGGATGCCTAACTAGTGACCGGGAAGATTCCACACCTTTCCCACTGAGAAGCCTGGGGACATGTGTGAAATACTCACAGGGGATGGGAGCTGTAGAGGGATCCCTCCATGCCCACCGTCATCTCCATCATTTTCAGACCCTTCGTCCCCCTGATCTTCTCCACCAAAGCAGCCACTCCTGCCCCGCACAGCTGTGCCGCCCGGGATACCACCATCTCACACACCTCCTTCACAATGGTACTGTCTTCACGGGTTATATCCAGACCCAGCTCTTGCAGGATGGCTCTCATCTTGAACAGAGTCAGATGGCCACTGCCAAACAGGAGAGCAATACATTCAGGAACATACTAATAATAATAATAAAGCCTGCATTTGATATGGTGCCTCAAATAAGCGAGGTCTCCTCAGAACTGAACTGACTCCAAGGTGACATGTTTGGCAATGGAATCTCGGTATCGAGTCCACCCTCTGCTCCTGTCACAGGTCTGGGTCCTGATCCAGGTAGAACTGCAGTATTCCACAGCACTACTGATGGCAGCCCAGCACAGCCTGGCTATTACAGGACATGGAAGAGCGACCCAGTGACTGGGGGCAGGGAGTCATCCCACTTAGCTTCTACAAGCCAAAGCCTTAAATGAGTAGGGTGGAGTTATAATAATAATAATCCTTGCATTTGATATAGCACTTTTCACATCTTATCGATGTCTCAAAGCACTTCACAGAATATACTGTAAAGTTAATTGACTTGGGATTTGTGGGCAGAATGTGGCAGCCAATTGCGCACAGCAGTGCCCCACAAACAGTCATATATTGAAATGACCAATTATTGTGTGTTTTTTTGGATGGATTATTATTAGGCATGTGGAGTAAGGAGACTTGCCCAAGGTTTCACCCTAACCTGCCTGGATTCAAACACAGGTTTCATGCTTGTAAGACCAGTGCTGTAACCATTGAGCTATAGCACCTACTCAGCAGCAGGAAAGCTTGCCAGACAGTGGTCTCAAAGGCAAGCTTTTTTTTGGTTTTAGCTGGTCAAGCTTCAGCAGTTATTTCAACCACACTCTGGATCTCCAAGCCTCGGCTTTTGTCACCTGTGCTTAATACTTAATGGGATTAGGGAGAGAGTGCATATTCCATTCCAACAATTTATCACTGGAATTTTCAGGTGGGATGCGTGGAATTCGTAGTTTGGTTTATTCATTCTTAAGCATGGTGATGGGTTTCTGCACGTGCCAGACTCCTATTGGTAAGTCCTCAAAGTTCTTCTCAGGATATACTGTAAAACGGATTGACTGTGTATTTTGCCAGTAAAACAAAGTAGCTAATATACACAAAGAAACATACTGTGCATAATATGCCTTATGAACAGCCATGAAGTGAGATTCTGATCTTTATTTGGGGGGATTTTTCGACAGTACACTGGGAGAGAGAAACTTCCTTCTCTTTTTGAATAGGCCTAAGGGATCTCTAATGTCCATCTGAACAAGATCTCATCTGAGAGATGGCACCTCTGAAAATGCAACATGTATCCCCTCCACCCATCACCGCACTGGAACTTCAGCTTAGACAAAGTGATTCCAAGGCCTGATGTGGGCTTTGAACCTGCTGACTCAGAGGCGAGAGTGCTAACACTGAGGCCCGTGTGTTTACAAGGTTGTCAAGGTGGTTGGAGGAACAAGCGACAGGGTGAGGTGGGGGCAAACAATAAACCAGCTCACGTACATCTCCAATTTGGAAAAAACTTGAGTTTTGAATACGCCCTTTGTGTAGAGAGTCTGGGAGACATTGCCTTGGAACAGCAGCCCCTGCTTCGTAAAGTTGATGAGAATCGTTCGCATAATTTCACCCAAGTAAATGTCGCCGATCATTTTCTCAAACCTGGTAACACAAGAAATCGGTTAAGTTTGTGTGATGGTTTTACAAACTGCGAATTGTAACCATTTAAACTGTCCAAGAGATTTCCTCTCGCATGAAGGGCCCAATATAAATGCAAGTTGTAGGCATTTTGAAATGCCCCAAGACTTGACTCCCGCCAAATCCGCGCTGAATACATCGCAAGATTCCAGTGATCACAAGAACACAAAATCATAAAGATCAGCAAACTCACAAGATTGTTTCGGGTGAAGAAAGAACTTTGATCCATTTGATCAAATTTTTTACAGAATACCTGTACTCTACCTTTCTCTCACTCAATCGTACCATTTTCTAACCCTCCTTACTTTCTTCCCCCCCCCAACCCACCACCTCCTCAACCCTGCTATTATTTGGTATGAGGTGAACAGGAGTGCGTTGCTCCAAAGAGAGAGCGAATGTGGATCTTCCATCACAGATACAGGTGTAACTGCACACCAAGACTCGCCAACGGGTTTCCGCGTGTGTCAGATTTTCAACTACAGTACTTAAAATATCCTTACAGTGCATCAAAGCAAAATCTAGCTGTTTGTATGGTAAATGTTTCACCTTCTCTTGTGAAAATGTATGAATCTCTTCCACAACCCCTGCAGGCAACATCTGAGATGTTGAACAAGGTTCAATTTCGCGTCCATCCGTCCAACAACCACAACAACAACAACAAAATTATACTTGTATAGTACTTTCACGTCAGGAGGACATCCCAAGGTGCTGCTGGGCAGTCATTGTTTCAGACCCCAGTTAGGGACGAGGAGGGTGGAGGGAAAGAGAGGATTTGGGGTGACCGAACAATCAATAACCTCATCTCCTCTGGCGAGCTTCCTCCCACAGCCTCTGACCTCATAGTCCCTCACTCCCACACTGCCTGCATGTATCTCCTCCCCAAGATCCACAAACAGGAATTTCCTGGGAGACCTATTGTCTCAGCCTGTTCCTGCCCCATGAAAATGATCTCCTCATACCTGGACTCCATTCTTACTCCTCTTGTCCAAACCCTACCATACTATATCCGTGACTCTTCTGATGCCCTCCGCCACTTCAACAATTTCAGATCCGTGGTCCTGAACGCTTCCTATTCACAATGGACGTTCAGTCTCTACACACCTCCATCCCCCACAAGGACGGCTTGCAGGCACTCCAGTTCTACCTGGATCAGCAGCAAAGCCAGTCTTCATCCACCACCACCCTCTTCCGCCTGGCTGTACGTGTTCTAACATTGAACAACATCACCTTTATCTCCAACCATTTGCTCCAAATAAAAGATGTCGCTATGGGATCCCACATGGGTCCCAGCTATGCCTGCCTGTTGGTTGGCTATCTGGAACACTCTTTGTTCCAGGCCTATTCAGGTCCGCTGCCTGACCTGTTCCTCAGGTACATTGATAACTGTGTTGGGGCTGCTTCCTGCTTTTGCAGCGAATTGGAACAATTGATCAATTTCACTTCAACCTTCCACCCCTCCACAATATTCACACGGACCATCTCCGACTCTTTCCTTCCCTTGCTCGACTTCACCATTTGCATCTTGGGCCCTGGATTATCTACAGATATATTTTACAAGCCCACCAACTCCCACAGCTGTTTGGACTACACAACAACAATAAACAAAATTACACTTGTATAGCGCCTTTCACGTCAAGAGGACGTCCCCAAGTCAGTGGACAGTCATTGTTTCAGGCCCGAGCTGGGGTCGGAGACAGGGAGGGTGGAGGGAAAGGGGGGGAATTGGGGTGATCAATGGAACTGTCGAAGAGGTGGGTCTTGAGAAGGGACTTGAAGGAGGCCAGGAGAGACAGAGAGCGCAAGGCGGAGGGACTGCGGGATGGAATTCCAGAGGTTCGGGTCAGAGTGGCTGAAGGCTCATTCACTAATGGTGGGGCGGGTGGGTTGGGAGATGTGGAGCAGGCCAGAGCCTGCTGAGCAGAGGGGGTGGGCAGGTTCATAGGCGGTTAGGAATGTCGCAGATGTAGGGTGAGGTGAGGCAATGGAGGGCTTTGAATGTGAGAACCAGGAAACACCTCCTTCCACCCCACTTCCTGTAAAGACATCGATCCCTTTTCCCAGTTTCACCGCATCTGCTCTGTCACCTTTCAAGCCAGAGCATCTCAAATGTTCTCTTTTTTCCTCAACCGAGGTTTCCCATCTGCTGTGGTGGACGGTGCCCTTGACAGTGTCCACCCCATTTCCCGGACATCTGCCTTTCTCTTTTCCCCTCTTCCCAGAATCTTGATAGGGTCCTCCTCATCCTCACCTTTCACCCCACCAACCTCAATATCCAAAGGATAATTCTCCGCCATTTCTGTCACCTCGAGTGTGACCCCACCACAAAGTATATATTTCCCTCCCCTCCCCCCTCAGCATTCCGAAGGGACCATTCCCTCCATGACTCCCTGGTTCATTCCTCCATCAACACCATCAGTCACTCACCTTCCCCCAGCATCTTCCCAAGCCAGCACAGGAGGTGCAATACCTGCCCTTTCACCTCTTCCCAGACCACTGTACAAGGCCCCAAGTATACTTTTTATGTGAGACAGTGATTTTCAAGTAATACTACCAATGTGGTATATTGCATCCGCTGCTCACAATGTAGTCTCCTCTGCATTGGGGAGACCAAACACAGATTGAGTGACCGATTTGCCAAACACCTCCATTCTATCCTCAAATAAAACCCTAACCTACCAGTTTCATGCTATTTCAACTCTCCTTCCAACTCGCATTATGACCTCTCCATACACGGTCTCCTATGCTGTCCCAGTGAACCACAGAGCAAGCTCAAGGAATAGCTCCTTATCCATCTACTAGGGAAATTACAGCCTTCTGGCCTTAATATTGATTTCAATAATTTCAGGCCATAACAGCTCACTTTCCCCCTCTTCTGCAACCATCTGATCTGACTGTGCTTTGACAATTTCACCCCGCTTTGTTTTTACGTTATTAATTCTTCTCTCTAGTTTTGTTGCAATTCCCCCTTTTGTTTCGCAACATTAACACCTCTTTAACCCATCATCTCCTGCCCTCTACCCCATTTTCTCCTTTGTCTTCCTTGCCCTACCTCTCCCTCTCTGTTAATCCTTAAAAGCCTCTCTCTCCCAACATGCCCCAGTTTTGCTGAAGGGTTGTGGACCCGAAACGTTGACTCACTTCTCGGATCCACGACTTCAGCAGAACTGGGGCATGTTGGTAGAGAGAGGCTTTTAAGCACCGAGATGTGCCTTGAGACAGCTCAGTGCAAAGGATGCTGTATCAAACACAAGGATTATTATTGATGGCAATATTAATAACCAAAAAGCAGTTTCTAAGAGGTCATTTACTCACTTTTGCTTCCCAGGACGAATGGATTTTTTATCCACCTCGTCATCAAACTCTGTGCGAATGTCATCGATACACCCGTTGTCGCCAAATCCTCCCCACTCGGTGTTGATACACATTATTCCCTCGTTATCATTCACGATTTCTATGTTTTTCATGTCTTCCATATAACATGCATTAGTACCAGGCCCTGTGGCACAAGACATACAGCACAGTATCAGTTTATATCATGTATGAAGCTTCCTGGACGAGTTCTTCTTGACATAAAAATAATTGCCTTTTCAGTCAATGCATTCCGAATCTGGAATGCATTACCTGAAAAGGTGGTGGAGGCCGATTCGATAATAACTTTTAAAACAGAAGTAGATGTTTATTTGGGGAGGACGGATTTGCGTGGTTATGGGGAGAGAGGTGGGGAGTGGGATTGAACTGTTCTTTTCAAACAGACCCACAGACTCGGCCCACAGATTCGATGGGCCAAATGGCCTCCTTTTGTGCCATAAGATTCTATGATTATATGATATGGAATGTATGAATGCTTTTGCTAAGCTTTGCCATCAGGAACCATATATTTTGCCTGCAAAATACACAATCAATTCACTTCGACATATATTCTGTGAAGCACTCCGAGACATCTCAACAATTTGATGAAGTGCAAGGTTTATTATAAATAATATATTTGTAAGCATTTTAATATTTTAAGCATTTGATTTTGTTAAGTTTGTTATTATGCTACTGTATTCATGTACATTGTTTACAATGGAAGTAAATTAACATTTTGTACTGGTAGACTTTTTAAATGACATTTTGCTGTAACCTTAATGCGAATGAATAAGGGTATGTTTTTCCTTTGTCTAGTGTTCTTGATTGGTCTGGTATAGATATGTTCTCCCCCTGTCTTGTATTCTGTGTCTCTGGATGGTAATACTGTAATAATAATCCTTACAATTACTATAGCACTTTTCACATCAGGAGGACATCTCATTATTTTTTTTTGCCATTCCTGATCTACACACTCTTATTCCCCAAAACAACTTGGATGCGTATAGGGGCCTTCATGTATGGCGATGTCTTGGATTGCTGAACAATGGTGGGGGAGAGAGAGAGAGAGGTGACTATAGGCAGGTTGAAGAAGAAGACTGGCAAGGTAGAGAAAGTGATATCTACACACTAAGGGCCCTTTCCACTGTCACTCCAATGATAATCTCACCATTTAAGGTGTATTTCTGTCTCAAAATATCCTAGCTCACTGTGTTTTCTTCAATTAATTATGTTTGCTCCTTACATCCTTCCCATTACATCATTCCTCAGGTTCTTAAATGAGTCCAGCCTCATTGCTGTTCTGTATTTACCTGCCATTAATAACAACCACAGTATTGTCAACGGCTCCCAGCATGGGGGAGTGTAAGTGCGTGTGTGCTGCTCCCAACACGAATTATAGAGTCTTACAGTACAGAAGGAGGCAATTTTGCCATCGTGCCCGTGTCGACTCTTTGAAAAAGGTAATGGCTAAAACCACTCCCCCGCTCTTCCCCCATCCATCTGAACAGCACATTGTTTCCTGTATCTAAGCCTTTTGAAAGCTATTATCGAATCTGCTTCCACCACCCTTTCAGGCAGTATCATCCAGCACATGTGAGCAGCTGAGAAGGAGGAGGTGATTGGTGAGGATCAACAACATATTGTACAACAAAATTATATTTGTAAAACACCTTTCATGCTGGGAGGATGTCCCAAGGCCCTTTCCCAGGAAACAAGTCCTGAGAAAGGATGAAACGGCATAAAAACATACCTACAATTATTCCCACTTGGCAGTTTGGATAATCGTATGCACAAGACATCATGGTTCCTACTGTGTCATTCACAATTGCCACAATGTCCAGGTCAAACTCCTTGGAAACAGACACACAGCCTGTCAGTTGACTTACAGGAAATCACGGCTGCACCCACACATCTCACACCTACATCACAGACATTTTAACCCTTCAATCAGCAGCCCTGGCTCCCACCTCCACGTCGGAAGGTTGCTGATTCAACCCCAAAGATGTTGGGACTTTGAGCTCACAGTCAAGGCTGACACTCCAACCGATCAAATCCAAGTCAGACTCACGTTTCCCCATCCGGCTGCCACGCACAGGTGCTGCCGACGGGCCAGTAGCAGGAACCCTGGGCTGCTCTTTCCCTCCCTAGCCAGGGCAGCTTCTAGCCAATTTAGCCTCCACATGAACATTCAGCTCTGACACTTCTACAGGGCATCTCCTGGTTTCTAAACTCCAACTTTGTCCACTATGCCTTTTTGCCGCTGAGAACCAGATGTCATATTTTATCTTAATTGGCCTGTTCCATTGCCAAGCGGTGCCTGAGCTGCCCCAGTGACTGTCTCCTGATCAGCCTATGTGTTGTCTGTGTATGTTTGTTGGATAATGAAGCTGAAAATAGTTCGAGGGCTGGATGTGACCCACGGGCCACCAGTTCAATCACACTGATCTACACTATCGATACTGCCCTGAATTCATCTACTCTAATCCTAATGGCCTCTCCATTTCCCCATCCCTTCCGTCTGTGCCTATCTAATTTCATCAGTTTCTCGGGATTAAAGCCTGCCAGCAGAGCTACTCACGCCATTCCTTTTCATGGCATCTTTCAATAGAATGGAAACATCCTCGCCTTCACAACCTGTGGCCTTAAACTCTTTGGTCCAGTTGATTAGAATGGCCTAAAGACAGAATATTCACACATCAGACCCATATAGAAATGTGTCACACTTAACATTGGGGCAGAGCAGAGGAGAGCAGAAAGGCTGAACCTAATGTTAGACACAGTGAAAAAGGAGAGCGACAAGAACGAATGGTGTGATGGTAGGTTTGTGATTATTTCAGGTTAAGGTGCACAAGAAATGGGTTCTAAAATGGCTCAAAGTTTTGCCCAATATGCTGGTCAATGGAATAAGCAAGTGTGATGTGTGTGTCAACCTGGCTTAGTGGTAGCGCTCTTGCCTCTGAGACAGAAGGTTGTGAATGAAAGTCCCAAGTCAGGACTTGGAATCACATAGTCTAAGCTGATGCTCCAATGCAGTCCTGAGGGTGTGTTGCATTGTCAGAAGTGTCCTCCTTCAGATGAAATGTTAAACCAAAGTTACATCTGCCTGAAGGATGTTAAAGATTGCATGGCACTATTTAAAAAGAGAAGGTATTTTTCCTCTCCCGGGGTCCCGGCTAATAATCTCTCAAATAAAATTGTTCACTAACTTCATGAATGTTTGTGTGACACTGTTGCAATTGTGTGCAATTGCTGCTGTATTTCACACACAAAATACACAGTGACGACACTGTATATTGTATGAAGCGTTTTGAGACATCACAATAATGTGACGAGGCTCTATACCAAATGCAAGAATTATTGTTAGTAGTAAGAGGAGTAGTATGGTACCGGTGCTGCAGACTTGCCTTGTCCAGTCCTGTCTGGATTGAAGGGAAGGAGAAGGTGAACCCAAGGGGAAGATGGATGCCTTTCATTCCCATGTAATCCAGAAACTCAGCGATACAATCCACAATGTAATCAAAGAGCTAGTAACAGAACAAAGCACACTGAATAACACAGCCTGGTTAGGTTTTGTGGAGCCCTGCAGTGCAGTGGTTAGCATACTCGCCTGACAAGCGAAAGGACCTGGGTCCGATTCCCAGACCGGTTATAACCTTAGGCAAGTACCCTTACTCCATATGCCTCCCTTTACCTAACGATAAGTAGGAATCTGGTTGTTAATTGATTGGCGATTGCTCTCCTGGGGTAATAGTCCCTCCGAACCCCCCAAAAAATAATTATTTGGTCTCTCAATCCATGACTGTTTTTAGGACACTACTGTGTGCAATTGGCTGACACGTTTCACCCACAAAATAGAACTCACAGTCTAAGCTGACACTCCAGTGTGGAGCGTTATTGGAGGTGTGACATTTTTTTTTATCCTTCAGATGAGACACTAAACCGAGTTGGTGTCAATCTGTTCAGGTGAACAAAGAAGATCCCAAGCTGTATTACATCTTTCAGAAGGAGGCACTGGACAGTTAGGGATTTGTGCTCGAACTGAGGGTTGGGATCAGCAGGGGTGGGGGCCAGGATGGGTGAGGTAGGAGGGTGAATGGATGCACAGTCAAAGAGGAGAGTCTTGAGATGGGCCTTGAAGGGAGGGAGGGAGGGAGGGAGGGAGCGAGGGAGGGACCGTGGGATGGAGAACCAAAGGGTGGGGGCAGAGAGGCTGAAGGCCTGACCACCGATGGTGGGACAGGCAGGGCGCGGGACATAGAGCACGCCAGAGTATGCCAAATCCCACACTTACCTCTTCCCCTGTGGCTTGCATGACTGGGATTGGGATGGTGTAGGACTTGCTGTACACAAGGCCTGATTGCTTGTTACTTCTGTAGAGGATGACCAACAGGACACGGAAATTGGTCCCTCCCAAGTCCAGGGCCAAGTACTTCCCACTCTCTATAACACAATAACAACAACAACAAAATTACATTTGTACAGTGCCTTTTGCATCAGGAGGACATCGCAAAGGAGCTGGGCAGTCAGTGTTTCAAACCTGAGTCGGGATTGGGGAAGGTGGAGGGAAGGTGGAGGAAATGGCGGTGACATGGCACAGTCACACTGAGTGGAGGGAACGGACAGCTAGGGGGTTAGGATGTCACAGAGGAGGGTGGGGCAAAACCATGGAGGGCTATGAAGGTGAGGACGAGGATCTTGAATTGAATCCTGTCTGATGGGAAGCCAATGGAGTCGGGTTAGGATGAGGGTGGTAGATTTGTGGAGCCTGGTGCAGGAGATCACAGGGGCTTCAGAGTTCTGACTGGCTTGGTGAGGTGGAGTGTGCAACCATGGAGGTTGATGCTGCCAGTGCCTGAGGTGCGGAGGCGCTAATGCGAGCTAATCAAGAGAGCCTCAGTCTTGTTGACATTCAACTGTAGAAAGTTAGCTCTCATCCAGGACTTGATGTATGACAGGCAGTCTATCTGCTCTGGTCCTGGAATTGAGGGTGGAGGCAGAGAAATAGAGTTGGAGGTCATCCGCATACATATGGAAGTTGACCTCATGTCTGCAGATTATGTCACCAAGGGGGAGCATATAGAATACAGGGTTCCCTTGGTCTCTATTTTATTATTATAAATTTTTGTTAATTTTATTAATAATTACTCATTTTTATTAATAATAATGGTCCTTGTTAGAATATAGAAATAATAGCCTAAATATAATGCAAATATAATTAGCAGTCAGCTTTCTGCAAGAGTTCCCCCTTGTTGCACACACTCCCTAAATTGCTAAATGATGGGAGAATTTCAGTAATTACTTTCATTAATTTTTATTAATAATAATAATAATGGTCCTTACATTTGATATAGTGCCTTACCAGGTCATTGAGACGTCTCAAAACGCTTCACGGAATATACTGTAAAGTGACTGTGTATTTTGTGGGTAAAACACAGCAGTGTCCTACAAACAGTTGAGTTTTTTTAAAAATTATTACCCCCAAAAAGCGATCTGCCAATC
The DNA here is from genome assembly GCA_035084275.1 of Hydrolagus colliei. NCBI lineage: Eukaryota > Metazoa > Chordata > Chondrichthyes > Chimaeriformes > Chimaeridae > Hydrolagus > Hydrolagus colliei. Next base: position 21,411,182 of record CM068748.1, read on the forward strand.
AATTAACAACTGGGCTCCTACTTACTGCTAGGGAAACAGTGATGGATGGAGCTAAGGTTTTGCCTTGACCGAGTTTTGCCCAAACCCAGTTCTCTCACGAGTGGCGGGCAATGTAACGCCTACACTATGGCACTCCACCAGTTTTATTGGAGCGATCAGCGGCACAAAAACGAGTCAGTCCAACCTCTAAGCCTCAACTTCTGGGAGCCTGATTCCAGCATTCAGTTCTCCTCTTACCCGTTCCATCGGGCATTGCTTTCACATAGGTGGGCAGCATCTTGAGTGAAGATGAGGAGTGTGTGTCTTTCTTTAATCCTTGGGCCATCTCCACCTGCATCCTCCTCATCACATCCAACAGCTGCTCATTGTTCAGTCTGAACTCCGTCAGCAGCTTGTCCATCTGCTTACGCTGATTGGCCAACCTGCGGGCAGGGACAGGGCAACACAGTTTAACAATAATAATAACAATCATAATAATCATAATCCTTGCACTTGATATTGCTCCTTAACATATCGTTGAGACGTCTCAAAGATTTAATAGGATTTGACTGTAAAATGGAAGAACTGTGTATTTTGTGGGTAAAGTTGCGCACAGTTATGTATCAAAAACAGTTGTGGATTGAGTGACTAAATTACTATTATTTGCTTATTATTTTTGGGGAGGGATTATTACCTCTGGAAAGCAATCCGCCAATCAACTAACAACTGAGAAACTGAGAACTGACAAAGTGCCATATGAGAGCAGCTGTTTTTCAGATTGGAGGCAAGTGTCCAGTGGCGTCCCCCAGAGATCGGTGTTGGGACCACTGCTCTTTTTAATATATATTAATGATCTGGACTTGTGTGTAGGAGCACAATTTCCAAGTTTGCAGATAATACCAAGTTAGGGAGAATAGTAAATAGTGAGGAGGATAGTAACCATCTGCAAGAAGATATAGATAAAATAGTAAAGTAGGCAGACACATGGCAGATGAAGTTTAATGCAGAGAAGTGTGAGGTCATACATTTGGGAGAAGACATCAAGGGAGGCAATATAGGCTAGATAGTACCATTTTAAGCCAGCCTCAACATCCAAGGCTGTACTCTCCACCTCACAAAGCCAGTCAGGAACCTCGGCATCACGTTCGACCAAAAACTCTCCTTCCTCCCCCACATTCGTGCCTTGACCGGCACCGCTTATTTCCACCTGCGCAATATTGCCAGGCTCCGCAATTATCTTACCCCCCACGCTGCCAAAACACTCGTGCACGCATACATCACCTCAAGGCTGGACTACGGAAACTCTCTCCTCGTCGGCCTCCCCAGCTCCTCCATTCATAGGCTGCAGGTCATCCAAAACTCTGCAGCCCGTGTATTATCCCGCACCTGCCTTCGTGACCATATAACCCCCATCCTCGCCCATCTCCATTGGCTCCCCATCCTCCAGAGGATCGAATTCAAGATCCTCCAGAGGATCGAATTCAAGATCCTCGTCCTCACCTTCAAGGCCTTACATGGCCTTGCCCCGCCCTATTTAACCAATCTACTCTCCCCCTACAAGCCCACCCGGACCCTCCTTTCAGCAGGACTTGGCCTGCTCCAAGCCCCCCCGCCCGAACCGCCCCACCATCGGAGGCTAGGCCTGCAGTTTTTCCGCTCCCACCCTATGGAAATCCATCCCTCAATCCCTCCGTCTCGTTTCTTCCCTTTCCTCTTTCAAGGCCGGTTTGAAGACTTTCCTCTTTGACCGTGCCTTTTGTTCCACCCAGAATTTTTCGACCTCCCCTACGTGTTTCACCCCTCCCCGTACACTCCCCTCCCAGCTCGGGTCACACGCCTCCTGTGCAGCGCCTTGGGACGTCCTCCCGACGTGAAAGGCGCTTTATAAGTGTAATTTGTTGTTGTTGTTGTTATGAGGGAACAGAGAGACCTGGGGATTTGTGTTAGTGACTCTTTGAAGGTAGCAGGATAGGTAGACAAAGCCATTAAGAAGGCATTTGAGATACTAGGCTTTATAAACAGGAGTATAGAGTACAAAAGTCAGGATGTGCTGACTAACCTCTATAAAACTTGGTGAGGCCTCAGGTGGAGTACTGTGTCCAATTCAGGTCACCACACTATAGAAAGGATGTTAAGGCATTGGAAAGGGTGCAAAGAAGGTTTACTAGAATGGTACCAGGATTGAGGGACTTCAGTTATGAGGAAAGGCTAGATAGACTAGGTTTATTCTCTTTAGAACAAAGAAGGTTGAGAGGAGACCTAATAGAGGTTTATAAAATCATTAGGGAATTCGACAGGGTGAATAAAGAAAAACTGTTTCCACTGGTGGGCGAATCTGTGACCCATGGTCACAGATTTAAAATAGTTCCAAAACGAAGCAGAGGGGAGCTGAGGAGAAATCTTTTCACTCAGTGGGTTGTTCGAATCTGGAATGCATTGCCTGAAAAGGTGGTGGAGGCCGATTCGATAACAGCTTTTAAAAGAGAATTGGATCTTTATTTAGGGAGAACAGGTCTGTTTGGTTATGGGGAGAGAGCTGGGCAGTGGGATTGAGTTGCTCTTTTCAAAGAGCTAGCACAGAATAGATGAGCTGAATGGCCTCCTTTTGTGCTGTAAAATTCTATGATTCTATGAACCGGGTTCTTACTGCTAGGCAAATAGAGGCTTGTGGAATAAGGAAACTCGCCTAATGTTTTGCCCTGCCTGGGATTTGAACCTGGGTCCTCATGCTTGCATCTACTGTATAATGCTACAGGACTCCACAATTTATATTAAAACAAAGTTTTGCATGGAAAAAAAAGTATGTTTAAAAATTGTAGTTTTCTTTCTGATTTTCATACGTTAAAGCCAACCATTCTTTTCAATTCCTCCTTGGTTCCCATTTGTCACCCAATCACAATAGTTTTCAGTGAAAAAAATGGTCAACGTTTCCAGGTCACCAGATGATCACTGACATCACTTCCTATCACTGAGCGTGTGCGCAGGAAGTAGAAACAAGAAGTGGGCCAAGTCGGCCAAGCCTCAAAATAATTAACAATCAGCAAAAAAGAGCTTTTTAATAATTGAAATTTTATTCCCAGCAACTTGCAGAAAGACAACTGGATTTTTGCAGCGCCTTACGTACTGAGATTCACATCTTGGAAAGCTCAACAGTGGCAAGCCTTCGTACTGGGCTGGGGAAAGAGGGGAGTTTATGGTTACGCGCATTTGAAGAGGAAAGTCTGGTCAGGCGGTCGATGTCTATGGGGCTGAGGGCAGGTAATTGGAGTTGGGGTACAGATCAGCCATGATCTAATAGAATGTTGGAATAGGCTTGAGGGCCTGAATGGCTTCCTCCTGTTCCTATATTCCTACCTGAAGGCCACAGCAGTCACCAAGGCAGCACCTTTCCCGCTGCTGTCCTCAGACAGAAGGAACTTTACCGCACAGTCAGGAACCAGGCGCCGCACAATTTTGTGTAAATTCTTGGCGTACCTGTCACACACAAGCACATCTCTGAGCTCCTGCAACACCCAGAGCAGCTCACAGCTTCATAACGTAATAATTTATAGCAATAATAATCCTTACATTTGACATAGCACCGTTCGCATCATTGAGATGTCTCAAAACACTTCACGGGATATAGTGTAAAATGAATTGATTGTGTATTTTGTGGGAGAAACGTAGCAGCCAGTTGTGTACAGCAGTGTCCCACAAATAGTCATGGATTGAATGACTAATTTTATTTGAGGGATTGTTGGCCAGGAAACCAAGAGAGAGAAATTCCCTTCTCTTTCTCAATAGCACCATGGGATCTTTAATGTCCACCTGAACAGGCAGATGGGACCATGGTTTAATGTCTCATCCGAAGGTTAGCACCTCCAACAATGTAACACTCTGCCCGCCCGGCACTGCATTGGAGTGTCACCTTTGACCATGTCATTCCAAGCCCTGGCATGGGGCTTGAACCCACAACCTTCTGACTCAGAGGTGAGAGTGAGAGTGCTAGCACTGAGCCAAGTTGACACACCAGAAGGAACCTAGGTAGTGATGGCCTAGGGCAGTGGTTTCCAAACTTTAAATCACAGCAACCCCCTAATCCAGCAAAGTTTTTGTTGCGCCACCCAATTCTTTCACATTGAATAATTTTCACAAATAATAACAGCAAATTAAATATTTTCTTTACCTGTTTTTAATCCGTTTTTTTAAAGTGTTATCAAAAAATATTAAATTGTTAAAAATTGTAACTAAATGAAAAAAATGTCATTGTGAAACCAATTGCATACATTTACAATTTTACAACACTTAGAATTTGTTAGTGTGATGTGTGAGCTTGCTTTGCAGCGCAAAGTTTCTCCCTGACTGCCTGCCCGGCTCACTCACTCACTCGCTCTCTGACTGCCTGGCTCACGCATTCACAGCTGGTCTCACTCGCTGCCGGCCTGGCCCGCTCTCTTGCCTTCCAGTCTGGCTCATTCCCAGTTCCTAGCGCTATCGCTCTCCCTTCCCACCCACTGGTGAACGACGTATTAGCGAACGTCACAACGTTAAGCGGGGTTTACCTGTAATAAGAATAATAACGGCCACGCCCCCCCCATCCCCCCCCCCCCAGCCAATGGTACGGGCCCCCCAAAGGAGGAGTGCCCCACAGTTTGGAAGCCACTGGCCTAGTGGGTGGTCACTTACTGAACATTATTCCTGTAGATTAACCCATCAACTCCCACGGTCGTGCGGAGGTGGGGCTCCTTGCGATTCTCCTTCAGGCGTTTGAGGATAGCGCTAAGCGAGGCTGCACACAGACTGGCAGAGCGGAGAGACACCATCCTACAGATGTGCTGCAAAGCTATACAATCCTTCTCCGATGCATACTCCATTCCCAGGTCAATCAGCAGCTCCCGGGCATTGTACAGCCCCACCTTAGGTCTGAGAGCGGGGGAAACAAGAATTCCTGTTACCAGTGATCCACACAACACACAAACACTACCCCCAACACTATAGCAATACCAATTGCATTTATACAGCACCTATATCAGGAGATATCAAAGGTCACTGAACACTCAAGGGTTTATAATCTTAATAATAACCCTGGCTTTTGATAGACCTCCTTACCACATCAATCAGACATCTCAAAGCGCTTCACAGATATATACTGTGAAGTAAATTGACTGTGTAATTTGCAAGCAATATGTGGCAGCCAATTGCACACAGCAATGCCCCACAAACAGTCGTGGATTTAGAGACTAAATTATTATTATTGGGGTTTTTAGGCGATCCGCCAAACGATTTAGAGTTCCGATATACTGGATGGTAAGTAAGAAAGTAAGTACTGTTGAGAAAGGAAACCTGCATCATGTTTAGACCCACCTGGGAATCCAAGAATATGGGAACATCGAACAGGAGTCCTCCATTCAGCCCATCAATCCTGTTCTGCCATTCTATAAGATCACGGATGATCTGTGCCTCAATTCCATTGACCACCTTTGCTCCATATCCCCATGATACCCTGACCTAACAAAAAATTATCCACCTCATTCTTGAAAATTACAATTGTCCCAGAATCCACAGCCTTTTGGGGGAGAGTCCACTAGGTGTGTGAAAAAGTGCGTTCTGATTACACTCCTAAAGTCCCGGCCTCGCTCTAATTTAAGATGATGTGATGCCCCACCAAAATAAATACTTTCTTTGTAGCTACCCTATCAAATCCTTATATCATTTAAAACACCTCAATAAGACTATCCCTCCCTCAACCTTCTAACCTCAAAAGAATATAGACCAAGCTTATGCAACCTATCCTGATCATTTAACTCTTTAAACCCTGGTATCATTATAATACAACAACTGCAACAGAGGGCGTGTGTCCTCATTAAACAGGACCAGCCTCACTATGAATAGGAAAACAGTGCAGAGAGTGGGACGTATAACATGGAATACAATATACAGTACATAGCAAAACCACCCATCAGGAGGCATACAGTCACAACACCACACACAATATCAGCCTTTCTCGCTCTCTTGTGAACCATTCCAACATCTAACTTCTCACCCTCTGGCAATGCAGCACACCCCCAGCAATGCACTGGAGTGTCAACTAAGACAAGTACTAAATGATCAGGATCTTACTTATCTATGGAAATGATGTGTTTGGCCTCAATGGTTCCGTAGGTGAGGAGTATGGGGGTGGTCTGACCTTTGCAGAGTGTACCTCTGTGAACCATCTTCACCAGGATAAGTCTCACCAGCTCTCCCATGTACAACCCCGAGATCATCTTCTCAAACCTGCAGAGCAAATAATAACAACAATAATGATTATAATAATAATACTTGCATTGGATATAGTGCCTTACCACATCTGCCCAAGAGACCTCAAAGCGCTTCACAAAATATCCTTTAAAGTGAATTAACTGTATACTTTGTGGGTGAAATGTGGCAGCCAATTGCACATAGCAGTGTCCCACACACAGTGGTGGATTGAATGATCAAATTATTAAACATTTCGGTGGGATTATCACCCCAGTAAAGCAAACCACTAATCAACTAACCAACCAGCTTACTGCAACCTACTGCTAGGTAAACAGAGGTGTGTGGAGTAAGGAAACTTGCCTAAGGTTTCACCGGGAATCAAACCCGGATGCTCTGGCTTGTGAGGCAAGCACACTATCTATTCCTGTACAGGATTCCAGTGGAAAGCTGAGTGAGGACTTACACCTGTTTGCCGGGATTGATGGAGTTAAAGTCAATCTCCCGATCGAACTCCGTCCGGATGTCTTCTAAGCTGCCATCATCCCCAAATGCTCCCCACTCGGTGTTGATGCACATTTGCCCTTCATCAGACTCCAGCATGCCTATGTGGCTCATCTCCTCCATGTAGCAAGCGTTGGTGCCAGTGTCTATAGGGAGATCAGAGCGATTCAATCACATGCCTCTACAGATTGTTCACAAAGTCCTGCTACCCCCAATGTGTTTTTTTTTTACCACAGTGCACTGAATAATAATAATATTTCCATTTGCTATAGCACCTTATCATGTCATTGAGACGTCTCAAATTGCTACACAGAATATACTGTAAAGTGAATTGGCTGTATATTTCATGGGCGAAACATGGAAACTAATTGCCCACAGCAGTGACTCGCAAACAGTCATGGGTTGTCAAACTATTATTTCCAAACTTTAAAAAAAAAAGATTTACAAGAGTCCCGCAATCAACTAAAAACCGGGTTCCTATTTGCTGCTCTAACGAGAGATACAGGATTCCACATGTGGAAAAATGTATTTCATTGTATCAGTGCAAGTTTTTAACTGTAACTGTACTTAGACATTTGGAGGATCGGTGTGAGTGAGCGCACAAGGCAGATAATGATCTGTCGTCATTTTCGGTGACATCTACTATACTGTGGATGGAGTGAGGAGGCGAAATGCATCACCAAAACGGCTTGTTTCAGCACCTGCGTTGTCTCGTACAGCTGATTTGTATCAGGACTTTGTGGATTTCCTGTACTTTGTGCCTAAACTAAAAGGTTTCAACAGCTACAGCTACTTTCTGCCCCAGCATTACCCAAAATCAGGCCACTCTCACAAAACGGGTCCTCAAATCCACAAGCTATCATCACCCCCACTGTGTTGTTCACCAGAGCCAGTACATCCACCATATAATCCTAAAGTGGTGAGAAAGAAAGAACCGGTATCTTTATAGTGCCTTATTAAGTCAAAGAGTTTGCAATTTTAACAATATTACAACATATAGCGCCTCAGGCAGGGCAGTGTCTCAGAGAACTTAATAGTGAGGGTGCACCTGCCGAACTAGGGAGGAGGGAGGTTGAAGAGGTTAAAGAGGAAGGTTTTCAGGTGTGAACCAAAAGAGGGGAAGGAGGGGGCAACCAGAGGGTTAGAGTGGGGGAGTTCCAGAGCTTTGAAAATTGTGGCTCAAAGCACAGCCAATGATGGTGGGCGACGGGGACGAGGAAGTAGGAGGTCAGAGCCAGCTGAGCGGAGGTAAGTGGGTAGTGGTGTGGGGAGAAATCAGGTTGGAAATGTAAGGAGGTGGAGGGATAATCCGTGCATTTGATACAGCGACTATGGTGATTGAGACATCTCAAAGCTTTTCACAGGATATTCTGCAAGCACTGACCGGAAATTTATTGCAAGAGAAGAAACAACAACAACAACTTTGATTTATATAGCGCCCTCCACGCCGGACGACAGCATCTCAGAGCGCTAAATCCAACATGAAGTGTCAAAGCAGTCACATTTAGATAGATTTTTACCTTTCGTTTTTCGATAGATTTGCGTAACAAATTGATCACGTTCATGCCCTGCACTCCCGTTGTTTTGAAATTTTTGGTCCAGGAGATAAGGATTCCCTGTGACAGAGACACACATGTCAACAGCCCTCCACAATAGACCAAATCATAAAGTTTACATATATACTGCAGCTTTCATGTTGGAGGGATTAAAGGTGAGAGGAAAAGAAGGAAAGAAAGAGAGGGGTGGGGGGGGGGCGAGGGTGAGGAAGGAGGAGGGAGGGAGAAAGGGGTAAACGATGAAAGGGAGAGAGGGTGGAGGGAGAAAGGGAGAGAGGTAACAAGGGAATGAGGGATAGAAATGGGAGAGAGAGAGAAAGGTGGGGGGGACGAGAGGAACGGAGGCATAAATGTCCAGAGTAATGTTTTTAATTTTCTATCAAAACCTCAAACCAGTAGGTGCGTGTGTGATTCCCCAAGTATAGCCATCTATCCCATTCCAAATTGCCTGTTCTTTCTCAATTCCCTCTAATCCTATCCTTTCTAATGGACCTTTCCTGTCTAATTCCGTTTGAGATGCTCTGGCCTGTCTCTTTACATCCTCATCATGTGAGCCGCTCACCTCGTCCAGCCTGGTGTGTCTGCAGGGAAAGGAGAATGAGACGCCCAGAGGTAGCCGTTTGTCTTTGATGCCTTTTCTCCTCATGAAATCCCCCAGGCACTCGGCAGCGTAGTCGAAAAGCTGGAGAAGGAAGACAACATAAAAATATCAAAAACACTAAATACTGCAGATACTGGAAATCTGAAACAAAAACAGAAATGGCTGGGAACACTCAGCAGGTCAGGCAGCATCCATGGAGAAAGGAAAAGTGAGTAATGTTTCAGGTCCACGATCCTTCATCGGATCCCAGAACCAAATTACATTAGTATAGCGCCTATAAAATATAATCAATTCATTTATAGTATATTTTGTGAAGCGCTTTGAGCCGTCTCAAAGACGCGATAAGGCGCTATATCAAATGCAAGGATGATTATTATTATAAAGTGGAGTCACTGTGTATTTTTGTGGGCAAAACATGGCAGCCAATTGTGAACAGTGGTGTCTCACAAAAAGCCATAGAGTGAGCAATTTTATTGCTCCGCCTTGCTCCCTCGCTTGCCTCCTTCAAGATTCATCTCAAGAATCTCTTCTTCGACCGTGCTTTTGGTCACCCTATAGTGTCCTCCACCCTCCCCAATCCCGATCCCCCCAGCTCAGGTCGAAAACAACAATGACAACAACAACAACTTTGATTTATATAGTGCCTTCCACGCCAGATGGCGTCTCAGAGTGTCTCAGAGCGCTTGAAAACACTGACTATCCACTCACTCTTCGGTCACCTCCATACCTTCCTGGCCTCCTCACTCCCAAAACTACCACCTGGAGCCTCTGTACCAAAGGCACTTGCCTCCTAATCGTCCCAGGCACCATCCTCCCCACCAAAAGAGGTCGTTCTTTCAACCACTACGCCTCCAAACTCTGGAACATTCTCCCTCAAACCTTCCATCTTGCTCCACCCTGCCCTCACCACCCTCCCACTTTTCAAACCCCACCTGAAAAACTTCCTGTTGGAACACCTCCCAACAAATCCCGACCCCCCCACAGCTCAGAGTTAAGCCACTTTTAAGCACTGTGAGATGCCACCCTGTGGAGAGCTCAAGTTGTTGTTGTCCAGCGCCTTGGGACATCCTCCCAATGTGCAAGGCACTGTACAAATGTAATTTTGTTGCTGTTGTTGGCCAGGACACCAAGAGAGAAATCCCCTTCTCTTTTCGAATGGGCCTAAGTCTCATGCGAAGGACGCATTGGAGTTTCATCCTAGACCGTGTGATTCCAGGTTCCGATTGGGGCTTGACCCCACAACCTTCTGACCCAAGAGGCGAGAGCAATACCACTGAGCCAGGCTGAGTGGAGAGGGTGGGCCAGGGTCATCAGCCTGTAAATACACAACAGTGAGGAGGAGAGGAGGTACCTCAGTGCCTGTTGCTCGCTCCAGGTTTGCCAACATCGGGTAGACCTTACGTTCCATCTTCACTACCTTCTCACCATTTGCAGTCACCATCAATCTGATCACACAGATCGTAGAGACGTCCAGTTGCAGAGCAAGTAAATCTCCCCTTTCTGCATCAGCCATGTAAAATTGTTAATGTTACAATACATAATAATCCTTCCATTTGATACAGCACCTTATCAGGTCATCACAAAGATGGAGGCTAATGAGAAGACAGTAAATTCAAAGCGCTTCACAGAATATATTGTGAAGTGGATTGGCTATGTATTTTGCGGGTGAAACACGGCAATCAATTGCACACAGCAGCCATCCTACAAATAGTCATTGATTGAGTGACAATTTTTTTTAAAAAGGGATTATTACCCCTGGAATGTAATCTGTCAATCGACTAATAACTGGGTTCTTCCTTGCTGTAGGTAAACAGAGGCATACGGAGTAAGAGTAACTTGCCTAAGATTTTCACCCCATTTAGGAATTGAACCCTGTACTCTCGTTTGCAAGGTGAGTGCGCTAACCACTATGCCATGGGGCTTCACAACTAAGCAGCCAATGTGGGGCATGCACTGGCTGGTGGTGTAGGTGTTGAATATGTATGCGAAGGAGGGCAGAGTGGAAGGGCTCTAAACAACGTACCAGAGCCATCAGGAATAGATCGGACAAAGGTGGGCAACATCTTGAGCACGGCATTGGAGGAGGTTTCCTTGTTCAAGCCTTTCACCATCTCCATACTGAACCGGCCCATAATGTCCAGCAACTGCTCATCTGAGAGGTATAGTTCATAGAGGTTCCTGTCCAACTATAACCACAGAGAGTATCACACAGGGATCCCAGCCCCCAACACTCAGCCCCCATCAACCCCAGCTCCTTCCCTCAACCCCCAGCCCTCTCAGCCAGCAGCTTGCTCCCTCAATAACAGCAACAGATTACATTTGTATAGTGCTTTAGGAGAATGTCCCAAGTCATTGCACAGTCAAGGCTCCACACCCAAGCTGGTGGTTGGGATCAGGAGGGGTAGAGGTCGGGGAGGGTATGGGTTAGACCATGACCAAAGGCACGCTCAAAAAGGACGGTTTTGAGATGTGTCTTGAAGGAGGCAAGGTAGGGAATGAGAGGGAGGGACTGTGGGATGGATGGGCAGAGGGTGGGGGGCAGAGAGGCTGAAGACCCACCAATTTCAAAGTCAGGCCAGCATAGTTGAATAACTGGGGGGGGAAGTAGAGCACTCTCACCTAGCTGAAGAAACTATACAGTAGATATAAATTTCTGAAATGCAACTTGCAGCAGATTATAATAGACTATAATGGAGCGTTTACCAGAAAGATCGACAAGACTGCTGTGGGTAGGGTCAACGAGCAGGAGAGAATATTGGATCAATATAGAGAAAAACACCATTGCAGACTTGATGGATTAAATGGCCTGTTTCCATAGAGTAACGTGTACTACACCAGAAGTAAAAGGTGCTATATAAGTGCAAATTGTGTTGTGTGACTCTGCAGCCCTTATCTTCTGATAAGGTTCTAAAACCTTATCGACCCCATCCTCACCCAACTCTATTGGTTCCCATCATGCAAAGGATACAGTTCAAGATTCTGGTCCTCACTTTCAATGCCCTCCATGGCCTTGCTCCCTCCCAACTCTGCGAAATCCTAACCCCCAACCAACCTGCCCATTCCCTCCGCTCAACGAGCTCCTGTCTGCTTCCTATCTCCTGCCACATCTGCCTTGACCGTGCCTTCGGTAACACCCACCTGCTCTCCACTCTCCCCAATCCCAACTCCGAACACGGGTCCAAAACATTGTTTGTCCAGCACCTTTGGACATCCTCCTAACATGAAATGCAATACTCAGAATGTGCTGTAAAGTGACTTTACTGTGTATTATTGGGTCAATTCCAGGCAGCCAATTCCACACAGCAATGTCCCACAAACAGTTGTAGAATGAGTGACCACATTTTTGGGCGGAGATCCTAGGTGAACGCACTCACCGTTTCTACCTGGGTTTCTTTCAGCTTCAAAACGTAAAAGGCCAAAAGCTGGAACGCAAACATCTTGTGAGATTTAGGAGGTTTTTTCTGAGGAAGGAAGAGCAAACTTGACAAATCAATAACTTTTCACTGAAACCAGAATTTTTCAATTTTAAGGTGTACGTGGGAGAATTACTGATTTGTGACAAACAGTGAGCTTCACATTGCAAACATACCAGAGTCAAGGCAAGTGGCAGCTCTCGTCATTTCCAATGATTTTCTCCGAATGATAAGATCCTCCCGCGCTCATTCAGCGAAACACACTCTGTCTCACGGGAGGGTTAATATCACAGTATACAGTTAATATCACATGTAGAGTAAATTCGACCCATCGTCTCTGTGTTCACTCCCCCACTGGAGCTTCCTCTCTAACACCATTCTCTCCTCATCATGTCTGTCCTGGTGCTCAGTCCCCCACTGGAGCTCTCTACTCTACAGCTACAACTGGCATTTATATAGCGCTCTTCACACTGGATGCCAATTGTACGAAGAGTCATGGATTGAGTGGCTCAATTCATTTAAAAAGGTTTATTACCTCTGGTCATCTACCAATTGACAAATAACCAGGTTCCAACTTAATGCTGAGTAAATAGTGGTGCGTGAAATAAGGAAACTATGCCTAAGATTTTGCACCAGCCGGGAATCAAACCCGGGTCCTCTCGTTTGTGAGCTGAGCACTCTAACCAACACACTGCAGCAATCTCAAGGTTCTCAATGAGCCACGGATTCCCATTGTACCCAGTCAGCCAACACAAGGAATAACATCCACCAACATCTTACCATCAGCCCTTACCATCCAATACCAACAATGTGCCTGAAGCAGCAGTTCTTAAAACAGAAACACCACCTGCACACACTGCCTGCAGACACTCACTGACTCCTGCCCTGACCCTCACCCCATCACGAGGTCACTGAGACACATTGTGATGTCAGGCAATGGCACACCAGAGATCTGTGGTACATTCCCCAGCTCAGAGCCCCCACAAGCGACAGCTACAGGGGTGTGGGGAAAGAGCAGGTTATTGGAACTAAAAGGAATGTTCTGAGGGAGCAGCGCAGACATGATAGGCCGAACGGTTTTCTTCCGTGTAGTAAATTTCTGTTCTACATTATATATAATAATATAACAATCCTTGCATTTGATATAGTGCTATTCATACCTTATCGACATCTCAAAGCGCTTCACAGAATATACCGCAAAGTGAAAATGACTGTATATTTATGGGCGAAACGCGGCAGCCAATTCCGCACAGCAGTGTCCCACAAACAATCGGGGATTGAAATAACCAATTTTTATAATTGTGTTTTTTTTTGGACAGATTTTATTAGGCATGTGGAGCAAAGAAACTTGCCAAAGGTTGTGCCTTGATCTGCCTGGATTCAAACACAGATCTCATGCTTGTAAGGCGAGTGCTACGGGAGCTATATGAAATAGAGGGGCAATATGTTGGGAATAAATTGACCTATTTAACATTTCGTCCGAAGGACAGCACCTCCAACATTGCAGTGGCTCCATTTCCCCCACCCCATCCCAAAACACTACTCTGTAAGCTCAGTCACAAAATGGAGTTTGAACCCAAAACCTTTTGACTCAAGAGGGGACAGAGCTACTCACTGAGCAAGGCTGACATTCCTTGCTCTGAGAACCGGTGTAGACTTGACGGGCCGAATGTCCCAATTCTGCGCTGTACAGTAGATTTCTGTTACTAAATAGAACGGCCGAGTGTAATCAAGGCACAATATACAAACCAGCAGCAGTGAGCAGATGATTCTACCTGTGAGCAGCTGGCAGGCGATACCCCATCAAACCAGGAACCTTCAGCAACTTTCTTCTGCCATTCGAATGTTGCTCTTGGCAACAACGAAGAGTCCATCCAGGAGCCCTTCACTCAACACAAGTGAGCTGAGCCCTCCCTGCAAACTTGCCCCATTAAATGCTATTTTGTTTTCAGTCAGCCACCAGCGCTGTCTCCTTGGAACTGAACTGGCTCCAAGCTGGCAATGGAATGTCGGAATCAAGCGAACCCTCTGACAGTCTCTTGTCCAGCTCCTGAGCCAGGCGGGTCCACAGTATTCCGGGGCACTGCTAATGACAGTACAGCCAGCCTGGCTCATTGGCAGGATCTGGAAGGGCAGACCAGTCACTGGGGCAGGGTGTCATCCCACTCAGCTCCTGTTAGCCATGCAAGCCAGAGCCCAAACGGACAGTCCTAACTAGACAAGCAGAGGGAAAGCTTGCCAGACGGTAGAAAAACAACTAAATAATAATAATCCTTGCATTTAATATAACTCATCAATTAATTGAGATGTTTTAAAGTGCTTCAGAGTATCGTAAAGTGATTTGACAATATTTTGCATGCAAACACAACAGCCAATTCCGCACAGCAGTGTCCCACAAACAGTCGTGGATTGAGTGACTAAATTATTTGTGTGAAGGGATCATTACCCTGGGAAAACGATCAGCCAATCAACTAAACAACCAGGTTCCTACTTACTGCTAGGTAAATAGTGGTGTGTAGAGGAAGTAAACTTGCCAATAATAATAATCCTTGCATTTGATATCGTGCTTTTCATGTCTTCCAGACGTCACAAAGCACTTCACAGAATATACCAATTCGCCCAATATTTGCGGGTGAAACACGGCAAACAATTGCGCACAGCAGTGTCCCACAAACAGTTGTGAATTGAAATGACCAATTTTATTATTGTGGATTTGGAAGTATTATTAGTGTGTGTGGAGTAAGGAAACTTGCCCAAAGTTTCGCCCTGACCAGCCTGTATTGGAACACAGGTCTCACGCTTGTAAGGCAAGTGCTCTAACCACTGAGCTAGACTCCACAATGGGGAGTAGGAAAAGATACTAAATGTGTCAATGTGGATGATGGTTGGCTGAAATACACGTGTCTGCTGCTGACCAGAGCGATATTCGATGTCCAGGCGAGCCCTTTAGCCTCTAGAATACAAAAAGGAGGGGTTTGTGCAGAGAATCAAATGAATAGCAGGCGATAGAATGCTTTCTTTTTATTGCATTGGGATCACTCGACTTGTTGGAAGGAGAGATCCTAATGGAGACATGTATATCTGTGTAAAAGGAGATTTCTCTGTGCATTCACTGAACGCAATCCCGGGGTGATGGCACTCTCTGAAAACAAGCAGCACAGTCTCGTGACCAGCACAGTCCTAAAAACTTTGCCCACGCTAAGATTCTTTGCAATACAAAGATACATAGAAAAATAACCTGTACATACAGTACTAACATCGCAGGCCTTTGTCAGTACCCAAATACCCAGCAGCTAAACTGAACCTTATCGAGTTTCACACCGTTTAATCCCCTTTATTATTTGCCGTTCCTGGTATTCAGAAACAAGAGTGGCTTTTTTTTAAAAAAAATTAGAATAATCCTTGCATTTAATATAGTGCCTTACCACGTCATTGAGACGTCTCAAAAGCACTTCACAGGATGTACAGTATAGTGGATTGATTGACTGTGTACTTTGCTGGGTAAACAGAGGCGTGTGGAGTAAGGAAACTTGCCTAAGGTTTCCCCCTGCCCGGGAATCGCTTGCGAGGAACGTGCCCTAGTCAATTACACTGCAGGACTCCAAAAGAATTCAAGATTTGAGTCCGCTCATTTCTTCTTCTTCCTGACCGCTTTGTGGGGGGCTTTGGTCCGGCTGCTGGCTACGGGGTCTGTGTCAGGCTGCGCACTCCTGGCTCGCTCGGCATACCACTCCCTCTGCAGCTGTTCCAGGATCTCGGGGCTGAGCAGCCCCTCCTGCACCAGCTTGTTGCTGAGCGACTGCCTGGCTCCTCGGTCACTCTCCGTTTCCACTGTGTAACCCAGGGCCTTGGACCCTCGCAGTCTCCTCGCTCCCTTGGAGCCCCCGAGCCCCGCGATGACAGAGTTCTCGGAGATGATGCCGTGCTTGGTCACGGCCCCCCTGTACAGAGGGACTACATCCTCGTCTACTGCCTGGGTACCCGGGGAGCTGTTGGGGTCCGAAGCTCGGAGTAGTCGGGTGATGTTGCGCACGCCTATCTGAATGATGGTGTCCAACTCGCCCTGAATCTCCCGCACAAGACTGGCGTCTGGGAACATGTCCATGAACCGGTAGCTGTAGGAGGAAGCAGAGTGATCGGGGAAATCCTCTCAGTCACTGGGGAACAATTCTAATAATAATACTCCTTGAATTTGATACAGCACCTTTTCGCGTCATCGAGACGACTAAAAGCACCTGACAGAATATACTGTAAAGTGTAGTAAATCAGTGTTTTGTGACTCTAGAGGGAGTTCAGCACAGATTGACCAAAATAATACCAGAACTAAAGTATGAGGACAGGTTGCATAAACATTTCTACTCCCTTGAGTTTAGAAGTTTGAGGGGTGATCTGGTTGAAGTTTTTAAAATAATAAAAGGATTTGGCAAGAGTAGATACAGAGAAACTATTTCCTCTGGTGGGGGAATCCAGAACAAAAGGGCATAATCTTAAAATTAGATTAAAGCCATTTAGGAGTGAAATCAAGAAGCAGTTTATCACACAAAGGATGGTGTGAATCTGGAACCCTCTCCCCCAAAGGGCTGTGGCTGTCCATTCACATTTTCAAGACTGAGGTAGATAGATACTTGGCAAGTCAGACTATTAAGGGATATGGGGAAAAAGAGTACAGGTACCTGGACTTGAAGTACAGATCAGCCATAAAATGGAGGAACAGGCTTGAGGGACCGAATGGCCTCCTCCAGTTTCTATGTTTCTAAGAACAAGAAGGGACTAGGAAGGAGTGGATGGAGAGTGGAACACATGGAGTACAAACACCAGCATGGACAAGCTGCGCCAAATGGTCTGTTTCCGTGTAGGAAATCAATTTAAAGTTTATGTAATATTTTGGCAAGTTATTATTAGAAATATTAGATATTCCAACAAACAGGCCATTATACAGTTTGTGTTTGAATGGGATCTTTAACTTCCACCCGAACAGATAAGATCCATCAGATGGCATCTCTTACAAAGAAGGCTGACTTAATATTAATATCAATATTAATAATCCTTGCATTTGATATAGCGCCTTATCACATCGTCAAGGTGTGCTCAAAGCACTTCACAGAATATTACTGTCAAGTGGAATGGCTGCGCATTGCTTGAGCGAAATGCAGCAGCCAATTGCGTACAGCGGTGTCCCACCAACAGCTGTGGAGTGAATGAGCGATTTTATTTGAGGGACTGTTGGCTTAGATACTGGGAGAGAGAGAGAGAGAGAGACTGACATACCTTAACCATAGGTACAGATCCAACACATCATGCACAGCTTCCAGATGCACCAGGTCCTTGATATTTTGGGGAGCGACAATCGGCCAGTTAACGTGCCGAGACAACCAATCAAAGGTCATGGCCTCGTTCCGGCTAAACTGTCGGGCAAACTGAAAGATTCAAAACAGTCACGTGAAAGACCTGGAAAGAGTCTGCAGAGAACCTCAAACCATTCCCTGTTCTCACCCCATCGTGTCTGTGCTGGTGCTCGCTCCCCCACTGAACGCACTACTTTATAATCCCTATCCCTGCTCTCTACCCACCGTGTCTATGCTGGTGCTCACTCCCCCACTAGAGCTCCAATCGTGAGTAAGGAAACTTGCCTAAGGTTTCGTCCCGGCCGGGAATCGAACCGGGGTTCCCTCACTTGCGAGGCAAGCGTGCTAACCACTATGCTACAGGAATCGACTCACCACCGTGAGCAATTCAGCCGGCTGGACGTGTTTGTGAATGGTGAAAACTAACCTTGAGGAAGGAGGTGCAGACAAACGGCTGCTTCCTGTTGATGGGCGCCGTGCAGAAGACATAGCGCACGCGCAGGTTGAGGGGGATGTGCTGGATCATGTCCGCCAGGAACTTAAAGTCATCCACGTTACACACAAAGTACAGGCCGTCCACCTGCGACAGGCTGACAAAGATATCCTGTGGGATCAGGACACCTGTCAAGCTCACAATCGCAATCATGCACACACACACACTAAGTTTCAAATTCAATTCAAAGCCTGCCCTAACAGCCCTGCCAGCAACAGGCGAGCTTTCAGACTATAATTATAATCCTTGCATTTGATATAGAGCCTTATCATATCTTCAAGATGTCTCAAAGCGCTTCACAGAATATACAGACAGGAGCTCGTACTGACGTCTTAATCGAAGGACAATGCAGTGTTCCCCCCCTCCAGCACTGCACTGGAGTGTCAGCCTGGACTGTGAGCTCACATTCCCTGATCTGGGGGCTACAACACATAACACGTGATTCAGGGGCAAGAGTGTTGCTGACTAAGCCAGGATGACATCTATTCCATCAATGTTTTATCGGATAGATTCTCCTCAATAAGGATGAAAAGACTCACCATTAAGTTGGAGAGTGAGGCGTCTGGCAGGTGGTAGGCAAACATCTCGATCTGCTCTGCCGTGGGATGTAATCCAGCAGTCTGAAACAGGAAAGAGTTAGCCACAATCCTCCCCTCCTAATTCACCAAAACTTGACTTAAAGTCAAGATAAGTCTAAGGAAACTTGTCTAAGGTTTCACCCCGCCCAGAAATTGAAACCCAGGCCCTCTCATTTGTGAGGTGAATGTTCTAACCAATTCGCGACAGGACTCTGCAAATAATAATAATAATAATCCTTGCATTTGATATTGCGCTTTTCACATCTTATCGACGTCTCAAAGCGTTTCACAGAATATACTGTAAAGTGAATGGACTATATATTTGTGGGTGAAATGCAGCAGCCAATTGTGCACAGCAGTGTCCCACAAACAGTCGTGGATTGAAATTATTGTGTGTGTTTTTGGACCGATTATTGATAGAAAAATATGGAGGCTGACAATGGCTTTCAATAATTGAATGTGGTAAAGAATATACAGTAAACGCACATAAACCCCTCTGAAATATGACATTCCAAAAAATAGTCTAATAAAATTGGACAGTACTTAAATTGATGTCCTCCAGTCACTGCCTCACTGGCCAGTCATTACTCACCACAGACTTAATATCCATATCCTATGTTCCTATTCACACCAACCTCTATGGAATCGATGTTCCTGGCCAGGATCTCGCGGAGCACGGGAAGGTCGTCTTGGTGCATGGTGGTCACCAACCCCTCCTTAAAGGCCGAGCAGAACCTGCCAGCCCGGCCCCCAATCTGCAATGCCTGCGAGGTGGTGATCGTATCCATCTGCCTCTCTCCCTTCTCGTTCATACTGGGCTTCATCAGTGAGTTAAAGATGATGCGTTTGATGCTCCTACACACAAAGCAAAAACAAGAGGAAACACTGAAATCTCCCACACTACATCTAAGGGGGTTGCTGTTAGTGGACACTCCTCACCCCGACTCCTGTTAGGTTCCCTGTAACTCAGTACACACAGCAGTGTGCATAGTCAACTCTCCGTACAGAGCAGCATTCAGACACACATGTACACATCCACACTCACATGAACACTCATACTGGTACAGATGAGCAACAACAACAACAATAATAACAAAATTACACTTGTATAGCGCCTTTCACGTCGGGAGGATGTCCCAAAGCGCTGAACAGTCAGTTCGGGACCCGAGCAGTGGGGGGAGGATCGGGGTAGGGGGAAGGGGAAGGAGAGTAGGGGAGGGGGAAGAGTTGGGAGAGGAGCCGAAGGCGCGGTCAAAGAGGAAGGTCTTGAGACCGGCTTCGGAGGAAAGGGAAGAAGCACAGACCCAGAACACACACGCAGTCACAAACACACACACAGTCGCAAACACACACACAAACCAGCACCTGCTGTATTGTGCAAAGGACATTAAGTGGCAGAGTGGACACAGGGAGGCAGCACTCACAGGTTCAGGCCCATCCCAATGGCATCAGTAGCAACCATGATCTTACAGGGGTCAGCAGGGTCGTTGAACTTCTTGGCCTGAGCCAGTTTTGCTCCTGAGATCAAAATACACAGATCAAAAGAGATGTTAGGCAGTGGAGCTCTTTTTAGAAACCTATGTTTCTTGGTGCAATCAAACAACAAATTACACAGTGCGTTTCACATGGGAAGGACGCCCAAAGGCGCTGGGCAATCAAAGGGTTGCACCTGAGCTGAGGTCCGGGATCAAGAGAGATGGGGTCCAAGGAGGGTGGGGTGGGAGGATGGCTAAAGACATGGTCAAAGAGGAAAATCTTATTCCAGGTTTACTTTGTCAATCCCATTTACAATCTTATGCCTCTCTATTCGGCTCCTTCTGAGAATTACGATCGCTAGACAAAAGAGCGTGAACTTGTCTATGATTGTTGCTTGAAGCTCCTTCCACTCTGCCTTGTGTTATTGTTACATCACACTGTTCTGTTGCGACACAGTGAGAGATGCATCAACTCACACCCCTCAGACACTGTGCCCTTGGCAATGTCCTTCTCTCCCACAGAGGGAATGTGCCTCCATCGTTTGCATTGGAGCATGGCAAAATGCCAACAATGAGGGTAATGAGTGCACTGCAACCTGCACTTATAAATTATGGCAGCCTTTCAGACAGTCTGCCTGCCTGCCTGCCTGGGAGGGAGGGAGGGAGGGTTGGTTTACCTGGTGGGAGGCTGCCGTATATGACGGCACACTCCAGCCCGCGGGCCTCGATCTGCCGGCTGATGGAGTAAATGTCGTTTTTACTGAAACAGACGATACAGTCGCCAGGGCTCAGGGCATCCAGCGTTCCCAGGGCCGACTCCTGCACCGAGATCGGGGTCAGCCGCTCATAATTCCGAACCTTCCCAGAAAACACACCAGAGTCTCAGCAAACCTCAAACACCCAAGCCAGCCGCACTGCGCACAGTGTGTTTGAGTGTGTGTGTGTGTGTGCACGCGGTTTGCCTGTGCCGTGTACAATAAAAATCATTGCATTTGCTATAGGGCCTTACCACATCAGCCGGGTGTTATTGAGGACGCATGCGGAATCCCATCACTATGTTTTAAGAGTATCCAAATTTCACATGGAAATTCCAAAGATTGTTGGAAAGCAATGCACACTCTCTCCCTGCTTATCTAATTCTAAAAGTACTAAGCTGCAGGTTGGCAAAAGCCAAGGCTTGGGGAACTCGAGAGTGTGCATTGGGTTAACTACTCGTCTAACTAGCTCATACCAACATGACGAATGTTCACAGGATCTCAAAGGGTGATGGTTGCCAGTGGGAGGCTACCCCCTCTAACCAGCCCAGAGAGCTCGTCTGAGATCTCCTACTCACCTCCACTTCCTCTCCCGTGTCGTACATCAGCTCCATCACCAGGTTAATGGCTGCAGCTTCCCCACAGATGTGAATTTCGTCTGCACAAAGTCCTGCAGGAAAAGGAGATTGTAAAGTGGAGACATGTATGTCAGGAAGTGCTCTTTCCTGGCCCCCTCCCCATCAAAAAACCTTTCCCCCAAACAGACAATCAAGAACCATAGGCACTGACATACACCCTTCATATAACTTTGTGTCTCAAACGGTATAACGAGGGACACCATGCAAATAATTAAGGGAGTAGATTATAGTTAGAGGGTATAGATCACAGATTTAATAACAATAATAATAATCCTTGCATTTGATATGTTGCCTTATCATGTTGTTGAGACTTCTCAAAGCACTTCACAGAATGTATATTTTGTGGGCAAAATTTACGGTGAAATGCAGTGACTGTATTTTTGTAGGTGAATGGGTTAGACAATTTGCAAACAGCAACGTTCTACAAACAGCCATGGAGTGAGTGAACAATTTTATCTGGGGGACTGTCGGCCAGGACACCGGGAGAGAGAAACTCCCATCTCTAGTGGTAGAATAGTGTCGTGGTAGCCTTAATAATGGCCAGCTGGACAGGCACAGCCGGTTTAATGTCTCATCCGAAGGACAGTGCCTCCGACAATATACTTGGCGATTTCCCATTAACGTGTTTGAGACACACAAAGACATCCTCTCACCGAGCAGAGCCCTGGTCCAAGCCCAGCCTCGAGAAGGATCTCTGATCATCTGAATCTCATCAATCACGGCCACTTTGTCTGCAAAACACAAGGTAGCGAAGACTTTCACCATCACGTCCAGCACCAACACTATTATACAATAGTACAATAATAATACTTGGATTTGATGTAGTGCCTTATCATGTAGTTGAGAGGTCTCAAAGCCGTTCGCAGAATATACTATCGGGATGTGGAACTGGATGTGTTGAGCACCTGAGAGAGCATCGACAACGCACAGCTTACACGATAGTGTGCGGCAAATCGAGCCACTGGGATGATACCCCACCACAGGCTCAGATCCTGCTCAGATCCCGAGCGTTGTTTTGGGGAAAGCTGGGAAAGGGGGCCCCCAGGAGGGGGCGAAAACACAGCGGAAAAGCACTCAGGCCAGCTATAGGGAAGTCAAGAAGTCATATTGAGGCTGAGGGAGAGGCTGGCACCTACATGGTGTTGTGACGCTGCACATTTCGATGGTACAGGCCACATGACTTGACTGTCTTCCTTCCACGTCAACAAAGGTGCGTTCTTCACCCGTCACCAGGTCACAGGCTACACCCTGCAAACACAACCAAGACCACAAACCATCACTAACAGCTCCGAGAGGCGATGAGCACAGCCACGCAATCAAACAGCCAATTGCGCATAGCAGTGTCCCACACAGTTGTGGATTGAGTGACCAATTTATTTTTGATGGAATTATTACCCCCGGAAAGCGATGCGCCAATCAATAAACAACCGGGTCCCTGTTTGCTGCTAGGTACATGTGGAGTAAGGAAACTTGCCTAAGGTTTCAACTTACCCATGAATTGAACCCGGGTCCTTTCCTTAGTGAAGCGAGAGCACTAACCAGATCTGGGTGTTTGGAAGGATAACTGGGGGGGGTTGAACCTGATGCTTAAATTGTGCATTTACATTTATAGAGCGCCTTTCACTCTGGGAGGACGTCCCAAGGCGTTGAACGGTCAGGTCGGGATCCGAGCAAGGGAGAGTGGCAGGGTAAGTGGGAGGGATGGGAGACTTAGGAGGGGAGGGAGAGAGTTGGGAGGGCAGCAGAAGGTATGGTCGAAAGGGGCCAAGGATGGATGTTTAGGGTACGCTGCAAGTAACTGGGCGGACGCGAGAACAAAAGCCATTTGCAGGTGTACTGCTGGCGGTTTGTACAGTAGGATTTGAACCAAGCAAGTGCAGTCCCACTGAGGTGGATGATGGAGGAAACGCAGAGGAGGACGGCGTGATCAACTGCGTAGAACGCGACGGAGAGGTCCAGGAGATTGAGGAGACAGAGGGAGTCCTGGTCACAGAGAGGGGGACATTGTTTGTGACTTTCACAAGCACTATCTCTGTACAGTGGACAGGATAGAAAATGAACTGGAGGGGTTCGAGTAGGATATGGAGAGAGGTGTCCGCGAAGTTGGTTGGCAACGTGTTGCAGAGCTTTGCCAAGGAAGGGCAGGTTTACCATAGGGCAGCAGTCACCAAGGTCGGAGGGATCGAGGTTTTGTTAATGAGCAGGGAGATGACGACAGTTTTGAGGCGGAGTAGGACTGATCCTGAGAGGGACTGGTTAGTAGTGTCTGCCAGCAGTGGGCAGAAGAGGTTCAGCAGTTGGCTGGGTAGGGGATAGTGGTAGGAGCTGAGAGCGGGGTGGGTAAGGGAGATGGAATGGGATGGTTAATACTGGTTACTAGCTGCAGTTGCGATTGCTGAGCATATAGTACACACTGACAGCGTCATTACTCTTCTGGTAGATCTCATGAGCCAGCAGTTTGAGGGGCCCGCAGTACACTCCCCCCGAGGCAGCCAGGTAGCGCTGGATGGCCTGGTAGGTTTTGCCACTATTGGTGGGGCCGGCGTGGAAGACAATCTTTCTCTGAATTGCCCTGGCTTCTGGGTACCTGGGGAGCGAGAGGTGAAGAGCAAGAGAAAGAGAGTAGAAGAAAGACAGGAAGAGCAGTTTTATTGCCTGTTTAATACAGGAGGCAGATAACAGCACAATTTCTAACCACCCACAGCATGTGCTCAGCACGGAGAGAACTCTATTCTTCCCCGAAATTCACTTCGCATTTTGTCATCTTCAATTTCATTTGCTCAGAACACGCCTCAGTGTGTCCTCATCACCTCAGTGTGTATCTCAGTGTGCACCCTCCCATGTCCATAACATGTCAGTGTATACCAGGTTGTGTCTGACAAATTCCTTTCTCTTTTCAAAAGAATATTGCCATGAAGTTGTTAAAGTCCACCTGTACAGACATGGACTGGAGGGGTTCGTGGATCTCAGTTTACGTCTCACAGCGTCTTTGATAACACAGCATTCTCGCACCACTGAGCTTCAGTGTCAGCCTAGACTGTGAACTTAAAGCCCTGTGATAAAGTGCTATGTGGGACTGAAACCCCACGAGCTGCTGACTCAGTGGTAAGAGGACTACCATCTGAGCTAGGCATTGGCAGATCACAAGAGGTACACGCACATTGCTATAGAGACTGGGTGAAACTGGAGCGGTTGGTGTCGGCACAGTAGAGGCTGCGGCTCTCACCAGTTAGCAGGCAGACGCAGGTCACTGATCTTGCGGAGGTCGTCCATACAGTCCAGCATTGGGAAAATCTGCTTGGCCTGTCGCATGAAGTAAGGGAAGAGATCGTCCACGTGACCTGTGGAAACAGCAGCTCCACGTTAACCAGCCTTAAAGACTTTTACGTATAACAGGACAGAACCTGAATTCATTCAACCGTCTGCACCCAGGAGGTGGAGATAATACTCGTAATTTTTCTGTAATTTGAGTAAGCGAGAGGACCTGGCCTGGATTGCCTGGCCTGGCAAAACTTTAGGTATCATAGAATCATAGAATTTTATGGCACAAAAGGTAAGTTTCCTTACTCCACACACCCATTTACCTAGCAGTAAGTTGGAACTAGGTTGTTAGTCGATTGGCGGTTCGCTTTCCGGGGATAGTAATCCTTCCCCACCGACCCCCCCCCCAAAAATGTGACTACTTAATCCTCGACTGTTTGTGGGATATTGCTGGGCGAAATTGACTGCCACATTCCACGCACAAAATGCACAGTTAATTCACTTTACAGTACATTCTGTGAAGCGCTTTGAACTGTCTCAACGACCTGATAAGGCACTGTATCAAATGAAAGAATTATTATATTATTACAGTATGTAGCACCCTTGACAGATACTGTTTTACAGCACTTAAAACTTTCCAGCGTGGGGTTGATTGGAGTCAGGAGTGGGAGGACGTCCCAAAGCGCAAATCTTACCTGCCCCGCAGCAGATATCATTGAGAATGATGTGCAGGTCCACATTCAGAGATACACCTTCCAACACAAACTTGCGGAAACTAATGAAGGCCTGGTGGAACAGCCTCGCTGCAGGGAGACAGTTCATAAAGACTTACAACAGCCGCTCAATATCTCACCAGCCACAGCTCGGACAGCAATTTACAACTGCCTCCAAACAACAGTAATTTGTATTTACATAACAGGCTTAAAACAGGGTAGGGTCTCAGAGCCCTTGACAGTGGTGGAATCGCACTGGGCCAGGGTTGTGGGGAGGTAACTGCAGGCACGATCAAAAAGGAAGGTCTTTAGATGTGACCTGACGATAGGGAAGGACACAAGGCAGAGGGATAGAGGGAGAGTGACAGCAAGTCAATGATGGAACAGAGGGCATGAGGACAAGCAGAGCCAGCCAAGCGGAGGCAGTGGTTCGTGTGTTGGGAAGCGAGCAGGTAGTAGAGGTAGAGAAGGACACAAGGCAGAGGGATAGAGGGAGAGTGACAGCAAGTCAATGATGGAACAGAGGGCATGAGGACAAGCAGAGCCAGCCAAGCGGAGGCAGTGGTTCGTGTGTTGGGAAGCGAGCAGGTAGTAGAGATAGAGAGAGGTGCCAGGGCATGGAGCCATTTGATGAACGAGTGTGAGGATCACAAGATCAATCGGTTCAGAGCCACTGAAGCATGGCAAGGACTGGTGTGATGGGGGCACAGAGTTTAATGTGGGTGAGTATGCGGGGGGGCAGAGTTCTGGATTAACGGGTTTTGTGGAGAGTGGAGCTGGCGAGAGCAGCACACACACACACACACACACACAGTCACTTCTGTGAAGCTCTATGATGTGAGTCGGGTGGTATCAAACGTTAGGGATAATTATTATCACTATTTCTCTCACCGTCCAGACCGTTCTCAGCGCCCAGTTTCTGCATTTCTTTCCGTTTGTAGAATTTGTTCAGCACCTTGAGAATTTCACCTGAAAATAATACCCCGTCAGTCACCAGTGGGTACGGGGGCCACAGGCACTGCCCACCCTCCCCACATCCCCCTCACCCTCCCCCCCCCACAGCCCCGCACCACCCTCCCCACAGGCCCCCCACTCCCACTGTCCCCCCCCCTCCTCACAGCCCCTCCACCCCCCCACACTGCCCACCCTCCCACAGTCCCGCCAGCCCCACTGCCTACCTTCCCCACCCTCCTCCCCGCAGCCCCCCCCCCCACAGCGCCCTCCACCCCCACTGTCCACTGGGGATACTTGATAGTCCGATGGTTCGATAGTCCCACCACACAAGTTTCCTATACCCGGGGCGGTTACCGTGGTTACCGCTCAATAGTCCGAACCAAAAACGAAATAAGATTAGTTAAACCAAACATTTGGTGCGACAGTCCGAAGGTTCACAGTCCAAAGGTTAGGGGGTTACGGTTGGGGCGAAGCTTCGGACTATCGAGCGGTAATCCTGCTCACCCTCCCCACCCTCCTCCCCACAGCCCCCCCACCCTCCCCCCCCTCCTCCCCACAGCCCCCCCCCCCCCACTGCCCACCCTCCCCACCCTCCTCCCTACAGCCCCCCCACCCCAACTGCCCACCCTCCCCACCCTCCTCCCCACAGCCCCCCCTCCCCACAGCCCCCCCACCCCAACTGCCCACCCTCCCCACCCTCCTCCCCACAGCCCCCCCTCCCCACTGCCCACCCTCCCCACCCTCCTCCCTACAGCCCCCCCACCCCAACTGCCCACCCTCCCCACCCTCCTCCCCACAGCCCCCCCACCCCAACTGCCCCCCCTCCCCCCCACAGCCCCCCCTCCCCACAGCCCCCCCTCCTCCCCACAGCCCCCCCCCCACCACTGCCCACCCTCCCCACCCTCCTCCCCACAGCCCCCCCTCCCCACAGCCCCCCCCCCTCCCCACAGCCCCCCCACCCCAACTGCCCACCCTCCCCACCCTCCTCCCCACAGCCCCCCCTCCCCACAGCCCCCCCCACCCCAACTGCCCCCCCTCCTCCCCACAGCCCCCCCCCCACCACTGCCCACCCTCCCCACCCTCCTCCCTACAGCCCCCCCACCCCAACTGCCCACCCTCCCCACCCTCCTCCCCACAGCCCCCCCACCCCCCCCCACTGCCCCCCCTCCCCCCCCCTCCTCCCCACCGCCCCCCCCCCCCCCCCCACTGCCCACCCTCCCCACCCTCCTCCCCACAGCCCCCCCCCCCCCCCCACTGCCCACCCTCCCCACCCTCCTCCCCACAGCCCCCCCACCCCAACTGCCCCCCCTCCCCCCCACAGCCCCCCCTCCCCACAGCCCCCCCACCCCAACTGCCCCCCCTCCCCCCCACAGCCCCCCCTCCCCACAGCCCCCCCACCCCAACTGCCCCCCTCCCCACCCTCCTCCCCACAGCCCCCCCTCCCCACAGCCCCCCCACCCCAACTGCCCACCCTCCCCACCCTCCTCCCCACAGCCCCCCCTCCCCACAGCCCCCCCACCCCAACTGCCCCCCTCCCCACCCTCCTCCCCACAGCCCCCCCTCCCCACAGCCCCCCCACCCCAACTGCCCCCCTCCCCACAGCCCCCCCTCCCCACAGCCCCCCCCACCACAACTGCCCCCCTTCCTCCCCACAGCCCCCCCCCCCCCACTGCCCACCCCCTCCCCACTCTCCTCCCCACAGCCCCCCCCCCACTGCCCACCGATCCCCTCACCCTCCTATACCCTCCTCATTGCCCTCCCCCACCCCCCTCCCGGGAGCTGGTGACCAGGCCTCAGGCCTGGGCCTGGAGTAGAGGCGGCTTCGGGGGCCTCTGACCTTTGTTGAGGCTGCGGGTCAGCTCGGCCCCGATGTTGTCCTGCGGCGCCGGGTCTCTCCTGAGCGGCAGCGGCACAAACAGCGAGGTGTCGGGGGGCCGGGCCCCATCGCTCCCCAGCCGGGAGGCCGTGTATAGGCAGCGGCTCCCACCGCGGGCCAGAGCCAAGGCCAACAGCCTGGCCACCCGGCTCACAGCCATCAACAGCACTGCAGCCCAGAGAGAGGGTACAACACACACACACACAGCCTCACACACACACACACAGCCTCACACACACACACAGCCTCACACACACACACACACAGCCTCACACACACACAGCCTCACACACACACACAGCCTCACACACACACACACACACAGCCTCTCACACACACACACACACACAGCCTCTCACACACACACAGCCTCACACACACACACAGCACAGACAGCCTCTCTCACACACACAGCACAGACAGCCTCTCTCACACACACAGCACAGACAGCCTCTCACACACACACAGCACACACAGCCTCTCACACACACACACACAGAGCCTCTCTCACACACACACACACAGAGCCTCTCACACACACACACAGAGCCTCTCACACACACAGAGCCTCTCACACACACACACACACAGAGCCTCTCTCACACACACACACACAGAGCCTCTCTCACACACACACACACAGAGCCTCTCACACACACACACAGAGCCTCTCACACACACAGAGCCTCTCACACACACACAGAGCCTCTCACACACACACACAGAGCCTCTCACACACACAGAGCCTCTCACACACACAGAGCCTCTCACACACACAGAGCCTCTCACACACACACAGAGCCTCTCACACACACACAGAGCCTCTCACACACACAGAGCCTCTCACACACACATAGAGCCTCTCACACAGAGCCTCTCACACACACACCACACACACACAGAGCCTCTCACACACATTCACACACAGAGCCTCTCACACACACACACACAGGGCCTCTCTCTCTCACACACACACACACAGGGCCTCTCTCTCACACACACACACACACACAGAGCCTCACACACACACAGAGCCTCACACAGCACACACACACAGGGACACACAGCCACACAGAGTCTTATACACACATACACACAGCTCTGTGTGATGTGTGTGTGAGCCTTATACACACACAACACACAGACAACAACAACAATTTATATAGCGCCCTCCACGCTGGACGGCATCTCAGAGTGCTTCACAATAGCGGATCCCAGGACTTCACAATAGCGGATCCAGGGTAGGGGCAGAGAAAGGTGACCAAAAGCGCGGCCGAAGAAAACGGTCTTCAGCTGTGATCATCAGAAAATGGGAAGAGAGGGGGCGAGGTGAAGGGAGTGAGGAAGGGAGTTCCAGAGCCTCGGGGCATAGTGGCTAAAGGCACGGCCGCCGAGGGTGGAACGGAGGATTCGGGGGGACATGGACGTGGCCAGACCCAGAGGAGCGAAGGCAGCGGGTGCTGGGTTGGGGGGAGAGGAGATCAGAGAGATAGGGGGTACAGAGGAGTGGAGAGATTTGAAAACAATGGTGAGGATCTTGAAGTCGATCCTCTCTGGGATAGGGAACCAGTGAAGTCTGGCAAGGACTGGGGTGATGAGAGAGTGAAGCTTGGAGAGGGTGAGTATGCGGGCGGCAGAGTTTTGGAGATGGGGACACATGCACAGTCTCACATGCACACACACACCCTCACACACACAGCCTCTGTCTCACAACACACACACTATGTGGGACACTGATTCAGAGAGAGAATATAATAATAATGATCTTTGCATTTGATATAGCACTTTTCACGCCATAGACGTCTCAAAGTGCTTCACAGAATATACCATAAAGTAGGGTCTGTCGATATGGAAATTTTCCGATTTATATATATCGATGGGCTCATATCGAGATATACCGATATATTTATATTTTTGGGGTTTCGTGCTGCGCATGCGCGCATTCAGGGCCTATCTCCTCAGGAGGTAAATATCTCTCTATGTCTCTCACACTTACTCTCTCCATCTCTGTGTTTTTCTGTCTGTGTCTCTCTCCTCTCTCACATCCCCCCCATCTCTATCTGTATATTATCACATCCCCCCCGTCTCCCACCCTTCCATCTGTCGTCGTCCCCCCGCCGCCGTCCCTCTCTCCCCCCACCCCCCCACCGCCGTCCCTCTCTCCCCCCACCCCACCCCGGCGTCGTCCCTCTCTCCCCACACCCCCCCCGCTGCCGTCCCTCTCTCCCCCCACCCCACCCCGGCGTCGTCCCTCTCTCCCCCCACCCCCCCACCGCCGTCCCTCTCTCCCCCCACCCCACCCCGGCGTCGTCCCTCTCTCCCCCCACCCCCCCACCGCCGTCCCTCTCTCCCCCCACCCACCCCGCTGCCGTCCCTCTCTCCCCCCCACCCACTGCCGCCGTCCCTCTCTCCCCCCACCCCCCCACCGCCGTCCCTCTCTCCCCCCCACCCACTGCCGCCGTCCCTCTCTCCCCCCACCACCCCTGGCGCTGTCCCTCTCTCCCCCCACCCCACCTCCACCGCCATCCCTCTCTCCCCCCCCCCTCCGCCGCCATCCCTCTCTCCCCCCCCCCCCCCCCCCCGCCATCGTCCCTCTCTCCCCCCCCCACCCCCGCCGTCTCTCTCCTCCCCCCCACCCCTTGCATACCTGTATATTGTATTCGAGGACTATGAATACAATGTGGCGGCTTGCACCTCAGTCTGTGCATTGTGTATAGAGATGAGCATTCTGGGTCTTGTAGTTCAGTGTGTGCACATTCCGACTTTTTCGATATATCAATATTTTTTAAATGTCTGTAGATTATATCGGATATAACCGATATATCGCCAGACCCTACCGTAAAGTTAATTGACTGTATATTTGTGGGCGAAATGCGACAGCCAATTGCGCACAGCAGTGACCCATAAACAGTCGTGGATTGAACTGACCAAATTTATTATTGTGTTTTTGTGGGTATTATTATTAGGCGTGTGGAACCTAATTCTCTAACCACGGAGCTACAGAACTCCACTTATTATTATTAATACTAGATGTGGTGAGATAGATTTTGAAGAAGGGTTTAAAGAAGGGAGGGAGGCAGAGCTTGAAGCTGTAGTGGTTGTAGACATTGAGGGTGCAAAACCGTCACAGTTAATCTGCCACAAAAAATAGCTTCTGACAGAACTGAAGGTGGAGGTATTGGATAGGGAAATCTGTTCCAGGAGTTGTGACTTTGTCACCAAAGCAACAAACAGCTCTTCCCTTCTGGGGCCATGCAAGCGGTTTCCAGACAACTCTCAACTTTACAAAGGGCAGAATGTGTCTGGATGTTTCCAGAAGTGAACATGGACAAAGGCTGGCTTGTGGATTTTGAGTCAAAATGGAGTTTGCATGCATGTCACATCCACTCACTGAAAGCACAAGAGGCTGAGACATTGTTATCTCACACTCATCCGGGAAGAGATGACGATACTGTAGGGAACGGCGATATGGGAATTTCCCGATATGGATATATCGGTTGGCTCATATCGACATATACCGATCTATCGATATCTTCGGGTTTTTCGTACTGCGCATGCGCGCATCCGGGTGCGCGCGCATTCGGGGCCTATCTTCTCAGGAGGTAAATATCTTTCTCTGTGTCTCTCACTCTCTCCATCTCTGTGTTTTTCTGTCTGTGTGTCTCTCTCCCTCTCTCCTCTCTCACATCCCCCCCATCTATCTATCTGTATATTATCACATCCACCCCGTCTCTCTCCCCCCGCCCCTCTCTCTCACGCCCCACCCCCCTCGTCTCTCTCCACACCCCCAGCCGTCTCTTTCTCCCTCCCCCCCCGCCGTCTCTCTCTCCCTCCCCCCCCAGCCGTCTCTCTCCCTCCCCCCCCAGCCGTCTCTCTCACAGCCCCAGCCGTCTTTCTCCCCCCAGCTGTCTCTCTCCCCCTCCCCACAGCCGTCTCTCTCCCCCTCCTCCCAGCCGTCTCTCTCCCCCTCTCCTCCCCCCCCCCAGCCGTCTCTCTCCCCCTCTCCTCCCCCCCCCAGCCGTCTCTCTCCCCCTCTCCTCCCCCCCCCAGCCGTCTCTCTCCCCCTCACTCCACCTCTCTCCCCCCACCACCCCTGGCGCTGTCCCTCTCTCCCCCCACCCCACCTCCACCGCCATCCCTCTCTTCCCCCCCCTCCGCCGCCATCCCTCTCTTCCCCCCCCCCCCCCCCGCCATCGTCCCTCTCTCCCCCCCCCACCCCCGCCGTCTCTCTCCTCCCCCCCACCCCTTGCATACCTGTATATTGTATTCGAGGACTGTGAATACAATATGGCGGCTTTGCACCTCGGTCTGTGCATTGTGTATAGAGATGAGCATTCTGGGTCTTGTAGTTCAGTGTGCTCGCATCCCGATTTTTTACCTCGATATAGCGTTTTTTCGATATATCGATATTTTTGAAATGTCTACACCGGCATATCGATATGAAAATTATATCAGGTTTTATCGATATATCGCCGTTCCCTGCGATACTGTATTGCCAAATAAATCACTTCCAGAATAGCTTACTCTTAATCTACTCTTTGTCTTCACCTCCTTCAAGGTTTGTTTCAAGACCTTCATCCTCTCCCCACCCAACCCTTTGTCCCCCACTCCACCCAAATCCAACCCCGATTCGGGTGCAAACCCTTGAATGCCCAGCACCTTCAATCTTTCTTTCGACATGACCACAACATATAAATGCGACATGTGGCCATTAGACCCTGAACCATTTTAGACATTGTGTCAAGTGATAGCATTGTTATTGTTATTAATTAATCCAACCATTGATGTGAACGACTGTAAAATGTCTACAATGTTTGACTCTCCTTGACTTGGAGTGAGTTGATCCCAGCAACAGTAAGATATGTCAGCCTGGCTTAATGGTAGCACTCTCACCTCTGAGTCAGAAGATAGTACAAATGTAATTTTGTTGTTGTTGTTGTTGTTGTTGTAGTAGACTCAACTCCCACATCGGTCGGCACTTGGAATCACATAGTCTAACCAATGCAGTGCTGGGATTTGTTTCATTGTCAGAAGTGCTGACCTTTGGATGAGGTGTTTAAGGGTTCCATTGACCTGTTCAGGTGGATGGTAAAGATCTCATTGCCCTTTTTGAAAAGACAAATGAGGTTTCTCTCCCAGTGTACTGGCCAACAATCCCCTAAGTAAAATTAGTCACTCCATGGCAGTTTGTGGGACATTGCAGTGCGTTTTAGCCACAATTTACATTACAGTATATTCTGTGAAGCACTTTGAGAAGTCTCGACAAACTGATAAGATGCTGTATTGAATGCAAGGATTATTATTAAGATATAAGGACTTTGGCAAGGTGGTTGAGAACGTCAAAGTAGCATTATCACAGATATTTTCTAAATACATTTCATGTAACAAGATACTGTATCCCTCATATTTCTTAAACATCGTGAGACAGAGAGCTTGTTGTTAGGTTAGTTGCTACTGTGTGATATAAGAATAGATATACGCAGACTCAGAAGGTCCTCTCTTGAGATTTCAGTCAGTGGTTGGTTATTAATAATAATAATCCTTGGTATGGCATCTTATCACGTCATTGAGATGCTCAAAGTGCTTCACAGAATATATTATAAAATAGATTGACTGTTTTGTGAGTGAAACATTCATGGATTGCGAGACTTTTTTTTATTAGCAGCAATTGGGGCAACAATTGACTTCAATGACTCCGGGCGAGGGAAGGAGAGATTAGCTTGGGTTACAGCTCCCCGATCACTATCTAGAGACCCTCCATCTTCCCCTTCCCTGTTGCAAGGTATGGTTGAGGACAGGATCAGAACTGAGAATGTTCCCCTGGCCAAATACATACACTGGCAACACCCCCTGTTGTAGTTTACATGTGAATGGACAAATTAAGTGCTCTGAGACTGTGGAGGGCGCTATATAAGTGCAAGTTGTTGTTAGGTGAGGTAACCAAGGGTATCTGTGGATCAAGGCATCGTCTTGCCACGAGGAGACAGGCCAATGATGAGAGTTCACTTGCAAAGGGGTTTAGAGGGTTCGTAAATTTGCCAGCAGGAAACCACATTGCTGTCAGGTTGCTGCTGGCAACTTTATTAACAATTCCCCTGACAAGTCACATCCTTGTGCTAAAGTAGTAGTTTGGGAGTTGGTAGATGCACTCCGATGTACTGTAAACCTGTTGGGGGTAGACGAGAGTTAATGTCCAGCCAGGGACTTCTCGCAGTGAGTTACACATTTGACCTCCTGACATGAAGGGCGCTTTACAAATGTAAAGTGATATTGGCAAGCTGTCTGCACTCCCCATATGGGGTGGAGGGGTGGGGGTGTAATAATAATGTACAATACTCATCTTGTAAATGTACCCAACAAAGGATGGCTGAACACAGCCGGAAGGAGCCGAGTCTGTTGTGTCCTGTAATGGGATACTATTAAATTGCAATTTCTTCTACTTGTTTCTCCGCTCCCACCTTATGGAATGCCATCCCTCAATCCCTCCGTTTCGCCTCTTCCCTTTCCTCTTTCAAGGCCGATTTGAAGACTTTCCTCTTCGATCGTGCCTTTTGTTCCACCCCGAACTCTTTTACCTCCCCTTCGTGTTTCACCCCTTCCCAAACACTCCCCTCCCAGCTCGGGTCACACGCCTCTTGTTTAGCGTCTTGGGACGTCCTCCCGACGTGAAAGGCGCTATATAAATGTAAATTGTTGTTGTTGTTGTTGTCACAGGAACGTTGACCTGGCCACCAATCCTCAGATAAAATCCGTCACCCACTTCATGGCTGTCTGTGGGACGTTACTCTGGACAAATTGGTTCACCTACAAATACAGCCGTTTCACAGCAAATCCCTGTGAAGCACTTTTAGAGATCTTTCAAATGTTATGGAGACTCCATTTAAGAATCATTTATAAAGTTAAAATGTTTCAAAGTGCTTTAAACTAACTACTGTAACATATAGTAATTGTTTGTGATGCATAGGTAAACACAGAAGGCATTCGATAGTCAACCACGATCCACTATCAGCCATGGAATGAATGAACTATCCGAAGGATTGTCAGGCAGAACACTGGGCAAAACTCACTTCTGTTTCTCCAATAGTTTTTAACGTCCACCTGACCAGCCATGGACCTCCGAGTGCTTTCATCACATCCAGGCTTGACTACACTTTGCTTGTCGACCTTCTCAATTCCTCCCTCCATAAATTGCAGATAATCCACAACTCTGCAGCCTATGTCTTCTACCACTCCAAGCTCCATGACCCCATCTCCCCCATTCTCTCCCAACTCTATTGGCTCCCCATCACCCAGAGGATTCAAGATCTTGGTCCTCACATTCAAAGTCCTCCATGGCCTCGCCCCACTCTACCTCTGCAACCTAACCCCGTACTATCCTGTCCACCCCTCCATTCAGCAGGCTCCAGCTCCCTACATGTCCCGACCTACCAGCCTCACCATTGGCAGGTCAGCCTTCGGGCACTCTGACCCTAACCTCTGGAATTCCAACCCGCAATCCCTCCACCTCGCCCCCTCCCTACCCTCCTTCAAGTCCTGCCTCAAGACCCTCCTCCTTGACAGTCCCATCGGTCACTCCAAATCTCCCTTTCCCTCCACATCCGTGACCCCAATTTGGGTCTGAAATACTGAGTGTCTAGCAACTGTCCAGCACTGACTGTCCAACACTGATGTGAAGCGCACGAGACAAATGTAATTTTGTTATTGTTGTCATTGTTTGACCCATGAATGTTCAAACTCTGAGTCAGAAGGTTGTCGGGTCTTGCCCCACGTCAGGATTTAGAATCACATTGTCTAAGCTAATGCTCCATGTGTCAATGCTGTATTTTGGAGGTGCCGCCCTTCATATGCAACATTAAAAACTGAGGTCCAGTCTGCTACTTCAGGTGCATGTTAAATATTCCATGGCCCTATTCAAAAAGAGGAAGAAAGTTTCTCTCTCCGAGTGTCCTGGCCAATAATCCCACAAATACAATTGGATACTTTCCACATGGCTGTTTGTGGGACATTGCTAAAATACAATACAATAAAATAAAATATTGACAAAATACTTGGTGTCAATCCACTTCACAATATATTCTGTAAAACGCTCTGAGGCATCACAACAATCTGATAAGATGCTATATCAAATTCAAGGTTTATTATTATTATTAATTTGCTCGTTAACCAGGTTGCCAAAAATGTGCAGCCATCGCTGAAGATGACAGCAAATCCGTGACTGGCCTGATACAACCTCAGTTAGTTTATATTCTCATACAACAGCACATTATCAATGGCCTTGTTGGATTTTGTTTAGTAAACGCAGAGGTGATAATTTATCTTGTTACTTTAAGCGTGTTGAGAAAAATCCTCACTTCAACTAGCAACACAGCATGTATTTTGAGAAAACAATTATCAATTTGATTTAATGCAAGTCAAGGGTATTTTAATTCCCTCTTCCATTGTGCCACAATGGCTGTTAACATCTTTCCATTGTTCCAGTTCCTGATGTCGGTCTCCACATTTCAAAAGGATGTTCTGCTTTTTAAGCCAGTTTGTTGAAGGCTATCTCCTTTGACTTCAGAATGGAGCACACAGCTGTGAGGAGAGCTCTACCGTGGGGAGGAAAGAGCAGTAACATGCCAACATAATAACTTCATTTATTAGAGTGCATTTCACATCAGGGCATCTCAAAGTGTTTCACAGAATTTACTGTAAAGTTGACTCACTAATTTGTAGGTCTACACAGGAGCCAATTTGTACACAGCTGTTTTCTACAAAGCCATAGAATGAGCGACTAATTTTATTTGGGGGATTGTTGGCCAAGACACTAGGAGAGAACCTCTGTTCTATTTTCGAACAGCGCCACAGGATCTTTAACATCCACCTGAACAGGCATCACAACCTCGGTTTAATGTGTAATGTGAAAGACGGCACCTCTGACAATGGAACAACCCCCAGCCCTGCACTGGAGCGTCAGCTTAGACTGTGATTCCAAGTCCTGATGTGGGGGTTTGAACCCACAATCTTCTAATTCAGAGACCGGCTGACCAAGTTAAAACTGAATGGTGTAATTTGCCAACTGAAGACAGTTTTATTGTGAAATGAATTATAAGTCCCTGAGTATATGGAGAAATGCTACAAACGTCAAATAAAACACGTGATATTTTGGTGGTTTCAAAAGAAGTCGGTGGAATGACTAATCACACTGGGTCACATAGTTGAGATCTGAAAACTTTTTTTTATTGTGAAAGCACAAAGTAAAATGTCCGATTCCTGGAATAGAGGAAATTGAATCATTCTGGTAGACAAACTGGAAATTCCTGTAACTGCTTTCTGGATCGGGGAGGAAGCCCCCAATATCTGTGTGTAAACCCACCGTCTGCTGTGTTATAGGGCAATGTAAATAACTGTATTCAGTGACTGATTTCTGCTGAGCTGAATGAACTGAGCAACAGTTTCAGCCCTCAAGCCTGTTCCAACATTCTATAAGATCACAGCTGATCTGTACCTCAACTCCAACTACCCCCTCTCACCCATATCCCTTGATATTCTCACCTAACAAACATCTGTCCACATCAGTCTTGAAAATGTGAATGGATCCAGCATCCAAGAGTTCCAGATTTCCACTACCCTTTGTGCAAAACAATGCCTCCTGATTTCACTCCCAAATGGGCTAGCTTTAAATTTAAGATGATGGCTCATTATTCTGGATTCCCACACCAGAGGAAATAGTTCCTCTGTAGCCATCCTATTGAATCTCTTTATCAGTTTAAATACCTCAATTAGATCACCCCTTAACCTCCTAAACTCAAGGGAAGCAAAACCCACTCCCGATTGCTCAGCAGCCTCCGTTGGAGGGTTTATGTGAGAACAGGCTTGAGCCAGCCTGAGATCCCCTCCTGGATCAAATGCCTTGTCTGTCGAAGCTGACACACACACACATACAGGAAGGAAAGAGCCTGTGGAACCGTAACTGCAGAAGTGATCACCGTGCTTTAAAGAGGTGGAATAGAGAACAGAAAGTTTCATTCCATGAAGGAGGCCACTTGGCTCAGCGTGTCTGCATCATGGCTAGCGTTAGATTTTAGTTTTACAGAAGAAATCACCCTTTCCTATTTCCAGCTGGCCATCTCTCTCTCACCACGTCTGTGAATCGGATACAACCTTTAAAGCAGCATCTCAAACATTGGCAGACGAGTGAATCTTTTATTAGAGATGGATATACATTTGCAGCTGGTATTATACATCTGAAGGTACCTGTAGATAAAAATCTTTATTCTGGATTAAACTTTGGATCATCCCTTGCAAGTGACCGTGACGTGAGAGTTTTTTTTTGGCATAACTGGCTTTAGTACAGCTCTCTTTCAGGCACTTACTTAAAGCAATGGGACCAGATGATTTTACTCACAGGTACCTCCAGTGACAATAACCATCCCAGCACAGAGGACCAACCATTAACCTTGGGTATAAGGGCCAGCAATGTAATGCTGTAAACCCCATTAATGCACTGTTTAGCCCAGTGCCACCTCTGCAACGGAGTGCAAAACTGCCGTCACTGAGGGTTGAACGCACTGCACAGCCTCACACATGCAATCCCCAAAAATAGGTGGGAAATGGGGAAGATGGCGGGTGGGGGGCAAAGAGAGAGATATAAAGAAAATACAGTATTAGAACACAATAAGCTCATAAATAACCAGCCTCCATGCAGCAATTTTGAAGTACAATATGTTTGAGCTATAAAGTCAGAACCGTCCTGCTCAGGGCAGAGCTTAGTGCCTACCTTGAACAATTGTAAAATGTGCAGTATAAAATGCTAGCTTTAAGTGTTCCAGTGTTTTCAGTGTTGATGCAAGAAACCGTTGCCGTACGAGAGTGCAAGGAAAAGATGGTAGAAGCGAGGAGATGAAGAGAGGAAGGCTGGCCTCGGTTCCCTCTCGGCTCCATGCTCCTGGCAGCTTCAGATCTCGGGCAACCGAGCAGAGGCCTGGGGCTCCGGAGACTCCAGCCGCTGGTGGTAATTGGTTCTCTTCCGCACCTTCTCTGGTGCTTTCCGCCACAAGACTATTTCCTGAAAAGAAGTGGAAAAAATGTTGCAACACATTTCATTATGAGGCTTTATGTGTCTTCAGGCTAGAGTTAAACCAACAGCAAGGATAAAGCTAAAGCTGAGGAGAGATCTGGTATCCTACCAGGCAACATCAAATTCAACAACAACTTGCACTTATATAACCCCCCCCCCATGCAGGGTAGTACCCAGGAGTACAGATATAACTACTTAATACAATAATAATCATCATATATACTACGCCTTTCACATCAGGAGGGCATCTCAAAGTGTAAAATGTATTCATGCTCAATTGCGCATAGAAACATCCGACCAGCAGCCACAATGTGGCTGCTTGTCGGATGTTTCTGGAAAAGGGCTAATTTCAATGAGCTGAAGTGGGACCTAGCCAAGGTGGATTGGAAAGAAAAATTGGCAGGTAAGACAACTAACGAGCAGTGGACAGCGTTCAAAGAGGAGATAGTTCAGGCACAGTTCAATCCTACACTTCCTATATTCTGCTTGGGATCCCCACAAAGCATCCCCACAAAGGTGAAATGTAAGGCATCCAAACCTCCCTGGATGACTAAGGAAATCGGGGCCAAAATAAAACAAAAAAAAGAGGCTTATGATAAGTGTCAGGCTCAAAATTCAGAAGGGAACCCAAGCAGAATATAGGATGTGTAGGATAGAACTAAAAAAGGAAGTTAGAGGGGCAAAGAGACTGCATGAAAAACAATTAGCGAGTAAGATTAAGGGGAACCCTAAGGTTTTTTACCAACATATTAAGAGTAAAAGGTTGGTCAAGGATAGGGTGGGGCCAATTAGGGACCTAGGAGGAAATCTCATTGTGGAGGCAGAGGGCATGGCTGATGTACTGAATGAGTACTTCGCCTCTGTCTTCACAAAAGAAAAGGATACAGCCAATGCCATGGTATTAGAGAGGGTAGGAGAAATGGATAGAATAATTATAACCAGAGAGGAAGTTCTAAAAAGGTTGACGTCGCTCAAGGTGGATAAGTCACCTGGTCCGGATGGGATGCACCCTAGGTTACTAAGTGAGGCACGGGAGCAAATAGCAGGGACTCTGGCCACGATCTTTCAATCTTCCTTGGACACAGGGGTCGTGCCAGATGACTGGAGGATAGCTAATGTTACTCCCTTGTATAAAAAGGGGCAGTAGGACAAGCCTGGTAACTACAGACCAGTCAGTCTAACGTCGGTAGTGGGCAAACTTCTAGAGTCCATAATCAGGGACAAGGTAGATCTTCACTTAGAAAGATATAGGCTAATAAAGGACAGTCAACATGGATTTGTTAAAGGCAAATCTTGCCTTACAAATCTGATAGAATTTTTTGATGAGGTAACGGAATGGGTGGATAATGGTAGCGCAGTTGATGTAGTTTACATGGACTTTCAAAAGGCATTTGACAAAGTGCCACATGAGAGACTTATTATGAAATTAAAGGCCCATGGCGTAAAAGGGACAGTGGCAGCGTGGATCCACAACTGGCTGCGAGACAGAAAGCAGAGAGTTGTAGTGAGCGGCTGTTTTTCAGATTGGAGGGAAGTGAGCAGTGGTGTGCCACAGGGATCAGTTTTGGGACGATTGCTGTTTGTAATCTACATCAATGATCTGGACTTGGGTGTACGGAGTACAGTTTCCAAATTTGCAGATGACACTAAGTTAGGGAGAATAGTAAATAGTGAGGAGGATAGTAGCCATTTGCAAGAGGATATAGACAAATTGG
Organism: Hydrolagus colliei; assembly: GCA_035084275.1. Lineage (NCBI taxonomy): Eukaryota > Metazoa > Chordata > Chondrichthyes > Chimaeriformes > Chimaeridae > Hydrolagus > Hydrolagus colliei. The sequence continues at coordinate 21,452,313 of CM068748.1, forward strand.
TAAAGTGGGCAGACACATGGCAGATGAAGTTTAATGCAGAGAAGTGTGAGGTGATGCATTTTGGGAGAAGAAATGAAGGGAGGCAATATAGGCTAGATAGTACAATTTTAAATGGTGTGAAGGAACAGAGAGACCTGGGGATTTGTGTTAGTGACTCGTTGAAGGTGGCAGGACAGGTAGACAAGGCTGTTAAGAAGGCATATGGGATACTAGGCTTTATAAATAGGGGTATAGAGTACAAAAGTCAGGAAGTGCTGACTAACCTCTATAAGACTTTGGTGAGGCCTCAGCTGGAATACTGTGTTCAATTCTGGTCACCACACTACAGAAAGGATGTGAAGGCATTGGAAAGGGTACAACGAAGATTTACTAGGATGGTGCCAGGATTGAGGGACTTCAGCTATGAGGAGAGGCTAGATAGGCTAGGGTTATTCTCTCTGGAGCAGAGAAGATTGAGGGGAGACCTAATAGAGGTTTATAAGATCATGAGGGGTTTCGACAGGGCAAATAGAGAAAAACTATTTCCACTCGTGGGTGAATCTGTGACTCGTGGTCACAGATTTAAAATAGTTTCAAGGCGAAGTAGAGGGGAGCTGAGGAGAAATTTTTTCACTCAGCGAGTTGTTTGAATCTGGAATGCATTGCCTGAAAAGGTGGTGGAGGCTGATTCGATAACAACTTTTAAAAGGGAATTAGATCTTTATTTAGGGAGAACAGGTCTATTAGGCTATGGGGAGAGGGCAGGGCAGTGGGATTGAATCGCTCTTTTCAAAGAGCCAGCACAGGCTAGATGGGCCGAATGGCCTCCTTTTGTGCCGTAAAATTCTATGAATCTATGAATCTATGAAAATCTTTGCATTTGATATCGCGCATTTCACGTCTTCTATATGTCTTCTATATAGATCTTTATTTAGGAAGAACAGGTCTGTTAGGTTACGGTGAGAGAGCTGGGGAGTGGGATTGAGTTGCTCTTTTCAAAGAGTCGGCACAGACTAGATGGGCCGAATGGCCTCCTTTTGTGCCGTATGATTCTATGATTCTATGAATGTGAATGACTGGTTATATCTGGCCGATTCGGCCAACAGAGTCTTTTTTGAATAGTAGCAACATCCTTGACGTTCACAGACCTTGGTTGAACGTCTCCCCTGAATGAAGTCACCTATGATAATGCAGCGTTCCCTCCAGGAACATCAGCTTGGACTGTGAGCTTAAAACCCCCAATATGGGTCTTGAACAATTAATCATCAATAACCCTGGGAAAACACCAGTCTGTTCTGGCCCAGAGACCTCTACCCCCAACACAGAGGGAATCTTGTGTGAGATGGATGCAACAAAATGCCGTTGAGACAAAATGCCCAGACTCCTGAGTGACTTGCTTCTCTCTAGACTTGCTTCTCTAGCTCTCACACACTGAGCAAGAAAAAATCCATGCTCTGAAAGCCTATCCTTGCCGACTCCACTCGCTCCCCATCTTGCTCCCACCCCTACCTCTGTGACCTCCTTCAACCACCACACTGACCCAGCTATTCCCTTCAGTCAGGCGAGCACCGGCCTGATTTTAAGTTACCTGCTGTTTGAAGTACCGTCTATCCTCCTCATCTACAAGCACCAGGTTTAGAAAGTAACGCACTGAGAACTTCTTGTTCACATCCCGCATGGTCGGCGTTAGGTCATATCCGGCCAGGAAGAGTCGGATAGGAATGGATTCACCTGGGTTTCAAATAAGATAATAGAATAATAATCCTTACATTTGATATAGCGACTGATCCCAACAGTGAGACGTCTCAAAGCGCTTCACATAATATACTGTTCAGCAGATTGACTGTGTATTTTGTGGGCGAAGCATAGCAGCCAATTGCGCACAGCGGTGTCCCACAAACAGTCGTGGACTGAATGACCACATTTATAATAAATATTATAACGGGCAGAACATTACAGCACAGAAACAGGCCCATTCACCTGCCTGGGGTTTCTGTACAATAAGCCGCCCAGTCAAGTCTCCCACTCTCCATTTAATATGCATCCCCTCAATAATAATCCCTGCATTCGATTCAGTGCCTTATCATGTAATCAAAATGTTTTAAAACACTTCACAGGATTTATTGTAAAGTGTAATTGCTACATATTTGTCGGGAAACGCAGCAGCCAGTTTGCACACAGTGAGTGACCAACTTTATTTTGCGGATTATTGGCCAGGGTATAGGGAAAGAAATGCCCTTCTCTTTTTGAATAATGTCATGGTCTCCTTAATGTACATGCACGGATGAGGCCTCAGTTTAACATCTCATCTGAAGGATGGAGCCTCTAACAGCGCAGAGCTCCTCTAGCTTGTGGTAAGGGGACTGTGTTTAGCTCAATTGAACCTAAAGCCCCGGTGTGGGGCTTGAGCCCTAAATCTTCTCACAAACAGACGAGTGATACTGACTCAGGTGTTGAGAGTAGCCGCCAGTCATACCTTACCTTTAACGGGCGCCCCATCCATTATTTCATACTTTGCAATAGTTTCTGTCTCAGTTGTCGTGCTGGGCCCTAAAGAATTGAAATTTATTAAGGAAGAACTTGCATTTTTATAGCACCTTGTACTTAGATACAACTTCAACTTGAACTCAAGCATCTGAGGACGCCCTCCTGATGTGAAAGGCGCTACATAATTCAAATTTAATAACAATAGTAATAATCCTTGCATTTGATATATTGCTTTATATTAAAAAAAATTAGGAATAATTACCCTCTGAAAGTGATCTGCCATTTAACTAACTACAAATTCCTACTTACTGCTGGGTAAAGGAGTAAAGGATTTGCCTAAGATCAGGTGTATGGAGGAAAGGATTTGCCTAAGATCTCGCCTTACATTGCATCGATATAGGGCCCTTTATGTAATTAGAACTTCATGTTAATTGCTGCCCGGTCTAGTGACTGTTCTGAGTAGTCACGTGTGGCAGGATGCAGCCCTCCCCCGTCCAGCGCTGGGACACTGGAAGCAGCAATGCCTGCAGACTGACTAATGCTCCTCACTCACCGATGCCTGTGATCTCCTTTTTGATCAGCTGAAGCTCCATGTGCTGGATTTTGATTCTCACCAACAAGAAGTAGATTTTACCAACAATGACATCTTTCAGGTGGTACCTTTAATGTTAGTCAAGATTTAAAAAAAGATGATCAGACCAAAGCTTGGACTTATGTGGACCAGGCTAGCTCAGCCTCAACCCACATTGGAACAGAGTCAATCCTCTGTGACGTTCTCTAGTCCAGTACCCGAGTCAGGTGAGTCTGCAGTACTCTAGGCATATTCACCGCTGATGACAGCACAGCCCAGCCTGAAAGGGCAGACATTCACTAGGGGAAGAGAAATCTCTGGGTCTCGCCAACCTGTGCCCAATAATCTCTGGGATTAGGTAAATAATAGGGTCCGTCGATATCGAAATTTTCCGATATCGATATATCGGTTTTACCATATCGATATATACCAATGTATCGATATCGCGGGTTTTTTTTGTCCAGCGCATGCGCGCGCATTCGGATATCGACAAGGTAAATTGAAAAAGTCCGCTTTATACCAATATATTGCTGGACACGATATACTGATATATAGATTTTTTTTTTACATATTGAATTTTTCGATATATCGATATATTTAAAATTCTGATATCGGCATATCGATATATAAATTATATCGGATATAACCGATATATCGATATATCGCCGGACCCTAGTAAATAAAATGTGTCCCTCCGGGGAAGGAATACACATTCCATTCTAGACATGAGAGATTGTCAATGTGTAGGTGGCGGACATATACAGAACTCAGTCTGGTTTGGATATGTGAACACAGTAATTGCTTTCCACGTGTGTCATTGTGGGCAGTTTGCGAGGTCCAGTTTGTGAAACCACATCTCCATCTGGTACTATCCACAGTGAGCACATCTATCCCACATTCTCACCCTGTTCTTGGCTCTTCAGTACAGACACTACACAAACACACACAACGTATACCAGGCCTAATAAAAAAAGTTGTGAATTTGCAAACTGCAGCCAGTGCTGGAGGTGGGTCTTGTACTAAGTGGTGGGGTGTCACTCACTTGGACTTATTGTACTCAAACTCGATGTGCAGGCAGTCTTCGATGCCCACTTCCATTTTGATGGAGTTGTTGACATCGGGGTAGGTGGCGAGCTGGTGCACAATCAGATCATACTCCTTCACCAGGTCACTCAGGCTCCGCACTATCGTCACCTTCAGGAAATACCTAGGAAAAGAGCCCATCATTAGGGAACAGAGCAAATTGGGAGAGGGGAGTGGGGGAGAGGCCTGGGAAGAGTGAGGGTTAATGCAGAGTGTAAACACCAATGTGGATAGTTGACCTGAATGGCCTGTTTCCGTGCTGTAACACTCTATGTAATTCTACGTCGTTATTTCTTAAAACACAAGCAAACAATTAGCTGTTATTTAAAACAAAACAAATTCTTCACCATCAGCAGAAGGGGAAAAACAAGCAGAATCAAAAGTGCACTGAAGGCCCACATTACCTGAGCCGTACGTTGATTCCTATGTAAGATTCATACGGCTTCTCCACCTGCATGAACTCAAAGTCATAGCTCCTGCTCTGTGTCAGCTCCCCAGGCAACGCCAGCTCCTTCACCAGGTTCACAAACTCGTGGGTGTTACTCTTGTCGCTGAACAGCTCTACAATGCAGAGGGAAGAGAGAAACATGAGAGGGAGAACGATGTGGCCATCGAGGGCTTAGCTCCACCACATCTGGACAGGTAATCTGCACACACAGCCTCGCTGCTCATCACCGCACAAAACTGTGGGTTCAAATCGACCATCAGTAACTAACAGAGTTCTGCTTTGGATGATATGTTAACTCGAGCTCTCTTCTGCCTGAAGGACATTAAAGATGCTTCTATTGTAAAGAGAAGGGAGTTTCTCTTTCCCGGTATCCTGGCCAGCAATGCCTGGTAACATTGCACTTGTGGTCTCAGATCATTCATCACCAATATGCATTTCAAGCTCAGCCCAGCTTTATTGTATTACTGACATTGAGGGAACATAACAATCAGCAGCAGGAAACACTTTAGTGTAGCACATCCTCACTAAGAAGGCCTCAAGCCAGCACATCCAGTCCACATCACAGTCTGGCATCCCTCTGGAATGTAAACAGATGACTCAGTCTACCAAATAACCAGAGATAATCCATTAATCCTCAGTTATGTATAAAAAGTACAGAATGGCCCTTTGTTCCGTTACAGAATAGTTAGCAATATATTCAACAAATCTCAGAGCATGTGATTTTGTCAGACACCCAACCTTTGTCTTGAGGTGGTCTGCATCCAAACACGGCTCAAACTCAGCTCTTTGAATGCACTAAAAGAGTAAAGATCTTATCACGTTACTTGAAAGGAGGAGGGAGTCCATTTCCCCCCAATGTTGTCTTGGCCAAAAACTCTTCCAGATAAATTGAGTGAGAGGCACAAAGAATTAAAGGCGAGGTCAGAAAAAATCTCTGCAAAGTGAGCGATGGAAAATGTGGACAAACCACAAACCAGAGTTGAGGCAGAATCAATGAACCGTTTTTCAAGGGATCCATAGCTTAGTGGTTAGCGCACTCGACTTGGAAGCAAGAGGACCTGGGTTTAATTCCCAGAAACCCCACACCTCTGTTTACCTAGTAGTATGTAGGAACCTGGTTGTAAATCGATTGTCGGATAATTTTTTGGGGACCAATAATTACTCCAGTGAGTGACCAAATTTGGTCACTCACTGGAGTAATTTGGTCACTCACACTCAATCTACAATTGTGTGTGGGACATTGCTATGTGCAATCAACTGTCCTGTTTCACCCACAAAATACGCAGTTAATCCGATTTACAATATATTCTGTGAAGCACTTTGAGCTGTCACAACAACATGATAAGGGGCTATATCAAATACAAGGATAAATGTTATTAGTAGTATTATTATAATTTTGAAGAGGAATACTAAAGGATTATTATTTCTGTATTTAAATATTTTGTGCTTTTTCTGCAACTAAAACCTTCTGCTCCGATCACAAACCATTTTTTTGGTAATTTAAACCTAAACTTTCATCTAAAGTCACTGATTTTGCTACCAACTAAGAACGCCTTATACAGTACTGAGAGGCTAACACTGCCCCTTTGGCTAATACCACCACTCTAGATTGGTAGGTGACTTGAAGTCACACAGACACAGGAGCTTCATGTAGGGAATTCTGTGAAAAATCACGTGGGAAACAAACTGACGCAGTCACTGGATATTATTTTCTGAGAAGCCACATGATACAGTGTTCAGTTACAGAAACTGGGAGGAACATTTGAACATGTTTACCAGAAGGGGGCCTCGTAGGCTCAACATGGGTATCACGATGCAGAAAAACTACACATTGGCTTTCCCAAAGACCAGCAAGACTACAAGTGACCTTGTGGGTCCCGCCAATGAGCCAGGCTGGCTGTGCTGTCTGGCTCAGAAAACGGTCTAGAGATGGTCAGAGAGCTGGCTCGATTCCGACATTCCGTTGTCAAGCATGTCACCTTGTGGCTCAGTTCTAAGGAGACCCCACTTAACTAAGGCATTGGGTGTGTGGCATTGAGTACAGATATGGTCTGTCAGGCTTGGATGTGATCAGACTTGCTTTTTCTCCCTCTTAGCTGCCCTCCTCTACAGATGGCATCACTTTTGCAGGGCCAGTTACCCATACATTGATATAGCGTCCTTCACACGGGGTAGCGTCAGAGCACTTTAAGGAAATAGAGAAAAACAGAGAATAATTCAAGTACAATTACAATACAGACTGCATGAGAACTCACCAATCTGTCCTACAAACTCGATCCGAATTCCTTTGTGCTCTAGGCGTTTTCCTTGCTGTTTCAACGTAAGATTCACCTGTAAGGAACAAGCTTTGTTTAGTGAGAGGCAGGCGACACCGCGGGGAGTGTGGTGTCAAGCGGAAAGAAAAAACTAATGGTAGCTCATGACCAGATATACCAACAACAACTTGGATTTATATAGCGCCTTTCATGCCATAGGGTCTGAGTGCTTGGAGGGGCAGTCAACTGGGGACAGGAAGCTGGCCAGATAGTGTTCACAATGATGCATTTTAGCTGGTTAAAGCTCCTCAGTGCTCAAATGCATACAATTAGGTCCCCAAGCTTGACTTTTGCCAACCTGCGCCTAATAAACGCTCCAAACGAAAATTAGATAAGAAGTGGAATTTGGTGGTTTATCATGGACACAAGGCTTGCTGATGGGTATCTGTATGTGTCAAATATGGCAGCTGACCAAAAATAAACTGTGTTAAGCAAGAGTATAGATGAAAAACAAGCAAGATTGGCAGTTAGAACAAAATTAGAACATGTATGCAACACGGGGAGTGACTGTTGCACCATCATGTAGATTATGATAAGCTATTTTATCTTTTATCTTGCACTGCACAGTAGAATCCAAAGGCACAACAACAACAAGAAAATTACATTTGTATAGCGCCTTTCACATCGGGAGACACAACCTGTGACTGAAGAGGGGGGTAAATTCAGCACAAATATTGAGGCCCTATCTGCTTGTTAGGGAGGATGTTAAAGATCCAATGGCACTATTTGAAAAGACAAACATGTCTCATGATGCCCTGCCCAACAATCACCCAGATATATTTGGTCATTTACTTCATGGCTGATTACAACAACAAAATTATATTTATTGAGCTTTCACGGTGGAAGGATGTCCCAAAACTCTGAACAGTCAGGGGTCGTTTATTGGCTAATTGGTTGTGTCATTGGCCTACAAAAGTCCCAAACGCTACCATTTACAGTATACCCTGTGAAACGCTTTGATAAAAATTTGCAATTACACAGCATCCCTCATGCAGAGTTGCGTCCTAGAAAGCTTGACAATGGCACAGCACAACATTGAGCTGGAGGGAGTGGGGAGGTGACCTTAGGTATGGACAAAGGTGAATGTCTTCAGATGCGACCTGAAGATGGGGATGGAGGGAGCAATACAGAGGGATAGAGGAAGATGTTTCAGAGGTTCAAGGCATAGTCACTGAAAGTGCGACCACCGATTGTGGAACAGAGGGCACGAGGGACATGCAGGTACCAGATACAGTCAAATGGAGATGGCAGGTACTGGGTAGGGGGGTAAGCTGGTCAGAGATGTAAGAAGGTGACAGGGCATGAATGGATTTGAAGACAAGTGTGAGGATCTTGAAATCGATCCGTTTGGTGATCAGGAGACAGTAAACCTGGCGAGCGAGTGTTTGTTGGGGGTAGAGAGTTTACTGACAATGTGATGAGTGCTGTATCAGATGCAAGGATTATTATTTCTCTGAAATAATCATTGTGTTTACTGTGAAGAGAAAACCACTAACAACAACATCAACAAAATTACACTTGTATAGCGCTTTTCACGTCAGGAGGACATCCAAAGACACTGGACAGGCATTGTTTCAGACCCAATCTGGAGGGAAACAGGGGATTAGGAGTAGCCGATGGGATCATCAAAGAGGAGGGTGTTGAGGCGAAACTTGAAGGAGTCCAGGGAGGGGGCGAGGTGGAGGGACTGTGGGATGGAGTTCTAGAGGTTGGCGGCAAAGGGGCTAAAGCCTCACCCGCCAATGATGGGGTGGGTGGGTCAATGGTGGGGCGGGTGGAAAGGTTTCAAGTAAACAGTGCGATGGGCTGCCCCCAGGCCTGCAGAAGATTTTGTGAGTTTGACCTGTAGATACAAGAATAATAATTATTTGCATTTGTTATAGCGCCTTAACACATCTTCACAGAGTTTACCATAAAGTTAATTGAGTGTGTATCTTGTTGGCGATAAACACGGCAGCCAATTGTGCACATCGGTGTCCCTGTTGTGGATTGAGTGACCAAATTATTATTTTTTGGGAATGGATTACTACCCCAGGAAAACGATCCACCAATCAACTAAAACCTGGAATCCTACTACCCCTAGTTAAGCACGGACATGTGGAGTAAGAAAACTTACCTACGGTTTTGCCCACCTGGGAATCAAACCGAGGTCCCCTTGTTTGCGCTAACCACTGTAGGCTTCCACAATACAACCTATTCAACTTCTGAGTGCATTCCCTGATATAGCAATGGACTATCTTTTTGGACCTTTGCCACGGCAAAAGCAATGAGGATGGCGACCTTGACGAGGATGCCAGCTCCCTCCTGTGTTTTCCTTATACAAGGCCACATTTGTTCAACACATTGGATAAGGTCACTGCAGGACTTTATCCTTGATGTAGCTCAAATCTCTATCATTATCAACATTTCTCTCAGTTTGAAGACAGCGACAGACAATCCCGCACTATGTGCGTCATTCTGAAACCAGCCACAAGCGGTGCCAGGTTCTGATAATGCTGTGGGACTTCCAGTCTCTTGATCTTACCACCAGCCCCCCACCCCCGCCCCCCCACCCACTCCCACCCCTGTCCCCCACTGTGGTTCAGGCAAAGAAATCTATCATTTTATCAATAAAATAAACTTAATCCATGACTGTTTGTGGAACACCACTGTGCTTAATTACCTGCCGCATTTCACCCACAAAACACCCAGTTTCTCCTCTTTACAGTATATTCTGTGAAGTGCTTTGAGATGTCTCAAGATATGATGAGTTGCTATATCAAATACAAGGTTTATTATTATTATCATCATCTCAAAGAGAACTCAAGACAACACCATGGGGCAGGAACTTGGTTACCAGGAAAATGCAGATGATCACAGCGAGGGCAGCAAAGGGGAAGAGGAGGGAAAAATAAAATGATACAATTCAGTGAAGCAGAGCTTAACCTCTGATTTTCTCAGATGGGGGATTGTCAGCCAGCACAGCAAGAAAAACTCTTCTCTTTTCCAATAGTGGCGTTAGGATCTTTAACATTGTTGTGATCAAGTACAGGTGGGGCTTTGGTTTAAAATCTTTAATCTAAGGAACAGTACTGTTCAACAATACTGTGCTTCTGCAGCACTGCACTGGAGTGTTACGACTGAGTTCAAAGTCCTGACGTGGGGCTTGAACCCACAACCTACTGATTCAGAGATGAGATTGCTACCAGCTGAGCCAGGCTGTCATACTGTACCACAAAATGGTAAGGTCATGAGCATTTATTACTGTCTGTATTAGGAACAAAGGGAAACAGGGAAACAGGAAAAAGGAGGAGGCCATTCAATTCATGTTTATTAGATCTCAACAGATCTTTTAATCCCAAGGTCCTACCTTTTCAACATACACACACAATATCTATAACACCCAACTCTACGTCTATTTCTCTTAACCATTCCTGTGGGAATGAGCTCCTTTGGCTCAGTGGTTAGAGCATTTGTCTTGCAAGCTGTGGAGACCAAGCTGGGGAGACCTGTATTCGAATCCAGGCAGGTCAGGGCGAAACCTTGGGCAAGTTTCCTTGCTCCACACGCCTAATAATAATCCCTCAAAAAAAACCACAATAATAAAATTGGTCATTTCAATCCACAACTATTTGTGGGACACTGCTGTGCGCAATTGGCTGCTGCGATTTGCCCACAAATATATACAGTCAATTCACTTTACAGTATATTCTGTGAAGCGCTTTGGGGCGTCGATAGCGCTATATCAAATGCAAGGATTAATATTATTATTATTATTCCTACTGATTCTCCCACTACATCTTGTGGGCTGGAATGCTCAGCAACTATGTTACGATTGAGCCAGCCCTCTGTGATGGCCTCTACTCCGGTTTCTGTGCCAGGCAGGTCCACAGTACTCCTCCCTACATGAAAGGCAGTGTACCAAATGCAAGGTTTTGTTTTCTCCGGTTTGTAAATTTCTGTGATTCTAAACGACTGATTTGGTCAATCAGTTTGGGTCTGTTTTTTAAAACTGGCTTTTTTTTTAAACAGTCTTGAGTTAATGAATTACAATTTAAAGCATGTAATACCTCAGTTGAATGTTTAAGGCTGGTATAAGTTTGCTGTACAGGCTTGTATATATTTGCGTCTTACAACTATAGAATCTATTCCCGCCCATGAATCATTGACTGACAACAGTGGGGAAAGGCGTAGTTGACAAAAAATCTACATTTTCTTTGAAATGTTGCAACAGAGTAGGAGTAAGAAGTCAGCGGAACTCACTAAGGAAGTCACACAGCTCAGACATCTGACCCCCCCACCCCCACCATGACTGCATTTCAATCTGTTTGCCTCGACTTGAGTTCAAAGTCCCAGAAGTTGAGCTTGAATCCACAACCTTCCAACTCAAGATATGAGAGCGCCAAGTGCCAGTATCTGCACTTCCATTTCCCTTTTGTTTCCACCAATCAAGAGTATTATTTGATGTTGTAACAGGAACTACTGCAATCAAAACGGAAGGTGTGAAAACACAGAGCCCTCTCAGGCCTAGCTACTTCTTTTGGGGATATTTTTGTTCTGATGTAATTGTATGTAAGAATGGATATTTCCTACGCAGCCTGTTCAGTGCCACTCAATCCTTGTCTGCAAGCTCAGTGCTCTCTCAGGTCAGCGTTACTCTGTGCCCGTATATAATGGAGGATAGCGCCACTTGTAAATCACCCCATAGGTAAAGCAATAGTTAAAGGAAACACTTCCGACCGTTTTAATAAGTGATGCAACAAAAAAGAGGAAAATGAGTAACGACTACTATGGTGAAGTTTGGGTGAAGGTTTACAGCACCTTGGGATGTCCTCCCGATGTGATAGGCCCGAGAGAAATATAATTTGCTTGTTTGTTTGCTTCTAAATTGCACCACTTCATAATACCACTGGAACACCGCCTGGTTTAAACACATTAACGTTGCGATGGGGAGAAGCTTTGCTGACACCATAGTGGAGTTGGGCAGCTTTATCTGTCCCGAGGTCCAGTTGATAGGAGCAGGAGCTGAGTGCCACCACACAGTGCCACGGGGATTCTCGTGGTTGCTTTTTTACATCAAAGTCACCATCTAAAAGTTAATTCATGTGCTGCCAGCTGCTAGGAGTAGGGATTGATTGAAGAAAAACTCTACCACTCTTTTAAATGGAAATTGTGCTGTTGCAAACATAGTCAGTCAGCAAACAGATACAGGAAGCACACTTGGAAAGTGAACCTTAGCTTTCAGGGTTGTTTGGTCAGCCGGGTGTGTGAGACATGAGAAACCCATCTCCGTTCTTAAAAGTCCCCAAACCACTGAGTTCCACATTCGTCTGGTTTCTCAGTGTGAAGAATGGAAAGAGCACTCTCCTGGACAGTTTAGCCAGTGCATGTGCAAGAGCCAAGTCTTGGAGACCCCAGTGTGTGTGTGTTTGTATAACTGCTGGAGAGTAACCAGCTAAAAATGCACACATTGTTTAGAGAATTGCCTTAGAGAATCCACTTTAGATTAGATCTCTCAGTGGGAAAGTGGGAAAGATCTCTTAGAGGTTAATAATGGAAGCAAATGAATCTGTTTTCACACTCAAAACAGAACTCAACCTACATCCCTCGAGAAATACCTGGAAAGTGCAGGGACTGGCTCTCACCATCTGCTCAACATTTAAAAAAATAAGCTTTGACTTGCCACATTGTGCTAAAAAAGGTATCATGGTCAGGAGAATTTGTAATAAAAAAATCCTTCATCAACCAACTTAACCAAAGCTGTATGTAGAAGATTACAGACAACAACAACAACAATTTACATTTATATAGCGCCTTTCACGTCGGGAGGACGTCCCAAGGCGCTAAACAAGAGGCGTGTGACCCAAGCTGGGAGGGGAGTGTTTGGGAAGGGGTGAAACACGAAGGGGAGGTAAAAGAGTTCGGGGTGGAACAAAAGGCACGATCGAAGAGGAAAGTCTTCAAATCGGCCTTGAAAGAGGAAAGGGAAGAGGCGAAACGGAGGGATTGAGGGATGGCATTCCATAAGACAGCAATTAAGAGAATGTTTAGATTGTTGAAATTCCCTTCTCTTTTCCCAGAATCAAGGGATCTTTAACTTCAGCACTGAACAAGCTGATGGGAACGTTATAAAACTTCTCATGTCTCTGTAACAATGCAGTGCTTCCCCCAGTATAGCACTGCAGCAAGGTCTGCCAGGACTCAGAGCTAAAGACTAACATCAAGCTTAAGCCCACAATAATAATAATAAAATAATAATAATCCTTGCCAATCACATCGTTGAGACCTTTCAAAGCCCATCACAGAATATACTGTAAAGTGTAATAACTGCATTTTGTGGGCAAAACGCGGCAGTCAGTTGAGCATAGCAGTGCCCCACAAACAGTGGGACAGGAATAGCTGATAGATACAGATAGCAACTAGGATGCAGTACACAAAAGAACGACCAAGTTCAAATTCAAGTGACCATAGTAAACACACAGCCAGAGCGCTGAGCAACAAGAACAACAAAATTACATTTGTATACCGCCATTCAAGTCGAGAGGACATCGCAAGGCGCTGATAGTCAGGGATTTGGACTCAAGCTGAGGGTCGAGATCAGGGAATGTTGGAGGGCAGGGAGGGTAGGAGGGTGATTGAAGGCAAGGTTATAGGTCAAACAATGAGAGCTAATAAAAAAATTTCAGAATTCCTTCAAAACAGGAAAGATTCCAAGGGTTGGAGGGTGGTAAAGTCAAGTCACAACGTAACTCAAAAACGTCTCCCAATCCAATCTATTGAGACTTCTACCTCTGCTTGGAAAATGCTGAGCAGCAGAATAGAATCCATCCATCCAAAATATAGTCAATCCATTTACAATATATTCAGTGAAACTCTTTTAGGTGTCTGAACAACATGATAAGGCACTACTTAAAATGTAAGTGCAATGGGTTCTTTAATGTTCACCTGAACACGCAAATGGGTTTAATATCTCATCTGATGTATGGCACCTCTGAAAATGCTGCTCGCCCCCAGCACTGTACTAGAGCCTCAGCCTGGATTGTGAGCTCAGAGTCCCAACGCAGAGCTTGAACCCTTTACCTACTGCCTCAGAGTGAAAAGTGCTACCAACTGAGCCAGATTGAAAGGATAAAGCAAGCAGAATTTACTCATCGGAAATAACAGTGAAACTGAGATATGTTGAACCACTTAAGACTGTTCCACCACAATAAAGTGACAAGCTAACAAGAGGATAACTGAATGGGGGCAGGTAGCCATGACCTGCTAAACAAGCTGAGAGGACAGTGTTGTGTTTAAAGTCTGAGTCATCACTGATACCATTGCACATTTGTGGAGTCCTGTAGCTCAGTGGTTAGAGCACTCGCCTCGTCCGCGAGAGAACTCGGTTCTATTCCCAGCAGGTCGAAATGTTGGGCAAGCATCCTTACTCCACACTCCTCTGTTTACCTAGCAGTAAGTAGGAACCCTGTTGTTAGTGGATCACGTTTCCGGGGATAATAATCCTTCCAAAATAAAACAATAATAATTTGATCACTCAATCCATGACTGTTTGCTGTGTGCAATTGGCTTCCGCGTTTCGCACACAGTCAATTTACTTTACAGTATATTCTGTGAAGTTCTTTGAGATGTCTAGAAGACATGAAAAGCGCTATATCAAAAGTAAAGATTGTTATTATTAATAAACGCAGACGTCTCTTCTTGTGTGCTGAGTTTGTGGAAAAAGCACCATGGGCAATACTTTCATCAGGAAAATACATTAATGAAGCTTTCTGTGTGATCCAGTTAGTATGTGTCCATATTAAACCCAAATTGTATGCGAGGAAGCACTTTACCAGCACTCTTTGTATCCAGTAAGCTACGATTTTCCACACACTAAGGCGTGGGGCTCTTAGTGAACTCATCAAGAGCTTGTTCGTCCTGGAATTATTGTCAAAATATTTCATGTTCTGACTAGTAGATTTAAGGACTCAGTGGAAATTGGAGCAATTCCAGAGGATCAGTTTACACAGAATACAGTAATTAGAACAGGAAGCATAACATGTGACGTCTATTACAGGGGACTTTTTTTTGGTCAACCAGTAATCTGACACAATCGCTAACCCAACACCTTCCTACATGTAAATTACTGCTCATTAATTCCCAGAGTATTCCACAAATTGGCAAAAGCCAAGACTTGGGAACCCAAAATTCTGCGTTGGGGTGACTGCATTGCGGTGTAACCAGCGACAAATTTGCCATTGATATCACAGTCTAGCAAGTTTTCCTGCGGCTTGTCCAGCTGAGACCATCCTACCCATTAGAGTTTTGGCTTACAAAGTTAACAGGGGCTGAGTGGGATGATACCCTGTCCAGAGAGACTGGTCTGCCCTTCCAAAACCTGCTGATGAGCCAGGCCGGCTGTGACTCAGCAACCACAAAATTACATTTAGAGAATGCCTTTCAAGTCGGAAGGACATGCCAAGGCGCTGGAACAATGCTGTGTTCCTTGGTGGACTCAAGACAACCACAGAGGGCTGGTTCAATTCCGACATTCTATTGCCAAGTAGGGAACACATAAGAGGCAACTGTGGGGAGGCACTAATGAGGAATGATAGAGGCTCAGGAAGTGACGTGTGTCGGCTTTCTGAAGCGCCAGTGATGCGGGAAATAATATAATACAGAAAAAACAGTTTTCATGTCAAGAGGACATCTCAAAATGCTCCAAGGTACAGCGACTGTGTATTTTCACATGAACACAACCAATATGCACATAGCAATGTCCCACAAACAGACACGACGTGAATAAGTACAGTATGTTTTCTTATCTTGCTAATCAGGACACCAGGAGGGAGAAACTCTCTTCTCTTTTCAAATAGGATCGTTAACATCCGCCTGAACAGGCAGATGGGTCTTTGGTTTAAATGTCTGAACTGAAGGATCACTTTGCAACAATGCAGTGCTCCCCAACACTCCCTCCTGCGCTCCATTTCTCCCAACCCACCCCATTATTGTCTGTCGGGCCTTCAGCCTCTCTGCCCCACCCTTTGGGACTCCATCCCACAATACTTTCGCCTCAATCCCTCCCTTTCCTCCTTCACAATCCACCTCAGGAGTCGACTCTCCTCTTCGACTGACACTAAGTAAATGAAATTTGTTGTTGTTGCTGCGGACTGAGCCAGGCTAAGAAATTAATAACACAATTTCTGGTTAGTTGATATTCTATGTTTAGATTTCAGCAAAGGATTTAGCACAATGTCACGCAGGAAACCTGTCCACAATAGTGGAAGATACAGAACAAGAGGGGAAGCTTCTGAACTGTATGGGAAATTGGATGGCAGGAAATGATAGCTACTCCAGTTTAACATAGTGAGTGCTCTACGGATGAGTGCTATAAATGATATGGTGAGAACAAAAGAGGTAATCAACATCACGCAATGTAAGGAAGACAGGTTGGGGCTGAATATATCTACATTGCAGCTCTGGTAGAACAGTTCACCACATCAATGATAGAACATAAAACAGCAACCCTAACCTGATGTGTCTCACAGTCAGATTATATCTTAAATTTCCTTCTTTCCTGTTAAGATATCAGAGCCTCTGAGAAATTTGCAAATTATGCATCAGCCTTTGCCAGTCACTCACATGCTTACCACTGAGTCAGAAAGTTGTGGGTTTAACATCCAATGGGTCACAGTTTAGGCTGACGCGATAATGTGGTACTGGGTGAGCGCGGACTTGTCAGAGCTGCTGGCTTCAGATGAAACATTAAATTGAGGTCCCATCCACCTGTTCAGATAGACATTAAAGATTCCATGGCACTAATAATAATAATCCTTGCATTTGATACAGTGCCTGATCACATCTTCTAGACATCTCAAAGAGCTTCACAGAATATACTGTGAAGTGAATTGACTGTATATTTGAGAGCAAAACGTGGCAGCCAATTGCTCACAGCAGTGTCCCACAAGCAGGCATGCAGTGAAGTGACCAAATTATTATTGTTTTTTGAGGAATTCTTATCAGGCGTGGAGTAAGGAAACTTACCCAAGGTTTTGCTCTACCATGAATCGCACCCAGGTCTCTCACTTGTAAAGCGAGTGTTCTAACCACTGAGCTACAGGACACCATAATTGGAAAAGAGAAGGGAATTTCTCTCCCAGACTCATTTCAAGGATCACTGAAGCTTGAATTGAGAACCCATACCTTTCCTGTGACAGACTCGCCGTCGTAGAACAGGTAGTGTTTCTCCACTTTGCCCTCCTCAGTCTTGATCTCTGCTGTTTTCCTGGTTTCCGCATCGTTCAGGATGATATCAATTTCGCACACTGGAGAAAACAGGCTCCCGAGGAAACTCTAAACAGCGAAAAACAAGAGCATCACCATCACCCGCTCAATATACACCACACAGAAAATCTGCGTCAGTCTGGCTCATTTGGTATTGGTATCTCATCTTTGGCCAGACGTTTGAGTTCAAGACCCACATCAGAGCTCTGATCTCAGTCTAGACTGACTCTACAGTGCAATACTAGGGGGAGCGCTACATTATCAAAAGGTGCCAGCCATCTGAAGAGATGTTAAACTGCCTCTTCAGGTGGATATTAAAGATCCCATGGTACTATTTGAGTACAAAAGGGAGCTTCTCTCTATCAGTGACTTGCCCAAAATAAAATTAGTCAGTCATTTGAATGCCCTGGCTGGGAAGGCCAAGGAAACAATTGGGATGCTTAAAAAGATCGATAATTGGGAAGTTATCTGGCTTAGAAAGAGGTTCACTGTGATTTAATAACCTGGTGGAACAGGCTTGATGGACTGAATGGCTCCATCTTGTTCCTACGAATCTGAACTTTACATGTACAACAATATACAGTAAAAGCCTGTTTATCTGGCACCCGATCAACCGCAACTTCCGTTTAACCGGCATTGCAAAGAAAAAGTCCGCATTCGATTAACTGGAATTTATCTGGAAAAATGCATTGAAGATTATTTATTTTTGGGCGTTTTCGGCCGAATATCCGGCAGGCGCTTTAACCGGCATTGGCCAGGTCCCAAGGGTGCCAGATAAACAGGCTTTTACTGTACATTCAGACTTCGACTGCTTGAAATGAACACGTTGCTGTGGCCGGATGGGATTTGTTCCCGGAATGCTGAGGGAGGTTACAGACCAATAGTTAAAGTTGTGAAATGTTTCAAAAGTTCTTACACACGGCAAGAATCCCAAGAAATTGGTAGGTTACAAAGACCGCGCCATTGTTTATAAGAGGGGAATGAGGTAAGACTGCAAACTGCAGGCCAGCTAGGCTCACATCAGGGCAGGAAAAAGTGATTCACAGATTCATAGGCATTTACAGCACAGAAGACATTTAGGCCCATTGCGTCTTTACTGCTCTTTGAAACTGCAAACACAATGGACCAAAATGCCTTCTCTTCATTCTTTTTTGGATATCGCTTTAGTTCCTACAGCATTATTCATTAAGAGAAGCGAGTTCCTCTCTCCCAGTCCAGGCCAACAATTCCCACCCACCCCAGATAAAACTGGTAATTCATTTCATGGCTGTTTGTGAAACAGCACTGTGTGCAATGTTCACCTGCAAATTGAGAGTCAGTGTACTTTATAGTAAATACTGTGAAGACATTTCAACAAAGTGATAAGGCAACACTTCATTTGTACAGCGCACTTCACATGGGGTAGTATCGGGGCTCTTCATAAGAAGTTATATCAAATGTATTTGGTTTAATATTATGCCACTATTTATAAAATCCATTAACTTTGTCCACCTGCCTTCACACCTTTATTTATATATACATTATCCGCTCTGCTCTTCTATTAAACGTTTACCAGTTAGGATACACTTGTCTATTCTTCCTCCCAAAAATCTGTATTAATAATAATACTTGCATTTGATAAAGCACCTTATCATGGCATCTCAAAGCGCTTAACAGAATATACTGTTGGTGAATTAACTATATAGTTTTGGGGAAAAAACAAGGCAGCACAGCAGCAATGACCCACAAAGAGTTGTGGATTGAGTGACC
This sequence comes from Hydrolagus colliei, assembly GCA_035084275.1. Lineage (NCBI taxonomy): Eukaryota > Metazoa > Chordata > Chondrichthyes > Chimaeriformes > Chimaeridae > Hydrolagus > Hydrolagus colliei. The sequence continues at coordinate 21,471,187 of CM068748.1, forward strand.
AGATTATTAACCCCAGAAAGCTATCTGCCAATCGATTAACAAAAACGGGTTCCTATTTACTGCGAGGTAACCAGACGCCTGTGGAGTAAAAATTGCCTAAAGTTTCGCCCTGTCTGAGAATCAAACAAGAGTCTTCTCGCTTGCAAGGCGAGTGCTCTAACCAATACGCGACAAGACTCCACAGAAGATTCATTTATATTTACTCAGCAAAAAGCCATGGTTGCACTTCTGTTATCAAGGTATGGTTTGCTCAAAGTTGTACTTGTGCTGATTGCTCGAGTTCATCACTGAGCTGTGATCACTGCTTGCTTACTCCTGTGGCTTCTCATGGGAACCACAAACTATTAAAACAGAAGGCAGCACTCACTCTATACAAGTGTCATGTTGTTGTTGTAAAGGGCAGGTTTGTTGCGTGCGAAAGGTTAAATGAACAACTTTTCCCGACACAGCCAACAACTGCAACAAATTGCTTCTATATAGCACCTGTCACATCTTGAGGACTTCAGGAGCCAGCATGAGTCAAGGATATGCACCCGAGCTGGGGTGGGGGGGGGGGGGGATGGATTATAATAAAATAATCCTTGTATTTCATACAGCGCCTTTTCTCATCATTGAGACGTCTCAAAGCGCTTCACGGAATATACTGTAAAATGAATTCACTGTACAGTATAATTTGTCGACGGATTGGGATGAGATGGGGAGGGCAGGGGGGTGGGGGTACTTGGGTGACCATAGGTGACATCGAAGAAGGTATTGAGATGGTGCTCGAAGAAGGCAAGTGAGCGGGGGGGGGGGGGGGGGGGGGGGGTCAGCAGGGGGGAGCATGGGAGGGGTAGGGCCGGGGTGTGGGGGAATTAGGGAGTCGGTGAGGGTGGGAGAGAGAGCCAATGTGGGGGGTAGGGAGGCAATCGGCAATGGACGGATGGGGGAGAGCCGGGTGAGGGGGGGGGGCGGAGGGGACAGAGCCGGGTGAGGGGGGTGGGGGGGTGGGCGGAGGGGACAGAGCCGGGTGAGGGGGGGACAGAGCCGGGTGAGGGGGGGACAGAGCCGGGTGAGGGGGGGACAGAGCCGGGTGAGGGGGGGACAGAGCCGGGTGAGGGGGGGACAGAGCCGGGTGAGGGGGGGACAGAGCCGGGTGAGGGGGGGACAGAGCCGGGTGAGGGGGGGGCGGGGGGCGGAGGGGACAGAGCCGGGTGAGGGGGGGGGGGGGCGGTGTTCAGCTTCCCTCAGGCTGCCCGGCCCCTGACGTAACTCTAGGCCCGAGCAGCTCTGACCGCCCGGCGGGTGGGATGGGGTGGGGGCCGGGCCCAGGACGGTGTGGTGGTGTCGGGAACCGCGGGGCCCGGGCCTGTGTGTGGGGGGGGGGAGGGGGGAGGGGAGTGTGTGTGTGGGGGGGGGGGGGTTGAGTGTGGGGGAGTGTGTGTGGGGGGGGTTGAGGGGGGGGGAGTGTGTGTGTGGGGGGGGGGGTTGAGTGTGGGGGAGTGTGTGTGTGTGGGGGGGGGTTGAGTGTGGGGGGGGGGTTGAGGGGGGGGGAGTGTGTGTGGGGGGGGGGGGGGGGTTGAGGGGGGGGGAGTGTGTGTGTGGGGGGGGGGGGGGGGGGGAGGGTTTATGTGATACTGGTTCTCACCATGGTCCGGCCGCCACTCGTTACCAGGGGCCGCAGCGCCTCACGTGACCCCACTTAAAGGGGCACTGCTCTTCATCCCGTCACGTGACTCCCTGTTAAAGGGACCACCCCCACCTACCCACCCCCAACACATACACACCCACCTCAAAACACACACATACACATATAACAAATTATATTAAATAATCCTTGCTTTGATTTAGCGTTTTTTACATCTTCTAGACGTCTCAAAGCGCTTCGCAGAATATACTGTTAAGTGGATTGACTGTATGTATTTGTGGACAAAATGCAGCAGCCAATTGCGCACAGCAGTGTCCCACAAACAGTCGTGCATTTTGAAATGACCAATTTTATTTTTTTCGAGAGATTATTATCAGGCACGTGGAGTAAAGAAACTTACGCAAGGTTTCGCTCTGCCTGAAATTGAAAACAGGTTTCTTGCTTACAATGCGAGTGCTCTAACCACTGAGATACAGGTCTCCACATACGTTCAACACACATACCCCCAACACACACCAACGCAAATACCTCCCACACACACACTCCAACATCCCAAACCCCACACAAACACACACTCTCCCATATTCACCAATCCCACCATTAATAAACACAAATAATACACCTGCAAAACACAAAATACTATAGATGCTAGAAACCTGAAACAAAAACAAAAGTTGCTGAGGAGACTCAGCAGGTCAAATACTACACCTAACTGCTCCTGAGGCTGATCCTCATTCACCCAGACATTTTACTTCACTTACAGCACAACAACCAGCACAGAGGGCAGACAATATTGTTTTCAATAAAAGCTCTCCATTCCCTGTCTGACGTAATGTCTGACCCACATTAAAGTGACCCTTTGCGTTGTGCAGGTAGATACTTCTCAGTCACTCTGGCTCCCGTCCATTCAGTAGAATACATTCAGTACTCTACTATGCCGCTTGTTTCTCCGCCTGGTTCAATTCCCGCATTCAGAAACTCGACCCAGATGTGAAACTCGGGGGAAAGGCCAGGCTTCCTTCTGGGAACAATAACCTTTGGGGCATTCCTGCAATTCTCTTTACACAGAAAAACGAAGAACACCCAGAAACCCAACAGAAACTGAAACTTTTCAAAGGAACAGAATGAAACTCCAAACTAAATAACGATCCAATGCAGTGGTGTGGAGGGGAGGTGGGGAGTTGCATTGTTGACGCCACTGTCCTTCAGATGAGATGTTAAACCAAGGTCTATCTATCTGTTCAGGTGGACGTTAAAGACCCTGCGGCACTATTCGAAAAGAGAAGGAAGTTTCTCTTTCCTGGTACCCTGGCCAACAATCTCCTAGATAAAATTAGTCACTCACTCCAGGGCTGTTTTGCGAGACATTGCAGTGTGCAAGCTGGCTGCCATGTTGGCCTACAAAATTCACAGTCACTGCACTTGACAGTAAATTCTGTGAAGTACTTTCAGATGCCCTCCTGATGTGAAAGGTGCTGTGTTAAATGCAAGGATTATCATTATTTTATTAATTAAGGAGGTGTTGTCCTTCACATAAGAGGTTAAGACTCTCAAGACTCCCCTCAAGGCTCTCCTCTTCAATAGACCCACCAGTAACTCCTCCCACCCCACTCCCCCTCTCTGTCCTCAGCTCGGGTCTGAAGCAGTAACTGTCCAGCATCTTGGGACGTTCTCCTGAAGTGAAAGGCGCTGTACAAATGTAGTTTTCTTTTTGTTGTTGTTGTTAATGGAATGGCTGATGGTGGGGTGGGCAAGGTTGGGGACATGAAGCACACTGAGGGCAGGGAACAACTGATTTGAGGAGGTCTAGAGGTAGGGAGGAGCAAGATCATGGAGGGTTTAAAAATTGGGACAAGGATCTTGAACTCGATCCTCTAGGCAGGGGATGGAGAGTTAGTGAAGCTGGCCAAGCCAGGGCGTGATGGGCTTGTGGAGGCTGGTGTGGGAAAGGACAAGAGCAGGGCTCCAGAATAGTCAAGCCTGGATATCACTGAATATCTCTTGGTGGCCCAGGGAGGAGACATAGTGAGAGACTGGCAGTGTTACAGAGGGGAGGTAAAGACACTAGTGTCTTAAAATGTACCGGTATAATGGATGGAAAAGGGGGAAAATTCTTAAATTAATTACTAATTTGGAAGAGCTTATTTGACTGTTCCTTTTACGTACCTTGTACCAAATTAAGACTGAATTAAAAAATGTCCCCAAATTTTACACCATATTAAATTTAGAGGCTGTGGGGTAGAGGCTGAGATTGGGTAAGTTATGAAGCTCCTGATTAAGGATTCTCCTTGTGAGAGAATTTCCCCACATCTCTTTGGAGCTGAACACCAAGGCTGCAAGATGACATGTTTGTCAAAGGAAAGTTGGAATCGAGCCAACTCTCAGTGACAGTCTCTAGTCCTGTTCCTGAGCCATTCAGGTCATGGGTCAGAGCACTGCTGAAGTCAGCACAACCCAGGCTGGATCATCAGAAGAACCTGGAAGGGCAGACCAGTCACTGGAGACAGGAAATCCTCCCTTCCAGCCACAGTTAACCCTACAAGCCAAAGCTCTATAGGGTAGCATGGTCCTAGCTGGACAAGCAGTGGGAGAACTTGCCAGACAGCTCAGGTCGCCTCACCTCTCTGTTTAGCTGCTCTGAGAGAGCAAAGCTGGAAAGTTTGTGATGTAGACTTTGTGTGGCAGTCGGTATAGTTATGTAGTGTGTTAGCAGCACTACTCAGATACTGTGCACAGAATGAAGACTGCAGAGAGCTGTTACACCATTCATTCATAAAGGAAGAGAAGATATTTGAATTGCAGAAAGAGGCAGACAGCAAGATAAAGAGGGAATCAATTTGTTAACAGAATCCGAGGGTTGGTTGACCTGAAGGTGGTTTTTTTTTGCAAGGTTTTATTTAATGATGTTTAAACACATTTTAAACAGCTATGTGCACAGCTGATGACTTTCTGTCCTCCATACAGTTTGGTGCCATTTTGCATTTTTCTATGCATTTTACAAGGGCAATTATTGTCCAATTTGTTGTAAAATAATAATTTGGTCACTCAACCTGTGAATTTTTTTTGGACATTGCTTTGTGCCCTTGGCTGCCAAGTTTTCCCCACAAAATACAAACTCAATTCACTTGACAGTATATTTTGTGAAGCACTTTGAGATGTCTCGAAGACATAAGACTGTATATCAAATACAAGGATATTTATTATAAAATTGAATTATTGTGTACAATATTTCTTGAACTCCAAATTAAATCTTGACTGGTTTCAAACCTATAGTTTATTTATATTTGGTATGATAAGAGAATATTGCTGTGCGTAAATTAGCTGCCACGTTCATCTACAAAACTTACAGTCACTAGTAAATACCATGAAGGATTTACATACGTAAAACATACTTTACAGTAAATCCCACAGAGAGTTTTGGAATGTTTGGACAAGGTGATGAATCGCTGTATCAATGCAAGGATTATTATTAATTTTTAGATTTAACTTTTTCTCACAGTACACATACTCACTGGAATGATACCAATTCTTTCTCAACTTTATTGACATCCCACGCAACAAATATACAAATATCGTGGGTTCCAAGTCTAAAACCAGCTTATATATAATATATATATACTGTATATAAAACACAATACAGTTTGCCTTTGTCTACACATTTCAAATTTACTGTGATGGCAAGCGATTGGACGGGTTGCTTTAAAAATAGTAACATAAAACCAGCACAAAATGCTCCAAACTTTGAAATCTCTAATTTGCTTTGATCACGCTTTCTACGCTTCATAAATAGATCAAATTTCTCCCTGTGTGCACAGAGTGGTAGTTTTATGACCGCTATCCTTCAGTGCATTTACTGTAGGCTAAGAATAAGGATCATGCTCATTTATAGTAAATGAATTATTTTAGCGGGAGTCCCGTTAACATTCAGAGTCCAAAGATATTCTATTGAAGTGAAGCTGCCTCCTTCCAAGACTGCCTTGCTTCCATTATTGTCGTCACCACCTTATTCCACATAATTCTTGTCCAAGTCGGAAAAGTATCCATCACCAGACACTCCATCACCGAATCCGGACACTTCCTCTGGCTCGGATCCCAGCTGTTTCACCGCCTGGTACAGATTGGGTATCTTCTCACCCAACACTTCCTGCTCGTCTTCCACAGATCCCAACTCTTCCTCAGAGTTCAGGAGTTGTAGTTCCTCAGCGGATCGCCTGCAGGGCAACACCAAATAATAATTATAATAGCAACACTTACGTTTGATACAGCGCCTTATCACGTCATTGAGACTCTCAAAGCAATATAGTGTAAAGTGTTTTGGCTGAGTATTTTGTAGGCAAACACGACAGGCAGCCAGATGTGCGCTCAATGTCCCACAATCATAGAGTGAGCTTCCAATTCTATTTGGTCCTCCAGTGAGCTCCACTACTCTACGAAAACTCTTTACAACTCTTTACTTTCCATTTATATTTCCTGGTGCTAACCACAATGCCATGACAAACACGCATGCACGCAGCCATAAATAGCTCACATGGTTTTACAAAAAACGACTTTAAAGTTAGTTGTGAAGAAACCCAAATCGTTGGTGACTCTAGAGAGAGAAAGAGGGGGGATATTCCAAAATCTCTTAAAACGTTTAACACTAACTGTGTTATTTTAAATTTAACATGAGTTATGGGTGTGGGCGGAGAGGGAAATCCCTAAACTGATTGGAATTTTAAAGATTTTCAGCTGTACTTTTTCACATTAAAACTACATTGGAAGATTCCCTCTCCCCAACTACAACAACAAAATTACATTTACAGGGCGCCTTTCATGTCTTACACACTCCTCTGCACAGACACCCCCTCATCCCCCTCCTCTGCACAGACACCCTCTCACCACCTCTCCCACGAACGCACAGACTCAAACCCCACCACATCAGACACAAAAATATAAATGTTTCCACCAGCACCTTTAAACGCCAAAGCACAATTAACCGTGCTAATAATAGTAATATCTACAGTACATGTATTTGATAAGGCACTTTCATCACATAATCGAGATTTGCAAGTGCTTCACGGGATATACTGTAAAGTAAATCGACTGTATTTGTGGGTGAAACGCAGCAGCCAATTGCGCACAGCCAGATCCCTCAAACAGTTGAGGATTGAGTGACCATCGAGTGAAATTTTATTTGAAGGTGTTATCACCACCGGAAGCAATCCTCCAATCGACTGACAAGCAGTTTCCTACTCGTCGCCAGCTAAACAAAGGTGCGGAGCGAGGAAACATGGCCAAGGTTTAGCCCCATCAGGGACTCAAATCCCGACCATCTAACGAGGCTGTGAGTGAGAGTCCCGGCCTCTCGGGGGTTACACTTACCGGGCGTTGTCTCCGCTGGCAGGAAGGCGCTGGGGAGCGGAGTCAGGTATGGGAGCCAGCGGGGTCTGGCGGGTCACACAGTTGGCATCAGTGCTGTTGGGTTTACATTCTAGCCACATGTAACGGCCCAGGTTGGCAGGGGCACCTGGCGAGACACAGTCAGTCAGTCAGTCAGTCAATCAGTCACACAGGTCAACAGACGGCCACTGAGACACACACAGGCACAATCCCCCTGGCTTCACCTCTCACACTCTCTCTGCTCCCACACTCTGGAACTCCATCCCACAGTCCCTTCGCTTCGCTCCCTCCCTCGCCTCCGTCAATGCCAGTCTCAAGACCCTCCTCTTCGACCGTGCCTTCTGCTGCCCTCCCAACTCTCTCCCTCCCTCCCAACTCTCTCCCTCCCGGCTCTCTCCCTCCCAACTCTCTCCCTCCCCTCCCAACTCTCTCCCTCCCAACTCTCTCCCTCCCCTCCCAACTCTCTCCCTCCCAACTCTCTCCCTCCCCTCCCGGCTCCCTCCCCTCCCAACTCTCTCCCTCCCCTCCCAACTCTCTCCCTCCCCTCCCAATTCTCTCCCTCCCCTCGCAACTCTCTCCCTCCCGGCTCTCTCCCTCCCAACTCTCTCCCTCCCCTCCCAACTCTCTCCCTCCCAACTCTCTCCCTCCCAACTCTCTCCCTCCCCTCCCGGCTCTCTCCCTCCCAACTCTCTCCCTCCCAACTCTCTCCCTCCCCTCCCGGCTCTCTCCTCCCCATCCCTTTACACTGCCCCTCCACGTTGCTCTGATTCAGTGCCTCGGGACGTTCTCCAGACGTGAAAGGCGCTCTACAAGTATCATTTCATTACTGATGTTCTCTGCGCGGGACAATCATCTCCAGGCTTGCTGCCAATATTGAATGGTAACCCAACCCACAGGGCTGACAGACAGACAGACAGAGAGAGACAGACAGACGGAGAGACACAGACAGGCAGAGACAGCTATAGACAAACACACAGACAGTCGGATTGAAAGCTAAATGACAAGACAATGTCCCCCCCCCCCCCAACTGCTGAGCAGCCCACATGAACCCTCCCCCCCCCTCCCACACCCCCCACTTCATCATCAATCCCAGATACGGCTTTTAAGCGCCTACAAAACGCTTGGCTTGGAGTCAATAAATAATGTGTGTGTGGGGGGGGGGGGGGGTAGCCAGTAATATCGTGTCAATTGAAGGCTAATGGTTGAGAGAGACACAGAGAGAGACTGGGACAGCCAGACACACAGAGAGAGAGAAAGAGAGACTCAGAGAGACACTGGAACAGACAGACACAGAAAGAGAGAGAAAGAGAGACTCAGAGAGAGACTGGGACAGACTGACACAGAGAGAGAGAGAGAAAGAGAGACTCGGAGAGAGACTGGGACAGACAGACACACACACAGAGAAAGAGAGACTCAGAGAGAGACTGGGACAGACAGACACAGAGAGAGAGAAAAAGAGAGACTCAGAGAGACACTGGGACAGATAGACACACACAGAGAGAGAAAGAGAGACTCAGAGAGAGACTGGGACAGACAGACACACACAGAGAGAGAAAAAGAGAGACTCAGAGAGAGACTGGGACAGACAGACACACACACAGAGAGAAAGAGAGACTCAGAGAGAGACAGACACAGAGAGAGAGAAAGAGAGACTCAGAAAGAGACTGGGACAGACAGACACAGAGAGAGAGAAAAAGAGAGACTCAGAGAGAGACTGGGACAGACACACACACAGACTCAGAGAGACATACTCTGAGAACGGGGGGGGGGGGGGGGGGGGGGGGGGTGGTTGTTTAAACAAAAAACATTTTGTACCATTTCCTATAGCTCAGATCAGCACATTTCCTGACGCAGTTTTAATGAAATGTCAGTTTCAACCACACGCAGCCAGGTCAGTTTCAGTCTGAGATCAAGCTGGTGGGAACTCACTCTGTTCCATGCTCAGCTCTCTCTCTCTCTCTCAGACACACACTCCCCTCCTCCCCACACTCAATCTGTCTGTGCCAAATACTTCCAAGGAGAACACAAATAGCCACTTTCCTGCTACCTACCTCTTCATCTCTCCCTCTCACTGTTTCTCTCAATGTCTCTATCTGTTCCAGCCCCACTCTCTCTGTGTGTGGGTGTGTCTGTCTCTCATTGTCTCTCATTGTCTCACTCTGTCTGTCTGTGTGTGTCTCTCTCTGTCTCTCTCTGGGTTTCTTTCTTAGTCCCTCTCGCTGTCTTCCTCTCGTTCCCTCTCTCTGTCTGTCTGTCTGTCTGTCTCTCATCTCTCTCTCGATCCCTTCTCACCAACCCAGCTGAGTGCCATCCATCCCATCACGAGTTTATTTATCCAAGTTCACCCCCACCACACACAAAAAAAAACTTTGTCTAAACTCACCCCTCCATCTCTCCCTCCCTCCCTCTCTATCTCTCTATCTCTCTCTTCCCCCCCTTTCCCCTCCATCGTTCCCTAGATTTCCTTACCTTGTGTCAGGGCAGCCACACACAGCAGATAACACAGGGCGGACAGTAGAGCCTGGGATCCTGAGCTGGGGAACATAGTCACAGTCTGTAGTAGTCACTGTAGATACAGCTAAAACGTCCAGTGGAAACTCTCACCAAATATGAACTGAGTGTCTGAGCCTCTGGTCCCACTCTTAAACCCACATCCAACCTGCGTCATAAGTCTCTCCACCCCCCCCCCCCTCCCCCCTTCCCTTTCCCCGTCCCTCCCCTACACAGTTCACAACAGGCAATGGAAACTGAGCAACACTGTTAAGTTTCACCAGTCCCACCTTTACTGTATGTAGTGTGTGTGTGTGTGAGAGTTATGATTTTTTCCGCCGTGGAATTCATTGCAACTGAACTCGGTCAAAACAGTTCCTGTGCTAGTTCGTGCAACAAAAAAACACTGAGGACTTTTTTTTTAAATGAACATGTGTTTCCCTCCAGAAACTTCTGACACTGCGGAGTCCTACTGTAACTCAGTGGTTAGAGTGGGAGACCAGAATTCGGTTCCCGCGCAGGGCGAAAACTTGGGCAAGTTTCCTTATTACACACGCCTGATGACAATCGTTCAAAAAAACAAACTCGTCACTTTAATCCACGGCTGTTTGTGACACAGTTGGCTGCCGTCCAATTGCAGTGCGCAATTGGCTGCCGTGTTTCGCCCACAAATATGCAGTCAATTCACTTTACAGTATATTGAGACGTCTAGAAGACGTGAAAAGTGCTATATCAAATGCAAGGACTATTATTTATTATTATTTCTCTTGCAGTGTCAGCCTGGTTTAGTGGCAGTGCTCTCTCGCTTACGAATCAGAAGGTTTTGGCCAATAATGCCCCCAATTTTTTTTAAAAATTGGTCACTCACTCCATGACTGTTTGTAGGACACGGTCGTGCACAAATGCGCTGCCGCCTTTCACTCGCAAAATACATTTCACAGTAAAAACCCTGTGAAGCGCTTTGAAACAACCTTCCGACGTGATAGGGCGCTATATCAAATTCAAGGATTATTATTATTAAATGTTTTCTGTCTCTCTGCACAAATGTAATGATATACAGTATTATAGACTGTATTTCTGAGGACGCTGGAGGCTGAGAGGGAGCCACTGGTTGACGTTTTCTCTGACTCTCTGATATCAGTAAGGTCAGCACTAGAGCCACTCTGCTGTTGCCAATGTTAATTGCCCTGTGTAGCCACAGTGCCCATTTATTGAGTGATGGAGGTGCAAAGTAACAGGAAATGCATTAGGCAGATTGTTCTGAACCGCCTGATAACATTAGCTGGGCAGCAAGGCTTTGGGCAGAGTAACATACCACTATCTGTTACATCAGCCTCTCTCTTCTCCATCATACTTCTTAATGGCATTCAGTATCCATGATAACAATTCCCATCATCTCATCTCCAAATGTTTCTTAAATTAGTTCAGTCACTTGGCCGTCAACCATTCAGCTAGCTGTTCACCTCCCACTCTCTGATGTCCCTTTTCACCCCTGAGATCTCTTATCCCTGGTCTATTTAAATGTACTGTATAGTGGAGTATTATGGAAACCTGTAGCTTAGTGGTTAGCTGGCTCGCTTCAAAAGCGAGTAGACCCAGGTTTGATTTCCGGGTGGAGGAAACCTTAGCCAACTTTCTTTACTCCACATGCTTCTGTGTAAGAACTGCAAAGTAATAAATGTTCCCCCCAAAATTGGGTCACTCTATCCATGGCTGTTTTGGGGACACAGCTGTGCGCAGTTGGCTGTCGCGTTTTTGGCAACAAAATACAGTCACTACACTTTACAATATATTCTGGAATGAAGCGCTTTGCGATATCTCAATGACGTGATACGGCACTATATCAAATTCAAGGTTTATTATTATTATTGTTCTGCCTCTACTCTCTGGATCCAAATTAAAGTGATACTAATAATCCTTATATTTTATGCAGCATTTTTCCCCATCAGGAGGACCTTTCCAAGCAAATTACATGATATATTCTAGCGTGTTAAGGACCATGTGCTTTGCAGTTGAACGCAGCAGCCAATTTGGAAACAGAAACATCCCACTAACATCTATAAAGTGAATGAGCAATTTTATCAGGGAAATTGTTGGCTAGGACAGTGAAAGAGAAACTCCCTTTTTGTTAATAACAACTACAACAACAAAATTATATTTAAATAGCTGGTTTCACATCAGGAGGACGTCCCAAGGCACTGGACAGTCAGTGTTTCAGACCTGAGCTGGGGTCGGTATCAGAGAGGGTGCAGGGAAGGTGGGTGACCGATGGCACGGTCGAAGAGGAGGATCTTGAAGTGGGACTTGAGGGGGCTAGGGAGGGGGCAAGGCAGATGTATTGTGGGATGGAATTCCAAAGGTTGTAGGCAGTGACTGAAGGCTTGCCCGCTGATGGTGAGGCGGGTGCATCAGGGTATGTGAAGCAGGCCAGAGGAACGTATGGCTTGGTATGGGGTTAGGAGGTCACAGAGGTGTGGGGCTGGGCAAGGCTATGGAGGGCTTTGAGGATGAGGACCAGGATTTTAAATTAAATCCTCTGTTTAATGGAAAGCTAGTGGAGTCGGGCGATTATGGGGGCGATAGGTTAACACATCAAGGGGCTCAGATCTTTCATGTACACACCGGTACTCACCTCGTGAAGAGATCTTTCTACTGATATTTATGTTGGTATTTTTGTGTTGATGTACCTGATATCAACAAGTTCTATGTATAAAATGATAGAGAGGGGTGGAGGCCTGTGTGAAATATAAACACCAGCATAGACTAGTGCGGCTGAGAGTCCTGTTTCTGTCTGTTTTGCCCTTGCAAACAACCCTATGACTCCCCAGTGACCGATGTCCTGTTTGTCATATTCACTGTGAAATACAATCGATTGAGAGAATGATATTAATCGGTGAAACAATAGTGTTAGTCCGGAAACTAAGCACCTTCACATCAACTCAACTGCTGCACTTATTGCTCTTAATTATTTAGTACGGACGATAGGAGTCTAATTTATAATGAAATCTAAACTCTCCATGACTGCCTTATGTTAAAAACCCACAGAATGGTGTCTGGGACTCACTATGACCATGTAAAGAGCTCTCTTTGTGGCCAGTAATAACCTTCTCCTCCATTCCCAAGAGCAGGGACCGATGCCAGGTCCCAGTGTGGGAACAAAAGGAATCTTAGGACAGAAACACTCTCAGGCCCAACAAACCCATCTCCTTCTCATCCCCCTTCAGCACCTTGCCTTGTTCCTCATCGCAGCTCCCAGCATTTGGCTCCAAACGCTGGCTCCCAACCCCCTCTCATCCCATACCCCTCCACGCCAATCACATCGACATGCCAGCCCCTCATACTCCAACCCCCTCCATCAGATGAGACGTTAAAGCGAGGCTCTGCCTGCTGCTCTTCAGATGGATATTGAAGATCTAGTAACACTCTTCGAAAAGAGAAGGGAGTTTATCTCTCTCTGAGTCCTGGCCAACAACCCCCCAGAAATAATTGATTACTTACTCCATGTTGTTTGAAACTCTCCTCATACCTGACAGTGCAGGGGTCGGTGCTGAGTTACTGAGCCCAATCAAGATCTCAGCGTGCACTGTGTCAGGGAGGAGAGAATCAGCAAGGTTTCCAGTTCCCGATCCCCATCCAGATACTCACTGCTGGGGGGTGTGTATGTGTCCGTGTCTGAAGGCTGAGTGAGGATGGGATCAGGGCTGTGATATGCCTGTGTTTGAACACTGTGGCAACAACAGCTATGTTTGGGATGTGACCAGGGAGTAATGGAAGTTTAGGTTATCCAATGCATCCATTGCATAGGATCAGTGACAGTGAGTAGCCTTGCCTGACTCCCTGTTTTGGGAGCGATGGGCTCAGTGATTCCCTATCAACACTTATGGCTGTGTCACAAGGTCGAAAGCATTATGGAAATCAATGCATGTAACATAGATTCGTTTTCAGCAGTTGGGGAGAGGAGGGGGAGTTGAGTTGAGGGGCAGCTGGGTAGGCTGGGGATCAAGGGAGCAGGTGGTAAATTTCATACAGGTGATTGTGGTTGAAAGAGAAGAGGGAGAAATGGGGGCAAAGGAGTGGGGAGTGGCAGAGATAGAAGGTGATGTGGATGGTCTGGGTGGGGTGGAAGGAGACATAGGGTGGGGGGAAGGACAATGCAGCCAAGTGGATGCTTTCAATCTTGGAGGCAAAGGACTCTCAGACCTCATCACACTCGGTGTTCGATGTGAGGATAGAGGGAGCTTAAGGGGTTGTACAAAGGAGGTGATGGATGGTGGAAAACAGTGTATTTGGGTTGTTTTGGGCCTCCAGGATGACTTTGGAGTGAAAGTCAGTTTGGGCCTATGAAAGAAAGAGGGGGTAGGTGTGGAGGTGCTCAAGCCATAAATGGCAGTGAATCCTGAGACTGGATTTCTGCCACCTGTGCTCGATCATATGGGTTTGAGTTTTAAATGAGCGGAGATGACTGTTGTACCAGGGGAACAGGTGGATTTGGAAACAGCCCTAGATTTCAGGGGAGCCAGTGAATGAACAACAACAAGAAAATTACATTTGTAAAGCGTCTTTCATGAGGGATTAAAGGTTGCATTGAGATGGTCATTCAGCAGTCTTCCCGATATGAAAGGTGTTCTATAAATGTAATTTTGTTGTTGTTGTTGATGGCTACATCAGGATCCCTGCGGGTGAAGGGCCAGAGGAAGAGAGGAATTTGTGAGGGACTCAGAGGGAAACATTTTGCTGGGGCAGACAAAGATGGTGAAGGGATTGGAAGATGGGAGGAGGATGCGGGAAGAGAGAGAGATGAGGAAGTGTCCGAGATGGCCTTGTCTATGTTGGATATGTCAGAAATGTCAAAGGCATGTGTGATGATGAGATCATGGAGGTGGCCATATTTGTGGGTCAGCAAATTGATGGGTAGGGTGAGGATTAGGGACGATAGGAAGGCAGTGAAATCCAAGGAGATGGTGCAAGTGGAGTTTAGATGGAGGTTGAAAACACCCATTATGAGCAGGTGTTCAGTGCAGAAGGACTGAGAGGAGATTTCAGTGAGGAAGGAGCCAGGAGATTGGGGGGTAGGGGCTGGTAAACTAGGAGAATTTTGAAGGAGGGAGAGGAAGGATGGTAATGGGTGAAGTGCCCAATGGAAGAGAAACAATCAGAGGAATAAGGGGATAAACCAAGGGTAGCTTGGGAGATGAGGGCCACCTTGCCATCACGTTGGTTGGGACGGGGGTTGGTGAAAAGTGTAACCAGGAGGTGGACGGGATCACCGGGGCTGAGCCAAATATCCGAAAACCCTCACAGGAACAGAATCCGGACTGTTCCTTCCTGATCATTAGCACAAGCCTCCCAATACTTGTGATACACATCCAATATAGGTCCCTGCTGCTTGGACACCATCATTGATCACGGCTTTGAACAGTCAGCGCCATTGGTCTCTAATTCCCAAACGACAGGACCTAGTTTCCCGATATCCACCTTGAAGCACGATATCAAATGCAAGGATTATTGTTACTATTGTTGGCGCCTTCATTATCTTCAATCGTTGACTCGCTTGTAAACCTACTGATCGTTTCAGTGATTGTTACAGCCATGATTGCTGCACTATGAGCAGCGCAAAGCATTTGATCATGACCCATATCTCATCTCATTTGAGCGTGGTCAGGCTTACACACTGTGCGACAATCAGCATCACATCCTGTGGGGCGTCTTTGTGATGTTTCCGTGCAGCAGCACTCAAACCACAGGCAAGAAATGCGTCTGGGCTATTGCTTAAAATGAAGGGTCAGAGAGACCGGAGCCAATAATCCAAACATGACTCACGGATCATCCATTAGATCCACTCTCCTCCTTGGGTTCCAGTTGGTCCCTCAGTCGATCCCAGTGTTATTCAGCTACCAGATCAGCTCTAGTATTTTTTTTTGCACATTTTCTCCCGAGACATTCAAACACCTTTATTTTGACACGTTCTGCTGTTTCATTATGTGTTACAGCATCAGATATTTCTCGGTCAATCCAGATCGGAGTCAAAAACAGACTGTTTTAGAACATGCTCAGGTGTTACTGTTTTTGCTCAGTCAGGTAGGTGGGTGTCTGATACATGAGGAAACCCATCACCGCACTTAAAAGAGTTTCTAAACAGAGAATTTGCAATCCAGACAGAACAACACACCCCTTCAGGTCCCCAAAACAATACCAAGTTGGATCTTTGGCACAGAAATGTTTGAGAGGTGACCTGGTTGTGGTGTGTGAAATGATGAGGGGTTTGATAGAGTCAAATTGGGAGACATTATTCCCACCGGTGGGTGAGTCAGTGACTAGAGGGCATCGATTTAATCAAACAATGGGGAAGTTAGGAGAGATATTCTTGCACCAGAGTGATTAGGATCCGGGATGCGCTGCCGGGGATGGTGGTTGAGGTATCAGTTTTCAAATAGGAACTGGATCAGCACTGAAAAAGGAGTAAATTCCAGGGGTACCATAATAACAGAAACAATAATAATACCAATATTATAATAATAACAATGATCCGTGCATTTTGTATCACATTGTTGAGATGACTCAAAGCACTTCACAAGACGTACTGTAAATTATAGTGAGTGTGTGTTTTGCGGGTGAAATGTGGCAGCCAGTTGCACACAGCAATGTCTCACAAACAGCCAGAGAGTGAGCAACAACAACTAGATTGCACTTGTATAGTGCCTTTCACATATAGCAACCACTAATGGAGGGGAAGGGCAGGCAAATGGGACTTAAATGATTGCTCTTAGGAGCAGCATAGACACAATGGGCCAAATGACTGTCCTCTGTGTGTAATTATGGCTGGTTCTCAGTTGAAGTCACACGGGATGTGCACATACTACTTCAGGATGTGGCAGCAATGGTTTGTGCTGCTACCATGAGTCAGGAAATCGAACAGTGAGACAAGTGGTGCAAATGGGCTAACAAAACAAGCTGTTTAGTGGTTTTAATTTCAAAAGGCCTTGTGCACTGAATTACTCTTATGTTTCAAAATACACACCATTGTTTTTGGTCAGCCCCATAGAAACCCATCACCATGTTTCAATCTCCATCCAAACTATCATGACTTCAACTTGTGCTTCGATTTCCCTTTGTCTGAAGTGGAGGGCACCACTCTATCTCTCTCTCTCACCAGACACGCTTACCTACTTCTGGGGAGTTTAGGCACAAGGTTGGTCAGAGGCAAAGCCTAGACTGGGTACCATGTCCTGATGTGGGGTTATGGGAGGTAACGGCTGGAATTTAACCAGCTGTTACTGTGCTCTTGTGGTTTCATCCATGAGGACAGTGGAGGAGCTCTAAGGTCAGTGGGTAAATTGTGTGAAGGAGGGAATGCAGTAGACTAATGCAGAAATGCAAGCTATGGCGACCTGGAGATTAAGCAAGAAATTTGTCAGTTAGGATTCAGTTTGCAAAAAAAAAACTAACTTGGGAGGATATCAGCTGAAACTGCTGGAGAGGAGCAGGGAATGTAGAGAGTTGCAAGAGCAGGATATTGCAGGTGATGTTGTAACAGTGGCCACACTTCCAGGGCAAAACACTCAGTTTCAACACAGTATTAGGGACAGCTTGGCAAGAGCCAAGGCTTGTGGATCCCAGAGAGTGGGTGGGTGTAACTGCTGGCATCTGATCAGTTAAAACCACGTAGAAATAATTGGGTGTGGCAAGCTTCTCGCTGTTCATCTAGCTAGGACCACTCTGCCCATCAGGGGTTTGGCGTTCAGGGTTAATAGTAGCTTTCATGCCCTCAGTGACTGACCTGCCCTTCCAAGTCCTGCAGTGAGCCAGACTGAGACCGTCACAGCGGGTGGGCTTGATTCCAATATTCCGCTACCAAACTTGTCACCTTCGAGCCAGTTCAGCTTCAAGGTGTCCCTGGTTACACCCCCCCACCAGCAATAGTGTAAGCAAAAGATGGGAAAACAGATAGTGGGAAAGAAAGGAAAAGTGAAGCATGAAGCGAAAAGAGAAGGGGAAGGAATAAAATTGCTAAACTTTCTACAGATGAGCATCAGCAAAACCGAGGACCTCCTGTTTCCTCCGTACCTCAGGCATTGGCAACATCAGCATCAGATGCACACTCCATCTCACCAAGTCAGTCAGGAACCTGGGTGTCTTGTTGAACCCTCAACTGTCCTTTCTCCCCCATATCCGTGCTATGACCAGTACTGCCTTCCACAACTGCCACAATATCGCCCGGCTCCACCACTGCCCCACCCCTCCAGCCACTGAAATCGTCATACATGCATTTGTCAAGGCTCGACCACAGAGACTTCCTCCTTGTTGACGATGTGTCCTCTCTCGCATTAGACTCCGTGATGCCATCAACCCCATCATCGCCCGGCTCCACTGGCTCCCCTCAGAAGATAAATTCAAAATCCACTTCCTCACTTTCAAGGCCCTCCATGGCCTTGCCTCCTACCTCTCTGACCTGCTGAACCCCTATCAACATGTCCACTCCTACCATTCAGGCTCACCTCCTATCTCTCTGCCCTCCCTCATCCCAATCCAGCCCGCGCCCCTTCCCCATGCCCAGTTCTTCACCATTGACAGTTCAGCACCTCGGGACGTACTCCCGACGTGAAAGGCGTTGTACAAATCTAATTTTGTTCTTGTTGATTGTAAAAGCCAGAAAACCCAAGTTCCCTGCCCACTCCCTAAATGCAGAGTCTAAGTCTATATACTCTGGCTGTCTATATACTATGGTGCTGCCATACCAGAGATGAGGCCT
Source organism: Hydrolagus colliei (assembly GCA_035084275.1). Classification (NCBI taxonomy): domain Eukaryota; kingdom Metazoa; phylum Chordata; class Chondrichthyes; order Chimaeriformes; family Chimaeridae; genus Hydrolagus; species Hydrolagus colliei. The sequence continues at coordinate 21,489,432 of CM068748.1, forward strand.
CTACGCTGTGTTGCCCGAGTGCTTGGACAAGAAGAGACTCGCCCCCCAGTGTTCTGCCCGGTCATCTCCAGGCAGATGGGACCTCGGTTGAACTTTTCATCCAAAGGACAGCGCTACTGACAATGCAACACTACTCAGCACTGGATTGGAGTCCTGCCTAGACTACATAGTACCAGGGCCGTCACCAAGACCAGCTGAGGAGCCGGTCGGTTTTGGGGCCTGTCACCACACTGGGCCCTGTTCCCGCCATTTTAAAGATGGTCCAGGCGGGCGGCGAGGACAAGGAGCAGTTACTGGACTATTGTTGATTGTTATTGCTTTTGTTGTTTATTGTTGTTGTTTGATTCCCCCCCCACTTGCCCCCTGGCCTTCCCCACCCACTCTTCTTCTTTCCTCACTCCCTTCCCCCCCCCTTTCTCTCCCCCCTTTCTCCCTTCCCTCCCACCTCCCCCTTACCCCCCTTTCTCCCTGATTTTACCCCACCTTTCTCTCCCTCTCCCCCCTTATCCTCTTTTCCCCCTTTATCCCCTGGCCCCACTTCCACAACTGTTTGTGGGACACTCTTGTGCGCAATTTGGCTGCCACGTTTCTCCCACAAATCAATTAACTAGTCAATTTTCCTACTTTCCTTCCCCCAACCACAATCCCTTCCCCACTGCTCTGGTCCCTACCTCTTCTCCCCCCTTTCTGCCCTCTTGTCTTCTCCCTCCCCCCCTGCTCTGGTCCCAACCTTGGGACGTTGTTGTATTTTGTGAAACGCTTTGAGACGTCGATAAGATGTGGAAAGCACTATATAAATGTAAGGATTATTATTATTAAGTTAAAAAGTGAATGGAGCAGAGAGGCAAGTTAGTGACAGTCTAGCCTAGGCTGAGCTGATCAGGAAGTGAGGGGCGGGTGTTACAAACAGAAGCAACTAAACAATGTCTGGTCAACATTTCCACCAGCACAGCCCTCAACATCAGCTGTGATGAAAGCAATAGTGAATCACAGGGGATTTACAGCGCACAAAAAGGGTGGCACAATATGGGATGTGTGGACTCTCACCCCTCTCCGCCCGCTCAATGTTCCACTAAAACAGACCAGTGGTATTGTTACATTACAACCATATAGAGGCTTTAAACCATGAAATTATTCCAGCACTTCACTCTGTCCATTACAGTGGTTTTGGATGGGGGCTGAGAGAATTTCCATAATAATAATAATAATAATCCTTGCATTTGAAATAGCGTTTTTCACATCTTATCAACGTCTCAAAGCGCTTCACAGAATGTACTGTAAAGTGAATTTAATGTATATTTGTGGGCGAAACATAGCAGCCAATTCCGCACAGCAGCGTCCCACAAACAGTCGTGGATTTAAATGACCAATTTTTATTGGCCCAGACTGAGGGCTATAGAATTGACCAAAATAGGGCAGGCTTTCATAAGGTGACAGCCTTGATTGAGTAAAGTTTTAGTGGATAAAATCTCCTAAAATCTAATGAACAATCCTTAATGGGCTGAATGGTCTCTTGCTTATTTTTCTATGTTCCTGCCATTTCCTGTCTCCAACATCCTCACATCTGCCTTCCATGCACAAATCCCCAGCCAATTGCACACAACAGGAGGCTATTTGACCCATTATATCATTGTCCTCCAGTGTGTAGCCATTCCCATTTCCGTGCTGTTTCCCCATCCGATGGTGTGCTGTGGTTAGGGCACTCCCCTCACAAGTGAGAAAACCCGAGTTTTGATGCATAGATGGGTGGAAAAACTTGGGGCAGTTACCCTTACTCCACACACCTCTGTTTACCTAAACAGTAAGTGTTGAGTCAATTGATGAATCACTTTCCAGGGATAATATTCCATTTAAAAAACAGTTGGTCACTCAATCCACGACTGTTTGTGGGACACAGCCGGAGTGAAACCTTATGCAAGTTTCCTTACTCCACACCCCTTTACGTTTAACACGTTTACCTAGTAGTAACAATTTCCCTATAACTTCCCCACTCATTCTCCAGGTTTTAATCTTTTGAAGTCCTCTTATTCTTGAACTACCCTCACCTTAACCTCTCAAACCCTTTCATTATCTCCAAAACCTCTTTTGCAGCGCCTTCAACCATCTCTGCTCCACTCAACCTTTTAAAGTGCATCAGAACCTCACTGCCTTCCCAACATTAGAGCTAGTTTGGGTCGGGAACAGGATTAGCTGGGTTCTGGTGCTTCCCCCCACCTAACTGTCCTCTCGTTGACCTGGGAGTGTTACAGGGGCAGTGTAGACAAGAGCACTTTCCTGGGAAAACTTCCTCTGCTATCCACCCAGCACTTCCAGGTCAGTGACAGCATGTGTTCAGCGACTTAGGAACAGGGGTAGGCCATTCAGCCCCCCTAGCCTGTTCTGCTATTCTATCAGATTATGATGACTGATCTGTACCTCAACTCGTTATAACGCTCCCACTACACTCTCTGTCCCCTCTCCCAGGTCAGTGACATCACAAGTTAGACAGAGTAAACTCCCTCTATGGTAGAGTCTACACTGTCAGTCTACACTCCCAGGTAAGTGGGTTGGAGGACGTGGAATATCACGTCTCATTGAGTTTGAACCTTATCTCAGGGACCGTTTGGTCAAGGGACACACGGAACTGTAGAATGTTGTTGCTTAACTGCTGATCTGCGTTAGTGAGGCTTCTCATCTTACCTCCACATTGCATATCACATCCTTCCTTCCTTCCTTCTTCCTTATTACAACTGCTGCAACTTTTCAGTGCTACACAATTTGTTGCACTTATTCTTTTTCTGCTGCCTTCCTCTCAGCAGCTCATTGCCTGATCAGCCTGGCTCAGGCAGTGCCACTCACACCGGTCTAGACTAACAATTGAGTGCAGTGATGGGGGAGCCTGCATTGTTAGGACCTGCTGCCTTTAGGATGAGAGGTTAAATCAAAGTCCTATCTGTATAGCGCTTTTCATGTCGGGAGGACGTCCCAAGGTGCTGGACAGACAGATGTGGACTGGAGCAGAGGGTTGGAATCAGGGGAGAGAGAGGGTAAGGATAGGAAGGTTGGCCGAAGGCATGGTCGCGGCAAGGGTCTTGAAACGTACCTCAAAGGAGGCAAGGGAGAGAGCAACTCAAATGGACTGGAGGATGGAGTTCCAAAGGACTAAAAGCTGAAGGCTTGATTGCCACTGGTTGGGTGGGACTGAGCAGAGGAGGGGAAGTGGAGCAGGCCAGAGTCCATCGAGTGGAGGGAATGGGTAGCTCACTTGCTTGCACTCTCTCCTGCTGGCCACATACATATTTTGCTTCCCTGTTCATTGGACTGTGCCTGCCATCTGTCAGCCCAGCCTGCCGGCCTATCTAGCTCCCCGCCTCATTTTGCCGTGGTTTGGAACGATGTAACAGCCTTGTAATAATAGGCAATGAGAAACTGAGAAATGCTTACATTTTTAATCAGTGAGACAATACACACACTTCATCCCACTGCCTACCACAGAACACACGAGGTCTTTGGGTGTCCAGAGAAATATTACACCGTTTGTGATCCCCTCCCCTCCCCCTCGCTCAGGTCCTGACATGACTATTCAACACCTTCGGACGTCTTCTCGACATCAAAGGCGCTCTATAAATGTAATCTTGTTGTTGAATACTGATGTGTGCCGTCATGTCAGCCTGCACACTCCTTTGTTAACTGGGGGGGAGGATGGGTGGGGGTAGAGTTCACTCAGTGAGAGCGACGCAGGACAGACATACAAGCACCTTAAATAAGCTGATCACAAATGGAGCCATTCAATCCGAAGGGTGAATGCGGTAGTGCTGATAGTTGTGAGCTACGGTAAAAATTAGGACCTTTTGCACAACAGAGTGTGCACGCAATGTGGAGTAGTTAGCAAAATGAAAGTGCAGGACTGATTGGAGACCTCCCACTGAGCGATGCCCCCACAACAGGGACAATCCGGAGCAAAATGAACTGCAACAGAGCAGCGGACAAGCGAAGCGCCCGGCCGGACTAATCCCCTGACTGTCAACACACCACTCTTCCAGCGTGGGGAGCGGGTGGGGGGAGAGAGAGAAGGGGGAGAGAGAGAGAGAGAGACAAAGTCCATAGGCAACATTCAAGTGCATCAATGTCCATTCCAAGTCCAGCAGCTCAGAGTTTCTTCTTAACTTAAATACAACAGAGAAGAGAAGGTACAGTGAGCGAGGGGTGGAGGTGGGGGGAGCGGGGGAGGTGTGACTCTAGGGTTCGGCCAGCAGCTTGGCTTGGAGTTGCTTCACCCTGGCGGCGAGCAGCCCCATCATCTCGGTGCACAGCTCCAGTTCGGCCTCCACAGCCGCGCTGCCCTCCTCGTGGCTATGGCAGTAATCCACCACGTAGCTGTAGCAGTCCAGGGCGTTCTGCGTGTTCTCCAGCTGGCTCCGGGGCTCGGCGGTGATGATCTTGTTGTGGAGGTAGCCCATGCGGAACTTGGCGAACAGTGCGGGCCGCAGCACGTCCTGCTCCAGCTGGGAGGGGAACTGCTTGTCGGAGTCCCTCAGGGAGTCCAGGAACAGCTGGTAGTAGGAGATGGCGGCGTGCGCCAGGTGATTGATTTTCCTGATGTTCCGCTGGTCCAGGTCCTCCAGCCCGTTGGCGATGGTCACCTTCAGCATCATCATCTCGTAGTAGGTGCCGGCGATCTCGAACTGCAGCTGCCGGCACAGCAGCAGGTAATACTGCGGGTTTAACTCTTTGTGCACCGCCTCCAGCATGTCCACCCGCCGCTTGTGCATCTTGCAGCGCCGTTCGTGGTCCTCCTCGAAGAAGGCCAAGGCCTTGAAGAGGGCGCTGTAGTCCTGCACCACCTCCACGTGATCTCTGGTGTAGCCGTCCAGCTGGTAGACCTTCTTGCTCTCCTGCACGTGGCTCTGGCCAAACAGGAAGACCTGCCGGGCGCTCTGGAAGTCCACGGGGTATACGCAGGTCACCTTCTCCTCCGCGGATAGGATGGAGTCGAAGGTCTCGCTGGAGCCGAACTGCACGGCCTTCTTCCTCCCTCGCTCCTTCTCCTCTTCCTCCCGCTCCTGCTGGGCTCGCAGCTCGCCCTGACGCTCCGAGTCCAGCTCCGCAATGTCGTCCTGCCGGGATAGAAGCCACAACACAACGGCAACAATTTGCATTTACACAAACAGGGAGATCAAGCTTTGGAACCCTCTCTGCCGATCCCTCAGCCCCTTCCCCGTTCTGGGGCTGGTGCCCCTGGGCGAAGAACATTCCTCAGGACCTGCCGGCTGTCCGTTCTTCCTGAACGCAGTTGTGACAGGAGGGCACGTCTGAGCCCTGATTCCTCACCAGTACATGCTCCCCACTGATGGGGTAGGAACCTATGCCTCCAAGCACAATGCCCCGAGGCAAACGGCAACTGCACCATGGCAGCACCACACCACCACCTGGTGGACAAAGCACACAGCGGCTTCACCCACTGCTTCCTGCAACAAATGTTTGCAACTCCCGCTCTTATCTCAGTCAACATCAGAGAGTCACAACCGAGCTGCACAGCACTGATATTTGTTACACTGCAATGCTGCAAACCACAGAGAAACAGCGAACGCTTACCTCGAGCAGTTTGCGAGCGTCTTGCAGGAGGAAGAGGCAGTACTTTATCCAGCACCGAGAAATATCGGACTTCCTCTGTCGCAGCTGGTATTGCATCTCATCCTCACCTGGAGCAAGAACACAGAGCTGAGTCCCAACCACAGTTAATGATAGTTTATAATAATCCCTGCGTTTGACGTAGCACCTTGTCACGCTGGCAACGCACTTCACAGGATACACTATAAAGTGGAGTGACTGTATTTTGTGGGCAAAAAAATATTTGCATTTGATGTAGCACTATTCACGTCTTATAGATGTCTCAATGGAATATACTGTAAAGTGAATTGACTATAATTTGTGGGCGAAATGCAGCAGCCAGCTGCGCACAGCAGTGTCCCACAAACAGTCGTGGATTTAAATAATCACCAATTAATTATTGCTTTTTTTTCCCAAACATGGCAGCCAACAGCACACAGCAAGATCCCAAAGCAGCCATGGGGTGAGTGACCAATTTTATTTGGTGGTTTGTTGACTAGGACATCGGGAGAAAGAAACTCCCTCCTCTTTTTGAACACTACTGTGGGATCTTTGACATCCACCTGAATCAGCCGGGTCCTCGGTTTAATATTTCAACCGAAGGATGGAACCTCTGACAATGCAACAAAGCCCCAGCACTGCCACACATTAGCACTTGGAGTCACACAGTGTAAGCTAATGTGTGTCTTGAATTTGCAACCTTCTGACTCAGAGGCGAGACCATTACCACTGAGCCAGGCTGACACAGTTACTACAGTGAAGCAGACTGACTGCCTGTGAAGTTAAGGCTAAATAAGCACCTACTTTCCTCAGCGGCCAGTTCCAATGGCATGTCTCCCAATTCATTAAAAATGACGGTCGCCCCGGCTAGGCAGAGGCGAGCTTCCATGTAGAGTTGCTGTGAAGAAAAAAGCATCCAGGAGGAAAGTTAGCCAGGCTGGGAGCCCTGTGGGTCCACAGTACAACATACAGTTGTGCACAGCAGTTCTCTCCTCTACCACTGAGTCAGGTGAGGAAGCCCTCCCTCTTGCCTGTGCTGCTCCTAGCACACCCACTGAAGCCATCCCACTTCCCTGCTCTTTCCCACACTGTCTATGTGATGGTGCACGGAGGAGGTCAGTGGAGCTTAAGAGGACAGAGAGGACAAAGCAAGCAGACAGATACACAGTGACTGTGAATACACTCGTTGAGCATCTGTCAGTGTTGAGGTGTCTGAAAGCGCTTCGCAGAATATTTTTGTGTATTCTGTGGGCAAAACACAGCAGCCGGTTTTGGAGCATGGAGGGGAAGGATGGGGGGTAACAGGACTTTGTGAACACTCTGCACTGTAAGTCCACGCGAGACCGGAGCTGTGCAGTCGTCGGTTACCTTGCCGATGTAGTACTGTGACAGTGTGGCAGCGTTGACGGTCCACTCCACAGGGTTATAATCTCGGGTCTCCAGCTGCCGCTGCAGAGTGGTGTGACAATAGTGAGCAGCTTTCTCATCCTTATCCAGGTGTTTGTAAACTTGAGCCAGGTAATACATCGTCTGAGTGGCAACCTTCTCAAACCTGCACCACCAGGACACAAACACTCGGTGTACAAGAAGGTTAACAGGAATAAAATACTTTATACAACATCATTTTGTGGAGTCCTGTAGCTCAGTGATTAGAGCACTCGCCTTGCAAGCGAGAGAACTGACCCTGATTTGATTCCCAGTCAGGGCGAAACACTGGGAAAAGTTTCCTTACTCCATACGCCTCTGTTCACATAGCAGTAAGTAGGAACCCAGTTGTCGAATCACTTTTCCGGGGGTAATAATTCCCTGAAAAAAATTGGTCACTCAATCCATGACTGTTTTTGGGACACTGCTGTGCGCAATTGGCTGCCATGTTCTGCCCACAAAATACACAGTCAATTCACATTATAGTATATTCTGCAAAGTGCTTTGAGACGTCTAGAAGCCATGATAAGGCGCTATATCAAATGCAAGGATTATTACTATTATTTGTCAAGAAAGTCTCAGGCACTTCAATCAATCCAAACTTACATTTATATAGCACCTTTCATGTCGAGAGGACATCCCAAGGCACTGTACAGTTAGGTAGGGACAAAAGCAGGAAGTGGGGGGGTGGGGGAGGGGTCAGGGCAGGATGAAGAAGAGTAGGAAAATTGACTGTATATTTGCGGGCGAAACGCGGCAGGAATACTGTAAAGTGTAGTGACAGTGTATTGTGTAGGTGTATTTTAAACACAGCAGCCACTTTATGTCCAGTGATAGTCCACAAACAGCCATGAAGCCAGTGATCAATTTTATCCAAGGGATTGTTGGCTTGGACTCTGTAAGAGAGAAACTCTGTTCTCTTTCCTAATAGCCTAAAGAGATCTTCAACGTCCACCTGAACATGCAGCCGAAACCTCGGTTTAACATCTCATCTGAAGGAGAGCTCTGACAGTGTAGTTTCAGTCTAGACTGCGACTCTCCTTTTATGTCGGGAGGACGTCCCAAGGCAATGGACAGTCAAGGATTTGGACCTGAACTGGGGGGGGGGGAATGGAGGGCAGGGAGGATGGTGTTAAGAGGGTGACTGAAAGTCTTGAGATGGATCTTAAAGGTGATGGTGAAGGAGGTGGGGGGGGGGGGGGGGAGGGGGAAAGCATAACCATCTGACTCAGCAGTGAGTGCTACCCACCAGATCAGACTGCTAAACTGGAGAGCACAGTGTGCACTGTTTGGGCTCTCTACCTACCTCTTGTGTCTCTCCTGTTCACTCAGCATCTCTTCTTCTGTCATGAAGTGTTCTTGTGGGTCATACGGTGCAGTTCCAATCTGCGGAGAAACACACTAGGTCAGGGTTACAGTCTCCTCCTCCAACTGATCATCACTGCTGGTCTTTCCTTACTCCTCTCCTGCCTATTAACACTGCAAGCCAAAGCCCTAAGGGATAGAGCGGTCCTAGCTGGAAAAACAGCGGGATAGCTTGCTAGACAGTGATATCAATATCAAGTATGTGGATTTAGATATTTAGACACCAGCGGTCACCCCCCAATGGATATATTGTGGTCCCCAACCCTTGTCTGTCGCGAACCTGTGCCTAATATTCTCCGGAATTAGGTAAGTAGGATGCACTCCTCAAGGGAGAATGTGTATTTCATTCAAACAATCTATTTCTGGGATTTCCATGTGTAGACAGGTTTGGAGACTCTTAAGCATGGTGATGGGTTTCCATGGTTGTCACACACACCAGGCTGACACACAAAAAAGGTGCTACAGGCAGCCACGCTGCACACAGGTAATGGGGAAACCTCCGCACAGTGACCAGAAGCTGGAACACTGGCTGATCTCCATCGTGTAACTCGAGGTCAATTGAGATCAGTAACAGCACAGAGTGGAGGAGGCTTAGCGCGGTGTGGCTGTGATCCGCAGCAGGACACCACCTGCACAGAGCCGTGTGTGCTGTGAATGTTCCGTACCATTACGCACTCCGTCACCTGGTGTGTGAGTTTCTCCGTTTGGCAGAGCTTCGCTGCGCACTTTGGGAATGTCTGACCTACCTGACTGTGGGGGCTCTGTGTGCCTTTCCTCCATCCCTCCCTCCCCCAATGGTGCATTCTGTGCATCAAGCTTCTCCAGATGGGGCTCGAATGATCAGACCTTTGTAACTGAACAAATCACTGGACGCTCAACTCTGAGGAAACATCAACAACTTGCATTTTATATTGCGCCCTTCTGGGTACAGTCCCAGAGCGCTTGACAGTGGCGGAGCATGGCTCCGAGCCAGGGGGAGGTTTCCGTAGGCACGGACAAAGAAGGTCTTCAGGCACGAACTGAAGATGGGGAAGGAAGGGGCAAGGTGGAGGGATAGAGAAAGACTTTTACAGAGTTTGGGGGTATAATGGCTAAAAACGCAGCCAACAATGGTGGAATGGAGGGCACAATGGACATGAAGGAGGCCTGAGCCAGTCAAGTGGAGGCAGTGAGCAGTGGTTTGGTGTGTAAGCTCGTTGGGAGAGGTTGGGAGATGCCAGAGTATTATGGGATTTAAAAATAAGTGAGGATCTTGAAATTGAGGTGAGAGTACACAACACCTTGGGGCCACTCCTTGACAGACATTATATGGAGAAATACAGAACTTTCCCAAGGTTAAAGCTGCTGGATCATCTGATGTCGTAACACATGTGGAAACTCATCTCCATACTGAAGTGTGTCCAATCCAAACTGAGAATTCCATGCATTACACCTCCATGTGGAAATCCCAGAGATATATTGCTGGAATGGAACTCCCTGGAGAGGTTACCTAACTCTGGAAAGCATTAGGCGCTGGTTGACAGGTAATTGCTGGAGTCTAAACAGCTGAAACCACATGACATTGCCATGTCTGCCCAGACCTCGATTTTGACATTCTGTTGCCAAACAAGTCACCTTGAAGCCAGTTCACTCCCTGCTCACCTGCAACCCCTTCCACCACACCCCAAGAAGGAGAGACACTACTGTACAAGGAAAGGACTTACAGTAAGTGGAATACACTGCTATGAATACCTGAAATTCTGTGACTGCCCATCGCGATGTTACAAGCAATCAATGAAACATTGCATTTGTTGTGCCGTCTCCCAATGGTACTGTGAAAGTGTGGGGTGGTGGGGGGGGGGGGGGGGGGGGGAGAAGGGGCGCTAGGACGTCGATGAAACGGTCTCAGTCAAATCAACTCTCTTTTGTAAATAAAACACCATTTGTCTGTAACCACACAGTAGAGTGTGTGGGTAAACCCCACCAGGGCAAGGGAATCTTTCATACACCCACCACCACCCCCACCCAACCAGTCATTCAGTGCTGATGTGGCCTCTGGAGCTGACCTCTCGCATATACTGGTTGTAAAGTGCTTCGGCATCTTCCAGATACTTCTGTGCTTTCTCGATCTCCCCCAGTCCTGCCCACAGGATGCCCAACTGGTTCTGAAACAAAACAAAACAATGGTTCATTAGCCCAGTCGTCCCCTTTACAAATCATCCACAAATCCCTGTCTCCTCTGGAAGGCCAGCCACAACCAGCTCCCAACACAGGCGACCGATCACATGTCTCAAATGTACACATATTATTAATATAATCGAGATATTAATTTGACACAATAATTACAGATCTTACAAGCGACTGCCAGGATGGTGAACTGGATGTGTGGGTCGCTGCTGTGCGCAATTGGCTGCCGCATTTCGCCTACAAATATACAGTCAATTCACTTTACAGTAAATTCTGTGAAGCGCTTTGCGATGTCGATACGACGTGAAAAGCGTTATATAAAACTGCAAGGATTATTATTTACATTATTTATATGAGGTCTATTGGATTGATTGGAGGATTACATCGGAGTTTATTAGGGCGATAGTAAGTGATTTGGTGTTTATTAGTTATAGGAGTATTTGGGGGATGTGATTAGGGTTATTATTGGGTTACACAAGAATTTTTGGTTATAATAGGATTATTGGGGCTTATTAGGGGTTGCTGGGGTATATAGAGGGTGGGGGGGGCGGTTGGGTAAATGATGTGGGGGGAGATGGGGGTATACGGTAGGAGGGGGTTGGGGGGGGGCGTGTTGTGTGGTGCTGGCGGGGGGGCGGGTACTAGGCCTCACCTCGGCATCGGTGTAGACCAGCACGGCCCGGGGGCTGAGCCGCTCCCCCTGCAGGAGGCTCACACACTTGGACAGATGCTCCTCACCGGCCGACAGCTCCTCCGTCTCTACATGGTTGAGGCCCAGCTGGTACTCGAGCACAGCCATGGGCAGGCCCTGCTCCCCGGCCTCGGCCCCCGCCCGGTGCCCCAGCTCCGCCTTCAGCTCCTTCAGCAGCTCCCGGGCCGTGTATTTGGAGCGGTAGGGCTCGGTGCTCGGGTCCTGCTTCGACTCCACCTCGGACAGGCTCATGGCCCGTGAGAACTTCTCCCTCAGCTCCAGGCCCAGCGCCATCTTTCCCAACTGTCCCCCCTCCCCCCCCCCCACACACACACACACACACACACAGCGCCTCCCCGCGGCCTCCCCACACACACACACAGCGCCTCCCCGCGGCCTCCCCCCCCACACACACACACACACACACACAGCGCCTCCCCGCGGCCTCCCCCCCCACACACACACACACACACACAGCGCCTCCCCGCGGCCTCCCCCCCCACACACACACACACACACAGCGCCTCCCCGCGGCCTCCACACACACACACACACACACAGCGCCTCCCCCCCCCACACACACACACACACACAGCGCCTCCCCGCGGCCTCCACACACACACACACAGCGCCTCCCCGCGGCCTCCACACACACACACACACACAGCGCCTCCCCACACACACACACACAGCGCCTCCCCTCAGCCTCCACACACACACACACACACACACACAGCGCCTCCCCGCGGCCTCCCCACACACACACACACAGCGCCTCCCCGCGGCCTCCACACACACACACACACACAGCGCCTCCCCGCGGCCTCCCCACACACACACACACACACAGCGCCTCCCCGCGGCCTCCCCACACACACACAGCGCCTCCCCTCAGCCTCCCCACACACACACACACACACACAGCGCCTCCCCGCGGCCTCCCCACACACACACAGCGCCTCCCCTCAGCCTCCACACACACACACACACACACAGCGCCTCCCCTCAGCCTCCACACACACACACACACACACACACAGCGCCTCCCCGCGGCCTCCACACACACACACACACACACACACAGCGCCTCCCCTCAGCCTCCACACACACACACACACACAGCGCCTCCCCGCGGCCTCCACACACACACACACACACAGCGCCTCCCCGCGGCCTCCACACACACACACACACACAGCGCCTCCCCGCGGCCTCCACACACACACACACACAGCGCCGCCCCGCGGCCTCCACACACACACACACACAGCGCCGCCCCGCGGCCTCCACACACACACACACACACACAGCGCCTCCCCGCGGCCTCCACACACACACACACACAGCGCCGCCCCGCGGCCTCCACACACACACACACACAGCGCCGCCCCGCGGCCTCCACACACACACACACACACACAGCGCCTCCCCGCGGCCTCCACACACACACACACACAGCGCCGCCCCGCGGCCTACACACATAATACACACACAGCGCCTCCCCTCAGCCTTCACAAACGCACCAACGCCTTTGGTTAATAACAATACAGTATTACATTTGTATAACAACTTTTATGTCGGAAGGAAGTCCCAAGGCGCTGGATAGTCATCGTTTTGGACCCGAGATGGGGTGGGGATCAGGGAAGGTGGAGGGTAGGGGCGGGGGGGGGGGGGGGGGGAGGGGTGAAGGGTGGGTGGGCGTGGCTAACCGATGGCACAGTCGAAGAGGAGGGTCATGAGGTGGAACTTGAAGTAAGTGGAGAGTTGGGGGGGGGGGGGGGCAATGGTAAGGCAGATGGCAGAGTGGCTCACCTGCCAATGATGGGGTGGGTTGGGCAGGGAACGTGTGAGAAGGTGGGTCGGGGGACATGGCGCCCTCTGAGCGGAGGGAATGGACAGGTTGGTAGGGTTTAGGAGGTCGCAGTGGGCGGGTGGGGGGTTTTGGTGGGGAGGCAAAGGTTATTGTTATTATTGTTGTTTTGAGGCTTGAACCTACATATTTCTAACCCAGACTAGAACATCTGATTGATGCAGGATACTCTGACTGCTCCCCATCCCCCAGATGATGGAGTTCAATAAGAAAAAAAATTACATTTGTATGGTGCCTTTCAAGTCAGAAAGCGATAAAGCCTTATCAAATGCAAGGCTTATTTTGATAATAAGAAGACCTTTGACAATCTCTTTTTCAACTACATCCTCCAAACCGCCCCCCACCCCCCAATCCCACACTCCTCACCTGATCTGATGGCTGGGATCAGGAGGGGTGGAGGACGGGAAGGGTAAGGGTTGGAGGGTGACTGAAGGCACAGTTGAAGTGGAGGAAGTCTAAGCGCTTTGAGAAGCCTTCCCCGAGTGAAAGGCGTTGCATGAAACTTTTGTGGAGAGTGCGTGAGATGCAAAAGTATGAGATCCATGGTATTTCAGTGCACCATTCCTGTCCGCGCTCCCTGCTGCTGCTCATTCTCCTCTCCCACACAAACCACATCTGATCCGTGGGCAATGTTGATCAGTTCTCACCGACACATCAGCAAAGACAACAACAACAAAATTACAATTATAGAGCGCCTTTCACGTCGGGAGGACGTCCTAAGTTGCTGGACAGTCAGATCGGGAGCCGAGCAAAGGGAAAGGGAGTGAAGGGTGGTGGGGGGCTGACCGATGGCACAGACGAAGAGGAGGGTCATGAGGTGGGAGGGAGAGAGTTAGGAGGGCCGCAGAAGGCACGATCCGAGATTGAAGGACACAAGGGAAGAAGCGAGGTGAAGGGATGAAGGGATTGTGGGATGGAGTTCCAGAGTGCGGGGGCAGAGAGGCTGAAAGCCCATCCACCAATGGTAGGGTGGATTGGGGCGGGGGACATGGAGCAGACCGGAACCCACTGAACAGAGGAGGCGGGCAAGTTCATAGGGAGACAGCAGGTCAGAGAGATAGTAGGGGTCAAGGTCGTGAACGGCCTTGAAAGTGAGTCGAGGATCTTGAATTCGATCTTCTGGGTGGATGGGGAACCAATAGAGCCGGGCGAGGGTGGGAGTTATGTGGTCGCAGCGCCTAGTGTGGGAGAGGAACACGAGCTGCAGAGTTCTGGATGATCTGCAGGGTCAACAAGGGGGGAGTTTCCAATAGTTGAGCCTTGATGTGACGAATGCGTGGATAAGGATTTCAGCAGCCTGAGGGGTGAGGCGGCGGCGGAGTCTGGCAATGTTACGAAGGTGGTGGAAGTCAGTACTGGTCATGGCTCGGATGTGGGAGCGGAAGGACAGTCCAGGGTTAAACAAGGCAAGTCCAACAGCTTTGCCGAAACCAATACTTCCTCTTGGAATAGATCAAGAGATATATAAAATTCTGGCAGCATCCAATGAGAATAATGGTTATCATTGGACAACAACAACAACAAATTGGGTTTGTATAGAATGCAGCACAAAATGACATTTGTACAGGGCTTTTCACACCCATGGGAGTCAAAGTCAATGAAAGCTCCAAGCTTCGGATTGAGGTTTGAACCCACGACTTTCTGACTCAGGAGTAAGAGTGCCACCGACTGAGGCAGCTGCGCCAACACATACTATCTTATCTTTTATAATCATCCTAAAATAATAATACTGTAATATAAATTGGTAAAGAAATACTTTCTCATGACATTGTTTCAGGATCTTTAACGTCCAGACAAACAGGACGTTTCCTACCTATTGTTCCTCACCTTCGTCTTCCTCTCCCCCTTTCCTCTTTTCCCCCTTTCTCCCCTGGCCCTATTTTCACGACCGTTTGTGGGACACTGTTGTGCGCAATTTGGCTGCCGCGTTTCGCCCACAAATATACAGATAATTTTCCTACTTTCTTTCCCCAAACTCTGTGAAGCGCTTTGGGACATCGATAAGACGTGGAAAGCGCTACATAACTTAAGGATTACTTACTTGCTTACTGACTGTGTACAGTGTACAGTGCAAGTGCACTGTGATCACCAACAGGTGATAGCTAAGCTGTGACTGGAAAAAGTTCCAATGTATAGCACAGCCAATAGATATAATGGGATCATTACCTTATCTCACGTTATATTGCCTTTGTGTTCAGAGTCTGAGATCTGCAGTCCTAGCTGCTGGTGAGAACATTAATATTTATCCTACCCCCCCCACCCCCAAACCAACCCACACACACTCACCCAAACCCACCAAGCCATTGAAAGTCCTTGTCGATTTCAGTTTCACGTCCCATGAAGGAGGAATGCCTGTGGGAAACTTTCATACAGACAAATGCAAGCGAAGGGCAATGAAGTTGGATCTGCGATCAGACTATACGGGGAGAGGCGTGTGTGTGTGTGTGTCTGAGTTGAATATCTCTCACCCTCTTAAGGAAGGAGCTGTTTGTTCTGACTGTACAAGGTCCAGGTAGACTCTGTGACTGACTGACTGATCTGACGGCTGGAAGGAAATTTCATACAGTTTCTCTCCTCTTTCCTCACCCCCCCCCCCCCCCCCCAACCCCCACTCTCACACCCACTGTGTCACTGACTTCACTTGTTTTAATCTGAGACTCACTGAGGATCTAGGCGGGAGGTGCAGGTTGGTTTTGCTGTTCTCTCTCTCTCTCTCTATCTCTCTCTCTTTCCCCCACTTCACTAGCTAACAAACCTCTCAGTGCTTTAACACTGGCTCACACACTCATACACACACTCACACTTGTCCACAACACTCACTCACTCACACAAACTCACAACGATGCCTTACGATAGACTGCGTCTGCGACCGTGGTTGGAAAGACAGATCAAGTCGAATCGGATCCCAGGACTCTGCTGGATTAATGAGGTACAGGACAGTGTGGTATTTATCATGTTCTTATGATATTTTATTGCTCCCGGGGTTTTGAGTTGACTTGTGTTGTGGCTTTGACACAGTGGCTTTGCCTGGCTGATCACATCTGTTCTCTGGTCACTCCTCTCTGGTCACTCTCTCTGTGTGTGTGTCTCTCTCTGTGTGTGTCTCTCTGGTCACTCTCTGTGTGTGTGTCTCTCTGTGTGTGTCTCTCTGGTCACTCTCTGTGTGTGTGTCTCTCTCTGTGTCTCTCTCTGGTCACTCTCTCTGTGTGTGTCTCTCTCTAGCCACTCTCTAGTCACTCTCTCTGTGTGTGTCTCTCTCTCTGGTCACTCTCTCTGTGTGTGTGTCTCTCTCTGTGTCTCTCTCTGGTCACTCTCTCTGTGTGTGTGACTCTCTCCGTGTCTCTCTCTGGTCACTCTCTCTGTGTGTGTCTCTCTCTCTGTGTGTGTTTCTCTCTGGTTACTCTTTCTGTGTGTGTCTCTCCCTAGCCACTCTCTGGTCACTCTCTCTGTCTATGTCTCTCTCTGGTCACTCTCTCTCTCTGTGTCTCTCTGGTCACTCTCTGTGTGTGTGTCTCTCTCTGTGTCCCTCTCTCTGGTCACTCTCTCTGGTCACTCTCTCTGTCAACCAGCCAGTCTCTCAAGAGAAACCTGGCCTCTCAACCCACCCTCTCTCCTCAACGGTGACCAGTTAGCAACCAATGTAGAAACCTTTTCCTTTTTGCTCTCTCAGAGCGAGAATCACCCTGTGTTTTAACATACGCTAACTTGCACCTACCGTGCACACAAGGACCCAGAAACTGGTCAGGGCTTGTTTCAACCATAACTTAGCACCCCTGCCCTTCTTTTTGGGGGTCTAACACATGCAGATACCCATCCCCAGCTTCAGACTTGTGGAAGATGAGATCATGCCTGAGTAGAGAGATCAGTGCAGGTGACAGCAAGTTTCCGATCACTGTACTTTACTTCAAGAAATTTTAATGAAGGTAACGACGTGTGGCATCCCGTTAGCCACTCTCACCACAGAGTTCAGAAGGTTGGGGATGCTGGACTTGGTGCCGCGTTGAGGGAACCGCGCGCTTTCAGCCATTCTCCTGATGAAACCAAGGTCCTGTCCACCTGTTTAGGTGGATGTTAAGAATCCCGAGGTGTTATTGGAAAAGAGAAAGGCGTTTCTCTCTCTCGCTCTCACGGTGTCCTGACTAATAATCCCCCAGATACAGATAGTCACTCACTACACATCGCTGTGGGTCTCCATTGTGCTCACATTGGCTGCCACATTCAGCCACAAACCACAGTCACCAGACTTTACAGTAAATCTTATGAAGCATTTTGAAAAGTCCTCCTAACATGAAAGGATTGTTAATACTATTACACTGTATAGTGTAAATTGAGTACTGTAGTCTAGTGGTTAAAGCTCTAGCCTTGCAAGCGAGAGGACCTGGGTTTGACATCCTTGACATCCAGCACCTTGGGACGTCCTCCCGACATGAAAGGCGCTATATAAATGTAATTTTGTTGTTGAATCCTGGATGGAGTTTCCTTCCTCCACATACCGCTCTTTACCTAACGGTCAGTGGAAACCCGGCTGTTAGTCAAACGATGGATCGCTTTTCCAGGGGTAATAATAATAATAATTTGGTTACTCAATCCATGACTGCTTGTGGGTCACTGCTGTACATGATTGGCTGCCTTGTTGCACAAAATATGCAGTCATCTAACTCTACAGCATTTTCCATGAAGTGCTTTGTGTCATCTCGTTAAACGTGATGACCACAATGAAAGGGTCTCCTCATCTCAATTACTGTGTTTGGGATCGAGCTTTTATCCCGACTTTTCTGCTCTGGCCTGCTCCAGGTCCCAATGCATGAGACTCACCCAGCCCACCATTGGCAGATGGGCCTTCAGTCTTTCTGCCCCCACTCTTTAGAACTCCATCCCATCCCCACCCCTCAGTCTTGCTAGCTCCCTTGCCTCCTTTTACTGCCTTAGTCCCTCTCCTACACCCACCCTCTCTATCCTCCACTCCTCTTGATCCCCATCCATTGACTGTCCAACACCTTGGGACGTCCTCTCAACATGAAAGGTGTTGTGTAAATGTAACTTGTTGTTGTTGAGCTTCCAGTGAGGGCTACAGCTACTGAACCTCTCATCTCAAATGTTTCAGGATTTAAAAATCTTCCAAGTTCCTTGGAAGCACGCTGCCCGGCACAGCTGGAACATGGACACTGACGCCCACCTCTTCAGAGAATGGGCTGTTTACACAGGTACCTATCCTCACCAGCTCCACACCTTCCTGTGTATCTTTGCGAACAGCGAAAGCCTAGAACAGAATTCATTCACCGAGTTCAACAGCACCAAGCTCCATAATGTCATCCTGCGGGAAGAGCGGTCACAGCAACAACCACATTTACATTGTGTCTTTCACCTCGGGAGGACGTCCCAAGGCATTGAACAGTCAGGGATTTTACCCGAGCAGAGCATTGGCCTCAGGAAGGATGGAAGGCTGGTAGAGTGAGGGCAGGAGGGTGACCAAATGCACGGTTGAAGAGGAGGGTCTTGAGACGGGCCTTGAAGGAGGACTGGGTGGGGTCAGGTGAAGGGACCGTGGGATGGAATTCCAAAGGGAGAGGATGGAAAAGCTGAAGTGCTGATTGCCAATGGTGAGTCAGGGATGTGGAGCAGTGTCTGCTGAGAGGAGGGAGCGAACAGGCAGGTCACAGAGAGAGGAAGGAGCAAGGCCACAGAGGGGTTTCGAAGTGAAATGTCAGATCCAGGTTTCAGTCTTTACTTTGCCTTCACAGGGAAGTTCAGGCCTGGCATTGACAAACCGGACCCGAAGACCTGGAAAGCCAATTTCAGATGTGCGTTGAACTCGCTGCTTGATATTAAAGAACTACGAGACAGAAGCATAAGGAAAGGCAGCAATGCTTTTAGAGTCTACACATTGCTGCCTTCCCTGAAGAAACTCCGGGGCAGAAAATGTAAGTGCCTCAGTTCCATAAGTGTTTTAGATGGGTGAGTGGGTGGGTGAATTCCAAAACATGTCCACCCGCAGTGATGGTCTCTGTTATGGTTGCTGAGCCAAATGGTTTCAGTGTATTCCAGGGCACTGCTGATGACAACACAGCCAGTCTGGCTCATCAGCAGGACCTGGAAGTGCAGATCAGTCACTTTCGTAGCAGGGAATCATCTCACTTAGCTCCTGTTAATCCTGCAAGCCAAAGCTGTAACAGGTAGGGGGATCTAGCTGGACAAGCAGGTGGAAAGCTGACGATACAGAATATTAATGTCGGGCTATGTGGTTTTGGCTGGTTAGGACTCCAGTAGTTGTTGTAGTTACCCCCAAGCATACTTTGGGCTCCCCAAACCTTGGCTTTTGCTAACATCTAATTCTCTCTAGGATTAGGAAATCAGGATGCATCCCCCAAGGGAGATAGTTCCATTCCAGACATAGGGAAATTTCCATGTTTAGGTGCCAATATAGAAACATAGAAATCTACAGTTCAGAAGGACGCTATTCTGCCCGTCAAGTCTGCACTCGCTACCAGAACAAGGAGATCAATTCAATCTCATCCCCCACCTTCTTCTTTCATACCTCTGTCTACTTGCCTGTTGAAAGCTACAATGGACTCCATCTCCAACATCTTAATTTAGCAGGGCATTGCACATAGTATTATTATTACCATTATTATTATATTCTAACAATGCTCTGGTTGAAAATATTCCTTCTAACTTCTCCTTGTGCTGTTCTTGTTACTATCTTATATGCATGTCTCCAGTCACTGACTGCACCTAGTAGTCCACATAGCGTCTCCCTATTTACCCTGTCAAAATCCCTCATCATTTTGTACATCTCAATCGGGTTCCCTTCAACCTACTCTGCTCCAGTGAAACCAGTATACCAGTCTCTTCTATCTCTCCTTATAGCTGTAGCCCTGTCAACCCCGAAATTATTCTCAAAAACCTTGTTGGACTCAGGTTCAGATATTTCTAGACATGATGATGGGTTTCCACGAGTCAGACAGACACCTGACTGACCCCAAAAAAGGTTCCTTGAGATTGCTTGATTTAGTTGCATTATGATTCCCGTGCCTTGGCTTTTTGTGCACAGATGATAAACAGAAGAGGACAGAGACACTGGAAGGTTTGAAGCCGTGGACACGCAATGCACTCAATGCCGGAGCAAAGCCCTCATCACTCATTTCCAAACCACTTCAGAGTAGTGACGTTTCAAAGCAGTCAAATTAACTGCAGAACCAAATAATCGAATTTCTGACATAGCTATTGGGCGTTAGTGGCATTTCAGAACAGTATTTGTGCAATTCTGACAGACATTAATTTGAAGTCCCACAGTTTCTTTGTTCTGTCTTTATTCGCTGATTCAAGTGAACTTTGATACCCAGATCAGAGCAATATCAGGACCACCCTAACACTCAGCACCAGGGAGCTAATGGGACGAGGGACACGTACCACAAAGGCATTTAAATTGGGTCTATCACAGCCCAGGATCCACAGATCGATAGGTAGATTCCCATTGAAACCTTGGTAAACTCTTACCTCTGAGCTAACTATTCTCCCATCATTGGCAAGCCCTCAACTATACTAGCCACTTAGGCAAATAAATGCCGCCAATGAGATTATGTTACAGGTGTTCTTCACTGTATACTAACCTTGGTGTATGGCTCACACTAACCACCCTGTCCTGTCTCTATCTCCTGCTTCTAGCGCCTTGTTCTGGGGATCCTGGCTTCAGCACAGGGCAACCACACGGGTCAGAGGTCAGAGGGCATGATGCTCCACATCCCAAGTTCACGTCAAACTACACGAGAACAACAACACTGAATATCTATGAACCGTGTCCAGGTCAGCCCTCAGCTTCTGTTGGTAATAATAATAATCCTTGCATATGATATAACGCCTTATCATATCATTGAGACATCTCAAAGCGTTTCACAGAATGTGTTGCAAATTAGATTGACTGAATATTTTGTGGGTGAAACGCAGCAGCCAATTGCGAACAGCACTGCCCCACAAACAGGGAGTGACTTCACTCTAACTGTGTCTTTGCTTCGGTTTCCAGGCCATAGGACATCCCTTCACGATGAGGATGAAAATCTTGATGCAATGATCCAGGTCAGAACAAGCTCGAGTTCATCTTCAGTTTATCACTAAATCACTCAATGTTACAGCGCACAATCAGGCCACTCAGTCAATGGGAGAATTGCAATGTCAGAGGCGCCATCCTTCACATGAGACATTAAACCAAGGTCCCATCTGCCTGTTGAGGTGGATGTTGAAGATCCCATTGGCACCATTTGAAAAGAGAAGGGAGTTTCTTTCTCCCGGTCTACTGGCTGACAATCTGACCCACAAATGCACAGTCACAATACACCTTGCTTACCTAATTCTTGTGAAGGACTTTGCAATGTCCTAAGTCATAAAAGGTGCTGTATCAAATGTAATAAATAATATTATTATTTATTTATATCAGTCAGCCTCACTTCCACACTACAATGAAAATTTACATTTACACAGCACGTCATGCTCTGGTGCTCAACTCACATACACAGAAGTCTAACTGCCACTCTAGACTTACTCTAAACTGTTAATCAAGTCTTAGCTTTTAAACTTAAATAGTAAACATTTAGCATCCGCATCAAATTCCAATTCTCCAGCTCCTTTAGCTGACCCAACGCTTTTCTCAGAGCTTTGTTTCTCTTCAATCTGCACAATGACCAATTATCTGGATAATTGTTGTGGGATCTTTATCATCCACCAGTACAGACACAGACGGGGCCTCAGTTTAGTGTCAAACCTGAAGGATGACACCTTTGACAATGTATCGCTCCCTCCACCAACTCCAGCACTGGACTGTTGGATGGTGGAATCATTGACTGCTCTACGTGATTACACTGAACAAACCTCAATCTATTTCCAGTTGAAATCTCCGTCCTGCATGAAGATGAGCCATGATGTGTGTGAGGAGCACAAAGACTGCAGCCCTCAACAGTGGGTGTCTGTCTCCAGGCCCAGCACCCCCATAGATCTCGACATGTTCAGCTCCATGGAGAGTCCCAATCTGATCGGTACATCTACCCATTGACTTTCCTTCCAAACCAAATACTTACTCTTAACAGAGAGGATTTCTTTTATAAGTACAGCATAACTATTATCATTGTTTTTATACATAACGTAATCATTCTTACTTTTATAACTTGGATTTATTAGCACATTTAATGCAATCTCTTTTTCTTTGGTCAGCTGGGTGTCTGACAAGCGGAAATCCATCCCCATGCTTGAGTATCCAAACCAGACCTCTAATAGTTCTACCTCCACATGTAAAATAATTTTGTGTCTGGTATGGAATGCATATTCTCTTTGAAGGATACACCCTACTTACCTAATTACTTGTAGTATTAGGTGCAAATTGGCAAGATCTATGCCTTGAGAACGCCCAAATGTGCGTTGGGACACTGCTCTAAGTAGCTAAAGCTAACTTGCCATTGATATTGCTGTCTGGCAAGCTTTCCTGCTGCTTGTCCAGCTAGGACAACCCTACCAGTTAAGGTTAACAGGAACTGAGAGGGAGGATTGCCTGCCCCCCACAGAGACAGGTCTACTCTTTCCGGTCTTACCGATCAGCCAGGCTGACTGTGCTGTCAACAGCAGTGCTATTTAGGAATTGAGACCGTCACAGAAGATTGACTCAATATTCCTTTGTTAAAAATAAATGTCTTAAATTGGCTAAATGGGATTAACAATAATAAATCCTTACATCTGATAACAGCACCTGTAAAGTTGGAAGATGTTTCAAAACCCTTCAATAGGCTATAAAGTGGAATAGCTGTGTATTTTGTCTGTGAATGCAGCAGGCAATTTGCGCACAGCAACGTCCTACAAACTGCTCCATAATATTTTAAGCAACTTATTGAGTCGGATTGATACCCTACCTAGACTTTGGGATCTTTGACTTGTGTTACCCTGTGTTTTTAGATAACAGAAAGTACCAGACAGCAACGTTGCAGGAAAGTGCCTTTTTCCACCTGAACCAGAGTCAAGCTGAGGACCATTGGCTTAAGCTCCCTCACAGTATCTCCTCCTCCACCACATGGCCATGACCCAGACATGTGAATGGGATTCCAGTCTGGATGTTACTCACGAGTTTCAAGTTCTAGTTTATAATAATCCTTGCATCTGACACAGCACTTTTCACATCTTCTAGAAGTCTCAAAGTGCTTCACAGAAATATACCGTAAGAAACAAATCTCACCCAGCCAGATCCCACACACAGCTGTTTAGCTGGAGTATTGTCAGCAGACACTTGGAGGAACATACGAAGGACACAAAAGGAGAATGGATGAGGAGCTGGTCTCCCCAATTGAAAAGTTAGTTCTGATCCTGTGACATGGAAAACAATGCAGCCACCAGTACCTGGAGTTTTCACTGGTAACACATCTCACATCACTCGAGAGATTTGCGACATGAAGGCCTTCTTTCCTCCTCACCCTGTTCAAACTCTTAATTGTTGAGTCCGGTAGCGCAGTGGTTAGCGCCACACAAACCTTACGGTCCGAGTTTGATTCCTGGGCGGGGCGAATCCTTAGGCCAGTTTCCCTCACTCCACTCACCTGTTTACTCAGCAGCCAGGTAGCACTGCAACCAGGCGTAACTGCAAGTGTGTGTAGATACATCGCTGCTCTGTGACGCCCGACGCCATCGCACCACTTTGACTTGGCAGCAGCCATGTGTAACTGCAGCAAAAACCCCCAAACTGAAAAAATAACTTATGAACGAAAGGAGATACCCAAAACAAATATGCCCATGTCACTCCCAGATTGCAAGGCCTTTCCAATGAGGTATCAATCTTGTCTACGTCAATCGGTTGAGATCCAACTTGAAGGGCAGACAGACGCTGTTTTTCCATTAGTATATAGATAGATGTGGCATGGAGACACCAGGAGCAACAAAACTTTTTTTTTAAGATGCATCAATTCAATAAATGTCATTTTTCAAAAACTTATTCCAGTTGTAATATTTTACTCCCATTCCCTGCTGTCTCCCCATCATGTCTGTGCTGGTGCTCATTCCCCCCTGGAGTTCTCAAATCCCATTCCCTCCACTCTCCTAATCATGTCTATGATGGTGCTTACTAACCCACTGGAACTCTAAACCCATTCCTTGCTCTCTCCGCTGTCTATGCTATCTATGCTGGTGCTCACTTGATAAATTCTCTCATGCAAGCACGCTTGCCCAGTTTCACTTCTTTTATGCTCGTTATCAGCGCCTGGTGGATTCCCCAGGTTGTTGAAGGTCCATAAGGATATCAGTAATCCACAATTAATCTTTTGTTGGTGATTGAACCATTACGTTTCTTTGAGCTAAATCATTGAGCTGGAAATTTCCCTAATTTCATATCTGTTCCAGATAGGACATGGTTATCTACTCCTCACCCCTGGCCTGATATTAGTTCCAGTTTACAAAGTTGAGGGGTGATCAGATTGAGATATACAAAATAATGATGTTGTTCCTATGAGTAAAGTGGGTTGGGGAGTTACCAGTGGGAGAGGCAGGGAATTGGCAGGATATGAAGGGGATTTGAAGGCACATGTGAGGATCTTGAAACCGATTGAGGAGTCGCTCCCTACTTGACCCAGAGAGTAACTTCACTTTAGTTGATTCCTGGAAAGGATAAAACCTTCACATTGAAAATGAAGTTCTGAAAGGAGCCGGGAAAAAAAAATCACCAGACAGAATATTAAAGAGAGAGATGCTTGCTGAGTCAGAATAGTCAGGATGTGGAGAAAAGGCATTAATGAGTTGCTAGTTGGTAAAGCAGTTTAGTTGGTCAAATTATTTCTGGTTCCCATGCTGGTGATCTTGCTAAGAAAGCAAATAGCTTTGGGCACAAACTCTCAATTTGTACTAATAATTCCTACATTTGATGCAGCACCATAGCACATCTCGGAAACTTCCCAAAGCGCTTCACAGGATTTTACTATAAAGTGTAGTGACTGTATGTAGAGTGTAGACGGATGCAGCAGTTAACTTGCGCACAATAATGTCATATGAGCCATCAAGTAGTTCTCTGAAATGTAAGTGTTCCAACTAGTTTCTGGAATTCGTTCTCAAATACAGTCATTCCATTTACGGTATATCTTGTGAACAGCTTTCAGACAGATCAATGACAAAGAGCTGCAATAAGGCGCTGTGTCAAATCAAAAGTATTATTATTGCTTAAAAATACTGAGTGACCACAGTTAAAGGAACAAACTTTAATTCCATTGAAATCATCATCCACGTAAATGACTTCTAACGGCCTGTTCTTACCCAATAACTTTAGAGATCTTTTTGAAATGGATAACTGTCAGCACCTTGCTGTACCTTGTGTGTTGGTCTCCAAGGTGCTGGTGGAGACAGATAATGAATAGTTGTTCTGGTCTTAGACCTGACAGGCTGCAGAAATCTACACTATCGATCAAACGCTCTGTCAAAACTCCTCTTGGTGCCTCTACCGTTGCGACCCCTGTTGAACCCTCCTCCTCCTCCTCTCCTGTTGAATCCTCCTCCACCTCCTCTTCTGTTGTACCCCCCCCGCCCGTTGAACGAATGGTTCCTGAATTCTCCGTCACGTTGACCCTCCTCAAGTTCTGGCAGCTCAGTGGCGGCAGACAGCTGCCAGCGCCGAGAGTCCTTCCACTGCTCCTGTGGTAGAAAGACCACCTGGTTAGTAACGCAAGTACAAAAGTGTAAACCCCGCACATGTATCTAACCCCAACACACACACCAAGTGTAACAAACACAACTACACTCAGTGTAACACAACAAAAGGCCAACGTACCTGTAACTGTTTCAGTGATGCCACAGAGACGTCGAAACAAACACCCTAAACAAAAGACACACAAGTTAGTCACTGAATATGGTGTTCTTTCACTCATTTCAGAAATGGAACAAGTTCAGAGCCACAGCGTACACCACCTACATTGCATTGTAGGGGCTGATATCACGACTGGATAGTTCATTAATAAGAGTTATGTAGCCACCATTTTGTATATTTATTCTCAGGAGGATGTGGGTGCCACTGATGGCAGCAGCAACAACAACTTGTATTTATATATTGGCTGCCTGCTCTGGGAGAGGGAGTTCTATAAATCCCGGAGTCCCCGTCACCATACTGTGGGTTGTGGGCTCCAGGATTTTGAATGACCTAGAATAAAGGAATGTGATCATATCAGCATGTTCCAACTAACAAATACGAGTGGTGGGGAGTGAGAGAACTGCTGATCCCGTGCTCACCATCCCCACTTCCTGTGTTTTGACTCTGAGGTTAATATCTGCGACTGTTTAGAAAGTTGGGACATTTGCTTTACACAGTCTATAAAAAAAAGACGTGGAAGAATCTATGTGTGCCCAACGTACCATTTTCTCTTTCAGGAACCTCATCCTTTTCACTTTATCATCTATGGATCCGAACTGATCCTTGAGCTCCTTCCAAGCGAGGCTGATGTTATGCATCTCCACAGAGCAGGACATGACCAGAGTAACGAAGCCCTGCAGGAACAACAGTGGCATTAATCACAGGGTACCCCATCAGCAAACAACACTCAGCTGTTTGCAAGAATCAAATCAAGTAGAATTAATCTCATTAATATCTTACACACTTATTCAACGCTACAATTCTGTGTTTGATGACATTGCTCTGTGTGACCTGGTGTTAAAACAGTTGACACTGCTGTGTGGCTTGGGTATTAAACCGTGCACTTACTGCCTCTGAAGTAAGGAGCGAGCGCTGCTCTATGCTGGATGCTCCCGAGATGTGTGCCAGGGCGGCAGCCAGGGCCTCCACGGCACCGCGGTCAGCTATCAGCTTCTCCGCAATCGGACGGAAGAGTTCGGTCGCTGCCGGTGTAACAGATTCCAGGCACCTGTGAAACCAAGTCACAAAAACATGTAGAGGCAGAGACCTGCACCAACTGGTGGGACTAACCCACATGGTCATGAGGACCAGGACATAATAATATAATAACCCTTGCACTTGAAATACTGCCTTACCACGTCGTTGAAACATCTCAAAACTGTTTCACTGAATGTACTGCAAAGTGAATGGCTGTGTATTTTGTGAGCAAAACACAGCAGCCAATTGTGCACAGAAGTGTCCTACAAAAGGTTGTGGTGACCAATTTTGTTTCAAGGGAGTATTACCTCTGGAAAAGCGATCCGCCAATCGACTAAACTACTTACTGCTAGCTAAACAAGAGGGTATGGTGTAAAGAAACACGCCTAAGGTTTTGCCCTGCCCAGGAATAGAACCTGGATTCTTTCGCTTGCGAAGCGAATGCACTAACTGTTACACTACGGGATTCCACATATAGCTGTACCTATGTAGGGTAGCAGAGCGCTTGAAAGTAGTGGAGCATGGCACTGAGCCGGGCGAGGGAGGGGGGAGGTTGAGCTTTGGCACAATTGAAGAGGAAGGTCTTCAGGCGCGACCTGAAATGGGAAAGGAAGGGCAAGGCAGAGGGATAGTAGAAATGAAGTGTTCAAAGTGTTTTGGGGGCATCGTGACTCATTAAAATCAGAGCTGGTCTACATGTAATCTCTTTGGAGGAACATGAGACAGTTGGCATGCAATACGGTACAGAAACAGGTCATTCACCTCAAGCGGTCTACATCCATCTTTATACACCACCCGAGCCCCAGTCTTTCTATTCCCACTCTCCATTTCCTCCTCATCTCACTGCTCTAGACACAGATCTAATTGTATAACCAGAATATCTGGAGTTGCAACATACTTTACTGCGTCCTTGCTCGATGCTTTG
The DNA here is from genome assembly GCA_035084275.1 of Hydrolagus colliei. NCBI lineage: Eukaryota > Metazoa > Chordata > Chondrichthyes > Chimaeriformes > Chimaeridae > Hydrolagus > Hydrolagus colliei. The sequence continues at coordinate 21,517,294 of CM068748.1, forward strand.
ATTATATCGTTGGTGGTTGGAACGCCAACACGTTTGAAAGTCAATCCCTTTAAAAGAAAACAAGAAGTCAACTCACGGAAAAATTCACAGGAAAATAAATGTGTGTAGTTTTCACAGGTTGCTGGGAAAAATAGTTCCTATTACATCAAAATTATCTCACTGACTGCCCGAAGGCCACAATTCACAAGAAACCTTTACACTGATCCATAGAGATCAGCTGAACAAAGGAATTCAGATCAAAGATAACTTGATGGCAAGTAAATTCCTGCATTTTCTACCAAGTATTAACCTCATGAGATGCTCATCTGAATTCCAGATTTCCTCTACACTTTGGGTGAAATAATGCTTCCCGATTTCCCTCCTAAATGGCTTCCCATTCATTTTAAGATTCTAGTCGCTCATTCTGGATTCCCCCAACAGAGGAAATAGTTTCTCTGTAGCTACCCTATTGAATCCCTTTATTATTTTAAACACCTCAATCAATCAGCTCTCAACCTCCAAAGCTCAACCTGTCTGTTCATAATTTAACCCTTTATGCCCCAGTATCATTCTTGTCACCAATAAGGGTAAAATGGGCTCTTAATTGCTAGTTTCTTCTGTTTTTACAACAAATTCTTATTTCCCCACCGACCCTGCAAATACATCAGTTCAGCTAATGGTTAGTTATAATAACTAATGCACAACAACAACAAAATTACACTTTGTAGCGCAAACACATGTGTGAGATTCTATTCTTGGCCTCTGGCTTGTGCTCAGTAGCCTTTCAGAAGCCTCAGTAAGACTTTTTCAGGTCAGCCCACCAATTGCCTGTAGGTTTCAAGGTTGTTCCAGTGTGGGTTGTGATTCTTGGCAACTACTCTCCATTGGTGGTCAGCCATGCACCAGATAGTGTACATGGAGAGAATATTGAAAGGAACATAGGAACCTGAGAATCTGCGAGGCGAAAGCAAAGAAGGCCATCTAGATCGGTTTCCAGAAGAAATAGTTTCTCCCCAGTAAGTGTACTTACAGCTTTCTGCTCAACATGTCTCAGCTGATCCTCCTCTTTGCGTTGATAGAAGCAAATGCAGACTCCGGTGCGTCCTGCCCTGCCCGTGCGCCCTGAGCGGTGGATGTAAGAATCCACATCCTAAAGCAAACGGAGGACAGAACCCATCAACACCATGCAAGAAAAATCCGACAAGAAACACATCACAACACCAAACGGGGAAATTATTCTAAGAAGTCAGAATGGCCATTGAAGTATGTTGACCTCCATGGCCTTCCTCCTTCCTATTTCTGTGACCTGCTATCGCCATATAAACCTATCCTGTTCAGTTTCTCTGCCCACCATTTGGAACCTCATCCCACAGTCCCTTTGCTTTGGTTCCTCCCTTGCCTCCTTCAAGGCACATCTCACAACCCTCTTCAACTGCGCTTTTGGTCAACCTTCTACCCTCAACCCTCCCTGGCCTCCACTCCTGGTTCCCAATCCACTGTATGCAGCAGCAATTCAGTGTGTCAGGCTAGTCAGTTGATAGCTCTCTTGCCCACGAGTCAGGTGGTTGTGGTTTGGGACTTGTAAGGCATATCATCTAAGCCGACACTATAGGCTGGGACATTGGTGTGCGTAAATTGACTGCCTCGTTCACCCACAAGACAGTCGCACCAGTTTACAGTAAATTCTGTGTCAATGATAAGTCACCATATCAAATGCAGGGATTCTTCTATCATTGTTCAGTCACACGCACATCATAAAACTTAAATTGCTGATAAGCAGTAAGCAGCTGCAGCTGGGTATTGAGGGAGCACTATTGCTGTTGGTTGCTTACCTTGGGTGGAGAGCACTGGATGACCAGGTCTACTTCTGGAATGTCTAAACCTCTCGCTGCTACGTTTGTAGCCACCAGGACCCCAAATGTGCCTTCCCGGAACCCCTTCAAGGTGATTTCTCTCTGCTTCTGTGGAATGTCTCCGTGCAAACACTGTGCGTCCTGTGTAAAACAGCAGCAAAAGGAGTCCATCTTCAATAACAGGCAACTGCCTCACAGTCCATTGTGCCTGTGCTCAGCTCCCCTTTCTTCTAAAATCACCCTGTCTTCTATTCTTCCCAGTCCCAGTTCCCCCCACCAACAGCCCTCACGTTACACCGCTCAACTGTTTATCCCGTTGATAGCTCCCTTTTTGAACAATTCCGTTGATCTGGTGAGAACCAATTATAGAATTCTATTCATTCACTGCATTGGCTCTCATTCACTGTACTGGTATTCATTCAATCCCATCATCCCAGCCAATCCACATACCCCTTCCAGAGTTTATCTTTTACCTACTCTCTTGAAACTCTCAGTAAAGTCTAAACCCCACAACCCTCTGAGTGAAGAGATTCCTTCTCTGATCTTCTCAGATTTTCCCTCTAACAATCCGTTTTTAAAAAATTTTTTCCAACCCTGAGGGTGCAAATTCCCTAAGTAAATAAATCCTTCTGAAATGTTTTCCCCAGTTGAAGCATGGCAATTGGGTTGGTGGCAGGAGCAAGGGGGTAACCTTGTGCCAGTGGAGGAGATGATGTACCTGTTTGATGTAGGGATTTATTGCCAGCTCGCTCACTTCCCTCTTGGTTTCACTGAAGACGATGGTCCGGCCATGGCTGCCACTGTAGACTTGTACTACATCTCCAATCACCGCTGCTCGCTGAGACCAGTGGCACTCTATAGCCAAGTGCTGAAGGAAAGACCCATCGGACAATTACCACAATGACACAGTGACAGTCCTCACATTGAAAACAGCACATGAGAACGGCTGAAAGCACCTTACCTCACTGCTCAAAAGTAATGAGTGTGTATTTGTGGGCAGATCCGACAGTCAATCTCTGCACAGCATGGTGTAGCCAGCAAACGAATGACCAATTTAACTGGGGGAATGTTGACCAGGACACATGAACAGAGAAACTCCCTTCTCTTTTTAAATTGTGGCACAAAATCTTAAACATCCACCTGAACAGGCAAACAAGATGTCTCACCCAAGATGGTAGCTCTGACAATGGAGTCAGCCAAGACTGTGAGCTCAGTGCACCCATGTGTGGGGACATGTACATTGGCTTCCTGTTTTTACTCCATAGAAAATCACTTGGCATTTTCTGCGCAGAAGTGGACCATGCGGTCTATCATGTCAATGCCACCTAGAGTTAAGACTAATTCCCTCAGCAGCATGAGAATGACTGACTATTTCGATAAAAATCTGCTGGTTGTCAACAAAGTATCTGTTCCTGGCAATCAGCCTGAGGATTTGTCCTCTCGACGGTGGGTATTGGCCCCTTTTCAGCAGATAAAACTCTGGGAAACTTTAATAAAATAATTTACACTCAATACAGGGCCTAAAATAAAAGTGAAGGACCTGCTAGGCCCTGGAAACAGGTCAGCTCAAATAAATGGTGCAGTTTGTTGATTAAATACTGTATGTATCTGTGCCTGTGCTCAGCAGAGTTTTGCAGTCAGGGCCCATCCAACCAGGTGAACTACTTGTAACTGTTTACCCGTCAATGGGTTTCTGCAAGCTCATGCTCTAATTCTTTGGAAGCTTTTGGCAGCAAACTCAGGACTTTTCCAGATAAACCAACCTGACCACACCCCTGTTCAAACAAGCTTTCAAGCCTTTGCCAATATTTTCTTGGATATGTTCCAGGGACTGATTAGCTACAAAGAGACACCGATTCAGTAGGACAATACCAGCCACATAAATATGGAGAGGCTGAGCTAAATGTTGCAGCAGAGATTGAGAAGTTGAAAAGAGATTGCGGTGCTTACAATTCTGAATTGACATGACAAAGTAAATCGGGAGACTTTATTGCTTTAGTTGTGGAAACAACAGAGGGCAGAGTCTCAGGATTGGAGTGGTCACACTGCTGCAGGGAAGCATCCCAGTAACCTAATTCCAGAGAGTCTCAGGCACAGGTTGGTGACAGCCAAGCCTGGTAGACTCTGGAGTTTAGGGTAACCGATGGGAGAGTTTTAACCAGTTAAAGCAGCACAGCTTGCCCATTGAGAACACTGCCTGTCAGCCTGTCCTACTACCCACAAGGGCTTTGACTTACAGTTAGCAGAAGCTGAGTGGGGGACTGACTGGTTTTACGGATTGTGTTTTGAGATTGAGTTCCTTGAGAAGGTAGCAGGTGAGGGAAAGATGTCTTCCTCCGCATTCCACATTTCAACAACAAATCTCACTTGCAGCAGGTTTTCTAAGTGAACTCTGCATATTATTATTATGACACTGTCTGCATCGCCCTCCAGTGATACTAAGTGGAACTGCAGCACTTGTGGAGTAGGAGCTGGTGACTACCTACTATGGTAGCGAGTGACTACCTTAAACACACTGCAGCCCCCAGGACTTACTTCAACAGTCGTGGCTGCTTTCTGCGTCCGCTTCCCAATTAAGTCGATCTGTTCAAATTTTCCCTTCATATACTTTTTTCCGACAGTATAAACCCAGGGAGGGCAAGTGGCAGAGAAGAGGAGCGTCTGGGGGTTTTCCTGTGAATCTGAGAAGCAAAGTCAACACATGCTCAGCAGCAAATAAACATTGTAACGAGAAAAGGCGATCATCACAAAGCTGTGAAAAATGCTGGATTCTTAACATCCAATTCTCTAATTATGGTTAAGACGTGGGTCGAAAAAACCTCCACACCTACAGCACAGAGGAGACCATTCGGCCTTTCGTGCCCATGCAGGCTCTTTGTTAGCGCTACCAACTAGTCCCACTCCTCCGTTCTTACCCCATAGTCTGCAATTGTTTTCCTTTTGAAGTATGTATCTAATTCCCTTTTGAAAAATTCCCTTATCAAATCTGCTGCCACCACCCTTTCAGGCAGAGGCAATTCGGGTTGCAACAACTTTCAAACATTGATGCTGCAGTGTTAAAGTGCTCTATTGCTTGGCTTGAGGTGCCACACATTTGGAGTGAACAGCTACACAAGTTAACACTGACGATGAGAAGCCGTCACACTACAAATTGACCGGAAGTGGAACCTTTGTTCTTTTTGTTCCTGGAAAGAAGACCCAAAGCACGACTACACTGACCACCCACCTTTCTTGTACGCGGTCTTGAGGATATCCTCCACTTGGTCTGCGAAGCCCATGTCCAGCATCTGGTCCACCTCGTCCAAGACCACATGCTTTACTTGGGAGAGGTCCACCTTCTGGTTCTGGAGATGATCTCTGATACGGCCCGGGGTGCCCACCAGGATGTCAATGCCGTTGCGAATGCTGAAGACTGAGAGAGAAGATATTCTGATTGCCAACAACTTTCTGAACACCCGTGTACAAATAGCTGCTTTATACCGTATAGTACTGTATTAACGAAGCTAAAGCTTTACCACCGAGTCTCTCAGTTTAGTGGTCAGCTCAGCCGCCTCACAAGCAAGATGACCCGGGTTTGAACCGGGGCGGGGGGAGTGTGAAACCTTAGGAAAGTTTCCTTACTCCATCAATCAATCAATCAATGAAACCTTACATTTATATAGCGCCTTTCACGTTGAGAGGACGTCCCAAGGTGCTGTACAGTCAGGTACGGACAAGAGCAGGACAAACATTTTACTTAGCAGTAAGTAGAAACACAATCAATTGGTGGATCTGGGATTAAACTGGGGGAGCGAGAGAGTGGGGTTAGACTGGGGGAGTGAGAGAGAGTGGGGTTAGATTGAGGGAGCGAGAGAGAGAGTGGGGTTAGACTGAAGGGGAAATGAGAGGAGGAGTAGACTGATGACAAAGAAAAAACACAGATGCCTGTTTCTGTGGGGCAGCATTCTATCTCTCAATGCTACTCTGTGTATAAATGAAAGCTCCATGAGCAGCGAGTACTCACTCTGTGGTTTGTAATCCGTTCCACCGTAAAAGCAAGCAACCGATAGTTTCCTGGTTACATCTTTGAAATCTTTGGCCACCTGGATCGCCAGTTCCCTGGTTGGAGTGAGCACCAACACCTGGTCAAAATAGGAAGAGAAGGGAATGAGTGCTTTAAAATCTACACCTGGACGATCTTACTCTCTGTTCTGCCTCGGGAGGTGGGGGATAGGGTCAGGCAAAGTGAGATGTACTACGCAGGTAACCGTGATGATGAACCCACCAACTGAGCTACAAGTAGGTCAAGGTGACTTGTTGGCAACTTTGTACCCCACCACACTGAAACATGACTATGGTGGAGGGGTAAAATAGCCGTTTGTGGTACAAATTGGCTGCTATGTTTGCTCATGAATGCAGTCACTCGCTTTACAGTAAATCCTGTGAAGCTTTTATATTAAATGCAAGGTTTATTATGAAAGAGCGTGGAATAAGATCAAGAATGTTTCACTGTTGAAAGATTTTCTTTATAGCTGTCCCCTCACCCGAGGGCAGGGTACATTGTGGTACTGGGTACCGCTCCACAGGCAACAGCCAAGTTCCACAAATCTCTGCACAAACAACAAAATTACATTTGTAGTGTCTTTCACGTGAGGAGTACCTCCCAAAGCGCTAGACAGTCAGTGTTTCACACACAGACTTGAAGGGGGCTAGGGAGGGGGATGTCTAACTTAACCAGTGGACGGGTTGGAAAGTTGTATTTAAATAAATAATACAGGGTCTTTAATGTCAGGAGGACATCTCAATACATTTCATCGGAATTACTGTAAAGTAGATTTACTGTCATTTTTATTTAGGTTGAGAGGGAAACTCTCGTCTTTTTTCAAATAATAATCCTTGCATTTTATATAGCACCTTATCACATCTTTGGAACATCTTGAAACGATTCACAGAATATGCGGTCTGGTGGACTGACTGTACATTTTGAAAAATGCCCGATGACGGGAGCTCAGTTCAACCTCTCATCCAAAGGACGGCACTTTTTACAAAGCAGCGCAGCCAGAAGCACCACATCTGATGGTCACACTATACTGACGTACAAGGATCAGTTAATGAAAGCTGACCTGGGGAACTCGGCCTCTCTTCCGCTCGACTGTTGAAGACTGCAGTTTCTCCACCAGTGGGATGGCAAACGAGAAGGTTTTCCCAGTTCCCGTCCTGGCCTGAGCCACGCAGTCCTGTCCGTTGTACACAATATTGAAGGTCTGAGATTGGATGGGAAACAGGTGGGTCACTCCTCTACCTGAAAGCCAAGAGCAGCCCTATTAGGTTCAAAACATGTTTCTGGCAATGGGTTGACTCGAATCAGGAATAAAAACGTATTGAAATTATTAACAATGCCATCTTTCATCTCATTACACCACAACTAACTTCAAGGCAGCCAGGATTAGTCGCCGTTATCTTAAAGCCTGAATATAATGCCTGTTTTCTCCTCAGACACACTCTGCACCACCCATGAGCTGATGTTAATTACAGTGCCAACCCATACTGTTTTGCTCCGTCTGCTCTGCGCTTCCTGTCCCCTGTGAGCTTAACTTCGTTTTTACAAACATCTCTATAATAAAAGCCACAAATAGGGCATCTCTTGACCCCTGGTTTACAGGCGTGGTGCAGTATTATGCTCAGTCACTGGCTGCGGGTGCTTCTGAAATGCTCAGTTAAATACTTTTTACTAGGAATGTTAATGCAGTGAAGAAATTGTTCAAACATCTTGTCAAACTCCTTCCGTTTGCAGTTCCTTCAGCACTGTCTCCACCGGAGGGAGGCTACTGTAGAGAGGATCAAACACCACACGTACCCTTTAGCAGCGCAATGGTCTCCTGGGATATTTTAAACCTTGAAAAGGCCCCTTCCTTCTGTTCCTGAGTCAACTCCTAGGAACAACAACAGAAGAATTGGTTAACATTACACAGATTAACTGAGCTAAGATAGGTAATGCGTTATTTTATATGTTCAAGTTCATTCTGTCGGGTATTATTAAAGTTGCCCAATTTCTCCTCAGCTCCCCTCTACTTCGCCTTGAAACTATTTTAAATCTGTGACCACGAGTCACAGATTCGCCCACGAGTGGAAATAGTTTTTCTCTATTTGCCCTGTCGAAACCCCTCATGATTTTATAAACCTCTATTAGGTCTCCCCTCAATCTTCTCTGCTCCAGAGAGAATAACTCTAGCCTATCTATCCTCTCCTCATAGCTGAAGTCCCTTAATCCTGGCACCATCCTCGTAAATCTTCGTTGTACACTTTCCAATGTCTTCACATCCTTTCTGTAGTGTGGTGACCAGAATTGAACACAGTATTCCAGCTGAGGCCTCACCAAAGTCTTATAGAGGTTAGTCAGCACTTCCTGACTTTTGTACTCTATACCCCTATTTATAAAGCCTAGTATCCCATATGCCTTCTTAACAGCCTTGTCTACCTGTCCTGCCACCTTCAACGAGTCACTAACACAAATCCCCAGGTCTCTCTGTTCCTTCACACCATTTAAAATTGTACTATCTAGCCTATATTGCCTCCCTTCATTTCTTCTCCCAAAATGCATCACCTCACACTTCTCTGCATTAAACTTCATCTGCCATGTGTCTGCCCACTTTACCAATTTGTCTATATCCTCTCGCAGATGGCTACTATCCTCCTCACTATTTACTATTCTCCCTAACTTAGTGTCATCTGCAAACTTGGAAACTGTACTCCGTACACACAAGTCCAGATCATTGATGTAGATTACAAACAGCAATGGTCCCAAAACCGATCCCTGTGGCACACCACTGCTCACTTCCCTCCAATCTGAAAGCCGCTCACTACAACTCTCTGCTTTCTGTCTCACAGCCAGTTGTGGATCCACGCTGCCACTGTCCCTTTTACGCCATGGGCCTTTAATTTCCTAATAAGTCTCTCATGTGGCACTTTGTCAAATGCCTTTTGAAAGTCCATGTAAACTACATCAACTGCGCTACCATTATCCACCCATTCCGTTACCTCATCAAAAAATTCTATCAGATTTGTAAGGCAAGATTTGCCTTTAACAAATCCATGTTGGCTGTCCTTTATTAGCCTATATCTTTCTAAGTGAAGATCTACCTTGTCCCTGATTATGGACTCTAGAAGTTTGCCCACTACCGACGTTAGACTGACTGGTCTGTAGTTACCAGGCTTGTCCTTCTGCCCCTTTTTATACAAGGGAGTAACATTAGCTATCCTCCAGTCCTCTGGCACGACCCCTGTGTCCAAGGAAGATTGAAAGATCGTGGCCAGAGTCCCTGCTATTTGCTCCCGTGCCTCCCTTAGTAACCTAGGGTGCATCCCATCCGGACCAGGTGACTTATCCACCTTGAGCGACGTCAACCTTTTTAGAACTTCCTCTCTGGTTATAATTATTCTATCCATTTCTCCTACCCTCTCCTCTAATACCATGGCATTGGCTGTATCCTTTTCTTTTGTGAAGACAGAGGCGAAGTACTCATTCAGTACATCAGCCATGCCCTCTGCCTCCACAATGAGATTTCCTCCTAGGTCCCTAATTGGCCCCACCCTATCCTTGACCAACCTTTTACTCTTAATATGTTGGTAAAAAACCTTAGGGTTCCCCTTAATCTTACTCGCTAATTGTTTTTCATGCTGTCTCTTTGCCCCTCTAACTTCCTTTTTTAGTTCTATCCTACACTTCCTATATTCTGCTTGGTTCCCTTCTGAATTTTGAGCCTGACACTTATCATAAGCCTCTTTTTTTTGTTTTCTTTTGGCCCCGATTTCCTTAGTCCTCCAGGGAGGTTTGGCTGCCTTACATTTCACCTTTGTGGGGATGCTTTTGACCTGTGCCTGAACTATCTCCTCTTTGAACGCTGCCCACTGCTTGTTAGTTGTCTTACCTGCCAATTTTTCTTTCCAATCCACCTTGGCTAGGTCCCACCTCAACTCATTGAAATTAGCCCTTTTCCAGTTGAGTGTCCTCACCTGTGATCGTTCCTTATCCCTTTCCATAATTATTCTGAATCTAACGATATTGTGGTCACTATTCCCTAGATGCTCACCTACAGAAACCTGTTGAACTTGCCCTACCTCATTTCCCAAAACTAGATCCAGCAATGCTTCTTTCCTCGTTGGACTGGAAACATACTGATCCAAGAAAGTTGTCCTGCACACACTTCAGGAATTCTTCTCCCTCCTTGCCCTTTACTCTACTATTCTGCCAGTCTATGTTGGGATAGTTGAAGTCACCCATTATCACTACTCTATTAGCTCTGCATTTCTCCGTGATACGCCTGCAGATCTGCTTGTCTATCTCCTCCCCACTATTTGGTGGTCTATAGTATACCCCTAACAGTGGTATACTATATATACTTGTTGTTGTTACCTATTGAGCTATCGGAGAAGCGAGTCACTAGCAGAAACCATCCCCATTGTGAATGACAAATGATTAAATCCAGGTAATCGGTAGTTGGATGAATTTGCTCTTTGGAAGGAGCTTTGGACATTCATGCAAGCAATCACACTATTTTGTCCACAAAATATGCAGTCGGTTCACTTTACAGTATATTCTGTGAAGCGCTTTATCACATTTGAAGACATGATAAGGTGCTATACAATTGCAAGAATTATTATTATTATCTATGCACTGACACACAAACATTGGCTGGTAAACTTGTGGTGTTAAGCTTCAAATAAAATAGGGCGGAGGGTCAGTTCTGAGTCAGGTTTACCAAACAGATCAAAAGGAAACTCCAGGGTAATGAATCACACAGGACCGCACTGAGAATGACTAACACTCTTGGGAGCGCAGCACTCTCAATAGCTGAACTTCCTGTTCTTGTGAACATGAGAGAAAATGGATGTCTGCAGTTTACGTCACACCCACACCAGCAACAAATTATCTGCGTGCTTCCCCTGTACGTCAGCTGGTGTGGAAAACACAGCGGGAAAGAGGGGGAAAGTGTCTCGCACAGTTCTGTCACACACCTCCGCTCAGCCTCACCCACCCCCACCTCATACAACTCCACTCCACACTCAGCCTCAAACAGCCCACTTCACACTCAGACAATAATTCCCACGACAAAAGCATATCATACTCTCAAAGACGAAACAGGCAAAAAAAAAGGCTGATAGTTTAATGCAAAGAAAAACAACCAAACACTCTTACCTCTGACAAATCGCTAGGTTCCTGTTCAACCTCAGAGTCGCAACTGGAGTCACTGGAAGGTGGGACAGTTTCCACTTTGATCTCCTTTGTCACTGTTCCGTTTGTGTCTGTTCCATTTTTCTCTCTCTTGCTCTTCTTGAGAGAGACTTCGCCGCTAGCAGCATCACCTCGTTTCTTGGCTTTGGGGGGTGAAAGGGTATCTTCTGCTATCTCTTCACCATTCTCCAGCTTTCCATTTTCTTTGTGATGGGAATGTTGCTCTTTTGGTGATGGATGTTTATCCGAGTGCTTTTTCTTTTTCTGTGACGGGAGGGTAAGGAAGGATTTGTCGGCCAGTGCGTGTATAAGCAGATTAAACTCCCTGGTTTACAAGGCGCCGTTGCCTCCCAACAATAAAAGGAATACGCTACATCCATAAGCAGCAGTGTGTACTCAAACTACAAATGGGTTTCAATATTTCAACAAAGAAAAACAACCAAACACTCTTACCTCTGACAAATCGCTAGGTTCCTGTTCAACCTCAGAGTCGCAACTGGAGTCACTGGAAGGTGGGACAGTTTCCACTTTGATCTCCTTTGTCACTGTTCCGTTTGTGTCTGTTCCATTTTTCTCTCTCTTGCTCTTCTTGAGAGAGACTTCGCCGCTAGCAGCATCACCTCGTTTCTTGTGTTTCTTGGCTTTGGGGGGTGAAAGGGTATCTTCTGCTATCTCTTCACCATTCTCCAGCTTTCCATTTTCTTTGTGATGGGAACGTTGCTCTTTTGGTGATGGATGTTTATCCGAGTGCTTTTTCGTTTTCTCTTTCTGTGACGGGAGGGTAAGGAAGGATTTGTCGGCCAGTGCGTGTATAAGCAGATTAAACTCCCTGGTTTACAAGGCGCCGTTGCCTCCCAACAATAAAAGGAATACGCTACATCCATAAGCAGCAGTGTGTACTCAAACTACAAATGGGTTTCAATATTTTCTTCCTCCTCAAGGTGCACTCTTTCCTTTCAGTGGCAGCCGCTTCCCAAAAGTTCCCAAGGAACTATCTGTCCACAGCAGCCACCTGAGTAGCCTTCATTCATGTATCATGAAGTGCTCCGAGATGCCGCCTGGCGTGGAGGGCGCTATATAGGTATACAGCTATACTGGTATCCTCCGATTTACGGCAGGGTTGCGTCCCTGAAAAATGTCACGTAAATCGAAATGTCGTAAATTGGAACACGATTTTACCGCGAAATACACTATATACTGTGCATGCACAAAAGAGATGCGCCAAATTTTTGTCGTTAAAACGAAACCAAATGTCGTATATCGATAAAAAGGTGCTAAAAAATTATGTTTATTAAATCAAAGCCGCGTAAATAGGAACGTCGTAAATCGAGGGATACCTGTATAAATACAAGTTGTTGTTGTTGTTGTGTCAACCCAGGGGGCCAGCTGATTTTCCACTCAGATCTGTCTGAGATCAGGAAGCGCTCTGAGACGCCGTCTGGCGTGGAGGGCGCTATACAAATCAAAGTTGTTGTTATAATCAGTACTGTACCTCAGGAGACAGTGACAGGCTTGAGGCAGTGAGATTTGGGTTTGATCTGTGCCACACTGGAAGTTTCCCCAGCCAACAGGAACTGTCAGCAAATTAGCCTCACATTGTGCCAGACAAAATCAAAACACACAATGGCATTTCTGCTATGTCTTGTAGCTGCTCAACCCTATCGCTATAGTGAGCTGGTGGCTCGCTACCTTTCATGCATATACCCCCTTTATTTTTGCAGAAATTATGATGTGTCACAAAAGCAACAACAAAATTGCATTTATAGAAGCAAATGCACTTGTTTAAAACTTTAGCTGAGATATGTCTGAAAACCAGGGCATTATCTGGCCTTTTGCCTGGTTTTGCTCCCATTAGTTTTTTTTGGTAGTTGTACCAGGCTCCAAGGATGGACACTCCACATGACTGAGCCAGTCCTCAACTGTCCTTTCTACCATTACCCGCTCTGCCTTCCCCCACCTCTGCAAAATAGCCCGGCTCCACCACTACCTCTTCCCGGACAGCTGGGTGACTGAAAAATGCTTCAACATGTGGTTCACATATTTAATATGCTTTAACATGTGAAACATTTAGGCCTTGAACTCATAATCTCAAAACACAGAGGCAAGAGCACAAAGGACAGCTAACAATAAGCTCGTCCTACCCTCACTTCATCTCTGAAGAGATTTGGGTTTGATCTTTTGTCTATTTGCACCTCATCAGCCAGAGAAAAAGAAATTGAAATGACAATGTCGCTGAGATAAAAGTGCAACCTCCTCACGGCTGTGATGCATAGGTTTCAGCAGGCGGCCACAGTACCTGCCAATTGCTATCACAGTTGTGTTGTCTAGTTGTGGGACGGTAACGCAACCGTTACCGTCCCACAACTTAAGCAACTCAGCGCAGAGAACAAACAAGCCGCAGATGAACCCGAGGAGCCAACTAAGTGGTGTCTCCCAGAACAGTCACTTTGTGGCCTGTGTTTCCCTCTCCCCGTCTCTATTCCAGCTGTTATCTCGACCTCACTTTTCAGCGCTTTGGGACGTGCTCCTGACAGGAAAGGCGCTGTATTAATGTAATTCTGTTGTTGTTGTTGTTGGAGCACCTTTCATGTCTGGAGGCCGCCCCCAAGGCGCTGATTATATTATTATTATTATAACACCAGCCACAGGAGTTCCTGATCACTGTGAGGGAGGGCAGGGGGAGGACTGTCTGTGCTGCTCCCTGCACTGGGAGGGAGGAGACATCAGGCTGGGGACAGACTCTGGGCGGCCATGTCTCCCTCTGTCCAACACTGACTGTCACGGGGAGAGTGTTGGGGGAGGGGGAAGGCAGGGCCGGCCTCACAGCCACGTACTCACTACACTTTACTGTATATCCTATGCCAGCGCAAGCGCTTTGGGACACCGCGACCACAGGATCAAGTGACACATGGTTATGATGACGATGATTTAAGGCGGTTCCCGGCCCCGGGATCGGGTGCTGCGCGAGGCGGGAGCCGGCGCTCGTGTCACTGTGCCGTGTGTCCAGGCGAGCCCGAGGCTTCACACGCGGGCCCAGGCCCTGCGGGTTGTCCCTGGCTCGCTGCTCCCCGGCGGCGGGCGCGGGCCTCACCTTGCTCTTGCGGTGTTTCTGAGCTCTCTCGGGGCTAGCGGCGGCGTCGCTCAGCGGCTCCATACTGCCGTCGATGTCGGGGCAGTTCTCAGTCCGAGCCGGCATGTCCTCACTGCGCGGAGCCGAGCGACGAAAGGGGCGAGCGAGGGCAGCCACAGCGCCATCAAGCGGCCACAGCCCGACAGTGCACTTACACACACACAACGACCACAGGGCCGCTCAGCGGCCACAGCGCCATCCAGTGGCCACAGCGCGGCAGTGCACACAAACACACACACACGCAGCGCACACAATAACACCAACCCACTGTACATGTAGTGTACTGTACTTGGTGAGCAGCCAGGTGTCTGAGCGAGGCTTGGGGGAGCCTCAGAGTGAGTGTTCGGGTAACAGTTCAAGATTAAAAATGTATATGAATAATTAATATTGGTAACAATGCCCAATAATAATCCGTCCCCAAAAAACACAATATTGTAATAAAAATTGGTCATTTCAATCCACAGCTGTTTTTGTATCGCTACCGGGCGCAATTGGCTGCCGCGTTTCGCCCACAAATATACAGTCAATTCACAGTATATTGTGTGAAGCGTTTTGAGATGTCGGTAAGATGTGAAAAGCGCTATATCACATGTAAGGATTATTATTGTTATTGTTAAGATCCTGGTCCTCACTTTCAAACCCTTTCGTGGCATTGCTACTCCACACACCCTACCTCAGTGACCTCTGTGACCTCCTCACCCCCTTCCAAACCCTTCCCTCCGCTCGGTGAGCTCCAGCCTGCTTTGCGTCCCCTGCCTCGCCTGTCCCACCATTGGCAACATTCAGCCACTCTGCCCCCCACGCTCTGGAAATCCATCCCACAGTCCCTCCGCCTCGCCTGCTCCCCTAGCCTCCTTCAAGACCCATCTCAAGACCCTCCTCTTTGACCGAGCCTTCAGTCACCCGGCCTCCTTCCCTCCGACCTCTCTCTTCCAGACCCACAGCTCGGGTCCGAAACACTGATTGTCTCGCACCTTGGGATGTTCTCACAACATGAACACCGCTACACAAATGTAATTTTGTTGTGGTTTTTGTTGTTGTGTTTAACCAGCTATTGAGAGCACTTGTAAGCCACCCACTGCTTGTCCAGATAAGATCTGTCCACCCTTTGGGGTTTTGGCTTGCAAGGAGCTGGGGGTGGTGGGGAGGAGTCCCTATCCCCAGTGACATGTCTGTCTCTCCAGGCTGTTGTCAGCAGTGCCCTGGGGGAATATTGCGAACCCAGCTGCTCAGGAACTGGACTAGTGATCATCATGGAGGACTGGCTCGATTTTGACTTTTCTTTTTCAAGTGTTAGGAGGGCACATGGGATTGGAAATCTTTGCCAGGGTCCACTGGCTCCCTGACTCCCAGTGACTCTTGTACTGTATCAGTGATTTCCTTCTACCCCGCAAGCCAGTCAAACCAACCAAGCCAGTCAGGAACTTAGGTATCTTGTTTGACCGGCAGCTGTCCTTTCTCCCCCATATCTGTGCCATGACAAGCAATGCCTTCCACCACCTCCGCAACATTGCCTGTCTCTGTCACTGCCTCACCCCTCGGGCCGCTGAAACCCCTACACATGCATTTGTCACCTCGAGGCTCGACTATGGAAACTCTCCTCTTTGTCGGCCTCCCCAACTCTTCCCTCCACAAGCTGCAGATCATCCAGAACTCTGCAACTTGTATCCTCTCCCGCACCAGGCTCCGCGATCCAATCGTCCCCATCCTCTTCCGGCTCCACTGCCTCCCTATTCCTCAGAGGATCGAATTCAAGATCCTTGTACTCACTTTCAAGGCCCTCCATGGCCTTGCTCCCTCCTACCTCTCCAACCTGCTGACCCCCCTATCAATCCGCGCTCTCGTTCTGTTCAGCAGGCTCCAGCCTGCTCCATGTCTCCCGCCCAACCATCGGTGCCGTTCAGCCTCTTTGCCCCTACACTTTTGAACTCCATCCCACAATCCCTTCACCTTGTCCTCTCCCTTGCCACCTTCAAGGCTGGTGTCAAGTCCCTCCTCTTCGACCGTATCATAAGTCGCCCTCCTACCTACTCTCAGCCCTCCCTTATCCCAACCCTTCCCCACCCCCCTGCTCAGGTCCTGACCCCCTCACTGTTCAGCGACTTGGGGACGTCCTCCCGACATGAAAGGCACTCTATATATGTAATTTTATTGTTATTGACTTGGGGCTTGTTATGCATCTCCCACCCTCATCCTCATCAGTAGGGAGAGGGTATTGGGGGAGGATACAGAGGATGGAGAACATAGTTTTTGATAAATAATGTGAGACCATGATATAAATATAATACTTGAATTTGACATTTATCACAAGCGCCATCTCAAAGCACCAAAAGTTTTTTTTAATAAAGTGTAGTGACTATGCATTTAGTCAACCAAGTGTGATAGAAAGAACGAGAACAAAATACATTTGTATCGTGTCGCGTCGGGAGTACTTCCCAAGGCGAAACAGAGAGTAAATGAATAAACTCGCACAGGCCATGTCAACAAGCTGTTGTTGATCTCTTTAATTGAACGTGAGTAAGAACGAGGCCCTCCTGATCGGCTCAAGCCAGCGCCTCCACACATCGGGCGCTGCCAGCTTCAACATCCAAAGCTGTACTCTCCACCTCACAAAGCCAGTCAGGAACCTCGGCATCATGTTCGACCAAAAACTCTCCTTCCTCCCCCACATCCGTGCCTTGACCGGCACCGCTTACTTCCACCTGCGCAATATTGCCAGGCTCCGCAATTATGTTACCCCCCACGCTGCCGAAACACTCGTGCACGAGTACATCACCTCAAGGCTGGACTACGGAAACTCTCTCCTCGTCGGCCTCCCCAGTTCCTCCATTCACAGGCTGCAGGTCATCCAAAACTCTGCAGCCCGTGTACTATCCCGCACCCGCCTCCGCGACCATATAACCCCCACCCTCGCCCGTCTCCACTGGCTCCCCATCCTCCAGAGGATCGAGTTCAAGATCCTCGTCCTCACCTACAAGGCCTTACGTGGCCTTGCCCCGCCCTACTTAACCAATTTACTCTCCCCCTACAAGCCCTCAGTTCAGCAGGACATGGCCTGCTCCAAGCCCCCCGCCCGAACCGCCCCACCATCGGAGGCCAGGCCTTCAGTTTTTCTGCTCCGACCTTATGGAATTCCATCCCCCAATCCCTCCGTCTCGTTTCTTCCCTTCTTTCAAGGCCGGTTTGAAGACTTTCCTCTTCGACCGTGCCTTTTGTTCCACCCCGAATTCTTCGACCTCCCCTACTTGTCTCACCCCTTCCCGTACACTCCCCTCCCAGCTCGGGTCACACACCTCCCGTGCAGCGCCTTGGGACGTCCTCCCGACGTGAAAGGCGCTTTATAAGTGTAATTTGTTGTTGTTGTTGTTAATATAAATGTAGAGCACAAACTCAGGGAGCAGCTGCAATAGTCTGAGGCTGGGCTAGGTGTGTCCACTCTACAGGGTGTTCACAAAGTCCTGTTGCCCCCCAATGTGTGTGTTTTTTTTACAGTTAATTTTTATTTTCTGATGCAAATGAGTCGACTGTAACAATGTCTTAATACCAATAACTTCCTCAATGACTACCAATAACTAACTGACTCCATCCATGTTACGGAAAATGTGACCCCGAAGATGGCGACGGACCATTATTTGGCATGCAAATGTTGGCACTCATTCACACTGATCCTCTGGACTGTACCTCTAAATACGATTATCACCACTCTTCCACATGTTTTAGTTGTTGGTTTGTGTAGTTAGGAAGGGAGGGAGGGAGGGAAGGGGAGGCAGGCAGGCAGGCAGGCAGGCAGGCAGGCAGGCAGGCAGGCAGGCAGGCAGGCAGGCAGGCAGGAAGGAAGGAAGGAAGGAAGGAAGGAAGGAAGGAAGGAAGGAAGGAAGGAAGGAAGGAAGGAAGGAAGGAAGGAAGGAAGGAAGGAAGGAAGGAAGGAAGGAAGGAAGGAAGGAAGGAAGGAAGGAAGGAAGGAAGGAAGGAAGGAAGGAAGGAAGGAAGGAAGGAAGGAAGGAAGGAAGGAAGGAAGGTTGGGGTAACAGGACTTTGTGAACACCTTGTAGTCTCTGGTCAGGCCGGGTTTGCCCTCTGTACTCAGGTTTGCAAGAGACTGTTAGACGTTCATGACAGGGGTGAGCTGCAACAAGGTCTGCTGAGTGAATGCCCCATTGCCTCTTCTTGGACTCAGCTCACAACTGGGAAGGAGGCCCCTCCTCTTCAGGCAGTCCATAATCATGGAGTTGTTTGAGGCGAGGCTCACTCGAGTCCTACAGAGAGAAGAGATCCCAAAATTAAGCCAGGAGCAAGCCCCCAGAGGATGCCAATCACACCCCCCCCCACCACCCCAACACTGTGATATAGCGGTTCATCACATCTTCGAGACATCTCAAAGTGCTTCACAGAATATACCACAACAACAACAACAAAATTACACTTGTATAGCACCTTTCACATCAGGGTGACGTCCCAAGGCACTGGAAGTGAATTGACTGTATAGTTTGAGGGCAAAACACAACAGCCAATTACACACAGCAGTGTCCCACTAAACAGCTGTGGATTGAGTGACTAGATTTTTTTTTAAACAGGGATTTTTACTCCCGGAAAAGTGATTGGGGTGGAGGCCAGAGTTAGCGGGGGAGTTGAAAAACTTGTATTTATACAGTGAGTGTCTTGTCATGTCATTGAGACGTCTCCAAGTTTCCCAGGGATTGCTGTGATGTGAAGTGACTGTGTTTGTGAGCAAGTGAGGTAGTGACTGAGGGGCACCGTTGGCCCAGGGCACTCACCGTGGTGAATCGATGCCACTGTCGCCGGTCACGCTGTGGTTCTCCAGCGTTGTCCGTTCCTCCTGCTCATTGGGGGGCCCTGGGCCTGAGCCAGGCCGGCAGTAATCCTCGGTCTCGCCTTCCCATTCACCACACTCCGTCTCAGTCTCCTCCGGTCGGTCACAGGGCCGCGGAGAGGCCGAACTGTGAGCTTGCTGCCCGTGCTCAGCCCCTTCCAACCAGCAGGCCAGGCCTCCAGGGGCCCCAGGTACAGACACACACCCTGGACCCAGGCCTTCCCACCGCCAGGAGGGCTGAACCAGACTGCTTAGGTTGGGGACTGATATGGGGCTGGGGCTCAACTCGGGCTCATCCACGAGGCACAGGGAGCTGCAGGTCTCCTCATCCCCGTCCTCCTCTCCTGGGCACAGCTCCGCCCTGGCCCAGGCCTGATCCTCACTATAGCTCTCGCTTCCTTCCTCCGTCACTGGGAGCCGCTCACCCTCTCCATGCTCAGGCCCACGCACGGCCAGCTCCTCATTGAGGCTCTTGCTCGGGGACTCTGTGTTGTCCTCAGGCCTGGGGTGTGACCCATTTTCCAGGCCAAGGCCCGGCCAATCTGCGGGCCTGTTGGATGCCAGCATTTGGGGCTCTGAAGCCTGACCCTCAGATGGGTGCTGCCTTGGGTCGAGCCTTTCCACACGGAACCGGGACCTACTCGAATCCAGGGACTTTGATCTCTGGACAAGCCTCCGCCTCCTGTCTCGGGCTTCGGTCTCCACCCCTCCTGGGCTCGGATTACTGACCCTCTTGTGAGGCCTGTGTATAGGCCTCTGGCTGGGCGGCCTCTCCCTGCTGTCTGCCTCTGGCTTAGTGGGATTGGCTGGCTCTGTGCCCGGCTTAGCCCGGGTCTCGCTCAGCGCCCTCTGCCCTCTGACCCGCAGCCCCTTAGTGCCTTTGGGCCTGTGCTGGGGCAGAGGGGCCTTTGTGGAGGTGCCACGGCTAGTGAGAACCTGGGCCTGGCCTGTGGCTGCTTTGCCCAGGAGCAGGGCGTGTCTGCGCAAATTGTCCACTGTCAGTTCGGGGTTGATACGCCGGATCAGCTGGAGCTCCACCTCCCGTGGGAGCTTGTCCGGGCTCTCCTCATCCCGGACTGGCCACTGCTCCGGAGGGAACTGGGCTGAGAAGGTGGCGTACTCCCGCTTTGGTCTCTCTTTCTTGGGGTTGCGCCTGAACAGACTGAGGCCGAAGCGCTTGGGGCTCTTCTCCTTCGGGGCCTTGTCAGGTGGGCTGGCAGCCTGGCTCAGAGCTGCAGGCCTCGCCTCGTCCATAGGCCTCACCTCGCCGCTAGGCCGGGAGCCTTTACTTCGCCTCTCTGTGCCTGGCTCACACCTCTCTGTGGCTGGCTCACACCTCTCTGTGGCTGGCTCACGCCTCTCTGTGGCTGGCTCACGCTTCTCAGTGCCTGGCTCACGGCTCTCAGTGCCTGGCTCCCGTGCACAGCGGCAGGATCTACAGTGAGCCCACACTACCTGCTCGGTGCCATCTCTGCGGCACCCTCTGTGCCAGGCTGTGCCCGTGCTGTAGTAGGTGCTTTCAGTCACGATGAAGTAACCCTCCCCCGTGTGATAAATCTTACGCTCCTGGATCAGGCTGCCCAGCGTCTGGTGAAGCATCTCCTGGGAGGGCGGCGCGATGCCTATAGAAAGAGAACCATCACAGCACCCAGAGCATCCGCCCACATCTCTTACAGCACCGCACAGGAATTACTATGATGAAGTCTAGTGACAGTGTGTTTTGCGGTAGAAACACAGCTGCCAGTTTTGCACACAGCAATGTCCCACAAACAACCATGGAGTGAATAAGCCATTTTATTTCAAGGAAACGCCCATCTCTTTTGCAATAGCGACTTGGGATCTATAACGTCAACCTGAGCAACAGCAAAATTGCATTTGTACAGCACCGTTCATGTCGGGAGGACGTCCAAATGCGCTGAAACAGACGACGACAGGCACAGACAGGCCTCAGTTCAGCATCGCATTGAACAATGCAGTCCTCCCCACCACCCCACCCCCATTTTGTTTGAACCACCCAGTCCAATGGTTGAGGTGAGATCAGTAACTATCATAGACCTGCAGTTGTGGGGTGGTGGTGTGTGTATCTGTGTGTGTGTGTGAGGGGGACATCCTATCCCTCTCTCATCAGAGCTTCAAGTTTCCTCTTAAATATATTGATGGGTGTTTGAACCCTCATCGGAGAGTTGGAAAGTACCAGGAGCTCCCTGGGAGCTTGCTGGTGGGAAACACAGCCCAGCAACATTGGCGGATCAAAATATTGTTGGGTGGGCGGCTGAGTAACACTCAGTTAAGCGTGACCCCCTTTTATCCCTCCCACCTGTCACCTATGCAGCTCAGCATGAAATCCATCAGAGCACAGCCACAGACACCCGTCCCTATCCACTGAGCGATGGATCCAGCAGGTGGAGATACAGAGCTTGGTGCCTTGATGCCTAGGTACTGTACTTGTGTCAGCCTGGCTCAGTGGTTACACTCTCGCCTCTGAATCAGAAGACTGTGAGTTCAAGTCCCACATCGGGACATGGAACTAGACCGATGCTCCGGTGTTGGGGATGTGCTGCATTATCAGAGAGCGTGGGTCTCTTCACATGAGATATTAAACCGAGGTCCCGCTGCCTGTTCAGGTGGATGTTAAAGATCCCGTGACACTATTTGAAAAGAGAAGGGAGTTTCTCTCTCCCTGGTCAACAAACCCCCAAACAATATTGGTCACTCACTCCATGGCTAATTGTGGACACTGCTGTGGCTGCTCCATTCACCTTCAAAGACTGCCAGTCACTCTACTTTACAGTAGGGTCCAGCGATATATCGGTTATATCCGATATAATTTTTATATGGATACGCCGATATAGACGTTTTCAAAATATCGATATATCGAAAAAGCCGATATATCGAAAAAAACCCGGAATGCGCGCGCAGTGAACTACAAGACCCAGAATGCTCATCTCTATACACAATGCACAGACCAAGGTGCAAGCCGCCATATTGTATTCATAGTCCTCGAATACAATATCCAGGTATGCAAGGGGTGGGGGTGGGGAGAGAGACGGCGGTGGGAGTGGGGGGGGGGGAAGAGAGGGACAGCGGGGGGACGACAGACGGGTAGGGGGAGACAGGGTGGATGTGATAATATACAGATAGATAGAGATGGGGGGGATATGAGAGAGGAGAGAGACACAGAGACACAGACAGAAAAACACAGAGATGGAGAGAGTGAGTGTGAGAGACACAGAGAGAGAGAAATATTTACCTCCTGAGGAGATAGGCCCCGAATGCGCGCGCACCTCGTGACGCACGCACATGCGCAGTACGAAAACCCCGAAAATATCGATATATCAGTATATCTTGATATGAGTCCATTGATATATTTAAATCGGAAAATTTCCATATCGACGGATCCTACTTTACAGCAAAACCCTGTGAAGCGCTTTGGGACGCACCCCCGCAACACCCACCCACTGCCCCCCGATGTGCGAGGCGCTGTAAGGAATATAAGGATTATTATTTGAATGATTTAAATATCTGTGTTATCGAATAATTTCATCATTTTAAACACCGGTTTGACGGCGGAGGCCGGAAAGAGAGAACAGTGCCTGGGACACCCCGTCTCCACAGCAGCGCTGTCAGTCACCTGTGCGCACACCCAGCAGCCCACCAATTGGCCTCTATGAAGCCCGCGGGCAGCGAGAGGGCTTTTGTGCAGTGAATGGTATCCACAGTGAAGTACACCTTAGTAGGGCAGGCCCCATTGGCTATGGCAATGCTCTTACCTGGGTAACGTTTGACCAGGTATTGCAGCAAGGCCTCCTGATTAACGGGGACTTGAGTCGAATTCATCTCATGGATCACAGAGCAGAGCACCTCCGCCAAGGGCACAAAGTGGGACTGAGCCACTGGCTGCATGGCCACCGGCAGCACATCACCTGTAACACAACACAAAGCCACTCACCCCAGCACAACACACAGCTAGCCTCACACACTACACCACTCGCCTGACACATAACACAGCACAGCTCAGGGCAAGGTGGTGGAGAGATAAGGGAGGAGGCGAAATGAGGAGAGAGAAGAATGAGCAGGGAGAGTGGGGGAAGAGGGGGAGGGAAGGGGGTGTGCTGAGGCAGGAGGTAATACCAGAGAATGACTAAGATGTCTGAACGTTGGCTCACAGATGGTGGGATGGGGGACGCGGAGAGAGATCACACGGCTGCAGTGGATAAGGATGTGGAGGTATTTGAACTACAACAATAAAATTACATTTATAGAGCGCCTTTCACAAAGGGAGCACGTCCCAAAGAACATTAGAAGGAGGATCTTAAATTCAGTCAGTGAGGATGAGAGAGGGGAGCGATGCCTTGCTCACTGAGCTCCTCCCAAGCTTTCCAACCCCTACACCCCAAACCACATCCACTACCTCTCTCTCGCACACACACACCCCCACACATTCTGTACAACGCTTTGAAGTTTCTGATTCCCAGTGAAACGAGTTCAGTGTGGCGTGCTGCGAGAACCCCAGGCTAATCCCAGGCCAGGAAACGGGGCTGTAAAATGTGACATTAAACATCAGGCACCACCCCCTGCTGCGTGGCCCAGTAACACAACCTCCGCCTCTGTCCGCCAACCCCTCGCACACCACCAGATGGGAACATGCGGAGGGGCTGGCGTCTGAGCACAAGACCAGGCACCAGTGACCGGCCAGCTCCCAGCGTACAATCACATCCTGCATCAGGCCTCTGAGCTCACCCTCAAGGCCGAGGTGAAGTGAATCCCTGAGTTGTTCGGAGGTGCCGTCCTTCAGAGGAAAAGTTAAACCGAGATCTCGTCTTGTGCCTGCTCAGGTGGACGTTAAGGATCCCAAACCACTATCAGATAAGAGAAGGGAGTTTCTGTCTCCCAGTGTCCTGGCCAACAATATCACTCAAAATAAAATGGGTCATTCATTCCATGGCTGCTTGTGCATGAAACGCCAGCCCCAAACAGTCACTACAGGAAGTAGTAGTTTCATCCAGTTTTGAGTGAGTGTGTTACACACACCGACCTGGGCTTTAAACAAGAGTACTACACCTTAACCAGGGCTGTGAGTAGTGAGTGTGTTACATTTAAACTGGAGCTGTGAGTAGTGAGTGTGTTATACTCTAACCTGGGCTGTCTCAGGAGCTGTTAATCTCGGAGGAAATCAATTGGTCTCAGTTTGAGCCGGGAGCTGGGAGGAGCGAGTGCAGCAGTAAATTTGTTTGAAGCCAGCAGATCTGAGGGCTCGATGGCTCTCCCAGCGCCAGCCATGGCAACCTTCCCTGACCTGCAGCGGAGAGGAACCAGCCAGAGGGGGAAGTGGGTGCAGGTGTTGATGGCACATTAACTGTCGCCAGAGTTAATCTGTCAAACAGATGAGGGCAGAGAATGCAGAAACAGTTGCCCTCAGATACATCTGCATTGTGCATCACACTGGAACCAGAAATTTATAGCACTGGCTTATTCCTCTACTTTTATGACTCTCCAGTCTCATGCACTCTCTCTAGCTCACTCTCTCCAGCTCTCTATCTCTCTCTCTGCCTATATCCTATGTTATTACACTGCTCAGTTGTTTCTCCAGTTCCCTTTGAACTATTCTATTGCTGTAGCCTCAGCAGCCACTGATGGGAATGAATGGCAAATGCTGACCAGTCTGTGAGCGAAGAAATTGCTTCTGAACTCCCCACTGATTTCTCAACTAACGATACTGCATTTGTACCCGAGCTGGGGATTGGGGTCAGGAGGGATGGAGGGCAGGGAGAGTTTGGGCAGGTGAAGCTGACAGAAGACTCAGGGAAACAGGAAGGTCTTGAGATGGGCCTTCAAGGAGGCAAGAGAGTGGCCGAGGCGGAGGGGCTCGAGGATGGAGTTCCAGAGGGTGGAGGCAGAAAGGCTGGAGGTCCTGATGGAAGATGGAGCCAGCAAGACAGGGGAATCGATGGTGCCAAGACCCACAAAGCTGCACTTAGATAGACCAAAGCAGAATATGGAATGAAATAAAACAGGCTGGTATCAGGAGACACCAAGGCCAGGATTTAAACGCCTAAGAGTGTTGGATGAAGTGAAGAGTGAGGGAGGCAAGATATTTTGTAGAGTGTAGGAGGAAGGGAAGATCCTAACTCTAAGCATTGACCAACACAGACAGGAGACGTCCCAACAATGATCCCATCACTAACTACTCTCCATCATCAACAACAACAACAAACAACAAAATTAAACTTGTATAGTGCCTTTCACATCAGGAGGACGTCCGAAGGCACTGAATCAATCGATAAGACATCTCTGAATTTCCAGCCACCGTTGGATCTTTCGACCATTACCCTCCCCCACTTTACCCCTTTGTTAAAATCTTTCTATTTCCCTCAATTCTGGCTACCAGTCTTTTATGCGGCATCTTATCGAGTGCTTTGCTCAAGTACGGACAGCAGCGTCCAAGTCATCTCCCCTTCCTCCCCCACTCTCTGGCCTCCTCACAGCAACGCTGCGAGATAAAATCTCTCTGGAGAATGCTTCTGTGCAACACTCAGGCAACAGCCACTGGCAGGAAGTGAAGTGTTTTGTTAACAAGTTTCAAACAGCTTGACGTTAACCAGAGGGTCACAAGTGTTAACCCTAACCCTTTTGCCTGTGATTTCCTGGCTCCCAGGTGACAGGCGAGGTGATAAACTCGGAATACACTCTCCTATCAGGCAGCGTCTGTCCAACCACTCAATGAGTAACTCTCGCATCCTCAAAATTACAGTTTCACAGCACTCAAGAAAGCCTTTCAGCCCATGGCCTGTGTGTGAACTAACAGGCAGAGAGGATTGGAGAGCGCTGCAATGTGACAGATTAAAATAACATTTGAGGTTGTGGTGTAAATGATCTAGAGAAACTGTTGACAGAAACTTTTTGCACCTATGCAGATACCTCTGGATTCCGGATCTAGTGATGTTCTGTCCATCTGTCCTGTCAGGCAACAACAAGTCCTGGATGAGCCAAAGTTTCCTCCAGCTCAACATGGACATGATGGAAGCCATTCTCCTCTACTCTTGCCAAGGTCTCCTCTCTTCAGGCTCTGACCTCCTCAATCTTTCACTCTGCAAACCGGTGCACAGCTTTGGTGTCTGATTTGATTCCAGGCTTTCTTTTCTCCCTCACCAAGACTGCCTTCCTTCACCTCCACCACATTGCCCGGCTCTTGATGCTCTCTCTCACACGCAACGCAACTCAAAACGCTCGTTCGTACTTTCACCTTGGACGTTTCCAGCTATCTCCTCACCACTCTCCCTCGCTCCATCACTCACAAGCTGCAACTCATTCAGAACGCCACTGACTGCAACCTCCACCCACGCGCGCTCCAAACTCCGCACTCCCATCACCTCAGACCCTGCTTTCGCCCTCACCTGTACCTGTCCGCTTTGCTAAGCCTGTGTCCAGCCTCCTGCACATCTCCCAAACCCTCCGCTCCACCATGGGCGGCAAGGCTTTCAGCCACTGCACCTCTTACCTCTGGAAACCACTCTCTCCACCCCTTGGATGCAAACCCTAGACTGCCCAGTGCCTCCTTAAACACCACCTCTTAAATAAATGTCGGCACATCTCCCTACTCCCTCCCGCACTTGCCTGGGTCAGGGTCTGGGACGTTACCATTGCATAGATAGATGCAAGTTGTTGGTGCTAAGTCTCCCATTACTGATGGCGCCTGCCCGGTATCACTGTATAACTGGCAGCACAGGAGAGGGCAACTCAGCCCACGGTGAGGCAGAGCACTGCAGTGATAGACACTAAAATGACACTTGAAAGTGTAAGTGATCTGAGAACTGAATGATTGCTGGGCTCAGGCTACAGTAAAACCTGAGGTAGGAAGCTGGGGAACAATTAGTTTGCACTCACTGTCTGTCACTCCCTCGCTCTCTCCCTCCCCTCCCTCCTCCCTCCCTCCCACACTCTCTGTCCGTCTGTCTGTTTGTCACTCACTCACTCACTGTCTGTCTGTCACTCTCTCTCACTCACTCACTCACTCACTCACTCACTGTCTGTCTGTCTGTCACTCTCACTCATTCACTCACTGTCTGTCACTCACTCACTCACTCACTCACTCACTCACTCACTCACTCACTCACTGTCTGTCACTCACTCACTCACTCACTGTCTGTCTGTCTGTCTGTCACTCACTCACCCAAACAGATATCCTCAAAACTTCACTTATATGTACTGTACATGACTGACTGACCCAAATCACTGCGTTGTTTCAGTGGTGAACGCCTCGCTCCCTACCTCAGTGTTGCCTATTCAAGCGCAAAAGGACCATCCGGATAAAACGCCGCGTCAGCCTCACACACACACACAGAGAAACAAGCCCCCGACTTACCAGACAAAGCTGAGGGGGCGAGTGGGGTGTAAGGGCGACAAACACGGCGGCGGCTAATCTATACTTGGGTGTCCCGCTGACAGGGAGATAAGCGACTGGCTCATTAGAGAATCTGAGGGTAAATTTGGGCTGAGGAGGGGAAGTGGGGGGGGGGGGGGGGAGTCTAAAATGGGAGACTCAGCAGAAAGACCCCTACTTGAGTCAAAATAATTTTAATTTAGAGGACCCTTCTACTGGAACACCCTGAACACCATCTCACGGCTGCCTTCACCCCCAGATACACACAGAACTATCATTCAGGTTATTCTGTTATACCATGAATCTGCTATCGTGTCTATGTTATTGCTGTACAGTGTATTACTACACTGTGTGTGTGGGGGGGGGGGGGGCGGGGGTTATTGTTGCGTGTGTGGGGATTTCTGCTGGTATTAATACTGTAACCAAAACACAAGTCGCTGGGAAAACTCAGCAGGTCAGGCAGCATCCATGGAGAGAGGAGGAAAGTGAGTCGACGTTTTCGGGTCCATCCACGACCCTTCGTCAGAACTCAATTTCCAGCATTTGTAGTATTTTGTGTTTTTGTTATTAACACTGTGGTTGTGGCTGGGTGGGGGGGGGGGTTGTGTGTGTGTAAGGGAGGGTGCTGTGTGTGTGTGGGGGTGCTGTGTGTGTGTATGGGGGGGGGGGTTGCTGTGTGTGTGTGGGGGGGGTTGCTGTGTGTGGGGGGGCGGGGGTTGCTGTGTGTGTGTGTGTGGGGGGGTTGCTGTGTGTGTGGTGTGTGTGGGGGGGTGTGCTGCTGTGTGTGTGTGTGTGTGGGGGGGGGTTGCTGTGTGTGTGTGTGTGTGTGTGGGGGGTGTTGCTGTGTGTGTGGGGGGGGGGTGTTGCTGTGTGTGTGTGGGGGGGGGGGGGGTTGCTGA